>CM057466.1:6262500-7512500 GCA_030035585.1 Dugong dugon
GTCCTGCCGTACCATATCTGAGTGACTTACCCCGCCAATTGCAGAAGGAGGCAAAAAGTATTGTTCCCACAGATGAGCAAACAACAAAGAACACACAGTCTGCCTGCTCAGACATAGTCAAATTTAAAAAGAAAAAAAAGGGACAAAACAAACAAATCTACAATCAATAAATGAGAAAAATAACTACTGAATGCCCCAAAAACAGCAGACAATATCAAAACATTTACAAAAACAAGACAGGATGGTTCCACTAGGCATCCAAAATAAAACACCAGATGACTCTCCTCTGGAAGAAAACGTACTAGAACTACCTGACAGGGAATTCAACTCTCTAATACTCAGAATTCTCCAAAAGCTGAGGCAAGAAGCTGACAAACGTGAGGAAAAAATAGACAAATTCATGGAAAATACAGACAAAAAATTGGAAGAATTCAGAAAAATAATGCAGGAACAAAATGCCAAAATAAATTCACAACTAGAAATTATACAAAGACAACAATTAGAAATCCAAAAGATAAACAACAAGATTTCAGAAATGGACGGTGTCATAGAAGGGCTGAGAAGCGGATTTGAAATGGTGGAAGACAGGATCAGTGGAATTGAAGACAAACACGTGGATACAACTCTGTTGCAGGAAAAGTCAGAAAAAAGAACAAAGAAAAATGAAGAGACCCTGAGAGTTAAGTGTGATACAATCAAAAGCAAAAATTTTCAAGTGATTGGAATTCCAGAACAGGGAGAGAAAACAGAAAACACAGAGAGGATCATTGAGGAACTGCTGACAGAAAACTTCCCCAATATCATGAAAGATGAAAAGCTGGCCATCCAAGAAGCTCAACGAACCCCATATAGGATAGGCCCCAAAAGAAAATCACCAAGGCATATCATAGTCACACTTGCCAAAACCAAAGACATACAAAGAATCCTGAGAGCAGCTCATTAAAAACAAGAAGTCACATACAGAGGAGAAACAATAAAACTAAGCTCAGATTATTTGGCAGAAACCATGCAGGCAAGAAGGCAATGGGATGACATACATAAAATCTTGAAAGAAAAAAATTGTCAGCAAAGAATAATATATCCTGCAAAACTCTCATTCAAATTTGATGGTGAAATTAAGTCATTTCCAGATAAACAGAAATTAAGGGAATATATAAAATTCAAAACAAACTTACAAGAATTATTAAAGGGAGTTCTTTGATCTGAGGACAAACAGCTTCAGCCCTCAGGCAGGACCTAGGACGCAGGATCGTACCACCCAGATACCAATCTAGGAAATGAACTCTTGAGGACTATCCAAAACCAAATGAAATACAACAGGTAATCAGAGCAATTAATCATTAAATAAGAACAACATCAAAACAATAAAAGAGGGAATAAACGGCATAGGTATAGAACCTTCTAATGGAGAGGAAGGCAAGGCAATACCAAGTAATGGTAGATTGCTTCAAACTTAGAAAGATAAGGGTAAAATTCATGGTAACCACAAAGAAAGCTAACAAACATACTCATAAAAGAAAAGAGGAAAAACATAAAGTCTCAGCAAAAACAAAAGAAATGAAAAAAAAAATCCACAAACAAAAATAACTCAGCACAAGAGAGTAAGAAGAACAAAGAAAACTTCAGCACCACACAAAAAAAAACACTACAAAATGACAACAACAAACTCACATCTATCAATAATTACACTGAATGTAAATGGACTCAATGTACCCATAAAGAGATGGATAGTGACAGAATGAATAAGAAAAGAGGATCCATCAATATGCTGTCTACAAGAGACACACCTTAAAAACAAAGATCTGAATTTATTAAAAGTCAAAAGTTGGAAAAAAATATATCAAGCTAACAACTATCAAAAAAGAGCAGGAGTGGCAATTCTAATCTCAGATAAAATAGACTTTAAAACAAAATCTACCATAAAAGACAAAGGACACTATATAGTGATTAAGGGACAATCCATCATGAAGACATAACCATAATAAACATCTACGCACCCAGTGACAGGGCTCCAAAATACATAAAACAAACTCTAACAACACTGAAAAGACAAACTGACAGTTCCACAATAATAGTAGGAGACTTCAACACACGACTCTCAGTAAAGGACAGAACAACTAAGAAGAAAGTCACCAAAGATACAGAAGACCTAAAGGGCACAATCAGCCAACTTGGCCTCATAGACATATATACAACACTCCATCCAACTGCTGCAAAGTACACATTCTTTTCCAATGCACCTGGAACATTCCCAGAATAGACCACATCTTAGGCCACAGAGAAATCCTCAACAAGATACAAAAGGTTGAGATAATTCAAAATATCTTCACTGACCACAATGCCATCAAGGTAGAAATTAACAACAGAAAGAGCAAGGAAAAAAAATCAATTACATGGAAACTGAATAATACCCTGCTTACGAACCACTGGGTAATAGGAGAAATCAGAGATAGAATCCAAAAATTTCTAGAATCAAACGAGAATGAAAACACATCATACCAAAACCTTTTGGACACAGCAAAGGCTGTCCTCAGAAGACAATTTATAGCAATAGATGCACACATCAAAAAAGAAGAAAGGGACAAAATCAAAACATTAACTACACAACTCAAACAAATAGAAACAGAACAGCAAAAAAAAGCTCACAGCCACCGGAAAAAAGGAAATAGTAAAGATCAGAGCAGAAATCAATGTAATAGAGAACAGAAAAACAATAGAAAGAATCAACAAAACCAAAAGTTTGTTCTTTGAAAAAAATCAACAAAATCGACAAACCACTGACCAGACTGACAAAGAAAAACAGGAGAGGATGCAAATAACCCAAATAAGAAATGAAATGGGGGACATTACAATAGACCCAACTGAAATAAATAGGATCATAACAGAGTATTATGAAAAACTATACTGCAACAAATTTGAAAACCTAGAGGAAATGGATAAATTTTTAGCAACACACTACTACAAAACTGTCAAAGTGATGTTGAAAATCTAAACAGACCAATAACAAGAGAAGAGATTGAAAAGGTAATAAAACTCCCCCACCAAAAAAAGCCCTTGCCCACATGGTTTCACTGGAGAATTCTACAAAACATTCAGAGAAGATCTTGTACCAGTACTACTCAAGCTATTTTAGAGCATAGAAGAGGAAGCAACACTTCTAAATTCATTCTACAAAGCCAGCATAACGCTGATACCAAAACCAGGCAAAGATGTGACAAAAAAAGAAGATTAGAGACCAATATCTCTCATGAATATGGATGCAAAAATTCTTAACAAAATTCTAGCCAATAGAATTCAGCAACATATCAAAAAAATAATACACCATGACCAAGTAGGATTCATACCAGGTATGCAAGGATGTTTCAACATTAGAAAATCAATCAACATAATCCACCACATAAATAAAAGGAAAGAAAAGAATCACATGATCATCTCAAGTGATGCAGAAAAGGCATCTGAGAAAGTCCAACACCCATTCCTGATAAAAACTCTCAATAAAATAGGTATAGAAGGGAAATTTCTCAACATAATAAAGGGCATCTATGCAAAACCTATGGCCAACATCATTCTTAATGGAGAGAGGCTGAAAACATTCCCCTTGAAAACAGGAACGAGACGAGGAAGCCCTGTATCACCACTCCTATTTAACATTGTGCTGGAAGTTCTAGCTAGAGCAATAAGGCAAGAAAAAGAAATAAAGGGCATCCAAATTGGTAATGAAGAAGTGAAACAGTCCCTGTTTGCAGATGATATGATACTATACATAGAAAACCCTGAAGACTCCACAATAAATCCACTGGAACTAATAGAAAGATTCAGCAGAGTATTAGGATACAAGATAAACATTCAAAAATTAGTTGGATTCCTATACACCAATAAGGAGAACGATGAAAAGGAAATCAGGAAAACAATACCATTTTCAATAGCCCCTAAAAAGATAAAATACTTAGGAATAAATCTGACCAGAGATGTAAAAGACCTATACAAAGAAAACTACAAAACACTTCTGCATGAAACCAAAAGGGATTTACATAAATGGAAAAACATACCATGCTCATGGATAGGCAGACTCAACATTGTGAAAATGACAATTCTACCCAAAGCATTTACAAATACTACACAATCCCGATCCAAATACCAACAACATTATTCAAAGAGAGGGTAAAACTAATCATTAAGTCTATACGGAAAGGGAAGAAGCCACGAATAAGTAAAGCACTACTGAAGAAGAAGAATAAAGTTGGAGGACTCACACTATCTGACTTCAGAACCTATTATACATACAGCTACAGTAGTCAAAACAGCCTGGTACTGGTACAACGACAGATACATTGACCAATGGAACAGAATTAAGAACCCAGATGTAAATCCATCCACCTATGGTAACCTGATCTTTGACAAGGGTCCAAAGTCATCAAATGGGGAAAAGACGGTCTTTTTAACAAATGGTGCTGGCAAAACTGGATATCCATGTGCAAAAAATAAAACAGGACCCATACCTCACACCGTATAAAATAACTACTTCAAAATGGATCAAAGACCTGAATATAAAGCCTAAAACTATAAAGTTCATAGAAGAAAAAATAGGACCAACACTTCAGGCCTTAATACATGGCATTAACAGGATATAAACCATAACCATCAATGCACAAACCCCAAAAGATAAGCTAGATAACTGGGATCTTCTAAAAATCAAACACCAGTGCTCTTCAAAAGAGTCAAAAGAGAACCTACAGACTGGGAAAAAATTTTTGGACAGTACAAGTCAGACAAAGGTCTAATCTCCATAATCTACAAGAAAATCCAACACCTCTACAACAAAAAGACAAATACTCCTATTAAAAAATGGGCAAAGGAAATGAACAGACACTTCACCAAAGAAGACATTCAAAGGGCCAACAGACACATGAGGAAATGCTCGCGATCACTTGCCATTAGAGAAATGCAAATTAAAACCACAGTGAGATACCATCTCACCCCGGCATTACTGGCACGAATCAAAAACACTGGAAATAACAAATGTTGGAGGGGCTGCAGGGAGATCGGAACTCTTATGCACTGCCGGTGGGAATGCAAAATGATACAACCATTTTGGAAAATGATATAGCGTTTCCTCAGAAAGCTAGAAATAGACATACGATTTGATCCAGCAATTCCACTCCTAGGAATATATCCTAGAGAAATAAGCGTCATCACTCGAATAGACATATGCACACCTATGTTCATGGCAGCATTGTTCACAATAGCAAACCAATGGAAACAACCTAGATGCCCATCAACAGATGAATGGATAAACAAACTATGGTACATACACACAATGGAGTACTATGCAACGAGAAAGAACAACAATGAATCTGTGAAGCATTTCATAACATGGATGAAACTGGCAGACATTACGCTGAGTGAAATAAGTCAATCACAAAAGGACAAATATTGTATAAGACCTCTATTGTAAAAACCCATGAAAAAGTTCACACACAAAATATAACAATCTTTGTTGGTTACCAGGGATGGAGGGGTGGGGGGGAAATACTAAATAGGCAATAGATAAGTGGTATTTTGGGTGAAGGGTGAGACAGTACACAATACAGGGGAAACTAGCACAACTTGTATAAGGAAAGGTCATGGAAGCCCCATAGACACATCCAAACTCCCTGAGGGACTGAATTGCTGGGTGGAGGGCTCTGGGGACCATGGTCTCGGGGAACATCTAGCTCAATTGGCATAACACAACTTATAAAGGCAATGTTCTACATTCTACCTTGGTGAGTAGTGTCTGGAGTCTTAAAAGCCTATAAGCGGCCATCTAAGACACTCCACTGGTCTCATTCCTTCAAGAGCAAGGGAGAATGAAGAGAACAGGATACAAGGAAAAGATTAGTCCGAAGGACTAACTGTCCACAGCCACCAAGGCCTCCACTGGACTGAGTCCAGTACAGCTAGATGGTGCCTGGCTACCATCACTGACTGTTCTGACCAGGATCACATCAGAGGGTTCTGGACAGAGCTGGAGAAGGATGTAGAATATAATTCTAACTCACAAAAAAAAAAAAAAGACCAGATTTACTGGACTAAAGGAGACTGGAGAAACACCGAGAGTATGGCCCCCAGACACCCTTTTTGCTCAGTTGTGAGGTTATCTCCAAGGTTCACAGTTCAGCCTGGGAACGGAAAGCCCCATAAAACCAAATGAGACTAACGAGCTACAGTAGTCCAGTGACAAGGGCCAGAAGGCAGAAGGGGAAAAGGAAGCTGGTGATAGGGAACCCAAGTTTGGGTAAGGATATTGTTGATGTGTTGTGAGATTGTTAACCATTGTCAGAGGGTAACATTTGTAGTAACTGTTAAATGAGAAACTATTTTGTTCTGTAAGCCTTCATCTTAAATGAGAGTAACAGCACAACTGGAAGAGCATAGTCAATGTCACTGAACCGTGCCCGTAGAAATTTTTGAAATGGTGTATCTTTAGCTATGTGTATTTTCACCAAAAAAAAAAAGGTTGAGAATTTAGAGGGTTGACATGTTGTGGGGTTGTTAACCAATGTCATAAAACAATATGTGTACTACTGTTTCATGAGAAACTATTTGTTCTGTAAGCCTTCACCTGAAGTACAATAAAAAAATAACAACTTTCTCTCAAATACAATGGTGAAATTAGAACATTTCCAGATAAACAGAAATTAAGGGAATTTGTAAAAACCAAGTCAAACTTACAAGTAATATTTTAAAAGGTGTCCTTCCGTTAGAGAACCAGAAACATCAGATAACAACCAGAGTCTAGGACACAGGACAGCATCAGCCAGATACCAACATAGGTAAAGAACTCTCAGTGATAAAATAAAGCTAAAAGACTTAAAATAGGGAAACAGAGATGTCAATGTGTAAATGACAACAACATCAAAACAGCAAGGGAAAAATAGATGGTGTAGGTATAGGTGTTTCAAATGGAGAGGAAGTCAAGGTGATATCAAGTAATAAAAGGCTGATTCAAACTTAGGAAGATAAGGGTAAATTTCAAGGTAACCACAAAGAAAGTGAACATAGTCATCAGAATAAAAAATAATAAAAAAAAAGGATTATAACCAAGAAAACTCTATGAAGAAGTTCTACTCTATAACACATGGGGTTGCAATGAGTCAGTATCACCTCCACAGCAAATAACAACTATGTTTTACAATGTGTTTATAATAGAATTTACTTAACCAGATCTTTAAAAGTGGAAAAATGGTGTGAAAAGACAGGGGCACTTTAAATATTCTTAATACATATTACCAAATTAGAGGTAGTTGTTGTTCTTAGTTATTAGGTGCCATCGAGTTGGTTCTAATTCATAGTGACCCTATGTACAACAGAACGAAACACTGCCCGGTCCTGCACCATCCTCACAACCATTGTTATGCTCGAGCCCGTTGTTGTAACCACTGTGTCAGTCCGTCTCATTGAGGGTTTTCCTCTTTTTTGTGACCCTCTACTTTGCCAAGCATAATATCCTTCACCAGGGACTGGTCCCTCCTGATAACGTCCAAAGTGTGTGAGACGTAGTTTTGCCATCCTTTCTTCTAAGGAGCATTCTGGTTGTTCTTCTTCCAAGACAGTTTTGTTCATTCTTTTGGCAGTCTATGGTATATACATTATTCTTTGTCAACACCATTCAAAGGTGTCAATTCTTCTTTGGTCTTCCTTATTTATCATCCAGTTTTCGCATGCATATGCGGTGATTGAAAACACCATGGTTTGGGTCAGGCACACCTTAATCTTCAAGGTGACAACTTTGCTGCTCAACACTTTAAAGAGATCTTTTGCAGGAGATTTGCCCAGTGCAATGTGTCTTTTGATTTCTTGACTGCTGCTTCCATGGGTGTTGGTTGTGGAACCAAGTAAAATGAAATCTTTGACGACTTCAATCTTTTCTCTGTTTATCATAATGCTGCTTATTGGTCCAGTGGTGAGGATATTTGTTTTATGCTGAGGTGTAATTCATACTGAAGGCTGAGGTCTTTGATCGTTATCAATAAGTATTTCAAGTCCTCTTCACTTTCAGCAGAAAGGTTGTGTCATCTGCATAACAGAGGCTGTTAATGAGTCTTCTTCCAATCCTGATGCCATATTCTTCTTTATATAGTTCTAAAACACAGGTAATAAAATAAATAGCCAATAAAACTCAGGTAAACGTCTTTCTGATATTCTCTGCTTTCAGCCAGGATACTTCTGACATCAGCAATGATATTCCTTGTTCCACATCCTCTTCTGAATCCGGCTTAAATTTCTGGCAGTTCCCTATTGATATACTGCTGCAGTCACTTTAAAATTAAGAGGCAGAGGACTTTGAAATTAGTGGTTCCTATTGCTGTTTCCCAGTGCCACTCTGAGCTTTACTGAAGGCTGAGGCAAAAGAAAAAATATATGCCCCTATCTACTCTTACCAAAATACTGTCCCATATTTTGAACCAAATGGGAAAGTTAATAAAAGCTCTATAGTCTAAAATACGATTACATATAAAGCTGTGCATTGCCCAGTCTGTTGGCATGCCCTTGTCAACCCTCATAAATCTGCCCGTGGGTAGACATGAACTGTGCCATCTTGCCCAGTCAAGGAACTGAGGGCTATTTGGAAATGACTGATCCTGTTGCACCGTAATGCAGGATTGTATCATGAACAAACAACAATCTTTTTATTTATAACTTTTTTATTTTGTTCATCATAGACATTTGTGCACTTTTAAAATACTGCGTTAAAATACTATTTACCTTGATTATTGATGTCATTAAATCCACATTAAATTTTGTGCTTGAGGCAAGTGACTCATTCTCCTTACCCTAATCCTGGCCCTGTTGCTCCCAAAGGGAATGCCAGGATCTGTGGTTTCCAGACAAATATAATCTGATGACTTTTAGATGTCATTATACAAGGTCCTAGCGATATCCTGCAACTGCAAGGCTTGAGAGTGGGTGGAGCCAAGAGGACTTAGGAAGTAAATGCGTAATAGTTCTAGAAAGCTAATAGGTTTTCTTTAAGAAGTTTTCCTGTCTTCTAGAAAAAGGTATAGACTATGAAAAATGTGTATATAGACAGCATGGGATCCTTGGGAGCTGGTTGGAGTTATGAAGAGCTAAAGATTTCATGGTCTGCCTAAACACCCTAAGAACAAATTAAAAGCAAAACAGTAACACTGGACTGGACAAATGAAAACATCAGTTTGTAACCCCTCATGTGCATTCACCACTCTTTGGGGACACGTTTCTCTAGGAAGAGTAGGGTTACGAAACTGGACTTGGTCACTTTTCAAAAACATTGTGAAGAAACTGATGAACTAGAGTCTCTGATAAATTGGAACTGTTATTAAATGTTGCAGTAACTATTTTTCTAGTTGCCATCGAGTTGATTCTGACTCATGGAGACCCCATATATGTCAGAGTTAAACTGTGCTCCATAGGGTTTTTGATGACTGATTTTTTGGAAGTAGATTGCCAGTCCTTTCTTCTGAAACACCTCTCGGTGGATTTGAACCACCAACCCTCCAGTTAGCAGCTGAGCATGTTAAACTTTTGCACAACACAGGGACTCTAAGTACTTATTAATTAACCTAGATTTATGTTTACATTAAAGAAATTCTCTTAGACTTTAAAATGGAAAAACAGCATGCAGGAAGAATAACACCTTTAAATTTCTCTTCCACCACCTTGGAAAAAAGACTCAGGTGGAAACAAAAGGGAGGAATATTTGAGTCTGTCTTTGTTCCTCTACCCTGTCTTATCTGTTCCCCCTTCTTCTTTTCAGTAAAGTAAGGGAAGAGGGGGACCTCTAGCATCTTAGAGACACTGGAGAGTTCATTGAGCAAGGGGAGATGCAGAGGGGCAGCACTCTGACCTTGCTTTAGCACAGGCTGAATGCAGTGAGGGTTTTTGACCATTGTTTCCATCTGTGCAGGGTACAGCAACCTCCACCTTAGCATCAGGGGTCACCCACAGAGCTCCACGGTGCTGCCCTTGCCGACTTTCTGACTTCCTACCTCTGGACCCCACTGCCAGCTTGGCCTGTAGATCCTAACTCTCCCTGATTTAGCCCACTCTGCTCGCTTAGACTACACAAGCTGCTGACCAAAACAAATAACCAAAGCCATGCTGTAGAGTCAAATCTGACTAGAGTGAGCCCATAGGACAGAGTAGAAATGCCCCATAAGCTTTCCAAGGCTGTTAATCTTTACGGAAGCAGGCTGCCACATCTTTCTCCCATGGAGTGACTGGTGGGTTTGAACCACCAACCTTAAGCTCTTAACCACTGTGCCAAGCTCTTAACTATTGCACCACCACGGCTCTGCAAGCTGCTTAGGGTGGAGATTTTTATCTTGTTTGGTTCTGTACTCTAGTTACCTGAGAGTGTCTGAAACTGCAGGCAAATAATGAATAAATACTTAATGAGTGTATGAATGGATGATTCAATAATGAATGGACTTCTAATTTTTGCCTGTCAGTCTCTACCTTCTTTCTTCTTCCTTTGGTTTTGCAAACTCCCCAAAGGAGCACCAATGGCAACTTGGGCCCCTTGTCCAAGAAGAGGGAGAAGCATTTCTCTGAGAATTTGGCACTCTCACATATCATACCTACTGACAAACTTGGGGCAATAATTGCCAAATGAATCTAATAAGTTTGATTCATTCACTGACTGGTGGCTCTGGGATCCCAGCCACAGTGACCTCTTCATTGTCCTTGCTGACTTTGTGTCACTGGCTCTCAATGACTTCATTTCTGCCTTTGTACTTGTTCTCTCTGCTTGGAAAGTTCTTCCCTCAGATATTCACACGGCTCTTTCGAATCTTTTCTCAAATACCACCTTCTCAGTGAAGCTTTCCTTGACCAGCTCACACAGTATTTTTATCACCTTTTCTTGTGAAAGCATTTTTTTTGAGAAAATTATAAAATTTTATAGAAAATCATTAAAGAAGATTTATGTAAACGGAGAGATATACCATACTCATGCATAGGAGGACTCAGAAGCATAAAGATGTAAATTCTCCTTCAAATTGATGATAAATTCATTGCAATTTTTTCTCTCACTTTTTAATTGCTGTAAAAGTATATATAACACAACATTTGCCCATTCAACATTTTTTAGATGTAAAATTTAGTGACATCAACTGCATTAATCATGTTGTTCAACCCATCACCCATAATCATTGCCAAATTTCCAACATCATAAACAAAAACTCCTTGCTTCCCAAACAGTAGTTTCCCCTTTTCCCTTCCCTCCCACCCGTGGTAACCACTAGTAAGCTTCGATCTCTATGCTCTTGCCTTTTCTAGATATTTCATATAAGTGAGATCATACAATATTTGTCCTTTTGTGATTGGCTTATTTCACTCAGCATAATGTCTTCAGGCTCCATTCATGTTGTAGCATGTATCAAGACTTCATTTTTCTCTCTGGCTGAGTAGTATTCCATTGTATGTACCACATTTTGTTCATCTATTCATCCATTAATGGATATCTGGGTTGTTTCCATCTTTTGGCTGTCATGAACAACACCGCAATGAACACTAGTGTACATCTTGTGAATGTATTTTAAATGGAAGCAAGATTTATCTCCATTTAAAATACCATATCTGGAGGTGGAGCCAAGATGACAGTGTAGTAAGATGCTTCCTATATCCCTCTTACAACAAAGACCTGGAAAAACAAGTGATTTGATTATATATGAATATCTAGGAGCCCCAAACAAGGCAAACTTGAGGAGTCGGACTGAGTGGTGGGAGGAGAGGGAGACAGTTCAGAAGAAGCCAGCAGCACCAGAGCAGCGGCGACGGCAACTTCCCAGCCACACCGGGTCCGCAGTGAAGCAGGCAAACAGCTGTGCGCACACTTGGAAAGCAGTTTCCACATCAAGAGAGATCTGGCAGCAGAGATTCTGCTTGGACTCTCCGAACCAGTGAAAAGCAGCTCCCAAGAAGCTAAGCTAAGTACACGCATGCACCGTTTCGCGGGGATTTAAAAAAAATAAAAGCCCACTTGGGAAAAACCTCTCTCCCTTTTACCTCCTCCCTCTGCGCTCTGCACCAGGAGTCCACTGGGCTGGAATTAGATCTCAAAAGGCACCCTGACCTATTCTCCTGGGCTTGGAGAGGGAACAAATAAGCTACTGGCTCCCCTAAGCCAGAAACACAGGGTCAGTACAGCTCCTTTGCTAGGCACAGGTATCAGGGGCCCGCAGACACCCCTGTATAGACTTGTGGGGACCCATCTCAACAGCGTTAGTCCTCACTACCACAGTACAACAGGGCAAACATCTGAAATTTAACTTCAACTGCTTCAGCTATGAACTGGCAGACTTGTGACCCTCGAAACAGCCCTGCCCCTTAAGTAGGCACTTTTATTGATCTGCAGCAGGGGCTTGAGGACTGGGGATATCACTTAAAGTGCCTAGTCACCTGTTACAGGAGTCCAAGAAAAAGTGGTGCCCTCAAGTCTTTACAGCCAGCAGAGTGGGGTGCTTATAATCTGGCTGCAAAACTCACCTACCTACTCACCCTAGAGAATAGGGACACGCTTTCCTTTCAGAATCTCAGGGGCAGCCGTCAGCCCCCTGCCTGGCTCAGCTCGTGATCCCCTACCACAGCCAGAGTCCACTGCCTGCACCAATCACCCGTGCCTCTCTAGGACTGGGGGTGAAAGCCTGCATCACACACTTGGTGAATGACTGCCTGAACACCCGAACTGAATCCATATAGGAAAATTTAACGTACTCCTGTGTGCACGTACTTGGTTACAGAACTATCTGGTGACAGGACATAACACATCCAAAGGTGTCAAAGGTCAAACTAGTGCACATGAGCAGCCTATCTTGGCATATCAAAACAAAACATAATAAGAAGATAGGTCTCACTAAACAAATGCAGAATAAAATTATAATAAATTATTGATGGCTTGGAGACAACAACCAATATCAAGTCACATAAAGAGGCAGTCCATGATGGCTTCAGCAAGCTCCCAAAATAAAGAATCAATAAATTCTCTGGAGGAAGAGAACTTCTTGGAATTATGAGAGGCAGAATACAAAAGATTAACATATAGAACTCTTCTAGAAATTAGAAAGGAAATTCTACAGAATGAATGAATATCCAGGGAACATACAGACAAAGTAGTAGTGGAACTGAAAAAAGTTATTCAAGAACATAATGCCAAATTTAATAGGCTGCAAGAATCCATAGAAAGACAGCAATCAGAAATCCAGAAGATTAACAATAAAATTTCAGAATTAGACAACTCCTTAGAAAGTCATAGGAGCACAATTGAGGCAGTAGAAGTTAGAATTAGTGACACTGAAGATAAAGCTTTTGACACCAATGTATTTGAGGAAAAATCAGATAAAAGAATTAAAAAGAATGAAGAAACTCTAAGAGCCATGTGGGACTCTATCAAGAGAAATAACCTACGAGTGATTGGAGAACCAGAACGGGGGAGATAACAGAAAATACAGAGAAAATTTTTGAAGATTTGTTGATAGAAAACTTCCCTGATATCATGAAAGATGAGAAGATATCTATCCAAGATGCTCATCGAACCCCACATAAGGTATATCCCAAAAGAAAGTCAATAAGACATATTATAATCAAACTTACCAAAACCAAAAATAGAGAGAATTTTAAGAGCAGCTAGGGATAAAAGAAAAGTCATCTATGAAGGAGAGTCAATTAGAATAAGCTTGGACTACTCAGCACAAACCATGCAGGCTAGAAGGAAATGGGATGACATATATAAAACCTTGAAGGAAAATAACTGTCAGCTAAGAATTATATATCCAGCAAAACTGTCTCTCAAATATGATGGTGAAATTAGGGCATT
This sequence comes from Dugong dugon, assembly GCA_030035585.1. Classification (NCBI taxonomy): domain Eukaryota; kingdom Metazoa; phylum Chordata; class Mammalia; order Sirenia; family Dugongidae; genus Dugong; species Dugong dugon. The sequence continues at coordinate 6,276,338 of CM057466.1, forward strand.
TCCAGATAAACAGAAGTTCAGGGAATCTGCAAAAACCAAACCAAAATTACAAGAAATACTAAAGGGAGTCCTACGATTAGATAATCAATAACACCAGCTAACAATGCAAGACTAGAACACAGGACAGAGCAACCAGATATTGACTCAGATACGGATATCAAAAAATACATCAAAGCTAAAACATTGAAAACAGGGAAATAGATATCAATATGTAAAAAAGGATAATATTAAAACAAAAAAGAGGGACTTACAAAATGGAGACATTGATTTTTTTATATGGAAGGGAAGTTAAGGTGATATAAAGTATTAAAAGACTGGTATAAACTTAGAAAAATAGAGGTAAATATTAAGGTAACCACAAAGGACTCTAACAAAACTACAAATAAAAATAAAAGAGTAGAAAAACATAAATACCCAGCAAACACAAAATCTACAACAAAGAAAAAGATGAAAACAAAATACATAGAGAAAAATGACACAGCACAGAAAATTGAGGAGAACAAAGAAACTGTGAACAACACACAAAAAGAGATGTCAGGATGACAGCACTAAATTCATACCTATCAATAATTACACTGAATGTAAACGGACTTAATGCACCAATAAAGAGATGGAGAGTGGCAGATTGGATAAAAAAGCATGATCCATCTATATGCTGCCTACAAGAGATGCATCTTAGACTTAAAGACACAAACAGGCTTAACCTCAAAGGGTGGAAAAAAATATATCAAGCAAACAACACTCAAAAAAGAGCAGGAGTGGCAATATTAATCTCTGACAAAATAGACTTTAAGTAAAATCCACCACAAAGGATAAGGAAGGGCACTATATCATGATTAAAGGGTCAATTCACCAGGAGGACATAACTATAATAAATATTTACGCACCCAAAAACAAGGCTCCAACATACATAAAACAAACTCTAACAGCTCTGAAGAGAGAGATAGACAGCTCCACAATAGTAGGAGACTTCAACATGCCACTTTCGATGAAGGACAGAACATCCAGAAAGAAGCTCAACAAAGACACGGAAGAGCTAAATGCTACAATCAACCAACTTGATCTCATAGACATATACCAAACACTGCACCCAACAGCAGCCAAGTATACTTTCTTTTCCAACACACATGGAACATTCTCCAGAATAGACCACATATTAGGCCTTAAAGCAAGCCTTAACAAAATTCAAAGCATCGAAATATTACAAAGCATCTTTTCTGACCATAAAGCCATAAAAGTGGAAATCAACAACACAAAAAGCAAGGAAAAAAATCAAATACATGGAAACCAAACAACACATTGCTCAAAGGCTACTGGGCTATACAAGAAATTAAAGAAGGAATAAAGAAACTCATAGAATAAAACAAGAATGAAAACGCATCGTACCAGAACTTTTGGGACACAGCAAAAGCAGTGCTCAGAGGTCAGTTTATAGCAGTAAATGCACACATCCAAAAAGAAGAAAGGGACATAATCAAAACATTAACCCTACAACTGAAACAAGCAGAAAGACGACAGTAAAAGAAGCCCTCAGGTGCCAGAAGGAAGGAAATAATAAGAATTAGAGCAGAATTAAACGAAATAGAGAATAGAAAAACAATTGAAAGAGTTAACAAGTCCAAAAGCTGGTTCTTTGAAAAGATCAACAAAATTGAAAAACCATTGGCCAAACTGATGACAGAAAAACAGGAGAGGAAGCAGATAGCCAGTATAAGAAATGAGATGGGTGATATCACAACAGACCCAACTGAAATTAAAAAAATCATAACAGATTACTATGAAAAATTGTACTATAACAAATTTGAAAACCTAGAGGAAATGGACAAACTTCTAGAAACTCACTACCTACCTAAATTAACACTAACAGAGGTAGAACAACTAAATAAACCCATAACAAAAGAAGAGATTGAAAAGGTTATTAAAAAACTGCCAACAAAAAAAAAGCCCTGGCCCGGATGGCTTCACTGGAGAATGCTACCAAACTTTTGGAAAAGAGATAACACCACTTCTACTAAAGGTATTTCAGAGCATAGAAAACGATGGAATACTCCCAAACTCATTCTATGAAGCCAGCATAACCCTGATACCAAAACCAGGTAAAGACACCACACAAAAAGAAAATTACAGACCGATATCCCTCATGAACATTGCCACAAAAATCCTCAACAAAATTTTAGCCAATAGAATTCAGCAACATATCAAAAAAATAATTCACCACGACCAAGTGGGATTTATACCAGGTATGTGGGGATGATTCAACATCAGAAAAACAATCAATGTAATCCACCACACAAATAAAACAAAAGACAAGAACCACATGATCTTATCAATTGATGCAGAAAAGGCATTTGACAAAATCCAATACCCATTCATAATAAAAACTCTCAACAAAATAGGAGTAGAAGGGAAATTCCTCAATATAATTATGAGCATTTATATAAAGCCAACAGCTAACATCATCCTGAATGGAGAGACTTTGAAAGCATTCCCCTTGAGAACACGAACCAGACAAGGATGCCCTTTATCACCACTCTTATTCAACATTGTGCTGGAGGTCCTAGCCAGAGCAGTTAGTCTAGAAAAAGAAATAAAAGGCTTCCAAATAGGTAGGGAAGAAGTCAAAGTATCTCTATTTGCAGATGATATGATCTTATACACAGAAAATTCCAAAGAATCCACAAGAAAACTACTGGAACTAATAGAAAATTTCAGCAAAGTTTCAGGATACAAGATAAACATACAAAAATCAATTGGATTCTTTTACACCAACAAAGAGAACCTTGAAGAGGAAATCACCAAATGAATACCATTTACAATAGCCCCCAAGAAGATAAAATACCTAGGAATAAATCTAACCAGAGATGTAAAAGATCTTTACAGAGGAAACTACAAGACACTAATGCAAGAAACTAAAAGAGACCTGCATAAGTGGAAAAATATACCTTGCTCATGGATAGGTAGACTCAACATAGTGAAAATATCAATTCTACCCAAAGCAATCTACTGATACAATGCAATCCCGATCCAAATTCCACCAGATTTTTTTAATGAGTTAGAGAAACAAATCACCAACTTCGTATGGAAAGGGAAGAGGCCCCGAATAACTAAGCATTACTCAAGAAAAAGAACAAAGTGGGAGGCCTTCCACTACCTGATTTTAGGACCTATTATACTGCCACGGTAGTCAAGACAGCCTGGTACTGGTACAACAACAGATACATACACCAATGGAACAGAGTTGAGAATCCAGATATAAGCTCATCCACCTAGAGAAGCTAATATTTGACAAAGGCCCAAAGTCCATTAATTGGGGAAAAGACAGTCTCTTTAACAAATGGTGCTGGCATAATTGGATATCTATAAGCAAAAAACTGAAACAAGACCCATATCTCATACCATGTACAAAAACTAACTCAAATGGATCAAAGACTTAAATATATAAGCAAAAACGATAAAGATCATGGAAGAAAAAATAGGGACAACGCTAGGAGCCATAATACATGGCATAAACACAATACAAACCCTAAGTGACAATGCACAAGCACCAGAATAGAGACTAGATAAATGGGAGCTCCTAAAAATCAAACACTTTACCAAAGAGTAAAAAGACAGACTGGGAAAAAATTTTTGGCTATGACAAATCCGATCAGCATTTAATCTCTAAAATCTACAAGATACTGCAAAACCTCAACAGCGAAAAAACAAATAGCCCAATTAAAAAATGAGCAAAGGATATGAACAGGCACTTCACCAAAGAAGATATTCAGGCAGTTAACAGACACATGAAGAAATGCTCATGATCATTAGCCATTAGAGAAATGCAGATCAAAACTACAGTGAGATATCATCTCACTCCAACAAGGCTAGCATTAATCCAAAAAACACAAAATAACAAATGCTGGAGAGGCTGTGGAGAGACTGGAACACTTATACACGTTGTTGGGAATGTAAAATGGTACAACCACTTTGGAAATCAATTTGGCGCTTCCTTAAAAAGCTAGAAATAGAAGTACCATACGATCCAGCTATCCTACTCCTTGGAATATACCCTAGAGAAGCAAGAGCCTTCACACCAATAGATATATGCACACCCATGTTCATCGCAGCACTGTTCACAATAGCAAAAAGATGGAAGCAACCTAGGTGCCCATCAACTGACGAGTGGATAAACAAACTATGGTATATTCACACAATGGAATATTACCCAACGATAAAGAACAATGATGAAGCTGTGAAACATCGTATAACATGGTGGAAGCTGGAACTTATTATACTGAGTGAATTTAGTCAGTCGCAAACGAATGAATATTGTAGAAGACCATTATTATAAGAACTCAAGAAAAGGTTTAAACACAGAAGAAAACATTCTTTGATGGTTACTGGGGTGGGGAGGGAGGGTGAGGGTTATTCACTGACTAGATAGTAGATAAGAATCATCTTGGGTGAAGGGAAGGACAGCGCACACTGCAGGGGAAGTCAGCACAACTGGACTAAACCAAAGCTAAGAAGTTTCCTCAATACAATCAAATACTTTGAGAGACAGAGTAGCAGGGATGGGGGGTCTGGGGACCATGCTTTCAGGGGACATCTAGGTCAATTGGCATAACAAAGCTTATTAAGAAAATGTTCTGCATCCTACTTTGGTGAGTGGTGTCTGGGGTCTTAAAAGCTTGCAAGTGGCCATCTAAGATGCATCAATTGGTCCCAACCACTTGGAGTAAAGGAGAATGAAGAACACCAAAGACACAAGGAAAGTATTAGCCCAAGAGACAGAATGGGCCACATAAACCAGAGACTTCATCAGCCTGAGACCAGAAGAACTAGATGGTGCCCAATGAACGTCCACCAATGAACGTCCTGACAGGGAACACAACAGAGGGTCCCTGATGGAGCAGTAGAACAATGGGATGCAGAACTCAAATTCTAGTAAGAAGACCAGACTTAATGGTCTGACTGAGACTGGAGGCGCCCCAGAAAGCACGGCCCCAGGACTTTTCATCACCCCAGAACTAAAACAATTTCTGAGGCCAACTCTTCAGACAGGGATTGGACTGGACTGTGGGACATAAAGTGATACTTGTGAAGAATGTGCCTCTTAGTCAAGTAAATACAAGAGACCAAGGGAGCAGCTTCGTCCAGAGGTGAGATGGGAAGGCAGAGAGAGTTAGGAGCTGGTTGAATGTTCATGGGGAATCAGGGGCGGAGGGGAGGAGTGTGCTGTAGCAGAATGGGGTGAGCGGTTGGGGTCTCATATATATATATATATATATATATATATATATATATATAACAATGTATGTAAAAAGAAAATTTCTGTATGGGAGACTAACTTGAAATGTAAACTTCATTTAATTACAACAATAAAAAAAATGTATCTTTTATTCAATTATTTTATTTACCTGTCTTCTTTCAGTAGAATATAAGCTTCAAGAGACTAAGAACTTTCCCTGTTTTGTTCCTATCTCCAATTCTTAAGACTCTGTCAGGCATCAAGCATGACCTCAAATATTTGGCAAAGAAATAAATTTCTCTCAAAATTCCGATCACAAATTTTACTTTAAGTCTTTTACTTGTTTCTTGAATTGGACTCACACTTTTTTTACCTTCTCATTTTTAAACTGGTCCCTCCTAACTGTGGCATTCATCCATGGACCTCTGTCCCCTAATATAAATATTCCTTAGCAGTGGGCACCTGTTGTTCTTGCCCATCAAGCATCTTTTCACATTTCTCTGGTAATAAACAACAACAACAAAAAAACAAACCAGTTGCCATCAAGCCAATTCTGACTCATAACAACTCTATAGGACAGACTAGAACTGCCCCATAGGGTTTCCAAGGAGCCACACGTGGATTTGAACTACTGACCTTTTGGTTAGAAGCTGAGCTCTTGACCCTGCGCCACCAGGGCAACTATCAAACCAACTATCCAGCGAACCAGACCATTACATGATAATTAGTTTAAGCAAGGGCATGTAACTTAAGCCAGGTCCTTACCTGGAATTTTGTACCAGAAATAGAAAAATTTTTCTTCCTGGTAAGATTTCTAAACAAGTGAATATATTCTTCCCCAGATAACGATTATTTGCTCACCATGTGAACAGAGCCTGGCCAAGAAATGGAAAGAAACAGAGTCCTGGTAACATTGTTTGGCTCCCTAGATCTAACACTGCCTAAAACCAGCACTATCGTTGGACTTTTTAGTTATGTGTTTTAATATCCCTTTTACTTAATCTTGTTTGAACATGAATTTCTGTCATGTACAACTGAAAAGATTCCTGACAAATCAGCCACTCCAGACTTGCCCCAGCCCCAGCCCCCTACCCATAGGTAGACCTTTGGGTGATGCTCCCACCCAGATGGTGCTGGTGTCATGGCCCTGGTCATTTTCATCAATGCCTATGGCACCAGATGATGATTTGTTGTCTAATGGGTATGGCATGTTCTCGTTTTATTCACAAGTTGGTTAGATACTTTCATAATTTAATCTACAAATTGAAAATGTTGAGGGGGATAGTACCATTATACCTACAGAGTAATAAAATATGATAATATATAGCTAATGTTGGAACTGAGGTTAAGTGATATTAATGACATAATGACACTCCCCCATCCCCAAACTCTGAGTAAAACTAATAAAGCATATTTTACGCTAAGAAGAACAGGATATTGGATGTGATCTAATCCTGAAATCATAGATGTCTTCTTCAAAAACCTAACGTTATTACCAGAACAGCATATGGTATTGAAGTAATTATACATTTTAATGAATATGAATCCTTTCCTATTAGCAAACTATGTTGAACAAATATTTTTAAAATATTTACTCTGAGTATACTACAGTTGTGATACAACAGAGTGGGTGTTTAATGATATGAAAATTAGTATAGCTTTGTTTCTTTAAGTAGAACACTGTGTATGTGTGTGTGTATATATATATACATATATGTCTAATGTCTATATATATATCCATATATATATGCACACACTCATACATTACATGTATATATGTAGACATATATTCATACATTCACAATATATGTGTATATAATAACCTGATAAGATATTAAAAAAATGAGCTAAGAAATAAATATTGGAAAACAAAAACACCAGAGCCCCACCTTAAAAGCTATAACACAGAATCAGTGTAACCTGTAGCCATCCTGGATCCTGTCCAAAGGCGTTAGAAGACAGGAAGAGTTCATTTGAGGAGGGCATCACTTAAAATAGGGATTGTCTTAGGCTGGGTTCTCTAGAGAAGCAAAACCAGTGAAGCATGCATATATATACATATATATATTATATATATATATACACACACACACACATATATACACATATATATACATATATATATATAGAGAGAGAAAGATATTTATATCAAGGAAATGGCTCACTCGATTGTAGAGGCTGGCAAGTCCCAAGTCTGTGGGTCAGGTGTCAGGCTGCAGGCTTCTCCTGACTCATGCAGCTGCAGCGGCTGATGAATCCAAGATCAACAGGTGAGATGGTAGGCTGCTGACTCAAGTCCCGAATGGGAGTTCAGATGATGATGAGCTGAATGCAGGATCCAGAGCAGAGCAAAAGCCAATGAGGTTTGTCAAAAAGTCCACCTATATTGGATACAGCCCACACCCCCAAGGAAACTCCCCTTCAACTGATTGGCTGCTCACAGGAGATCTCATCATGGAGGTGATTACATTATATCAGACCTCATCATGGAGGTGATTACATCATTACAGAACTGCCAAACTACCTTATAACTGCCAAACCACTGAGAATCATGGCCCAGCCAAGCTGACACACAACTGAAACCATCACAGAGGTCATTAGCCAACACCCCACATCCTGCCCTGGAAAGGGGCTTCACTGTATTCCTGAATAGATAAAGTCATGTTTTTTACTTTGTTTTGTTTTTTTCTTTCCCCTTTGCTGGCCTTTTCTCCAAATAATATTTGTGAACCCTAAATTGGAAATATTGCAACATTCTTTGCATTTTTAAGCCCAAGTCCTTAACTGCACTTTAAAGACATGACCAGGGCAACTCAGAACAACTCACTTCTTGTTATAGGTTGAATTGTGTCCCCCTAAAAATGTGTCCTAACCCCTGTACCTGTGAATGTGACCTTGTCTTGGGAAATAGGATCTTCCTTTGAAGATATCATCAGTTAATTCATACTGAAGTAGGGTAGATCCTAATCCTAACCCCTTCTGAATGGTATCTTATAAATGGGGAGAGCTGACAGGGAGACAGGGAGTGGCACCCAAGGGGAAGGCACTATACGAAGGTACATCTACAAGCAGCAAAGGAACGCCAAGGATTGACGGCAGCCACTAAAGCTAGGAGAGAGGCATGGAACAGCTCCTCTCTCAGAGTCTTCAGAAGGCATTGACATGGCTAATATCCTAATTTAGACTTTCAACCTCCAGGACTGTGAGAAATAAATTTATGTTCTCTAAAGCCACCCACTTTGTAGTGTTTTATTATGGCAACCATAGGATATAAGATACGTCTCCTACTTATACTTATTTGATATTTGTTTTCTGACTACTCCACAGGAGCATAGAAGCTACCACAGATTCAACACATCATCTTGAAAGAACAAATAAATGAATGGATAAATAACAAAAAAAAATATTCAGTACCTGTACATTTTTAGACACAGGAGGTAACATGAGAAACAGGGCTTTGTCCATACAAATAAGTGGTGCCAACATGAAATAAGGGCAGTACAAAGTTGTGATGGCTGCTATTGAGGAATAAACGGTGCTGTAAGAACTGGGTAGAGGTGCACCTGAGCTGTGCAGAGAACAAGGAAGACTTCCTGGAGGGAAGAGAAGGAGTCAGAAAAGCTTAGTCTTACGTGATGTGGAAGACTTTGTCAGGCGAAGAAGTAGGGGGAAGATATTCCAGCCAGAGAGACGACCCTACACAGGGCCAAAGATACAAAATAAAAATATGATTAGCAATGGCAAGAGTTCTGCATGTCTGTAGATTAGAGTACCAAGGGATGCACAGAAGAGGCTGGGGCAAAAAAAGGGCTGGGATACCTGTAAAAGTACAGAAGCCTGAGGAGTTTGTGTTTGTTGTATAGACAATGGTATGCAGAGACTCTTAACTACTAGGATCTGTTGGATTAGGATTCAAGGGGTTTGTGAACTTGGATGGAAAATAAAATGCCTTTGTATTTTACTGATGGCTATGTGAAATTTAGCATTTCCTTCAATTATAAATTTAGGAAACAAACCACAGTGGTTCTAGCAGCACCTGGAGTTCCTGGACTTCATCATTTAAAAAACAAAGAAGGTTATTTTCATTTCATATCACAGTTGTAGCTGATATCTTAAACCAAACAAAAAATCCCATTGCTGTCAAGTTGATTCCTACTCATAGCGACCCTACTATAGGACAGAGTAGAACTGTCCCATAGGGTTTCCAAATCTGTAATCTTTACAGATGCAGACTGTCACATCTTTTTCCCATAGAGTGGCTGGTGGGTTCAAACTGCCAATCTTTTGATTAACAGTCTAGGGCTTGACCATATCTTAACACAATGTTTATGTTAACCACTTCTTCAAAATTTTGGTAGTTAGACAAACTGTTAGATCTTGTTATTTAATTGGTTAATAAAGAAGCACATTGATAACTGTATCACAAATTTTTGGTAAAAAATTGATAAGTATATTTCACAAGAATTTATTTGCATAATTGTGTGCATATTATTTTATGATGTTTCAGACACTATTTTGAGAAGAGGGAGAAGGAGTGCATAGTCTTCCCAGACTGCCAAAAGAGCTACAAAACAAACAAAGCTTAAGACCCTTTGTGTTAGAGATATTTTAGGAACTGTATTTGTGATTTAGAAAAAAAAAACTTTGGCAACTTTTTGGAGTATAAAGAAGTTGTGAAGATAAAGACTTGAGTTAGGAGGCTAAAATTATGGTAAAATGAGAGATGATTGGGATTGAACAGAAGCTGGAAATAAGAGTTGAGAAGAAGGAAACTATGGGAAGAAGCGAGGAAGAGAAGACCAGTCAGTGGAAACAGCAAGCACAAAGCCCTGAACTGAGCAAGAGCTGGCCATGTTCCAGGAGACAACAGCAGGGCAGTGTGGCTAGAAGGTGATAAGTAAAGGAGTGAGTCGGGTAATGTGAGACTGTCAGGGTAGGCACTGTAGCCTTGATAAGGAGATTGGACAATAGTAGAATTCTCAGTTTTCCATGCAGGAGATGTGGGTTGGAGTCCCAGCCAATGCACCCCATGCCTAGTCATCCCTTGTTTGTTGGTGGAGCTTGAGTGGTGCTATGATGCTGAACAGGTTTCAGCTGAGCTTCTGGACTAAGACAGACTAAGAAGAAAGGTCTGGTGATCTATTTCAGAAAATCAGGCAATGAAACCCTATGGATCATGACAATCCTAACCACAGCTGATCCTGGACATGGTGCAGGACCAGACAACATTTTGTTTTGTTGTGCATGGGGTCTCCGTGAGTCAGGGGCCAACTCAACAGCAGTTAACAACAATAATCTTACCGGAAATGGAATGGGAAGCCATTTAAGAACTTTAAACAGGGAAGTCAAAGTGATTTGATTTACCTTGCATAAAGTGAAATTTGATTGTTGTGCAGATAAGGGCAGATAAGAATGGAAGTGAAAGGCCAAGTGAGAGATAATAGCAGCTGGGGCAGTGGAGATGGTGGTGGAAAAGGAGGAAGGAAGTTCTATGAGGTACAATATCAGGAGTGAAATCAACAAGGCTTGCTAACAGACTGCATCTGAGAGTGAGGGGAAGGGAGGTATAAAGGACATTTCTCAAACTTTTAGCATGAACAACTGGGTAGACAGTGAGTCTATTTACTAGGAAAGCAAAGAATGAAGAAGAAACAGAGTTGATAGATTAAACCGAGTTCAGCTTGGATATGCTAATTTGGTGATGCCTATGTTACATTTAGAAGTACCTGGGTGGTGTAAATGATTAACGATGCAGCTACTAACTGAAAGTTTGGCAGTTCAAACCCACCCAAAGGTGCTTCAGAAGAAAAACTTGGCAATCTGCTTCTGAAAGTTTACAGCTATAAAAGCCCTATGGAGTCCAGTTCTACTCTAAAACACATGGGGTTGTCATGAGTCAAAACTGACTCAAGGGCAACTGGTTTGGTTTTTATGATATATTTAATTGGAGATGTCAAGTATGCAGATGAACTTATGGGTCTCTAGCATATAAAAAAGATCTGAGCTGGACTTATAAAATTTGGGAGGCATTGGTATATAGACGGTACCTAAATCAACCTGGAGATAGTACAGAGAAGAGGATTCAGGACCAAGCCCTGGACACTCCTGGATAGAAACCAAAAAAAGAAACTGAAAGGCAGCAACCAGGATGGTTCGAGAAAGCCCATGAAAGTGTAAAATTCTTGAGAAAGAGGAGTGTTTCAAGAAAAAAAGAGGGGTCAACTGTACTAAATATAAGGTGGTTCTTTTAATCTACTTTATTGACATATATTTACATATAACAAAACGCACATATTTTTAACTGTACTGTCCAGTAATTTTTGACCTATGTATATACTCAGGTAACCCCATCATAATTAAGATATAGAATATTTCCATTATCCCCCAAAGATTCCTTTCTTATTGTCTCCCAGTCAATCTCCAGCCTTACACTGACTCCCAGGCAACCACTGATCCTTTTTCTATCACTACACATTTGAATGGTCTTTTCCAGATTCTCATCTAAATGTAATCATATAGTATGCATTCTTTTGTGCCTGGCTTCTTTTGAGCAGCATCTTTTTGTGATTCAGCCATGTGGCTTAAAGTATTAGTAGTATCTTTGTATTGCTGAATAATATTCTATTATTTGGATACACTATAATTTTTTATCCATTCACCTGTTGTTGAATATTTGTGATGTTTCTAGTTTTGAGCTATTATGAATTAAACTGCTATAAACATTTGTGTACAACTCTTTGTGTTAACATATATTTTTATTTCAACTGGGTAAATAACTAGGAGCGAAATTGCTGGGTCATATAATAAGTGAACATTGAATTTTATAATAAATTGCCAAACTATTTTCTGAAGTAGTACCATCTTATATTCCCACCAACAACTTAGCAGAGTTCCACTAGCTCCAAAACCTCATCAACACTGAGTATTGTCAGTTCTTATAATTTTAGCCATTTTGGTGGGTGTGGGATAATATCTCATTGTGGTTTTAATTTGCCTTGCTCTGATAATTATTGCTCAAAATTCCAGTAGGATTTCTTGGGAAAAAATTAATAAGATGATTTTAAAATGTATTTGGAGAGGCAAATGGTTTGATATATACAAAATAATTTTGATAAAGAAGAATAGGATGTACACTATGTCATTACAAGACTTAGGATAAAGCTACCATAATCAAGAAAGTGTGGCAGTATCATAGATCAATGGAACAGAATAGTCCAGAAACAGACCCACAGGTATATGTTCAATTGATTTGTTATAAAGGGATAAGGTAATTCAATGAGGAAAATAGTCATTTTAATAAAAGGTACTGAAACAATTGGATATTCTTGTGGAAAAAATCAATCTCAACTCATACATGACCATTACAAGATTCAACTAAAAATGGATCATAGGCCTAAGTGTAAAAACTAAAACTACAAAACTTCCAAAAACAAAGAAAGCAATAGGAGAAAATCATTTCAGTCTTGGGATTGACAAAGATTTCATCTAAAGGACACACAAAGCATGAATTATAAAAAGAAAAAAAATCAATAAAATGAATATCATCAAAATCTAAAACTTCTGATCTTTCAAACACACTATAAGGGAAATAAACAGGCACGTCACTAACTTAGAGAAAATATTATATATATTGTATTATGTGTTTATATAAACTGATATCCATAAAATACAAAGAATTCTTACAATTCAGTCATAAGAAGACAGATGATCCAATTAAAACATGACCAAAAGTTTGGATGAGATACTTCACAAATATGACCGATAAAATAGTTCTATATAACAGCTTATTTTAGGGCAAATAAAATGTATATGCAGCATCAGGTTTGGAGGAAGACTCATTAACAACCTGTGATATGCAGATGACACAACCTTGCTTGCTGAAAGTGAAGAGGACTTGAAGCACTTACTGATGAAGATCAAAGCCACAGCCTTCAGTATGGATTACACCTCAACGTAAAGAAAACAAAAATCCTTACCACTAGACCAATAAGCAGCATCATGATAAATGGAGAAAAGATTGAAGTTGTTGAGGATTTCATTCTACTTGGATCCACAATCAACACCCATGGAAGCAGCAGTCAAGAAACCAAACAACACACTGCATTGGGTAAATCTGCAAAAGATCTCTTTAAAGTGTTGAAAAGCACAGATGTCACTTTAAGGACTAAGGTGTGCCTGACCCAAGCCATGGTGTTTTCAATTGCCTCAGATGCATATGAAAGCTGGATGGTGAATAAGGAAGACGAAGAAAAATTGATGTCTTTGAATTATGGTGTTGGTGAAGAATATTGAATATACCACGGACTGCCAGAAGAACAAACAAATCTGTCTTGGAAGAAGTAGGGCAAGAGTGCTCCTTGGAAGCAAGAATGGTGAGACTTTGTCTCACGTACTTTGGACATGTTATCATGTTATCAGGAGTGACTAGTCCCTGGAGAAGGACTTCATGCTTGGTAAAGTAGAGGTTCAGCAAAACAGAGAAAGACACTCAGTGAGGTGAACCGACACAGGAGCTGCAACATAGCAATAATTGTGAGGGTGGCTCAGGACGGGGCAATGTTTCATTCTGTTGTACATAGGGTCGTTATGAGTCGGGACCAACTCAACAGCACCTAACAACAACAACTACAATAACAATATATATAGATGTACACACTGCTTGAAGATGAATCCTATTTTGGAAACATTAATATGTGAAAAATCTGCAGTTAGGAACCCAGACAGTATTGTCATATCCATCTCCCCACTCTCCAAATTATCACTGTCCTACCACCCAGGGAGTTGCGATGATCAGCTCCTCCACAATTCTTCCTCAGATGTAATAAAGAGGGCCTCTTTTTCTTCCTTCTCTGTGTGAACATAGAACTGCCACTGTTCCTCATTGCTTCAAGAACCACCACCACCCCCATTCCCCCTCAAACTCTGACTGGGAAATCTTTCAGACATCTCCAGCCTAATTTAGTGGCCATCTTTCAGTCTTATTGTAACTACTTTTCCTTCAATTAAAATGCAATTGTTTGGAAAACTTGAATAAATATAACGACATCTGCAAAATGGCTTCCCCTCATGTCTTTGACACCCTGTCTGATAAATCTTCCTTAAAATAGGTAAGTCCCTACCTGAGAACCTTCTCAAGTTATACAAAAGTTATACAAAGTTGAGCCATGCAACTCTGACAAAATTCCAGATCATTTCTATTTGTCAGTCTTTCTTTTATACTTCATCGTAAATAAAAGAAAGGATAGCTGGATTTTCTGCTGATGGATAGAATTTATAATGCTGACCATGGAAAAAAGAAATCAGAACACCTTCTGATTGGTGTGCCCAGGTAGAGTGGTTAAGAGAGTGAGCAGAGCATAAATCTGGAGTCCCTGAAATGTATATTACTATTCTATATTTATTCTTGTTTTAAAATCTCTTCCATATTAACTTGGCTCGTTTAGCAGATGAAAATAAAATAAAGAATAGAGGGTAGAAATCTCTCCTTACGTTTCTGTAAGGAGCTAAAAGAAGAAAACATCTGCAGGGAATTGCTGAAGCATCATTACTCTAAGTAGGGTTCGCTTTAGTATTATTCCAGCTTTAGCCCTTTACCTTCAGAAACAATCACATCGCATTCTTCCTTCTTCTTTTGCCAGCACCAGGCAGAGCTTAGCAGACAGTTGCTGAAGTAGCATGAGCAAAACAGTTTTACCCTACTTCCATAATACTGACTTCAGCTCTGCTGACAATGGGGAAACACGTCTATTTTAGCGAAGTGAGCGTATAGAAGGCAATTTTCCTTTCCTCCCAATAAACAGCCTCTTTGGGATTTGGTCAAATCCCTGAGAATCCCTAAAAAACAATGTAAGACTGTCAGGACTTGGTGCTAGATTATTAGCATTGGGATGTAAAGGGTTAAAGAGAGAGCCCGTTGAAGGTGACTTCAGCTTAATGAGTCTGAGACTTCGGAAGGATGCTGGTAGCAAGGAAGACAGATGTAATAGTGCGATTGCAGGGATATTTGACATTCGGTAAATAACTTGGCCGTTTGTTTGTCTCTTTGCTGTTGTTAGGTGCCTTGGAGTCAGTTCCGACTCACAGCGACCCTACGTACAACAGAACGAAACACTGTCTGGTACTGCACCATCGTCTAAGGAGGCCCTATTTATTACTGTTTAGGCTGAATTGATTTCTGCATTGGGAATAATATCCTTCTTCCAGCCACCTCATAGGATTGTGTAGTGTTCATTTTCAAAAGCCCCAGTTAAAATGTCACCTCTGTGGAGAGAGCTGTCAGCTGCTCCCCAGGCATTTGGTCCTTTCTCCAGGCCCATGGAATACACAGTGCACTCACTGTTCGTACTGCTATGATAATATTTCCCATGTTGTAATCTGCTGCTTATATGTTTCTCTCTCTCAGCTAAGTTGGCATGCTATGTTGGAAAGAACATTGCTTGTGGAGTCAGACAGAACTAGATTACATGTAAGATGGGTCAACAATAGCAATTTTGTAGACTTGCAATGAAGATAAAATGAGAAACAAATATTCCAGAGCTTAGCACATAGCTGGCACCTAACTCATGCAGGTTTTCTCTCTTTGTTCTCTCGTCCAGACCATGTGCTCCTTGAAGGCAGGGACTGGGTTTTATGCATCTTGGGATACCTGGTTCCTAGCAGAGGGTAGGTCTCAATGAATGTTTCTTGCATGAGTGAATTAGTCCAGCTTCTGTGACCTTAACACTATGAAGTCACTGTTCCTATAGTCATCGTGTGATCTTCATTTGTCCACTAGTACACTGTGCCACCAGAAGATTCCTGTGGTTCACCAAATCTTTATGGCTCTCTACCTTCTGGGTACATGGTAGGATTGTACTTCCTCTTCTCCTTGTGGCTGTGTTCTAGCCAATGAACTGTAAGCAAAAGTGACTTCCTGGCAGAAACAAGTATGTGCCCACCTGTGATACTTGAATTTTCTCCCTGTCACTGCAACTGGCAGTACTCAGGATGGAGCTAGCCAATCACTTTGTCTCTGACTCCCCATCCCCCACCCCGACCTACCAATGGAGGGACAAGTTGTATAATCAGATCGTTAGTTTATTTAAGCCACTGAGATTCAGAGGAGGTTCATTATCACAGCCTAATCTCACCCTTCCTGACTGATAAAGGTAGCAATGAGCAGAATGTCTAGCATTATATTCAATAAAGAACAATTATCAGGAGGCAAGTTCAATAAACCAATTTTACTCTTTAATAAGAGTTTTCATAAATAACATATCATTTGAACACTACACAGTCCTCTGAGGTGGCTGGAAGAAGGATATTATTCCCATTTTAAAAATAGGGCAACTAAAATCGGCAATTGTTATCCATGAGGATTTCAGCAATTAACTGAACATTTTCAGAGTCAGAAATAGAATCCATAACTTTTGCCTTCCACCTAGGTGATCTTTTGACAAAACCACACAGGAAACGCTGGAAATATTAAATTCACATTGATCAAACACATGCTCTTGAGAAGCTTACAATGTCACTGGAGGTGAAAAGCTTGAAGTAGTTGTAAAACAGCAGTACAAAGTTTGGTTCTGTTTAGGTCCTAAAGTATAGGTACGAGTGAATGAGCTACAGAAGATCAAAACTGGGTGAGATTCATTTGGGGTAGAGTAGTTAGGCAGGAGTCTTTGTAAAAAGAGATTTGAGGTCAAGCCTATAGTACTTTATTTGAAAGAATTTGCTCTTATGAAGCTATAAATTGTGTTTAATACTAAACAATTGGCTAATTCTTACTTACATTTCAGGTTTAGTTTAGATGCTACCTCCTCTGAAAGGCCTTCCCTAGCTGTGCCATCAACTTTAGGGCTCCTCACAAGTGTGTCTTGCATGGCATGTGACTTCTACTACAGCCTTCTACTGTATTATAATTACCTGTTGAGCTGTCTACCTTCACGATTAGACACCAAGACAGGGATTATGCCTTCTTTGAGCAGCCAGCATGTAGCACTAAGGCTGACAATTAGGTAGGCATGCAATAATGATTGTGAGTAGAAATTGCAGCACTTTTCAGGGGGTCAGAGAAAATTCCCTAATCTGGAGAGTTTTACAGATTAATTAATTCCAACACATCTTGGTCAGTGCCTACACCATCTCTGCCCTCAAGGAGTTTACACAGAGATCACTAGTGAGAAAATATTGCTCTCGGAGGCAGGGCCAAGATGGCAGAGTAGTCAGACGCTTCCAGGGGACCCTCTTACAATAAAGACCTGAAAAAACAAGTGATTTGATTATATATGGCAATCTGGGAACCTTGAACTTCAAAGGCAGAATTGAGGAACCGAACTGAATGGAAGGGGCAAGGAATGACAGTTTGGAAGCAGTGAGGAGTTGCCGTACCTGACCTGGCGAGAGCCTGAGTCCTTTGGGCCTGATCAGCTAGGGGGTAAGCGGTGAGGCAGGCAAGCAGCAATCCTTGGAGGTGCGTTTTCCGCATTGGGAGAGACCCAGTGCCACTGCCACCCAGAACCAGTGAGAAGCAGCCCTCATCGGCAAAAGATAAGTACTTGTGTATGGCTTACTGCACAGATCAAAAACACCCCCCTTAGGGAAAAACCTCTCTCCCATTTACCTCCCAGCTCCCTGCTCTGCACTGGGTCCTGGACTGGCTTCAGCAATTTCCGAGTCCCCTGGGCCAGAAGTAGGATCCATCACATGCCCTGAGCCATTCTCCTGGCCTTGGAGAGTGAACAAATTAACAAACAGGGGAAAAAATAAACTGTCGGCTCCCCTAAGCCAGGAACCCAGGGTAAGCACAGCTCCTTTGCCTATGCACAGGCATAAGGGATCCACAGACTTTGAGTGCCTTTCCCCCCACATAGACTTGTGTGGGCCCATTTCAACAGCGTATGTCCTCATTACTACAGTACAACAGGGTATATACCAGAACTCTAACTTCAACTGTTTCAGCTATGAAGTGGCAGGTTCTTGACATTTGACACTGCTCTACCCATTAAGCAGGGTCTTCACCTACCCACATCAGGGGCCTGAGGACTGGTGGCTCCACCCATGCCACCCAGCCACCTGCGCTAGGGCCCCATGAATAAAAGGTGCCACCCAGTCCTTACAGCCAACAGCATTAGGTGCTCACAGTCTAGCTGTAAAACCTACCCACCTACGCACTCTAGGGAACAGGGATATGCCTTCCTCCTGGACACTTGGGGGCGGCCATCGGCCCCCTGCTTTGATCAGAGCACGTCTCCCTGCTACAGCCAGATGCCTGTGCCTACACCAATCACCCATGCCTCTCTAGGACTGTAGGTCAGAGCCTGCACCACACACTTGGTGGCTATCTATCAGGGCACCTAAGCTGAATCCATACAGGAGGAGTGGGCGGACTCCTGAGCTCACATACCTAGTAACAGATCTAACCAACTGGTAACAGGACATTAGAGCTTCAAAGGTGTGAATAATCAAACTAGTTCATATGAGCAGCCTATTTGGGCATATCAAAACAAAACAAGAAGCTAGGACACAGTAAGCAAACATAAAAAAATAAATATAATAACTTATTGATGGCTTGGAGACAACGGTCGATATCAAATCACATAAAGAGGTAATCCATGATGGCTTCAGCAAGCTCCCAAAATAAAGAATCTAGAGATTTTCCAGAGGAGGAAAATTTCTTGGAATTACCAGAGGCAGAATACAAAAGATTAATATACAGAACTCTTCAAGAAATTTGAAAGGAAATTAAGCAAAAAGCAGAACATGCAATAGAGGAAATTAAAAAGATTAGAGAAGAGAATAATGACAAATTTAATAGGCTGCAAGAATGCATAGAGAGACAACAATCAGAAATCCAGAAGATTAACAATAAAATTTCAGAATTAGACAATTCAATAGAAAGTTATAGGAGCAGAATTGAGGCAATGGAAGTCAGAATTAGTGAAATTGAAGATATAAGCACTTGACACCAAGTTATTTGAAGAAAAATCAGATAAAAGGATTTTAAAAAATGAAGAAACCCTAAGAAATTATGTGGGACTCTATCAAGGTGACTAACCTATGAATGACTGGAGGACCAGAACGGGAGGATAACAGAAAATACAGAGAAAACTGCTGAAGATTTGTCGGCAGAAAACTTCCCTGATATCATGAAAACCCCACGTAAGGTAGATCCCAAAAGAAAGTCATCAAGACATAATCAAACTAGCCAAAACCAAAGATAAAGAGACAATTTTAAGAGCAGCTAGGGATAAATGAAAAGTCATCTACAAAGGAGAGTCAATAAGAATAAGCTTGAACTACTCAGCAGAAACCATGCAGGCAAGAAGGTAATGGGATGACATATATAAAGCCTTAAAGGAAAAACATTGCCAGCCAAGAATTACACATCCAGAAAAACTGTCTCTGAAATATGATGGTGAAATTAGGGAATTTCCAGATAAACAGAAGTTTAGGAAATTTGCAAAAACCAAAACAAAATCACAAGAAATACAAAAGGGAGTCTTCTGGTTAATAAATCAGTAACATCAGATAACAACCCAACACAAGAAAACAGGACAGAGCAACCAGATATCAACCCAGATAGGGAAGACACAAAAGTAAATCAAAACTAAAACACTGAAAATAGGGAAACAGATGTCAGTATGCAAAAGATGACAACATTAAAACAAAAAAGAATGAATTAAAAAATGCAGACATACATTTTTTATATGGAGAAGAAGTCAAGGCGATATAAAGAAATAAAAGACCAGTATAATCTTAGAAAAATAGGGGTAAATATTAAGGTAACCACAAGGAAAAATAACAATCCTACAAGTCAAAATTAAAAAAAAACTAGAAAAATATAAAGACTCAGCAAATACAAAATCAACAACAATGAAAAAGATGAAAAGAAAATACATAAAGAAAAACGACTCAGCACAGAAAATTAAGTGGAACAAAGAAACTGTGAACAACACACAAAAAAAGACATCAAAATGAAAGCACTAAATTCATTACCTATCAATAATTACATTGAATGTAAATGGACGGAATGCACCAATAAAGAGACAGAGTGGCAGACTGGAAAAAAAACCACAATCCGTCTATATGCTGCTTACAAGAGATACACCTTAGACTTACAGACACAAACTAAAACTGAAAGGATGGAAAAAAAATATACGAAGCAAACAACACTCAAAAAAGAGCAGGAGTGGCAATATTAATCTCTGACAAAATAGACTTTAAAGTAAAATCCACCACAAAGGATAAGGAAAGACACTGTATAATGATTAAAGGGTCAATACACCAGCAGGACATAACCACAATAAATATCTACACACTCAATGACAGGGTGCCAAAATATATAAAACAAACTCTAACAGCACTGAAAAGAGAGATAGATGGCTCCACAATAGTAGTAGGAGACTTCAACATACCACTTTCAGTAAAGGAAAGAACATCCAGAAAGAAGCTCAACAAAGACAAGGAAGATCTAAATGCTACAATCAACCAACTTGATCTCATAGACATATACCAAACACTCCACCCAACAACAGCCAAGTATACTTTCTTTTCCAATGCACATGGAACATTCGTCAGAATAGACCACATATTAGGCCATACCGCAAGTCTTAACAAAATCCAAAGCATCAAAATTACAAAGCAACTTTTCTGACCATAAAGCATAAAACAGGAAAAAAAACCAAACACGTGGAAACTGAACAACACCTTGCTCAAAAACTCCTGGGTTATAGAAGAAATTAAGGATGGAATCAAGAAATTCATAGAATCAAACAAGAATGAAAACACGTCGTACGAGAATCTTTGGGACACAGCAAAAGCAGTGCTCAGAGGTCAGTTTATAGCAATAAATACACACATCCAAAAAGAAGAAAGGGCCATAATCAAAACATTAAGCCTACAACTGGAACCAGTAGAAAGAGAGCAGCCAAAGAAGCTGTCAGGTGCCAGAAGAAAGGAAATAATAAGAATTAGAGCAGGATTAAATGAAATAGAGAATAGAAAAACAATTGAAAGAGTTAACAAGACCAAACGCTCGTTCTTTGAAAAGATCAACAAAATTTATAAACCACTGGCCAAACTGACAAAAGAAAAACAGGAAAGGAAGCACATAACCCATATAAGAAATGAGATGATGGGGAGGTCAGAACTCTTATGCACTGCTGGTGGGAATGCAAAATGATATAACCACTTTGGAAAATGATATGGCGCTTCCTTAGAAAGCTAGCAATAGAAATACCATACTATCAGCAATCCCACTCCTAGGAATATATCCTAGAGAAATAAGAGTCGTAACTCAAACAGACATATGCACACCCACGTTCATGGAAGAATTGTTCACAATAGCAAAAAGATGGAAACAACCTAGATGCCCATCAACAGATGAATGGATAAACAAACTATGGTACATACCCACAATGGAGTACTATGCAACGTTAAAGAACAATGATGAATCTGTGAAGCATCTCATAACATGGGTGAAACTTGATGACATTATGCTGAATGAAATAAGTCAATCACAAAAGGACAAATATTGTATGAGACCTCTATTGTAAAAACACATGAAAAAGTTTACACTCAAAAAGTAACTTTGTTGGTTAGGAGGGATGGGAGGGGTAGGGGGGAAAATACTAAATAGGCAATAGATTAAGTGGTATCTTTGGTGAAACGTGAGACAGTACACAATACAGGGGAAACCAGCACGACTTGTACAAGGAAAGGTCATGGAAGCTCCCTAGACACATCCAAACTCCCTGAGGGACTGAACTGCTGGGAGGAGAGCTGTGGGGACCATGGTCTCGGGGAACATCTAGCTCAACTGGCATAACACGGTTTATAATGACAATGTTCTACATTCTAACTTGGTGAGTAGAATCTGGGATCTTAAAAACCTATGAGCAGCCATCTAAGATACTCCACTGGTCTCAACCCTTCGGGAACAAGGGAGAATGAAGAGAACAGGATACATGGAAAAGATTAGTCCAAAGGACTAATGGACCACAGCTACCACGGCCTCCACCAGACTGAGTCCACTACAGCTAGATGGCGCCCGGCTACCACTACTGATTGCTCTGACCGGGATCACAACAGAGGGTTCTGGACAGAGCTGGAGAAGGATGTAGAACAAAATTCTAACACACAAAAAAAAGACCAGACTTGCTGGCCTGAAAGAGACTGGAGAAACCCTGGGAGATGGCCCCCAGACACCCTTTTAGCTCAGTGATGAAGTCACTTCCGAGGTTTACCGTTCAGCCAGGGATTGAACAGCCCCATAAGACAAGGCTGGACTAATGAGGCACAGCAGTCCAGGGACAAGGACTGGAAGGCAGAAGGGGACAGGAAAGCTGGTGATAGGGACCCCAGGGTTGAGTACGGACAGTGTTGACATATGGTGGGGATGTTGACCATTGTCATAGGGCAACATGTGTACTAACTGTTTAATGAGAAACTATTTTGTTCTGTAAACTTTCATCTAGGGCGAGAGTAGCAGCACAACTGGAAGAACGTAATCAATGTCACTGAACTGTGCATGCAGAAATTTTTGAAATGGTGTATCTTTGGTTATGTATATTTTCAAAAAAAAAAAAAAGATTGAGAAGGGAGAGGGTTGACATGTCGTGGGGTTGTTAACCAATGTCATAGAACAATATGTGTACTGACTATTTAATGAGAAACTATTTGTTCTGTAAACCTTCACCTGAAGTACAATTTAAAAAAAAGAAAAGAAAAAAAAAAAAAAAAGAAATGAGATGGGTGATATCACAACAGACCCAACTGAAATTAAAAGAATCATAACAGAATACTATGAAAAATTGTACTCTAACAAACTTGAAAACCTAGGAAATGGACAAATTTCTAGAAACCCACTACCTACCTAAACTAACACAAACAGAGGTACAACAACTAAATAGACCTATAACATAAAGAAGAGATTGAAAAGGTAATTTAAAAACTCCCAACAAAAAAAAAGCCCTGGCCCAGATGGCTTCTCAGGAGAATTCTACCAGACTTTCAGAGAAGAGTTAACACTTCTACTACTAACAGTATTTCAGAGCATAGAAAAGGATGGAATACTCCCAAACTCATTCTATGAAGCCAGTATAACCGTGATGCCAAAACCAGGTAAAGACACTACAAAAAAAAGAAAATTAGAGACCAATATCTCTCATGAACATTGACACAAAAATCCTCAACAAAATTCTAGCTAATAGAATTCAGCAGCATATCAAAAAAATAACTTATCATGATCATGTGGGATTTATACCAGGTATGCAGGGATGGTTCAACATTAGAAAAACAATCAATATAATCCATCACATAAAGAAAACAAAAGACAAGAACCACATGATCTTATCAATTGATGCAGAAAAGGCATTTGACAAAGTCCAACACCCATTCCTGATAAAAATTTTCAACAAAATAAGAATAGAAGGGAAATTCCTCAATATAATTAAGGGCATTTACGCAAAGCCAACAGCCAACATCATCCTAAATGGAGAGACTTTGAAAGCATTCCCCTTGAGAACAGGAACCAGACAAGGATGTCCTTTATCACCACTCTTATTCAACATTGTGCCGGAGGTCCTAGCCAGAGCAATTAGGCTAGAAAAAGAAATAAAGGGCATCCAAATTGGTAGGGAAGAAGTCAAACTATCTCTATTTGTAGATGATATGATCTTATACACACAAAACACCAAAGAATCCACAAGAAAACTACTGGAACTAATAGAAGATTTTGGCAAAGTTTCAGGATATAAGATAAACGTACAAAAATCAGTTGGATTCCTTTACACCAACCAAGAGAACCTCGAAGAGGAAATCACCAAATCAATACCATTTACAATAGCCCCCAAGAAGATAAAATACTTAGGAATAAATTTAACCAGAGATGTAAAAGACCTATACAAAGAAAACTACAAGACACTACTGCAAGAAACCAAAAGAGACCTGTGTAAGTGGAAAAACATACCTCGCTCATGGATAGGTAGACTCAACATTGCGAAAATGTCAATTCTACCCAAAGCAATCTACAGATATAATGCAATCCCTATTCAAATTCCCCCAGAATTTTTTAATGAGATGAAGAAACAGATCACTAACTTCATATGGAAAGGGAAGAGGCCCCGAATAATAGTAAGAGCAAAGTGGGAGGCCTCACACTACCTGATTTTATAACCTCTTATACCACCATGGTAGTCAAAACAGCCTGGTACTGGTACAACAACAGATACATAGACCAATGGAACAGAATTGAGAATCCAGACATAAATTCATCCACCTATGAGCAGCTGATATTTGACAAAGTCCCAAAGTCCACTAACTGAGAAAAGACAGTCTCTAACAAATGGTGCTGACATAACTGGATATCCATCTGCAAAAAATTGAAACAAGACCCATACCTCACACCATGCACAAAAACTAACTCAAAATGGAATTGAAAATGATAAAGATCATGGAAGAAAATATTGGGACAAAGCTAGGGGCCCTAACATATGGCATAAACACAATACGAACCATAAGTAACAGTGTACAAGCACCAGAAGAGAGACTAGATAAATGGGAGCTCCTAAAAATCAAACTTATGCTCATCAAAAGACTTCACCAAAAGAGTCAAAGACAACTTACAGATTGGGAAAAAATGTTTGGCTACGACAACTCCGATCAGCGTCTAATCTCTAAAATCAACAAGATACTGCAAAACCTCGACAACACAAAGACAAATAACTCAATTAAAAAATGGGCAAAGGATATAAACAGGCACTTCGCCAAAGAAGGTATTCAGGTGGGTAACAGACACATGAAGAAATGTTCATGATCATTAGCCATTAGAGAAATGTAAATCTAAACTACAATGAGATATCATCTCACTCCAACAAGGCTAGCATTAATCAAAAAAACACAAAATAATAAATGCTGGAGAGGTTGTGGAGAGACTGGAACACTTATACACTGTTGGTGGGAATATAAAATGGTACAACCACTTTGGAAATTGATTTGGCAGTTCCTTAAAAAGCTAGAAATAGAAGTACCATATGATCCAGCTATTCCACTCCTTGGAATATATCCTAGAGAAATAAGAGTCATCACATGAATAGATATATGCACACCCACATTCACTGCAGCACTGTTCACAATAGCAAAAAGATGGAATCAACCTAGGTGCCCATCGAAGGACGAATGGATAAACAAATTATAGTATATCCATACAATGGAATACTAAACAATGATAAAGAACAATGATGAAGCTGTGAAACATAACATGGAGGAAGCTGGAGGTCATTATGTTGAGTGAATTTAGTCAGTCACAGAAGGACAAATATTGTATAAGACCATTATTATAAGAACTCAAGAAAAGGTTTAAACACAGAAGAAAACATTCTTTGATGGTTACGAGGGTGGTGAAGGAAGGTGAGGGTTATTTACTAACTAGATAGTAGATAAGAATTATCTTAGGTGAAGAGAAGGACAGCACACACTACAGGGGAAGTCGGCACAACTGGACTAAACAAAAGCTAAGAAGTTTCCTGAATATGATCAAACACTTTGAGGGACAGAGTAGCAGGGGTAGGGTTCTGGGAACCATTCTTTCAGGGGACATCGAGGTCAATTAGCATAACAAAGCTTATTAAGAAAATGTTCTGCATCCTGCTTTGGTGAGTGGCGTCTGGGGTCTTAAAAGCTTGCAAGCAGCCATCTAAGATGCATCAATTGGTCCCAACCACCTGGAGTAGAGGAGAATGAAGAACACCAAAGACACAAGGAAAGTAGTAGCCCAAGAGACAGAATGGGCCACATAAACCAGAGACTTCATCAGCCTGAGACCAGAAGAACTAGATGGTTCCTGGCTACCACCAATGACCGCGCTGACAGGGAACACAACAGAGAGTCCCTGATGGAGCAGGAGAAAGGTAGTGTGCAGCACTCAAATTCTAGTAAGAAGACCAGACTTAATGGCCTGACTGAGACTGGAGGAACCCTGAAAAGCATGGCCCCTGGATTCTCTATCAGCCCAGAACTAAAACAATATCCGAGGCCAACTCTTCAGACAGGGATTGGACTGGACTGTAGGACATAAAGTGATACTCATGAAGAGTGTGCCTCTTAGCTCAAGTAGATACAAGAGACTAAGTGGGCAGCTTCTGTCTGGAGGTGAGATGGGAAGGCAGAGAGGGTTAGGAGCTGGTTGAATGGACATGGGAAATCAGGGGTGGAAGGGAGGAGTGTGCTGTCACAGTAAGGGGAGAGCAATAAATTTTTGTATGGGAAAAAATTTTTTTCAAAAGAATTACTCTCTTCCTTACTCAAGCAATGCCAGGGGTTCAAGAGAAATGCTCACTTGGGCTCTGAGTTGATATTGAAAAATAGGAATGATCTGACACTAAAAGTGAATTTTATATTTTTTGGAGGGAGTTAAAGAAAGGAAAGCAAAGAGGCAAATGTCCCTGTCAGGCCAGATAGCAGAAGGTATCGCGGGTTACACACCAGCTGACATAACCAGTCCTGACAATGGCCAGCCGTTAATAAGGCTTTCTAGCCTGTTGCCTACATGTGCAAGCTTAAAAGCCCTGCTCCCTCAGGGCCATTAGAAGGAGGACTGGGTCTGCCGCAACATATGTGACTGTCAGACTCTCTCTGACTGATTGCCACTGGAAACGCCAGGGCTGGCCTCCCATTGGACCGATGGCCCACAGGCCTTGCACAGTGGTAGTTTAGAGAGAAGCTGGAAGAAAAAGATGGTTTCTATGAAGGCAGGGGAAAAAAAAATAGTGTGGAGACTGTGGATAGGAAGACATAATAATAAACCAATATTATTAACATTTAATATTAATAAGAAATATTTAATTTTTTTTAATTATTAGGGTTCTATCACCCACTCCTCTATCAGTTTGTCCTATTGTGGTGGTTTTCACGTTGCTTTGATGCTTCAAGTTGTGCCACCAGTATTTCAAATATCAGCAGGGTCACCCATGTTGGAAACAGTGGAACTTCCAGACTAAGACTAGGAAGAAAGGCCTGGTGATCTGCCTCCAAAAATTAGTCAGTGAAAACCCTATGGATCACAACAGAATATTGTTTGATGTAGTGCTGGAAGATGAGCTCTGTAGGTTGGATGGCACTCAAAATACACAATGGTCACATCAACGGACTCAAGCATACCAACAATCATGAAGACAGCACAAGACTGGGCAATGTTCTGTTCTATTGTACGTGGGGTCACCATGAGTCAAAGCTGTCTTGAGTGCAACTAATATAACATAACAGTTATTTATGTTAGCCTATGTTCAGAGATTTGTGTGCTTTGCAGATTTAGTTCTCACCATACTACTCTGAAGTGAGCACTAGGCCACAGGCTCACTGATGCTTGGTTTCTTCATTCAGACATGGAGGTAAGTGTTTTGTGCAAGGTAACCCAGCCTGTCAGTGGGAGAAACCAGGTTCCAAAGAAGGCCTCTTGGACTAGAAGTGTTCCATCTTTAACCACAGTACTGTATGGCCGCCCATGTCTTTGTGTGGTTATAGGTACAAGGATCTTGGGGGCCAGGAAGGCATTAGCTAAGAGAGAAGCCTAGGGAGGAAATATGAGATTCCATGGTAGTGAGAAACATTTTATTTATATCTGCCTCCTTTGCTCTGAAATTGCCTCAGTACCTCTGAGCACTTCAATTCAGCCTCTCTCTCCATTTACAGAAGTGTGGACACATAATGGAGTCTCTTGGCTTTTGCCTTTGAAATATTCATGGGACTCTAGCAGTTTCTTTCTTGCTCACTTTCTCCTCCATTAAGAAGAAGCCTTCAAGGAACTAAAGGTGAGGAAGCCAGTGCAGGGGAGACTCGTGTGCGCGTGTGTGTGCGCGCGTGTGTGTGCGTGTCTGTGTGTGTGTGTGTGTGTGTGTGTGTGGTGAGGGGAGGAAGGTGCTTACTTCCAGCTCTAGGAACAGATGGAAAGTGCTCACCCCCAAGGAGCTTGGAAAGAAACCGAGTATAGAAACAGCACATTCTGCCTGTCTGCCTGTCTTCCCTATTACGTAACAGTTAACCAAGGCTCAAAAGAATAATGAGAAACTGCTTCCATGAAAGAATTTGGTGAACAGCCAGCAAATAAGAAAAAAATTATTAACTGACCTCACACTTCTCAAAATAACCAAACTTATTGCTGTTGAGTCAATTCTGACTCTTAGCGACCCTGTAAGACAGAGCAGAACCACCCCATAGGGTTTCCAAGGAGGGCCTTGTGGATTCGAACTGACAATCTTTTGGTTAGCAGCCGAACTCTTAACCACTACACCACCAGGGTTTCCATTTCTCAAAATATCACCTGGTATTTCCTCCTTTGGGCCCCTGCTCTGCCTTCAGACTCACACACCCAGCTCTTTTCCCTGCTGTCATGCCAGCTGACCCTCCCAATCATAGGAGTAACATGGCTACCACATAGTAACATAGCATGGCTCCTCAATGATTTAACCTTGGTTTACTACAGTGAAAATGGAACAGAAAATGCATATCATGTGTGTTTTCCTTTAGCAACTACTGCCTACTTACCCAACACAAATCCCTTTCTAGAGCAAAGTCTAGGTCTTCTAATAGCTATCATTTATTGAGTACCTCCTATGTACCAGGTAGCAAAAGAATCTTAAGTAAATATAATCCTTCTGGGGAGATAAGGTAACTGAAGCTCAGAGAAATCAAGTACCTTGTTAAAGCTCTATTGGAAGAGCTGAAAGGAGCACTGGTAGCGCAGTAGTTAAGTACTCAGCTGATAACCAAAAGGACCGTGGTTCGAATCCATCAGCTGCTCCGCGGGAGAAAGATGTGACAGTCTGCTTCCATAAAGGTTACAGCCTTGGAAACCCTATAGGGCAGTTTTACTCTGCCCTATGGAGTCGCTATGAGTTGGAATCAACTCAAGGGCAACGTGTTTGGTTTGGTTTGGGTTGAAAGAGCTGATATTTGAACCCTACTCTGATTCCAAATCCCAAGCTCTCTTCACTTTTCCGCCTCTCTTCCTAAAGGAAGTTAGAAAGCTCAAATCCAAAATAGTATTTAAAAAAAATAATAAAATTCGTTTCTCAAGCAGAAAGGAGACACTCTAATTTTAAGCTCTTGGGATCCTTGAATAACCCCAATTGCATGAATAAGTCAAAAATAAATGAAAAGCATAAACTAAATAAAAACCATAATAATTGCTCATTGTAAGTGTATATAAATATCTCATAATCTGATTATAAATCATATTAAATGGAAGGATTCCTAGAGAAAGAGGTTATGAAACCACACTTAAGTTCATAAAGGAAAACAGAGACAAAACTGAAAAAGATGCAATAAGCAGGCAAGACAGGAAAACAGCGTCTAGGAAAAAAAAACAGATTATTCATTCATACTGTTTCTTTAGGCCCTAAAAATTGTTCTCCCTTCCCCTAGGAATTCTTCCATTTAACATGATCTATAGCTAGATGGTATTATATTTACATAATATCTTTCCATTCACTGAATATATATTTATTGAACAATGATAACTAACATTTATTAAGTACTTATCACATCCCAGGCACTGATCTAAGCCTTTTATATGTATTACCAAATGTAATCCTCACAGTATTATTATGAAGTAGATATTTGTAAATTTCCATTTACAAATGAGCATACATCATCTGTATAAATGGCACAGAGAGATTATGTAACTTGTCCGAGGTCACCGAGCAAGGAGCAAGTGGCAGAAACAAAGCTCTAACTCAGGAAGTCCACTTCCAGAGCCCAGTCTCTAATTCACTACCCCACACTACTTCTTGATCAAGTGTCAGGAACTGAACTAGGCCACGAGAGAATGAAGATGCATACATCACTCTCCTAAGCATCTCACAGTTTCGTAGGAAATGGTGAAAAATGACCAGGCCTCTCACCCATGACCTCTGACCCGGGGCCCCAGATATCCAGTGCTAAGTTGGTATTTCATTGAAGAACAGTCCCCCAGAAACAACCTCCCCCTCCCCCAGAAAAAAAGTTCGCTCTTCATTAAGGAGCTAATGTTGAAGTGCTATGTAGTTACATGGGTAAAAGATGTCAAATAAATATAAAAGAGCATTGAAGTATTTTATTTACATCATTCTCCTATAACTCGCTTTCTAAGGCAGAGAAGTGAAAACTGACGTTAAATCTAAAATAAGCTCTGATTTTATCTGGAAACCATTTGACTTGGTTGCCCTGATATGCTGAAAAGGCAGTTCTGCCTGGCCATGTAAACATGGAACTTTTCTTCCCCAGTTCTGTAAGGAGTGGGTAGGGCTACTTACTGAGATAAGAGAAGCAGAGATGAGAAATAGCACAGTAGGCTAGATGGTACTGGTGCAGGGCCAGACTGTGGTTCCTATCCCTCATTGCTGTATATTTTCCCCTTTACAAAGTTAACTTTTCTTGCATAGGCTTTAAAATACAAAATGGTATTACATAATCATCCCAGTTGGGGATAGAAGTTTGGTAGTCTTCTTGCAATCTCAATTAAGTAGAGCCTCAGGCAATTTCTTCCCAAAGATCAGATGAGAATAATCCTCCAGTTTGCTGTCTCTTAGGCCTGAGATGAAGCCAAACATAAGCATCAGGCATGGATTGTTTGTGCCTCACTGTGTCAGAGTCCCATAAAATAAATTAGGATTAGGTCCGAAAGAAACCTCTAAGATCTAAATGAAACGGAATCTTGAGTGCCACTTCTTCTTTCATAAAAGACCTCCATCTCACAAAATCAGCACATTTTCCCTTAAAATACACCATCACTCCCAAGGTGGCAATGATCTCATCTTTTACTGTTCATTTAACTTAAAACATTTATTTGCAAAGTGTACCTCAAACCTGTCCCCCCACAGCATTAGCCGCTGTCTTAACTGTCCTCTGGGATCTCTGCTGTCTTTTGTATCTAGGAAAATGTAGCTAATAATACATACTTCATGGGGATTATTATGACAATTATGTGAAATACATTATGCAATTTATGTTAAAATGTTAGAGGAAATCGATGAGGGGATGTGGTAGATTTATTGTAAAAATGGCTGCAGTGTTTGACCCCTCCCTGTGCCCATGTCCTTCACAGAATGACTTTAGAACTCCTTCATTAAGAATTGGAGTCAATTTCCTAGTCTGGAAATCTAAATTGGCCTTGTGCATGCTTTGGTCAATAGAATACAGTAGAAGAGATGGTATGCCTTGTAAGCTTTTGCTTTCTCTATTGCTCTGCTGCCTCTGCCGTGAGAAGAAATCTGGGCTAGCCTAACTGAGGGGGGAGTGGTGGCTCAGTGGTAGAATTCTCACCTTCCATGCAACTTACCCAAGTTTGATTCCTAGCCAATGCATTTCAAGTGCAGTCACCACCTGTCTGTTAATGGAAGCTTGAATGTTGCTATGATGCTGAACAGGTTTCGGTGGTGCTTCCAGACTAAGATAGACTAGACAGAAAGACCTAGTGGTCTACTTCCAAAAAATCAGCCAATGAAAACCCTATGGATCACAATGATCCAGTCTTGTTGTGCATGGGGTGACCATGAGTTGGGGGCTTACTAGAGGACAACTAAGAAAAACAACCTGCTTGAAATACATAAGAGAAACATCGAGAAAACCAACCAACAGCCAGCAAACAGCCAGCCCCCAAATATGTGAGAAAATCCAGCCAAGTTCAGCAAAGCCAATACCCAGCTAACTTCAGATGTACAAGTGAAGCCAGTTGTGACCCGAAAAATCATCCATAGACTTGTGAGCAGCAATAAATGGTTGCTGTTTTAAGACACTATGTTTTGGGGTGACTTGTTATGAAATAAAGGCTTACTGATGCACTAAGCCTTACCTTTATCCTACTGAATATTCTATTCTTCTGAATCAGAAGTAGCAGGAGGGAAGTCCAGGTTTCTGTAACTTTATAAATTTTGTGGCAGATTCTGACTTTAGTACTTTGCAGATTCTGTCTTATTTATTCCCTTTTCCCATTTCTGTCATCTTTTTCAGTGTATCTGAAAGTGTGGTCTGCGGATTAATAAGCTAGGATGTTCACTAAAAATTGCATATTTCTAGGATCTACCCCAGACCTGAATCAGAAATTAGGGGAAAAGGGTTTTGGAATTTGCACGTTTAATTAGTTTCTCGGGTGAGTCTGAATTACAGGTGAGAACCAACACTCTAAGGGAGCCCTTCTCAAACTTCAGGTGCAGACTACACTTTGAGTGAACTCATCTCTATCTAGTTAGGGTCACAGGACTTAAAAATATTGTCCCTTTTAATTGAATTAGAAAGAAAAACCTTCACAGCTAAAACTATGCAATAGTTTACAAGTGCAAACCTGCTATGGATTAAATGTAAACCCTGGTGTCATAGTGGTTAAGAGCTACGGCTGCTAACCAAAAGTTCGGCAGTTCAAATCCACCAGGTGCTCCTTGGAAACCCTATGGGGCAGTTCTTCTCTGTCCTATAGGTCACTATGAGTTGGAATCGACTCGATGGCAGTGGGTTTTTTGTTGTTGTTGTTGTTGTTGTTATGGACTGAATTGCATCCCTCCAAAATATGTGCTGGCATCCTAACCCCTGTACTTGTATATGCAAATCCTGCCTGTAAATGAGACTTTCTCGGTTATGCTAATGAGGCCCTATCAGTGTAGGGTGTATCATAAACCTAGTTGTTTCTGAGTTATAAGGAGCAGCATACATACAGAGATAAGCAAGCACAAACAGGGGTAGACAGATGCCACATGAAAGATCCTCAAGGAACCTCGGAATGCTGGGCCTACCGAAGCTGAGACAAGGATCTTTCTCCAGGGCCGACAGACAGAGACTTCCTCTACAGTCGGTGCCCTGGATTTGAACTACTAGGCTCTAAACTGTGAGAAAGTAAATTTCTGTTCCTAAAGCCACCTGCATGTGGTATTTGTATTACAGCTGCACTAGGAAACTAAGGCAATACCTTTACATATAAAAATTTATGACATATTTTGGCAAGACTGAGTGGTAAGTTTCTAAGGCTCTGTTTCCAAAGCTTGGCTGCAACATTGGAATCACCGAGGGAGCTTAAGAAAATATTGATGCTTGAGTCTAAGCCCAGGAAATCTGACTTAATTTGTATGTAGTGTGACCTAGGTGTCAGGATTTTTAAACCTCCCTAGATGATCCTAATGTGCAGTCAAGTTTGAGAACCACAGCTCTAAATTTTGCTGTGCAGCTCTATTTCCAGTTAAGATGAGAAAAACATTAAAAAACAAAACAGGTGTGTGTGTAGGGTAGCCATTAATATTCACTAAGATGGCTCCAAATACCCACTCTTTGGTAAGCCTTGTAGCTCAGTTGACATCATTTTTCAACAGCCTGTCTTTATTCTAACCAGGTTTCAAATGGAAGGAACCACAGGACATAGAAATCTGGCTAATCCTTCTTAAATTGCAAACACATTGAAATCTCTGGCAAGACTGTAGGATTTGGCAATTGGATATTATACACATATATTTTTGAGAAATATGCACTTA
This sequence comes from Dugong dugon, assembly GCA_030035585.1. Taxonomy (NCBI): domain Eukaryota; kingdom Metazoa; phylum Chordata; class Mammalia; order Sirenia; family Dugongidae; genus Dugong; species Dugong dugon. The sequence goes on from CM057466.1 coordinate 6,310,037, forward strand.
TTCTGGGAGTATTTTTCACAGTACAGGTGCTTAGTATTAAGTTTACTGTCAATAACTGAAGCTTGAGCAGAAGTTTAATGACAGATCTTAGTATGACTGAACAAAAAGCAAACGTGCCACAGCCTTGATTGGTTTAAGTCTGGGTTGATGGTAGTCCAACTTTACAAACATCATCATGAGTAGATGCCTTGATTAAAGTGCCAACACTCTCTCTAATCCAGTGTGTTGATGTGATACATGGGGTATTACCATACCCTTTGCTTTATTGTTTGAAATCTGGATTAATATAATTTCTCAACCTGGATACCCCAGTTCCATTCCTGGCCAAGGCACCTCATGCAAAGCCGCCACCAGTCTGTCAGTGGAGGCTTGCATGTTCCTATGATGCTGGACAAGTTTCACTGGAGCTTTCAGACTAAGATGGACTCGGAAGAAAGGCTTGGTGATCTATTTCCAAAAATCAGCAACAAAAACACTATGGATGTCAATGGTTCAATCTACAGCTGATCATGTGGGTGGTGGAGGGCCAACAATGTTTTGTTCCATCATTCATGGGGGCACCATAAGTCAGGGGCACACTAGACAACAGGTAACAACAATAATAACAAAGCAAGGTTAGGAGGAGAAAGGGTATGGCTCAAGAGATTGATGCTTAAAGTTTTTGCTGACTCATTCACTATTAGCCAAGCACTTTTAAGACTGTGATTTTAATTACTCAGTCAAGTACAGTCTGCAACAGCTCTTCTTCTCTTGGGCTGGTTCTTTCCTGCTGAGCCCTGATTGTGAAATGGGAATTTAAAGAGGCCAGTGCTCATAATTGCTTATATGTGATAATTATAACAATATCACCGCCAACAAACAAAAAACAATTATTGAGCACTTATTATGTTTCAGGAGCCCTGGTGGCACAGTGATTAAAGCACTCAGCTGCTAACTAAAAGGTCAGCTGTTCAAATCCACCAGCCGCTCTGTGAGAGAAAGATGTGGCAGTCTGCTTCATAAAGATTTACAGCCTTGGAAACCCTATAGGGCAGTTCTACTCTGTCCTATAGCGTCACTATGAGTCAGAATTGTCTCGGTGGCAGTGGGTTTTTGGGTTACTACGTTCCAGACACTATACTAAGCTCTTTATAAGCATTGTTGTTTTTGTGTGTGGTTGAGTCAATTCTGACTTACAGTGACCTTATAAAGTCTTATATTTCAAAATGCCCACTGTATGCCTGGATGTTGTCCTCTTTGAGGTTTTGGGACAATATGATTCTATGCAGAACATGTAAGGGGGTGGTGGTGGTAGATGATCCGTTTGGACAAGTAAAGTTTCAACTCAGTTGCCTCAGATCCTACTCATAGTGGCCCCATGTACAAAAGAACAAAACACTGCTTGGTCCTGTGTCATCCTCACAATCATTGCTATGCTCGAGGTCATTGCTGCAGCCACTGTGTTGATCCATCTTCTTTAAGGTCTTCCTCTTTTTTGCTGACCTTCCGCTTTACCAAGCATGACGTCCTTCTCCAGAAACTGGTCCCTGAGAACCTGTCCAAAGTATGTGAGAAGAAGTCTCACCATCCTCGCTTCTAAGGAGCATTCTGGCTGTACTTCTTCCAAGACAGATTTGTTCATTCTTCTGGTGGTCCATGGAATATTCAATACTGATATGGCGCAGTGGTTAAGAGCTTGGCTGCTAACCAAAAAGGTCAGCAATTCAAATCTACCACCCGCTCTTTGGAAACCATATGGGGCAGTTCTACTCTGTCCTATAGGGTTGTTATGAGTCCTAATGGACTCGACAGCAATGGGTTTGTTTTTTTTGGTACATATATAAATACATATGTATTTCCCTTTCTCATAGCAATATTGCAAGCGGGTGGGATAGAATGGTGAGGAGGCCACAACATTCACAGATTTATTCCTAACATGAGAAAAACTCATCAGACCACCTACATAACACTCTCCAAGAGTCAAATGTTTATCAAAGTGTTCACAGATTGTGCTGTGCTGCCATGAAATCATTCTAGTGTGCCCAGAATCATCCCAATTACCAGGTATTCATAAGCCTCCCACAGATCTTTCTACCAGAGCATGTCATTTAGTGAGGTGACATATTTCTGTCCGCCTGCCTTCCAGATATACAGAGCCATGCAAGGACAAACTATTGGAGCAGTTACCCAGAGGAAGCGAAAAGCAGGAAAGAGAATGTACTTTTCTGTTCCAGATCAAGTAAAATCCCATTGCCTCTGCCAAGTAAGTCAGCCCACAGGGAAGGAAATGCCCCTTCCAGGTGGTGTTTAGCAAATACATTTAGTTTTATATTTTATGAAGGCATTATTTCTAAGTCAGGTTTTCATTTTCCCTCTGTAGAAGTACATATTCCTAAATTCAATTTCCTATAGGCAGAAAATGTAGTATCTTTGTTTTACTATACTCTGGATGTAGAAAAACATATAAAGAAGGGAGTCACATTTTATTTCTACTTTCTACCCCAATTTATCAACCAGCCTTCCCACCCTAACATAAAATTGTCTTAATATTTGTATTATTTCAGATTCTCCCTGAACATGGATCATTGCCTATACAATTTTAAGTGCTTAATTAGTACTATTATTCTATGAAATCCAGAAAACTGCATGTACAAATTCTATAATTAAAGATCCCCATGGATTAGCATTTGCTCTATGTATATAATTAAAATTTATGTCTTCATCAGGTTTTCAGTTTTTACACATAAAGTTCTACATTAATTTTAAAAGCTTGAAATCAATGTGGTGTAGTAGAAAGGGTATGAGCCAGACAATATTTGGATTTTAACTTCTTTTGCATTTAGTAGCTGGACAACCTTGGCCAAGTTACTTTGCATCCTCTGGCTTTAACCTCCTTGACTGTAAATCGGGGATGGCAATGCCTACCTCTCAGGGTTGTTTCAAGGATGAACTGAACACTTCACAGAGGTCATTTTGATGCCTCTCGCCTCCTCTAGCACCAGAAGAAGTGACTTCATGTGTTCAGTGTGGCCGTGTTGGATGTTAGGGGCACAAACTAAGGCTGAGATGCCCACGTGCTGGCACAGTAGGGGCTCTGCGAGGGTTTTCATGAAGCCAAGGTCACAGTCATTTGATTTACCTCCAACTCTCCCAGTCTGAGCATTGCTCAGTCTCCCCTCTGCTGGTGTCTGCAATGCTGACACGTGCTGACCCCTCTGCCATTGCAGTCCCTGCTCCTCCCCACTCCAATTTCTGATTTTCACAAATGGCTGTGAATGACAATGCAGAACCACCCTGTACTTTCTCCCCACCACCCCAATACCAGGGGGGAAGGATGATGCATATAAAACTAATGTGTAAGATACCTTAGAGAGCAGTGGGATCGTTTTGCTGCAAAGGACTTTTGTTAATGTGGACACATAAAGAGCAGAGAAGCCCTTTGATTCCAGCAGGAAGAGAGGAAGCATCCGTCTTGACCCAAGTTGTGCACCAACAGCCGAAAAGCTGTCCCGCAGGGAGGGAGGGAGGCAGCCTGAAGGCCAGTCACTGCCCCAGCTCTGAGCTTCAATCTTTTCATAGCTTCTTCTTGAAAGGCAGAATTGGAGGATGATTTACATTGTAGCAAGACAAAAGAAGTTTAAACAGCTCAGCTGTGGCAACATGCATCTTTCCTCCCTGCCCACAGAACACAAATACAGTCAGATTCTTCAAAGAGAAAATGAGTTAGAAGGACCAGAGAAGGAAAGTCTGGAAAGGAAAGCCTTTGAAAAGAAATTTGGTACAGGACCCGATGTGCAAAGCTCATTGTCCCTGATTTAAAGTTTGGTACATGACCCAATATGCAAAGCTCATTGTCCCTGGTTTAAAATTTGGTACAGAACCTGATGTGCAAAGCTCATTGTCCCTGATTTAAAGTTTGGTACATGACCCAATATGCAAAGCTCATTGTCCCTGGTTTAGAATTTGGTACAGGACCCGATACGCAAAGCTCATTGTCCCTGGTTTAGAATTTGGTACAGGACCCGATACGCAAAGCTCATTGTCCCTGGTTTAGAATTTGGTACAGGACCCGATATGCAAAGCTCATTGTCCCTGGTTTAGAATGTTCCCAGAGCACAGATTTTTGTTTTTGTTTTGTTTTGTTCTTGATGAAGCTGGCTATAGTAAGGGTGGCAGATGACTCTTGTACTTGACAAATGGGGTTGATGACTTGGTATCTTCAAGTGAACAAGAAAAGATGAAAAGATGTGTGAGGTAGGGCCGTGTGGGTTCACCTGCAGGGGCTTGGGGGAGGCTGGAAGGGAAGGGCCTGGGTCTCAGTGAGTTCTTTTCCTCTTGGCAGCCACCCGTGCTCTCACTGAGCTCAGAGAACCAAGGAGCAGACAGATCGGAAAAGCAATTTCTCATCCCACACCATTCAGCATTAATGGCATAAAATCCCATTAGTGCACTCTGGGGGTTCATTGCAAAACAGACAATGGCCTCTGAATCAGCCTGCCATGCATAATCATCTGGCAATAGGGAAATTATCCAATCAAAAATTCAGCAAAGGATCATAAAGACAGCTATCTGAGGTCATACCCATTTCAGCTTCTTTTTTTGGGGTGGGGCGAGGGGACTGGTACTGTAAGGCCAGGAAAATATATTTTTGTTTCATAGACATAGCTGAATTCTCATGAACAGGCCAGGAAGGATATCCTAAACTTTTTTGGAGGAGAAAGTAGGTGGAAGAGTCTTATTATTATAATCATATTATAAGTAGGTGAAAATAATTTTATCCCGCTCCGACACTCCTGTCTTCCAACCAGCCTTTTTAAAAGAAACTTTCCCATATTCCCTTTTATTATGACCAAGGTTCAAGTCTAGCCGGATTGCCCTAAGTCCCCATCTGCAGCCTATACTCTTTCTTCAGCTTTAGACCAACTAAAGGTCATTTCATTCAATTGTGTGTCTGAAATCTTCTTATCCTTAACCTTTCTTTCAGACACATTTATTGATACCTTTGTATATCCTTTTCTGTTTTTAATATGCATTCATATACATTATCTTGATTCCTACAACTGGGGTGTAACAAATTCTGTCATTGGAATGTCTCTCAAATCCTCTGCTCTGTTCTATGCTCACTGCCATCACCCATCTTAAATCTTATTATCCCAAGCTAAAAATATTGCAATCTTTTTTTCTGGTCTTTGTGTCTGCAGTCTCCTGTCTTCTACTGCTACAGTAATCTTATAATAACAATGCTTTGCTTAACTGTCTTTTGCTTAAATGGCTTAAATTATTGGCTTAAATAAAATGGCTTAAGTTATTTGCCATAAATAAATAAAAGCCCTTTTTTGTTAACCATTGTCATAGGGCAACATGTGTACTAGCTGTTAAATGAGAAACTATTTTGTTCTGTAAGCCTTCATCTAAAGTGAGAATAGCAGCACAACTGGAAGAGCGTAGTCGATGTCACTGAACTGTGCATGTAGAAATTTTTGAAATGGTGTATCTTTGGCTATGTATATTTTCACCAAAAAAAAAAAAAAAAAAGGTTGAGAAGGGAGAGGGTTGACATGTTGTGGGGTTTGTTAACCAATGTCATAAAACAATATGTGTACTACTGTTTCATGAGAAACTATTTGTTCTGTAAAGCCTTCACCTGAAGTACAATTAAAAAAATAAGTAAATAAATAAAAGCCCTTTAGCTTAGCATTTAAGGTCCTCAGTGAAAAAGGCCCAGGTTACTCAGGTTACCTTTTTTAACCCTTTAATGTGCCCACTTCACACTTTCTCCTATACTTCTGTAGGAAGATCTTTGAAGAGTTCACTTCACCAGATCTTACTGAGTAGCTCTGTGGCCCCGCCATCTGACCACAGCTGACTGAATGAGGGGTAGACCCTGGCCAGTCAAACCAACTGGATCTTTTGTTGAAGAAATTTGGATTTAAAACTCAGAAACTCAGTTGATTACCTAATACAGGCAGTCCGCAGACTACAAACGAGTTTCATTCCTAAATCTGTCTTTATGTTGAATCGGTACCTAAACTCAAACAGTCAGATACAATTTGTATCTAATGTTAGTCAAACGTTTGTCTTAGTATATAGTGTATAGTTACCTTTCTATGCACAAAACATTAAAGAAACACTTCCAGATGAAAGGGGGTGCATGGGAATTTCACATTTATTGTCCGTTGGGTACGCCTAGTGTCCTGGGTATCGTGGTCTTGTTAAGGCAAAGCTTGCACAGTTCGCTTCTGCATGCTCCTATGATTCTGATTTATTTTCCTTCTCTCTTCCCTCCTGTTTTTCCATGATTTTGTAAAAGTTTAAAAAGTAACCTAAGCTCCTCTTTGGGAGGTGGAACAATGGGAGATAAAATCTGAAAGCGAGACAACTGAACGAAGGATCCTCAAGAATTACCCGCAGAAGGTCAACACGTCTGGAACAAGGTCACTGTGCCCACCTCGAAGGGGAAATAACATCCCACAGATTCTTTGGACCCTGACCCTGTCTGGGTAAAATCCTCTGATCAGCCTCCAGAAGGGGAAGCAGATTTTGCGGGAGCTCATTCCCCTCTGTCTCCTGTTACCGATATACAATAAAACCCTCTTGCTGTTCACCTCACCCCTGTCTCAGTGTCGGCTTTCGCGGCAGACGGCTCAGACCTGCATTTTGCAGTAACACAGATACACTAAAACATCTTTAACATAATAATACAGTGATAATAATAATAATGTTTTGATGCATATCACAAAGTAGCACCTGTTTGTTATTATGAACCACGTACCTCAAATTTTTAATATAATAGACTTCACGGGGGTTGATTTGTAACTACAGGTTGTACTTAAGTCAGATGTTTATAACCCCAGGACTGCCTGTATTACTGGGCCTAGATGGTAACGTAGATGCAAGGCGGTGTAGCTGTCATTTTGCCACTGCTACTTGGGGCCTAGAGTCCCTGGTGGCACAAATAGTTAACACACTAGGCTGCTAACTGAAAGAGTAGAAGTTCAAGTTCACCCAGAGGTCCTTAGAAGAAAGTCTTCGTGATCTATTTCAGAAAAATCAGCCATTGAAAACCCCGTGGAGCACAGTTCTACTGTGACACACATGGGGTCGCCATGAGTCAAGCTGACTCAATGGCAACCGGTTATTATTTAGAGCCTATATCCCTGGTGGCGCAGAGGTTAAAGCGCTTGGTTGCGAACCAAAAGGTTGGTGGTTCAAACTCACCAGCTGCTCCACAGGAGGAAGATGTGGTAGTCTGCTTCTGTAAAGATTTACAGCCTTGTAAACCCTATGGGGCAGTTCTACTTTGTCCTTTAGGGTCGCTCTGAATCATAATCAACTTGATAGCAGTGTTTTTTTGTTTTTTTGTGGGGTTTTTTTTTTTGGTATGTTGGTTAAGCTGTACACTACTAACTGAAAGATTGGTAGTATGAACCCACCTAGAGGCACCTCAGAAGAAACTCCTTTGCAACAAAACAATCCCACTGCTTTGTAAAGTTGCTTCCGAAAGGTCACAGCCTTGAAAACCCTATGGAGTGCAGTTCTACTCTGCACTCATCCGGTCAGCATGAATTGGAATCAACTCGACGGCAACAGGTTTTTTTGTTTTTTATGCTAATGAGCTGGAAGATACACTCTACAGAAGAGAAGCAGGTAAATGGAGCTTAAATCCAGAAAAAAGCAGAAATGAGAGGTCCAGAAAGAGAGAGATGGAAAGTAGATGCCTTGGTTCTTGAAGGCATTCCTGTTCTCAGTTCTACACAGTCATGAGGCCAATTCTGCCCTTGGTTTCCATGGAGTTCTCTGGCTCTTAGATTAGATCCTGATTAACTTAAACTAGTTTGCATGGATTTCTGTTTCTTGTAACTAAACAGCCTCTGGCTAAGAAATATTTCAGAGGGACAGCCAGATCAGTTTTCTTGCATGTCTGAAATATGTTTGCCATTTCTCATGCCACCTTTCAGAAATGCCATCAGCTCTTCTCTCATTCTTCAGCATTCTCTTCAAAAGCCATTTCTTCTGTCCACACTTCCATAATCACTCTTCTGTCATGATGAAACAACTTTCAGCAAATCTGTGATCTGAAAGCGTCAGAAGTTCAGGTATTAACTTGTGATCTACTGGATCTTTATTTACATCGATTATTTACAAGATAAGAAACAGGAAGATCTTTTGTCTTGTTTCAGAACAAGAAGGAAAAAACAAACAAAAAAACCCTCATTCATCCTTAGGAACAAACCAACTCAGCAAATTAAAAAGAGTTTGGGACAGTTGAACTGTATCTTAGGTCTTCAGTCCCCATTTGACCAGTGCCTTGCCTCAATACCAGCCTTTACCAGCACATAATTTTCAAGTTATTTTAGTTGTGTAATCCCATGACACCGTTTTGTTATTGTACCCCATGCACAACAGGATCTGACCATTGTGATCCATAGGTTTTTCACTGGCTGACTTTCACAAGTAGATTGACAGGGTTTTCTTACTAGTCCATCTTAGTCTGGAAGCTCCGATGAAATCTGTTCAGTACCATAGCAATATGCAAGCCTCCACTGACAAATGGGTGGTGGCTGCACTTGAGGTGCATTGGCTGAAAACTGAACCCTGGTCTCCCTCATGGAAGGTGAAGGTTCTACAACTGGACAGCCACTGCCCACTGACCCCATTTTAGTGTTTCTAAAGATCTGGAGTCCCGAGGTGATGCAAACATTTAAGTGCTCAAGTCGTAGCTGAAAGGTTGGAAGTTTGTACTCATTCAGATGCTCCTCAGAAGACAAGCCTGGTGACCTGCTCCTGAAAGGTCACAGCCTTGAAAAAACCTCTGTGGAGTTCAGTTCTATTTTGCATACATGGGGTCACCATGAGTTGGAATTGACTTGACGGCAACTAACAACAATAAAAGTCTGGAACGGAGCATGCTTTTCCAGACATGGCTTCCATGGGTGGAGCAGAAAATGGTGACAGTATTGCCTCTCCTCTTGCGTTGTGCAGCCCAAACTGGCCACTTCTGACTGCCAACTCAGCCTGAATTGGCTGCCAACTTTCACCTCAAGGTCTCTTTCATTATCGTCATTGTTTCAGGTGCTCTTGCTCATTGAATATGTGGCACTTCGGATATTTGCCCCGGATGATTTAGTCTGCACTGATTCAGGTTGAAACTCATTTCCCCCTGTGTTCATGGATCCTGTTTTGTGCTGCAGAACAATTTCATTTTCTCTCTTATCTTGTGTGTTAGAGAAACCTGCTGAATTATGTGCTTCAAGTGTTTGGCCTTGACTTTGCCCTGTTAGCTTTGCTGTTACATTCCACACCAGTTTTGAAACTGGTTGTTGTAGTAATTTCTCCATCAGAGGCCCCAGAGGAAGAAGTCTCATTTGATCGCAGACATTATTTTGATTCTAAGATTCACTACATTTAGAACTTTCTTTTTAATATCACTTAAACATTTGTTAGTTCAATTTTTGTTTTTGCCTTCCTCTTCTAGTAAGTCTTTAATTCTATAAAAATCTTATTAAAAATTTCTTATATGATTCTACCTCTTGTCCTGCTGGGACCTCTTTTCAGCCCGCTTAAACCCTGATTCTTGCTGGTATGTCTGGAATTGATATAACCCATTGCCGTCGAGTTGATTCCAATTCATACAGACCCTATAAGACAGAGTAGATCTGCCCCACAGGGTTTCCATGGTAGTAATCTTTACAGAAGTAAACTGCCACATTTTTCTGTGGAGTGGCTGAGGAGTTGGAACGGCCAAACTTTCAGTTAATAGCCAGGTGCTTAACTACTGCGCCACCAGGGCTCCTTAGAATTGATATATCATTCCTAAATACTTCTCCATGACTCCCTGGACTTGGAACCTACCTTCCTAGACTTGTGGTAACTGCTCAACCCTTTTATTTATCAAATCTCCCATTTCTGTTTTCTCCTAATCTGCCTGGTCCTGAAACTGCCCAAGCAGTTATGATGAAAACTCTTTCTGGAAAATAGTCATGTAATAAATGATTTATTGGCATCTAAGCAGTCCTTTTTCCCTAGACTTCTGGAAGCAAAATTTCTGCTCTATAACCTTGCTCCCGTGGCCATAGTTGGACAGCCAATCCAAACCAAACCAATCATCCTTTTTCTTTTGAGAATTTGAACTGAAAGATAAAGAAAGTGGGAGCTGGGTGTGAGTTATGGTAATGGCTTTAAGGGAAGGTCTGGAAACTCCTGCAGTTGAGGTTCTGTGAGTTGCCCCACTATGAGCCCCTCCCAAGCCCTTGCTACTTAACTCTTTCTTGGACTATGCAGGATACTCCAGTGTACTTTTAAACATTCAAAATAATCTTAAGGAAGACAATTTTTAATATTATTGTTGTAAGTCTTGTTTCCCATGCCCTAATGAGTGCCAAATGATTCTCAAGAAACCGTCTTCAGGGCAGCTCAAGATTTAATAACATAATTGTAGTCAGACTACCTGGGATTGAATTCTGATTCTATCACTGACTTGTTCTGTGAACCTTACAGTAAAATGGGAATAATAATTTATCTTCTTCATAGAGTTATGGTGATGATTAGATTAAATGAATAGTGCATTCCAGATTGTTAATACACTACAAATGTTCAGTGGCTATATTTATTGTTGTTGTCAATATTATCAGAATTATTATCTACACACTGAAACTCCCCCTACAACTCTTACCACTAAGTAGCTTTCTGATTGTTGATGTTGTCCTCCTCTCAGCAATAAATGCTCCTGTTACTTTATAGGCATCGACATACTCTGATATAGCTGCTATAGATCACTTTATGGTATCATTGTGATTACTATCCGACTTCACTTATCTGGTTCAAATTTCTACCATTTTTACTAAATTCTACCATTAAACCAAGGAGGAGAATGGACTTTGTTTTTAGTTTCTTACAGTGATTTGTGTTAGTAATACATTTATTTCTGTTTTTCATTTCACATACTTTTTTAGTCTATTATACCATGAGTACAATATGGGCGAAGGACTAAGAAAATAAAGGAAACATCAAGGTAGTGAAGAAATTAGGTGGTTCACAGAGACAGAAAGGAATGTTTATAATCTGTCATTATAGTAGCTAGGTCTGCCTTTGGTGTGCAGAGTAAAATTTCTCAGCCTGGCCTTTTATAAAATCTACAGTAAAGTTCTATACTGTCTTTGACATTTTTGGAGAGAGTTTTGTATTTACTTTAGATGCTACTTCTTTTATAATATATTAAGATTACATTAGGTATTCTTCTGAGATTTTAGACTTCTGGTAAGATTATAAATTGAACAGCAGATAAAAAGCATCACTTGCCACCTGAGTTAACTGCCTGTGTATTAAAAGGAAGGATGGTCTATCTGAAGTAAATTTTGTAATAAAATTGTAAATAAAAAAGACACCACAGAGCTGATCAGGAAATCAAAGTTGCAATTTTGAGGGTAGTGCATAAATCAGGAATGGATGATTTCAGAAAAGAAAAATTGCCATTTTTGCTGTATTATGAATTTACTAAATGGAATGTGTCTAAACACACTGAAAATTCATTTTATGCCAACCCTAGAGATCTATAGTTTTGTGTTCAAGTGGAAGCAGTTAAATTAGAAACAATGAGAGTAGATCCATGTCAGATATGCTAAGTCGTGGTGAATGTTATTTTTTGCTATCAAGTTGGCTCCAACTCATTGTGACCTTACGTATAATAGAAAGAAGCGTTGCCTGGTCCTATGCCATTTTTATGATCGTTGGTATGTTAGAGTCCAGTGTTGCAACGATTGTGTTGATCCATCTCAGTGATGGTTTCCCTCGTTTTCCCTTACGCTCTACTTTACCAAACATGATGTCCTTTTCTAGCAATTAGTCTTTCCTGCTGACAACGGACAGATGTAAATCCTACATTATGAGCATAACATTAAATTAAATGAATTGAACTCCTAGTTAAAAGAAAAAGGTTGGCAGAACGTATTCAGAACCACGATATAGCTTTATGCTATCTACAAGCGATTCACTTTTGATTCTAAGATTAGATTGAAAGTAAAAGAATGAGAAAAAGATATATCATTAAACAGTAACCAAAAGAAAGCTGGAGAGGCTACACTAATATCAGACAAAAATAGACTTTAAGACAAAAATTCTTACTAAAGACAAAGAAGGACATTTTATAATGATAAAATGGCCAATCCATTAAGAAGATATAACAATTGCAAACATATATGCACCTAATAAGGAGCACTGGAGGCATACGTGGTTAAGCACTTGACTGCTAACCAAAAGTTAAGCATTTGAGCCCACTCAGCAGCTCCATGGGAGAAAGACCTGGCAACTTGCTTCCATAAATATTGCACCGTAGAAAACCGTATAGAGCAGTTCGACTCTGTCACATACATCGCTATGAGTGGAAATTGACTTGATGGCACCTCACAATAACAACATGTACCTAACATCACAGCCACAAAATACACGAAGCAAACACTGCTAGAAGTGAAGGGAGAAACAGATAATTCAGCAATAGTATTTGGAGACTTCTGTACTCTACTTTGAATAATTGATAGAACAAATAGAAGGTCAGCAAGAAAATAGAAGACTTGAACAACAATTAACCAACTAGATATAACAAACATCTATAGAATACACCATGACCTTACTACCCTGGCCACTGATGGATTCTACCATTTATAAAACAACATCAGCAGAATATACATTCTTCTCAAGTGTATGTGGATTGTTCTCCAAGATAGACCATATGTTAGACCTCACTGAATACAAAAAGATTTAAGTCCTACAAAGTGCATAATAAAAGAATAAAATTAGAACTCAATAAAGGAAAGAAATTTAGGAAATTAAAAAATATTTGGAAATTAAACAGCACATTCTTAAATAACCAATGGGTCAAAGAAGAAATCCAGGGGAAATTAGAAAATACTTTGAGACAAATGAAAGTGAAAGCACAACATCTTAAAACTCATTGTATGTATAAAATGCAGTGCACAGAGGGAAATTTGTAACTGTAAATGCCTATATGCCTATATTAAAAAAGAAGAAAGTTCTCAAATCAAAAAACTACTTTTCCATCTTAACAAACTAGAAAAAAGAAAAACAAATTAAACCCAAAGCAAGTATAAGAAACGGAATATTGAAGATGAGAACAGAAATAAAATTAGAGAATAAGAAAAAAAATTGGAAAAAAACCCAAAAACAATGAAACCAAAAGCTGGTTCTTTGAAAAGATCAACAAAATTGACAAATCAACAGTTAGACTGAACAAGAAAAAAAAAGAAAGAAAGAGAATCTCAAATTACTAAAATGAGACATAAAAGAGGAAATCTTACCACTGACATTAAAAGAAATTAAAAAAGGATTATAAGGGAATACTATGAACAACAGATTAGATAACCTAGATGAAATGGATAAATTCGTAGAAAGACCCAAACTACCAAAAGTGACTCAAGTATAAATAGGCAATATGATTAAACCTACAGCAGTGATGTTCTTGATCTTATGCTACCTCCTGAAATGGTTGAACGTCGGCCAGTTCTTTTTGGTACAGTGACTCTGTGTCTTCCTTCCATCTTCTTTTGATGCTTTCTCTCTCTGCTGCCTCTGGGGGAAGGTCCTTGTCATCAGTTTTCCGCTGGTCAAGGAACTTCTCAGTGCTAGGACCCTGGGTCCAAAGGATGTGCTATGCTCCCAGTGCTTCTTTCTTGGTGGTATGAGGTCCCCATGTCTCTGTTCGCTTCTTTCTTTTATGTCTCAGAAGAGATTGGTTTAAGACACAGCCTAATTTTGTAGATTGAGTCCTGTCTCATTAACATAACTGCCTGTGATCCTGCCTCATTAACATCATGGAGGTAGGATTTACAACACATAGGAAAATCACATCAGATGACGAAATGGTAAACAATCACACAATACTGGAAATCATGGCTTAGCCAAGTTGACATACATTTTGGGGGGACACAATTTAATTAATAACACTTGGTAAAGTAGAGGGTCAGGGAAAAAGAGGAGGACCCTTGATGAGATGTATTGCAACAGTGACTGCAACAATAGGCTCAAACATAGCAATGATTGTGAGGATGGTGCAGGACCGGGCAGTGTTTCATTCTGTTGTACATAGGGTTGCCATGAGTTGGAACTGACTCAAAGGCGCCTAACAACAAAAACTACCCTCTGGGGAAAATATTGTTTGATGGGGCTCGTATGTCAAGACATGGAAAACTGGAAAGGACATGAGTGTAATCATTTAGAAAGAAAGATCAAGAATTCAATTTTGGCCATGTTATTTTGGGAGTTGTTAACATATAAAAAAACAAAACGAAACCTGTTGCCATTGCGTCCATTCCAACTCATAGCAACACTCTAGGACAGAGTCTTGCCCATAGGGTTTCCAAGGAACAACTGGTAGGCAGCAGGTGGATTCAAACTCTTAACCACTGCACAACTAGGACACCTGTCAACATACAGAAGGTATTTAAATCCATGAGACTGGATAAGATCAGCAAGGGAGTGTGTTTAGATAGCAAAAAGATCAAGAACTGAGATCTGGATTACTTCAATATTAAGAGGCCTGGAGAAGAGAAGAAACCAAAAAAGGAGACTGAAAATTGCAACTAGTGAGGCAAGAGGAAAACCAAAAGAGGGCAGAATCCTGCAAGCTGAGTGAATAAAGAGTTTTGAGGAGGAGAGTAACCGTGCCAATTTTAAGTCCATGGCCGGTAGCACAAGGACTGACAATTAACCACCGGATGTATCAATGTAGCGATCACTGGTATCTTTGACAAGGGCAGTTTGGGTGGAGTGGGGAGAACCAACTCCTGATTAGAGTAGACAATTAAAGACAGTGTGGGAGGAGAGGAATTAGAATGAGTACAGGTACTTCTTTTAAGCAGTTTTGTTCTAAGGGGAGCAAAGGAATGGAGAGTTAGCTGATGGGGAAAATGAGGTCAAAAAAATGTTGTTGTTGTTTTTTTTTTAATATTGAAGAAACATCATGTTTATGTGGCTATGAAAACAATCCAGTACAGAGCAAATATTTGATGAATTAGGACAGAGAAAGGGCTTGCTGGATCAACGTCCTTGACAGACAAGAATGAATAGAATATGGTGCACAAATGGAGAAATTAAATTCAGATAGGAGTATGGAACATCTTCTGTAATATCTATTGTGGTAGTGTATGTGGGTGACGATGCTGGTAAATGAGTACATGTGATAATATAGTGGGAGTCTAAAGATTTTGTTTACTGATCGCTTCAATTTTCTCAGGGTAGTAGGAAATAAATGATCAGCTCAGAGTAACGATGGATGAAGAGTTGCTGGAACTTGGGGAAGACAAATCTGAAATAGCTGTAGAGGAGAGCTGGAGAGTGAAATGAATCACACAGCTTGATTGTGTGCCAGTAGTGAGGGCTCACCTGGGATTCAAGATGATGAATCTGAAGTCAGTGTGGTTGTGTATTTTTCTCCAATTATGTTCAATGGCACAGGTGCAGTTTGGAGTAAGCAAAGAGTTAGATTCCAGCATAGAATTCAGCTAAGCAAGTGCAAGGAAGCAAAAAAGTGAAGACTTGAGGTATTTGCGAGAGAATGATTTTCATAACTGACTAAAGAATTCATCTGGGTTAGGAGATGCGTGAGAGCATCAAGGAGAAAAAGAACAACAAAAAGGTAGCAGTATCTAAAGTTTGGAGATCCTTATCAGGTCTATGCATAGGGCATATCACAGTACTAAAAGGAGTGATACATAAATTTAGGAAATGAAGACCAGAGCATGGGCCCCAAGAAGATGAGATTATAGAGGAGCTCAGGTTACTGGTAATGAAAGCTAATGTGGGAGTGAGTGGATGAAATTGAGGTAAGAACAAGATAACTGAGGGAAGAGAGTCTTGGAAGGATCATCTATGTGTATACAGAAATTACCAAGAATAAAGGCAATCATATTATTAGAGAGAGTTACAATGAGCCAGAAGTGACAATCATCCAGAAATGAGGTGAAATTACCTAGATGTTGGTAGAGGATAAAGAGTCATGGGTCATATAATCTGATGTTATGGGATGAAAAGTTGGAAGTTTCAGAGAGGAGGGAGGGAGAATGGTGTAAACGTGACAACAAAGAGAGCTGCTCAAACATCAGTCTCAGTGGTATCAGCTCTGTGGGAGAAAAAGTATCCACCACTTGAGACTGTAGTCAAGGAAGGAGAGTCCTTGAGAGATTTACATCAGGGAAAAAGGGAAAGGGAGCATCCATAGACTAGGCTGATGGTATGAGGACTTTTGCTAATAACTACCATGAGTTCCACAGGGCCTAGTGAAAGAGTTTCAGAAGCTGGAGGGGTGAAGGGAAAGAAAGACTAAACAGGGAGTATGCAGAACTTTATGTGGGTTCATGTGGAAGAGCTCAGAGGTGGCCTGGGCATCTGCAAGGTTCTTGTGGTCACAGGCATAGAGATGAAGGGCCTGATGAGATTAGTTCCAGGGGTGACAAGGCTTTGTGTTTTGTGGAGTGGGGAAGAGTATGTTTCTGGGGTTTACTCTTCACCCATGATAAACAGAGTTAGAAGACCTGAAGGAATCACAAACTTAGTTTCAATTTACAATTCTTCTCTTGCCCTCAGATGCTGGTATGGAAGGCTTAGGAGAGGTGTGACCTTAGACCTACTGTTCAGGTTCAATTTTGGTCCCTCATTGGTGGAGAGGTGATCTTTCTCTAAGTGTCCAATTATAAACTCTGTTTTTGGGGAAGCTGGGTGTAATATAAAGAGCATGGACCTCTTCTTCTCCCCTGATGATGGCGTAAAGGGCCAGGAAGGCACAGTCTCAGACCTGGTGTGCAGTCATTGTTCTAAGTATCAGGAAGAGAATAAGATAGATAAGATCCCTGCCTTTATGGAGCTTACATTTTAGTGGAGAGAGATAGGAAATAAACAATAAAGAATTTTAAAAAATCAAGAAAATTTGAGATAGTATTAAAATCTATGAAATAAATAAGTCGATTTACCAGTCAAAGGGTAGTCCAAAAAGTCTCTTTAAGGATATGCTATTTGATCTAAGACCCTTGGGGGATTCAAACATATATATGCAGGGAAGTGAAAAAGCTAAGTAGGAGAAAATGTAATGAGGTGGAGAATGTTATTAACTGGATTTTTGAAAGAAAATTATCCGGAGAAACTACTTTTCCCAGGGGTTCCTGTTGCTTCTTTCATCAAGAAATAATGGAGGAATGGGTGCAGAAAGTGATTGTGTCCTCCAGACTTCCTAGATAGGTTTGGTACAGATGGAGCAGAGATCCCTGTGGAAACTTCCAGCAGGTCTATGGGGCAGCAGAGTGCAGGGGAAAGAAAGAAGATAAAAAGAGCAGCATGGCAGAGAAGACCCTGTTCGGACCGAGTAAAATGAGCAATGTTCAGTGGCTGCTGTGAGTTTGGAACTTTGGGAAAAAGGAGATGACTAAATAGAATATTTGGGGAGGTGTCTATGTGTTGGATTGCATGTTACTAGGATGACCTTCTGTCTAGGTTTGCCTGGGCTGATCCAGGTTGATACTTGTTGGCCCAACATGATTTCTAAGAGAAAATTCCCTCGTTCAAAACAATCTCAGTTTAAAGAGTAGATTCTACGGTCACCCTCTATATAAAACCCCTTGGCTGGGCCCTATGTGAAAACCCATAGTAAAATCTACCTCATTTTTCAAGGTTTCTGGCTCCTTTGACTATCACCTATGTAAGACTGGACTGTTTGAGGCCCTGATTCATATGTGGATTGTAAAAGCACTTGACATTTTAAAATCAGAATTTGCCAATCTTCATTTGATTTTTATAGAAATAGTTTATGATCTTCTTGCAAGCGAATAAAGGTGAAACAGGTCTGGAAATAAATAAATGCATTTTTATACTAAAATGAAAGTTGGACATATAAGGAAAACTATTATTCTTGCTTTTATCTTAGCTTGGGTTCATTTGTTAGAAAGAATTGACAGTTACTCAAATTAGCTTATTAAGCAAAAGGGGGGAATGTACTGGGTTTCATTATATTTCCCTATATCCTTCCAATGGCAGGATGTATAGCCAGGCTTTATAAGGGATAGATAACAAGAACTACAAGGTTATCAGGGGTCAAAAAAGCAACTCACTACTCCCCGTTTCTCTCTCTCTCTTTTAGTCACACGGTCCTCTTTCTTTTTCTTTCTGAGGACTCAGTGTCTCATTTCCTTACCCTTCTTTTTCACCTCAGGCTGGCTTTCTTTGTTCCACTATGACCCATTAGAACTGTTCTGAAAAGGTACTCTCAGTCTCTGAGTAACATGCTACTCCAGATCCAGATTCTAGAGTTAATTGAATCAATTTCTATTTCCACACTGCAAGTTAATGGGAGAGCTTGTCTGATTGGCCCATGTCAGCCTTGTCTTCACCCTGTCCTCCTCTACAAATACATATCCATAGCTTAGGGGTAAGAGGAAGTGGAAATCATATGATCAGGAGAGTTAAAGCCTCTGGGGCTTAACGTAGTAAATGTGGGCCAAGTTCCTAAGAAAAGAGTGTAGGGTTGGAGTGAGAAGGAACACACCTCTGGTATAGTTATGCAGTTAAAAACAAAACAAACAACAACCAGAATGTTTATTTAACAGCTATTGTATTAAGTGGTTAAGAGCTCAGGCTGCTAACCAAAATGTCGGCAGTTTGAACCCACCAGCCGCTCCTTGGAAACCCTATGGGGAGGTTCTACTCTGTCCTGTAGGGTCGCTATGTGTCAGAATAGACTCAATGGCACACAACAACAATGATATGCATAGCAAAAGGAACCCTGGTGGTACAGTGGATAAGCACTTGACTGCTAACCAGGTGGTCAGTAGTTTGAACCCACCAGCCACCCTGTGGGAGAAAGATGTGGCAGTCTGCTTGCATATATATTACAGCCTCGGAAACCCTATAGAGCAGTTGTACTCTGTCCTGTAGGGTTGCTATGAGTCAGAATCAACTCGACAGCACACAACAACAACATGTGCATAGCACTGTGGTAGTCAGTGTGTGTGTGTGTGTGTGGGGGGGGGGGGTTCTGCCAGGGAAGAAGAGTCAACAAAGATGAATAAGATGTGTCTATACTTTACTGGAAGGAGGAAAAGTGGAAACATAACTAACAATTATTGAATGCCTGCCATGAGTTATTGGCCTTTGCTAGGCACTTCATGTGTATTGTATCATTTAATCTTACAAAGCAATGTAGAAGTTGTATTAATATCCATTTTTTATATGTGAAAATTGGCTTATCAGGATTAAGCAGCTTGTCTCAGATCATGTGGGAGCACAAATCTAAAGTTAGGTAAACTTGTCTCTAAAGCCTGGGAGTATCTTGCAATATTAGGCTGTTAACTAATTACCCAGTAAAGACATGAAGTATTATAGAAGCATGGAGGAAAGCAGAGATAATAGAGGGGAGAGATAATAAAAATAGCCAATAATTAGCAAGCTTATTAAGTGCCAGATACTGTTTTAAGGCTCTAAGAGGTTTTAATTTATGTAATCTTCATAAGCATTCAATGAGGTAAATATTATTATTACTACAGTTTTAAGGATGAGAAAATTGAGAAACAGAAATACAACTTGCCCAAGACTATACAGCTCACAAGTAGCGAACCAGAATTTAGATCCTCCAGGCTGACTGACTCCAGGGGTGTGTTTTTTTTTTTCTTAAAAAAAAAAATCATTTAGAAACAATTTTGGACTTAAAGCTGCAAAAATAGTATAGCGTTCCCACATACCCATTCACCCAGCTTCCCTTAAGCGTAATATAATTATCCAAAGCAGGAAATGAACACTAGTCTGATATTATCGACAAAACTAATTAGAACTTCACCAGATTTTACCCTGATGTCTTTTTTCTGGTCCAGGATCCAATCCAGGGTCCCATACTGCATTTAGTTGTCATGTCTCCTTAGTCTCCTCCAATCTATGATAATTCCTCAGTCCTTCCTGTTTTTGTTTTTTCTTTTGCCAACTTGATACTCTTAAAGAAGACTGGTCAATTACTTTGTAAAATGTCTTTCAATTTGAGCATGTCTGGTGTTTCTGCATGATCACATGGAGGGTGCACATTTTTGGCAGGGATATAGCAGAATTGACGTGTCCTTTTCTGTGGATCATTTCAAGAGGTACGTGATGTCAATATGTCTTAATACTGGTGATGTTAACCTCAATCACTTGGTTAAGGTTGTGTCTGCTAGATTTCTGTACTGTAAAATTACTGTCTAGTGCTACGGTACCAGAAATACCACAAGTGGGCGGCTTTAACAAAAACATTTATTCTCTCACGGTCTAGGAGGCTAAAAGTCCGAATTCAGGGCCCCAGCCCTAGGGGAAGGCTTTCTCTCTGTGTTGGTTATGGGGGAAGGTCCTTGTCATCAATCTTCCCCTGGTCTAGGAGCTTCTCAGGTGCAGGAACCCCAGGCCCAAAGAACACGCTCTGCTCCTGGGGTTGCTTTCTTGGCGGTATAGGTCCCCATGTCTCTCTGCTAGCTACTCTCCTTTATATCTCAAAAGAGATTGACTCTAGACACAATCTAATCTTGTAGATTGAGTCCTGCCTCATTAACTGTCACTAATACTACCTCATTAACATCATAGAGGTAGGATTTACAACACGTAGGAAAATCCCATTAGATAATCACACAATACTGGGAATTGTAGATTAGCCAAATTGGCACACATTTTTTCAGGGGGAAAATACTCAATCCATAACACTATCTGTTTCCTTTGTAATTAATAAACATCTTGGGGGATATAACTTGATCCTATGCAGATGATCTGCTCTTATCTGCCATTTTACACTTGACCCAATCAGAATAATTATTACTGGAGAATCAGAGAAATGTTCATTAAAAAAATATGGCATTTGAGCTAAAACTAGATACTAGATTTTAACAGACAGAAATGAAGGGGAAGAATGTCCCTGGCTGAAGGAATAGCATGTGCAAAAGCTCAGAGGTCTAAATCTGCATGTTATATTCAGTGAGACTAGTGTTTATGTTGTATGCATGGAGAAAATGAGATCATCCAGGCCTTGAATTCTTTGCTGAAGAGATTGGATCTTATTCCACATGCCTCATTTTCCACAATTTCCAACAAACTGTGATTTTGGTGTGGGGGAAGGGGATCTACTTCTTAGGGACTTTATCTGTAGAAGGATGTTAGAGAGTCTCGAAGGTCCCTCTTAACTTGTGGAATTTAATGATTCTGTGAATTGGCAACATATTGATTCTCTCCATGCCATTGTTTATAGAGAACTGCAAAGTTCATAGCTTAGTGGTTTTCAAAAATCTACCCCATGAGGATACTTTCTCTTTCCCTGCCATGAAATGATAGTCATAATCGGAGCTGCTTCAGATGAAGAGGAGGAGGAAACCTGATTAGCCAGATGCCTCCTACCCCAGTGTCTCCTATCAAAAACAGGGTATGTGAGAAAAGGGAGTTGGTTTATCAGTGTCTTAGTTATTTAGTGCTGCTGTAGCAGAAATACCACAAGAGAGTGGCTTTAAAGAACAGGAATTTATTTTCTCACTGTTCAAGAGGCTGGAAGTCTGAATTTAGGGCACTGGCTCTAGTGGAAGGCTCTCTTTTGGTCAGCTCTGGGGGAAGGTCCTGTCTCAACTTCTCTAACCCCAGTGCTTCTCAGTTCCTTGGACATCTTCACATGGCATCTACTTCCTCCTCCCACCCACATTTGTGCCCCTTGTCTCCGTGTCTATGCTGCTCCTTATAACTCAAAAGTGATTAGGTTTAGGGCACACCTTACAATGATATGGCCCCATAGCATACATCCCATAGATTACATCCACAGGTACAGGGGTTAGGATTCTAACACATATTTTTGGGGAGGGCACAATTTAATCAGTAATAATCAGGAAGAAAGACAGGTTCAAATTTGGACGTGGCTGCATTGAAGGAATAACAAAATTCAATCATTTCACCATACAGAGTTTTGCATGGGTAGGCAGCAATAAAGCCAAAGCTGCTTTCTCCTTGTACCTTGAATTTAAGTAGTTCAAAGACAGTGGTAGACAGAGAAGAGTAGAGAGATTTTCAGTGGAAAATCAGAAAAAAAATTGGAGATAATGTCAATAAATTGAATAAAAAATAGAAGAAGCACTGTTCTACCATGAATTCAGAGAGCCTTCAGAAATATCAGCTTGATCCTTCCTTCCACTAGGCGTTGGAGAGAAATATAAAAGGGTACTCAGATCTGCAATGAACAGGGCTTTCTAAATTCACTCAATTCAATTAGGAAATGCATTTTAATAGCCAGACCACATTGATAAAATAGTTTTATATTGCTTAATTTTTGTTACTGAATGCCACTATGCTTTATAAGAGAGTCTGAGACTGATGTTAAAATTCCAGGTTGATGAGAGACAAACTATGATGGATTGTCACTAGGATCTTGATTTTTTCCATGAGTTTATATTGTAATGACTCTCTCTTATACCAGATGGTAGCCTTGATAGCTCCCTGATGTAGATATATGCAACAATTTTGAATTCTAGCTAATTCACAAATCTTGTTACCTTAGAATACTTGTCTAATGTTAAAAACTAGTTAATACTTTCTGTGTGAGTTTCTGATTTTTTTCAAGGGCCTTACCATAAATAATGTTACAGTTTTTGCTTTCTGGGTTATGAGTATTGGGGATATTTTATTTTATATCTGCATTACGCTAGAAAGAATTGAAAATGGCTTCAAGGCACATACTGTACACAAGATAACATAAATTAGAAGCAAATGAGAAAGTAAAAAGTTAAATAGTGGATCAAGACATAAATTAGAATCAGAAATGAAGCTAATGCAAAAACAGATTCTCATTCTAAACTTTCTAGCATTCATTTATATAAATTCTAAAACTATAATGTCTTAGCAAATGTAAGTTTTTCTTAGTGAAGAATTGGTTTCTTTCTTAGACTAAAAAAGACATTTATCCTGCAGGTTCTCATAAAAAGGATACCACAATGTCATGAATACATTCCTCAACAATATTTTTATATTTGAGGCAATGTGTTTCATTGGACTGCTTCTGAGTGTCCCCACGTAGGAAGCGTATCTGGGAATTAGAAAGAAACAAAGGCAGCTAGCCTCTCTGTCTCTCTCTTTCTTTCTATGCCTACATGGTCATCTCTACCTCTCTCTCTATGTGACTGCTCTTTTTTTTTCTCTAGGAGAGGCTTTGCCTCCATGGCACAAAACAGCCCTCAGAACTAACAACTCCAGCACACACACATAATAAACATCATTGCCTTGAATTTTCAAAGCCCAAATTCCCAGGAAAGGAACATGGCCCAGCTGTTTTTTTCACTTGCCATAAATAGCTGTCCAGCTTTGGAGAGATGGCCTTTGAATCAGGTGTCCTTTGGTCCAAAGAATGTAGCTGGAGATGTGGAGATACCTGGTACACATCTTGGGTGCAACTCTTCAGCATAAGGGCTCTACATGGGGCAGATTTCAATTGTGTTGTATTACAGAGCTAGCCATTATGTCTTAAGAGAACACAGACTTTTGCTTGGGCATGCAGGATATTGTCTGGACAGGACATGTTGGACCACTCTAACTCAGAACAGTCAGTTGGAGGGAGGGAGAGAGAGAGATTTATCTGCTGACTCCTTTCCATCTTCTCTCCTTAGTCAGAATTAGCCCCATCAACTGCTAGTTACCCCACACTTCCAATTCATGTTACCCAGGCTGTGGTATAGCTGCTAGGAGCCAGATCCCAGGCTCTGCAGCTTCATTTAAGCCCAAAGGCAGTGGGAGTAGCTACAGTCTTAATACAAATTGTTATCACAATTCAGTCCTTAGCCCATTTCTTCAAACTGAGCTCTCGCTCATTATCTAGTTAGGGAAAGAGCAAATGCCTTATGTTCGAAGGGGTTTTGTGTTCAGTCTTCCCTGTTCTTGTCTTTTTGCTGTTATTACTTCTGCCTTGTATTACCTGGGGTGGGTGATGGGAATGGGGAGAAAGGTCACAGGTCCACGGTTCCCTCTCATCTCTTCTCCTTTTTTACACCAGAACTCAAGAGAATTTGGAGTACCTGGTGGTAGAGACAGTTAATGTGATCAGCTGCTAACCAAAAGGTTGGAGGTTCGAGTCCACTCAGAGATGTCTCTGAAGAAAGGAGTGAGAATCTACTTCTGAAAAATCAGCCACTGAAATCCCTATGGAGCACAACTCTACTCTGACACACATGGGGTCGCAATAAGTCAGAATCAACTCAATGTCAACTCTTATTTATTTTCAGGACAATTTGCTTGTGTAATTGCTTATTTTGTAGCATTTAGGATTAACTTTTCTACCTTTTAAAATACTTAAAAATAAATATATCATTGAATCAGTGATCTCTAAAGTCGGTATATGCAAGCTGATACAATAGAGTACAAAAATAAAATATTAGAATTTCTATTCACATATTTTTTCCATCTTTTCAAAAGATGTATTATTTGTGTATGTTTTCAATGTATGCAATATATTAGTACAGAAATACAACTATATACTTTATGAATAAGTAAATATACATATTTGGAAACACATGTTCTTTTTTATTGCTGTTGTTTTGTCTTATTTTGCAGATTGACTCGATGGTCAAAAGTTTGAGCCACTGGTTTTGAAGTCTCAATGAGAGGGGATCATAGTTTTTATTTTTATGGAAACATTAACACTTTCATTTGGGGCCTGCAGCCAGTTCTGACTCTAACTTCCTCATAAGGGCCTGGTCCCAAAGCACATTGCATTATTCAGTACTTTCTGCTTTCAAACCACTCACTCTTTATTTAAATATTTATTTAGTATGAAACACCAGGAGACAGATTGGATTATGGTAATTTATTTATGTGTTTAATTTTGAATCAGAAAATGTGAAACAAGTCTATGGTCACCACAGGGGGAGAACCAGCCTCTGAGCATCAGGTTATAGCAGCTTACCAAATTCCTTGGAATCTTTGTTAAAATGGTGAAGTTCAGAACAGTAAACCAGAAATGCAGGCCTCTGTTTCTTGTGACTATCGCCTTAGACAATATATACTTCAAGCTCTGGAACTGTATTATATAGGTCCTCGACATGTAGTTGTTATTGTTGTTAGGTGTCGTCGACTCAGTTCCGACTCATAGCGACCCTGTGTATAACAGAACGAAACACTGCCTGGACCTGTGCCATCCTCACAATCATTGCTATGTTTGAGCCCATTGTTTCAGTCACTGTGTCAGTCCATCTTGTTGAGGGTCTTCCTCTTTTTCCCTGACCCCCTATTTACCAAACATGATGTCCTCCTCCGGGGACTGGTCCCGCCTAATAACACATCCAAAGTACTTAAGATGAAGTCTCGCCATCCTCACTTCTAAGGAGCATTCTGGTTGTACTTCTTCCAAGATAGATTTGTTCGTTCTTCTGGCAGCCCATGGTATATTCAATATTCTTTGCCAACACAATAATTTAAAGGCATCAATCCTTCTTTGGTCTTCCTTATTCATTGTCTAGCTTTCACATGCATATGAGACCATTTAAAATACTATGGCTTGTGTCAGGTGACATCTTTGCTTTTTTAACACTTTAAAAGGGTCTTTTGCAACAGATTTGCTCAATGTAATGTGTCATTTGACTTCTTGACTGTTGCTTCCATGAGCGTTAATTGCGGATCCAAGTAAAATGAAATCCCTTATAACTTTGTTTTTTTTCTCCATTTATCATGATGTTGCTTATTGGTCCAATTGTGAGGACTTTTGTTTTCTTTATACTGCGGTGTAATACACACTGAAGGCTGTGGTCTTTGATCTTCATCGGTAAGTGCTTCAATTCCTCTTCACTTTCAGCAAGCAAGATTGTGTCATCTGCATATCACAGTTTGTTAATGAGTCTTCCTCCAATCCTGATGCTGCATTCTTCTTCATATAGCCCAGCTTCTTGGATTATTTGCTCAGCATACAGATGGAATAAGTATGGTGAAAGGATACAACCCCAATGCACACCTTTCCTGATTTTAAACCATGCAGTATCCCCTTGTTCTTTTTGAATGACTGTCTCTTAGTCTATGAACAGGTTCCACACAATTAAGTGTTCTGGAATTTCCATTCTTCATAATGTTATCCTTAATTTGTTATCCACATAGCTGAATGCCTTTACACAGTCAATGAAACACAGGTAAACATCTTTCTGGTTTTCTCTGCTTTCAGCCAAGACTCATTTGACATCAGCAATGATATCCCTCATTCCACATTGTGATTGTTAATGTTGTGTGTCAGCTTGGCTGGATCATGATTCTTAGCGGTTTGGCAATTATGATGTAGTTTGACAGCTATGTAATGATGTAATCATCTCCATAATGAGATCTCATATAATGTAATCACCTCCATGATGAGATCTGCTATGAGCAGCCAATCAGTTGAAAGGGAGTTTCCTTGGGGGTGTGGCCTGCATCCAATATATGTGGACTTTCTGGCAAAGCTCGCTAGCTTTTGCTCTCTCTGGATCCTGTAGCTGGCTCCTCAACTGACCTCCAGTTCTTGGGACTTGAGGTAGCGGTTAACCTGCTGATCTTGGGATTTGTCAGCCTCTGCAGGCTGTAAGCCAGAAGCCTGCTGTCTGACCTGCAAATCTTGGGTTCAACAGCCCCTGCAGCTATGTGACTCAGGAGAAGCCTCCTGCCTGACCCACGGACTTGGGACTTGCCAGCCTCTACAACTACTTGAGCCATTTCCTTGATATAAATTTCTCTCTCTCTCTCTCTATATATATATATATGTATATATACATGTCTCTGATTTTGCTTCTCTAGAGAACCCAGCCTAAGACATATGTCCTCTTCTGAATTTCTCTTGAATTTCTGGCAGTTCCCTATTGATGTACTGCTGCAACCATTTTTGAATTATCTTCAGCAAAATTTTACTTGCCTGTGACATTAATGATGTTGTTTAATAATTTCTGCATGCTATTGGATCACCTTTCTCTAGGATAGGCACAAATATGGATCCCTTCTGGTCAGTTGGCCAGATAGTTGTCTTCCAAATTTCTTGGTTTAGTTGAGTTAGTGCTTCCAGTGTTACATATGTTTGTTGAAAAATATCAATGGGTATTTTGTCAGTTCCTGGAGGCTTGTTTTTCACCAGTGCTTCAGTGAAGCTTGGACATCTTCTTTCAATACCATTGGTTCTTGATCATATGCTACCTCCTGAAATGGTTGACTGTTGGCCAGTTCTTTTTGGTACAATGACTCTGTGTATTCCTTCCATCTTCTTTTGATGCTTCCTGTGTCATTCAATATTTTCCCCATAGAATTTTTCAATACTGCAACTTGAGGCTTGAATTTTTTCTGCAGTTCTTTCAGCTTAAAAAATGTCAGGCATGTTCTTCCCTTTTTGTTTTCTGTGTCCAGGTCTTTGCACATTTCATTATTATAATACTTTACTTTGTCTTCTTGAGCTGACAGTGTAGTACAATTCCTTATACATAGTAGATGGTCAATGATAGTTGAACTTGGTGAACTGGATATCAAAGAGGACTCAGGGATGACTGTTTCAGCTGTCGGTAAGGAAATGGAGAGTAGACGGGTGGGTAGGGTGTGGGAAGAAGGGTAAGACAAGCACTTATTATGCTCCAAGCATGAAGACAAGCACTTTACATTTAATTCTTGCCAAGATCCTACAAGATTGTTTTCATTATCTGAATTAGACAAGTCACTGCATCTCTAAGATCATCAGATTTCTCATCTATGTTGTTGTTGTTGTTAGGTGCTATGGAGACAATTTTCAGATTACAGCAATCACTTGTAACAGAGTAGAACTGCCCCATGGGGTTTCCTAGGCTTTAATCTTTAAGGAAGCAGATGGCTACATATTTCTTCTTCAGAGTCCTACAAGCAAAGGAACACCTTGGGCTACCACTATCTGAGAGAGCCAAGAAAGGACCTTCCCCTAGAGCCTTCAGTAAGAACATGGCCTTGCCAACACCCTGAATTATGACTACTAGCCTCCATAACTGTGAGACAATAAATTTATGTTGTTTAAAAGCACTTTGTGGTAGTTTGATTGGTCGTCCTGGGAAACTAATACGGTGACCTGATTTTTCAGCTTAGATGGCTCGGACTAGACTCTGTAACATATGTACTCAGCCATGCAGTACATACATTTTTATTAATTACTATGTTCCAGGAACTGGTACAAACTTCAAGGACACAGCGATGAATAAGAAAAACTTGTTACTTCATAAAATGGTACTTGTGAAGAGTGTGCTTCTTAGCTCAAGCTGATACATGAGACTAAATGGGCAGCTTCTGTCTGGAGGTGAGGTGAGATGGCAGAGAGGGTTAGGAGCTGGTTGAATGGACATGGGAAATCTGGGGTGGAAAGGAGGAGTGTGAAGTCACAGTATAGGGAGAGCAATTAGGGTCACTTAACAGTGTATGTATAAATTTTTGTATGAGAAACTAACTTGAATGTAAACTTTCACTTAAACTACAACAATAAACAAAAGAAAAAGAAAAAGTTGTTACCCTCAGTCTGATCAAGAAGACAACCATATATAAGTAAATAAATCCCTAAACAAGATATTTTTCATAATCCTAAGTAGTATGAAAGAAATAAAACAAAATGATGTGATGAAAATGTTGGAATGTTGGGGGAAGAAGCTACTTTAGATCAAGGGTCAGGGAAGACCTCTCTGAGGAAGTTATATATGAACTTATTCCTTAATGATGAGAAGGAGCTATCCTTGCAAAGAGCTACAGAACAACAAGCAAAAATCCCCTAATGGAAGAACAGATGAGTATATTTGAGAAAGAACACCATGTTGTTTCATCACTCTCAGTTTGGGTGGAGAACTGTGAAAATGAGAGCAAAGTGTGCGAAGGCACTCTAAAACTGAGGAGCTTGGCATGATTGAAAACGACTGACCTTGGTTAGAATCAAAGCTCCCTTTTTGAATTAAACTTTAGCTTTTCCTAAGTCCTCCTTTCTGCCTTCCTAACAATAGAACCTGTAATTTAGGCATGTAACTTCCTGTACAGTTTTAACCACCATCAGCAAACAATGGAGGGGTAAGAATATAGTTTGTGAAAAAATGTTTGTCAGGAAATCCTTAGCAAGATGGTCTTGGTAAAATGCATGCACAGCATTCCCCAGCAAAAATCACTTGCTAGGTTGGCTCCAGGAAGTCTATGTTAAAAAATAGATTAGCTAACCTTGTAAAATTTTGACTTGCTATTATCTTGTAAAGGAATCCTGATGGCACAGTGGTTAAAGTGCTCAGCTGCTAACCAAAAAGTCAGCAGTTCGAACCCATGTGGCTCCATGGGAGAAAGATGTGGCAGTCTGCTTCCACAAAGATTTACAGCCTTGAAAACCCTATGGGGCAGTTCTACTCTGTCCTATGGAGTTGCTATGAGTTGGAATCAACTTGACAGCAGTGGGTTTGGTTTTTGGTTTATTATCTTGCAACTATATGCAATCCCAAGCCCCTATGATTGTAATCACGTACTCCCTTCTCCACTTTTCTGAAGAAAAAGCTCGTCGCTCCCTCAGAATGTTGGAAGACTTTGTGATCTTGCATTACATTGTGTTGCCTACTTGAGCTGTTACATTCCTCAAAAACTCTTTGATTTTAATCCTTGCAGACTGAGGACTCTGTTTCATGCCAAGAAAAAAGTTAGAGAAAAGTCAGGAACCAGGTCTTGAGTGATAAGGGAATGTTAAGCTGACTCTAGTGGCCCCAAGATGGAGTCACTTATGCTAAACCCCATGTTAGCAAACAGAAACGTGTTTAGTTTCCATTTCCTGTAAATGCCTGACCTTCCCAAAGGCTGAAACTTAAGTCAACCATCCATGTTTGCAGCCCCAGCTGTGGTATGACCTGGCTATAAATGTTCCCACTATGCCATATAAAGAAAGTAACTTAGAACCAAGCAATCACTTTTTGCCCGGTGTTATTTTTGTTCTTACACCACTTTGTCCATGTAACTCCAGTGTCTTCCACTTGTCCTTCAGTGCTCTTGTCTGACTACCAGACAAGATTCACCCCAACCCCAATTCATGAATTGCAAATAAACCTTATGAGTTCGTATACAAATTTAATCTTGTGGCAATTTTATTTTTAGCAAGAGATATACTGATGCTCTTTCATAAGGAATTTTACAAATTAACATAACCAGCAGGTGTTCTATTTGGTCCCAATATGAGGAGGTCAGCATCTGTCTTCTGATACTCTGCGACTTTTCTGAGTGGTTCTCTGAAAACATTTGAATTTTTTACCACTGACTTGGACCTCTGGGCCATGGAGAGGAGATTAGACTTTATTCTAAGTGCAATTAGAGGTCACAGTAGAGAGTTCTTTCTTTGTTTTATATATATATATATATATATGTAGAGAGAGAGGGGAGGAGAGAGAGAGTGGTAATACATGTGACAAAACATTTGACATTTCAACAATCTTTACATGTACAGTTCAGTGACATTAATTGTGTCCATCATGTAGTTCAGCCACCACCCTTATCTATTCCCAAGTTAGCTCAGTGTCCCATAAGCATTGAGTCCCTTTTCTCCTCCCTCCTGGCCACCCCTGGTAACCACTAATAAACTTTGGTTTCTATATACTTGCTTATTCTAGATATTTAGTGTACGTGGTGTCACACAGTGTTTGTCCTTTTGTAAATGACTTATTTTACTCAGTATAATATTTTCAGGTTTATCCATGTTGTAACATGACGAGGACATGATTTCTCTTTATGGCCGAGTAATATTCCATTGTATGTATGTACCACATTTTGTTTGTCCATTTATCTGTTAATGGACATTTAGGCTGTTTACACTCTTTGGCTATTGCAAAAAGTGCTGCAGTGAACATTGGTGTGAAAGTATCTGTGTTCCTGCTTTCAATTCTTCTGGTTATATCACTGGGAAGTTTTAAGTAACATGATGTGGGGCTGTAGAGGAAATATTTTTCTGTTTCTGCACAGTTAGGACCTTTTGAGAAAATTTTACTGAAACTTAGGTCCTAAGATTAAAAACAAAAAAGGTCTTGGAAGTTAATGTATTACTGATTATCTGGTGAGAACTCCAGAGAGACTTCTTTCCTGGAGGTATTTGTTTACATTTCAAGGGAAGATGAGACCCAGCACTGTGAAGACATCTCTGGGTTGAAACTCTGGACACATGGGGGGATAGATGCCTCTCTTTTTCTATATAAATGACTAGGTTTATGTTTCCAGGGCTCCTTGTCTGCAGTAGACTCTGGGAAGTGTAGGATAAGATCTCGTTTTCATCACATTGCCCCATGGGTAAGAATTGGGTCAAAAGAGAGCTGGTGTGTTATTTGTGTAAGTAAATAATAATCTCCTCAGCTCCAGAAACCTCACACTGACATCCAGTATGACATTAATAAACACGAATATTATATAAACTTAATATGTTCTAAGCTTCAACATTTTCACTAGCATTCTGGTTACTGTGTGGAGAATAGATTGGAAGGGGAAAAATGGAAGCAGGAAACCAGTTAGAAAGCTGTAGCAGTAGATCAAGCTTATGTTTGGTGGTGACAGTAGAAGCAAAAATATCCAAGATCTATTTTGGTGATTAAAAAAAAAAAAGTTGCCATCAAGTTGATTGTAACTACAGTGACCTTATATGTGTCATAGAAGAACTGTGCTCCATAGAGTTTTCAGTGACAGAATTTTCAGAAACAGATTGCCAGGCCTTTCTTCTAAGGCACCGCTGGGTAGACTGGAACTTCAACCTTTGGATTAGCAGCTGAGCACATTAATGGTTTGCATCACCCAGGGACATTTTGGTGACAGAGTTGACAAAGCTGGTAGATGGGATGAGGGAAAGAGAGAAGTCAGATAGGTTCGTAGGTTTTGGCTGGAGAAATTGAGCGGGTGGTGGGTCAGTTTCAGAGACGGAGAAGCCTGGAGGAGGTGCAGGTTGTAAGGGCTTAGGGTGAGGGGTAGAATTAAAAGTATGGTTTTTAATATGTTACACATCTTCCAGCGTAACTATTATTGGCTGAACTTTTTCGTATTTTGCTACTTTGGCAAGACAAATGGGAATACGAAGTTTTCCCTCATGTCTTGTTTTTCTTTTTAAGTACTGAAACTGTATTCTACCTACTTGTAGGACCCTAGGGAATTTCCCGTGTCATAATTTCTATCCAAAGCCCAGTACTTTGTGACTCCACCCAAGCTGGCTTGTCCTCTTTTCTGGAGTCCATACTCTAAAATCATTTGGAGCACTTTCCTCCTTCCCGATAATACTTTCATTGAATTCCCATGCCCAAGAGTTAGGAAAGTAATGTGAGAAGGGCTAAACAGGATAGCATGGGGATCTAGAGATCATGATTTATTTTTGAATGTTCAAAATACACTGCTTTCTCCCTCTATATATATGTCTGTCTGTCTGCATTGCATATGCAGACAGGCTGTGCCTCATAAGACAGGCAGCCATAAGACACATTCACCCAATAGCAACAACTATTCCATCGGTGCTGCTTTCATTTGTGATTGACCGAGCAGGACATATGAGACATTTATACAGCATTGGCAAAGTAAAAGCCAGTATTATTACATACAGAAAGCAAACAGTAAACGATGACAACAGATTCTCAAAAGCAGAACCGCTTACTCTTCCCCGGATTACCCATGTTGGTGTAATATCGCTGCACAGGTGCACCGTGGTTCAGGTCTGACGCCAGGTGCTGTCTTCATGTCACTGCTGCCTCTGGCTATCATCATGCTGCTTGGGGGGCCTGAAAGCCTCCCAAGGCTTCTGCTGCCACTGGGCCTTGCTGGCCTTTGCTGCTGACCCCCAACAGGCTACCTGGGCCTGTGGGGCTCTCATGCCATCACACTACCCAGGCCCCTGCTGCCCGGGGGTAGGGGGAGGGTAAGCATGCTATGCCTGCACAGGACGTGCTCAGGCCTCTCTTGCCCTGCACAAACAAGTGTTATAGCCCCTTTAACTCTGCCAGCAAGCCTCCTGCCTGAAGGCACTCAGCTCTCGCTCCATGGGCTGGCAAGCTCGCCACTGCTGCCTCTCACTAGCTTTCACTGTCTTCAGTGCGGCTCTTTTTTCTGGGTCTAGGAGGTTCTCAGCACAGGGAACATGCTCACTCCAGACTCTTACTCTTGATGGTAGTTGAGATTCCCCCAAACCTCTGTGGGGGTTGACCTTTATGTAAGCAAACCCCTTGTCAATTTCAAGGCACGGCTCTCCTACCAGAACCAAGAAGAAACCAATCCTCACAGTAGAATATAAGTCACTCAATTTGTATAGTTCCAGCCAATCATTTTGTGGGACTTACAAGACCATGGCTAGAAAGGCCTTATAAGCTGCACCACACTCCCAAGTAATGCAACAACTTTTATGCTACAGTTTTACAGATTCCTTTATATGTGTAGTGACTTTACATTGTGTCCACTCAGCTAAGTTGGAATCACATTTCCCAGAAATCTCTTGGTTCCCAGTTACACTTGGCCATGCTAGAAAAGTGAACAAGTGTTGAAAGACAGGAGAGAAGATCCAGCCGTCTTCATGCTTTGAAAATTGGTGTGAGGCCAGGTGCTGTTGCAGATCACACGTTGTCACTGACGTGCTGGCTTACCTTGCTAGCATGGGCAGCATGAGACCCACAGCTCCTTCAGCTCCTGCCGGATTCTCCTGTTTCAACTTCTCTGAATCTTGGGCAAGGTATATGTGCAGCCCCATGGTGAAGAGTGTCAGCTTATTCTGCAAGTTACCCACTTGGAGGCCATGAGAAACAGTCACAGGTCCAGTTTTTCCTTGCTCTTCTCCATTTCACATCCATCTACCAGCCCTGCAGACTTCAGGCCCAAGAACATGAGGAAATAACCTTCCACAGATTGCATAATACGATGCATCTCTGACTCTTTATTAGTCACAGTGGTTGTACTTCTCCAACAGAACCCTAACTGGTACATAGGTAAAGCAATACTGCATAGCTAGAGTTTGTATACAGTATAAAACAGTAGTAGTATAATTTTTTTCCGCTACTATTTTGACTTATGTATCACATCTGTCTTACCTCTACAGTAGGCCTAAAACTTTCTATGGATTGAAATACCTGTGAAAAGAATATTTCTATTATTCTTTAGTATTTTCTAGACTATTACTATGTCTGAATACCAAGGAATACAAAATGGTTATTTTTATAATTATACCCAGTGAACATCCATGCCTGAGTTAGTTTCTAATTCTCGAAGTAAAAGCACCTCGAGCCGATTGCTGCCTTGATAGCCTTTAGGAGACCCACCTAAGCCTCCTGAACAAGAGACTCCGTGTGCGCTGAGGGTCAGTGGAGGTTCCACTCACAGTCGAGAGGGTGCCAGGCTCTGGACAGAGGGTCTGTGTGACCTTCTGGTCCCACCTGGGTTGCCAAAATTATTACCGAACCCAGGAAGGTGAGTTCAGTCCGGCGTGCTCAGACCTGCCAATAATCTGAACACTGGCCTTTGAGAAAGAGAAAGTTATTTTACTGCAATGTGCAGAGCAAGGAACCAGGAGGAAGTTCCTCAGCGCCAACTCCCTGAGCTATGGGGAAGCAGGGCTTATATGTGATTTGGGCAGCAAGATGGCGGCTGCACAGACATACTGGGGAGGGAAAATTCTAGAAGGCAGCCAGGAAACAGGAAGTGACGTAGTTCTTGTCAGACGTCTCACTCTGGAATAGGGTCCAGGTGATGATTTTCCTTCTGATTCATTTCATATGTTGCTGCGTCCTCAGTTGAGGTCAATCAGAGGTCACAGCTGGCCCTTCTGCACATGTGGGGCAGGCCAAATCTGACTTAGGCTAATTTAACACTAATGGAAATTTACTGGCATTAGTAAGGTCAGGTTAAATATATACACACACACAGACTTACACATGTATGTGTGCATTCATATATATCCATACATGCTCAAATTTACATTT
The DNA here is from genome assembly GCA_030035585.1 of Dugong dugon. NCBI lineage: Eukaryota > Metazoa > Chordata > Mammalia > Sirenia > Dugongidae > Dugong > Dugong dugon. The sequence continues at coordinate 6,344,932 of CM057466.1, forward strand.
TTTTCTATATCTATATGTCTGTCTGTCTTGAAAACTGTGAGTTCACACCAATAAATTCACATGCTAATTCTAATCTGACATCATAGGGTTTACTCTAATTTTCTCCCTTTTAATATTTACATCTCTCCTCTGTGACAATGAAAAACCTAGCTCTCAATATCCTTAACGTATTCACTTATTTAATCAGTGGCCCTGTTTGTAACCACTCTTCCACCCCTACTGCCACACTGTGATGCTAAGCTTCAGGGTCCCTCACTTGTATGGATTCCTGTGAATGTTGCAAGTTGCTGGGAGTTCTAGCATGTTCTCAGTGGGGAGTGAAACCAGGTCACAATCAGGACAATTTTCCATATGAGAGTTTTTCATAAATAGCTGTGGTATTTACCAAAATGGCCGTTCTATCCATAGTCTTCGTGACTCACACACAATGATTGAGTGGGACTATACAAATAAGGTACCCCACCCCATTGCTGTTGAGTTGATTCTAACTCATAGTGACCCTATAGGACAGAGTGGAACTGCCCCATAGGGTTTCTGAGGAGCGGCTGGTGGATCCGAACTACTGACCTTTTGGTTAGCAGCTGAATGCTTAACCACTGTGCCATCAGGAGGGAACCCTAAAGAAGGGATTGGTCAGTTTTGCCATCCCGCCAGGCTTAAAATGAGCCATCCCAGAGGCAGGAGGAGAGGGTCTCACCACCACCAAGAAAGAAGAACCTGGAGTGGAGCATGTGAACCCAGGATCCCTGTGCTGAGAGAGAGCTGTAACACCAATGATGACAAGAAGCGGTGGCAGCGAAACGGTGGCACCACACCTGCAGGAGACAGTGTGTTGGACTCCCCGACCCGCTGAGCGAGAGAGCTGAGCGCTGCAGGCAGGAGGCTTGCTGGCAGAGTAGGGTGCCTCTGGGCACTTGATGGAGCTAGGTTTGCCTACCCACGGAGCTAGAGCTGAGTGCCTTCAGGCTGAGGCTTATGGGCAGGGTAGGGTGTCTTGGGGAACTTAACAGCAGATCTAAAAAAGCTTTGTAATACTAGCCTGAGCAGGGCGGAGGCCAAGGGGTGGGAAAGAGGCATGCCTGTGAGCATGGCTGGGAAGAGGCTGTCCTGATGGAAGAATTGTATCCTGAGTGTTCCTCAACCTGAACTGTAGCCTGTTATTTCCCTAATAAACACCATGATTGTGAGTATTGTCTGTGAGTTCCGTGGGGCCATTTCAACAGATTATTGAACCCAGCAGAGAAGTAGAGAGTGCTGTGGGAGGGATGGTTGGTGTCAGAATTGGTAAAGATGACAGAGAGGAGGCATGTCTGACCTCTGCCTCATAGGGATCAGCCTTGGGCTGTTGCTCTTGATTCTCCTTCCTCCTTGTAAAGTTAGAGGAGATCAGAAGCCCGCCTCTGCCATGCAGTTTTTACAATAGCCTAAAGAAATCAGAGAAAAAAGTGACCCGAATTTCCAAGGTCCCCATTATTTGTTGGGATTTTTTTTTTTTCTTCATTGTAAATACACAGCTAGTTTTGGCATCAATTTTTTAATCAAAATTTTGTATTCTTTTTCCAATATAGGGTCATCTAGATTGAATTCTGGATCTGCCTGGGTATATATACCACACCCTTGATGGGCATTATCTCATCCACTGCCATAGTTAAACTTTGAGACGAGCACTGTGATTGACAAGACACTGAACCTCTGACAACTTAGGTCACTTGCTCAAAATCACATAGCCTGGAATGTAAACCCAGCTTTTCTGATGTCAAGTCCACTGCTCCTTCATGGACTATAGCTTTGATGTGTTGATGGCTTGGGGTCTAAGAGCTACTTTAGGAGTGGACAGTTTTTAATGCTTGTTGAAATGGGAATAGGCAAAATGTCTTTGAGTTTTCTCCACTAATATTGGCTATTTTGGGACCAGGAGTTAGCTGCTGCCATTACTGTCCAGTTAATTACAACTCATGGCGACCCCGTGGGTTTCATAGTAGAACTGCACTTTATAGAGTGTTTAATGGCTGTAATCTTATGGAAAGGTCCCTGGGTGGCGCAAACAGTTTGTGTTCAACTACTCACTGAAAGGTTGGCAGTTTAACCCCATCCAGCAGCACCACAGAAGTAAGGACTGGCAATCTTCTTCCTAAAGATTACCACCAAGAAAACCCTATGGTTCAGTTCCACTCGGTAAAACATGGGGTCACCATGAGTCAGTATTGACTCGATGGCAACAGGTTCATGTTTTGGTTTTAATCTTAGGAAGAGAGTCACTGGTTGGTGCAAACAGTTAAGCTCTGGGCTACTAACTGAAAGGTTTGTGGTTCGTTCATTTGTGAAAAGCCTGGCAATCTGCTTCTGAAAGTTTACAAACATGAAAATCTTATGGAGTGCAGTTGTACTCTGCAACACATGGGTTCACCATGAGTCAGAATTGACTCTACAGCTAACTGGAATCTTATGGAAGTAGATCACCAGGCCTTTCTTCTGCTGCATCACTAGGTGGATTCAAACCACCAACCTTTTGGCTATAGCCAAGCGCAAATCATTTGTGCCACCCAGCAGCCTTGGGACCAACAGTAGAAGGTGCCTATATAGTATACACATTGAAGTGTGAAGTGTAAAGACTCTTCAGCGGTGGTTGACAAACTGTGGACAAATCTGGCTACCTGTTTCTATTTTTTTCCCCCGCTGCCTGTGTTAGCCACATGCTAAGAATGGCTTTTACATTTTTAGATGGTTGAAAAAAATCAAAAAAGAATATTTTTTGACACTTTAAAATTATATGAAATTCACATTTCCATTTCAAAAATAAAGTTTTATTGGAACAAAGACACACTCACTCATTTATGTATCGTTTATGACTGGCTTCATGCTACAAGAGCAGAGTGGAACGGTTCTGACAGAGACCGTATGGCCCACAGAGCCTAAACTGTGTACTCTCTGGCCCTTTCGAGGAAAAGTTTGCTGACGCCTGAATTAGATTCACAGCTTGGCTGAACCTTGGCTTCACTCGTTTTGAGACTCAAGCATGTTATCTACTTTCTCTAAGTCTTCTTTTCCTTGGCTGTAAGATGGGAATAATAATGGTGCCCACTTTAATGTGTTAATGTAAGAATTAAATTTAGCATAAGGAAAAGAAGAAGAAGAAGAAGAAAAAACAGTTGCAGAGTCAATTTCGATTCATGGCCACCCGATGTATTGCAGAATAGAACTGCACACCACAGGGTTTTTATATCTGATTTTTCTGAAGTAGCCTTTTTTCCAAGTCCCCTCTAGTTGGAATCAAACCTCCAACCCTCCAGTTAACCATTTGCACCATCCAGGGACTCCTTAGCCTAAGAAAACACACACACACGAAAAAACCCAAGGCAGTAGCCTGGAGTTGATTCTGATTCATGGCGCCCCCACGTGTTGCAGAGTAAAAATGCAAGCCCATAGGGTTACATGAAAATTCCCGTTTTGAAAAATACACCGCGGGGGGAAAACAGTCTGGTGGCTGAATCCTGCTCAAAGGTAGCAGAACTGGGTGCCTTCCAGTCGATTCTGACTCACAGCAGTCCTATGTGACAAAGTAGAACTGCCCATAAGGTTTTCTACACTGTCATCTTTAGGGGAGCAGATCGCCAGGTCTTCTCTTCTGAGGAGCAGCTGGTGGGTTTGAACTCCAGACCTTTCAGTTACCAGTTGAGCCCTTAAGCACTGTGCCACCAGGGCCGCATCTGGTTTACCCTAGCTTTTCTAAAAAAAAAAGAAAAAGAAAAAGAAAAAGAAAATAAGGCCCGTTGCTCCTCTGGAGATAGGGAGACCTAGAAGGGAAACAAAAAAAACCTTTCATGATCTCAACCTGACACCAAGAAACAAAATACACTTAACTTCTCAATCAACATTATTTTGGCATTTTTTAATTAATTATTATTTTATCACAAATCATGTAAAAACAGTACCTGCCTGCCATACAGTTGTTAATTGCCATCGAATCAATCCCAATTCACGGGGACCTCATGTGTTTCAGTGTAGAACTGAGCTCCATAGGGGTTTTGAAGGCTGTGACCCTTGGGAAGTAGATTGCCAGTCCGGTCTTCCCAGACGTCTGCAGAGTAGGTTCCAGCTGCCAACCTGTCAGCTAGTGGTCCAGCTCTTAACCGTTTGCACCACCCAGGACTGCTGGCACTCAATAGTTAGCACTCAATAAACGTTTATTATTACTGTTGATTTTATTACCCCTTTCCACCTGATTTTGGAGTGTTCGAGAGGGAGCAGAATCCCAGCGGGGCACTGGGATCGTGTGTGTGCACGTGTATGTGTGTGTGTGTGTTTGCGTGTGGCAGGGGGGCTGGCCTACGAAGAAAACACATTTATAGAGCTCCAAGGCCCAGCCAAGCGGAGGCTGCAGGTTGACACCGCCACCTGGCGCCGAGTTCACCAAATTGACATTGCTCTAGCCGGGGAGGGCTGCTCAAGGGACTGCCGCTTCTGAGCTGTAAGTGAACCCGCTCCCCCTAAACACACACATTCTGAGGGGCGGCACCATCACCGTCCCTCCCCCTCAGTGGCCAACCATGCTGCTTTTGAGATTCCTCCTCATCTGGCCACAGGAGCGACCGGTGCAGCTGCCAGAGGAGGGGACTAGGAGCAGAACGCGCGGGCGCGGGGCCACAGGGGCCATGGAGGACGGCCGAGAGCAGGAGCGCAGGGGAGACGGCGCACGGCTGCAGACGACCAGCGGGCTCCCCAGCTTTGCCGCCTTCCTTTCCTCATCAGAAACAGCATGACTCACTCCTTTGTTTCTGGAAAACAATCTGTCTTAGCCTGAGGCGGAATTCAGCCCTCCCGCACCCATCAGGAATCTTTTGTTTATTCTCAGCGCTTCGTCCGTGCCCGCCCAGGACGCGGACAGAATGTTTACGCGGGATGTCAGACGCTGCGATCGGTGACACCAAAGGAGGAGCCGCCCGAGCCCGCCTTGCAAGCTTTCCAGTGCGCTCGCCACTGCCTCCTCGTGGCGGGTGCCAGCATTGCAGCAGAGCCCACCCCGCCGCCCACCCCCTACCCTCAGAGCCACTGCTGGGTGTTTTTCAAAGGGAGCGTTTTTACAACTCCATTCAACAGCTGGAGAAAAGGGACGTGGGTCCCAGGTTTATTTCATTACTAATGAATGAGGATCTCTGTGTGTGTGTGTGTGTGTGTGAGAGAGAGAGAGAGAGAAAGAGACTAAGAGCATATTTGTGAAAGGATAATGGGGAGGAGAGAAAGGGAAAGGAGAAAAGGAAAGAGATTAAAAAGCGAGAGGCAAAGTGACAGTGAGAGAGAATAACATCACAGCAAAGGATGCAGAAGGAATGCAGTGAGCAAGTTTGACGGGAAACGGGAGGGCACTTAGGATGACAGAGAAGGGAGGATCCGACACATGTGAGAGGTACAGTTTCGTTTTGGTGAAGTGAATTTTGAGAACATTTCAATATACCGCTCTCCTATTTTACATCCCATTTTGTCTGGCAGCTGCTAGAAATGAGTTTTCATTTTTCTGTCTTGTTTGAATATTCTCATGTCTCCCACATCACCAGCACAGAGATCATTAGAGGCAGGAACAATTAGGCCATACATTCCCTGTGTCTGACAGAACCCTTGGTGCGTGCTGGCTTATTTACTCCCGCCTTGCCCAGCGCCATCCGCTAAATCTGCTTTTGTTATTCTGATCCAGGTTTCACGCTGTCTTTCTCTCCACTGACCTCTGTGGGCTTGCTTGTCCTGTGGGAAATAGATAGTAGCTGCTCAGAATCCAAATGTAAGTGACAAGCACTTCTGCAAAGGTTTCTGCCACCTACTCATCAACAAACAGACGAAACAAAACCCCAAAATAAACAAATAGAAGAATGGGTTCTTTTGAATGACAACTGTAAGTCTTGGCCAAATCCCTTTCATCTCCAGAAGAACCCAAAAAATAAAAGAAGGAGAGAGATTTTATAGTGTCTGTGCTGTATATGGCTATATCTCTGTCCCAAAAAACCAAATTCACTGCCATCAAGTCGAATTCCAACTCATGGTGACACAGTAGAGCCGCCCCATAAGGTTTCCAAGGCTGTAAATATTTACAGAAGCAGACTGCCACATCTTCTTCTGCAGAGTGGCTGGTGGGTTCGCATGGACAACGTTTCAGTTACCAGCCAAGCACTTTAACCACTGCACTACCAGTGGTTAAAGGTTGAAGGGTATTTCCTATACCACAGTCAGTCTTAGTTACTATTTTGCCAACATTACCCAGTCTTGTTCCAGATTTGGGGGTAACGTTTAGAAAGCCTGAATAGGTTGATACAAACTGTTTTATTAGGAGATAAATCAATGCATATCAGCATGGGCAGTAATGCCCAGACTTGTTACCACAACAAATGGTTGCATAAAAATGTTTTGGTCAATACGGCTTATTTTGCCATATTGAGGTATGGTTGTCTGTGGGATTGAGTGGAGGGGATGGCATTTCCTGGGTCAGCATTACTTAGTTCACTCAGAGGGAGCTGGCAGGGAGTGGCCATCTTCCATATTTACGCCTTATTGTGGGACATGCCTGGAATATTCAAGGATAGGAATCAGCTGGGAGATAAACCATTTATCACTTTGGTTAGTGGATTGTGATGCAGATAAGCAACAGGAAGAGAAAAAATGTGTGGGGCCTTCAAAATACAAAACCTTTTTGTAACAAGGTTATTATCCAATGGGGAGAGTCATATTATTCTCGCCTCAATAGGTTGTTGCACCTTTGTAAGGATGGAATCAGCTTTCACGTATTTTCCTTTGCACACCTATCATCTCCTCTCCATCAGAGCCATCCCCTGAGGTACCACACACGAGTCATAGCCATTTCTTTCAATATGCAATGCTGATTTGCTGCCACAATTTCGTTTCACTTATACCCTTTCAAAACATCCTTTTCAATCTGAAATTTGAGTAAGTTTGGAGGGATGAAGACAAAAACAATATTCAGGTATCCCAACACCTAGCACAGTGCCTGGGAAGTAGTAAGGACCCACACGTATTGGGTAATGGGTGATTAAACTAACGCTATGCTGACTAGAAAGTAGCCAAAATGTCACACCTGTTTATCAGCGACAGATAATAAATGGGGCATGGAGAATTCCAGAGGGGATAACAAGGGAGGACAGTATATGGACACATTGCTGTGGAGACCAGTAATGCGTGAGCGTATGCCACTATACACATCTGAGAGACAGGAGCAGGAAGCACAGTTTAGAATGAAATAGTCTAGGAAGAAAAGGAAGGATTGGGCACTGCACATGGTAAAGTGTTCTGAAAAGCTACTCCCTCCATTCACAGAGCAGGGTTCTCAAGCCCCACCTTCCAGTGATCCTGATTCCACCTTGATGACACATACCCAGCTGTAGGTATAGTCTGTTTGGCTGAATGGCAGGACTATGAAAGTGTCGTCATTTACATCGTGAAAGGGTTGCCTTATAAATCTTTCTTTAGTGTTTGCTTTCCCAGCCAGATGGTGAGCTCCACGAGAGCAGGAGCCTGCCATTAAGGAGCAAGTGAATAAGCATTGTGCCTGGTACGCAGTAGGTTCTTCATAACCAGTTGCCTTTAAAAGTTCAACTCATGGAGAACCCATGTGTGTCAGAGTAGAACTGTGCTCCACAGGGTTTTCGATGGCTGATTTTTCAGAAGTAGATTGTCAGGCTTTTCTTCTAAGGAGACTCTGAGTGGGTTCAGACCTCCAAATAGCTGAGCACACTAGGTGTTTGCACCACCCAAAGACTCCAGTCTCTTCATAAAGAATCGTAAATAAATGACAAATGGATGAAGGAATAGCATACCAATTACCAAACCCATTGCCATTGAGTTGAATACAAGTCAGACAGAATACAAGTAGGACAGAGTAGAACTGCCCCATAGGGTTTCCAAGGCTGCAATCTTTAGGAAAGCAGTCTGTCACACCTTTCTTCCACGGGACAGCTGGTGGATTTGGACCACTGACCTTGCAGTTAACAGCTGAGCACTTAACCGCTGTACCACCGGGTCTCCTTGCATAGAGATTGGCATCTGTATATTCACATATTTCCAGAGTCTTTTCCAACACCACCATTTAACAACTTGTTACCGTCTCTAAAGTAACCTTATAGCTGCCACACCCTGATTTGTGATCCTCTGTTTTCAGGCTGAATTTTATAGTATATCAATAAGTGGTGGTTTTCCATCTCCAAATTGTCGAGCCAGGGTTAACATCATTAGATTTCCTTTCTTCTCCTCATAACTACATCACACATGCTTATCTTGAATTAGTTCCAGTGTTACTTGTGTGATAATACTTGAGGGTGTATTTATTTCAAAAACAATAATGTATTTAGCAAATGTTATAGGTACAGGAGATTTTGAGTGGGACTAAATGCATCAATTAATGCTAATGAGTCTTCTGTTAGCATGTAACATCATTGGTGTTATAATCATGCATCACCAAATGTGGAGCCTCAGTTTGTTTAACAGATGCTGATCTTAATGGCCACATTCTCTTCCCATGGATAAGTTAGCTTTAGTTAAATGTACCATTAAAAATAACCATTTAAAATGTTAATGAAAACAGTGACTGTATCCACCAGGAATTTTTGTTTTAACCTCTGCTTTATTACTTCTTATTTGCAAAGGATTTTGGGACAGTGAGGAGTCTATTGCCTATGTATGATTCTTTAAACAGGGGAAAAAAAAAAAAAAGCTCAGTTCATTCTGGTTAAGAGCTGGTGTGCATAGGTAAGAGCAACAAAAAAAGGGACTCAGGGAGAAAGCTGATATTTCTGTTCCCAGCAGCCCAGGGACTGCAGAACTGTGTTGTGAATACTGACCAGTTTGGAGACTAATTCTCCTTTGTGCTCATCTTGTTTCTTCTTAATGTTCATTTAGGATGTGAGGCATAATGGGGTAATTGGGGTCCTTGGTAGTCCAACTAGTTGGTACAAAAATGTCTTCCTGAAAATACCATTTTTCTATCACAAATTAATATTAAACAGGGAAAAATACCAGGATGTTGCTACTTAGAAATGAGAATCTTACCTTCCAGGACAACAAGAAGAACCCTGGTTTGGGTTTTCCCACTGGAAGATAGTGTTTTGTAAAACAAAGGATGAACAGAGGCATAACCGGAGCTCTGTATTTTCCCACGTTGCATTACCAGTTATACCCTAAGACAGGTTGTCCAAGTCTTAGAACGTGAAAGGATGGAGAGACCGGGGGGCAGGGTAGAGAAACATTTGTGTCTTGGGAATGTCCGTGTGTATTTAATGGATATGACCCATGCTTCCTCTTGACTCATTTACTTCTTGGCTGGGCTACATGACCTGCCTGCCTTGGCAAGGCAGGTTCAGGGCAGTGTAGCTGGCCTGGTGTGATGGTTAAGATTGTGCGTCAACTTGGCTGGGCCATGATTCTCAGTGTTTCTGCAGTATTGTTATGTAGTTTGATATGTGATCACGCCCATGATGGGATTGGCTGTGAGTAACCAATCGCTTGAAAGGGAGTTTCCTTGGGCATGTGACCTCTATTCGAATATAAGCAGATGTTCTAACTTTTGCCTGCTCTGGATCCTGCAGCTGGCCCCATTTGTCTGACCTCCAGTTCTCAGGACTTGAGATAGCAGCTTACCTGCAGTCTAGCCTGCCAATGTTGGGATTCATTGGTCTTCACAGCCTGTGAGCAGCAACATCGCTCTCCAACCTGCCAGCCTTGGGTTCACCAGCCCCTGTGGCTATGTAAATCAGCAGAAGCCTCTGTCTTGACCCACAGACTTGGGATGTTACTACCTCTACAACCGCATGAGCCATTTTCTTGATATAAATCTCTTTCTCTATGCATATATTTATGCAATTTACTGGTTTTGCTTCTCTAGAGAACTCAGTCTAAGACATTTGGTACCAAGAGTGGTTCTAGAGAAACAAAATTCTAAGGATAAATGGTCTAAATAGGTTCTCAAGTCTGGTTAGTCTTAAAGATGTTGCTGACTCTGCTTCCAGTAGTAAAGAGGGCACCGCTAATCCATGTTGTGAGGTGGCAATTCAAATATGCAAAATATAACCACCAATAGGTCAGGTATTGGTGAAAGACAAGACTCTAGGTGATTGCATGTATGATAACTTTCTACAATTTTGTTATAATGAGAAGTATAAGGAAGCTGATTGTTTGGTTCCACTTTCGCTAAACAAACTGGTGAAAGAAAGAGATGAGCTCAAGGCTTCAGAGTCAAAGCTCAAGTGCTGCATAAATGACCTCAAAGTTTCCACCTGTGCCTTGAAAGGAAGGCTTATTTCTTGTAGTAACAGAGCTGATATTACTGGAAACCAAACCCCGAGTCTCATCGTAAGAGTGGCTGAATTACAGTGCCAACTCAACTGTCAACCTCGAGAGGTGTCTGAAGTTAAAGTGAGGGTATTGATTGAGAAGAAATGGGATCCTGAAACCTGGGATAGGGACATATGGGTAGATAATCAGGAAGCTGGAGACACTAAGCCTCTAAATTCTGTTGAATCACTCCTGCCAGCAGAACCATTAGTCCCTCCACTCCCATCTAAAGTGCCTTTGTCTGAGTCATTGCCTGAGACATCACCTGAGGCAGATGCTTTACAAGACAATGCTAAATGTCCTCAAAACATTTCCCCAGTGATTTTGGTTTCTAGATCTATAACTAGATTTAAGTCCCAGCAAACCCCAAAAGGTGAAGTACAAAGTGTAACCCAGGATGAGGTACACTACACTCTGAAAGAACTGCTGGACTTTTCTAATATGTACAAACAGACCTGGGGAATATGTGTGGGAATGACTATTAAGGGTATGGGATAATGGTGCAAGTAACATAAAGGTGGATCAGTCTGAATTTATTGATATGGGTCCACTAAGCACAGATTCTTCATTCAATGTCTCAGCTTGAGAAGTTAGGAAAGGATCTAATAGTTTATTTGGTTGGGTTGCTGAAGCATAGATTACTTGGTGGCCTACACTAAGTCAAGTTGAAGTACCAGACCTGCCTTGCTATGCTGTAGAAGAAGGTGCCCAAAGGCTTAGGGAAATCGGCATGCTAGAGTGGACCCACACATAGAGTGTCCAGAAGACACACCTTTTACCACAATGGTGAGGAACAAATTTGTGAAGGGAGTCCCAGCGTCCTTGAAGACTACTGTGATTGCTATTTTGTGTAAGTCAGATTTGACAGTGGGAACTGCCCTAACTGAATTAAGACGCCCAACTACAGTGGGGTTGATTGGAGCCCATGGTAGTAGGGGCCAAGTGGAGGCATTCAATCGACAAAGACAAGGTGGACCTGGTTACCTTAACGGACAGCAGAGTCAAAGCAGTAATCAGAATAGTCTGATTTGTATGGACTTATAGCTTTGACTACTCAGTCATGTGTCCCTAGGAATGAAATAGACAGGAGATCTACTAAATATGTACTTGATCTGTACAAGCAGATGAATTCTAGGTCAAGTGAACAGCAATCTAACTCGAATCACTGGAATAGAGAGTCACAGCCCCTCAGTCAATTCCCAGACATGAGCAAGTTTACAGACCCACAACCCCTTGATTGAAGGGGAGGCCAGGACCCCTCAAGGAGGGAGTCCAATGCACTGCTAAAAACTTATACTTTTAGTCTTTCTCCCAGCCTTCCCAAAGGGATCTATGGCCTTTTATGAGAGTGACTGTTCACTGGAGAAAAGGAAATAATCAGACTTTTCAGGGATTACTGGATACAGGCTCTGAACTGACACTAATTCCAGGAGACTAAAAACGTCACTGTGGCCCACCAGTCAGAGTAGGGGCATATGGAGGTCAGGTTATTAATGGAGTCTTGGCTCTTGTCCATCTCACAGTGGGTCAGTGGGTCCCCGAACCCATCCAGTAGTGATTTCCCCAGTTCCAGAATGCATAATTGGAATAGATATACTCAGCAACTGGCAGAACCCCCACATTGGATCCCTGACAAATGGGGTAAGGGCTGGCTATTATGGTAGCAAAAGCGAAGTGGAACCTGTTAGAACTGTCCCTACCTAGGAAAATAGTAAACGAAAAGCAGTACCACATTTCTGGAGGGATTGCAGAGATTACTGCCACCATCAAGGACTTGACAGATGTAGGGGTGGTGATTCCTACCACATCCCCATTCATCTCTCCTATTTGGCCTGTGCGAAAAACAGATGGATCTTGGAGAATGACAGTGGATTATCAAAAACTTAACCAGGTGACGACTCCAATTGCAGCTGCTCTTCCAGATGTAGCTTCATTGCTTGAGCAAATTAATATATCTCCTGGTACCTGGGACACAGCTATTGATCTGGCTTATGCCTTATTCTCCATACCTGTTTTGAAGGCCCATCAGAAGCAGTTTGCTTTTAGCTGACAAGATCAGCAATACACCTTCAGTTGCCTACAGGGCTACATCAACTTTCCAGACCTATGTCATAATTTAGTCCCCAGGGAACTTGATCACCTTTCCCTTCCACAAGATGTCACATTGGTCTATTACATTGATGACATTATGCTGATTGAACTTAGTAAGGAAGAAGTGTCAATGTCTCTGGACTTATTGGTAAAACATTTGTATGCTAGAGGGTGGGAAATTAATCCCACAAAAATTAAGGCATCTTCCACCTCAGTGAAATTTCTAGGGGTCCAGTGATGTGGGGCATGTCGAGACATTCCTTCTAAAGTGAAGGATAAGTTATTGCATCTGGCTACCCCCATAACTAAAAAGGAAGCACAACACCTAGTGGACCTCTTTGGATTTTGGAGGCAGCATATTCTTCATTTAGGTGTGCTACTCCAGCCTATTTATCAAGTGACTCAAAAAGCTCCTAGTTTTGAGTGGGGCCCAGAACAAGAAAAGGCTCTGAAACAGGTTTAGCCTTCTGTGCAAGCCGCTATGTTGTCTGGGCTATATGATCTGGCTGATCCAATGATGCTTGAAGTGTCAGCAGCAGATAGAGATGCTGTTTGGAGTCTTTGTCAGGCCCCTATTGGTGAATCACAGCAGAGACCCTTAGGATTTTGGAGCAAAGTCCTGTCATTCTCTGCAGATAACTACTCTCCTTTTGAGAAACAGCTTTTGGCTTGTTACTGGGCCTTAGTAGAGACTGAACACTTAACCATGGGACACCAAGTCACCATGTGGCCTGAGCTCCCATCAGGAACTGGGTGTTGTCTGACCCACAGAGTCATAAAGTTGGAGGTGTACAGCAGCACTCAATCATTAAATGGAAGTGGTATATATACAAGATCGGGCCTGAGCAGGACCTGAAGGCACAAGTAAGTTGCATGAGGAAGTGGCCCAAATGCCCATGGTCTCCACTGCTGTCACATTACGTTCAATTTCCCAGTTTGCACCTATGGCCTCATGGGGAGTTCCTCATGATCAGTTGACTGAAGAAGAGAAAACTCATGCCTGGTTTAACAGATGATTCTGTACGATATGCAGGCACCACTCAAAGGTGGACAGTAGCAGCACTACAGCTCCTTTCTGGGACCTCTTTGTAGGACAATGGTAAAGGAAAATCCTCCCAATGGACAGAACTTCGAGCAGTGCACCTGGTTGTTCACTTTGCTTGGAAGGAGAAATGGCCAGATGTACAATAGTATAGTGATTCATGGGCTGTGGCCAGTGGTTTGGCTAGATGGTCAGGGACTTGGAAGGAAGGTTGGAAAATTGGAGACAAGGATTTCTGGGGAAGAGGTATGTGGATAGACCTCTCTGAATGGGCCAAAGAAGTGAAGATACTTGGGTCTCATGTAAATGCTCACCAAAGGGTGACCTCAGCAGAGGAAAATTTTAACAATCAAGTGGATAGGATGACACATTCTGTGGAAACCACTCATCCTCTTTCCCCAGTCATTGCTCAATGGGCTCATGGACAAAGTGGCTATGGTGGCAGGGATGGAGGATATTCATGGACTCAGAAACATGGACTTCCACTCACCAAGGCCAGCTTGGCTATGGCCACTGCTGAGTGCCCAATCTTTCAGCAGCAGAGACCAACACTGAGTCCCTGATATGGCACCATCCCTTGAGGTGATCAGCCAGCCAGCAACCTGGTGGCAAGTTGATTACATTGGACCACTTCTGTCATGGAAAGGGTAGCATTTTTATTTTTACTGGGATAGACACTTACTCTGGATATGGATTTGCCTTCCCTGTATGCAAAGCTTCTGTCAAAACTACCATCCGTGAACTTACAGAATGCTTTATTCACCGTCGTGGTATCCCACACAGCATTGCCTCAGATCAAGGGACTCACTTCACAGCAAATGAAGTGTGGCAGTGGGCCCATGCTCATGGAATTTGCTGGTCTTACCATGTTCCCCATCACCCTGAAGCAGCTGTCTTGATAAAACCATTACATTGCTAGCTAGGTGGCAATACCTTGCAGGGTTGGGGCAGTGTTCTTTAGGAGGCTGTATATGTTCTAAACCAATGTCCAATATATGGTGCTGTATTTCCCATAGCCAGAATTCATGGGTCCAGGAATCAAGGGGTGGAAATGGGAGTGGCACCACTCACTATCACCCCTAGTGACTCACTCACAAGATTTTTGCTTCCTGTCCCCACGATCTTATGCTGCGCAGGTCTAGAGGTCTTAGTTCCAAAGGCAGGAATGCTCCCACCTGGAGACACATCACTGATTCCATTGAACTAGAAGCTAAGAATGCCACTTGACCACTTTGGTCTCCTTATGTTACTGAATCAACAGGCAAAGAAGGGAGTTACCATACTGGCTGGTGTGATTGATCCTGATCACCAAGAGGAAACGAATTGATATTACACAGTGGAGGTAAAGAAGAGCATGTCTGGAATGCAGGAGATCCCTTAGGGCATCTCTTAGTACTACTATGCCCTGTGATTAAAGTCAATGGAAAACTATAGAAACCCAATTCTGACATGACTGCTAATGGCCCAGATCCTTTAGGAATGAAGGTTTGGATCACTCTACCAGGCAAAGAAACAGGACCAGCTGAAGTGCTTCCTGAGGGCAAAGGGAATGTGGAATGGGTGGTGGAAGAATATAGTTCTAAATACCAGTTACGGCCAGGTGACCAGTTGCAGAAAGAGAACTGTAATTGTTATGAGTATTTCTGCTTTGTATGTGTGCATTAAATATTTTTGTTTTCTTCACTTATAAAATAAAAGATGTAAACGGGGCTACTGCATTTTGGGTTGTATGTGTATTCGTTGTATCATGTTAAGCCCAAGTATTAATTTATAATTTTCTTAATTCAGAGATTATGTATGGTTTAAGGAGATGTGTACAAGTTGACAAGCGGTGGATTGTGATGGTTAAGATTGTGTGTCAACTTGGCTGGGCCATGATTCTCAGTGTTTTGGCAGTTGCAGAATGTTATGATCACTTTCCTGTAAATTTGATATGCGATCTCCCTCATAATGGGATCTTCTGTGAGCAGCCAATTAGTTGAAAGCAAGTTTCCTTGGGTGTGTGGCCTGCATCTGAATATAAGTGGATGTTCTGGCTTTTGCCTGCTCTGGATCCTGCAGCTGGCCCCTGTTCGTCTGACCTCCAGATCTTGGGACTTGAGCTAGCAGCTTACCTGTAGTCTTGCCTGCCAATGTTGGGATTCGTTGATCCTCACAGCCGGTGAGCAACAGCCCTGCTCTCTGACCTGCCAATCCTGGGTTCACAAGCTCTTGTGGCTGTGTGAATCAGGAGAAGCCTCTATCCTGACCCATGGACTTGGGACGTTACAGCCTCTACAACCACGTGAGCAATATTCTTGAAATAAATCTCTCTATATATACATATTTATACACTTTATTGGTTTTGCTTCTCTAGAAAACCCAGCCTAAGACACCTGGGTTGGGGAAGAGATGAGTAAAGGGGGGTCAACCAGACCTAGGGATCATGTTCATAGAAGCTGTTTCGAGGGTCCTTCCAGTTGTCTTGCACCTAGGCAATGTGTCCACCCAGAAGGAGTTCTCAGTCCTTTCTGTGTTGAGTCCCCCTGGTTCAATGAGTTTTTGTTTTTCTCCCCCTCAAGGATTTGGTCAAATATTACTATATCTGAGTGAAACAGTGCTACTATAAGTCTATACAACCTCATGATTGCTAATATAGGACTTGAGGGTTTATATATTAATAACAACTAACCAGTTGCCATTGATTCAGTTCAGACTTACGGTAAACCTATGTGTGTTGTAGTATAACTGTACTCTGTAGGGTTTGCTAGGCTGATTTTTTGAAAGTAGATCACCAGGACTTTCTTCCAAGGCAACTCTGGGTGGACTTGAACCTCGAGTCTTTTGGTTAGTAGCTGAGTTCTTTAATCATTAAGAGTAAAGCAAAAACTCAGTCGTGCAGGTTAAACTAATTGTCTAGGAGCCATAAAATAATAAAAGAACAGAGAAGTATGTTCCCAGTCCAAGGATCTGGAGTCAAAGGATTAGCACAGTAGAAATCTTTGGATGGAGCCTGTGGTCATAGCAGCTAAGACAGTGCTACGGTACTTTTTTTGGAGACAAATGCCTGGGAACTTCCGATGACTTCAACTGGAGCTTCCTAGGGCTGTAATTGCACCACTTCCCTCAACCCAACCGGCATCCTTTCCCCAGTCCTGGGTGGCTAATCAGGGTCTACCTGTAATGTTTGTTCCCACTAGTAGGAGCACCTTCTTGAGTTCTCTGGAAAATAGGAGCCTTTGCTACTAGATCATTCGATTTCTAATTTGATCTAAGAAACCAGACAGGGGCAGAGTGAGCAAATGGCATGACACAAAGTAAAGATAACATAGCTAGTCAACATTTTGCACTGCCATAAGGAGTAAAAACTAATATCATGTTTTAAAAGCACATGGCAAGTGAGCTAAGTGTCTTCTCATTGAGAATGGTTGCGTCTGTGAAACGGGATATGAGTTAGAAGATGCACCCCAGTGCATGCTCTCGGACATTTCCTAGGGATCCAATCAGCTAATATAGCCAGTCTAGAGAGTAGAAGAGAACTTAGAAAGGAAAGGTCTTTTCTTCTTCACACCAAACACACATGAAGTGTCAGTCTTCGTCTTATAGGCAGCCAGGTTTTCCATGTTTGTGTAGCAATTTTCTTTTGCGGGGAGGAAGCTACCATTTGTTTCCTAGGCTCAGATGCAGAAAACTATGGTGAGGTTACAGTGACAGAAAATAATTCCACATGCGGTAGGTTTTTTGGCTGAATTGAATACAACTCAATTTTATTTTGATAAATGTTTGTTAAGCCTGTGCTAGGAGCACGGTGCCATGCTAGATCTGAAAGGATCGCAGGGGTGAAAAGACACAGTCCTTTCCTTAAGAAGTTAGAATCCTAGACTTATTTTCTCTCCAGCTCTCAAGTGCTATTTATAGACAGACACACAAGGTAGTAGAAAGTGGGGTTATGATAGAAGGAACTAATGATAGCAAAGCCTCAGGATGGTTTAACTTTCTAAATACGAAGCTTCTGTGGCTTGAACCTGTGAGAGCTGGAACTCGACAGCACTGCAGCCACTACTTTCCTATCGCTCTCTAGTTAATGGAAAATATTTCAGTTTTCCTTCTCTGACAGGTTTCTGCCTTACACAGTTTGTGGCTTTTGCAAGTTTTACTGTAAAAATCTCAGACCAGCTAGGGAAAATGCTACTTGTGACTCCAAGTGAGTTTTTTTTTCATAAGATTGGTAATGTAAGTGCATTTTCAGCATTTTATATAAAATTCAAATTTGGGCACATTGGGTCCTTAGGCTGTCTCTGTGAACCAAAAGGGACCAGGAATTTCAGTTCTGTCTAAAATCCTTTGCCGATTACTGAAGCTGAGCATGAGTGAGTGTGCTCCCTTCTCCTCCTCCAGCCACTCCATTCTTAATTAGTTCTCTCAGAGGTGTTTTAGACCTGATTTAACTCCTAAAAGTCTGACTTCAGTCCCTCCCAACTCCTTCTGATATATGATCAGCCAACCTCACCTCTTTGGATCGTGAATTGCTTACTTCTCATTCTGTCTTGTCATCTCCTGTTGGTCCTGTGAGATGTTATAGGGATTCCATAGAGACCCTTAGAACATTTTGTGAAGATAATAGGTCTCACCAAGAATAGAAAACAAACTGCTTTTCGTAAGTAGAAATAATGGATTGCTTTAGAAGATAATTTAGTTCTTCCTACTGCTATCAGGTAGGAGCTCATTAAAACCAACTCTTACAGATAATCCCTATTATGAAGACTTTAAAGAAAGGGTACACTCCATCATGTTTTTTGGTATTATGTCCCCAAGGTCTCATCTAACAATCAGAAACTTCTTAATGCTTTATCTATAGCTTCCCGGTGGTAATGTGTAATCTTATTCCTTAAAATCTTTTGTCAAAGAAAAAGAAAATCGCTTTCATAGAATCTCTTTGCTTAGGTGAAGACAATTATTGTAAAGATCGCATTCCTTTTTCTGG
This sequence comes from Dugong dugon, assembly GCA_030035585.1. Classification (NCBI taxonomy): domain Eukaryota; kingdom Metazoa; phylum Chordata; class Mammalia; order Sirenia; family Dugongidae; genus Dugong; species Dugong dugon. The sequence continues at coordinate 6,363,354 of CM057466.1, forward strand.
TAGATGAGACTTGTTAGAGAGCCTTCAAGCAAATCTTCAGTATGTCGTCCACCCCTTTCTCACGTGATTTTTGTTACCATTGGCTTTATTTCCTGTTTTATTCACAAAAACCTCCAAGAAGCAGCACAGTCAACCGCAAGATCATGAACTCAGGTCAATGAAGACACATCTCCTTTTCACGTTTATTTCATTTTGTTTTAAGATCACAGAAGAGCAGAGCATTCATACGTGTAAAGTAACAGAAGAGAGAAACAGAATTTAAATACATTTAAAATGAAAAGAAAAAAAGCTTTTTTTTAAATTTTAATTGTTTTTTACACACACTGCGCTTTTTATTTTCCTTCACAGAGCTAGTATCCAGGGGAAAAAAAAAAAAATCCATCCAATAAACAAAAATAAAATACCTTGAGCAACATAAAACCCAAACCTAAAAATGGCCATGTGTTTGTATTGTCAAGGGAAGTTCAGTTCATGTCTACAGGGCTGAAAAAAGGAATATATTTATATATATATTTATATGTATATAACACTGTTAATAAGGAGAATTCTAACCAAGACCAGGATTTATATACCCTTCAATAGTGCAGTGAAAAGGAAGGCGTGAAGTCAGTGTCGGGAGGGGAAGGTGGGAGGAAGTTGGAAGTTCCCCCCATGCTTCTCTCCCTTGGCATTTCCTCCCTTTAACCTCCTCTTTCCACCCCTCTCAGTAAATACTTAAGGAGCAGAGCTTGGCCACAGTTCACAAGGATGAGCCATTTACATTCTCTGGTGAAGAGTAAAGACTTAGCGAAGTGGGTTCAAAAAAAAAGCGCCAAGTTACTTGGAATTGGGGCTGAGTGCCATGAAGCTAGTAGTATGATGTGTTTTCTTCATTTGCAGGAAGCAGATTCTTTGTCTGCACCTGTCTTTACTCAGAGTAGGCTTGTGCAGAGAAGAGTGTAGCTGCAGGAGTAGATTCAGGAGCACCACCCAAAAACAGACTCCTCTGAAATAACCAAGGAAGTGGGGAGCTGCCTCATGGGCAGGTCATCCTCCCACGTAAAGAGAGCTTCCTAAGTACTCTAAACACACTGTCTTTCCCTATCCACACAAAGCGTTAATGCTAATGCTGGGAAGTTCTGAATGAACCCTGCTCTACAGAGTACAGGAGACTCAAAATCCTTCTGCTCTTTCAGCAAAGCATGAAAAGACAACTTTGGGCAGATGCTAAGCTGGGTCTCTAGGATAATGGTCAATACAGTTAGGCTTGTCCTGAATCCATCATGGGCATAGCACAAGAAAGTAAGTCCTCATTAACTACCCAAGCAGCTATCTTTTCGCTCACCCTGTTCGCCCCAAACTTAACTTTCGCATTTGATTTTATTTTTCGTAACAACCCTTACTGGCTTCACTCTGTAGCCTCCTAAAATATGTTTACTTTTGTCTTATTGTCAACTTGCTTTCTCTAAATGGTATCAACTTACACTTTTTAAAAATGAGGGCTGTTTTTCCTCCATCTACTTGCTTGATTCCATAGTCTATAAGTCAAGTTTAGGAAGACTTATGCCATGAGAAGTTTCTTCCAAAACAGAATAAATTATCTTGGCTGTTTCTATAGAACAGCCTTTTGAACCTGTCTGGAACCAAGCATTTACTGCCATCTGCCTAAGCAAAGAATTTCCAAGGATGTACATTTGCTATAATGAGGCACTTGGCCCAGGATGAGAGAAAACTGACGTTTCCTTTCATTTGCACAACTCTCTCACTTGTTACATGTCTAATACCCGATCTCGCTGTTTTCCTTCCTACAAAAGGTTATTAGAATATAATTCAACGGTTAGATTTTACAATAACCTAAACAAGGAAACAATCTCCAGTTATTTCAACACCCTCAGTATAATCTGAATGTGTCCCTTCTCCACGTTGCTAAGAAGTTTTGACTGGAACAGAACTATAGAACCAGTCCAGATACACTGTATTCTAGAGAGTCTGGATTTTGAAATGGAGATGGTGGGGTGATGTTTCTGATAAATGAGTTAATACGGAGAGCAAACTGGAGAAGACAAGCAGCTGCTTGGACTGATTTGCTGGGCTTAGCACCATGTAAGTATCAAGTTCTTACTCAGAAGAACCAAGAGTTTAAGACTTGAAAGCGATTTTAAAGAAAATATCACCTAAATTCCTCACTTTCGGGCTGAGAAAAAAAAAAAAAAAAAAGACTGATATGACTTGCCTAAGGTTGCCCAAATTCTTTGTGGCCAGACCCAGGGCTAGAACCCAATTCTCCTGACTCCCAATCCAATATGCTTTCCATCTCACTTCAAAGTTTTCATTTATGTTGGGTAGAGGAGTACTTTTTCAGTTTAATTGTAATTTGACCTAATTTCTTTCTATAACTTAGTCCTTGAAGAAAATTCACGCAGTCCTTGAGGTCATCTGTTTGATGACTCTTTACGTACCAGTTGTTCAGACTGTGGAAAAGGTATGTAAGTCGTTCTGTTAAACACATCAGGCCCTTCAAAAACACTCCAAGAGGACATGCCTGAGAGAAACTCCCAAATAAAATGTTTCTGCCCCTCATCTATTCCGGATAGATATGCAGGAACATAACCACCAGACTAAGCAGTTATTTCCTGGGATGCGACTCAGCAAGATATTTCTCAACGATCTAACAGATAATTATTCAATAATTTCTTAGGCTCAAGATGACAAAGCTTTCCCAGTGTTTTTGTTGAATGGGAAAATAAACACTGAGTAACAGTTTGCTCATCAAGGTATAGATGACTTCCTTGTAGCTATTTAAATAAGACAATAAGGATGGTGACTAAGAAGTGACAAGAAAAGACTTGAGGGTTTATGAAACAGACAACTGAGTCTTAAAACTCCTTCCTCTCTTTCTCTTCATTTCAGGGAAAGTCTGACTAGCTTTGGTACCAGATGAGGCAAATTTGACAACAGTTGGGAGAGTCTCAACTTAAGTCTCGAGGGAACAAAGAGGTGGCCATTTAATCATGTGACTTGAGCAGGATATGAACCTTTTTACAGTTCCTGCAGGCTTCTTCCTTTTGCTGAGGTAAACTTGTGTTTGGGCCATTAGTCACACTTCTTCCCAGAGTGACCCTCTGGAATTTTTTGGCTTTTATTCCATGAAGCTTTTTTTTTTGTTTAAGATTTATAGGTTTAGCTGAACTTGGGCACTGCATGAAAAATCAAGTTTACACAGTTTATATCATATACATAAACTAGTGATTTACATTGATTTATACATGATTGGTGCCTAATTTATTAATCAGCACACAGTATGTAAATGCACTGAAAGGAAATCAAGATTTTAAAATAAGTTTTCCATAATATCCATAAACATTTTCCTTGGTGTAAGTGTTAAACCTAAACCTAACGTTAACACCAGCTTCCTTGCCAAGAGGAAAGTGATGTACATCGCTGGGTGAGAACAAATTCTATCTTAAATTTCAGTTGGTGACATCTGAACAGCATAGCTACATGCAAATGAGAATAGTTTACTTCTCTTCCGCTAGTATGCACATAAATGTAAACTCCATTTTGCGTTTAGTGAGATGTTTACAGATATTATGCCAACTATGATGGGAAATTTACATCACTGGGGCAAATGCAGTCTTTGGAAAAGAATTATTTTAACTACTTAAGAAAAAAGAAGGCTTCTTAAACCTGATTTGTGCTCCTTAACTCAGGGTCTTATCTTAATATTTTTATGGTATGTATTTGTCTGCAAAATAGTAATAGTTTCTGTAGGTCAAATATAGCATTGCATTTACATTTCTGTAGAAAAATGATAGTTCTTGGGAACCAAGACTAAACCAAGGTAAAAGGTTATGAGGATGAAGAGAAAACAGGACATGGTTAACCGATGGAGCGCGGTACACAAGCAAAGTATTTTTAAATAAATAAGTACAAAGTGGAAAAATGGGGCTCCATGTCTTTCTAAATAAAGCACAGCTCTTTTTTAAATCAAATTCAGCACTTTTCTTTCTTTAAAATTTAAGCCATTATGCTAGATTTTTCTTATAATACATACGATATTGTAAATATAGCATCTGTAGAGATAAGATTAAAAAAATTACATACACATATATATTTTCCACAAATAATTCAAGGTCTGCAAAGAACAAAATGAGAACTTCAGGGAGACTATTCAACAGAAACAGTCAGACCACAACCGACCTGAGGATGGAGCCTGTGACTCTGGAGTAGTAAGAAGCTAACAACTCAGAAACAATCTCCTGCTGAGTTTAGTTTTTGTATGCAAAGGAGGTAAGTCCATTTTTGGAGGAGAAACAGATTTCTGTTTCAGTCCTCCAAGAACATGAAAATCACGAGTACTTTTACAAGGTCTCTGTGAATAGCCCCAGTTATCTTCATACATAGTTTAAAAAAAAAAAATCCCACGGCAAGGGAGAAGTCTGTCTGCCTTGGCAGAGAAGGCAAGGGTCGATGGAATAATCCTTCCCAACAGAAAACTCATCTGCTTTCCCCTAAGCCTTAGTTCTTTCAGGACAGAGGGGTTTTGTGTCTTAAAACAAGCCAGGTTGTCCCCCCAACAAGGTAAAACCTTTCGATGAATGACTGCACAGACAGTACAAGTATACATTCTGTAGCTACATAACCTAGGACAGATTTCATTTCTCAGGAAGCACCCTGGGTCAAGATTATTTCTGCTTTTGTCTACCGAAAGCTGGGTGCAAGGATTTTGCTTTAAGAATGGTGGACTTTCATTTTGCATAAAGAGGACATTTTTACTGACATCAAGTATATTAGTCATTCAGATTAATTGCGGCATTACCTTCCTCTCAGTATATTATTTCCAACCGCTTGGCTTTTTTTCAGTGTAGGGTTTCAAGCTTTGTTTACCAGTGGACAAGATTCTTGAAAAGGTTTATGGCAGTATGATGAACTAAATTTCAAGAAATCTCACGTTAAGACCCTATTTCTTGGTATCAGTCCTCTGGTCCCTTCCTGTTTCTCGACCTTTCTCAAAAAGATGTTGTCCTTCATTGTTCACATTGCTTAGCTGCATTCTCAAACATGAGATTTCTGGGATCAGTATTTTCTCTGAAATGTTAGCCATGAGCAAATAATAATAATTAAAAATCCCAGATCTTGCCAGAGTTATATGCAAAGCCACCACAATTTTTAATATGTGTTTAATGATGTTTAATATATAGTCCATTATATTAAAATTGAGAGAGCAGATGGTGCTGATATAGTAAAGACATTCTCTGCAATGGAGAAGCTTCTTCCATAAACCCAAAGTCTTGTCCTTATAATAGAATGGAGGTAATAGGAATGCCAAGAGTTTGATGAAATCCTGTGACATGCCATGGGGATCCATTCCTGGCGTGATGCTAAATGACATCTGAATTAACCCCTGCTGCTTCTACCTTCCTATTTAGTTTTAAGTTAGCATGCACTCTTCTAAAGCCCCTTCTTACGGATGTGACTGCCTCTTCATATATGGGGAACACTCATCATCAGAGATGATAACCTTTTATTTCTTGCACTAAGAAGACCAAAACTGATAGAGAATCCTGATTGTCAGTAAACTGATGGTACATAGGGATATGGCTCACCTTCCCTTTATTTTAGTAGCTAACTTCTTGGATATGAATTTTTGTTCTATGTCAGGATCTGCCATAAAAAATCATGAAGGGAGGATAGTGACAAGCTTCTGGGGGAAAAACAACAATAAAAAAAATAGAATCTCCGAGAAGAACTTAAAAATGCTGCTTATCAAGGAGATGACTACCTGCAAAGAAGAGACTCATTGCAAAGAGCCTTTGATCAATAAAAAATAGCAAGAGAAATTTTGGAGTTTTTTTAAAATTTACAATTGTTAAGTTTCCTGTTTTATATCATGTGACAACTAATTTCAAGGTTCCAAAACTCAGTAAGATACCACTTTTGACTCTGATGGAATACATTCAATTATGACTTCAATAACGATCGTCTGTCCTTTCATAAACTGAGCCACTTCCAATACCTCTTATAGTGCGAGTGAGAGCAATGACTAGTTTCCTGACAAAGATATCCACACACAGAGAGCTAGCTTTCTCTGCGAGACCCTTTCTAAGAAAAGCCTATGGAGATGCCAAACTTTGTGGTACTAATACATCTGCCTATATTTATTACAAGTTGTCCAGCTCTTTTGGTTAAGGAGCTAGCTCCCATTTCAGTGTTAATGGCAAGAACACTCTTGTAGAAGTAAATGTAAATACCATACCCCCACTGTATTTTTTTCAGAAGACCAGAAGCTAAAAGCAAGCAGGGAAGGTGATTATTATGCAATTCTTAGTGGCCTACTCTAGGATACTGATGGACCTCTCTGAACAGTGATGTTGGACACACTATCACTGGAACTAAAGGGAGATGATATAGGCAACCAAATAAAGTAACAGCCTAGAACATCAGGTCAAAAATCTTAAAAGGAGCAAATTCCTTTTTGTTATGGTCTATGCTTTCTGTTAGAGCTTTGACAATATCTCCAGGATATGGATAGGGACCAACTTTTCCTGCTTTGCTCACTCTCCCTGTATTTTATCTGAAATATGAAACAATCTCTGCTCAGAAGAATCCATGGGGCAAATACGGAAGATTAAGGAGGGGTCAAGCAGGCTGCTTGGGAGCTCTATGTGGCTCATCAATCTGCCACTGGGAATTAACCCTTGGAGATCTATCTTCCTGTGTCTGGGGATTTACTAGATACCTCTTACCCACTCCTGCAGCAGAGCAGAGGCCAGCATGTAAAAAGCCCAGAAATATATGAATCCATCAGAATCATGAAAAAAGAGTGAAATCAGAAACCTTCTCTCCTAGGTTACTTCATCCACATAACTGGTTCCTTCTACTGTTTGCTCACCCCATCAATAGTAGGCACTTTCATTTACAGTGATATTCTGAGTGACTCCCGATTGGGTTCTGATGATTGGACTAGGAGAAGTATGGGGTTCTGCCCTTGGAAGGGGCACAGCTTGGTTTGAATACACACTGATATCCTGTGGCAGTCAAAGCTGGGGGGAGAGGCTCTGCTCCTCCTCTCCTTTCCCGCCATCACCCCCCAGCAACTTGTCACAGCCGCATCTCACAGTTACAATGCAGGACAGTATCTACAGCACAATGAGTCTATGTACACATGGACCATTCCCTTGGCATGCTTTAGAGAGAGACACACACGCTCACACATGTACAGCCACGTGAGAGAGACTTGAGCACGCGCACAGTGGATAAAATTAAAACGGTACTTCCTAGCATTGGCCACATAACTAGTGCTCATGGGGTGGTGGGGTGAAGAGGAGCAAGGAGAGGGTAAAGAGGGAATATGTGGATGGGTGGGGGTAGATAGAACACACTGGAGGGAGAAGGTATGGGCTTAAAAGCTGGAGAGAGAGTGGAGGCAGGCAAGCCACAATAAAGGCCCAACGCAGGACTCCAGTGCGTTTTCCACTGATAGTCTGAAATCGCTCAAATGAAAAAACGGAATAAAAAGATTGTGGAAATATAAACACCAATGGCAAGACCTTATTCCCTCACCCCCCAGATGAAAAAGCATGAAGGAGGAAGGGTGAGGGGTGGTGGTGGTGGTTAATATCCATCTGGTACTTCTTTGCTTGCGTTATTTTACAACAGCCGGACGTCTTTAGTACGATGCAGTCTTTACATGGCACGCGTTTGCTCAGATATACACATATCCTGGTAGAACTTTTCCCACCCTGAATTATCTTCAAATTTTTTTTTTTTAATTGATGGACTTAAATTTTTTTCTAAAATGATGTATTTTCGTCTTCATTTCCTTATTTCCCCCTTCATTTATAAACACACAAAGTTGTGAAATCAACGTCTCCCCCCCATCTCGCGCTCTCTCTCTCTTTGTATCCTGTGTGACGCATTTTTGTGTGTTTTTTTAAATTATTTTTAAATTTGTATTCTATTAACATTTGCTGAGAAGGCAGAGCAGAGATGCTGCCAGCAGCCACAGTGGTACGGCCAGACTGATGGATCCGTTGATTCCTCTCACCGACCCAGGTCCTGCAGAGCAAAAGAGGAGAGAGAGGGGAAGAGAGAATAGTTAACGTCTGCACTCTGTCACCGCTGACGCTGACTGCGGCAGAGGTATAGGGCTGGCCACGCAGTAGCGCCGCATAGTCAGTGCGCATGTGCAGCCCAAGAAGGCGCAGCATCTTTCCTAAATCCTTCTCCTCCCTGGATTTAGGAGTATCTTAAGGGGTATCATTGGTTGAGACACTTCTAAATACACAATGCTCTTGTCAAAGAACAGCCAAACTGCCGGTGTCTGTCGTCTCTGATGGCCCAGCAGCCTCCTGTCACCAGACCACCCTGCCTGCTTTCCCCTGGTGCAGCTCCTGGAGGCAGCACTCAGTAAGGCTCCCAGCAATGATGAGGGTCCGTCCTCAGCCAAACACTGCCTACTCGGGCCGATTCATCACAGCATCTCCATCAACAAAACATGGGGCCAATCCAGGACTTCCTTGTTTCCCACGGGAGAAGTCATCATTATTTATTAAGGGGAAGGGGATGGCTTCAAAGTAACATTTATGGCTGGGTAGCACCTTAGCAAGGAGCCTTGGTGGCACAGTGGTTAAGTGCTGGGCTGCTGGCTGCTAACTGAAAGGTGGGCAGTTGGGACCCAATAGCTGCTCTTCGGGAAGAAAGATGTGGCAGTCTGTGTCCCTAAAGATTACAGCCTTGGAAATCCTATGGGGCAGGCCTACTGTGTCCTATAGTATCGCTATGAGTGGGAATCTGCTCGATGGCAATGGTTTGGTTTTGGTTTAACACCTTAGCAGCGAGATAGAAAATAAATAGACGCAAGTAGAATCTTCAGAGGCAGCAGGGGATCAACTTGTTCAAACTCTTCATTTGACACTTAAAAAACAAACAAAAACCTGGGGCCTGCAGAGGTTAGGAGGCATGTCTGAACTGCAGGGGCGGCCTCTGTCTCCTGCTGCCACCTTAGTTTCCCGGAAGTGGACATGATTTTTTGGGGGGTGGGGTGTGCATCTGACAGAGTTGAATGGAGAGGAAGGTGGGGAAGGGGTTTGTATGTTAATCGAAAGAGGAGGACGGCGGCAGAAACTGGAGATCTAATTGAAGGGCTTGTCTCCTACACTTCACTTGTTCCAGTTTCTTCTTTGGAATAGATCCATACAGATTCATTAAAAGAAGAACATACCAATGTTTTTCACTACAGACACTTTGGAATTTAAGACTATACTTAGACAATGATATTCAAAAGAAAAATGGCTATAGTTGTGGGTCACTTTGAAGTTTTGAGGGCATACATGCAGATCAATGTTCATGAATGAGTATGTGTGTATGTGTGTGTGTATGTGCTTGTTTAAAACCATGATGGTTTGTAAGGGCAATGGAAGCATCCTCTCGTATAGGAATGCTTCCAGAAGTGTCTACAAACATACCAGATATGGAGGTAAAATACTATGTGGAAAACGCTGAATTCAAGCACGGTCTCCTAATGTGTGTTTTATAGAAGTAACAACAACCACCACAAAACAAAACCAGAGAGCAATCACATAGCACTACAAGGCATTATTACAAATGCTTTCCAAATATTAGCACACAGCCATTCAACGAGGGTACTATAACTGACACAGTTTTACAACGAGAAACGGAGGCACAGAGAGGTTGTATACCTTGAGCTAGTACTTCTTTATACACCTGGTCAGTCAAGGCGCCGGGAGTTTTACCCAGGAGTTTGTCACCACTGCACAGTGGAGTTTCACAGTCAAACGGTGCAGGTGAGTCACTTGTCAAACAAGGAACTTTGGATTTGTTTAAAACAATACCAGAACCAACAGAAACAATGAGGGACATCTGTTGTCTTTGCAAAAATGATTTTCAATGAAATACTTTTGAGTAGAATGCTTCTAAAGAATATTAAAAGGCCGTTATTGTTAGTTGCTGTCCAATTGATTCTGACTCACGGAGACCCCAAGTGTGCAGAGTAGAGCTGCTCCACGGGGTTTTCAAGGCTGTGACCTTTCAGAAGCCGATTGTCAGGCCTTAGTTCCGAGGTTTCTCTGGGTGGGTCTGAACTGCCAGCCTTTCTGTTAGTAGTCCAGTGCTTAGCCATCTGCACTGCTCAGGGACTCCAAAAAAAATTACTTAATATAAAATATGAATATATACAAACTTTGAAATAATAACTATACATAGGTATTGTATAAAGTGAGCTTCATGTGCAAAGATGTGGAAGGACAGGATAAACAACTTAAATATTCAACCAGTCAGTTCTGTGATGTCCTGAAATGGCTATAAAAACAAAACCAAACTCATTGCCGTCTAATCAATTCTGACTCATTGTGATAGGATCCTATTAATAAGAGGCACTTCAGTTATCTTTGGACCCCTAGTGGTGCAGCGGTTAAGAGTTACTTACAGCTGTTAACCAAAAGGTTGGCAGTTTGGATCCACCAGCTGCTCCTTGGAAACCCTGTGAGGCAGTTCTCGCTCCTGTAGTGTAGCTATGAGTTGGAATCGACTGGATGGCAATGGGTTTTTTGTTGTTGTATTTTTAGGTACCTTTAGGTCTGTGACTTTCATGAGGAATTAAGATTCAGCGAGATTGTGTATCCTGCCTATAGCACCAGGCTAATGATTGTTGACCAGGTACTAAAATCTGAATTTTAACTCAAACCCCTTCCAAATTTTCTCCTCTCTCTTTTAAAACTTTAATAGAATCTCTGTCCCACCAGGAGCTGGGAAGCGGGGACTTTTAGCCTTTTTTGACCTTTTGGGACCTTCAAGCTTTCTTAATGGAACTTCTCAGGGCTTCTGGTCTGGTGACAATGTTATTTTGCTATCATTTTAGTTCTTCTATAGACATTAGACGGCATGAGCTGCTTGGCACATTTGATAAAGAGTTACAGAAGTATGTTCGGATTGTTGCTGTTGTGTGCCATTGAGTTGTTTCCAACTCATAGAGACCATATAAGACAGAGTAGAACTGCCCCATGGGGTTTCCAAGGCTGTAATCTTTATGGAAGCAAACTGCCACATCTTTCCCCCGCAGAGCGGCTGGTGGGTTCAAACCATCAACATTTCGTTTAGCACCTCAGTACTTAACCACCATGCTCCAGAATTAGTGTAAGGCTTCCAAATTGAGGTCATATACAGTTAAGCAAAAATGATTTCTCTTTTACCCCAGAGATAGTATGAAACAGAATGTTTTCCAGAAGAGTCTGTTTCTGCTTAATTATTTCCTTAATCTTGCTTTCAGTTCTGGGACAGGCTAGATTATCTTTCAGACATCACTGAGCTGAAAGCTACCTGGGGATGTCTAAGAAGCATAATCGTATCACTTTATTTGAAGGATAATGAATATTTGAGAAAGCAAAGATTTCTTTGTTAAAAAACATAATATATACATATATGAACGCAGATAAGCATGTTCACATATAGTATTCTTGCTAACACATGTATACACTCACACACAAAGTATATATGTTATATGTCGTTAATTGTTATTGAATGGATTCCAACTCATGGCAACCCATGTGTACAGAGTAGAACTGTTTCACAGGATTTTCAAGGTTGTCACCTTTGGAAGCAGGTAGCCAGGCCTATCTTCTGAGGTGCCTCTGGGTGGGTGGTTTTGAACCACCAACCTTTCAGCTAGTACTCGAGCATTTAACCATTTTCACAACCCAGGGACTCCTTATGTTATATACACACTCGTAATACACATAGGATATACCAAACCAAACCTAACCCCTTGCCATCAAGTCAATTCTGACTCATAGCGACCCTGTAAGACAGAATAGAAATGTCCCATAGGGTTTCCAAGGAGCAGTTGGTGGATTTGAACTGCTGACCTTTTGGTTAGCAGCTGAACGTTTAACAAGTGCACCATGAGGGCTCCCACATAGGATATACACACACATTATTGGTCTTCTACTACAGAATTGCGAATTAGTTGTCACTTTCACTTGCCATTCTATATTGTACATAGGAAATCTCAGTGTGCCCATGTTAATCTTCTTTAATTTTACCCTTAATAGGAGTATTATTATATATATGAACTGCATTTTGTACATCTGTTAAAGGTATCTTCATCTTTATCAATTATTATTTATTAAGTGCTCTCATATAGCTATTTCATGTGCTTATATTACTTGCTCTTTTCATAATTGGTCTTGAGAGTAAATAAATAGGCTTGAAAAAATACAAGGGTAAATGGGTGATAGTTGGGAATCATCACAAGTGTGTATGCAATTATAGATACATATGACTGTGTAGAAGACTACTTCAGTTAATGGCTATTTCAGAGAAGAATAATCAGCAACATCATTAATTATGTTTTAGTTCATAGTTATGAAATTTCTGCTTATTTGTGGAAATGCAAATGATAAATCCTATTTCCCACACCAGATGGCCGGGCTCAGCAAGTGCTTTCATAGCCTGACAGATAAAATGAAAGCAAGAGTCTGCAAACATAAATTAGCCTTAAGAATAGATAGGCAAATAGAACCACAATTCAAAAATTTGGTATGTTTTTCATATAACAGACACGTCAACCTTGATATTCGGCCACATTCTGCATGTGTACACATGTATGTGCACACACACATTTGTGTGGTATAGTAAATGTTCAGAAAATGACGGCATCATCATATTTATTAACTATAGAAGTTTGGATTATAGAAAGGCATGAAATACCAACCTGAATCAAAGGCATTGGTTTAATAAATGGGGTTAAAGTCTTTTAACCTTTGGCTTGAAAGGGCAAAATACAGTTGTGGCAAGACTGTGAATCTCCAGTCAACACACCAGCCTAGGTCAAGGTTCTCAACCCCAGCCAGAGGTTGGTACGTGAAGCTTTGTATCAAGATGAGCGCTGGACTGCACTTTGCCATGGCACTGTTTATAGAGAGGACACTGTGATTGAGGGTAAGACTATAAACCATTCTGAAATTCAAGGACACAAACATTTTCTGGCAAGTCTCTATAGTACAAATCTGATGCAAGATCCTGAAACAGTTAATTTGTCTCTCAGTAAAAACTCAAAGAAAGGACAAGGTATTTTTCAAACACCTGTTCTAGAGACCATGGTGCTTGGCCAATTTAAATCTGACCCACACTGTTCTACTGCTTCTGCCTAGTACTCAGGGTTCCTTGCCTGGCTACGGGACTAGACTTATTCACAGTGTTCATTAATCATACCCTCAGTGATCCTTGGGCATTCCTTTCGGCCCCTAAGGATTTAAGGTCAATTGTAATTTCATTCCTGTAAATAATTCAGCCAGATGAGAAGGGACGACAAGCCAGACAGTTTAAGTTTTAATTCTTTTTAGAATTATTAAGAGTTGTTTGAATGATTGAAAATAAAACAAAAACTGAAGCAACCTATAAAATAATTGTTAAGCCAAAGAAAGAAAACAATCTTCATAATTTCGTAAGTGTCTCCTTTCAATATTATCTAAAGTGCAGACTAAGGCACTTTGGTTTTCTGGGAAGCCATATTTAAAGGGAAGCTTCATAAGACTGACTTTGGCGCCACCTGCTATGCATTTTCTGCTAATACAGCTTCTTCTGGATGAATGAATCGGGGATTAAAATCTGTATTTTCCAGGCTGGAGTAGACTGTAGTTGTTAGCTGCCATGGAGTCGGCCACCGACTTGTGGCAACCCCTGTGCTAAAACCACTGACAGATGAGTGGCGGCTGCACACGAGCTGCGCTGGCCAGAAATGGAACCTGCGTTTCCTGCATGGAAGGCGAGAATTCCAGCAGTGAACCACCACTGCCCTCTGAGCAGATTAGAAGAGTGGAAACATTTCTGTTTACTTTAAGTGATGGGTCTTAGAATTAAATTTAGCCTTCCTCTCCATAAACCTTTATGCATTGTTCCCCCATCTGTAAAGTGAGATTTTGGTAAGGCTGAAGTATTCTCACACAAAAGTTGGAATTATCACTTTTTTCCCACCAAAACAGCACAAAATATTTTGACATGAAGGATTTTGAAATCTTAGAACATTATTTAAAATTCTTTCTGGTGACACTAAGAATTTATCTCGATGGTCTTTGAAATTAAAAAAAAATGTGTCCTATTTCTCCGTCCACATAATTTAAAAAAAAATGTGTCCTATTTCTCTGTCCACATTAAGGTCCTGACTTGTCACATGTTCCAGTGAGTGACACCAGCCACTTTAGATACAAATGTAATCGGTCCTCATGGAATTGAGGAGAGAAGAAATGCTGAAAAAGACAGTAGTTTACAATTTCTTGCCTTGAATAATGTTGGCCCTCCTGGCTGCCTCTTCCCTGCTGCCTTCTGTGAGGGCCTGCTAAAGCAGGTCATGAACGAGGTGCTGCTCCTTTCTTGGGAGTGAGCAACCAAGTGTCCATATCTCTGTAGCTGTTGGTCACGGATAGGGCCAAAGTCCCATGTGGATAGGTTTTCACTATTGAGAATGATCTTGGTTTTCTCAACACCTTTGAGGTTGCTAAGAGGAAGACATCTTCTAATGAGACAATTATCCATCCTCATGGGTGACCACGAGGACTTAAGGGGAAGGTGACTGGCCACACAGCGCCTCTGTGGCCCTGGTCTGAGATTCAACACTGGTAGGGAACATGATCTCTTGGACTTACAAATAAGGCACTGCAGAATTGTTAATTGTGTGTATTTTAGAGTCCATTTATGGAGCATTGACCTGATTGCACTGTCTGTATAGAGGAAAGTACCTGGATTATGTGTCACGTGGCTGATGAAGGTATGTGGGGCAGTTTGGAGGGCACAGAAAGGCAGTTCCTGGCAGAGCCCAGCAGTCCAGGTTTACTGTGGCAGAGTGAGGTTCTATGATGACCTGGGAGGAGGATGATGCAGGAGGAAATACAACCGCTCGACTGATTCATTTAAAGAAATACTGCTCTATTTCCTTTAGCACTGTATCTATTTGACTAGCCAACAAGTGACTATAATAGGCTCTATGTCTCCTCTGAGAGAGCCCATTCATTGGGCAGTGAGTATTTTCAAAAGGCAGTTATCCAAGAATTAATCCTGGACACTTAAGATAAGGAAAGTGGGGGGGAAGTAACTTTCTCAGTTCCAGAGATTTAAAAATGAATAGCCTGTCAAAAGCAATACAGGGGTCGTGGGTTGGACCAATAACTTTTTATGAGTAAGTTTACAATTTGAGAAAAATAGTGGCAACTGTGTTATGGAAATTATTACTGAAAATCACTGAAATGAAATAAACTCAAATATATAAAACCACAATATGTTGCTGTGAAATCTTAATTTTAAAAGTATAAAAGGTAACCAGAAATAAGAACCATACCTTTCTGCTTGAAGTGCACGGTGGTACCAATTTCTAAAAAAGGAAACATTTAGCAAAACAAAAACAAATAAAAAATTCTTTATCAATTGAGAAGAAACAAGGAGGTCGTCTGGTACTCTCCACTGAAAGAAGAATGAGAGAGAAGGCAGGAAGGACAATCCAATAGAATCAGATATTGATAGAGATTGACAGAAAGGCACATGGAAAGAGACTTTTTTTGTTGGAAAAACTGTGGTACAACCAGAGGTGGCAAAAAATTATGATGTTCCATGTTATGTGTGTAGACAAGGACAAAAACTCTGAGTGTGACATCTAAAAGTATTCTGGACTTCAATTTTGTGGGACCACAGAATGTGTCTACCTGCCAACTCTGTCTTGCATTTTGCCCCTGATTCGCTCCACCAATTGACCTCCTTATTCTCCTCTTTACAGGCCGAGTCCATTCCAACGTCTAAAGGTTTGCACTTGTTATTGGAATGTTCTTCCCTCAGATCTTTGCATGGCCTACTCAGTCACTTCATTCTGATTTCTGCTGTAATGTCACCATCTCAGGAGTGGCTTCCCGGGTCACCTTCTCAAAACTAGTACCCCGTTTCTCTCTCTATTCCTTTATCCTGCTTTACTAACACTTAACACCACTGGCATCATATTACATGTTTATTTGCTTGTTTGTGGTTTGTCTCATCCATTAGAACGTACACTCCATCAGGGCATCAACAGTGGGTGTCTCATCTGCCATGGTACCTCCAGTGTCTACGTGAGAGCCTGGAGTGGAGCAGATATTCAATATCTATTTGCTGAATATGTAAATAAATCTCAGGGTATCTCAAGAAATCATGGTCAAATTCCCTTTTAAGTGTTTTTATCAAGTAAATCACAGTACTCTTCGATCTATAGAAGTAAACATGTAAACTTTCCACAGGATTCCTGCTTTGAATTTCAGGACCAACTGAATGGCTGGTCAGTGCAGGAGCCTAGACTTGGCTGTGGGATACAGGCTTTCTTTTCTGTGAAGATCAGGACATAGCCTTGTATTCCTGAGTAACGTGTTTTCTCTAAGGAAGTAAAGTGACTAGATTCTTTAGCCAGAGAAAGCCTTTTAAATAGTACATCTGGTCACCTCACTGTCCTGCTTGAAACTTGTTTATGCTTCCTTGTGGCTCTCAGAAAAAAAGAACAGAATCCTTAGCATGGATTCCATGGCCCTCCATAGTCTTGTCTCCCCTTTTCCCATGCCTCTCCAGCTTCATCAATGCCTATCAGCTCTGCATCCCAGCCCACCAGTCCCTTTATTTCTCACGGTACCATGATTTCTCTAGCTCTAGGGCCTACGATCCAGTGACTTCTCTACTTGAAACCCCGTTCATTCTTCAGAATTCAATTGTCACTTCCTCAGGGACGTTTTCCTTCACCTCCTTGTCCCCTTGTGATAGGCTCTGCTCTCCTTCCTAACACACATCTCAGTTTTAATTTCAAACGTACTGGTTTGATTTTTTTTCCTTTTATTAATGCTTGGCTTCCCACTGGGCTGTGAGTTCCATGGAGGCACGGGCTGTGTCTGGCATTGTTTACTGCTGTAACCAGCTGGTGCACGACGGACGCTCTGAATGCACAGTGGGCCAAAACCGAAGATCTGGAATCACTGACGTATGAGAAAAAGAAATATACACCAAGCAGCCTTCTAACTTAAAACAACAGGGAAACTGAGTAGCTCAACTCTTTATTCTCTGATTTAGCACAGAGGGCAGACCTTCAAAATCAGGTCTGCAGAGTTTCAGAGTCAGTACACTTTATTCTTCCCCTTCCTCACAGCTTTTTCCACCCAAAACAGGTCGCAAGGAGATGCCCTCAAGCAGCATGCCATTTTCTGGCATTCTCATGGTGGGTATACAGAGGACACAATTACCCTAGTATCTGAAGTCTTGAAATTAGTTGGCTACAATTCAGCTTTAGCAAACCTCATGCCATCCAGGCTGTTCTTAAGAGAGAGCTGTGCCTGCATGTAAGTATAGTTTCCCTAAACTCCGATGCAGGAGAGGAGCCCAGCCAGAATGTTCTTTTGTATCACAATTACTGGTGGACCTCCCAGTGAACTTCAGAGGATGGTCAAGGACGTCCCCACCTGCCTCCTGTCCTAGAAGAGCTAGTCCATTACCTGTAGCTGTTCCCAGCTGACAAGGGTGACACACTGGAAGGCCGCAGAGAAGGATGGAGAGAGAATTCTGCTGTTCTTGTAGCAGCGATCAATCAGTGCCACTCTCAGCCCTGCAGTGAAGCCGGGTTCTATCAAAGTATGAAATACTGGACATCCCTGTGACTACCTTCTCTGTCTGCCTCATAATCTGAACACTGACGTTTCAATTGTAATTAAACAGACTGCCGCTTGCTTTTACAATACCTGCTTTGACATCTTTTCTTTGAAATTAAAAATATTTCCTTAAATATTGTAGAAAAGGCACTGTAGAGAATGTGTTTATCGTAATATGAGGAACCAAGGTCCAGAGAGGCTAATGACGAGTGACCCAAGGTCACACAGAGAGCTAGAGGCAGAGCTGGGACTGAAATACAGGGCTCGCAATTCTCCAGCCAGAACCCTCCCCGTTATTCCACAATACTCCACTGGTATTTTTATAAAAACAAGGCCCCTATAACTCTAGGGGTATCACTAGGACATTTAAACAATTTTATTCTGGCTAGAAAGCATCTGTCTCTGCTCTTGTACAAAGTAAAACTTTCCTTTTTTATCGGGTCCAGCTCTTGACTTATCATTCTTTAGAATTTGCAAGTGTCCTTCAAGGCTACAGAGCGATGCTCTTCACCCAAAGGAACTAGATCCTTCATGGGACCATCTTCAGGTAAAGAACACTTGGTACCGCTGGTCCACCTGCCGCATGGGACTGTTCACTAGAACAGCAACTGTGTGGAAACTTGGGCCAGGGAGGAAGGCCAGTGGTTCTGCTCTAGGCTGTCTGCACACCTCTCACTTCCTGTGAATCTCCAACATCCTGAATGCTGGAAGTCAAGGTGGAAAGACCTAGCTTTCATTGGAACAACCGAGAAAAACTCATTTAACCTCTCTTTGCTCAGTGTCATCATCTGTAAAATGAGTTCAATTAACATGTCTGTTATAAATTTGTGCTATGGATTAACTAAGTTAATTGGCATACTATACTTGGAATGGTGTCAGGCATATAGTAAGTACTCAATAAATACAAGTTGTTAATTTTGGGGTAAAATTCCTACTGGGGAGGACTATCGGTGAAATTTTTTTTTTTTTTTAATATATATTTTATTGTACTTCAGGTGAAAGCTTACAGAGCAAATAGTTTCTCATGAAATAGTAGTACACATGTTGTTTTTTTTGACATTGGTTAACAACCCCACAACGTATTAAGCCTCTAAATTCTCAACCTTTTTTTTTGATGAAAATTACAGATGGCCAAAGATACCTATCGGTGAAATTTTGATGGAGAGAGAGAAAAATGTATCTTAACAAGGAAGCTATGGCAGCACAGGTCTAAAGAATACAACAAAAAGATAAATACACTCCGGCAATACAAAGGACAAAACTTTGGGGGATTCTAGTACAAAGCAGTGGTTAAAAAAACAAAAAGCATATTGACTAGGCAGCATTTTGTCAGGAGAAAAAGAGCAACGTGCCTAGGTTAACCAGCCACCGGCAGGGACTTGGATAAGAGTTTAACGGATCTCTTAGGGACGATAAACTTCCCTGCTAAGAAGAGTTGATTAAAAGAAGGCTTTAACAAAGAAAAATTCAGATAAATAAATACATTTGCTTGAAATATATTTAAAAAACAAAACTAGATTATCAGTTGAATTTCAGGTAGCTGTCCTTCCAAAAACCCAAACCCACTGCTGTGGAGTCGATTTTGACTCCTAACGACCCTATAGGACAGAGTAGAACTGCCCTATAGGGTTTTCGAGGCTGTAATCTCTACGGAAGCTGACTCACATCTTTCTCCTGTGGAGCGGTGGGTTTGAAGTACAGGCCTTTCAGTTAGCAGCCGAGTACTTTAATCCCTGTGCCACCAGAGCTCCTGGTAGCTTTCCTTACTCTGCAATAAATCAACTGGTTTGTGAGATACATCTTTAGATTTGGAATTCCGTTTGTCTTTAGGAAAAGAGAATGGAGTACTTATTTTGAACAATTATTTTCTACTCATCCTTTTCTGTTAGAACAGAACATTCTCTTTTGAGAAGCAAAAGCAATTTTGAGTTTATCACAAAACGCTAAGCCTAGCTCTTTGAAACTTGGTTATATGCTGCCATCTAGTGGTAAAGTTAAGACATGTTCTTATGTACTTGCCAAAGAAATCACCTTTGTCCACCAGGTGGCAATAAGGGGAAAAATAGAAACACTTTTTTCTTCAGTGTCAGAAAAAAACCCTTGCTGTTGAATGGATTCCGATCCATAGCAACCCTATAGGGCAGAGTGGAACTGCCCCATAGGATTTCCAAGGAGCTGTTGGTGGATTTGAACTGCCAATCTTTTGGTTAACAGCCGTAACTCGTAACCACTGCACCACCAAAGCTCAAATGCCAGCAGGAACAAAATGCCACTTTTCATGAAGCGGTCATTCCTATTACTGTAGAAAATATATATATATTTTTTTCCTTAACCTAAACCTAACCCGTTGCCGTCAGGGGATTCCGACGCATAGCGACCCTATAGGACACAGTAAAACTGCCTCATAGGGTTTCCAAGGAGTGCCTGGTGGATTTGAACTGCGGACATTTTGGTTAGCAGCCATAGCTCTTAACCACTACGCCACCAGGGTTTCCTTTTTGTCCTTAGCAACTGAAAATTATTCTGCTTTTCTAGTGCAAAGGCAATCTCAAATTTTTTAATAAAACTGCCTTGTCACGGATATTATTCCTGTCGAGATTTCCTGGACGCATCAATGCAACATACCTGGAACCTACGATTTTTATTCCTTTCAGGGAATCTGCTGTCCACAGATCTATCCTGCTTCATCAAATATACTTAACATGTAAGCCATGGCAAGCAGGTCCAAACAACACAATAAAAATATCATCTGTTTCTGCAATATGTTGGGCAAAATATTGGAGGAGTCTAGTACGGAGGAGGCTCTGTGGACGCTGTGAAAGGATCGCTGTCAGTTGTGTAGATCCTAGCTCCTGACGCAGTGGCACAGGAAGCAATGGAGAAAGAAATACTAGAAAAGGTAAACCAAACCAAACGCATTGCGGTTGAGTCCAGCCCCACTCCTACCAACCTTATATGACAGGTTAGAACTACCCCATAGGGTTTCCAAGGCTGGGATTCCCATTCACAGGGACCCTGTAGGACAGAGTAGAACTGTCCCATAGAGTTTCCAAGGCTTTAATCTTTATAGAAGCAGACCACCACATCTTTCTCCTGCTGAGCGGCTGGTGGGTTCCAACCACCGACATTCGGTTAATAGACAACTGCTTAACCACTTTGCAACGGGGGCTTCTTAGGAAAGGCAAGCACCTTGACAAATTTATTTATACTAACTTGTCTTTGACTTCTGACTTGCAGATTCTTTCCACCCAGCCATGGAAGACAAGTCTGCAGCAAACAGCTGATTCCGCCTCCCTCACTGGCATAGACAATGCGTGTCCCTTGTTCACTAGGTGTACTGAGCTTACTATTTCTCTGGCTCTGAGTCAGTGCACAATAAACTTGCTGAATGAATGAACGTCTGAGTGCTTAAATAAACGAATGAGTGAGTGAGTGAATCAATTAATACTTCAGGAACTTCCCTAGCCGAGATTCTAGGTGGGAAGATTGTATTCCCTTTTTGGAAGGACAATGCCTTAACCCAGAGGCAGGACTAGTGTTGGGGATTCACAGTCCTTTGATGAGCCTTTGGGCCAGGAGGTCCTTTTGGCAGTCTCCAAATCCTGGCAGGTAGGACATTTAATGGAGGGACATTTTTTAAAGTTTCCCTTTATTTAAAGGGAGAGTTTTATTTTTAAAAATTATCTAATAATTTAATTACTAAAAATCTTTTAAAATATTATTTTATTTTAAATATTAAATATTATTTAAAATAGCCTTGATGACTAATTAAAATATAAACGTTGGAAAATAAAAACCTAAGCTTACTTATTTTTCAAAGGCCAGAGATTTATTTTTCCTCCTACCTTTCAGCTCTTACTATGTGATATGATTCATTCTGTCTCTCTCTCTTTCTCCTGAAATTAATGTTGTGATGATGAGAGACGCTTCATTGACACCTCAGTTTAGGAACGTCCTCATTGCCGTAGGAAATTATCACACCTATGTTCATGAAAAAATTTGGCATTTTGCCTTCTTTCAATTCTACCGGAGAGACAAGATGAGGACACAACAAATCTAGAGTTGCACAGTTTTCATAGTTTTGACTCTTAACAATTTGACTCTGCTGTTGTTGTTGTTAGGTGCCATCAAGTTGGTTCTGACTCATAGCGGCCCTATGTGCAAGAGAGCAAAACACTGCCCAGTCCTGTGCCATCTTCACAATCCTTAACTGTTTGAGCCCATTGTTGCAGCCAAACTTGACTCTAAACCTCGGCTTATAAGCATTCATTCTCATCCGTACGGTATGGATGTAAGGTTCCGGCTTTCTATTGCTTGGGTAGTCATTCTAATTCCAGGGCATTTACTTGAACATAAAAGCCTCAGTTTTTAACCTGCCAAACCCACCTGCACAAGGAAACATTTTCTCTTCTATTGCATATGGTGCGGCCCTGTAAGGCTAGTCCTCTGATACACCATCGGTTTTGAAAAGGACATTAGTTAAAGGACTTAAAATAATTAATGGCACTTTTTTTTTTCTGGGCCAGAGTTAGTAAGAGCGTGTGTTGGAGGGAGCAGGAGGATCCAAATTCAATGGAGATTTTACCCTCCAGTTGGCTGGAAGTAGTGAATGAGGGATGGGATTATATTCAGTAAGAAATTTAATAAAAGAAACGAAGCAGAAGAGTTGATGTGCTACTTTTTCCTCCCTCACTGACCCTGAGGACCTGAAGCACAACATTTGTAAGGTTCCTCCGCATGAATTTATGTTTTTTGCTTTCTGACTTATTTATTTATTTATTTGCCAAGGTTTTAAAAACTAAGAGCTTCATCATTATTGTGGCTTAAAAGGGAGACATTTTTATTAATTCAATTTTCAAAGCCACACTTTGAAAGTTATTAATTTCTTTCTCGCAGGATTTTCCACTCTACTCTGAGACTTAAGGATTAGCAGCTTCTAATTGCAAGTATTATTATTTTCTTTTGCCTTAGAAAAAGATATGACTTGTGGTTCCTATTTAGATTGTTAGAGCTTTTGATTTTCTCCCACGTACAATATTCATGTTGTATAAACCCCAATACCTAATATTTCCAGAGTAATGTTCTCTGAAAATCAAAGTAATCACTCTGGTTTGGGGGATAATAATTTTTTGAAAAACAGCCTAAAATAGCAGAAATAGATCTAAACCTTAACTTTAAGTTATTCCTCTTTTCTCTCCTGGTCCATAGGTGGACCACTGTCCTAACGACTAAGAAAATATCATTATTGTCTAGGTGAGAAATCAGAGCACGTCATCAATGGTGGAGATGAGAAGTTGCCCTCCCTAAGCTGGATTTGGCTCAAAAGGGAATCCTACTCTTTACTTTCAGATACCTCTGAGGACTTTTGCTCTTACAGTCGACTAAGACCAGGGATGGATTTCAGATGTTTGAGGCTACTTAGGAGCAAGTCATAGAGATGAATGACCCAGTATGATATTGCAGCCCTGATCATATGGTGTTCACGAGTGCTTTGTTGAATAAGTGAATAAACTTAGACCAAAATGAATTTTGACATAATTTCTCTTCATAAATTGTGAATTAAATATTTGAGCCTCACTCCTTATTGTCATCACTTAGTGGACCAACACTATAAACCAAATGTTCTATATGGAATAGAATCAGATTTCTTTTTTCAAAATGACAGGTCATGCCATTCAAAAAAAAAAAAAAAAGTCTGGAGAGAGAGACAGACATAAAAAGAGAAAAATACTAACATGTCAATTTAGAGAGAGAATGTAGGAGTTCTGACATCTGAAAGGGGAACTCTTACTGGGAATCTTGGAGGAGACATGAAGGAAACTTCATCTGAGATGAGTCAGGCTCTGACGTGGGACCTGAAAGAGCGGGGTATGTGCTTGCTGGCTGTGGAGAGAGCACTCGAGGGGACGGGAAAGCTGCTCTGGGGCCTGCTTCTGCTATGACTCTGTGCAAGCCACCAAAACATGCCCACCTTGGAGAGGGTGGCAGATAGAGATTACTTTAGATATTTTACTGCAAATAGTCTACAGATCGCTGACAGCTCAAACATTCAGACAAAACTTCCATTTATATCCTGTTACTGGCATTATGTCTGGGTAGAGGAATTGTCTATGGTTTTTATTTTCTTCTTAATAGTTTCATATATTTTCAAATTCTTCCATAATGATATTGCACAACTATTTATGAAAAGAAATCAATGTATTAAAAAGCCCCCCAATTCTGGGGAAAAGAAAATAATCACTTTCTGAGTTTTTGGCATTGGGTTGACAGCATTAGAAGCAGATTGGTTTTTTTTTTAGTTGGCTGGTATCACATAGGTAAAGCAAAGGGGAAGCTGAAGTAGGTGAGGTCTAATTTCCACAAGGAGCATACTCTTAACAGCATAAAATGGCAATGCAATAAAAAAATACATTCCATGGATGTATGTGGTCCTTCTGACTCTAGGCTTGCTGTACTGGATAACTGTCCTGCAGAATGAATATAGGTGCATGATTTGGCTTTAACTGCTGTGGGCTGTGCTCAGTGGTGATGCGGGCTGTTACAAAAAGTACAGCATCACTAAGCACTCTCAACATAAAGAGGCCTTCATTACATCTCTTATACCAAATCAACTTTCTTGAATCCTGAGGGTTTCTTATTCAGCCTGAGAGGTTTAATTTTTAATAATCAATGAATTAAAATGTTAGAGAATGCCCAAGGGGCTCAGTTTAATAAAGGAGTTTCCCTGGGCTACTCCACCTAAAAATATGTATAGGATTAGGAACATTCCAGAAGTAAATTTACTGGAATCAGCTGTAGTGAGGTGCAGGTAGTTTCTGACTTAAGGAGAAACAAGTGTCTCTATCCTTTTGCTAGAACACTCCCACTGCATGGAGGGTGAAATCCTGGCCTTTGAAGTTCGTTGGAATTAATAAGCAGTCAACTCATTGAAAAAGAACCACTTCCCAGCCCGTAAATCTACTTAGTTGTTGGTTCAAAGTAGATTTTATTTCCCATGTTTAAAAACATATATTTTATGTATATTTAAAGGCCTTGTGTACCTTCATTTATCGGACTTGCTAACAAGGATGAAAGGCAAAGGTTGGGATAGGTCTACAGAGATTTTCATCCTTCCTGGTTTTACTCCTCTCTTTCTATCTCCCAGCCCTAAATTGTGAATTGCAGATCCATTTTAGAATACATTTTAGATTCAAAATCCTAAGGGATGCAAGACTGTCTTTAATCCACGTAATGCACATTTTCATTTTGTATGTTTCAAAATCAAAAACATTCAAATACCATGAAACGAGGTACGTGGCCTGTGGAATCTGAATGCAGAGATAACAAGTGAAAACGTGAGATTTCCTGGGGTTTAAAGCTCCTGGAAATAAGAAGATAAGGGATTAGAAAATGTTGGTGTGCCCTGTGTTACCCTTGAACCTACTTCTACAGCAGTCACCGCGACAGTGTAGCCCTTGGTAAGGAGGTCTGCTTTCGACTCTTTCCAGTGACTTCATTACTGAAAGTGCCAGGATGCCTCAGTAACGAGTCTGCTTTATCTGTGACTCCTGCTGTACCACAAACTCCAAATATGACATTACAGCCATGTTCTGGTACAACTCCTTGAAAATTTTGGTGCCTCCTTGAAAAACCAGTTGCCATCGAATTGATTCCAACTCGTGGTGACCCCATGTGTGTCAGAGTAGAACTGTGCTCCACAGAGTTTTCAATGACTGATTTTTTGGTAAGTAAATCACCAAGCCTTTCTTCTGAGGTGACTTTGGGTGGACTCAAACCGCCAATCTCTAAGTTAGCAGCCTAGCACATTAACCATTTGCACCACCCAGGGATTCTGATACCCCTTACAACATGACCATCTCTACAACTAAAATAAAAATCTACCATCAAATCTGCCTATTGAGAGGCTGTGCATTTTTTCTAGAAATTTCTCTAGATAGCTAATAGGCTCTCAGTATCCTTCAGAAAACTAACCCTGAATAGTGTGCCTGCCACAGAGTATGTAGTATCCATATACATTTAGACAATTAAGCAACAAGTGCGGTCCTTGTCCTTGAAGTATAAAAGAGGTGGAAAAGCCAAATCTCTCTCCTTTATTCGTTCATTAGTTCATTTATTTACAACAGGCCGGATGCAAAGAAAGAGAAGTAAAAAACTTATTAGGGAAAATTGTTTACTCAGATTAAAAACATAATAATTAAACTTAATATTGAATCTCTTTCAATTCAGCTCTGTTTGTATTCTAGACCTCTCATGAGCTGGAATGATCTGCCCTCTTTTCCCTCTCCTCTTCCTGCCTTTTAAACTTTGCTTTCACAAGGAAACCTGACCAGCCCAGGCTAGCTAAGATGCCTCTGGTAGGTGCTGCCTAAACACTGGGCAGGTATCCTAACGTGGACTTGCCACACTTTATTCCAGTTACTTAATTCGTCCTCTACTTGTGCATCTGGTTGGTAAGCTCCCTCATTGCACAGGGTGTTTCTGGCTTGTTCTCTACCGTCAAACCAAAGATCCAGCTCAGTGCTTGGCACGTAACAGGGGTTCACATAGTATTTTTCTTTTTCTTTTGAGTGGATGAATGGTGTAATCAAAATAGTATGCCTTACCAAATAAACTTAACCTGGGGCAAAAACTAGCTTCCATTGCACATCAAAAATGAAGGTTCTTTCAGGTGTTCCTAATGTTTAGAAATCATAAGAAAAAGAAAACACGAACTCTAAAAGATGCTCTGCAAAGCAAAGGGGAGAGCAAGTGGAGAGTACGTGTAAACGCAGAACAAGAAGTCACACTATTAATAAGTTAGAGTAGGGGAGTGGGTCTCCCAGGGAAGACCAACCTCAGTGGGTCAGATCGATCCTACCTTTTTCAGCACTGGAACATTTTAATGATAAACTTACCTGTGTCCTGGAACTCTGGGGAGGAAAATAAAACAAACCCCCCAAGTTATTCTTTAACTTGAGATTCAGCAAAGAGAAGTGAAAGCTACTGCTTGATTATTTTTTAGCTTTTCCTATTTTCTAAACTCCTCCTGTTCCCAAGTCATACAAAATCTACACATATAATTGAGAAAGCATTTTAGAACACGGTCAGACAATTTTCCAACACTGAACACAGCTAGGAATGCGGGGTGCTGTGTGAACTAAAGTGGATGGGATGGTGAACAGAATGAATGGACACTCAGCCAAGGCACAGTTATTCCCTCCTGCTTATTTTGTTCACCAAAGGATGCCACAGTTGGTCCAAATCCATATCCTCCTAGGCAGTTAAAAAATCATTCATCATACTGGGACTGTGAGATTCGCAAAGTGGGTGGTTACGTCAGAAACTTCTATTGTATGGGGCAGACAGAACGTGCAACGGGCAGATAACTACGATTTATAGTAAACGTACTATGCTGGTGGTAATGCCTAGGTGTTACATGTACATATGTGTTCTGGAGATGTAGGAAGCGTTTTCTTTTATAATCAGCCTGGGATAAGCAAAACAGTGTGGTAAACTATGGTGTTTGGCTCCCCAGGGTCCAATTAGGAAGCGTGATAAATGACTTATACGTTCTCTCCCCCAACTGATTTGTGGTGGATATAAGCTGGCAATTCTCAGTGGAGTCCTAGTGGGCGGTCTGCCTACTCCCATCATACATCTGGGTACATATGAACACCTTAAATTGGAATTCCAAACTCATTATGTCATGCTGTGTTCTTATTGGCAGGTGTGTTTCTTCACAGCGGTACACAAGGGGAGATGTAAGGTGGGGACGCTTCAACAGATCTTCCCCCCATGGAAGTGCTTGTTTAATTTAATCCCTACAGATGACTTGCGATGATAAAAGAACATCATGACGATAGAGTGACTGTGTAAGGGAAGTTGTTACAAAGGTCAGTTTGTGTCTTGCCTCTTCAGAAGTCGATGTTTCTCTCAGGTATTTGGGATAATGGCTTTGTGGTGTTTGCACCAGTGACCAGTGTCTAGAAGTGAATGCTAGTCTTATCAAAACTTTTTCTTGGGTTTTGTTTGAAGCATATGAAAGAGAAAGTGTATATCTAATGCAAGCAATGCAAGTTGAAAATGGTGGAAAATATGAAGAAAAAGAAAATCAAGAAATACAGATATCAGGAACAAGGATTTCAGGCAAAAAGGAGAGGTAAGAGACAAACTAAAATTAAATTTTATACTTTTTTGGGGTTGTGTATGACATTGGAGCCCTGGTGGTGCAGCAGTTAAGAGCTCAGCTGCTGACCAAAAGGTCAGCAGTTTGAATCCACCAGCTGCTCCTTGGAAACCCTATGGGTCAGTTCTCCTCTGTCCTATAGTGTCATTATGAGTCAGAAAAAACTCAATGGCAATGAGTATGTATGACATTTGTCAAAGACTAGAACTGTATCAATGAATGCATTCTTGGAAGGATATGCTCTTTTTTTTTTTTTTTTAAATTCTAAGTAGTACTACTTCTTTAAAGGACTTCAGGCCATGCAGAGTTCCTGAACCCTGAGCTAAGCTCCCAAACAAAGGACAGCTTTCCTGGCCTCATCCAGCGGTGCTCCTCACAGTAGACTGCTCCCCTGAAGCCAAATGGCACACTGGTTCAACAGCCAAGACAAGCTCCGCTGGGGGAAACTGGACAGACTAGAGGGGCCTGGGTCAGCATTTTCTGATAATTCAAGATCCTGTTCTCCTCACCCTCTGGGACAGCATTCCAACATTTTCCTCTGCAAATCTCACTGAGCTCTTGGTAAGCAGTTTTTTTCCTTTTAATTAAAAAGACAAGACTGTCAATTACTTAAACTTAATCCCCAAATGTAATTGTAACTTTGAAAGATTTTTTTTTCCAATAAAGCTTGTAGAAGAGAAATATTTCCATCACATTAAAATTTAGTGGAAGCTTGGATTTGCAAAAATATATTCATCTTCAAATCCCTGCTGGCTCTAAAATCAAAATAGTACAGCAAGGAATAAGAACAGGGTGATCACCGGGAAAACCTCACATGGGTAGGCAGATCCAGACTAGGAAAACAGCAAAAGGCATTAGAAGAGGGTCCCAGCACTAACAATTCTCCCATCTTTAAATTGATGTTGAAAGATTTTTAGCCATTTAGTTTGAAGCTAGGGCACCCTGGATGGTGTAAACTGTTAAGCACTCAACTGCTAGCTGAAAGGTTGGCAGCTGGAACCCACCCAGTGGTGCCTTGGAAGACAGGCCTGGTTATCTGCTCCTGAAAGGTCGCAGCCTTGAAAACCCCATGGAGGAGTTCTGCTCTGCACACACAGGGTCACCATGAGTCAGAATTGACTCGATGGCAACTAACAACATAAACTTTGAAGCTAAATGTCAATTCTATTTACTGGACATTTAAATGATGGTATGAATAAATTTCAGATTTATTCTTGCTTGTGAAGTTTAACAGGGAGAGAACAAGAACCGTCTGGGAAACAGCAGAATGGAGAGTGGCTAGGTTGGAATAGTAAGACACAGAAATGGGAAGAACAGAAAACCTCACCTGTCACAGTTGGGTCTCAATCACAGGACTGGCAGGTGATGTATTGATTCTGGGTGAAATATTGGAACAACTATTCCACTTTGTTCACAAGTAGTGAAAAAAAAGCAGGAGGAAATCAGACTGTTGTTCATAACAAGGAGCCAGAGGATGGTATCAGGCCCTTGTTTCCACCAGCCAGTAGGGAAGGAGAGATGTATATAAAAACTGAAACCCTTTCTACGACATGCTTTGAATCTTTGACCAGCAGTTAGGGTAGGTTCTCTAGGCTGATGACTTTGGATTAGTCTGACAGGTAGTAATGTGTGTGACTGGTCTCCATGGGAAAGTGTGTGTATGCGCATGTATGCATGTGTGCAGGCTCACACACAAGCTCGTGTGCCATCCCCAGTAGGGAACTATGTAATTGTGCAGCTCCTCTTAAGAGTAATATGATATTTATAAAAATAATAATAAACCATTTTTATTTAGCTTGAGGGTGCATCTGTATTTATTTACATCTGTTAGCAGTGTGGGCATTTCAGACATCCTCAGAATCCATAATATATCAAAGTATAATGAAGCTACGCTGAACTTGTATCTAGCTAAGATCCACATAAGGTGATACAAGCCCATCTCTATATTAGCAGTACTTTCAAAAATCATTAAGAGATATATGTATCTGAATATGATTGCTTTAAATTCAATATACTTTCTAGGAACTTAAGGCTCTTTTTTATTTTAATATAGTATTTAAAACACCACTTTGAGCTTGTAGGCATGAAAAATATAATTTCTTTCCCATTTCACAGTTGGGAAAACTGAATTACGAAGCACAATGCTAGTAATTATCCATGATTAATAGAGGTGTGTATGTAAATCGGCCTGAATGAGTGTGTGAAATTAGATGTGCCAAGGCCACATAGCTTGCTCATGGTTTCTAAAGATGAATGGTTTCAGATAAACCTCCATGTGAGCTGGGTATATCTCTCTCTGTGTGCTGAGTATATATGAAAATGGACTTTGTAAAAATGTATGAATATTACATGAGAATTAGGTCTTATAGGCATTATAATACATAAAATAAATTAGACAAAGTTTAAACTTCATAAGACAGATACATATCTAATGAACACAAATGTATACAATATGGTGACTTTTAATGTACTACATATAATAGGGGAAGGGTAGGTTGGAATTTGGATGTGCTTTGATGATTAAAACGAGCGGGAGAAGGTGCATGTTACTTTCTTAGGGTTGTTGTGAGGATTGAGTTAATACTGGAAAAGCCCTTAGACCTTATGGGTACAGGATAAACTTACCATGTATGTTGGCTATGGTTATTGTTAATATTGCCTTCATTATTAGACAAGGTGAAACCGCTGTTATAATAAGGAGCTGAAAGGGGGCACTTTCTCATTGGTACCAAGGATGATATCCTACAGAAAATAGATGAAATAAATGAAGCTGTAGGGATTGTCCAGTCATTTTCCTGGCATGGGAGATGTTCAGGATTTTTCTCCCAGTTTCCTGCCATCCTAGCGGAGTCTGATTTCAACAGCCCACTGCTGGAAGGTCCAGGTGAGGCAGGTATGCCTATCCTCGCCCTGTTCTCAGGCCAGGGCCTGCCCATAACAACACCAATCCCCCTTCAGGAGGGAACGTGCCAGGCTGACTTCAGATTTCTGCAAGCATGGTTTGCTTGTGGGATGGGTCTTAATTTTTTTTAAACTTTAATTTGGCGGGGGGTGTTTTCAGAGAGAGTTTTAGACAGCTGTATTAATCACGCAAACCCAGCCATGTGCAATGCATTTTATCAATGGAAAAACAGAGACTGAATGGCAAGCAGCTGTGAAAACAACCAGTGCAATGCCTGTGCCTAGAAGATAATGTCACCATTTCCCAAACCAACTCGGCACGCAGGGTTAGTGAATGGAAAGGCTGTTCGCTTGGGATAAATAATCAGATGGGAGGCAAATAAGTGAGACGTATGCTGGGGTTTGTTTTTTTTTAAGTGGAATGACAGGAGAAGATGGGCTGACTGAGCCCAGACAGCCCCAGGCTCAAGGGGATGCTGGCCTTCTGTTATAAAAAGCAAGACAATGGAGGTTGGTTCTTGTCCTTTCCCCCTCTATCACTTTAACTTTCTGAGGCTGGCTTTGTCATCTCCCTCTGAACCCACAGTCTTTCTGTAGGTGAGGATGTCTCTTGGTGCACTTCATCCTGAGGAAGGCTCCTGCCCAAGTAGGCTCATGGGTGGTGGGAAGCAGCAAGGTTGTCATTTCCAAGGGTTCAGAGGCCCCAGGAAATGACTTGAGCTGAACAGAAGTAAGAAGAGTTCCCTCAGACGTTTGGAGCCTCCTCTCTCCTCATTTTACAGTTCAGTGCATTTTCTGCAGTGATAGAGTCGGGTAGTTATGCAAATACAGTGTATGCAATTCAGCACTCATTTCAGAATAAATAAACCTAAATTAAAATTAATGGGGAAAAACACCCATCAGAAACAGATCAAGGATGGAATGCTATTTATCTTATTTATTTGTATAGATGTTTTAAATTAAGGAGAGGGGAAGTACACTTCTGTCTTGTTTTTGGCGGAAGGGGAGAGGGCATTTTAAAATTTCTGATTGGCCACACCAATACAAATTACACTTTGGTGCAATTCCAGATACTGGTATTATTATTATCATCACTGCAGAAAATCAAGCAATATGATGAAGGAAACCCAAGGGAAATACGTTTTGATTTATTGAGCCTTGTTTTTGTTTAATCACAGCTTGAAGAGGGTTAGGACTGAACTCCTGCTGCGACTCGGCTGTTTATCACCAGTCAGCTTGATGAGCCATGGAGAGTGGGGACAGGAGGGGAGAAACTCCAATGAGAGATATTAACAAGGAGGGAAGCAGCTGATATTAGACTTATATTTCTGTTAGGCTGGAAAGCAGGAGAGAACATTCTCTTTTTTATCACAGGGGTGGTGGTAGAAAAGGATCTTTATGACTTTATCATATTTTCAAAATTCTTCGTGCCATTTACATCAGCAAACTGCTTAGACACATGTTAATACTTTAGGATTCAAATTTAGACTTCCACATGGATGATGACAATATAAAATATTTAATTAAATGAAGGTGTACTGTGCAATAGCTATTATACAGTGAGGTATGCTTTTCATAGATATTTGGGTACTTAATTGGCAATATAAAAAGGGTTAAGAATTCTGTTGTTAGTATTTCTTTCACAATCTTGATTGGAAATAGGAGGAGAAAAGAGATTTGATCTCTAGGAAGTTCAAGTTCTTGTAAAGAACAGAGAACTTAAAGAGGGGACTGTCTTCTTAAACCAACCTCTCACACCAGCTATCCCAAGTCTCAACGAACAGCTTTTCTATTTCCACCAGAAGAAGCCCGAAGTATTAGTAGTGAGATAAACTATATTCTCTAAAAACTATTGTATCTAAGGAAACTAACTACAATCTACCTACAACATAATAAACTAGGGTCATTCTCCAATCAACAATTCATTTATGGGAAAATAAAAAGCTCTGCAAGACCCCACTTGCTCCATCCGGGCTGTTTTTCAATATCTGACTGCTGTCTTCGTGAACAGTGTCTGGCTTCACTTTTTTCAATGGTAAATATATCAAAATGCATGATCAGATATTTGAGTTTGTGGCTGCAGAATGGCCTCCCACAAAGGATACCTAGCATCATGGTGACACTCTACAACGCTCATCTTGGACGGAGCACGGCCTCTTTGAAAATGTTATCCATTGGGACAAATGTGTGTGTATGTGTTTGTCACATCAAGATATTTGCAGGATGGTAACATGATAAAATGGTGTCAATCTCTGCAGCAATGGTAGAAAATACATGTCTTAAAATAATTGTGGCATGTCAGGAATTCAAAATGGGATATTTTCCAGGAACACTAAGTTTAGTGTAAAGTCTAAAAAACAGGCACATTTTAACAGTCTTTATTTTTAGTGGCTGGAGTAAGAAACAGATTTCATTAATATTTTAGGGAAGTTTTTTATTCAACAGAGTTTTTCTAAGCTTTTATACTAAAAATAGTTTGGATTCTTCTTAAAATTTAAGAATAAATCATTTATTAAACTGTCTAGTTGATCCTTGAAACTTTGCAGTGCTCGTTTAAAATATAGTTAAAACAAGTTTGCATATGCGGATACATATGTATGCAAAATATTGTATTTATTGACACTTTGAATATCTACACTCAATTTTGGTCTAATTTTTAGTTTCGGCAGGTATTAATGAAACATGATCCATCTTCAAACTTATAAAACATCAGCTTTCTACCTTAATTCTGAGCATATTTCCTTCACATTGTATATGATAATCTTGTTTAATAAGATTTATTTTTTCCACACGAGGCCCCACGTGGCCTAGTTTCCATTTTTTCTCAACTTGTTGACTGTTATTTGCAAATCACTTTTCTGGAATTTAATTTCAATGCAAGGTTGGTTTCATTTTCGATTTTTTTTTTTTTGCATTGTTTTAATTTGCCAATTTGCCTTTGAACAGCCTTAAGCTAGAAGGCTGTGGCTGAAACTTGCATCTAAATGTGATGTAGAAGGCAAAATGTAATTTGTATAGAGTTTTATGAAAAGGAATTCAGAATGTCTACCTTGTTTTTTTATTTGTGTTGTCTATGATAGTTATGGTTCAGTGGGAAAGTCCCTGAATAGGCTAATATTTTTAGAAAAAGTAACGTCCTTCTTGTAATCTGGTTGAGTTAACCTTTGGCAACAAATTAATTCATCTTTACAAGTAATAGCATGCTTTCAGATTCACATTGCATAAGCCTCCAAGTGTGGGAGTGATCAGTTAGAGGATTTGTATTTTGGGGAGTTAAAAAATTTAACTGGTTGTGTTCCAAGAATGTGATCATAGTTACTTGTAGTAAGTACTGACTGAAGAGTAAATTGATTTCTGAGTTCATTGTCTCCCCAGCTACTGACTGACTTGAAGTTAGGTGACAGACCTATTACATGCCAATCAAGACCAACTGGTTTGGGAGCAACTGATTGATTTTCCACTGAAGGTTTAAGGAAAAAAAATGATTCATATTGTATGTGAATGTTGTGATTACGTTTTCCCCTTCGTGTGTTTTGCATGTTATAGATGATGGAGAATGACCCAGCTAAAAAGCTACAGTGATAAAAACCATACTGACCTTGAATAGGGTGGGGGATTGTGGGTAAAACACGCTCTAAAGGGGAAAAATAGTAAGCATCATGGAGCATGTATAGATGTATATTTTTATGTTTAGTTACTCAAACAATGATAAAACTGATGAATTTTAATGCCTATAGGATTTCCTCTCCCATAAAGTATTCTTCTTTCCTTCCTGTTGATACTAAAGTATCCAAGAGAGCTACTGGTGAAATTCAAAATACAGAGACTTTAAGCAAAAATTATCTAAGCAGGGGATAACATCAGAATGTGGTAACACTACAAACAGGACCCTATCTTCCACTGGAAAGCCCACCAACAAGATTACAGATCTTTTGGAGATCCATGTGTATTAATAGAGATCAAATTCAGGTCATGCATCTTCATCCTGGTTCTGGCTTCTTTAGCCCAAGACAGATGGACCTATGTTAACTACAGACTTCTTCTTTGTTCTCCCTAAGCTTTATAGCTCATATCAGATTTTAGCCAAGCATCTGGAAGATTTACCTTGGGAAATAATAATTTAACTTTCCCCTCAAGTTTACACTTCCATAATATTGATATCAGTGCAAGGGTAATGTCGAAGTGATAAGTTTATTGACATGATACGATTTTATTAGTCTCTTTCTTAATCCCACCCTCTCGTCTTAATACAGTCTCACCTGAAATTTGATCAACAAATAAATTCTTGATGATACAACCTGTTGAGGACGTAATAGGAAATGCTTTCTTTTTGAATTCGGGGGTCTCACCTCCCATACCTACTGCCCATAAATTGAGCGTGCTAACAGAGTTCAGACTTTCAGGTACCTTCCATTTATCTCATCAAAAACCAGGTTTAACTTTAAATCCTCCACTGAGACTCTTTCAGAAAAGCAGAATGGAGCCCTAGGGCTAGAATGCCTTACTTGCTACCCGCAAAGTCTATATTACAACAGAATTAGCACACACTTTTCTACATTCCTCCTAGCAACTTGGCTGAATAAAGACACACTTGAAATGAAAATCTGCAAAAATCAAAACCATAAAGACAAATGCATATGTACATGTTCCAATGTGATCTCCTGTCATTTTGTACCATAAGCTTAGAGACAGCAGGTTTTACCGGGACTTCGGACACTCAGTAAATCTGGACATGGAGCAAACCCAGTCTCATTTGCAGAGGGGGCTTTACTCCAGCTTGGCTGAAAGGAGTAGCTTAAATGAAAAAGCTTCCTAAATACATTATAATGGAGCAGGTCAATAATAGCCCAGTGAACAAGTGTGTCTTAGTTACACAAGTGTCAAGTAGAAAAATGGTTTAAACCTCCACTGGTTATTTGGTATTAAGTTTCCAGCTTTGAAAATAAATAGCTAAACTGCTTTCAGCATTTATGTAGCAGTTGGAGATCACCGTCCCATATTATACTCAATCTACTGTATTTTTATTATTACTATTATTATTCAGATTGTTTAAATGACTCAGCTTAATATTTTCTCATCACACTGTTCACAGCTGGTTAAATGCAGTCTGCCCTCATTTGTAAGAGACCATTTATATTGCCAAACATCACACCCACCCTCCTTTCTTGGCCTTTTCAACTGCTTCCAGTCTTGTTATCATCGTCTTTGCTCCACCCTGTTATCATCTTCTTAGCTGCATCATGCCCCATTAGTAATTCTCATTCTCTTAATTCCATCCTACTGACTTATCATTCCTCAGACGCTTCCCCAAAGAAGTGTTTTATCCTTATTCTTCCACCATCATTCTGCTGCTATTTTAGAGTCATAGGCCAGAGTTCATGGGCCCCTGTAAGAGTGTGAAGTATATACCACTTAATTGGAAAAGAAGTTCTCCAACTTTTCATATTCAAAAGGAGGAAAGGGCAAGGACCTTGGTCCTATGTTCAGCAGCTGATTGGGAGATTTTAGGATGAGAGAGCTAAGGTTGGTCCTAACGCTTTATGCTGTGGTTTTTAGCAAGTCCCTTAACTCTGAGCTTTGGGTTGCTCATCTGCTAAATGGGGAGAGGGGTGTGGAATGGTGTTGGCTGATTCTGCTGGGCCACCATGAGGAGCAGCTAAGTGGATATTAACATGAAAAACCCCTTGCATTAAAAACACCTAAATGACAAAAGCCTGGGTTGAGAGGAGGGTATATACATATATATGAAGGCAATTTATTAACTCAGATATGATTTTCTTTTCTTTTCCAATGGGTACTGAAGAGGCTCAATGATCTCTGAAGTTAGCGTATTCAATGCCTATTTTTGAGACTAAAACTAGCCCCACTGCCCACCTATTTCCTTATCTATTCCAAAAGGAACCCTCATGAGCAGTTTGCAGCTAGTTTTCCAAACTATGTATAAGTAGTGTTCAAATAGCAGCTTGCACTTTTTATTATGTGGCATCCAAAAGTAGCTGGTTAAGAGGCTTTGCCAAGTCTTAACTAGCATCATTAAATAATAGGTGTATGTTTAAATACTGGACCCCTAAAGTAATAACTTAAATTTATTTCTAAAGAAAAGGGGAGCACCCTCATTATAAGGACTCTCTCCAGTGCTGGGTTGCTTGCGTAGTGCTTGAAATTTAGTTAATTATAGGTTTACAAGTTAATGAATGTTTAAAATTAAAAATCTTTCCTCTACACTGATGTGGTATGCCCCAGTATAGATTTCTTTGCATTTTTATTCTTTTGTATTCAATCACTTCAAAATACTTTATTAATCCTAATATGTCCCTCAAGTAAAAGGTAATTGGTCAGTAGGTCTGTCCTTATCTAACATGTAAGAATATTTTATGCCTACGGCCAAATACTGGATGACTAGGTTGAAATATTAGCTCAAAAACTCAATATGTCAAAGATGGGCCAATGGTTTAACTAATCTCGTGGGTCCTAGGCTAGTGGGGATTAAAAGAAATGGAAGCAGGAGGCATCAGAAGTAGTCCTCTGGTAGGAAGGAATATAATAGTAGTAAACCACTGCAAACATTAAGTGAAAAAAGGCGAGAGAAACTAGATGTTTCCTCATCTCCAAAGCACAAAAGATACATTTCCTAACTTTTTTCCCCACATGCAAATATCTAGATAATGTATTGGCTTACAGCCTGGACTCTGGATATAGACTATCTGAATTTAAATATCAACTCAGCCTTACTTAGTTGAGCTAGTTATGTAATGGCTTTGTTATAATATAGAAATTTGAGTGCCTAATAGGTTTGTCATGACGATTAAACGAGATCATGGATATGAAGTGTTTAGCATGGCACACACAGCATAGTACACTGTAAGGACTACTTGATAATCAGCAGCACTAACATGTATCATCACCCTTACTCTTCCTCCCCATCCATTGCTTTAAAACAAACTCAGCATAAGCGCTGAAACAAGATAGGTTCCCTTTGTGCTCAGTCATCAGTGTGCAAACATGGACTCTGTTTCTATGTTACAGATGCTGACAGTGGACTTCTCTTGGCATCTCCAGAAACCCAAGTCTTGATCTAAGTGGTGCATATCCTCCTGTCTGACAAAGACTAAGGAGCTGAGTCATTGCCCATACACACTGTGCTATTAGATTAGTGTGCTCAGAAAAATTATATAAGGCAATGTTTTGCCCAGGGATGAGAAAAGATATATAGAGGGTAGTAGTTGGATATATAGACTGGAATGGTATGGATCCTTGACAAATGGAAAGTTAGAATGTGTGGAGAATAAGACAAAGGGGAATAAAAGCTTTTATCAGCTTAGGAAAAAATGATCATGAATATAATATATTCTTACATACTTGTTCAATTACTCTGACCCCTTTGGAGCTCAATATTTGAATAGAGATTGGAGATGTACTCGCATGTACGAAGCAGAGGGCGGGATGTATCAGTGATTGCAGATTGACACTGTGTGAAAAGTCAGCACATGTCACTGTGGTGGATGTGGCTAAAAAGGTTCTGACCTGCCAACAAAGATGTATAATCATGGCCTCTTCAGGGGCTCTGGCTCCAGGCCTCTACCTGCTGCTGCCCCGCCTGGAAGGGGCTCTACCAGCTGCCTCATCTGCTCTGAACTGGCTTGGTCATCAGAGCACCCCGCTGCCCCAGTGTGCTCTCTGTCAGGGCTGACCAGCCACGGCCGCTGCCCCCAAACACCCTCCATCCTCATCTGTGGAAGAGTACAGCCACCGACACGTTCACAGTGTCTTCCTTCTTCCCAGTAAGCCCACTGACTGGACTCTGAACCTGAGAAATGGAAAATCTACTCACACATGTATTTTCTTTTTTCATTTTCTTTCTCCCTCCTTCCTTCCCTTCCCTTTCTTTCTCTACCCCTCATACTTTTTTTGCCTGGGTGAAAATATGCTACTATAGAGCCTCATTCTCAAGGTTTCACATACGGCAGGCTGTAACATTGCACCTTCCAAACCTAATAGGTGGGTGTTCCGTTTCTGTTACAAAAGAAGCAGAGCTTCCCCCTTAAAAGGTTCACACTTAAGCCCTGGGTCTAAGAAATAGGGCAGCAGATTCACGAACTTCCTGTAAATTTAATAGCTCCTTTTCATTTCAAAACTAATGATCTTTAGTATTCTATTCTTCACTAAGTATTAAGTCTCCAAACTTTCCCATAAACTAGGAAATCAGTTGCAAACAGAATGCTAATGCAGGTGCTTCCTCTGCGTGCTATGAAACTCAGAATTTGTGCCTGCGTGGGCTGCTCTGTGAGGTTCTGTGGGCCCACCAGGAAGTGTTGTTGTTGTTAGGTGATGTAAAGTCAATTTTGGACTCATAGCAACACTGTGTGACAGAGTAGAACTGCCCCATGGTTTTCTAGGCAGTAATCTTTACAGAAGCAGATCACCAGATCTTTCTCCCACAGAGCCGCTTGGTGGATTTGAACCACCAACCTTTGGGTTAGCAGCCAAGTGCTTAACTGTTGTGCCACCAGGGCTCCTTGATTCTCAGTTTGCAAACAGAGATTCTGTAAGACTCTTGACATTTCTTAATCTTTCTCGGTTGAGTCCGCTCATAGTCACAGGGCCAAAAGGAGGGGAGTCAGATACCTGACTGTAACGTACTGCTGAAGAGCAAGACTTCAAGGTGGGGTCTCCTACTTTTAAATGGGACTTGTATGAATAGCACGATGGAATTCTAGGGCTGGAGATTTCCTTTCATCAGCTACTCAGATCGCTCAGCCTTTCTCCCCTTTTCCTTCTTCTTTCTCAGTCTGTGGACATAATTTTATTTATTATTTGAAATATATCCTTAACACACTTCCTAATCTAAGTGGGGCAGGAAGAAAACATACTTCAATGCAAAATTACAGTCGCTCATCTTCTCTAACTGATCCAGTTGTCCCATTTCTTCTTTTCAATCCCTGTAAAGCCTTCCTATTACTAAGTGTATGCTTTAGTTAACCAGGTCAATTTAGATTTGTCTGAAGCTTGAATGGGATCCATAATGTCAGGAATGAAGCAAGCAACTGCAGTTCTGGATAAATACCCTTTCAGGTGTCTTGGGGATAGTGATGAAGCAGCTGAAGCAAAGAACACTGAGTCTGGTCTTTGAAGAGAAGTAAACAGGGATATGCATTTTAAACTCATATTGACACAGCGTTTGTATAGCTGTAGCCCATCAAACTCTAATAAACTGATGTCAGTGAGAATTATGAATAAGAAACTGAAGGCCAAATTTAGAGTAGTTTGTGGTGGTTGGTTTTGTAAGTGGAGTTGGATCTTGAGAGCAGTTTTAAAATAGCGTTACTACTACATTTCAAAAGAACTCTCACTTAAATTGATTTTTCTTGAAGTCTCCTCTAAACTGAATAAAGCAAGATGGAGATATCTCTCCTGGTCAGAGTATTTCTAGTTTTTCTAATTGAATCGGTGTAGGAAAAAAAAAAAAAACTTAGTGTTTTGCTATTCCATGATAATAATAATAATGGATTCTTTGGATTAAAAAACAAACAAAACATTGGTCTAAATGAACTTTCAGGCCCAGTGTGTACTAACTTCTTTGCTAGTTGTACTCATTCCTATACATAGGTCCCTATTCCAAATGTTATCATTTTCCTCTGATCCCACTCGTCATACTTCTGTCTCTCAGAAGCATTAACTTCTATGCTCAGAGCCACGGGGCCAAAGAGGCAGAGGGGTCGAATAGCTGACTGTAACATGCTGCTAAAGAGCAAGACTTCAAGGTGGGGTCTCCTAACATAAGTAACTTTAAAGTGATGGATCCCTCCCTAGTCTGCGTTCAGAGTCTTCTCTGGTCTTCAGAAATGTTTCTCTTTCCTACCATTCCACATCTGCTCAAAAAAAGTATCTGAAAAGTCCCATCTCCTGCTGTCATATGGGAACCTTTCTGCAATTCTTTTTCCTCCTCCAAATTTTATATTCGGTTTTAATCAATCAGTCTACCCTGCCTCTTGGGTTGTTAAAAATACACTTTCTTTTTTCAGCCTCCCTTCCTTCCAGCACCTTATCTATTCTCACTGAATATTTCCTCCTCAATCACTCTCATTGGTGCCATTTTTTAAACTGCCATACACTCTCCGGCTCTTACATCCCCTCTGCTTCTTAAAGGGACCATCACCAAAGAGATGTATGTTCAATGAATGTTCTTGCAGTTCAAGCAACCAGGAAAAAAACACAGCTAAACAAAACAACCAAAACCAAGGCAGTTATCAAAAATAAGCCAGGGGATAGAGAGAAAGTTGCTCCACTTATGAATCTCTCCTTATGCACAGGAATTGATAACCCTAGTGTTTTTGTTTCACTGACTGTATTCTTATTTTGTATAAGCTTGCCTTTAATAGATAAGGGAATGAGTTTTCAAGTTTTCCCAGTGAGATTCCAATACACTTAATTCTACGGAATTGGGCCCTGCTTCTCTGCATACTTACTGAAAAGGACGAGGCTGGCATTGGTGACCCCCAGCTTGTTGGCAGCCACGCAGGTATAGTTGCCATAGTGCTCCTCGGTCACGTTGGCCACCGTCAGGGAGGACTGGCCCTCCGTGCTCTTAATCTCCAGACCATTGGCACTGTTTATCCTAAGAGTTCAAAAACAGAAGAGTGAAAAGAAACACTGATGACATTTCTAACTTAGTAATTTTCTCCCCATAATTACACTGAAGGAAAAGGAAAGAAAGAAATTAGAGTCTGTTGTTCCCTGCTCAGTTCCAGACTTTAATTGTGTAATCCTGTATTACCAGAATCAGTGTTCATCAACAGCGAAGACTCAGGAACTAACGAGTTCCACTGGGCTTGAGTGTCTGCTCCTGGCAAGAAAGACATGCAGATGGAACACTAACCACAGAACTACCTACCTCACTGTCTGCATTTTACCTGGGTAAGAGTTGTAGGCCCCTAAGCACGTGATAAAGAAATATGGAAGAGCAGTAGTCTAATGGTATAGGTATACGTCATTACAACTCTGATTTTGTCATTAGGAACTGTGGGGTCCCTAGGACAAACTGGGGGGTCACTGGTACATGACAGTTTGGAACATACCTGGTGTCATCCCGGTACC
Organism: Dugong dugon; assembly: GCA_030035585.1. Classification (NCBI taxonomy): domain Eukaryota; kingdom Metazoa; phylum Chordata; class Mammalia; order Sirenia; family Dugongidae; genus Dugong; species Dugong dugon. Next base: position 6,405,150 of record CM057466.1, read on the forward strand.
ATTCAAAGTCAGGTGCAGGCACTGCAGAGGCTTCACACTTGAGTGAAGCTTGTCGCCCTGTGGTAGCTTCGTTGCTCTTGGATTCTGTGATAGTGGGAGGATCTGTAGGAAGGACAGGCAAACAGGTTTACATGAGGGTCAGAGAGTGCTCCAGAATTTCCATGCAGGAAGGAATTAGGAAGGACAATCTGATTGGAAAGGGGCTGGAAAGAGTCTTCAAGCTCCATTCACAGGAATTATATGATCAGCTGAATGGGACAGATCACTAGAAAACTAAATAAAAATAAGAGATGATTAATGAAACTGGATACTTGATTTACTTAAATGGGACATTTAACAGGGTTTTATGGAAACAGGACCCAGGATTTCTTTTTCCTTCTTACAATACCCAAAACAAATTGCCATAGTTGATTTCAACTGGTGATACCTCTTACAATAGATCATCAATTATTACAACTGAAGATTGTAATATTTGCAGTTTTTTTTATTATAAGTTAAGCTGTTGTACTAAAAGGGCTTAGAGTTTTTCTTCCTCATCATCACATAATCATTATTGTTATTATAGTTAGAGGTGGCTTCAAGGAGTCTGATGAAAATAATAGAAGGCTAAAGTACTCCTAACCCAAGCTTGGCCTGATATTGTTGAAAGGCATTCAGAAAAAAACTTGTATTACATGATTATTTTATCATCTTTTATCACATGGGTTCACTTATGCTATGACCTGGTAAATTTTGCTTTTGTATGTTTTGGTACAGTTTGAAGTCTATGCTGGTACATAGAAGACTTCCTGATGGATTGACGTTCGACTCTCTCTCATTTGTACACCTTTTTTTTTCTTTCCAAGGACTAGGCCTGCAAAACTATGAAAGACTTAAAATAAGCTTAGAAACATATCTGACATTCTAATTTCCTGTGGTTCTTTACAACAATCCTGAAGTGGGTGGAACACATGTTTATAGGTCCACACAACTGAAGCAGGATGGTAGATAAGAATTCCTGGTTTGACGATGCTGTGTTCATGCAGGTTATGGAGCTTCAAGGAGAAAAAGACCCTCTGCCCAAAGGTTATTTGATAGAAAATGGTAATGTGGCTGTGTACATATGGCAAAAAATAAACCCAAGCATTCTGTTTAGACTTATAGAGAAAAAAGCCCTTTGAGGGAAATTAGTAAACTATAATACGCAAAAATCTATTAAACTCTGATCTTCAGCACCTGGTACATCTCACTTACTTATTCATTTTCTTTATATTTGGAAACTGTTTTCCAAGTTTTCAACCTGTAGAAGACCCAGATATTGTTAGTTTAAAAGGATGTACAAAGTAGCAGTTTAGTCTGCAATTTTCTTCCTCATTTCATCTGCACATCTGCATGGACATCTGTACATCACTGTCAGAGAGAGGAGGACCTGGAGCACATGTGGGTAGTCAGCCCATTTGTAAACAGGCATGCCGGAGTGGACTTGTATTGTTGTTTTGCTTTAGACTTGTCTGCCCATTTCCACATAGGCACGAAAAGGCAGTTTGATACAGTGGGAGGAACCTTGGATGGGAATATAGGAATCCTGGAGTTTAATTTCAGCTTGGTTGTGTGGGTCTACCGTCACACACTCTATCATTCTGGGCCTTAGCTTTATTACCTATAAAATGAGAAAGCCACACTTTAACAATCTATAGAAGCCCTTCCAGCTATAAAAATATCAGTTTGAGTCAAAACCATCCATTCTTACATATAAGCAGTTGGTATCATTATCATCAAGTGTATTCTCTCACCCATACCCAATTAACCCTTAAATTGCTGAATGTCCATATTATAGCTCATGCATCTATTCCACGGATTAGGAGTCAGAAGTCATAGTCAGAATAGGACACCAGGCATCTGATTTTGACTCTGCTTTTAACCAGAAGTGGGGCCTGGGCAAGAGTCTGCACCACTTTGAGCCTTTTCTTCCTCATCTTTTAAAAGAAGGAGTTAACTTCAAAAGATCATCAAGATTCCATTTAAAATTCCATCACTGTATGATGGGTTAACAAATCATTTAGAATACATTAGTTCAAAGAACAATGCAATAATTGGTGTTAGTAGTGTTGGTGGTGGTGGGTGATATTAGAGAGGAATGAGGCATGGAATAGAGGTTAAGTGCTCAAGTTTAGAGCCTAATAGACCTGAGCTCAGACGTAGACTCCATTCCTCAATAGAGTTTAGTACCTTGCCTAGGATCGCACTGCTTCAATGTCCTCACCCACAAAGGCAGGGAGGTGCATTTGGAGGTTGCTAAAGTAATCCAGAGATGGCCTGCACTAAGATTGTGACAAAGAGACTGGAAGGGAGTGGACAGATTTGAGAGACACGGGCCTCAGAATCAACAATGCTAGCAATGGATTAGATGTGAAGGGTGAGAGAAAGGAGGAGTGGCAAAGGTGTCCAGCTTGGGCATCTGGGTGATGCCACCCAAGATGCATAAGAGAGATAGGCAATCAGCAGTAAAAGAGTCAATAAATGTTATTTTCCCTTCTTCACCTCTTCTCACTATCTTAGGTTCTTAGGCTGCCAAGCACTGTGGCCTATCTACACTGGCTGGCGTTTTGGGGTGAATTGTGTCTTTCAAAAGATATATTCAATCCTAAGCCTGGTTCCTGTGAATGTGTCCTTATTTGGAAATAGGGTCTTCATAGATGTAATTAGTTAACACGAGGTCATACTGGAGTAGTGCGGGCTCTAATCCAACGTAACTGGTGTCCTTATAAAAAGAGGAGAAGAAACACAGAAGCAGACAGACACGGAGGGAAGCCAGCCATGTGAAGACAGAGGCAGAGATTGGAGTTAAGTTGCCACAAGCCAAGGAACACCTGGGGCTACCGGAAGCTGGAAGAGATAAGAAAGGATCTGCCCCTAGACCTTCCCTGATTTGGACTTCTAACTTCTAGTACACTGAGACAATACATTTCTGTTATTTTAAGCCACCCACTTTGTAGTAATTTGTTACGACAGCCGTAGGAAACCAATATAGCTGGGGAAATAATTTCCTTGCAATTCTGTTGGTTTGCTCAGTTTTTCCATTTGTCAAATGAGTTTTAACCAGTGTTATGTAAGTTTCTGAAGCCACACTGTCATTATTAAGAAATTCATGATGATGACTCTTGCTTTGCTAAACCAGCCCTAAACCTGGGCTGGACTTCACACTTCCCACTCCCACCACCGCTGGCGCCTCGAAATAATCACGACATGGTGGATGCCTTCAAGCCTCTCTACAAGATCCTAGCTATAGTTTTGAGGCAGATTTCTTCCTCACTCTGGACATTTCCTGGTGGGAGTTTATTCAATGAACCTCCTGCTCTGAGACCCAGGAGGAAGGAATGATTTTTCTAACTGAAAAATTTGGGAAGAAGAAACTGGGCTTGTTTGACTCATCTTTTTTCTTTCTTCCTCTTGAGACCAAGCTTCCAGCAGGGAGCAGAAGTCATTCTATGCTTCTCATGTTGGAAATCTTACCAAGACTCTCTCCTTCCCCTTCTCCTGCCCCAGCCCAGGACTGCTGTGATTAGTGAGGGAAGTCTGCCACACTAAGCTACTATATTACCTCTAACCACCTGGAGCTGAAACAAAGGGAGCATTTTGGCCTCCCACACTTCTTTTATTTGTGTCTCAATTTGTTCACAATCTGGATGGCTAGTCAGTAAGCTATTCATTAGCCCTTCAGTGACCCAAGCATGGGAAAGCTGGCAGTAAACTAGGGTTGGGCACTTCTAAGTGCATCAATATCATATGCAAGTTAAAATTTTCCTGAAGATCATTCAAAAACAGCTGCAGCAGTACATTGACAGGGAACTTCCAGAAATTCAAGCCATATTCAGAAGAGGACATGGAACCAGGGATGTCATTGCTGATTCAGATGGATCCCGGCTGAAAGCAGAGAATACCAGAAAGATGTTTACCTGTGTCTTACTGACTATGCAAAGGCATTCAACTGTGTGGATTATAACAAATTATGGATAACATTGCCAAGAATGGGAATTCCAGAACACTTAATTGTGCTTATGAGGAACCTGTACGTAGATCAAGAGGCTGTAATTTGAACAGAAGAAAGGGATACTGCATGGTTTAAAGTCAGGAAAGTGTGCGTCAGGGTTGCATCCTTTCACCATACCTATTCAATCCGTATGCTGAGCAAATAATCCAAGAAGCTGGAGTCTCTGAAGAAGAATGGGGCATCAGGATTGGAGGAAGACTCATTAACAACCTGCGTTATGCTGATGACACAACCTTGCCTGTTGAAAGTGAAGAGGACTTGAAGCACTTACTGATGAAGATCAAAGACCACAGCCTTCAGTATGGATTACACATCAACACAAAGAAAACAAAAGTCCTCACAACTGGACCGATAAGCAACAACATGATAAACAGAGAAACAATTGAAGTTGTCAAGGATTTCATTTTACTTGGATCCACAATCAACACCCTTGGAAGCAGCAGTCAAGAAATCAAAAGATGTATTGCATTGGGCAAATCTGCTGCAAAAGACCTCTTTAAAGTATTCACAAGCAAGATGTTACCTTGAAGACTAAGGTGCACCTGACTCAAGCCATGGTGTTTTCAACTGCCTCATATGCATGTGAAAACTGGATGATGAATAAGGAAGACGGAAGAAGAATTAACACTTTTGAATTGTGGTATTGGCAAAGAATACTGAATATACCATGGACTGCTAAAAGAACGAACAAATCTGTCCTGGAAGAAGTACAACCAGAATGGTCCCTAGAAGCAAAGATGGCGAGACTACTTTGGACATGTTATCAGGAGGGATCACTCCCTGGAGAAGGACATCATGCTTGGTAAAGTAGAGGGTCAGCGAAAAAGAGGAAGACCCACAATGAGATGGATTGACACAGTAGCTGCAACAATGGGCTCAAGCATAACAATGACTGCGAGGATGGCGCAGGACCGGGCAGTGTTTCGTTCTGTTGTACACAGGGTTGCTATGAGTTGGAACTGACTTGATGGTGCCTACCGACAACAACAAGTGCATCAATCTTGGGACAGTGTGGTACTGGTCAATTACAAAGGCCAAACATTTGCTTCTTTCCTTGAAATGCTAGGAAGTTTCTAGTACGGGGTAAATTTACATATAATGAATGAAAAGCAAGTTGTTCCTAATATTTCTCAAATGACACTATGGTGCAGGTCTCTTTTTTCATGGCTTATTGGAATGAACATTTCAAAATTCATTTGTGATGAATTTGGTAAAGGTGAGGCTAAGAAAAATTATTACAAATCATACTGCACAATGCCTAGTGCAGTTAAAATAATAGACGTCGTCCTTGCTCAAAATATGATTATCATAAAAATGTGGCTTCATAAAAATGTTGCATGTAGGTCCATTGTTGTCCTTTACATGACTGTGGAGTAGTTTACAATTGTCAGAGGACTCCTCTCGTTTCATTACTTCAAAATTTTGGGTTCTGAAAATATTAATAAGATCTTTATTCTTCTTACATCACCAATAACAAGACTCTTTCAATTAGAGTGAATAGGATAACAATGACAGTGGCCAAGGAAACAAAATACCATTCATTTAATCTTCCATATATTAGAAATAATAATATAAAAGAAGAAAATTTTCTAAATGATTCAATTTATAGGCATTTATCATGTGTAAACACTGTAGTAGGCTATAAATATAATTTTCATCCTAATAATAGTCCTAGGAAGTCCATATTATTAACCCTCTTTTATGAATGTAAAGACAGGCTCACAGATGTTTCATAACTTGTCCAAAGTCACATAGTCAGTATTTGGTGGAGTCTGGATTTGAAACCAGGTCTGTCATGTTCTGAAGACCATGCTCTGAATATCTCTGCTTGCCTGATTCCATTTGAATGAGTTCTTTTAGAGAAAAATGAATTCCTAATAAGGACAAATACCAACTGCTGACAGCTTAAAAGGTAAATGTTACATATTTCTGCTATTTATAGGGTACCAAAAAGTGGCATAGCATGCAGTGACATAGGTGACATAGTGGATAGAAGCCTGGATTAGCAGTCAGGAGAAGTGGGCTCAATTTTAGCTTCTGCCACTTAGGATGTCACCAGAGGCATTATGACCTACTGGAGTCTCTCATCTATGAATGTAGATGATGACACCTGCCTTCTTACCTCACATGTTTGATGTAAAGATCAAATGAAATCATGTATATGAAAGCACTTCTGACATCTAAAGTGATTAGATTCATTACTTTTACTACCCTTATTCACACGGTGTCATGTAAGGAGAGTGGCTTTGGAGTTAGACCTGGCTTAGAGTCCCAACTCCACCACTCATAAGTTCTTTGATTTTGTGCCAGAGAATGCTGACATTTGTTCTATTTTGCTCTTTTTTTTTTTTTTTTATCACCATGTACTGGAAATTCTAAACAATGCCGGTGATATAATAAATAGTCTCCCTCTGAGGTATATACCAAGCCCAGCACACCTCTTCACTTGGTTTGCCACTGTCAGTGTGAGCATTACAGTAAATGTATATGAAGTCTCCAGCATAGTTCCTGGTACTCTGAAGATACTCCAAAAATGATGGTTCTCATTCATATTACAAAATTATGATAGAAAATGAGAGTACTTCAGATTCTTACTGAATGTTTCCTGTGAAGATCTCATAATACATTCATAAATATTAGGATGTGCTTTTACTGATACTTTCCTAAATGCAAAATAAACTAAAGGTTAACACAAAGACTGGATAGATCTAGCTATGAATAGCTAGAGAAGGTGCTCAGTCTGGTTCCATACAAAACAATCTTTTTCCTGCAAATTTCCTCACTTGGTAATTTTTTAATCAAAGCACTAAAAAGTCCAGTTAAAATGCACCCATATTACCTGGAGGCAATAGATTTCTCCAGTACAATTATGTAGTCATGGTAATCTCTGCTTAAATAAATGGCTCTAAATAAACTATCAATGTAAGGATGAGCTTTGGAAATGCCAGCGACCACGTCCCCCTTGATCGGTGTTTCGTTGGTTTGTTAGTTAGCTGCAGACACCAGGATGGAGGCACAGGTGAGTTCAAGGGGATAAAACAGTTAGAGTGCCAATGTGAACCTAGTTGGAGAGGTAGTTGTGGGGAAGCAGAAGGTGGGAACATTAGCTGGTCAGTGGGGCAGGGGGCAAGCTTGAGAGCTGGCGGCAGCTTCTGAGAAGCATTTCTCCATGAATAGAAAAAGAGCCCACCATAGGAAATAAAATTAATAGTCTCTATTTATTGAACTCCACTATGTGCTAGTTATTACCCTAAGGATACTGGACACTAGGGTGAGACAAGTCCATAAGCAGATATTTTTAATGCACTGTGAGAACACTGTGGCAGAGCTGGACAGCAAGAATGTCAGCTGAAATTGAAGGATTACGCTCAGAACCCATAATGAAAGGACAGGCTGGCCCTAGGGCTGGCATCTGGAAGAAATTAGCTACCCTGTGGGTAAGATACTGGCCACCAGAGTCCTGTCTAGTGTGCAAAATGTTACTAAGCATGTCTAACTGAAGAGATTTCAAGTCAATGATTTAGCCCTTAGTAATCTCTAGGACTTCCTACCACTTAGAAAAGAAGACTTCTCATGTAAAATGGTTGTGTGTGATGCTGCAGACTTACTGTGCAGGCGGGTGACCTGAGAGAAGTGGAAAGGGGAGGTGGGGTTTGTGAGCTAAGCAGAAGCAGTGTTTATGTGTTTCATGTTTACTACTCTAGCCTCAGTGCCCTGCAGCAAGTATCTGTTGGCAGAGCGACCGAGTAAATGAAGGGATGGTGGGAGCAAGCTACCAGCACTGGGGATTTTTAGTGGTACGCAGGCTCTGTCTGTTTCATTACAGCAATCCATGCGGCCATTAGTTACTTTAGAGAGCCTAGCCCTCTTTTTTTTTTTCTAATTGTGCTTTAGATGAATATTTATGGAACAAATTAGTTTTTCATTAAACTATTAATACACATATTGACATTGATTGTCAACCCCGTGACACGTCGACAACTCTCCCCTTCTCGACTTTGGGTTCCCCGTTACCATTCGTCCAGATTTCCTGTCCTCTCCTGCCTTCTAGTCCTTGTCCCTGGGCTGGTGTGCCCATTTAGTCTCATTTTGTTTTATGGGTCTGTCTAATCTTTGTCTGAAGGGTGAACCTCAGGAGTGACTTCATTGCTGAGCTAAAAGCGTGTCCGGGGCCATACTCTCGGGGTTTCTCCAGTCTGTTAGGCAGTAAGTCTGGTCATTTTTTGTGAGTTAGAATTTTGTTCTGCATTTTTCTCCAGCTCTGTCTGGGCCCCTCTATTGTGATCCCTGTCAGAGCCATCGGTGCTGGTATCTGGGCACCATCCAGTCGTGCTGGACTCAGGGCATGGTAGCTGTCTAACACCTATGTTTTGAAGCAGAAGAAGAATCAGTTTAAATCATGGGACATTTCATAGAGTTCAGGCTTTGATGAAGTGACAAAGGTGACTCTGAATATTTCTCAGTTTTTAAGGGGTTTGGTAGCCAGACATGGTTCTTTAATTCAAACTGGATGATTTCATCTACTTGATACAACTGTGTTTGAACCGGATGAATTGTTTGAAGAGAACAACAGGCACAATGTGCAATGACTTTTTTAACCTCTCAACTAGTTGCTTTAATATGATACGAACACAGCCTATGAAGCGTTGATATAAAGGTGATTCCAAAGGAAATTAAGATTAGGTATACTTCCTGATCTGTGATCAATATCATTTGCAAGATTTGGAAGAGATGTTAAGAGGGCAGAGTTTACCTGTGAGTTGTTTGCCTATTCACTAGTAAATATTTACTTAGCAATTGTTATAAGGTCAGGTATGTGCTAGGTGTTGCTGATAGGACATACTGGATGTCAGACTAAGCTCATTATAGATTTCTATATAATTCTTTCTGAGGTATCTTTTTAGAATCCCGAGCTTCTGTCCATATTCTCCTGTGGTACGCTTATCACTAGCATAAGCTCGTGTTTTCATAAAAGCCTTTTCTTGAAAATTATCAGTATTTTCTGCTGTTCTAAGTTACACTTTGGGAACAGTCAAGAAGGAGCAATGTCAGACTAATTGCGCTAATAATAATAGGGCTCAGGCGGCTAGCTTTGATCTTGGGAGCCATCTGCAATCCAGACCTCTTTGATGTTTCACACAATGGAAGCACAAATATTTTCTATGTATTCCATCATCGGACTTTCAGAAATATAATTCAGATGAAGGTCAATTAAGAGAAAATGAAATTTTGACTGCAAAAGTCAGGGAAGAGGTGGAAGATGATGACATGGCTCCGTGTACATAAAAGAAGCTAACTAACCTAATTATACACTTACATAGACACCCAGAGAAATCGCCTTTCACGTGAAACCAAGGTCCTAAAGCATTTTATAACATTGAGATCATTACCGTGTCTTTGAAACACACCCAGCACTGGAAGAGACTAGCAATACTGGCTTTTCAAAACTCTGTTACTAAAAAATTTGTAGACAGCTAGGGATAAAAGCATTTTAGATTTCATCAAACGCAGCCCTTGTTTCTTGGAAACGAGCACCATCAATGTCTACGGCAGAGTTGTGCCAATAGGAGTCTTCTAGGTTTGGTATAAAGGAGATTTTGCTGCTTCTTTCCGAAGGGTGTCCAGCTAGAGCAAGGCTACGGGAAGCAGCACAGGCTGGAGTGCCCTAGGCTAGTCCCAGCTGCTCCCTAAACGTCAGTTTCCACATTGCTAAAGCAGGACTGATGATGTTCATCTCATGTGCTTACTGTGAGGGTGAAATAACATGCAAATCCCTTAATCCAATGATGCACATAGTAGGTCGTAAGAATTGACAACTACTTCTTCTCCTCTTCTTCCTCCTGGAAGCATGGGATTTTGAATCCAACAGACTTGAGCCTGAATCTCTTTTCCTACACTTGCTTTCTGTGTCACTTTGGAAAGGCAATTTTATCTTGTTGGGCTTCAGTTTCCTAAACTCTAAAATAAAGTCAATTATATCTACCTTCCAGGGTTATTGGAAAGATTAGAGGGAATTCATACAAAACCATGGCACATAGGTAACTGTATGGAGGGCATAAAATGACAGAAAGTAACTAAAGCATATTTTCAAATATGGGTTAAGATGTCTGTGCATCTGTGTTCGTGTGCCTGTGTGTGTATGTGCATTATGTACATGTATGTGTGTATGCATGTGTGAAGGTATGTGTGTGTATATGAGTGTATGTGTTTATTTGTGCGCATGTAGGGTGTGTGTGTAACATATGTGTGCATGTATGTGTTTATATGGGTGTATGTAGGGTATGTATGTGTGTGTATGTGTGTGATGTGTTTGTCCATTCCTTTGTCCATGTTACTAGCCACAGTTGTGTGATACTGAAACTCGAATTTGAACGATGTGGAAAGCCACTCCTAACTGAACAGGGTAAATGAATTCTCTTTTTTCCTTTTGCTGGGTGACACACATCACATGGATACTCCCTCTCCCCACTTTTGAACTACATCTAAGGATCCTTTCATCTGAGAAGTTCAAAGTATGCCCACTTACCTATGCATCTTAGTGAAATCTTCCTTTCTAATGCCCAGTACTTTGGGAAAAATAGATAACCAAAAAAACACTTATCAGGCATCCGTGCTAGCCATCAGGGAAACGTGGTATTTGACCACAGTGGCTTGAATACATTCCCAAGTTCAATTAGTTAAGCAGTGGAAGATCAAATATGATTGTGGGTTATTCCCTTCTGACAAACAGTGCATTAAGATGAAAATTCTAATTAGAGAAGATATGAATTGTTCCTCTTTCCAAAGTGGTATGACCTTGGTCTCCAAGCAGATCAGAATCATGATTGCTAGAAACGCCAGTGCTGGCTGATCAGGTTTTCTTAATTCTGTAGTCTGAATAAAAGACACAGTGTATTGCTAAATGTATTATGGTTATATTTAGAGTTGGTAGAGTTGATTTATCAAATTCAAAGGCCAGATCCTGCCCTTGGATATGTCCACTGTATAAATGTGCATCCCTGACCAGAAAAACATCTGCTTGAAATGCAACATTCTTTTGCTAATGGGATCTTTAGAACTCACTAGAGACAGAGGTGGACCCTGGGCACGTAGCACCTGCTGGCTCCAGCCATACTTACAGTTCACAGTGACCTTGACTTGTTTGACATCCGCTGAGGAGACTTCATTGGCAGCTTTGCACTCATATTTGCCTGACTGCTCCCTGGTGATGCCGAAGATCTCCAGGTATTCTTCTTCTCCCTCAAATTCTCTTCCTGAAAAATACAGGTTGACACAATTGTTTTCTAAAGTTTAAAATATGCAGCAGATCACTTCTTTTAAAACAATAAATCTAGGTGGCTTTCCAATGGTTTGACAATGTACTTTACCTGAGGTCAGGTTCACAGAAGCAGACCCCAAGACAAAAATTTATGTGAAAATGATTAGGTAGGAAGTGTTCCCAGAAAAAAAAAAAAAAAAAAAAAAAAAAAACTGGTAAGAGAGTGGAGAAATGGGACCCAGAAGGAAAAGAAGTTAATTAAGTGTGCAGTGCCAAGAAAAGGCCCACAGGACAACTTTATCTCACTTTTCACTGAGCTCTGTACACAGAGCAGGCCTCATGTCAAAGCTGTCCTGATCAAGAGGCAAGAAGTCAGAGTATTTATATATCCACAGGCACCAGTTAAGGACTTGGAGCAAGGTGGTAGGTGGGAGGAGGTGCTCCTAAGTTGAAGGGGCTATGCGAAGATACTGGTGAAGCAATGACATCATCAATTACACCATGTTATAAAGCACTCTTTCAACCAAAGTGCAGAGGTGTTTTCCTTTTGAGACACTGTCATTCTTCTCCAGATTATGTGGGGTTCTCTTCACAAGGATCATGTTCCAAACCCTTTCTTGAAAGTATGGTTTCTCTGGTTCAGGATCAGACTATATCATCTTTGAGACTTTCAGGCTATGGACCAGACCCATGAGAATGTGCTACTGATGGTAAATTTTGTGATGGGCTATATCAACAAGGGATTGGGATAGGAAGCTAAACATCACTGGTTTAATCAGCTGGGATTAGGGCTATGGAGGTCCTTTTAGGAATGATCTACAAAGTTGGATATGTCCATTTTGGTAAAGAAATCTCTAGATAGGTAAGCTTGTTTATATTCCCCTCATATGGAATATCATTGATTATATGACTTTCTTTCTGAAGAAAGAGAGAGAGAAGGAAGAGGAAGTGGAGGGAGAAGAAGAAAAAAAAAAAAGAAGAGAAAGAGATGGTGAAGAGGATTGAGAAAGAAGAGCCTGACTAAAAAGGCCTATGGACTTTAACTCTAGCTAAACTGAACCCCTTCCTCCATCCCAAAATTCCACTGCTACCTGCATAAGGATAGAGCAGCTAGAGAGGGTATTCAAGAACCATTATAGAATCTTGCTTCTGGTCATCCCACACTGAATGGTACCAATTAATAGCTCTGCTCAAATGCCACAAGCTGTTTTCCTTTTCTGGAAATTCCCTGACGGCCAGATCAACATAACAGCTAGCACGGAGACAAAGTCACTGTCTAAATATTCAGCTAAGCCTGTTAACTAAGTTCCCAGTAGAACACAGGGCTTCTTTGATAACAGTCTATAACTCAACTGTTAGGAACACTTCAAATCTACAGCCAATTGTCAATATTACTAGTTTTGAGGAAACTTTGCAAACCTAACAACAACAACAGCAACAAAAACAATAGTCATTTTAGAAAATTTGCTTCTGGAGTCCTGTACATCATCTAGCACATGTTTATATTGAAATGTTTTAGAATTAGTCTATAAGTCAGTATCTGGATATACTCATAAAAAGTTAATTTATGTTCCTGTCTATGTTTCTTCCTTTACTCTTCCACACACTCAAGCAAGGAGTCAGTTCTGTTTTCACACATTGCAGAAATGGAATGTGGTAGGGAAGAAAACAGAAATCCCAGAAAGGTTTGATGTTCCACTTTACTGGATTTGATGAGCAGGATTTGGGCTTGGAGGAAAAAGAAAAAAAAAATCTTTCCTGACTGACACTTATGCCCACTAATTGATGCTAAGAATCTTCTTGCTGAAAATAAAGGCTCTGAAATCTAATGGCAGTTGGGAACTACAGGCCACGAAGCAAGCCCATTAAGAACCTGGAGTGCAGGGGTAGAAGAGATGGTAAAATCACATTACTGATTTGGGGAATAACTGGCAGATTATGATGAGAAAAGAATGAAAGATGATTTGAGATCCCCTTCCTACCCTCCTCCCTCATCTCTTAGTCTCATTCCCAGGTGAGTATAGGGTGGTAAGTAAAAGAAAGTGAGGACAAATACAGCCTAGTTAGAGACAGCTGACAACACTGAATTCTTAAAACAAACAAACTTTAGCCATTGAGTTGATTCCAACTCATAGCCACCCCATAGGGTGGCTATGAGCTCTGTGAGATGAATTCTTTTCAGTTCCCATAAAATACCTAGAAATGGGGGGTAATGGATCCTACTTTGGCCACTGGGCCAAAGCTTAACAGGAAAACAGCAGTGATTTGTTTCCACTGCTATTTCTTCTTGCTTTTAGACCAGAATGTCTGAGCTAGATGTAAGAGCTAAGAGAAAGAAACCGGAAAAGGGAAGATGATTAGAGCAACACCAACTAAGCCCTGTCAACTTGGGAACATGGCATCTATGAGAGCAGAAATTAAGATAACCTAAAGGACATAAAGTAATATTTATGGGGTTGTGCCCTGGGATTCTTACAGGTTAATGTAGGTATTAATAATCTTACGTTTTTCCTGATAAGCATGTAATAAAACAGATCCTCCAGGGTTTAATTTTCAATCTCATGTCTCTAGGAAGAATTTCGTCCAATACAACTTGAAGATGAAAGGGGCATTTTCCCTTAAGTAACTCACACCTGAAGCAAACAGATCACTTTTACTGCTACAGTGATAATTCTCCATTCTGAGAACTGTTTCTGTCATAGACACAGCCTATGTAGGTCTTTCACTAGAGTGGGGAAGTCCCAGGGTGCAAATCAAATACAGTAAGAGAAACTATATGATCTTCCCTCATCCAACCAGTCCGACAAGGATTTAAAATATTGAACAGCACCTTCTGACTCTTCCTGTTATCATTCTTTCTTTACTCTTTGGATCCTCCAGTTGAAACTCTTATATTCTTTGGCATTTCTTGCTAGGCTATTATACTTGCACCCACAGGAAACATTCCCACAATGCATTATCTCTACTACTTCACTTGAGTATTTCTCATTAATCTATATTGATTTGAGAGGAAATGGGAGCTTTTCTGTTTCTACAGAACTAGAGCACCAGATTATAAGCTCCTTGGGGACCATGTCTTATTCCTAATATCCCCATGAACTAGAAGAAGGTTTTGGCACAGATTAGTTACTCAATATATGCTTGCTGAGTTAGCTGTACTGAATTAAGAAACACAAGCAGATACTACATTAGATTCAACACATCATAAGAGAACAGAGCTAAGTATTGAAAGGTGGATAAGTATTTCTGTAAGAAAAGCTGGTGTATAAGTCTACTTTTAATTATCCTAACAGCGTACCATCTTACTGGGGAAGAAAAGTGCACTAAGTAGCTTATTTTTAGGCAAATATGATTGTTTGCCAAATGCTCCCCCCAACACCCTGTATTTTCTTAAGTTCTATCCTAATTTTTTTGATGGCAACACGTAAAAAAATAGGCATAGAGGAGTTTAAGAAAATATCTGGTGTGGGGAGAGAGCAGTTGGCAAACAAATGTAGAAGGCGCATTATATGCATAAAAACAGGTACTCTGTTGTTGAAAGTCATCTCTGGCCATGTCCTGAGGATGTATCTGCTGCGTGGAGTTATCGTTTCAGAAAAAGGTCTGGAGACACCCACAGAGCCCACAGTGGAAACAAGAAGATGCCATTCCTCTCATCTGGGCAACTGCAGTTTCTTGTTTCAAAGCGTGGAGTACACCTTGTTAATCTTGAGCCACTGAATCCTAAAATGCACTCAGATTTTCCTGCTCTGCTCCATTTGCCCCAAAGTGCCTGTCCCCACGGGGACACATTTTCTCTAGTTCTTTCAGTTCACGCTTACTAGCTGCTCTTACCCCAGGGGTCCCGCCACCATTTCCCTTTACTCTTTCTGCCATGAGCTTCAGGCATGCTGTGGCCATCTCCCATCCTAGAACTGACGCTTAACCTGTTCAGGTTCTCTGGTGTAATAATGCCCTACGGCCACATCTGGGCCCTTTTCTTGTTCCTATCTATTATTCTCTGTCCTGGTATAAATGTTTACCTAAAATGCAAATTTCAACATTCTGGTATTTTAAACATCTCAACCTGTTTCCACAAACTTGCTCACGTTGCTGTTATATTTATTCTGGGATCTGGTGTTTAGTTTAAATCTCCTGTTGCTTAATGTGCTTTTGTGTCTCCTGGCAATATTCAGCTACCAGGCTAAATAACTTCTCATCCTCTTCAGTGTATGCACCTTTCAAACTCTTGCACCTAATTAGCATATCCTCTCTTAGTCACTGTTTACACAAGTTGTACGTATTAGTTC
Organism: Dugong dugon; assembly: GCA_030035585.1. NCBI lineage: Eukaryota > Metazoa > Chordata > Mammalia > Sirenia > Dugongidae > Dugong > Dugong dugon. Next base: position 6,420,727 of record CM057466.1, read on the forward strand.
TTTTAATGTTTCTTCATAAGTCAGAAAGAAGGGCCTCGAGCTAACGGCAAGAGGAAAGTATTCTCGTCTATGCTCCCCAAGGTGGAGGCAAATCAGGAGGAATAACTCAAGTTAAGGTACACCAGATGCCACCTCCTAAGGGCTAGGAGTCCATTGCCTCTAGAGTATAGTGCTTTCGTGAAACCTATAGATTTCACATCCAGAATGTCTGTTTACTTAGACTTCCAAGGTCACCAGGCATTTGTACCCAAATAGCCATTTGAAATTAAATCTATTTCCACAGAGCTTCTGTCTCTCTTTCACATATGCTCGAACACACACACACATACACTCACACATATACATTCACACATACACACACATGTATACACACGCACACATACACACACCCGTACACACACATACAGCTATTTATTTACATATAACCTTTCACTCTGACATTTAGGAAACAGCATAAACCAAAAAATAAACCAGATGCCATGAAGTTTATTCCAACTCATGGCGACCCCATGTATCTCAGAGTAGAACTGTGCTTCATAGGGTTTTATGAATTATTTTTTTTGGAAGTAGCTCCATAAGGTTTTCTTGAGAGTCATCTTTGAGTGGACTCGAACCTCCAACTTTTGGTTAGCAGCTGAGCACATTAACATTTTACAGCACCAGGGCTTCCAGGAAACAGCACACACATTCACTGATACCCACAGTACTTGTTCACAGAACACAGCGGGCTTATTCTTGACAGTTCCCCAGGACATGACACCAGTCCCCTATTTGGAATTAAAAAAAAAAAAAGACTACTACCCTGATAATCATTATGATATCTGTTTTTCTTTTCCTTTATTTGAGATGCAGGAAATAAACTTTGGGGACATTTTCTAAATTTTCATGATGTTAGAAAAGTAGAATTCTGAGGACCCTGACACGTTATGAAATGGATGAGTCCTTTTTTTCCCACTGTTCTGAGGGGAGTCTTATAAGTACAACATCTCAGCAGATCATTCTTTCACAGAAGTGCAGATGCTTTGAAATGTGGTTGGCATTTCTTTTACTCACCTAAATTTGAATATTTACATTTAAGTGGCTGTAAATGCTTTACTTATAAACACAAATACACATACAGTTTAATGAAAAGCAAAGAACTGGAATTTGCCTTGCAGGGCGCATGTGTATGTATGTGTGTGTGTTTTCATACATCTGTGGTTGGCAAGGGGAGTGAGGAGACTGAGCAAAAGTAAGCTGTGAACTTCTACCTATGAAAATACAAGAGAAAAGGATTGTGAATCGATGCCAGTAGAAGTTTCAAATGCTGTAGCAAGTTTCTGTTCTTACAGGACGTTTCTTGTTGCTCCCCCCTCCTGCCAGGACATGCTCACCTGTTCCTGTTTTTGCTTCCTTCCCTACTTTTTGCACATCATGTTCCCACAAACATGCTTCAGAGAAAGAGAGGAAGAAATATAAGAAATCTAGAAAAGGTGCCTACAATAAGATTCTGCTCATATTTCCAGTCATGTCTCTCCCCAGATCCTTGGAAGTTTTTGTTTCTCAGCTGCACATCCCACCTGAGACGTCTTTAGGGTTTGACAGTATTGCTGTCCAAAGGCTGAGACCACCTCTCCTACCCTCCCCCGCTTCTCATCACCAAAGAGAAGGATGAAGAGTGGTAAATTGATCCATGATTGAAAGAAGGAGATGGTGGGGGTGGGGTGGGTGACCACATTTACCAGAACCATCAATCACAGGAAAATAATGAGACACCCGAAAGAGCAATGTATTGAAGGAAAGAGAATAAAAAACCAACCAACCAAACAAACCAAAAAACCTGGGGGAATTGATACAACAAAGACGATTTCAACATTGTGTTAGAGGAATGGAAATAAAAAAGAGCAGGTTCTCTAGAGGAGATGAATCTGACTATTAAGATATTTGAGCTGCATGGAACGTAAAGGGGTGGAATACTTTGCTGTAGAAATGCTCCCTATTTGAATAGTAAGACACAACAGGGTGTGGATTATGCAGATTGGCCCCTTGCCTTCTGCAACCCCAAAGGGTATAGTTAGTGCCCAGAAACCATTGACAAGCACAATGCCAGGGAAGATTCACAACTGGCTTTGGCTCCATGAATGAGCATGGGCCAAATGAAGAACACTCTGGCATTCTTTTTCTTGGCATCCAAAGAGACTCATTTCACTATGGTTTGCATTTGTGTTTTCACGTACAGAAAATCAGCTAGCTGCCATAGCTGGAGCTTGGCATCCAACCTAAGGCTGCCTTTCATTCATCTGTTTCAGTTCTGGGCCATGACATGCTGTTATTTTATTCATATTTAACCATTACCCCTTATTTGGTGTCAGTTTTTAGAAACTGCCCTGCCCTTCTAAATGCCAGGCTCGAAATCAAAATTCCCCCTATGTTTAGTTCTCTAGAGGGGAATTATATCTATAATAGCTATTGTTACACTGTATGGCTTTGCCACAGTAAGGACTACATCTGGTTTTGCTCATCAGTTGTACCCCTAGGGCGCAGCACAATGCTGCAGCAGGTTGAGTGTTCAATTAATATTGTGAAGTGACTGCTGAACAAGCTACCACTTATTAGACACTTACTAGGCACTTTGCTAGGGGACTCACATGTATTATCTCATCTAGTTTACCATAACCTTGTGGTAGATCTCAGATAAGGAAACAGCGGCTGAGAGAGGACAAGGAACTTGCCCAAGGTTATATCAGTAAAAGGAGAGCTGAAATGTGAACCAGGTCTGTGGACATATGGAGACCATTTTCCCAGTAGGCATGCCTACTTTTATAATTCGAATGCAGGGAGATGTCATAGATGGCTGGATTCTTAATTGTATGAGTCTGCTCAGTTTCTGTCTTGTGAGTATAGAATGGGAGACTGAAAAGAGACATTTGGGGAGTTTACCAAGCAATGCAGCTCACTTACAGATTAAAAAAGAAGGTAAAAGGACAACCTTTCTTTTTGGAAATCTGTCCACTTCACTTAACTTCCTTACTGAGAATCAAATAAGCCATAAATAAGAAAAAGTATTTAAAAATTTAGCTCCACCCATTTATTTATAGAAACCCTTCCAATAGCAAGATAAAGCTATTGGCGAACATGAATGCTAGCAGCCAGCAAAGTCGTTAGCGGAAGAGTGTAGGATGGACTTATCATGTTAGGGAAGACTTCCTGGAAGAAACGTGTCTTCAGGAAGTTGTAAAACACCCCTGGAGAGAATCAGAGCTGGCAAACTGTAAAAGGATGTGCCAACCTGGTTAGCCTACCTGTAATAAAGTTCTCCATGCAAGAGAAACGAGGAGTGCAATGTGAGAGGAGGGCATAGTCTGGGGTGTGAGGGGTGGGTTGAGGACTTCGGATTTGGTAGGTTAGGTATCCCTACATCCCATTGAAGGAAACAAGAGCCTTCCACTACCCACAAGGCACCAGGAACAATGCTTTTTTTTAACAATTTTTAATCTTCCTTCCCCATTCCTCTCTTCCTACCTTGCTCCTCCTCTTCTCTCTCTCTTCTTTCTTTTTTTCTGGAGGAAACAAGGTGTGTAAACATGAAGTCCCATCGAAAATCTATTTGTTTGAAGTTATTTGTATACAAACACCGTTCACTCTTGGTGCCAGTTCCTTAGCACCAGTCCTAACGTGTAGAGATAAGCCTTCCTGTGAATCACTGTGAGAGTGGAGGTGTGTCTAGGATGGCGAGCAGTCATCACCAACCCTGACCAATTGACAGTGAAGCCTAGAGTATGATGTTGAGAACGATTTTGAGTCAAGGTCTGGGCTCAATGGAGACAGTGGCAATGTCCAGAGTGAGGGCAGGAAAAGGCAATTGCGGTTTATGTGCCATGTACTTGTACCATCAACCGCCCTAGGGTCTCCTTAGCCCATCAGGTTTGAAGAAATGTATTCTTCATGCAGTGTGCAGGTTGGAAGCTACTGACTTTCTGGGTGTGACCTCTGTTCATACCACTAAAGGAATTAGGCAGAAGTGCTTATTTTGGAGTGAAGATAATGAGCTCCATTCTTGATATGTTGGTATCACATTTTTGGGGGGGCATTCTGGGAAGTATGTTCCATAGGCACTGAGAAATATGGGGTTGGGCTGAAAATGTGGATTTTAATGTGTCCTCTACATATTGATGGCACTTAAAACCACTGGAGTAGGGACTACAGAAAATTTCTATAATGTGGTATGACATCATAAAACAAGCCCTCACTGGCCTACTTCACTTATATCCCCCCAGGAGTGAGCAGAAGAAGAGGCAAAGAAGTAAAGCTGGAAAACAAAACAAAAAGGCCCTAAACATTTAGAAGAGTGCTTTGGGAATAAAACAGAAACAAACAGCCATGCAGGCGTTGCCTGCTCTCCAGCTATCTCCTGAGAGGGTAATGAGGCTGGGGTTGGGACTGCTGAGCAGAGACAGCAACAATCTAGATCTTTCACCATTGTCATTGGAGCTGTAGGGGCATTTCCCGACCTGTCATTAGCGATTCTGCCATAGCTGAGGATTAAATATCAAGAGAGATAAGAGCAGAAGTTGCTGTTTTCAAGAGCCACATAAATCAATTGCCATTTTGTAAGTGAATGTGTTAAACTCAGCAGGGCAATTGCACTGCAGAAGGATTGCTCAGCAGAGTTGTGTGTGGTGGCCACAGCAGACTCTGAATGGTAATTAAAATAAAGTAGATGATAACCGCAGCTGGCTCCCTACCCTTTCACCACAGGCCCCAAGGCTGCTGAGACCTCGTTGGAGCTCACCCCCAAAATCCCTGCCCCACTTCTTCAGCTAAGCTCAGTGTGGAATGAGCTGCTTGATGCATTTTAGAGAAATGTTCTTGCTTAGAGTCAATAAATAAATAACAAAGAGAAAAGTTGGGGGTGGAGGTGAGGCAGAAAAGGGCCTGGTTTAAGGGCAAACTGAAGCGATGTTTTTAGGATGTTTCCATCCAACATAAGGTGGGTGGCCTTTGATTGTTCAAGGATCAACACAAGTCACATCAGGGAGGCTGGCAACTTGCTTCTTGCTTTTAGACCAACATGCACGCAGGAGGTAGGAATGACCCCATGAGATTCAGCTTGGGTTCCAGGTCTCTGAATACCAGTATCCGCAATCCTGGCTATGCTTCTTCAGCCTCTCTGTGAATCAGATGGATCACAGAGGGGTAGGGGCCAGCTGCAGTGTGTGAATCAGGTGGATCACAGAGGGGTAGGGCCCAGCTACAATGTGTGAATCAGGTGGATCACAGAGGTTAGTGCCCAGGTGCAGTGTGTGAATCAGGTGGATCACAGAGGTTAGTGCCCAGGTGCAGTGTGTGAATCAGGTGGATCACAGAGGGGTAGGGCCCAGCTGCAGTGTGTGAATCAGGTGGATCACAGAGGGCTAGGGCCCAGGTGCAGTGTGTGAATCAGGTGGATCACAGATGGGTAGGGGCCACAGCTGCAGTGTGTGAATCAGGTGGATCACAGAGGTTAGTGCCCAGGTGCAGTGTGTGAATCAGGTGGATCACAGAGGGGTAGGGCCCAGCTGCAGTGTGTGAATCAGGTGGATCACAGAGGGTTAGGGCCACAGCTGCAGTGTGTGAATCAGGTGGATCACAGAGGGGTAGGGCACCAGCTGCAGTGTCAGGAGTTACTGTCAGAGGCAGGCGGAGAGGCAGAGAACAGGGAGGTGGTGCAGCAGCTGCTCTTCCAGGCTGGACCCACAAGCTCCTGGAAGACTAGGAGGCCAGTGGGCCAAAGCTTAATAGGAAAACAGCAGCGATTTGTCTCCACTGCTATTTATGTTTCAAGTGCGGACAGGTTGTCAGTGCTAGTGAGGGTCGCTAAATTTACTGCCTTTCAGATTACTGCCACAGTCTCCGACTTGACAAGTCACTTCATTTAAAAAGTGCTGCTTGAGGATGTTTCCTCCACTTCTTTTTAAATACAAACAAAGGGAGGGGAAAGGCCACCACGGGGCTTTAGAGGGTTGAAATGAAGAAAGCTTCGAAGGCTGTCTCAGCCTGATGGGGGCATATGGCAGAGGGAAGGTGCTGCCTTCACAAACTCCCCTCTAATTAAAGCAGAGGGGCTTGATTGATTTGGGCACTGGCTGGTATTTTGATGCTGGAGAAGGGGTGTGGTGGGTACTGAAACGAATTTTTTGTGTCTGTTGAATAGGAAACACTTAAAGAAGATATACGTGGAGATTCCCTTTAAGAAATTGGATATAAATGAAGGGAAAAAAACTTAGTTTTTAAAAAATTTAACTTATTTTCCTATTAATTTATTTTCCAAGGTCTTTATAATCTGAGGAAGATAACTATAGGTAAAAAGAAGAAATTAACCATGTAGGGAGCAAATGGGATGGAGATGAGGTACTTCTGAATGCAGAATAAGATGAACCATTCAAAATACCCATTTCTGGCATAAAAAGGCCTAAATACTTAAAAGTATATGTGCAAGTGGATTCTGATCAGAATAGCAGTGCCTGGCATCCTAGTACAGTTATAAACAGCCATTTAACAAATATCTGTTGCTATGTGTGTCAGCCAATAAGTTAAACAGCAAGTGGAAGAAATACAGGAGAAAGAAAAAAAGATATTATTTATAAATAAACTCAAACATAACACTCAGTGAAAGAAATAAAACATATCAGCATAAATACAATACGATACCCATCATATGAAAATTACAGACAAGCAAAACTAATGTAAGGAGCCCTGGTGGTACAGTGGTTAAAGCACTCGGCTGCTAACCGAAAGGTAGGCACTTTGAACCCACCAGCTGCTCCACAGGAGAAAGATGTGGCAGTCTGCTTCCATAAAGATTTACAGCCTTGGAAACCTTATGGGGCAGTTTTACTGTGTCTTTTAGGGTCATTATGAGTCAGAATTGACTATGGCAGTGGGTTTGGATTTTTGTTTAAAACTAACATGTATTTTCCAGGGATGCTATATAGTTGGACAAACTATAATGCAAGGCAAGAAAAAGATTATCACATCTCGGGGAATATCTAGCTCAATTGGCATAACAGTTTATAAAGAAAATGTTCTACATTCTACTTTGGTGAGTAGTGTCTGGGGTCTTAAAAGCCTGTGAGCAGCCATCTAAGATACTCCACTGGTCTCACCCCTTCGGGAGCAAGGGAGAATGAAGAGAACTAAAGACACAGGGAAAGATGAGTCCAAAGGACTAACAGACCACAACTACCACAGCCTCCACCAGACTGTGTCCAGCACAACTAGATGGTGCCCAGCTACCACCACTGACTGCCCTGACAGGGGTCACAATAGAGGGTCCTGGATAGAGCTGGAGAAAAATGTAGAACAAAATTCTAACTCAGATAAAAAGACCAGACTTACTGGCCTAACAGAGACTGGAGAAACACTGAGACTATGGCCCCCGGACACCCTTTTAGCTCAGTAATGAAGTCACTCCTGAGGTTCACCCTTCAGCCAAAGATTAGACAGGCCGATAAAACAAAACGAGACTAAAGGGGCACATCAGCCCAGGGGCGAGGACTAGAAGGCAGGAGGGGACAGGAAAGCTGCTAATAGGGAAGCCAAGGTCGAGAAGGGGGAGCGTTGACATGTTCTGGGGTTGGTAACCAATGGCACAAAACAATATGTGTACTAACTGTTCAATGAGAAGCTAGTTTGTTCTGTAAACCCTCATATAAAGTACAATAATAATGTTAGCCCCCCCAAAATGAAAAAGATTATCACAAAATATTTAGCATGGTTATATTTAGGATTTATTAAGTGCTTACTATGTGTTGTGCTTTTTATATAAATTAATTCATTTAATCAGGAAAAATTAGTCCATGTAATGTAATGGTATTCAGTTATTTAAAAGATAAGTTAGCATTATATACATTTACAGATAATGTTGTATGTGATATAGTGTTTAGAGACTAGCATGTACAATATGATCTCCTTGTGCAAAAAAGTTATATTTACACATAAATGCATATATTCATAAAGTGTTTTAATAGATATGCTTGTATATACACAATGTCTATATGATCTTGTTGACAGTCTTACTTCTCAGGAATGGAACTGGGGATGCCAGAAGTGTGTGGTTAGGGAATTTTGTTCATTTTATGCCCTCCTATACTGCTTGAATTTTTGACACGGATCATATATTACTTTTATAATAAAAGTTTTTAAAAATGATATTGGGTTTAATAATTTCAGTACAGGAGAAAGACATACTCACCCTTGTGCCTTGTGGCTATATCCTAAGGGCAAGTTTCTCATAATGAAAAAGAAAATCTCTGAGATTTTTCTATTTCTGGCATAAGGAAAGAAGAATTAATAGGGATGTGAGATGCCAATACCAAATGACAGGAGGAATTGTATCAAGCAAGTTATGATTATATAGTCAGGACAATTCTCTAATCAGATGAACAATACAGAGTTTTAATGACTGTATGTGGGCACTGTCTGTTCCTACCTACATCTTGTACTTCCCAACTATGGCTTCTATAGTCAGGTTGAGCCATGAACTTGACTTACCACCTAATTTTCACCAGCTCCTTTCCTCCAAGTCTGGAACTTTTTTATTGTGATTCTATCATAGTCATTTCAATAGCCTACCAGCCTTGATCCAACACCATTACCCAGAGATCTCTGTCCTCTGCTATTGTCCAATCCCTTTGGATCTAAATATTCTGAGATTGATCCAACCTGGGCATTTATAATGATATGAGCGATGAGTCTTACAAGAAAGGAGAGGGGGTGTGATATGTGAGTGGGGGTAGTTAGTTTCTGCTTTTATACTCTCTCAGCCAAAGCAGGACTCAGCTTATCCTCTTTCCTCACTGGGTACTTCCAAGTTGCCTCGTGGCTAGGCCCCCAGACCATAAAGAGGCATTAACTACAAAATTAGTTCTTTAACATTACCCCATTAATAAGGTCTCTGAGGAGAACTTTTATGAGTGAGGAGATCAGGTGATAACTAATATAAGCCATACAAAAATCTCAGGGTTAGTACTTGTTTTTTTTTTCTTCCTTTTTTTTAACTCCATCTTATATATCACAGAACTTTGGACCTCAACCAAGCAATTTAAATACACTCAATCATTTGTTTATATCAGAGAAAAATGATGCTGTGCAACTTCCCAGGCCTGTGCTGAAGTCACTTGGCCTCAGAATGGGGAGCTGACCATTCTGCTTGGAAAGTCTGCACCCTCACCTTCCATAACTGCCATGTAAGGATCTCACTCCAGCAACACAGAGTAGCTGCCTGAGACTCAATCACTAATGGATTTCAGCCTAGGAAATGCCGTCAAATGCTGTTTAAGACATCTGGTCACTGTGAGGCATATTTACTGGGTATCCCACTATTTGAGAGTTTCCCTATTCTATCCAAGATTCATGTATTTAGAAAGCAAGCCACTTGGATCATAATTACTTCAGCACTTTCCAGAAAAGTCCATGGTCTTTTCTATAAAACTAAACCCTTTGCCATTGAGTTGATTCCAACTCATAGAGACCCTATAGGACAGAGTAGAACTGCCCCAGAGGGTTTCCAAGGAGCGGCTGGTGGATTTGAACTGCCAATCTTTTGGGTTGCAGCCATAGCTTTTAACCACTGTGCCACCAGGGCTTCTTTCTATAAAGAGACTATATAAAATTAATCTTTTGAATACTTTTTCTGTGCATTTCATATACTTAAGCCAAAAATATTGTCAAACTTATGGCTAAATATCCTTTATAAGTGTTCTCTATGCATGAGATATTCCCATTTAAAAAAAAATATCTTTTCAGATGGGTTTGTAAACTCTTGCTCCTTTTTTAAATAAAAAAAAAGAACTGTGAATCAATGTATTTTTCTTTTTAATTTCTTTTTAGAAAACTTGTGAAAATATAATGCCCACATGCAGTAATCACCTTATCTCAGATTCCTGCCAGGACCTATTTCAGTGCTTCTCAAAGTGTGATTCATGGACAGCCTACATACTGATCACCGTGCGAGCTGGTTAGATATGTGATAACTGGGCCCTTTTGCAGATTGACTGAATGAGAGTCTTTGGGAGCAGGGCCCAGGAATCCATGTTAGAAAGCTCCTAGGTGATGTACACTGACATTTTGGAACCATCTGTCTGTGATCTTAGTAGCCTGATATCCATAGGCACATTCTTTTTTTTTTTCCTAACTGGAGTCTAATTTACTTGGAGCCTACCTTGGTCTGTGATCAGTGATTGATCCAGTTTTTGGGTCAGGGATGATTGAAGGAGAAAAGTTAAATTACCATTAGAAGAATCAACATTCCACGTTGAATTTGACGTTCAAGTCCCGTTCCTGAGCAAACAACTCACTCTAGAACTGGTAGGCAAGACACTAGGTTCCTGACAAAATTCTCCCATGCTGACTTCCTCCCGGTGCGGTGCAATGAGTCACCTTTATACGGCCTTTCTAACCATGGGGTTGCCATTCCCACAAAGTGATTGCTTGGGACTATGCAAATTGAGTGACTTATGGTCTACTGAGAAGATTGGCCAGTTCTGGTACTGCTAGGAGGAACATACCTTGAAATTGACAAGGAGTAGACTTATATAGGGACTAGTGCCACAAAAGTTTGGGGGACCTCACTACCATCAAGAAGAATCTGGAGTGGAGTGCATTCTTTGGACCCAGGGTCCCTGCACTGAGAAACTCCTAGACCCAGAAGAGAGAGCTGTAATACAGAAGATGGTGTAAGACAGTGAGAGACAGCAGCAGTGGGCTTGCCGGCCCACAGAGCGAAAGCTGAGTGCCTTCAGGGAGGAGGCTTATTAGCAGAGTTAAAAGAACCGTAATGTTTGCCTGCCAGAATGTGCCCCTTGCAGAGGCTGCCTCGGAGGATCCTGTGCAGGGGTCTTCCTACAGCGGGGCGGAGCCGAATGCCTCTGGCTGGAATCTTGCCAGCAGAGCTAAAAGAGTTATAATACTTGCTTGTACAGGGCACGAGAGGCCTGAGTGTGCCCCAGTGCAGGGGTTGCAGGCTCTCCCTCCCACTGGGCGGCATGGGCTTGGGTAGCATGGTGGCAAGAGAGTTCCACAGGCCCAGATAGTGTGGTGGAAGCTGGCAACAGGGGTTTAGAAGGGCCCAGTGGCAGAGACTTGGGAGATCCTGTGCAGGGGTCTTCCTGCTGGCGAAGCAAGGCCCAGCGAGGCCCAGCAGCAGAGCAGAAACCTTGGGCAGCATGGCGGTAGCTTGAGGCAGCAGTGACATGAACACAGCATCTGACCTGACCCACTGGGTGCTTGCCAAGTTACATTAGAATGGACATAGGTAATTTGGGGAAGGGTAAGCGTTTCTGGGAATCTGTTGTTATTTCTACTGTCTATTTTCAATAAATAATAACAATGCCTTTCAGTTTGCCAACACTGTGTGTCTTGTGTGTCTGGTTCAATCACAGATGGATGCAGCACCCATAGAATGACTGAGGCCAGTGGGTGTATGTGCCTCATTCCTAGCAGTCTTGTAGCTGCCTGGAAGTTTGAGGCACAGATTGTCTGCATGTGCAATACAGACAGACAGAGCAAACACCCAGCCTGCTAGAACTCCAAAGCCTGGGTTGTGATACTCAGCTATCTGTTGTTTACTTTCTTCTCTGTCCTGCAGCTCCCACTGCTGTGCCTGGCATGATCACTAGACTTGTGTATTGTAAAAATCACAGAGAATAGGTATTTCACATACAAAGTTGGACAAGAAATTGCAAATGGCCTTTGCTAGCTCCATTATGTATGGATTTTGTTACAAAAGCACCTTTGATTGGTGGAGAAGCTGTCGGTGACTATGGGGAATGGCAGGTGGATGGCTGCTGACCTTTTCAATTGTTGAAAGATCCTCTAAGAGTAAATTAATTGTAAGCAGATGAGAGAATTAATTTCTTTGGCTCATGCTTGTAGATTCTGAGTTAGCCACCCCCACACTCTAGTATTCTGGTTGCAGAGTTACATGGAAATAACATGTGGTCAGCCTGAGGTGTAGCCAGATAAGATGATGAAAAGCTGGGTCTCTGTCTGTGTGGTGCTATTTGACAGGTTGCCAGGCAGGATAAATTGCCTCAAAGATATCAAACTTTAAAGCTTAATTATTTTCCCATTAAGACTCCTTTTTCAATGCAAATATTAATGGAAGTGGTTATATATTTTATCAGCTAATGTCTTAATTTTCAACTAACACCTAAGGGACTTCTCAGCCTACAGGCAATCAGGATAGGTACTTGTGGGAAAAGGTTCTGGGAAAGTGGAAGGAGAGGACACTGTTAGGGGAGGAGGGGGCTCACAAATTCAGATTTCACAATTTTACATAACTTTGGCTTAGCGCATCTAAACGTTTGAGATAACTAGGAAGTGAGTAGCAAACACTAAGACAGAAAATCATCCTCACTAATATCTAAGTCTTGATGTGAACTTAGTTGCAGATTAAAAACATAATAAAAAAGGTCATGGCTGATGATCTACAGATAAATCAGCCTTTGAATAGGTATAAAGCACACTAGGTGATCTTTAAACTTGCTTATCCATAGATTTGATGAGAACAAAGATAATCCAGTTGTTCAGGAGATAATTGGCTAAGTTTTGAGCAAGAGGTCCTGGAACATCTTCAATAAATTATTAGGCTTTCAGAACTCTATCAGCTTCTCCTTGCTTGTCTACAATTCTAAAATACTGTTGGTTTCCAGAAGGCTAAACCTGATTGTGTCAGTCTCTCAACCTAGCATATATTGACACAGTTTTAGGTTCCTAGTTTAATAAACATTGCAATTTCAAGGTAAAAAAGTTCAGTATCTCAAATCACCTCTTTCTGACAGTCAGCTTTACACTGAAGGCAAACTTAGCAGGTGCTCTGGGGCAATTCTGTCTGACCTGCTGTGTTGAGGGCAGAGGAGACCACGGGAGAAGAGTGAATACACACAAGCATGAGGGGTAGCCCTGAAGCAAACAAGAAGGAAATGGAGTAGGGCACAGGGAGATCATAAGGAGAAATCAAGCAAAACCGACCATGGGGAAGAATGAGAGCAGAAAGAAAATGCTATCAGAATTACAAACGCCTGAAGTAGACTCACAGATATCTCCAGAAAATAAATCAGCCTTGTGGGCAGTCAGGGAAGACAGATGTTTGTTTTGGTTGGTTGGTTTGAAGCTTACTGTATGGAAGACTCTCCTTTGATATCACATAAACCAATCATGCAAATAATGGTGACCTGTCATTTTACATATCTGTGAATAAATGACTAGATGAATACATGATTGAAAAGGCACCTAGGTATAGAAAATGTTGAAATTCACAAAAGACTGGAGTGGTCATCCCTGCCAATGTGGAGATAATCTTCAGTCCTCTCTAAAGGTCTAAAATATGAGTTTTACCAACATCCCTGGTTCTGATATAGTCCCAGGTGGTCTAAAGAGTTCAGGTTTACACAGAGGCAAGTCAGCAAGGAATTCTCTGCACATCAGCGATAAGGAAAAAGTGTTGTCCTATAGTCAACTCTTACTTATTGGAACAACTCCTTAGAGAGTTGTTCACTGTTGTCATGGGTTGTAGCTATCTGTCCTTCATGTGGAAAAAGGGAGTGCTGGCTGAATATTTACTGCATGTGCTGTGTGGCCAGCCGAAGATTGGTTAGAGCATGGGTCCACATTAATCATAACAAGATGCGATTCCAAAACAGTCAGCTTCTTGATCCCCCACCTCACCACACACACACACACACACACACACACACACACACACATACACAATTCAAGCCCTGGTCATTGAAAAATCTATGCCTCTCTCCATAAAGCAGTCAAAGTAGGAATATCATAAAGCATTTTAAAGTTGAGAAGTATTTGGAAGAAAATAGGAGTGTATGTGTGTCCAATATGTGCACGGACAGTTGGAGAAAGTTAAGTGTCTAAATTTGGGTCAGCAGGAATGTGAAATTATTCCTGAAAGGAGTAGAAATATATTTTTCACTAACGAGTAGAAAATATGAAACTTGAGAGATATTTAAAATGAAGTTTGCTTGAAAGAAATTTTGAAAGTAATTTCACCAGATTTAATCCAAATCCTACAGATTTAGTCTTCCTTTTCTGGGAAGAAAAAAATTTTCCAAATTACAATCCAGGACACAGGTTCTCAACTTTGTTCAGGTTGCATACCACCTGAAAATCATAGCAGTCTTTGTTGAACAAAAAATCCAAATAAAAGAAGTAAAACATATGATTATGTGGTTTTGTGCCCATTCCTACAGTGTGTTTTTGGATTCTAATTTAGAAAAAGGGTAGCAGACACCAAAACATGTAAGAGAGTTTCATGGGACAACCTTCAGTCAAGAAAATTCTACTCAGTATCATTTCCTCCCTACAAATTGGGAAATGAATGGCATTAATTCATATTAAGAGCAGAACAGCTAAGTTCAGTTTCTGGAACATCAGTGTTCCTTAGCACATAGTTTGAAAACCATTGAAATAGGCACAAGAGAGACTAATCAATGCAATTAAGCTCAAGGGATAAACTAAAATCAAGTAATTTAAAGGGATGGTACAAAGTGTGGCTGTTGCATAGAGCAACTGCCAAGTGTCTGAACTTTGATAACCATATGTGAAAAGCAAAGTAAGGTCAGGAGATTGTTGGTCATCCCTTGGGTTCCTCATAAAGCTTAAATCCTCTACTACATGCTAAAAAAAAAAAAAAAAAAACAAAAAAAAAACCAGGAGACTGTCTACAAATACAGAAAGAATGGCTTTCCTTTTGGAAAGCTCCACATAACAAGTGTCTCATCTCCTTTTAATAGAAAGTAGTAGAAAATTCAATTTGACAACAATTACACGTCCAGCACTGTGCTGGAAGATACAATAGAGCATAATACATGAGATAATACTAAAAAGTAAAGGGAAAGCAACTATTCAGGAAACTACCATTACATTATTAATAACAATAACTTAAACATGCTCTTACTGTCAATATTCATTACTTTTGCATATTCTAGTTCACCAGTTTTGAATATGATGAACAGTGCCCAGACACAGTAGGCACTCATTAAATGTTAATTTCTTTCTTTTTAGCCTCTCTCTTTTTGCCATAACTGTCTAAGAGGGTTTTTACCTCTAGACTCTGAATACCTTTCTCTACATCTGGTGAACCACTTGTAAAACGTAAGAACGGAGCTTTGACATAGATGTCTTTTCTGAACAAAAATCTTGTAATGCTTGGCACATGTATAAGACTATCCTGTTGTTTTATTAATAACCAAAAAAATGTTTCAAAAAAAAAGAAAGAAAGAGAATCATTATTCCCTGGGATTGCTGTTTATTCTTTTCCAAATCTGTCTTGAGTTGGAACCAATGATGGTACAGGGAAGATATTGGCAGTTTATGGTCAAAGGCCACACCCGCAGCCTGTTTTCTGTACAGTCCATAAGCCAAGAACATTTTTTGCATTTTTAAGTAGTTAAAAAAATTAAAACAAGAACAATATTTCAAAACACATGAAAATTATATAAAAGCCAAATTTCAGTATCCATAAATTAAGTTTTATTGGGACATAGAAAGGCCCATTTGTTTATATATTGTGTATGTCTGCTTCCAGCTACAATGCAAAGTTGAGTAATTCAACAGAGACTGTACGGCTCACAAAACCTGAAATATTTACTGTTTGGCCCCTTATGGAAATGTTTGCTGACCCCTAGTGTAGAGGAGCAAACTTGAACACAGAAATCTAAAAAACTACACTTTTCCTTGGGCTGTGTTTTTTCTTATTTTTTAAATCAGTGGGTACAATAAACGACAACAAAGGTGTATTTCAAACGTAACGTTCTATGATCTATGGCTCTGATCAATTATTTTCCAGTGATTATGATAACAATATCTGTTAACCCATTTCCGTTTTTAGTCATCCTAAATATCTTTCTAAAGCAGCGCTTCCCAAACTAGGAACAATCACACAGGAAACGCGTCAAAAATGAAGATTCTAGGTCCCAACCCCATAAGCTCTAATCCAGTAGGTCTGGAACAAGCTCCAGGAATCTGAATTTAGCATTCTGGTGACTCAGATATATATTTTCACTGCAAAACACTGCAAATGCTTCACAAAGGCACACCGATTCATTGGTTCCCTTGCCCTGGTCTCAACAAACTAGCCATGCTGTAAAGAAAGGTTCAAACACTCTGGCTGCTGGCACCAACTGGACTATTTTAGTTTGTGTCCTGAGATTTTCCAGGGAAGATATTGCTGAACTTGTGGAGTTGTTCCCAGGAGAAATTCAGTAAGAGCTAGATCAGCCTTATACTTGTTTCTCTAAAAAAGCTGAAAAGGCTCCAGTCACTTCTTTCGCCTGTGGCGGGACTCTGATCACAAATCTATATGGTGCTCAGCGTTCTGGCTTCCTGTAGCAGAGAAAAGTCATTATATGAAATCACACACAAATGCCCAGCGACAAGATGGGAGAGAAATGCGCAAAAATCAGTCATGGAGCTTTCAAATTATGAAACTAGAAATTATATTTCCAAGAGTTGAAAAGTTTTCCCTTCTGAGAGTATTATTATCGGAATTCACGATAAAGCTCTTTCTCGTTTTATGCTGTCTGGGAGTTTTTAAAATCGATGGACCATAGAAGAAATGGCATGACATTCTCCTAAGGACTGGCAGCCTCGAATGGCCACACAATTCAGACCCTGAGACATAGAAATATCCATTTTTTTCTCCCCCTTTTAAATTTTCCTCTTTGCCCTGAGTCAAGGCTGAAGACTAACATTAACTCTATTCAGCAGGGACAGAGAAAAAATGACTACAGGGAATCAGAAGACAATTGTCCTTAGAAAGGTAGAACCCTGGGAAATCAACCTTACCATCCAAGGTTCCTAAGGCCATAGAAGGTCTCGGGAAAGGCAGAGACTTAAAGGAAAACAGCATTAGCAGTACAGTGCTGAAATAAATAAGGGTGCAAAGATAGGACACCCCTGTTTGGATTGTTCCAGGGTACAAAGAGCAACTCCATCCAAGGAAATCCAAAGTCAAAGTATTGAGAGAGAGAGAGAGAGAGACAGAGAGGGAGGGAGGAAGGAAGGGAGGGAGAGAGGGAGAGAAAGGGGAAAAGAAAGAGGGGCCGGGAGAGGGGGAGAGCGACTCCAGCTTCCCACTCCTTTATGTTTTTCTCTATATGTTTCACCTGGCAGTGCTCACTTTCCTGAAGTGCTGTGGAAGCTTTGAAAGATTCTAGGAAGAATTAAACATTTATGTGATTGAGCAGAGCAGGGATAGCATCTGTGTTATATAAGCTAGAAAAAGTGTGGCATACACCATCAAACATTTTGCCTTAGGCCGTAAAGTGATCACCAGCTGGTCTCAGAAACATCCCCATACCATGTAACACAGGGCTTTGTGGGGAAGAAGAGAGTGTTACATGCTGCTTGGAACAAGTGTACAGCTTGGTGGTACAGTTGAGAGGACGCTGGTTCTGACAGCATTAAAATGTTCATATCTAGTTGTCATTTATATCTCAGCATCTCGTTTTTTCTTTCTTCTTAGATTACTATTGATTTGCATACTCAGTTATTTTTGAAGCACTGAAAATGGATGAAGAAGAATTAAATATAAATACAGAGATAAAAGCACCCACAAGAAAGGGTGAAGTAATGATTATACGCATAATTCTTGGCTAGGCTCCTCTGTGCAAGGGTATGCATATGTGTGCATGCATGTGTGTGAATAGGAAGGAGAATCAAGTGACTTTCTAATGTTGAATCCATTTTCATGTCTCTATCCTCCCAAACCAAAGACATCTAAATCATTTGTTGAAGAGGCCTCTGGCCAGGTGGGAGTTCTCCATCTATCACCCCTCGACCTCATGGAGTCCCTACTCTGGCTTTCAAAGAGCTGGTAAAGGAGAAAGACAGGGAGCAGGAGAACAGCAAGGGGAGACTGCGGATGGCAGTATGGGAGAAAACAGGAAGTAAAAGTCTGGAAACAAGGAGAGGGGTGAGTGCTAAGAGGGGGACAGCAATAGGAGGAGAGAAAAACAGAAATGAGATCTCAGAGAATGGAAATAAATAGAAGAATTTAATTGTGTGCAGAATAAAAATAGGAAAAGGAAGATGAAGGAATACAAATATTTACGAAGTGAAAATCTGTGCTAAGAACTCTCACCTGAATGCTATTATTTAACCCTCTTGAAAATTCTGTAATGTAAGTATTATTATCCCTACAGATGAGGAAACTGAGGCTCGGAGTTATTAAGTATCTGGCCTAAGATCATAGAGATCATGGGGAAGAAGAGAACTAATACCAGTTCACTAAATAAATGTTTATTGAGAGTTTATTGTGCATCTGGCATATGCTAAGCAATTCCACCCTCATTTTCTTAATTCAGGAAATATAACATCGTATTGTATATATTGTTGTTGCTGGGTGCCGGGGAGTCAGTTCCGACAATAGTGACCCCATGTGTAGAACTGCTGCATAGAGTTTTCTTGGCTATAATTTTTACAGAAGCAGATTGCCATGTCTTTCACCTGCAAAGACAATGGGTGGGTTCGAACCACTGCCAACCTTTCATTTAGCAGCTGAGTGCTTAGCCGTTGCACTACCAGAAACCCTGTTTGATACACTACCATTCTCATTTTATGGATGTGAGTGAGACACAGAGGTCTGAATGAAAAATAGGAAAAGGAAGAGGAGGGAACATAAATATTTGAAGATCACAAAGCTAGTAAGTGGTAGAACCAAGAGTTGAACTCAGCTCTGTCTAGCTCCATAGTCCACACTCTTTTTATGACAGCAGAAGGTCTAATTTAAAAAATAGAATAGAAGGGCTTCGACTGAAAGGAGACGTATGAGTTGAGATAGAACAAATCCAAAAAGTAAAATAACAAAAAAAAAAAAAAAAAAAAGTGAGAAATGCATCCTCCCATTACCATCGAGTCGATAGCGACACAACAAGAGAGTAGAAGTGCCCTGTAGGATTTCCAAGGCTGTAAATCTTTACAGAAGCAGACTGCCACATCTTCTTCCGCAGAGCAGCTGGCGGGTTCAAACCACTGACCGTTCGGTTAAGCAGGCAGAGCTGCTTAACCACTGTGCCACCAGGGCTCCTGAAATGCATTCTAAAATATATTTGATGATTAGATTAAAATATATTGCTGTAAGAAGAGATTCAGAAAGTTTAACGTTCCCATCTGATTTTTTGTAGTCATTCTACCTTATCTTACTCTAACAGTCTTGAAACTAGATTTAGGGAAGCCGAGTTTTAGACAGGGTTCTGGCATTAACTCTGGTCAAGTCATTAAAAATCTCCAAAATTCACTTTCCTCATCTGTAAAAGTTATAATATCCTGTCTTGATGACTCCATAAGATTGCTGAGAAATTCAATCTTAAAAAAGGTAATATATGCAATTATCAAGTACTATATATTTGGAGGAGCCCTGGTGGCTTGGTGGTTAAGAGCTCAGCTGCTAACCAAAAGGTTGGCAGTTTGAATCCACCAGCTGCTCCTTGGAAACCCTATGAGGCAGTTCTACTTTGTCTTACAGTGTCTCTATGAGTCGGAATTGACCCGATGGCAATGGGTTTCTATATATGCATGCCACCACCCATCTATCAGTGTATCATGCTGTGATAGCTTGAGTGTTGCTAGGATGCTGAAAACTATGCCACTAGTACTTCAAATACCAGCAGTTCACCCACGGTGGACAGGTTTCAGCAGAGCTTCCAGACGAAGAGACTAGAAGAGAGGCCTGGTGACCTACTCCTGTAAATTAGCCAATGAAACTGTATGGATCACAACAGAGCATTGTCCGACTTGCTTGCTTCACGTCATCAGGAAGGCTCAATTACTAGAGAAAGACAGCATGTTTGGTGAGACAGAGGGCCAACGAGGGCAAGAGGACCCTCAGTGACACAGATTGGCACAGTTGCTGCAATGATGACTTGAACATGCTGGCGATTGTGAGGATGATGCAGGACCAGGCAACGTTTTGTTCTGTTGTACATAAGGTTGCCATGAGTTGGCTATGACTTGATGGCAGCTATCTACATCTATCTATCCATCCATCCAACTATTCATCTATCTATCATCTCCCTATAAATAAATGCAAACAGTCAAATTTA
Organism: Dugong dugon; assembly: GCA_030035585.1. Taxonomy (NCBI): domain Eukaryota; kingdom Metazoa; phylum Chordata; class Mammalia; order Sirenia; family Dugongidae; genus Dugong; species Dugong dugon. The sequence goes on from CM057466.1 coordinate 6,440,805, forward strand.
ACAGGTCTCTTGTCTTAGGCTGCAGGAGAGCCTCCAACTTGCCTTCCTTCTGATCCTGCTGTAAATCATTCAAAGATCAGACCTTCCATTTAGGAATCAGCCCATGAAGGTGCACTCTGGAAGAGGTGACCATTTCCTTTCTGCAGGATTCCAGAGCCTCCATGTTCTTAAAATTCTTTACAATCTGAGCTTTTGCCCTCTTGTATGTTCATTTTTCCCTCTTGAAGTCTTCGCATATCTTTTTATTGTATATTTAAATCTAATCAAGCCTTGAATATCGCCTCTGAATATTGAAAAACATCAGTTTGTTTCGTTTGACATAACAGAGTTGGAGCTTTTAGATTTCAGTGCACCAATTACTGCAAACAGTACCTGTCATTCTTCTTTCTCCGGACGTTCCTCTCCTCTCTGCCTGAAGTCCTTCTACTCAATCTTCAAGAACTAGCCTAAATGCTGTCTCCTTTATGAAGTCTTTCCTATCATCTTCCCTTCTCCTGCCTTCTCCTCCCAACCCCTGTTTGAAACTACTCCTATTCCTATTCCCTGGTTCTTTTCGATTTCCTCAGTATCTCGAAGAATTTTGTTTGTGCCGTCATTGTGACCTGGATCAGTGTGCACTGCCATCATTTGTGTACATCCCTATCTTCCCAACTAGACTATGAGATTCGTGAACTCAGTGCTCTAGTTCTATTTATCTTATATCTGTCCATTCATTTATTGACTTGCACATTTACTTACACATCCAACTAAAGGTATTATTGAGTGGTTACTATGTTCCAGGTGGAGCCTGGTGGCGTGGTGGTTAAGAGCTCGGCTGCTAACCAAAAGGTCAGCAGTTCAAATCCACCAGCTGCTCCTTGGGGGCAGTTCTACTCTGTCCTATAGGGTCACTATGAGTCAGAACTGATCCAATGGCACCTAACAACAACAACAACTATGTTCCAGAAGGAGCCCTGGTGGTACAACAGTTAAGTACTGGGCTGCTAACTGAAAGGCTGGCAGTTTGAACCCACCAGTGGCTCCATGAGAGAAAGACCTGGCAATCCGCTCCCATAAAGATTACAGCCTAGAAAACCCTTTGGGGGCAGTTCTACTCTGTCACATGGGGTCTCTATAAGTTGAAACCCACTCAATGGCACCCAACAACAACAACTATGTTCCAGACATTGCCTTAGGTACTGAGGACACAGTAGTGAATAAAACCAGCCCATTTTGAGTTTCATGAAGTTGAACATATCAATTTGTTTGTGTGGTTATTTGACTAATATCTAAGTCACAACTCTCTTCGGTGCTAAGAAGGCAAGATATTTAGGGTAATGAGAGCATATGGAGGGGGTTTCACCTGGTAAGGAGGTTAGGAAAAGTCTCCTGAGGAAAAGTCATTTGAGTTGAGAGCTGAAGGAAAAGTATTTGGTTACCAAGTAAGACATTTCCAGCACTTGGTATGTGCTTTAAAAACAAACAAATAAAAATGAATGAGGGACTGCCTCAAATGGGACAGATAAACCATATTTACTAGGGCTTTCTGTACATATTTATATCACCTCAGGTAATTCTTAAGACAACCTTATGAGGAAATATTATTGTTTAAATAAAAACTTCAAAAGGAGTAGATTAGAAATTGGATAATGAAGTCAATGTACCATAATCTTTCTACTTTCAGTCCAAAACACAAACTTTTCTAGAGATCGTCTGCCATATATTTTTCCTGGAAGAAACGTTACCATTTTTCTTTTCATTAGAGGATGCAAGCCAAGTAACCTTAATCTAACATTTGAATTTATTGTTCAAATTGTATTATTTATCTTCGTTTCCCAAATAAGATTTTCTTCATACTCTCATTCATTTCTGCACTGAATATTTAATTGAGTGAAATATTACATAAGGGGTTTTATAAATGGTTGCTGCATTTCATTTTAACAAATGTGATGGGTTGTCAAAATTGCTGCACTGTAGCCAAAACTCTGTAAATAGAAACCTGTTGCTGTAAACCAAAAAACCAAACCCGTTGTCGTTGAGTCAATTCTGACTCATAGCAACCCCATAGGACAGAGTAGATTGCCCCATAGGCTTTCCAAAGAGAGGCTGGTGGATTACAACTGTCCACCTTTTTGGTTAGCAGCCAAGCTCTTAACCACTGCGGCGCCAGGTCTTTTTATTGCTATAGGGTACACAATAATTATAAATATTATCCCAAATAACTGTATGCATTTTGCATGGCACATAGTAGATACTCAATAAATGATGACCTCTCTATGATCAGTCTGAAATGATCTTTGACTTATCATAGCCATTGTGCCTGAATATTCATTTCCAGGGTCACTGACAGTGTTAAAAACTGTGGCCAAAGGACAAAACAAAGTTCACTGAATTATGGTGACTGTCCTTGCTGTTCTGACCCCATTAGTATCATTCCAGGGTTTTTACAGAGCTCAACATCAAAAATAGAACTTATGCCTACGTTAGAAAAAATCACAGCTACCGTCTGCAGGAACATGCACATGGAAGACATGCAAATATGTGTATATTTTGAAATAACTTTACAAAATATGACCCTGGATAAGCTTTACAAAGCAGTATTTTTCTACTGAAGTTTGCTGTAAGTATAACATGCATACATAACAGCAGGCAGATGATATATTTATATAAAGGTAAAATCATTCCCGCACTTCCCCAAATAGGTGATATATTTTTTTCCATATTAATTCTTAGAGCACTGAAGTATTCACTTTCTGTTCCAAACTTTAATGAAGGCTCTGTTGAGGAGATTTGTCTCTGTAGCTAATTTTTATGCTAATCAGTCATATGTTATCTCCACTTTAACACCCCAGATCTTTTGCATGAATTTTCTCCATTAGCCCTGAACAGGGTTTCAAACTTACTCAGTAATGCCTCAAGTTCCTCATTCACTTTAGCTAAGAAAAAAAAATGGTTTGATCAAGAAAGCTAATTGTTTTTTTAGGCAATAAATGATGCCTACGTTTTGCATAAGGGTCCACATTGTTTTACCTTGAGGAAGGTTTAATTTTCATCAGATATTTTACACACACTGACCGATAATAAATTTAGACTCACCCACCCAAAGCCAAAACCAAAACCAAAACCAAAACAAAACCCGTTGGCCATCGAGTTGATTCCCACTCATAGTAACCCTACAGAACAGAGTAGATCGCCCCACAGGGTTTCCAAGGAGTGCCTGGTGGATCCCAATGGCCGACCTTTTGGTTAGCAGCCATAGCTCTTAACCACTATGCCACCAGGGTTTCCACTCATCCATCAGTACTGCTAAAAAATGAGAACGTGTTGGTAGTATTTAAAGAGAATCAGGAAGCCAAGTGCTTTTTGCCTAGGAGTCCCTGGGTGATGCCAATGGTTAAGCGCTCAACTACTATCCAAAGGGTTAGTGGTTTGAACCCATCCCAATGTGCCTTGGAAGACAGGCTGGGCAAACTGCTTCCAAAAGGTCACAGCCTTGAAAACCTTATGGAGCAGTTCTGCTCCACACACATGGGATCACCATGAGTTGACTAGATGTCGACCAACAACAACAACATGAAGTAACTATTGATTTCTCTCTTACCCTTTTGCACCTTTGATTGGATTTCTTTTGAAATCCAACCACAAGTTTGATTCTCTGGACCAAGACTACTTCATTACAACCTTGTGCAGGGTAACTTCATCAAGGTTTGGTCTCATGATTCACTTTGGAGGCCTCCTCACCCAGGACTTCCCCGTTGCCTGTGCTTCTCATTTCAACCGCCCACTAGCAAGACTGCTATTATTTTCCTCTTTTTCTTTTATCCTCCATTGTGATCATAACCATGCAAGGAACAACATACTGGGATTCACAGAGCACCACGTAACTCACTGCATTATGAGTCTGAGAAGACATGGATATTTCTCCATCGTCTGGAGGATAATTTTAATTAACTTTTCCTTCTTAATGTTCTTCCTCATTCTGTCTACACCATCTCCCCTCTCAAATTCACCCTTCCGTTTTGGGAGGCTTTTCAGCAATGAAGCAGAAGGAGGCAGCCTGAGAAAGGTTAGGCAAACACAACGATATTACCGGAATAAGTAACATATTGCTCATTAAACATTTAAAATCAACAGTTGCTCGCTTGATCTGCCAATATTTTGAGAAATGCCAGTTTTACTGCTAGGTGCCACTTGGCTTGAGCTGTTTAATTCATGATTTGTGAACTGACATCCGGGATAACAAAACTGTATTCCAGTTAGAATTTTGCTGTCAAGAGGAAAGCTGAAATATCACAACACAAAGCTCCCTGACTGTTTGCCTCTCCTTCCCCCGTCCCTCTCTTCTGCTCCCTCCCACCATCATGCCTCTGCCTTCATTCCAGAAACAAATGGATGTGTTAAAACAGTGAAATGTGTGTGTGGAAGATAAATAGTTTATCTTAAATATACTGTTGTAGTGTCAAACCAAGTCTCAAATACTTGTACATATTTTATTCACAGACATAACATTTCAAAAAGAGTAGGTTTTTTTTCTTTCTCAAACATTTATACATGAATGCAATGCCTACAAAAAATAAAATTAAAAAAAAAAAGGATGACAATTTCGCTCTGATCTTATCAGTATTATGTGCCCATCTCCTCAAGAGCGTGAGCCAGAATGTAGTATGTTGTTACACAAAAGGCATCATTTTCAACTGGCAGCAGTGGGAAGTATCTGGATTTTTAACACATTCCTCCACTTTCTCCCATGTTGAACTTCTGTTTTATTTTCCTTTAGCTGACACCAACACTGTGGCATCCTGGCTAAGGCTCCCAATCCTATGGGCATACTCCATGTGTACTTCTGCCAGACAATTCTTTGGTCAGTTGGAGTTTCAGTAACTATGTGCCAGGTGGTATGCTATTTTTGGGAGGGGGTTGCAAAAAGAAGCAAAATGTGGCCCCCACCCTTAGGCAGATCACAGGCTACTAGAGAGAAAGCTAAGCAAACAAATGACAGCGACACGTTATAATAAGTGCTGGAACAGAGGCATGTTGATCTTTGATTACAGTTCAGGATGTGTGCAGTGAGGCCAATGAGCTCCATCTCCTTGTGTACCTGGAGGCATGACTGTTCTGAAGCACATATGAAGTATGTGACTGCCAATGCTGATGTGCTAAAATGATGAGCCCAACATCCACAGAGTGGTGGAGGGATAATTATGACTTAGAAGTGGGTATCTTGGTAGGGAGGTGAAACTCCTAATGACTCTGCTCTCATAACAGGAATGTGTCTTAGGACCAACAATCTAGTTTGAAGGGGAGGAGCAAGGGAAAGATGGTAGAGTGTTCTTTGCACCAAATTATTCCCCTTTGTAGTGGAATACAACTTTGTATTTAAAACACACTACACACGCTGATGAAGGATTTTGTTTTGGTTATCAAGAGGGACAAAATAAGGCAAAGGCAAAAGAATGCATCTGCCTCAGACATTATTAACCAATAGAAGACTTACTTGGTTCTTGGAGAACATGTTATTGTATAATATAATTTTTATAATAATAACCATGGTGGCACATGTCACCAACTCCAGAGTAAATGAGAATTGCTTGGGAATGGGTCTACATGTGTGACAGCTAAAAAGGATTTGTAGAATCCATAGTTTTGGTGAATTGGATTCAAACTGAGTAATAGAGACCAATGTCTCTGAATCATTGATATTTGTACCATCTACAAGTTGAACACAGAACTCCAAACTGCACTGCCAACGTCTCAAAAATTTGATGAAAGTTACATGATGGTGGATTTATGTTAGGACCTAAATAATACTGGAATGTCTTTGGGACTGCAAATTCAGTCAAGTTTGTATCATTATTACCATTCCTTGAGCTTATAGAGGGCAAATTTTATGATCCAAGAAGTACAAGTCCAACCAAGCAAGTAAATGGGTTCAGATTTATTGTGAAGAAGAAAACACATGGATGTACTAATCTACCCTTTTGCCCATGACACAGGTCTACAAGTGCACACATTTAACAAAATTAATAAAAACGGTCAATTTGAAGTCATACATGCCATTGGATGCCTGGAATAACTTAAATGAATAAATGAAACATAAATATAAAGCACAAACTTCATACTACCAAACAGTTTCAAATTAACCTTCCCTACCAAGCCTTTTGTTAGAGATGCTTTTAGATTGAAAAACTGACCAGTCTGGGTTTTATATGTTTCTTCAAATCTTGTACATCCTAGCTTATATTGTTAATAATAAATAAGAGGCTACCATTATAAGAAAGGAAGAAGACATGTAGTCATTCATTTACTCACCCATTCAATAAGCATGTCTGTAGTGTCTATAGTAGCTCTGGTAACACAGTGGTTAAAGCAAGTGCTTGGCTGCTAATGAAAAGGTAGGGGATCCAAACCCACCAGATGCTCTACAGGAGAAAGATATGGCAGTCTGCTTTCAAAAAGATTTACAGACTTGGAAACTCTATGGGACAGTTCTACTCTGTCCTACAGGGTCACTGTGAGTTGGAATCAACTCGACAGCAGTGGGTTTGGTTTTCTGATTTTGCTTTAGTGTCTATAATATGCTCTGTTAAGCATGGGAATACAGCTGAAGGGCAGGGTTCATACCCTTCAGTATCTCACAATAGAGTGACAATTTTAAGACTAGACAGCAAGCCCTGAACAACTGAGAGTGAGTTGATTGGTTAAGCCAAAGTGCAAATAGGAAATAATGGCATCTTATTGAGAAAGAAGGCAACTTTTTAAAAAGCAAGCCATGTAAAGCTAAGAGCAATGGGATATGAGCACTGGGAACTACAGATACAGCCTTCCTTTTCTGATCCTTTGTTAAAAAAAAAAAAAAAAAAGATTTTAGGGCAACCTCTGTATCACAGATTAAAACTTTAATTTGACTTTAAAATGCTAGTTTAAAACATAAGTTGGTACCTGTGATTCTAAATCCATTCAATTCCACATTTAAAAAAAAGTTTTGGTTTTATGAAGACTTCAGGGGATATTTTGGGTTTAAGGTTTAAAGATTATCTCAGGGCAATAGTTTCAGGGGTTCATCAAGCCTCCATGGCTCCAGAAAATCTAGATTTCACAAGAATTTGAAATTATGTTCTGCCTTTCCCCCCCTTTGATCAGTGTTCTCCTATAGAATCTTTGATCAAAATGTTCAGTGTACAGCTACAGTAGTCAAAACAGCCTGGTACTGGTACAATGACAGATACATTGACCAATGGAACAGAATTGAGAACCCAGATGTAAATCCATCCACCTATGGTCACCTGATCTTCGACAAGGGCCCAAAGTCCATCAAATGGGGAAAGACAGTCTTTTTAACAAATGGTGCTGGCAAAACTGGATAGCCATCTGCAAAAAAATGAAACAGGACCCATACCTCACACCGTATACAAAAACTACTTCAAAATCGATCAATGACCTGAATATAAAGCCTAAAACTATAAAGTTCATAGAAGAAAAAATAGGACCAACACTTCAGGCCTTAATACATGGCATTAACAGGATACAAACCATAACCATCAATGCACAAAACCCAGTAGATGAGCTAGATAACTGGGATCTTCTAAAAATCAAACACCTATGCTCTCAAAAGACTTCACCAAAAGAGTAAAAAGAGAACCTACAGACTGGGAAAAAATTTTTGGACAGTACGAGTCAGACAAAGGTCTAATCTCCATAATCTACAAGAAAATCCAACACCTCTACAACAAAAAGACAAATACTCCTATTAAAAAATGGGCAAAGTAAATGAACAGACTCATCACCAAACTCTTCAAATGGCCAACAGACACATGAGGAAATGCTCGCGATCACTAGCCATTAGAGAAATGCAAATTAAAACCACAATGAGATACCATCTCACCCCGGCATTACTGGCACGAATCAAAAACACTGGAAATAACAAATGTTGGAGAGGCTGCAGGGAGATCGGAACACTTATGCACTGCTGGTGGGAATGCAAAATGATACAACCATTTTTGAGAATGATATAGTGCTTCCTCAGAAAGCTAGAAATAGACATACCATTCGATCCAGCAATCCCACTCCTAGGAATATATCCTAGAGAAATAAAAGTCATCACTCGAATAGGCATGTGCACACCTATGTTCATGGCAGCATTGTTCACAATAGCAAAACGATGGAAACAACCTATATGCCCATCAACAGACGAATGGATAAACAAACTATGGTACATACACACAATGGATTACTATGCAATGAGAAAGAACAACAATGAACCTGTGAACCACCTCATAACATGGATGAAACTGGAGGACATTATGCTGAGTGAAATAAGTCAATCACAAAAGGACAAATATTGTATGAGACCTCTATTGTAAAAACCAATGAAAAAGTTCACACAAAATGTAACAATCTTTGTTGGTTACTAGGGATGGGAGGGGTGGGGGGGTGAAATATTAAATAGACAATAGATAAGTTGTATCTTGGGTGAAGGATGAGACACAATACAGGAGAAACTAGCACAACCTGTATAAGGAAAGGTCATGTAAGCCCCATAGACACATCCAAACTCCCTGAGGGACTGAATTGCTGGACGGAGGGCTGTGGGGACCATGGTCTCAGGGCACATCTAGCTCAATTGGCATGACACAGCTTATAAAGACAGTGCTCTACATTCTACCTTGGTGAGTAGTGTCTGGGGTTTTAAAAGCCTGTGAGCGGCCATCTAAGATACTCCACCGGTCTCATCCCTTCGGGAGCAAGGGAGAATGAAGAGAACAGGATACAAGGAAAAGATTAGTCCGAAGGACTAACTGTCCACATCTATCAAGGCCTCCACCGGACTGAGTCCAGTACAGCTAGATGGTGCCCAGCTACCACCACTGACTGCTCTGACCGGGATCACAGCAGAGAGTTCTGGACAGAGCTGGAGAAGGATGTAGAGCTTAATTCTAACCCACAAAAAAAAGACCAGTTTTACTGGCCTAAAGAAGACTGGAGAAGCCCCAAGAGTGTGGCCCCCAGATACCCTTTTAGCTCAGTGGTGAAGTCACCTCCGAGGTTCACTGTTCAGCCTGGGAATGGACAGCCCTGTAAAACCAAATGAGACTAAAGAGGTACAGCAGTCCAGTGACAAGGGCCAGAAGGCAGAAGGGGACAAGGAAGCTGGTGATAGGGAACCCAAGGTTGAGTAAGGATATTGTTGATGAATTGTGAGATTGTTAATGATTGTCATAGGGCAACGTTTGTAGTAACTGATAAATGAGAAACTATTTTGTTCTGTAAGCCTTCATCTTAAGTGAGAATAACAGCACAATTGGAAGAGTGTAGTCAATGTCACTGAACTGTGCATGTAGAAATTTTTGAAATGGTGTATTTTTGACTATGTGTATTTTCACCAAAAAAAAAAAAAAAAAAAAAGGTTGAGAAGTTAGAGGGTTCATATGTTCTGGGGTTGTTAACCAATGCCATAAAACAACATGTGTGCTTCTGTTTCATGAGGAAAAAAAAAATGTTCAGTAATGGTAGCCGGGTATCATCCAGTTCTTCTGGTCTCATGGAAACGGAGGCAGTTGTTTATGAGGCAGTTAGCCACACATTTAATTTCCTTCTTCTATTCTTGACTCTCTTTCTTCCTATGCTACTCCAGGTGAGTAGAGACCAATTATGGTAACTTTGAATGGCTGTTTGCAAGCTTTTAAGACCCCAGGTACTATGCTATGAACTAGGAGGTAGAGCAAAAGCACTAAACACGTTATTAGGTCAATTAACTTGGATGTCTAAACCTCCAAAAAAAAAGAACCAAATCCCACAAGGTTTTTGGGTGTACATAAGCAGCCTCAGCAGCTACTCTTTGTTTTTTCATTGTTATAAATATACCTATCAGAACTTTTTCCAATTCAACTTTTTACAGGTGTATTTTACAACTTTTATAACTTACTGACAGCAATCAAATAATAGTTTAGCTTAACTAGTAAAGAATGTTTGCCTTGAACATTGTGTTCTTTTAAGATCTATTTATATGGGATCAAATTGACAACAGCAACTCAAAAGATTAGATAAAAAACTTAGGGAGCGGTGTGATGGTTAAGGTTGTGTGTTAACTTTGCTGGGTCATGAATCTCTGTGCTTTGGTAGTTACGATGTAGTTCGGCAGTCATATAATGATGTAATCACTTCCATGATGAGATCTGATATAATGTGATCACTCCCATGATGGGATCTGCTGTGAGCAGCTAATCAGTTGAAAGGGAGTTTTCTTGGGGGTGCGGCCTGCATACAATATAGGTGGACTTTCTGGCAAGGCTCCCTGAGTTTTGCTCACTCTGGATCCTGCAGCTGACTTCTGTTCATCTGATTTCTGGTCCTTAGGACTTCACCTAGAAGCTTGCCTGCCAGTTTTGGGATTTGTCAGCATCCAAGGTCTGGATCTTGGGTTTGCCAGCCCCTGCAGGTACGTTCATTGGAAGACACCTCTAGCCTGACTCACGGACTTGGGACTTTCCAGTCTCTACAACTTTATGAGCCATTTCCTTGATATAAACCTTTCTCTCTCTCTATGTATATATATATGTATATATATTTGTATATAGCCGCTTCACTGGTTTTGCTTCTCTAAAGAACCCAGTCTAACACAGCAGTGAGTTTATGGTAACAAGGGAGGAACAACTTGGAAAGAGAGGGTGAAAATGGTTGCACAACTTGAAGAGTGTAATCAATGTCAGTGAATTGTACACATAGAAACTGTTGAATTGTTGTACGTTTTGTTGTGTATATTCTCAACAACAATAACAAAAACAAAATAAAATTTAAGAAAATTAATTAGATGTATGCATTAAGACCTATTAAAGAAGCACATAAATAAAAGATACATCAAAGAGCTTTCATGGATTTTGAACACACTGATAACCACAGACACTCCAGTGATAAAATCCAGTGTGTAATCCAACATACACTGGGGATAGCTGCCTGGACATCAGTGATTTCTCTGGTGACTATTCCTGTGTCTTGGGCCTTTGAACAGGCTGATTGGTCCAAGGGGACAAATGATCTAGGACAGCCAAATAAAATTCTCTCCCTTTGAAACGTGAAACTTGAATGGAGAGTCTCAGAGAATGAGATGAATTTCTTTCATGCTAGATGGAAAGTTTCCAAACATCTCCTTCTTAGGGGCTGCTTCATTTTTGCCTTACCAAGGCCATATTGTTCAGCTTTTCATTCAACTCTATGATTTACTGCTGTGGATTTCTAGTAAATCTCTTGTTTGTCCTATGTTAGGGCAGTTAGTTCCTGTTGATTAAAACCAAGGTACATTAACAGAGATAAATACTTGATGATCAACTTTTCCTCTTGTGCAGCTTTAATATCTCAGGGTCTCTACAAAATAAAAGGCTAAGCTGAAAAGTCTGCTTACTTACCAAAAATTTCTCAATCATTGGAAAAAAGTAAGGCAAGGATCGTTAGTACAAGTCATGCTCAGCAGAAACTGGAGGATATTTTCAATGGGTTGGAAAAGCAGATTGAAGATCACAGTTAGATTGAAACCTAAACGTTTGAAATCTGCTGTCTTCAAAAAAATATACATAGAGCTTTATATGCTATCATCCTTACATCAGGAGTTCTTAATGTCATGCTTGAGCAGCTAGCGCTTTAATGGTCTTACCGCTTGTATTTGCAGATGGTGCGGCTAAAGGTGGCTGTGTACCTGTGTTTAGGTTAAGAGTCAGTAAATATAACCATCACTATTTGATAGACTGAGCACCCTTTAAATGTTTCCCAGAATCAGTAAATGCACCTATTACCCCTGTGCCTTCTGTCATTCAAGGCCCTGCATTGGCCTATTGAGAAAAAGCAATCCATGTTTGGGTATTACTTGCCTAACCTGTATATTTCCAATTGTTCTTTTTTTTTTTTTGGCCCAGAGTTATGGAGCCATTCTGCATTGTTTTGGGTCTTGCTTTAATGTTCTCTGCTAACTTTTCTTCTGCCCACCTTGTTTATGGACTCACCCGTCTAGCTGCTTATGAAATCTTACTGATTTTACCCTGCCAACAAGCGCTGCATTAAAAGCAAACTTTTTTTTACTGCTTCCTGATTAGTTGTGTTCTTGGACTTGGTAGCTGCTTATATTTACTTGCTACTTGAACTGTGTCTTCTAAAACGACATTGATTAAGCCATATGGGACATAAGTAGTATGTTAAAATAAGATTCATTGCCATAAAGAGGAATTAGAGAATATCACCATTCCCATAAAATGTGAGCTTGGTTTAGAATCACATTGAGCTATATTTGTTCTTTCACTTGCCTAATAAATATTGATTACTGCAGTTGACACTTTAGGTACCCAGTGCAGATTCCCTTTCCAGAAGGTACACCTATCTTCCAGCTGCTATGAGAACTGTGGTTAGCAGCTTACATCTGTGGCTTTCTCTGGAGACTTGCTGCTGGATGAGAGCCAAGACATCCTGAAATTCCTGGGAGCTTACAATGTCCCTGTTCTCAAGTGGTTAATGACTAATACAGATTAACAAATATTAGCCCTTTCGTCTCAAGGTAGAACAACTATGCAGTGCTGTTTACAATCCAGAGCCTCACCATGGACCAGGCTCAGCTAAACATTCCCTGAGACAATATTGTTTTTGGCTTCTTCCCTTTCTTTACCCCACTTCTCTCCCTGCTTATAGGTTTTTCCTTGAGGAACACTCCCTCAATAAATCACATACACCTAAATCCTGCCTCAGGCTCTGTGCCTAGGAAAGCTGACTGAAGATCATTATCCACTTTGGCCAGGTACTGGGGCTAAAAATTTGAACAAGACATTGTCCTGTTTCCCAAGGGTTTGAGGTTTATTTCTTTTCTGGATTTCTCCAGAAATATTCTGGTCTAATAATTGCTGAATGAATGAATGGTTTTATTGACTCATAATTTCCTGTTTCTTTGAATCCACACATTCCTGATACTAGATACTTGAGGTTAGAGCCATGTTCCTAAAAATTATGTAATTTAGTGTATGTAAATAGAGCCACATTTGAAATGGCACAGAGGAGTATGTATTAAAACACTATTGTTAGTCCTTTCATAAAGTGACAATTAATCATTAAATGCATCTACTTTGAAATCTGAATTTCCATATATCACCTTGATATAAGAAGGTATTGCTTTACTGGGTAATGTATTGTCTCCATGGAATTTACTGGCAGCTCCTCTCTCCCAGCCCCTGTCCCTTCTTATATTTGGACTCCATCTCTGTTTTTATGGTTGTGATATTTGGCTCCAATGCTCCTGTTCAGCTGAGTGTTTCTCAAGTCACTCAAGGCCAGTTTTCTTTTTTTTCCCCCCTTCTTTCTTTCTGCTGGGCATGTGAGTGGGTGGCTATAAGCAAGAATTTGTACATGATATTGAGAGGGAGAATGAGATAGGTCTACTGAATGGAAAAGAGAACTAGAGGTCAACTCATTACAGTAAATTCCAAAGGATTACCTGTATGTGTGTGTGTGTGTGTGTGTGTGTATACATATGTATGTATATATACACACATGTGTATATATATAGTTTCAGTTCCTGAAACTCTCTTTCATCAATTGCCACTGAAAATATATTTATAGGCCACTGGATAGGGCTTGGGACTCTTGATAAAACGTGATTTGTTATACTATAGCCTATTAGAACACATTTGTGTAAGATAACAGAAACGTGATTTAAGAAGGATGAGAAGGAGCGCGGAGGTCAAGAATTAAGAAAAAGGTAGAGAGGTAAATGGAGGAAAGGGCGATTGGGAGGAGAGAGTAAGAATCAGTAGAGGCCCTCTCACTGCAAAATGCAGATTCTTTAGTGTAAACTTGCAAGTGGCTAGCGATAGCCCTCAGAGAGATTGAAAAATAGTCTTGATGTGACTGTACTTTGAGAAAGTTAGAACTGGGAAATACTCTAAACCAGAATGAGTGGGTGCTCTACTGGCTGGAGGGGATTGGTAAATTATTGGGTCCACAGTATTGATGAAGTATGCAATGTATGCCGATAGTGGATATATAAGAATCAGGTTCAAAGTGTAGCTGATTGAATCCCTGAACAGTTACTTAGTCCACATCTGGGGTTTTGTAGGAATCCTGGGTATAAATCTAGTGTGGGGTAGTAAAGCTGGACATTCTCTATTTATTCACTCTAATAGCTGCTGCTTACACACAGCAATGGTAGAGTAAACCTAGAAGTAAAAACAAACAAACAACAACAACAACATCTACAAAAGAAGAATAAGTCAGAGTTAGTACAAATGATTAAAGCTAAACAGAAGTGTTTTTAAAACCTCGTGGCAGGTATGCAGGAAGAGAGGAAAGTATCGAGTGAATGAAGCCAAAAATAAATGAAGAACATAATATTAATGGTAAGTCCTGATGGCTGAGATACTCAACTAATTTCTTAAATCTAGCGTTAGTAAGAAAACAATAACTGTGTATAATGATTTAATTAAGATTCTGCAAAAAACAGCTCCTGAAGGCAGAGAATGGAGTAGCTGGAAAATGTGGACATTAACAAATCAATGACTGTATATGATGTCCACAACTGGCTTGATAGCTGGCTGTCACAGTGACTGAATTTGATTTTTGCAGTGGTACGAGGAAAAGAGAGCGCTCTATGTATATACAAAATATGTGGTAATAATGGGTGAATGGAACCAACCTTCATAATAAGTTTAGAGACTAATTTTGGAAGCTGATTTAAGCACTTTTTAAAAGGCACAGATGTTCATAGAGCACAATCTTAAACATCAACGTGACAGGTAAGCAATATTATCTGCAGAAGAGCAAATGGTGGGCATCACGTTTGATAGCTTTATAGTTGGCAGAATTATAAGCGACAGGAAAACAGCCCAGGGCAACTCATATAGTTGAGTTTCAATAAACAGGAAATAGATGTTAAAGATTGTAATTTGATTTAAATTTATTCTGAAATTGATCCTATTGGTTTGTCAATTAGTAAAGATTTATCATGAATGACTAGATTTATCTAGTTTTGATGACCCCTTCAGTGGGGGTAATAGAGGCTCATCACTGTATACAAGAATTCCTATGGGAAGTTTGCAAATGGTGCTAAATTTAAAGATGTTGCAAGTGCCATTGAACAGAAAATAATGCAAGGGATGCCAACACATTTACAAACATGAACACAAAGCATCTAAAAAATAAGATTGAGCTTAGAAAAAATAAATGCCAAGGAGAAAACAATCTAACAGACACATATTCCCTAAGGAGATGAACCTGGAAATTCAGCAACATTGAAAGAAAAACAAGCATACATGATTATAAGACACACAAGTATATTATGTGTACAGCAAATATAAACAAAAGAGACGTTACTTTGTAAGCTGAGTGTAAGGGAGCACTCTTCAAAGGTCAGAGAAGTGCTTGTAGGTACAACACAAGCAAACCGAATAAAAAAGAAATATTATCCTGCACCTACCATGTGCAAAAAACTAAGCAAGGCTCTCACAGAAAGAAAACAAAAAGTAATATTAAACATGCAAAATTTAATTGAATATTTTTATGGCCCAAATATAAAAATTGAGGAAATTTACAGAAGAGAAGGGCAAAAACTAATGAGAAGGAGAAGCTGTAAGAACGATGTAATCTCAGCTCAACAAGTACTTAACTTTAACACTTGCAATGTGTAGTGCACTGTGCTTGATGTTCTGGGGAAACAAAACAACAACAATAACAAAAAGCAGAATATGTATCCCTCCATTCCCATCCACCGGTGTTTTATTCTTCTCTGGGAAAGAGATTTATACCCTGCAGAAATCTGCTCTCTGTTCTAGAATCTTAAGTGTGGTATAGTGGAAAGGACAAGGGAGTTAGCAGAGATCCAAGGTCCATTATGATTATAAGATCGTATAAGTAAGTGGTTGAGGAAACCTGGTGTCACAATGGTTAAGCACTAGGCTGCTAACCAAAAAGTAGGCAGTTCAAACCCACTCAGTGGCTCCAGGGGTGAAACGCTTGTTGATCTACTTCCATAATGTTTACAGTCACAAAAACCTTATGGGGAAGTTCTACTCTGTCACTTGGGATCGCTATGAGTCAGAATCAACTCGACGGCACCAACAACAACATACGTGGTTGAGTGAGATGATCTGAGTTTTCTTCTGTATGTTCCATGTTTCCACGGTTTTCAGTTCTGAAGAAAAGACTAGAAGAATAGAGAGGTGGCTACGATATATAGAATAGGTAAAGAATAAAGGTTGCTTGAAGGAGGGAAGTTTAATATTAGCCACAGGCATGAATAGCTAGTTAGAATCGAGACAGGATTCCCAAGGGAATCATGATGCAACCAGCAGAAGCCGAGTTTGCAAGGTAAACGTTTTTTTAGGGGGCGGGGTCAACTATTTACCCCATGTGATGTAAGATACTTCTTTATCTCATTTAGGTATATATATGTATTTTTTTTATCAAGCAGGATATTGGAGGCAACTTAGAAAAGCAAGGCTCAGGTTAGCAGCAAGAACGATGCAGGATGATGCCGCCAGGATCTGAATCAGTACCATGGACAACTCCCACAATAATGGCAATCTAAACACAAGGTTGCTCTGTCATCTCAGATCGTTCCCCAACAAGAAGAAAGTGGGCACTTGAGTTGCAAAAGCATCCAATAGAGGGTAACTTTAAGTTTGCACCGTTGACAGGGCTTTGCCTGACCAGACATGGCTTTTAAATAAGGATTGGTTTCTTTAAGTCTTCGGCAGAGATTTATTCTTTGAAGTGGAGATTCTAAGTCTTCCTCTTTGGTCCGCTCCCTCTCAATGGAGGAACTATTTAAAAGAGTACAAAGGAGTTACTGTTGAACATGAAAAACATGTGAATATTTAATTTAATTCACATTACTTCATTTTATTTAATATTTTATCATTTTACTATGTACACATATTAAAGTATTAGAACTGTTGCTGTTGTTAGGTGTCCTCAAGTTGATTTTCCATTCATAGTGATCTCATGTGACACAGTAGAACTGCCCCATAGGGTTTTCTAGGCTACAATCTTTATAGGAGCAGATTTTCAGATCTTTCTCCCTCAGAGTCACGGTATGGGTTTGAACTGCCAACCTTTCAGTTAGCAGCTGAGCACTTAACCATTAAGCCATTAGGGAGCGTCTAAAGTATTAAACTAAAAACAATAAAGTATCTTGTTCATTTCTATCTTAGAACACAAAATTAAAGGTTAAGGAAGAATTTTATTTTAAAAAACAATAAGCAAAAAACAAGATTCAGATGCTTGGTCTCGATAATTTGATGTTTTCTGATATCTTGCAAGCATCAATTTTAAGAGTTAAACCACCCCCCCTCAAAAAAACAAAACATTAATAGTAAGGATAAATGGCTGAGGAAAAGTTAAGGTGAAATATTACAAAAGTATATTCAATAGCATGAATATAGAATTGTGTAATGCTAGTTATGGAAGGGGCCTTGTAATTCAAAGTCTCATTTTACACTCGGGGAGACCAAGACACAGAAAGTGAAGTGCATAGTTGACAATGGTCTAATTAAAATTTAAATCTTCTGAGATCTGCTGCTTTGCAACTTTTTACAAGATTACATGCTCTTAATGTGCTCTTCCAAAAGTGTCTGTGAGCTTTTTCACTGGCTCATCAGGTTAAGCATGTTTATCTGAATATCTACTCTTGATTTCAGTGCTTATCCCATTGTGGACCATTAACAGTTTACCAACTGACACTGGTCCATGCACCACACTTTGAGTAGCAATGCTGTAAAAGCACAACATGTGCTACTGAACGTTACAACAGTCAGAGATGTATACAGAGTATAAAGATGTGCCAACCAAGTAAAGGCAGGTCAAAAACTGAACCCTAAAACCTCCAGTTTTTTCTTCTAACTTAAAAGACTTGTAACATTTTACGTCTGGGTTTTCCCTAAACAAAATTTCTAATGCTACTTTCAGTTTTGACCTGTAGTGTCTCCCAGCTAATCTAGTCCCACCTCCTTTGAGTGGAGCTGTCAGGAATAAATGGGCAGATGGGGCTGGCCGAGTGGGCTAAAGCTGCATCTCAACAAACTCACTTCACTTGTGACCCAGATGAAACAGAACTACTGTCTCTGAGGATGGGATGCCATTTGCGGGTTAACAATGTCTGATACTTCCTTAGGTATTTTGGAAACTGGGAACCACCTTTAGATAGTAAGTCGACTTTTTTTGCTCAAAGGGCTGAATGTTTCATCGATGCCTATGTAAACAGAGTTCAGCAATAATGTTCCCTTGGATAATTACACCCAGCTATAATCATTTTTAAAAATCATTCTCCCATGACAGCAGCCTAATACAAATGCCATGCCAGCATCAGCAATAATTTAGCATACAAGGAATTTTATATGTTCTCAGTATTAGAACAACAGGGTTTCTTTGAACCATCATAACCTTAAAACATGGGGCAGAGGACCTTCATATGAGCCCAAACAATTTCTTATCAAGTTTTCAGAAAATTTAATTAGTTTTTAAGTGACTCTTAATACATTCTAATATTAAAGAACTACTGTGGTTCAGGCTGATTATGAGTAGAGAGGTGACTACATGAGAACTGCCTTTCTCTTTCCCATTACAGACAGTATTTGTATAATTTTTTTATGTCCATATAAAAAAAAAGTTGCTGTCAAGTCAATTCTGACTTATAGCGACCTATAGAACAGAGTAGCATTGCCTCATAGGGTTTCCAAGGAATGGCTGGTGGATTAGAACCAACCTCTTAGTTAGCAGCCCAGCTCTTAACCACTGCACCACCAGGGCTCCAATACATATATTTATATAAATATAAAAAACTCTAAAGCAGCTTGCTGATTTCTAGCCTATAATATAAAATCAAAGTAAAGGTAGGTCTTATTTTAATAAATAGCAAGAAACAATGTTCTATAGGCATTAAAACTCTGTTTTTTTCTCTTAATAAAACGAATGAAATGCTTTAACAAATGTCTGCCATTTAATAATTTTATTCCGTTTAGTTGTTGCCCTTTTGGTTTTGCATTAAGTAGAGCAAATATATTTAAACGAATACATGTAGGAAGATAAATATACTTAGCCAATTTCTAAAAATTGCTCAGTCATTTTTGGGGCAGGAGTATGAGTTGGGTTAAACATTTTCTGAAAGGTGTCTTTTTCAGAGCTATGGGAAGAATCTGAGGCTATTCTGTCATTTAATGAATGATCAACTCATCAAGCATTTGGTGTAAATGCATATCCACAATATTTTAAGTGCTAGAAGGGGAGGGGCAGAAAATAGGTAGGAATTTAGAGGAGGTGACCTAGGGGAGATTCGGAAATTATATGCTCTGCTTTGCGAATCACAGGTGAATTTGGACCTGCTTTAGCAAGTTATAGTGAAGGTAATCATACTCAGAGGCCACAGTAAAGGGTTGGTTGATATTTCTCCAGTAATATTTACGATACTCTTTTGCCACTGAATCTAAAATATCGACCTATTTCGTGGACGGGAAGGGCAGCCACTCCTCCTCCGTGTCTCAGGCTCTCCATTTTGTAAGGGGGGATAACACCAGACACCTCGAGACCCTGTAGATCAGAATTTTCTGGTATACTTTCTTCTTACGGCTACTTCTTCTTTTTTTTTTTTTTTCTTTCATTTGACTGTAAGGAGGCTATGGGGAGGTAAAAGAGATCAACTGCTCTTCAGTGCTGTTGAGAATTTAATCTGAAATAATAGGCCATGAATCAGACTCACGGTTTGTCAGCTGTCTGTAACAAACCCAAACCAAATCATATCAGACTGAGAAAATAGAATGGTGATTATTAGGCAGTTTAATGGATAAAAGAAATTTTATCTTCCTATATTTAGATTGGATCCCTGGGAGCACAGTTGTTAAGAGCTTGGCGGCTAACCAATAGGTTGGCAGTTCAAATCCATTCCTGCTCTTTGGAAATCCCAGGAGGCAGTTCTACCCTGTCCTATATGGTCACTACGAGTCGGAATTGACTCGATAGCAACGGATTTTTTTTTTTAACAAATATTTATTCTGGAGCCCTGGTGGCAGAGTGGTCAAGACCTATGGCTGCTAACCACAAGGTTGGCAGTTCAAATCCATCACCCCTCTTGGAAACCGTATGAGGCTGCTGTGAGTCAGAATCGACTGGACGGCAATGAGTATATTTATATTGGAAAGTACAAATATGAAAAGTATACAGTCAATCCTATCAAGAATCTAATAAAAGCACCAGCAACTTACTCCCAAAAGGTCATAGCCATTGAAAACGCTATGGAGTACAGGTCTACTCTGAAACACTGGGATTACCATGAACTGGAATTGACTTAACAATACCTGGTCTGGTTTTTGGTTTTACTTAGTCATTGCTCTGCTCCCTCTGTGCTGTGCAGTATTCTAAGCACTTTATTTGTGTAGTCCTTACGCATTTTAGCTCACCATCCTGGACTCCTGCCATTTGCCACAAGGAGAACATTCCTGGCCTCCGCAGCCTGTGCTCCAGCATGAACTCATGTGAAGCAGACCGGAACCCAGACTGCAGCCTAGAGCCAAGCCCACCTGACTTCAGCTTGAAGCAGAATCATACAGCTGAGCCCAGCCTTAGCTGAGACACAATGAACTTGCAAATCTGAAAAATAGGAGAGTGAATTTTTGAAAGCACTTAGCTTGGAGGTGGTTTGTTACACAGCATTATTGTGGCAAGGGCTAACTGATACAAGTATAAACTTGAATCGCTTGTAGTAATCACAGTCTAAATATTAAAAAAAACTTTTAGTAAAGTACAGTGATACTCATCCTGTCTTTTGATTAGATTTAGATCAGGCATTGAAGAGTAAGAAAGCAAAGATTTATTTCTTTATATTCTCACTCAAGATATGTGTGTGGTTATTTTTGCATACAATCATGTTGATTTGGAAAGCAGCATAACACACAGTGATTCTGTTTTCTTCTCATAAACCATGAAATAACACAGAAAGACATATCCAAAGTGCCAGTTGAGTAACTTGTCATTGACTTAGCTGTACTAAGAACCCCTTTTCTTGAACACATTCATGTTTATCTTCCTGTTACTACCCCATGCCTTTTCTGCAGCTTCATGTCCCATTTATTCCAAAACCTAGCTTTTATTTAGAATATATTTGTAAATAACCTTTTAAACACTTCTTTGCTACTCTACACAGAATCTGACTCCATCTCACACTTAGTGTCTTCTGGCATAAACCATCCCTTCTATTGTTCTGAGTAACAAGTCCCCTCAATTCCTTTCTCAAATCAATATCTTCCAATTATGTTTGGAAAGAGAGGCAGGAATATGCTCATACTGACCCTAATCCATTTCCTTTCATGGTCCACTGGTTTTCAGAAACCCTACTCTCCTGGAGAACCAGTCCTCCATGTTTATTGCCTTGTCTCTTGAAGGTCACTGTCCTTCTTTTTAGTATTTTGAAAAATACAGGCAAAGAACACATAGGAACAGATTTTTATTTCTTCAGAGTCCCCTCCCCCAACTGCCTCCTTTATTTCAGGCTCTTTGTAAGTATGATAAAGCTGGAAAAGAAGAAAGTCAAATACGTGTTAAAATGTGGTTACTGAGATTATTTCAGAATGGAAGCCTGGTTAGTCTAAGTCTATAGCTGGAAGAGGTTGACTTCTGAGGAATAAGAGATGGCTGCCCAGTACGCAGCCTAGTGAGCCCCACAGCTCTCAGTCCCCACCACACAGAGAGAATGAACAAAAAGGTGAAAGAAGGGTTAAAGTGGGACAATGCCTTGTTTATATCCTCTGTTGAGACTGCTGCCTGGCTGCTGTGGTTGTGCTCACTCCCTCTGAAGCACTCTTACAGCACACAAGTTCCACTGGGTTTTCTCAGGGTCCTACTCAACCCTTCTGGCTGCAACAAGTTGGAAGTGAAAGGTAAGTCTTGAAAAGTGGCAACGTTCCTCGTGTTGAAAAACTGGACCATAGTTAGCAGTCATTCTACTTAATGAAAATGTTACTCTTTTGGCATTAAATGTAAAATCTGAGGTCGGATATCTGTATAACATAAATACACTTAATGCTAAATGTTGTGCTGGTGAATTTTCAGTTCTATGCACTGCTAGGGGTGTGTGTGTTGTTGTTAGATGCTGTCAAGTCAATTTTTGACTCGATGGCAAGGGTTTTTTTTTTAATCACAACAACAAACAGGCCATTGATTAAGAGCTAGCCCTAAAATTTGAACATCATGAAAGAAACCTTGTCAGTGTCTTCATCACTACTAAAACAATATATATTAAAACAAAATACAAATGATATTAAGAGCACCTTATATTCATTTAAACATAGTTACTGTGGAAGAGATAATTTTAGGCACTCCCTCAGAATTGGCACAAACATTTTCCTTTGCATGCCTCCCATTTGTTATTGTTTGCAGACACAGTGACTACCTAACACTTGTTTTATGTAAACAAATAAAAAACTCAATAAACAGTACATCCTTTCATACGCTGTAGCAGTAAACTTCCATTTTAATGAGATCTGGATTCAATACAACAATTTTCATTTCTCTTCAAGTTGGTTAAAATAAGATTTTACCTGAATTCCTAAATCTCAAAAGCATCCATAGCTCTCTGTATGCTGGCTCAATACAGAAAATGTCAGTGTGCTCTCTCTGGGACATTTTGCAAACAATTCTCTGAACTTCCGGAGGTGGCATTGGAATATCAACCAGCCGAATGACCTTAGGGATTAATATTCAATAACTCTTTCTGATAATCCTACAAGAACAACTTACTTCCCTACTGTATCTAAACTTGCTATAATACAATGTGACCCTAGTAGTTCAGGTTAGAAATCTCTTCCAGCCTGTTCTAGTAGTTTTGTACTACAATATTCCTCACTTCCCAGTCAAAGATAAACTGATCTTGCCGCTAGTGGAAGGTGAACCCATATTATGAGGGAAGCTTGCTTTCTAAGTTCTCTCACTTCCTATGTACCCTTTCTTCTCTACATTTCCAAAGCATAGCTTTTGCTCATTCCTGCTTAAAGGCTTTGCATGTCTCTCTTGCCTCCTTCTCAGAAGTCAAATCCAAACAAAACAAAACCTTAGTAAGAGGTTAGTCAGCAAACCTTTATGCACTGACGTACGTGACTGATGAAGCTTACTATATGACATCATCCTGAACGTGTTGCCACCTGGAAAGAGTTTCCCACACCAAAGGGATGACTGCCTAGGGGTGAAAGCCTGAGCTGCCCAGCCCTCCAGTGCAGACTCTCCTAATTTGTGTACTGGCTCACACCGATCTCCTGGAATGGATTCCAGGTATGCAGAAATATTGAACCCCTCAGCTCTAACAGGGGTAGGAGGATCTACCCAATTCACCTGTCATCATGATCAGCCTAGTCCAGTATGTTGTAAAGACATCATTTTCCATGTGTGCCTTGATGTGAAAAAAGATAGTGGAAAGCTCAGCTAGGAAGAACGTAGACTTTTTGGATGGGGATAGTGTTTCCATTGTGGCCTGAATTGAACCATAGATGTGCCCTCTATATATCCTGCTCACCAAACCCTAGCATACTCCCAAAGATGCTCCCAGTTGTGTATAAAGGGAAGGCGGGGAACCGGAGGCAGGTTTACTGGATACCTAATCACAGTGGATTTCTGGCATGAATGGCCTCAGTATTCCTCCTTTCCTTATCCATACTCATTGCCATGGGAACTTGTAGGGCCTCCCTCCCACTTCTGACTCAGGGATCAGCCATATAACTTGCTTTGATCATTGAAGTGTTAGAGAACATGATGCAAACAGAGGCTCAGAATGGGCTTGCACACTGGGGCTTGTTCTGCTCTTGCTCTCTGCTACTGCCATGAGAAGAAACATGCTTGGGCTGGCTGATGCAAGATGAGGGGCATGAAAAGCAGAGCTGAGTCACTTCGTGTCATACCAGTTAAGGCCTTGCTAGATCAGTTGCCTCCCAAACATGTGAGTGATCTCAGACAAGATCAGTAGAGCTACCAGGCCAACTAGATCTGCCATGTGAGCAAAAATGCTTATTGTTGAAGACCACTGAGTTTTTGTGGTTGTTTATTATACAGTAGTATTCAGACAATGAATTATAGATTGTGTAATGAAGCTTAAAACTTGTTGCCGTGGAGTTGATTCCAACTCATGGTGACCCCGTGTGTGTCAGAGTGGAACTGTGCTTCATAGGGTTTTCAATGGCTGTAATCTTACAGAAGTAGATTGCCAGACCTTTATTCTGTGGCATCACTTGGTGGTTCTGAACCACCAACTTTTAAGTTAGTAGCTGAACGCAAACAGTTTGCACTACCCAGCAGATGACACAACCTTGCTTGCTGAAAATAAATGACTTGAAGCACTTAATAATTAAGGTCAAAGACTACAGCTTTCAGTATGAATTACACTTAAGTGTAGAGGAAATGAAAATCCTCACAACTGGACTAGTAAGCAACATCATGAAATCAAATGACATATTGCATGGGGAAAACATGCTGCAAAAAATCTCTTTAAAATCCTAAAAAGGAAAGATGTCATTTTGATGACTAAGGTGCACCTGATCTAAGCTATGGTATTTTCAATCACCTCATATGCATGTGAAAGCTGGACAGTGAAAAAGGAAGACTGAATGAACAAATCAGTCTTGAAGAAGTATGCTTGAAGTCTTCAAGCCAGAATGTTCCTTAGAAGCAAGGATGGTGAGACTTCATCTCGCTTACTTTGAGCATGGCATCAGGAGGGAGTAATTGCTGGAGAAGGAAATGCTTGGCAAAGTAGAGGGTCAGCAAAAAAGAGGGAGACCCTCTGTGAGATAGATTGACACAGTGGCTGCACAATGGGCTCAAACATACCAAAGACTGTGAGGATTGCACAGAACTGGACAGTGTTTTGTTTTATTATGCATAAGGTTGCATGAGTTGGAGCTGACTCAATTGCAACTAACCACAACAACAATGAAGCTTAAGCTTCAGGGCCCTTCACTTGCCAAGCCCTTTTTCAAGACCCTGGGAAAGGCCTTAGCTGTTTGTTAAATTTGGTAATATGTGTGGAAGATTTGCAAAAATAAGATATTTTAATCACAATGGTTTGAATTGTTGTCTCCTTCCACTCCCTCTTTTTCTATCACGCTTCTGAAGTGGTCATTGTAGTGGATGAGGTAATCTTGGAAATTCTAATAAGGGGAAGTTGAGTTGGTGATGTCTGTAGATTGGTTGAATGGGATAAATTTATGCGGTTCACAGTTGATTCTATTATTAACACCCTAGTGTAGGGGTAATTCAAGAACACTTAATTGGGCTCATGAAGAACCTGTACATAGATCAAGAGGCAGTCTTTTGAGCAAAAACAGGAGATACTGTACGGTTTAGAGTCAGGAAAAGTGTACGTCAGGGTTGTACCCTTTCACCATAACTATTCATTATGTATGTTGAGCAAATAATCTGAGAAGCTGGACTATATGAAGATGAATGCAGCATCAGGATTGGAGGAAGACTCATTAACAATCTGTGTTATGCAGATGACACAACCTTGCTTGCTGAAAGTGAAGAGGACTTGAAGCACTTACTGATGAAGATCGAAGATTACCGCCTTCAGTACGGATTACATCTCAACATAAAGAAAACAAAAACACTCACAACTGGACCAATAAGAAATATCATGATAAACAGAGAGAAGACTGAAGTTGTCAAGGATTTTCATTTTACTTGGATCCACAATCAACACCTGTGGAAGCAGCAGTCAAGAAATCAAAAGACACATAGGCACTGGGCAAATCTGCTACAAAAGACCTCTTTAAAGTGTTGAAAAGCAAAGATGTCTCCTTGAAGACTAAGGTGCACCTGACCCAAGCCATGACGTTTTCAATCACCTTATATGCATGCGAAAGCTGGACGATGAATAAGGAAGACCAAAGGAGAATGGACACCTTTGAATTGTGGTGTTGGCAAAAAATATTGAATATATCATGGCCTGCCAAAAGAACAAACAAGTCTCTCTTGGAAGAAGTAAAACCAGAATATTCCTTAGAAGCAAGGATGGTGAGGCTCCGTCTCACATATTTCGGACATGTTATCAGGAGGGACCAGTCCCTGGAGGAAGACATTATGCTTGGTAAAGTAGAGGGCCAGTGTAAAAGAGGAAGACCCTCAATAAAATGGATTGACACAGAGGCTGTAACAATGGGCTCAAGCATAACTACAATTGTGAGGACTGCTTAGAACCAAGCAGTGTTTTTTCGGTTGTACATAGGGTTGCTATGAGTGGGAACCAACTCGACTGCACCTAAACAAGAACAACCACAGTGTAGGGGTATCTATTTCCATTGAGCTGACTCAGCATTGCAGGGACATAGGCTGTACTATGACATAAATGTGTCCCAAATCACCCAGTACCAGAATTACGTGAGTATCAAAGGAAAATTTTGAAATATTCAAAGCCAGAAGCTACTCTATGAAATGTTCTTCCAAATGTTGTTGTTGTTGTCTGGTGCCGAACTGATGCCAACTCATAGTGATCCAACATGACAGAGTAGAACTGCCTCATAGGGTTTACTAGGCTGAAGTCTTTAAAGGAGCAGATCTCCAGGTGTTTTCAAACCACCAATCTTTTGGTTAGCAGCCAAGCCCTTAACCATTGTGCTACCAGGATAGAGTGACTCAACCACTTGGGAAAATTCTTTGGCATAATCTACTAAATCAGGATATTTGCCTACCATAGGATCCAGCAATCCCACTCCTAGAACATAGCAAGCAGAAACGGGTCCATATGTTCTCCAAATGGCATGTCTTAGAATGTTCGCAGCAGCACTATTTGTAATGGTTTTGAACTTATCTCACAGACGCAATATTGAGTGAAAGAAGCCAAACACAAAAATGTAGTATATGTACAATTCCTTTTATGTAAAGTATGAAGCAGGCAAAACTAATTTGTACTGTTAAATGTCAGGATAATTGTTACTCTTGTTGGGAGTAGTGACTGGAAAGGGGCAAGAGGGAGCCTTCTGGGGCATTGATAGTGTTCGGTTTCTGGATCTGGACGCTTATTTCATAGGAGTCCATAAGTGAAAATTCGGTGAACCACACAGTTTAGATATGGGCACTTTTCAGTATGCTCATACTTCAGTAAAACATTTGAAACTTATAACAGAGGATTCAGCTATGATCAAAATGTCAAATGGGAAATCTTTCATGTCAGGAATATACTTGATAACTCAGTGTATATAATCATGCATATTATACACATCAACTATATGTTACATATAATTATATATAGTAAAACCTGCGAAAGCCAGAACCTGTGTGAGGTGGAACCCCATCAGAGAAGGAAAACTCAAATATTTTCCACTAGCAGAGAGTGACAGAAAAGTGATAAGACTGCACACTGTCAAAGGTGGAAAACTTGCGAGAAGCCTAGAAAAACAAGGCAGTCCCACCAAGTTCTGGCTTTCACAGGTTTCACAGTACTTTTAAATGAAAACGACGAGATGACATTTATCAACATTTCTCTATTTAGGTCAGAAATCTGTCACAGTATTACAAATACTGGGCATGGAGGTATGTGAAGTCGTATGTGAAATCCCACTGTATCACTAAATCAAGAAATATGTAAATTTATTGTCAACTTTACAAAAATACTAAAACCAACAAAGATAACATAAAACCCTTAACGTGTCACTAGAAGGAGAACATTGGCGATACACTAGCTAATGAGCGTTGCCCACTTAAAGAGTGTTTTTAAGAGTAGCGACAGTACGAGAAAACTTGGAATGCTCTGAAGATCTTACACCTCATTGATGAAAGAATCCTCGTAGAGATTCCTCTTCCTGCACATTGACAACAATCATAAACTTTCACATGGCATCACCAATAAGAGTTGTAAAGCTCAAAGGAACTTTATACAACCTTAAATTCTAAAATAGAAAATGTGATCAAATAAAAATTGAATTGTCTTTCTCTTTGCCCTATAGAAAATATTATAAGACTATATTTTTATGAAAAGGCAACAAAGGTCCCTGGGGGGTACAAATGATTCGCACTTGGCTGGTAACCAAAATGTTGATGGTTCAAACCACCACCCACCCCTGCCCCAGCAGTACTGTGGAAGAAACAGGCCTGATGATCTGCCTTCGTAAAGATTACAGCCAAGAAAACCCTATGGATCCTTTCTACTCTGTAACAGATGGGGTCTCTCCAAAGTTACAAGCCAACAACAAAAACAAAATTAATAAAATATATACAAGAAAAAAATATAGGGGTAAAATTATTAGAAGTATGTCAGACAGCTAATTCATAAAATGATGATGACATTCTCTCAATTTTGTGAGATATATGGTATATGCCAGCTTTTCAAGTTCATAATTCATTGCTATTTCTATTTTAATTATAAATAAGTATTGATATGTATACCGAATTTTGTATTATTTTTTTAAGAGGGTCCTCCTTTCAAACTGTAGAAGTTTCAGGCCCTACAGAACCAGATGCACTTTCAGAACTAACACGCATTCTCCCCCGCGGTGTGCCCCAATTGCAGGCTGTTTTCTGGCTGTCATTCCTCTTCTTCCTTCAAATCTCTTGGCTACAGGTTGGAACTTCTTCTTTCCCACCTTCCCTTTCTTTTTCTTGATCTTATTTAGACAGTTTCCATTCTGCAGTATAATCTGGCATTAGGGGAATATGCATGGATGACCCTTTACTGCACCAGTCCTAGCCCAAGAATTGAGACCATCTCTTTTCTAGTCTAATTGAATGAAGGTCTTGACATACCTACCATCATCCAAGGTAATCTTGAGCAGACCTCTGACTCGTCCAGCAGAATCCTAACATTTTGGTCACCACTGTCAATACCCTAATGCACCCTTCTGTACTCCTTAGTCGCATGCCACACTGAAGAGCAAAATTGAGAAGCTGAGAAATGAAGTACGAGCTAACTACACATGAACTTGTTGAAGATCTTCAGTGCTCTCTAGCTGTAGGAATATTCTCACATTGAAATGACGTGTAGGTGAGGAGGGAGAATGAGCTCATTTTGAACTCCCTGCCATTATTCTGAAATTTAGGGAGACAGAGAACCCAATGAGGAAAAAACAAAGAGCTTCTTTGGCAGACCATCTTATTTAAAACTTCCATCTCCTGAGTTAGGATCACTGTCATAGATTGAATTTTGTCCCCCAGGAATATGTGGCAACTTGGGTAGGCCATGATTCCCAGTATTGTGTGGTTGTCCTCCATTTTGTGATTTGATGTAATTGTCCTATGTGTTGTAAATCTTAATCTCTGCCTGTGGTTAATGAGGCAAGATTAGGTTATATTAAAGAGGATTAGGGTGGTATGCAACACCCTTACTCAGGTCACAGCCCTGATCTGATGTAAGGGGAGTTTCCTTGGGTGTGGCCTACATCACCTTTTATCTTACAAGAGATTAAAGGAGAGATAAGTGAGCAGAGAGAGAGAAGGACCTACTAACACCAAGAAAGAAGAGCTAAGACTGGCGTGTATCCTTTGGAACCAAGGTCCCTCAGCTGAGAAACTCGTAGACTCAGGGAAATATTGATGACAAAGACCTTCCCCCAGAGCGACAGAGAGAAGGCTTTTCTGTGGAGCTGGCGCCCTGACTTTGGACTTCAAGCCTCCTACACTGTGAAAGAATAAACTGCTGTTTGTTAAAGCCATCCACTTGTGGTATTTCCATTATAGCAGCACTAGATAAGTAAGACAAACACTAACTCAGCATTCTGATTTAATTCACTGTTTATGAGAAATGAAAACCACTGATACATATTTTTTCTATGAGGAGTTCAGAAAAAAAAGTCTCAACCCACCAAAAGAAGGATTAATTTGCATGTAATGAAACTGACACACAGGAAAAATTTAAAATCAATCTCATGCTTAAAAGCAGAACAACACTGACAGTGCCTCCATATTTTCTGTCTCTTCCCACAGCTAGCTTGTTACTAGGGAACACATATTTTGCATATCACCCACAAATCTCTCCTTTATTTAAATTAAAAAAAAGCAACACCATGTTTTTAATCAATCTATTTGCACTTGGCTGTCATAACTCACAAAAGCACTTTGATTTCCTTTCATTATTCACAAGAGAACTAAAGGCAGATGGATAAAAAAGAGGATGAAAAGGAGGGCAAATTAAGGGTTAATACACCTTGCCAGATTCAGACAAATATAAAAAATGGGAAGCTGTGTATTCATGGCCTTTAAAAAATCTATGCTATGCTTTCTTCCCATTGACAGTTACCAGTATAAATATAGGCTTTTGTTCTTTAACTCTCAGATTGTTCTTCTGTGGTTCTTATTGTTGTTTCATTAGCCACAATTCTTGTCATCAGGACAGTCTAATCTCTTCACTCTGAATTATGAGATTTTAGACATCACTAAAAGGAACATCACTAAAGAATGCAGGGATGCATCATTTTGACATCATTGGTCAAAGTTCTTCAACTAACAGTCAAGAGATCAAATGCTCATCAAGGACCAGGCAGGCAGAGTCAGATGACTCCTAGCATGTCTCTGAGTTTTAGAAGCAGAAGTGTCTCTGCAGGGATAGCAGAACCTCCAGTGGTTACCAAAACCAGCTGATCATTAGAACTTTCTGAGTATGGATTCCAGATGTAGCAAATAAACATTCAGGATATCCAGCTAAATTTGAATTTCAGATGAAGAAAAATTTTTTATTGTAAAGCCTATTTTCTGGGAGTGCATCAGGAGTGGATGCATTTATCTGAATGGATCTGAGGAATGAGTCAGGAGCCAGTGGATGGGAGTAGTATGGGAAAGGACAGGTATGTTTATTACATAAGAATAAATACGTGCAAATTTGTAATTCCCTTCCTGTGTATTTATTCCTGGCAGAATACAAAATATATCTATAAGACCATGTTTATCCAAGACCCTCTGAAAATGGTTCATTCTGGAAAGTCAAGTTTTTGTTTGTTTATTTTTTAATAGCTCAGGGGATATCTCTTTAAATAGTAAGACAATTTACATTTTAACTTCTTTGGATGAAAATCTTTCTTAAACATGTAAGATGTATATTCCTGTCATTTGAAACAGACAGCACTGCCATTAATTTGATTTCTTTCTATGAAGAGTGAGGGTCATTGTTATGAGCATCTGTTATTGTAATGCACTGGTATCTTTAGAATCCATTGAAGCAAGGGCCTGCTATTAAATGTACCTGCACTGCTGGGAGTTTTCAGTTTTTGCATCTGCTTTTCTTGTTTTTCTGTCTTCTCCCTGGTCAGGCTATTAACTGGCATTTTTTGCCCTTTTCCGAATTTTCTAAGATTCTTTCCCCCTTGGATTTGTTTTTCCTTATCTTCTAAGTTTTAAAAGTAAGACGGCAGGACATTAAATCCACTTCTTAGACCTGTGCAAATTTAAAGCAAAGAGCCTATATTAAGGTCTTAATGGTGTCTCCTGTGAAGAAAGCTAAAAAAAGAAAAAAAATGGCCTTAAACTGTCAAAATAGTTGCCACATAGATATTCTACTGGAATCGACTGCTAGCTGGTTCCAGATAGGTGTGGTTATAACGTGGCCAATTCTGAGGTAGATAAGTGAGGTATAATATGCTCCCTCTGGCTCACTGGTTAAAGCACTTAGCCGCTAACCAAAAAGTAGGCAGTTCAAACCCACCAGCCGCTCCACCGGAGAAAGATGTGGCAGTCTGCTTCTGTAAAGATTACAGCCTTGGAAACCCTATGGGGCAGTTCTACTCTGTCCTATAGGGTCGCTGTGAGTCACAATAGACTCAATGGCAGTGGGTTTGGTTTTTGGTGGTATACACATAGAAATCCTTGAAATTAAAAAAAAAGAAAAAACAAAAAGATGATATAAAAAGGCAGGTGGCTCTGGGACCAAGAGACAGCAGACACTGGAACCAACCATTCATTCTGCACTACTGGAAACAGTGTACAGAGAGAGAATCTGGTCTGCCACTTACTCGCTTATATGACATTTTACCAGTCATTTAATCACCCTGTAATTTGGTTTCCTCATTCGTAAGATGGTGTTGATAATTAATACCAGCTTTGAGGAGTGAAGAACATCTTTGCTGCTCTCCTCCTGTTTTTAAACTGGCCATATGGGATACAACTTTCACTCGTTTTCCTCGGGGTCCACACCTCACTAGGTCCTCCTCAGTGGAAAGACTTTCTGATTTGATGGACCAGAGCCTAGGTCCTTTATGGTCATGAGTTATGAGTGCAGGACTTCTAAGCCTTGAAGGCAGGCTTCTAAGTTCCACTATTTCCCTTGCGCTTTTGTGCTTACGCATGTGGGAACCTCTTGCATCTCTGTGAGCACATCCTGAGTGAGGCTTCTCCTTGGGGGTTAGAACTCCAGCTCTGCTTCTATTCCTACTCTTCACCCTTGCCATTGTGGAATAAATGCAGACCTAGACATTGAGATGTGTGGGGAATGGGATGGAGGGGAGGTAATAAGAAGCTTCATTATGATCCCTAGCCTAAGCTTCCCACTCTCTCCCCTTTCCAGAGAAGCCCTGGAATGTGTAGAGGGTAGAGCTATGGTGGTGATGGTGGTGGTCATGGGTAGTCCTCAGATGCTTTTCTACCTGTTAATAAATCAGATAATTTGTTCCCTCATTTCTCTAGTCCTTGCAAATAATTTTCTGTATAGCAAACTTGGAGGAGTGGGAGGGGGAGAAGCACGGATTAGCACCAAATCCCATGTGGAAATGTTATTACCCTCCGAGGACTGTGCTGGTTACACAAGGAAAAGCTTAACACACAGATGATTCCCACTCACAGCGAACACATGCGTTTCAGAGCAGAACTGTGCTCCATAGTGTGTTCATGGCTATGACCTTTTAGAAGCAGATTTCCAGGCCTTTCTTCTGAGGAGACTGTGAGTGGATTCAAACCACCAACTTTCTGGTTAGAAGCCTAGCATTTAACCATTTGTGCCACCCTGGGCCTCCTAACACGCAGTAGACCCTTCAGTTATTTAACTCTCTATTCCCTCCATGAATGGGGGAAGGGGGTGAAAGGAAGGAGATACAATGATGAAAGTGGTGACTCATAGTTTTGTACCTAATAGGGAAGCTATGACATATAACTAATGAATGATTGCAAAGGCTTTTGGAAAGATAAAGTCTATAGAAATGCCAAATAATAATATCAGGGAAGTAGAGATGTCAGTTGAATATAAAAGAGACAGCTTATATTCTCATACAAATATCTTTGTCACCATCAGCAGCAGTGGAGAAAAAAACAGAAAGAAGGGTATGTGACAGGTTCATAGTGTTTTATTAAAAATAGAACATGTTTTAAGAGTGTCTGGATTTTCTTTAAAATTAAAAGATGAACACTGACTCCCTGCCTGCTAGAATAGATTCAGGAGTGCCTCTGGCAAAATCACTGGCTTTCCCACCTCCAATTATTTATGTTAATTAAACGAGGAGGGCAAATTTGGTTCAAGGCAGGAAAGATGTCAGGAAGCCATTCTCCCAGGGAAAGGGCTAATGGCGTGCAGCTGAGAGCACTTTGCATGGAAGCAGTTTGTGAGCTTCTAGCTCTGGGCAGCTCGGCTTTCCACTCTGGATCCAAATCTTGCTCCAGATCCAAATCTCTGGTCCATTCATAGCACACCCCCCACCCCCAACCAGGTGTCCTGTTGTTAGGTGCCAGCAAGTTGATTCTGACTCACAGTGACCCTAGGGGACAGAGTAGAAATGTCTCAAAAGGTTTCCTAGGCTGTAATCTTTACAGGAGCGGATCATCAGATCTTTTCTCCTGCAGGGCTGCTGGTGGGTTGAAACGGGCAAACTTTCAGTTAGCAGTTAGTGCTTAACCTTTGGCTACCAAGTCTCCTTCAGGGTGTCCTAGGGGTTTAGGTAAGCTCAAAGAAGCCCACCAGCTTAATGACTTATATTTAGGAACCTGGGACAAGAGGAAGGTCTTGACTTTTTCTGCGACTGTATAAGGTTCTTCCCAGGCAGCATTTCCCAACATTGTGGATGAAGATAAATACTGTGCAGAAAAGAGCTTGAATGGCAAAGTAACTTTGGGAAACACTGTATTAAAATATATACATATACATATAATATTTTTAACTGCAAGAGTTCTTTAAACCTCTAATATGATAACATGTTCTGTGACTCTCTAAAAGGTCAAAGCAGTGTGTATCCCCCAAACTTACGTGACCATGAAACTGTTTTCCAGAGTGTTCCGCAGGACAAGCTATGAGGCACACTTTGGGAAATACTGTTCTGGGATCACCAGCAGATTTTTCTTCTTAACTTGGGCTTCCTAAGGGTTTTCTAGAGAGAGCTAAGTCCCCAGAAGAGCCCAAAAGGTGGACTTTGGGATTCAGCTGGAGTCTGAACAAGCTCTTTAGGTTGTGTCTCCAAAGACGTTAGCACCAGCGTATGGTTCTCTAACTTTGTCTCAAGGACTGCATGCAGGTGTGTTCATTCAGATACCCCCAAGTTTTTTCTTTGAGCATAACAAGATGCAATTAGATTACACTCACCCCTTAATCCGTGGATGGATCATCCCTCCTTGCTATGACTGAACCAGGCTTGGCCTCACTTAGTGAACTCAAACACGTGGGGAACATGGCCTTCCTTGTTTGAAGGTTACAGGACATCTGCAATGGCGACCCTAGTAACTAGTCATAAAGGAAGCTAGAGCCAGAAAAGGGAGGAACTAGTATGTGCTAAGTTCTCTGGGTACCCTGACCACTTCGAGTGTAGGCTGCAGAGGCCAAGGTATATCAGGTGACTGGCATCTGACGCCACATATTAATGTGCACAACCATGGATGTCTGATATATTCTCAGATGGCACCACAGTATAAATAGAGATAAATCAGCTCAGTATCCAGAGCCTGAAGGAGAGAATTGTGCTGAAATCATCTAACAGGATAAAAGAAGCCTAGTTTTAATATGTTAAACACACACACATAACTAAGGCAGCCAATCTGAGGCAGAAGCAGATGTATTCAGGGTACAAAGAATAACATGTTCAGCTAGCTCGGCTTCCTTTCAAACAGTATTTCTCAACAGCAAGAGCTTTCTGAGAATGTGTTTATAAGGTACAAGCATGTTTCTCCATGACAGCAGAGTCCTTATTCACTTCAGATTTTCTTTTATGCCTGTTTGTTTCAGAGGACATTGCCTTCCTAGGAAACAATCCAGAAAAGGAAGCGCATAAAGAAAGGATGCCTTACTTTGGAAAGACGAGTCGGAGGAGAGCGTCACCAACTCCTGTGAATCCCCCAGTCTCCTTTCCTTGGTGAGTCATAGAGAAGTACTTTAGTATTATTATCCTGAGAGCTGTGACTACTCTTTATTCATAACTGCCTGGTGCCTGTTTTCGAACCATGTCTTTGGAACACACAGAGCATTCAATAAAAGGTGTAGACCAAACATTTTTAATCACTCAACCCTGCACATCCACTAAATCTTATTTGTCAAATTGCCATGAAATCTAAATGTGATGCTGTTTTACTTCTGTTGATTAGAATGTTTTTGTATCATTAACTTTGTAACTATCTAGATTCTTAACATACTGAGAAGGGGACATAGCATCTGGCTCCACTTTCAATTGTGCTTACTGTCGACAACAGAACTCTCTAAAAATGGCATCAGTGTCTATATTTATTCACATCTAATTTATTTCAGAGGGACGGACTCAGTTTCTAAACTGAAAGATGATCTTCTCAATGACCACTAGGGATGTCCTTCTTTCTTAAAACATGAAAAAACAGAAAAAAGATGAAGGGTCTCTATATATCATAGTCCTTTACTTCCTCACAGTCATGCTCTAAGCATGATAAATAATTTGGTTGTAGATTTACACTTAACTACTTATTCCTATTTCATTACTGTTCTCCTCTAAACTCAACAGATCAGACTTTCCATGTGGCTTCTGACCTTGTTGTTGCTGACTGCCATCAAGTCAGCCCCTGAATCATGGCGACCCCATGAGCAACTGAATGAAATGTTACCCAGTCCTGTGCTGTGCCCATGATTGGTTGCTAACTGAACCGTTGTGATCCATAGGGTTTTCATTGGCTGATTTTTGGGTGTAGAATGCCAGGCCTCTCTTCTTAGTTTGTCTTAGTCTGGAGGATTCGCTGAAACCTGTTCAGCATCATAGCAACATGCAAGCCTCCACTGACAGATAGGTGGTGGCTGTGCATGAAGTGCATTGTCCTAGAATTGAACCTAGGTCTCCCACATGGAAGGCGAGAATCCCACCACACAGATGCTATTTTCTAAGTCCATATTCTACAAAAAGTTAAGCCTGGACCAGGATAGGAGCATCACCTAAGCTCAAATTGCTACTTGATACCAGAGTAGCTCTCCCCACAAATTGTGGCCCTAAAAGATCAAAGATTTGAGGGTCATCCATATTTGCAATGTTCTGCATGGTGAAAATGTGGAAGGGTAAATGAGAAAGGCATACAACCAAGAGAAGAAAAGTTAGCTATCCCCTTTACTTGATTCCTGTCTGTCATCTTCAGTTTAGAGGAAAAAATCAAAAATGAAAGAACAATGGTGAATTGGATAGAAGTGTTGTTCCCATTTTAGGTGTCTCCCTGGGCCCGTGGCATTAACACACTAACACAGTAGATTCTGCATTCAGATGAAAATGACTGATAATGGCTGATAGCTGGAGATCATGGAGGTAAAAATGTCTGGAGCAGTTTACACTATTTTCTTAATTAATGGGGGTATACTCCTTCTCTGAGGTTTTTACCTTCTCCTCTCCCATGTTTTCCATTTGTCCCCACTCACACATATATTTCCTACCACTCTGTGTTCAAATTTGCTTTAGTTGTGAGTAGCAGGCTCCTCTCAACACGTTTAGCAAGAGAAGCTGAAAGAACAGGAGCATGTTTATGGAAGCGTTCCTTGCTGTTAGCTGCTCTGGACAAGTCTTGGGAGGCTTTGACCCCAGAAACATGTATGGTCTGAGAGCGGGGTTTAACTTGTCAGTAATGGCCGCCAAGATTAACTTATATAACCATTGCCTTTTTCCAACTTCGTAAAAAAATACTAGATAGCATGGCATCTGAGGAGGTAATATGTATAATCATATATTTTTATATGCTTCAAAGTGTGTCCTTGTCTCCCTTCTCTTCTCGTTGGAACCTACTTTACTTGGGCTGCAATTACCCCTTTGATGTAGATGCCTTCCAAATCAGTGTTTCAAGCACAGGTCTCTCTGCTGAGCTACAGATACCTATTTTCAATTCCCTCCTGCACAAATTAAAAGCAACATATCAAAACTCAATTTTTTATCTGACTCCCACAAACCAGCTTGTCCCTGTGTTTCCTACATCAATATTGTTGTTGTTGCTGTTGTTAGGTGTAGTGGAATCAATTTCAGCTCACAGTGACTCCGTGTGACAGGGTAGAACTACCCCATAGGGTTTTCTACACTGTAGTCTTTATGGAAGCAGATTGCCAGGTCTTTCACCCACAGAGTCGCTGGTGGGTTCGCCGATCTTTCGGTTAGCAGCTGAGTGAGTGCTTAACTGTTGCACTGCCAGGCTCCTTTATATCAACGTACAGCACCTAAACCCACTCAATAAGCAAAGTCAGAATATTAAGTCATCTTGGATTTTCAATTTCCATTATTCCCAATATCCAATTAATTGCCACGGGAAATTTTGTAAATATCTCTCCAATACACCCTCTTTCTTTCTACATTCTCATGGCCTTAATTCAGCATGTTATCACATCTCATAGAGAGAATTAAAATAAATTCCTAAGCACATACAGAATATTATACTTAACAAGTGGAGAATAGAAATTTTCTTAAACACACATGAATTGTTTACAAAAAAATCATCACATTCTGAACTACAAAAGTAAGTCTCAATAAATAAAGACTGGCATCTATAGATCACACTCTCTGGTCATAATGCAATTAAATTAGAAATCAATAACAAAAAGTGGCAGGAAAAAATAACTGTTGATTTTGAAATGCTAAATAATTCAAGGGTATCAGAACAAATTATAACAAAATGAGAATGAACAATGATGAAAACAGTACAAATCAACTCTTGAGGATCTTAGCTAAAGCAGTTGTTAGGAAATAACCTATAACCTTAAGTGTTTATGTTTTAAAGAGATAAAAGTTGAAAATTAATGAGCTTAGCATGAGTTTTTTAAGTTACAAGAAAAAAATATAATAAGCTCAAAGAAAGTATAAATAAGTAATAAAGATGAGAGGCCAAGCTTTTGGAAAAGGGAACAAATAGAAACAAACACACCATAGAAAAGATCGAAAAAACTAAAAAATTGCTCCTTAAAAATTATCAGGTCTCTGTCAAGAATAAGATGAGGAATTATTATAAATACTTTAGGCAGTATTTATTGGGAAATTTGAAATATTTATGTTAAACAGTTTTAAAAATTAAATGAAACAGTCAAATACCTTAGCAACATAATTTAGCAAACAATGCAACTTAGAAAAATGGATTTAAGAAGAAATAGAAACTATTTAGAGTTTATAGACATTGAAGAAATTTGTCTGGCAGATTAAAATTTTTCCACAAAGAAAACATCAGGCTCAGATAAAGCTGAAGGAGAGTTCTATTCTGCTGAACTTTTGGTTAGCAGCCCAGCTGTTAACCACTGTGCCACCAGGGCCCCACTCACTATTTAAGAAAAAATAAATAAATAATAAAACAATCCAATTTACCGTTCTGTTTCTGTATTTATAAAAATACGAAATATTTTATAATTGATTTTTTTAGACTAGCAAAACCCTGAAATTACTTGCTAAGCAGTGGCTTTGTCTCCTCTTTTGCTTCTTCCAAGTCCATCCTCCACTTTCAGTGTGACTTTTCTAAAATGCAAATCTGATCATGCCAATCTCTTAAGGAAACTTTTTCAGGGGTCCCTCATTACCAGGATAAAACATCTCACCTCTTGCCTGCCTTTCCACCTTCAGCATTCACCACTCCCTATGGTGCTCCGGTTGCACTTTTCCAAAGATGCCATGTTTTTTTTTTCTTTATTTATTTTGTTGTTGTTGAGAATATACACAGCAAAACATACAACAATTCAACTGTTTCTACATGTACAATTCAGTGACGCTGATTACATTCTTTGAGTTGTGCAATCATTCTCACCATTTTTTTCTAAGTTGTTCCTCCCGCATTATCATAAACTCACTGCTTCCTAAGGTTCCTATCTAACCTTTCGAGTTGCTGTTGTCAATTTTAATTTGATCCGATATAAATAGTTCTTAAAAGAGCATAATGCTCAAGGCAGACATTCTTTACTAGTTAAGTGAAACTGCTGTTTGGTTTTAAGACGACTTCAGTGGATATTTCTGGTTTAAGGTTTAAAGATTATCTCAGGGCAATAGTTTCAGGGGTTCATCCAGTTGCCATGACTCCAGAAGGTCTGGAGTCCCAAAGATGCCATGTTTTTGTACTGCCCTGCTTTTTCACTCACGTGCTCTCTAACTAGACTACTCTTCACAGACTTCTTTTTCAAAACTGCATTTAGTTGATCCCTCCTTTGACTCTCAGAGGACAGTTACACATTTCCTTCATAGCACCCATCCCGCCATATTGAACTGTGCTAACTGTAATAGCTTGTCTTTCTCACAATAGCCTGAATTCCTTAAGGGAATTTACATGTGGGTCAGGGCCCAGCACAAGACTGGCATATGGTGAATACACAGTATACTTCAGGCATATCATGGGTGAAATGCTGTTTTTGAGTAACTTGTCTGGTAAGTTGATCATCAAGTAGAATACTATATCAATGGGAAAATACATTCTAGGATACATATAACAACAAAAAATACACTTTTGGAATACAAGCCATTTCTAGGTTGGGGACCGCCTATCTTAGCTATGGAAAGTTTCACAAATTTGGGATATGAGGAAGCAATAAAAGCATCAACTTTCTCTGCTAGGTAGTTCAAAAGACAGGAAACCTACAATTTGCCCTAATATAAGATGCCAATTATGTTGAAGCATTCTTTAGTGCACAAGCCCATAGCATCCCCCCACAAAAAAATCATTGCTTTAACTTCCTCCCTGCTGGTCTTTATTTCAAAATTCAGAGCTATCCTTACAAGCCCCCCGAACATACCTGTTAGGTTTTTCATCTGTAAACAACATTTTACACTGATTTGAATTAAATTCCAAAATAGATCCCCTAGAGTCCTCCGTAGAATTTTTAATATTCGGTCTTAATATAAATTGATCCTTTGCTATTGAGTCTGTAACACAAAACCAGGAGAAGACTTTGAGAGTTAATAAAGTCACAGATGTGCAGCTGCACGGGGTATACTTGGAACATGTGCTGGAGAAATTACTGCTATACGTAGTGAGGCCACGTATTTACAATGCATCTGGGCATCACAGCCCCAGTATGAAAACCCAGAAGATGTCAAGGTGTTCACTCCCTTCACCTGCATCAGCACGCAGAGCTCCCAACAAGCGAGGAGGTCCTCATCCTGGCTACCACTCAGGAGTATCTCCTATCGTAGGACGTCAGAAACTCAAAAGCCTTGAGGACATTTCTGTGAGGGGGGGCCCGGGAGTGGGAAAATACAGAGCATTCCTGAGTTTGCAGACTGTAGGGAAGGTGGAATGAGGTCAAGGGGGCACCACAATGCCAAGGCCCCAAAGCTGTGGCCGAGCTGGAAATAGCAAGCACGACTTTGGGCATTCAGTCTGTGCATCTGACCACTGGACCCTGGAAACAGGTGCTGAAACCTTATGGAAAGCAGTTAGCCCTCCCTTCCAGACTACACGCTTTTGCCAATATCAAAAGGAAGAGAGAGTTGATGAGGTTACCAGCCCAGGGAATTTCACTCTGTGGCTCTGCTTTAGTATTATGCCAGAAATGCCTTCAGTGATGGAGTTCTGCCATTTATAACATGTGTCACTTTGTCTTTGGGATAGCAGAGGTACCTAAGTGTAGTTACTTTATTTATGTCATTTCATCTATCAGAGTCCAGCATTTATTAAGCACGGTACTGAGATTACACTTGATTTCCCCTCAGTTTTCCGTTATTGTTTTTACACGTAAGTCTTAGGGAAAATAATATTGCCTTGGAGAGCAAATGACTTAAACGAATCAGATGTTGTCTGGGTGTTGGTATTGCTATGAGACCAACTTTATTAGTAGTTGTTATCACAGTTACTGCAACATCTAGCTATCTGCAGACTAAACTTCAAAGAGTGGGCCCTTCACAGCTCTGCAATCTCAAGAGGGAGGTAGCATGGAAGAGCAGAAAGAGCATTAAGTTTGGAATCCCATTTCTGTCTCTTACTATCTGCATATCCAGGAGCAAATTACTGCAATGATCAAAGCCTTAATTTATTCCACTGTAAGTAAAACTAATAGCTTATATGTTTGCTGAAGGCTTTAAATAAATTACTACGTATAAAGAGTTTGGCACAGTCTTGGGCACACAGCAGGTGCTCATTACATGCTAAGTCCTGTTCCTTATTTTATAGACACGCTTTTTAAAGAGAACTCAGAAATAAGATGCGGTCCAATAACCAGGTACTGCATGTTAAACTGAATTAGAGAAAGCTAATTATATCTTTGCTAGTTTAATTTCAAAGTGAGCAAAAAAACTTTTGGAGCTTATTTGAATTCTTAGGTTCTACGTAGACAAACCCAAATAAAGCCGTAAAGAATAATCCTAATAATTTAATGTAAACATCATAGTAGAATAATTTGAATATTTAAAGTAATTTCCCTTCTCTTCAGCAACTGAACTGCTTTTGGTGGTGGTTTTGAGTAGGTTTTCCATATCAGTCCTGTCCTGTTAAACAAGTCCAACACTCCCAGTGCTATTTGCTGCCGTCACCCTTAAGCTGTGTTGCTGGCTTCCAGCTGGCTTCCACTTGGATCCAGCTCCCGTCCCGTGTCTGACACTGGGTCCCTCCTGATCTGGCTTATCCGTCCTCTGATGTTTGCTCTCCCTCAAGCTCTCTGCACGCTATGCTCACAGTCAGA
Organism: Dugong dugon; assembly: GCA_030035585.1. Taxonomy (NCBI): domain Eukaryota; kingdom Metazoa; phylum Chordata; class Mammalia; order Sirenia; family Dugongidae; genus Dugong; species Dugong dugon. The sequence goes on from CM057466.1 coordinate 6,482,737, forward strand.
CCTGCCTGCCCTGCGTGAAGGAAAACACACTTCGAAATAAGAGCAAAAGGTAGTTCTCAAATAACTGGGAACTGGTGTGTGAGTATAATATAACTCAGTAGTACAAAAATTTTCACTGAAATTGTTTCGCTTGTAATTAAAGCAAAATTACAGATCTTTATGTAAAGCACCTTGCTAAAAAAAGGGCGTATATACCAGCTACTGCTTAGTAAGACTAACACCACTTTGGGGTACTCAAAGGCTTCTAGGAGTCTCTGGGTAGCACAAATCTTTAAGCGCTGGACTACTAACTGAAAGACTGGCGGTTTAAATCCACTCACAGCCACCTAGGAAGACAGGCCTGGTGATCTGCTTCTTATCAGCCTTGAAAACCCTATGGAGCAGTTCTACTCTGCATATGCGGGTCGCCATGAGTTGGAATCCACTCCAGGGCAACTAACAACAAAGGCTTCTTATCCTGAAGATCACCATGACACATGCTGAGCAGTTTCCAGTTGGACAATAGCTTTGTCTCATATCAGTGCTATCTTCAGCTGCTTATCAGTGTATCTTTAATGTGAAAAAAGTGCTAGTTATCTACACTTAATTCATAGTGGATTTGAGGTTAACCTATGAAATCCTGATGTTGCCATCAAGGAAAATAATAGCTGCAACAATGTGCTCAAACTTACCAAGGGCCACAAAGATGGTCCTTGTTCTGCTGTACATCGTTAGTCCAAGTTGACTCCATGGCAACTCACAACAACAACAAACATGAAATCTGCAGTGTTGCATCCACCTGCAAGCCTCAGAAGGAAACATTTCACATGGCAAGATTTGACAAAGCCTGAGCACCGAAGCTACCTTGTAATTTAACAAAGTAAAGGAAGAGGTGGACCTCCTATTCAGTCCCCCAAAAGCCTGATTCTGAGGGTACGTTAGCCTGAACTTTTCTCCCCATAATTTTTCAGATATGCAGCCTCCAGTATTTACAAAGAGCTTATTTCTTCTGTGAACAGAGCATTAAAGAAGAATGTAGAAGTAAAAAGGACAAGAGGTAAGCATTATTACTTTGATTGCTGTTAATATTGCTTCTCTCTGAGTGCAAAAAGTATAGTTTTTGAGTCATCTTGGATATGGAATTTTCAGGAAATAAAATATTTGTGTCAGGTTCTTTATATCTTCCTTTCTGAAGTCCTTTCAACTTCTTCTCCTTATTGCCATATACCTAGATGATCAACCTTGCCCCAAGCACTGAATCTTATCCTGCCCTCAGTCAAGAGTGATAGAAGGTGTTCTCATTTAATTCTTTAGAATTCCAGACCAAGTCACCCTTGCTATTTATCTTGTCTTGTATGACCTCATACTTAAATTTTGATAACCTTACTTTCTCCTTTCCCTCAAGTACAGTCTCAAATTTGACCCTAACTCTGGTGATAACTGGGTTGCTGTGTTGTTCATATGCGCCCCTTGCTGTCTTAATGGCCTGTCTGGATTAAATACCTGCCTAGGACTGGAGAGTGAGTGACCTTATTCCAGATAGTCTCCTCTTCTTAATCTCTCCTTAGCCTTGATCTCCTTCTAGCCATCCCATTGACACAGATTTCTGATGCCAAAGGCATTCCAGAATTCCAAGTGTTTGGGTTCTTGACTCCTGATTCTCTGTGGCCACCTGCTATCCACCTGTCTAGACCCTACATGCCCTCCAGTTCTCCATCTTGGCTCTTCTTAGTCTGCACGGTCCTGCAAGTGCTCCTTTCATGCTTGTCTCTGTCATGAGAGCTGAGTGTTAGAATCAATTCACAGATGTCCAAATGAATGATTCAAGTATCAAATGCTTAGTGTTTATTTTTATTCCTTTGGTGTAGTCATTCACACAGCTTACATTAGTGTCTATCATCTGCATATCGCAGGTTGTTAAAGAGTCTTCCTCCAATCCTGATGCCATATAGTTCAGCTTCTTGGATTATTTATTCAGCATACATATTGAATAAGTAAGATGAAAGAAAACAACCCTGCCACACACTTTTTCCAATTTGAACCAAATCTTGTCTATACCTGCAAAAAAATCTCCCTGGAATTTTGATAGGAATTACATTAAGCCTGCATATCAATCTGGGGAGAATTTACATCTTTACTAAAAAAGTAAAGAGAAAAGTGCTTAAGGCCCAGAACCTGGCACCAAACTGCCTGCATTCGTAATCTTGGTTTGGCCACTTACCAAGTTATATGACATCAAGCAAGTTACAGATTACTGTGTGCTTTGGTTCCTCATTCTGTATAATCGGGATAGCAACAGTACATATCCTACTGCAATGGGAAGATTAAATGGGCCAATTAATGTTAAAGGCTTAGAACAAATCCTGACACTTCTAAGGGCTCTGCAAACATTAGCTACTATTAACAGTGTTATTCACTGAACTAGAAACAATGTGCACTGCAGGGACAGAAGAAGGAGCATGGTGTCTTAGGGATAGGCAGGCTTCTCAGAGTGCTTACTAATGTGAGCATGGTGTAGTTTTCAACATATGAGTCTACTACATGCTTTGGTAGATTTCATTTTTATCTGATTGATTATAAATGGTACTATATTTCAATTCCATATATTCATTGCTAGTATATAGAAATACAATTCTTTTTTTTTTTTTTTTTGTATGTTTATCTTATATCCTGTAACTTTGCTAAAGTCACTTATTAGTTCTGGGATTTTTTTCTCTTTTTGTAGATTACTTGGGATTTTCTATGTAGCTAGACATGTCATCTGCAAAAAGGGTACTTTTATTTTTTCCTTTCTGATCTGTATGAGTTTTTTATTTTTCTTGCCTTATTGCACTGGCTAGAACATCCAGCACTGTGTTGACTAAAAGCAGTGAGAGCAGACATCCTTGCCTAGTTTCAGTCTTAGGGGGAAAACATTTAGTTTTCACTATGAAGCATAATATTAAATTGAAGATGTTCTCCTCTATTCCTATATTTCTGAGAGTATTCATCATGAATGAGTGTTGAATTTTGGTAACTGCTTTTTCTGCATTGATTTTTATGATCATGTAATTTTTCTTCTTTAGTCTGTTAATATAGTGAATCACATTGATTGATTACTGGGAGCTCATTACCGGCTAGTGAGGATGAAAGTCCCAGCTCGCTAACTGACCTTCTCTGACATCATTCTGGCAGAAGTATTGGGGTGCCTCATTACAGCCTTGTGAGTGTGGAAGTCTAGGACCCCTGCTTGGTTGTTGCTGGTATGAGTGGGGTTGGAGCTACACTACCCTCCCACGCCGCCCGGTATTTGACTGGAGTAGAGTGGCTATTATTAAAAAGTTTTCTGTCTTACTATTCTGTCTCTTTCCTAGTCCTTTAGTTAGAAAGATCAGGCTTTTGGGGGTGGCTCTTTTTGTCTGCGTCCATTGGTGTTTCCAGGTTACTGGCTTCTACAACTCCAAGTCTGGGGCACATAAGGCAAAAAGAAAACCCAGGGAAGTCACCACCTTGCTGTTCCTCAGATCCCAAGATTTCTAGGTATTGTGCTTTCTTCTCTTCACTTTTCAGGGTCTTCTTATGTTTTATATATAACAACCAGGATTTTTAGTTGTACTTAGCAGGAAGAATAGAGAAAAGCATATCTACTCCATCTTCCCAGAAGCAGAAGTCCCCAATTTGATTGTTAAGTAAAACTTGATGGTCTAGAAAATATGCCATGTTTATTCTCGCAGGAAAACTATATTATTTTAACATGCTTTTCAAAGTCCATAGCACAAGGCTATATATATATATATATATATATATATATATATATATATATATATACCTCAATAAATTACAGGATTTTCATGTTGATGATTACAAAATACAAACAAAACAAAAATCCCACCAAAACGAATCTTCTTCAGTTGTGTACCCTGTCCACTTAATGACCCCAAGGGGAGTGAATATAATTTGATACCATGTTTCTCTCTCTTGTTTCACCTTCCTCTAAACTTGTAGCAACTCAGTTTCCAACGTTTCCTCTCCATCCCACTCAGATGGCTGCACTGACATCCCCAGCTCCCCTGGCTGTATGACAAAGGCACAGCCCAGCTGACTGGTGGGCTTCAATCAGTCTACAAATACTTATTGAATGTCCTGTGGGCAGAGTCTGGTGCTGATGCTTAGCAGGCTAGCAGCAGCCAGGGTACTTGTGCCTTCAGCCTTCCCTCGGCAAGGACCGCCAGACAGACAAAGGGTGCACAGGAGTTTTAGATTTAAAAAATTGTCTGGAAACGCCTTTCTTCAACAGAACTCTTTTGAAGCTGGGTCTAAGTATTATCTTAAAAAAATAAAATAAGTAAACTCTCCTTCCACTGATGATCTCTCTTTGACGTGGAAATGGAAGAGAAAGCAGAGCAATGTAGCATGTATGTGGGCTCTGCCATAACTCATCATGTTTTCCATGAGATTTTTCCATAAGGACAGGAGCTGTGTCTTTTTCATCTATGTCCCTCAAGTGCCTAGCATGGTGCCTGACACAAAGTAAGGCTACAATTATTTTCTGAATCAAAGAAAACATGCATATATGTTGTTCTGAGCTACAATCATGTGTTAAAATACTATTAAACCTTGAGAAGAGAATGGTCTGGAAATCCAACTCAACTCCAAAAGCATAATTAAACCATTCAGAAAAAAAACAGATAGAAACTGAAGACCATTAAGACCAGTAAGTCATAAGATAACCATGTGAATATGGCAGGTCTTGCAAGTGCAAGAGTTAGAGTGATTAAAAATCAAACGAAGGCTCCCAAAGACAAGGAAGATTCAGTGGGTATAAATCTAAAGAAGGACTGGAGAGGCAGCTTCTTTTCTCCTTCTCTCTCATTGTATTTATTTCTTTTACTGCTAACTGAAAAGATAAGCATCTCTCTTATAGGCAGGCAGAACCCCTTGTCGCTACCTCCAGATCTGTCCTACTGTGTCAGGAAGAATGGGACACTAAGTACACACAGGCACATAGATTTTAGAGGCGTCTTCATTCTCCCTAACCTCTTAGGATTCTTCTGCACTGCTGGAAAGTTGGAACTGGGAAGCACATTTTTCTACTTGTAAAGCTTGTGCCCTGGGTTAGACTCCAGAGGGGGCAAGAGAACAATCACCTTGGAAGGGGTGAGGGTGAGGTGGGGCTGTTTATTTCTTTTATTTATCTGGAAACCATAAGGCAGCAAGAGGCTGGTGCCTTGCTGTGATATAGAAACTGTCTGAAAAGGGATGTCCTGTGACCCCTGCCTTGCAAACTTCTGTGGAAGTCAAGCTGGAATTGGGGTACCTGGGATTTGCTGCACCCTTTCATTCCCCTTGGTTTTCTTCGACTGTGACCAAACACCCAAGTCAAAGTTTGACGTTTCTAACTTGGCTGAGACAACTCCCATGCTTTTAAATATGGCTAACTCAGCTCCCTTATATTGGGGAATGTCTTGTTGACAACTGAAGGGACAAATTTAGAAGTGGAGAAATGAAATGGGGCTTTTCTAGTGTCTGCTTGCCTAACTGTGAGAGGTTTTGCTGACTCTGGAATTTTGCTGTGGAAAAAAACTTTGAGATCAACTAGGTCAACTCCTCCCTTATTTTATTGATGGGGAAACAGAATTTTAGAGAGGTGAAGCGATATGATTGCCATCATGCAGGTAGTTAATGGCAGAGCTGACTGGAATCTACATCTCACCCGCAGCTTTTTCTTCTCCCTCACCACGTCTAACACTCCTGAGTTCACTTGCTGCAGCCCTTACATGCTAGGCTGGGGAAGTTATCAGGGGATGGGGAATACCTTGTGCTAGATATAAGCCATTGAATACTATGCCAGCTCTGGCCTAGAAGAAGGGTGGGGGTAGGTAACACATAAGTTACTTAGAAATGTCCAGAAAAGACCACCTTGTCTGCAGTCATAGTCATGTGACAGAGCATGAATGAGAATGTTGCCTTCATAGATTAATGAACCCTATCTGAAATGTAGACGACTATTAAAGCTTCAGGTCCAACAGTAATCATCCCATGGACAAGTAGATGCAAACAGACACAGGGGGCCCTAGAGGACACTTGGCCCTGCTTTAGGGGATGACTCACACCTGCCTCTTCTCTGGAAAGCCCACTGCTTAATCAGCTGGGGCATGAACTACGACCGACTCAGAATGAAGAAACTGGGGAGCTGCAGGGGGCTCCACAGCCAAGAAACAAAGTAAACAGATGTTTAACCATGGGATATGAAAGCCAACACATCTGAAATATGCGATAAGTAAGCAGAAATTTAATTTTCTGTGGCATGTCTGTCAACTATCACACCTCCCTCTCAAGCATAAATCTCCACTAACAAATCTTATTTATTCTACATAGCTCAGATCAAGATCATAAAGGCCCATTCAAGCATTTATACTATTGTTATACAAAATGTATTGAACTAATGAAAGTCTGCATAGCCTTTAGTGGTAGTCTCTTTTGCCTTAAAATATTTTTTCTTTCTTTCTTTCCTTCCTTCCTTCCTCCCTCCCTTTGCTCTGTCCTTCCTTCTTCTTTCCTTTAAAATCCAACTTTCTAATTTTTAGCCCATAGTAAGAACTTACACAGTACTTATGAGGTTAGGAAACAGATGAATGTAATTTCATTTATCCCTCATTACAGCAATCCAGTGAAATAAATATTATCAACAAATGCACACGGGAAAGTAAAGCTCTGAGATTTTAAGTAGCTTGTCCAAGATCAAACATCTAGTAGGTAGGGTCAGGAATTAAATCCAAGTCTGTCTGTCATCAAATCATTATACCACATTGCATGAATGTCTTTTTATTCGTGGAGGCCTGCAGAGGAAAAAAATAGAAAACAGCAGGAAAAAAGAAAATGATAAATTATTCTTATAAAAGGTGACTCCACTTTTCTATGAATGAGATCTCAAATGAGTATATTATTGAAAAGTCTATGTAAAAGGCCAATAAAACCCAAAAAAACCCCATTGCCATCAAGTGGGACTGATAGTGACCCTATAGAACAGAGTAGAACTGCCCCATAGAGTTTCCAAGGAGCACCTGGTGGATTCAAACTGACGACCTTTTGGTTAGCAGTGGTAGCACTTAACTACTACGCCACCAGGGTTTCCAAAAGGCTAATAGTTCTGCCAAATACCAAGTAAAGGAAAAAGGGTCTCTGCTAAAGATTTCCTAAAACTTGCCTGGGGCTTGCAGCAGGGAAGAAGTAAATGATTGCATCCCAAGGCACACAGTGACTTACTGTGGATGGGTTCAGATATTTCCTAAGTGGGGAAATCAAGGGGAAAAAGAAAATATTTTGATCCTAGTGGAAGTAGGACGTTCAAAAACTGCTCAGTAGCCTTAGGCAATCCCTGGACACTGGCTTCCGTACTTCTGACTTGCAACTAACCTTTCCGTTCCACCATTTGAGCTGATTGTTCATTATTTGCCTTTGCTCCGGTATCATTGCTGCCTTCTGAAATAAAACACTTAAGTCCAAGGATCATAGCAACAGGACCCTTCTCTTAGTGATTTCCTCTTTATTACTTTTCCAGAGGTAGCTCACAAACTATTGCAATGACCACCCTGTCTTTTGTTCCTGCTATGTCTGAAACAAATTTCCCTTTACTTTTTCTAGTCCTCAGGAAACTATAATTATGATTTGGAAAAGGATAGCAAGAATGGTTGCACAACTTGAAGAATGTAATCAATATCACTGAATTGCAGAAATTGTTGAGATAGTATATGTATTGTTATGTATATTTTCAACACAATAATGAAAAAAGAAAGAACATATAAACAGATTTTTTGGTTTCTATTTCTTCCATTCCTCATTCTATCAAACACTCTTTTAAGTTAATGAATACATTTTTTCGAGTTCATCTTATCTCCTAAATATCTGAAAGTGTGTTTTGAAGGAGAACATCACCCTGATACGGAGAAGGGTTAATATAGTGTCTACCAGGTATTCAAAATGGAATAAAATATTCTTCACTTTTCCCATTTTTACAATTTGTATGAAAAATTATAAAACATTTTATTTATTTTATTAAGTACAGCACATTAACCTTGCAAATATGGTAATGACTAAAAATCTGCTGCCTCACAACTTCCCTAAATATAAAAATTATTTCTGTTCAGCAGAGAGATTTTAATTATATATTATTATTTCCTAAAAGCACATCCTGTCTAAATTGAAGCAGCCTTCACAATGCAAGTACCCTTCAGTGAAGGCTGAATGAGAAGCCAAGTAGAACCCGAGGTGAAGGCTGTGGCTAAGGGCAGAGGTCAGGTTCAAAGGCACGTTTCTATCTGCTGACCGCTCTGGCTCTCTAATCCTTCAGGTTAGTGGTCATTGACTCTTAGTGGGGGACAAAGAAGTGGTTTTATTCAGCTAGTGCCATTCAGATCTTGGTTCCATTGGTGGGTTCTTACATGGGGAGATTACTAGCACATGCCTAGGATAAGATCACGTAATTCCAAGTAACGCAAAGGTTAAGGATTTTTCTCCCTGGCCATGGTAACACCCCATCAAGTGAAATCAAATGCTCAGATTTCTCCTGAGGCTGAGAAATGAATGATATTATCTGGTACGACATTATGTGTTCTTTCAGTAAAACAAATTGAGATTCAATCATTCAAGGAACACTTTCTGAAATCATGATAACCTCTTAGGATAGCCTGTTAAAGTTTGGAGTGGGGTGAGAGGGCCCTTCATTGCTTCCTGGGATAGGTGAACAGAAGTGAACCACCTGCCCTACAAAAGTTGATGAGCCCCTACTTCGTGGGATAGGCCTCACAGCATCTGAAAAAAAAATTTTTTTTTTTCCCACTGTCCTGCCAGATGCTGGGTTGTCAATAGGACATTCTAAATTTAGCTTCCTGAATCTAGAAATTAAATGCCAACATGATCCATTCAGAGTCCTGTTTCTATATACCTGGGCTTGTTTAGCCCTGAGGGAGAAAGTTGCAGGTGACCTTTCTTGTGCTTGCTATACTTATAAATGCCTATAGTTAAGGCAGCTTGGCCAGACCAGCCAAGAAAGAAGGATATATCTGCCTTGTGACAGTCTCAGAGTTTTCTGATGGCCAACACTTTGTTTTCCACTGTAATTCTAGAGGGCTGTTTTAGGGTGAGTGCGTATGTATGAATGAGTGTGAATTGGGTGTCTAGAATGTGAACAGTTATCTACTTTGTTTATTTATTTCTTTCCTGCAACTGAAAATGCTAAAAAATAGGCTTTGTTATTTTCTCCGATCTCTCGATTTATACAGAAACCCCAGGTTGCAAGAGGTAGGCTCTGATATGGATTGAAGTTTGTTTATCTGTAGTTGTTAATTCTGAGATTAAAAAAATCAGCTGTACAATGATCATTTATTTCTACAAAAGGAAAATATCTCTCTTTTAGGTATGTATATATTTCTTAGTTATGTTTCATGTTATTCCCTTAATCTCTCATTCAAGGGAAACAGAATACCATAGTAGTTAAAGGATGACTTTTAGAGACTCCTTGCTTAGGTTTAGATCCCAGCTTCACCACTTACTAGCTGTGGAACCTTGTACAATTTAGCCTAAGCCTCAGGATCCTCATCTGCAAAATCAAAGACAGTACTAGTTATTTCGTAGGATGTTGTCAGTCTTAATTGAGATAATCTATGTGAAGTGCTTAACATATTTTCTGGTATGTAGTATGTGTCAATATGTGTCATTGACTATTACTATTATCACAATGATCTTCTTCTACCTTACCAAGACTTTATACCATTCCCTGAACATGCCATACCTCCATGTCTTACATTTCCTCTTCTGTCTAGAATGGTCTTTTCTTCTTTTTCCACCCAGTGAACTCCTATTTAGCTCTCTGAAACCAGCCCAAATGTCATCTTCATTGTGAGTCATCAGACAAAAACTCCCCCTTCTCAAACATACATAGCATTTTCTTCATTTTTTACACTAGAACATATATCACATTATATTTTAATAAGTTATTAGCATTATCTTGAGGAGAGAGGGTCTACCTAATCTGTGTGTCCATTCCTGATGCCCGTGTTTTCTGTCTTTTGCCCAGCACTTGGCAAAGTGATAAGCATGAGGTACTCATTAAATGTTTGAATCATGTAGGGAAGCCATGATGCTTTCTCTATAACCCTAGGGGCTTGATTCAATTTTACGTTAGCAAGAGATACTAACGGTTTTGTTTGTTTGTTTGTTTTTCCATAATTTGGATTTTTTGGCCTTGATTAAAACTTTCAGTCTGAATGAAATGGTGATCTCCTTGCTCTGTTGTCACCATCTGTGCAGCCTTAACCCAATGACCTTAGTCCCTTTCCATGGCGGCCATCTACATCTAAGTTTGTTGGGTCAGAATTTAGTCCATACAAAAAGTTTCCATTTTCTTCTCCCCTTTTGGTTCTCCAGTATTCCTTTTACATTTGCCTTTCATTAAATTTGAAAATTGCCGACTGACTTATTGTGTAGGACTACAGGAAAAACAGTGAATACGTAAGTGTTGCAGAGAAAATGTTGAAGTTGGAATAGACCTTACAGATTGCCCAAGCATTGCCCTCACCCTTACTACAGTGCCTTGCCTAAAGTCACCTAGCTGTTTAGGGATGGAGAAGAAATTAGTACTCTGTCTTCAGAGACATAGATCAAAGGTTTCTTATCTTTTTTTTTTCCTTTTCCCCGCATTGTATGATATTGCTTCCTTGTAGGTTAAGGTAGAAGGTAATTTTGACAGATTATTTCATTGTACAATACTTAGGTACAGAAAGTAGAGTAAAATTTTGTTATCATGCAGAATTCTATCCCGAGTCTCTTAGGAAAATACTGTAGGGGAATAGAGCACGCTTTTGAAATAATTACACATATTAGAAAATCTGCTTAAATAAATATTCAAGTCAAATTGGAGTTAACCAAAACCCATTTTATTTTCGATTTTGCAATTAAAATACTTCTAAAATATGGAGTCCTGCTTCTTCTCCTTTAGTACTATACTGCTATCAAGCCCAGACTAGAGAATTTCCCAATGGGTCCTATACTTCCGTGGGCCCTATTCTGGCCTTTCTGTGCACATGTTCTTCCCCATGAGACGAGGAGTTCACAGCAACCACGAAATGCCCTCCCATCACCAGTGCCTAGCCCACAACCTTGCTTGGTATTTGGGACCCCAAACCCCATGCCCAAATGGCTCTGCCAGAATTCTTTCCCCATCCATTCTTTGGCCTGTGGGTCAGATGCCAGCACATGTATCCCTAGGCCTGGGGAGAGGTCAAGGGACAACTGTTTGTAGGGAGTATGGATGGAGCTTGGACATGTGGACCAGGGTGACCACGCATGTGTTCACAAAACTCCTTATGGTGGGGGAAGATATAGCCAGAAATGGAAAGAGGAGAGGGATAGGCCATGAGCCAGGGTCCAGGATTCAGTTCTCCACAACATCATATTCTGGCACAGAATTCAGAGGCATCTAAGAATTCTAAATTCAAATCCAGATTCCATGCCATTTTGAAAGAATTTTGTGAGTTAGAGGATGGATTCTTTTTTTTTTTTTTTAACTTGACTTGTAACTTCTGAATATGTAACTATTAGGTTATGAGCCTCCATTTGCACTCTTGCACCAAGACTCAGAAATGTTAGGGGAGTGACCGCCTGCCTTGATGAATATTAGGCCTCATGGAAAAGACTCGATTCATTTTGGTGATTGCAACCTGTGCAACAATAAGAGAATTTCAGAATGATGAATCAGAGACAGCGTACATATTTTTGGAGTGTAGTTAATATGAACTGACCCCAAAACACACCTTGAAACTTCTTGTCAGTTAAAATCTCAGTTATTGGCTCACTTATTTAAATGTTACCTCTTTATTCTAAAAGTGGAATGCCACTGATTGAGTGTTCCAGTTAATTGGGTCAATCAGCACTTTTCTGAATAATATTATTTATGAATGGATAGAAGATGCTGGCATGCACAGAGCAGAAAAACAGGAAGAGGAGGGGCTGAATCAATGGAATGGGTTTTATAAGGCAAACCGGATGCATTTAAGCATGCTATTTGGGAAAGAATTTTAGGTACAAAGAGCAAAAGGGTAAAAGAGAAACTGAACAGCATAAATGATAAATATGTAAGATATAAAGAAAATAACAGGGAAGATCTCAGTACATTCTGAGTACATTAGAAATAGAAACTTGCAAGAGAGCATGCTGCACTATTTTGTGAGATGTATGAGGAAACAGGGAAAATGGGAGAAGTGCTAGGTGCCTGGAGATAAGCAGATGTTGCCTCTACAGGCACAGAGTGCAAAGCTGTGTCACTTCTGGGCACTGCACTTAAAAAGGAATCCATGGGCACTTGGAGAATGCAGAAGAAAGTGACTGGGATGGTAGAGGGTCCGCCATCTCTCATGGATAGGGATCAAAGGCACTCAAGAGAATGAGTGCTGTCCAAAACCCTGACAAACTACCACATGCAAGTGGAATTGAACTTCTTTCTAGAAGTTAGGGGACTTAATAAGGGCAAAGGATAGGAAGTCACGTGGAAATGGGTTTTTGACCAACTACAAAGTTCCATAGGACAGAGAAAACATTTGCCATGTTCACAGCTGGATCACTAGTGCAGTGGTTCTCATCTGGCCATGCATATGGTGTGTCTCAAACCTGGCTAAGCATCTGGTGGAGCCTTTCGAAAAAGTAGGAATAGTAAGCTCCCATCACCAGAGATTAGGATTTAGGAGGTCTGATGGAAGTGTGGTCCTCAGGGGTCCTGACATGTTCCATAGGGATGCTGATGGGCAGGAGGAATTCAGAATCTCTGTCCTACTAGAAATACAAACCCTGACACATACTATGGACTTATTTCCTTGACTCTGCGCCTTTGTAGGCATCCCTGGGTGGTGCAGATGGTTAAGCACTGGACCACTAACCCAAAGGTTGGTGGTTTGAAAGAAAGTCCTGATGATCTGCTTCCAAAAGAGCACAGCCAATAAAACCTTATGGAGCAGTTCAACTCTGCATACATGGGTCACCATGAGGCAGAACCGACTCCACGGCAACTGGTTTGGATGTCTGCACTTGCAGTTCTCTCTAACTAGAATACTATTCACTAGACTTTTGACAGTTCTGTGCCCTCATTTCACTCAGATCTAAAATAGGCCCACACTCCCTGTCACCTCTCTTTGCCCTGCCTTGTTTCTCTTCTTTGTACTGACCCCATACCTGAAACTCTATTTGTCTCTTGTCACTAGAATATAGATTCTACAAGGACAGTGACTTTACTTGTCTTATTCCCTTCTAAGCTTATCCAGTGCTTAGAATAAAGCCTGATAAATCATAAACACTCAACAGATATTTGTTAAATGAATGAATGTATAAATGATGAATGATTGTTTATTGATTGGTGGACTGTTCGATTGACAGGTTGAACGACACCCTTTTATGAAGATGTTCAAGCCCAGGCTAGCCAATCCCTGTTTTTGAGGATGCTGTGTGGGGAATCATGCATCATATAGAGGGTAGATCTCCAAAGACTCTTCTCAGCTACAAAGATTAAGTGGGGGGTGGGGAAGAAGACAAGGAGGGAGTCGGCATAAAAGACAACAGAATTAAGAAGGCACTAGAGAGCACTGGAGTGAAACAGCTTGGGGAGAGCGGCTGACATGTTAAAATATTCACCACACACTCTGAAATAACAGATGCGCATTGTGGGATCTGTGTGAGCATTTGTAATCCACGGCTTTCTACGGCTTTCTCCTACTGCCCACCTCCCACACACAGCAGCTCACTGTCTGGCCCTCTCTCCCAGGAAGCCCTGCTCCTTCTTTCCCACGGAGAAGCCCAGCCCCACCTCACACAACCATAAACCCACTGCCATTGAGTAGAGTCTGGCTCATAGAACCAGAGTTACATGTTATTCCAGCCCTGAAGCAAAGGACCTGCACTCCTTTCCCTTAACTCTCTGGCCTCTTCTCACCCCTCTCTGCTGCCTTAGCCCCCATTCACGGACCCCACCCATACTGGCCTTCCTGCTCTTCCTTACACACACACACACACACACACAGACACACACACACACACACACACACACACACGGGCACACCTCACCTTAGTCACTTGCCCTAGCTGCACCCTCAGGGGGAATGGTCTTCCTCCAGAAAGCCAAAGCCACTTGGCTCCTTTCCTCCCTGTCTTCATGTCCTTGCTTGGATTTCACCTTCTCAGTGAGTCTGACTTTGACAATTCTCTTTAAAACGGTAAACTTGCTCCCTCCCACATATTCCTGAGACTGTTACCCTGTTCTAGTTCTTCATTTTTTTTCATGCACTTACTACTTGATGACATACTTTTCAATTGCATTTATTTATTATGTCCACTGATTATAATCTACCTTCCTTCAACACTCCCTTCAATTAGAATTTTCATGAGGGCAGTAAAAAAATATTTTCTTTTGTTTGAAATTGTATTTCCCATGCCTGGAACACTGACTAGCACATAGTATATGCTCAATAAATATTTGTTGAGTGACAAAATAAATGAATATTATAATAGTAGTTAAATAATATCAAGGAAAGAGTTCACTAAACAACTCTCATTCTACTTAAAGAACTTTGGAATGTCTGGTCGTTTCTTCAGCTTCCAACTTGCATTCAGATTTGTTTCTTCTCTTCAGTGACTCGCTTATTCAAAAGGCACTCAGTTAGCACCCACTGTGCACAGAGTGGAAACCCTGGTGGTGCAGTGGTTAAGTGCTATAGCTGCTAGCCAAAAGGTTGGCAGTTCGAATCCACCAGGCGCTCCTTGGAAACTCTACGGGGCAGTTCTACTCTGTCCTATAGGGTGGCTATGAGTTGGAATTGACTGGAGAGCAACAAGTTTACTTTTTTTTTTTTTTTTGGGTGTACAGAGCACCTCAGCAAGATCTTGGAGGAAGCAAAAGCAAGACAAAGCAGTTCCAAGTAGCTCACGACGCAAACATAAAGAGAGTGTATTGATAAAAACATCCCCTGCCCAAAGACTGTGGTTTATAAAAAGGCTTACACCACATTTCCTTTGTTAAAATGTAAATGTGAGAAACTTAATAGCTTTAATTGCTTAACGGAAATCAGGGCTTTTTTGGGGGAAGATGAAGAGCTGCCTTTAAGATGCGAAGTGCGTATCTTGAATCTCTGGAGATGTTCCACAGGATTTGTGGAATTACATGCCAGTGAGATGCCACCTGGCCAGGCAGATTTCAGAGTCCTGCAGTGTGAACAGGGTGATGGGGGTTGCTAGAGATGGGGGGGGGGGGTTCAGGGTGAACAGGTGATTGGGGCCGCTGGGGAGGAGGGGGATGCAGGAAAATGGGGAGAAAAAGAAGAGCATGGACCCAGGGTGTAGGATTTAGGCTCTGTAATCATGGTTCCCTATAGGGTCACTATAAATTGGAATCGACTTTAGGACAACAGGTTTGGTTTTTTTGGTTTAATCACGGTTGCCTAGGTCCCTGGGTGGTGCAAACCGTTTACTCTTGGCTACTAACCAAAAAGATGGTGGTTTGAATTCACCCAGCAACACTGCAGAAGTTCTGGCGATCTGCTTCTTCATCTGTAGATTACACAAGAAACCAAATCGCTGCCATCCAGTCGATTCCGACTCATAGTGACCCTATAGGACAGAGTAGAACTGCCCTACAGAGTTCCCAAGGAGCAGCTAGTGGATTCCAACTGCCAACCTTTTGCTTAACAGCAGAGCTCTTAACCAATGCGCCACCAGGGAGCCAAGATTACAGTCAAGAAAACCCTATGGAGAAGTTCTACTCTGAAACACACGAGGTCATCAAGAGTTGCAATCGACTTGACGGCAAGGTTTTTTTTTTTCCTTTAAACCATGATTCCCAGGTCACAGGCCAAAGGAAGCAGAGCTCTGTTTGAAATAGGAGCTCTGAAGGAATGCCAGAGTATTTTCACTTGAGATGATAAGAGCAGAGACAGAATTACAGAGACAGTGGTTTAGATGAGAGAGGATCAGCATCATGAATTTTGGGGTGTTATTTTAATGCGCCTTCTGTTTCCTATTCCACTTTGGTTTATTGTGCAGGTTTTTTGATATCCATGTTTATACACTATAGAAAGTTGAACACAGGTAGCTCTTAGCCGTAATAACATTCTACTGGAATCTTGGCTGATTTAATGTGGCCTCTGACTATAACAGGCTAACAAGTATCTCAAGAACCTACTAGGAAAGCATCTTAATCTTCTGGTATCCCAGTTGGAGAACTAGCAGTAAGGGTCTATGGATCACACCGGTCAGATCTGCAGCCAATCATGGGTGGCGCAGAACTGGGCAGTGTTTTGTTCTGTTGTGCGTGGGATCGGGATGGCAGCTAACAACAACAACATAATCTTAGATTAATTAATTTCACCCGTTGAATAGGTGGATTATAAATTCCTTTCCTGCTCAAAAATGCTATAAAATTCTGCATTTTTAAAGAAAGAAAAATAATATCATGAAGGCAGATAAAAAGCCCCTTCTGAGATACACAGGGGCAGTTTTACGATGGGCAACCTTTAAGATAAGTTGATAGGGCTAAGTGCTTCCCTTCCACTCCTGCCGTCTCTACCCTTCGTTTCAGTCTTTTGCCATTAAGCAGTGTTTTACTCTAGTGGCCATCCTTAAAGTAGCAGTATTCCTGGAAGGGACAGTGTCTGGCAAATAACAAATACACACACTAAAGATTTATTTACCATAGCAATTAATTAATTTACCAGACCATCTTCTGAGTGACAAGTAAGATAGGCGTTATGAAGCATTGGACAAAACATACCAGTCCAGTTGCTATCAAGTTGATTTTGACTCATGGCAACCCCATAGTGTCAGAGTAGAACTGTGCTCCATAGGGTTTTCAGTGGCTGATTTTTCGGAAGTAGATAATCAGGCTTCTCTTCCAAGGTGCCTGTGGGAGGACTTGAACTTCCAAACTTTTGGTTAGCACTTCAGCATGTTAACCATTTGCGCCACCCAGGGACTCTGGGCAGAACTCAGAAAGAGGAAAATGGTTAGATATGTAGGTAACTGTCTAACCAGTGGCCTGGGGTAGAACTCTAACACAGCTCCATTCATCTTACAGTTGGGTCTGACGCTGTGAAGAAGGGCAATGTAGACCCTTCTTGACTTATTGAATTAAAAAGAGACCTCATTCAGTCAAAATTACAGATTTATTTTTGAGAGTCAGAATGCAGTCTTTTTACCTTGTGGCTCTATGGCTGATAAGAAAAGAATAAACATATAATAAGCGCTATTATGGGCCAGACACTGTGTTAAGTGCTTTCACTTTTATTAATTCCACCTTCTTTAAGAGGGAAACTGGGAGATTCCATAGTAACAATTTTGCTCTTATGTGGCTAATTGGATACCTGGGAAAGCACAGAAATTTTATTGTAGCCAGGACAATCTCCTATTCAGTACCTTCCAATGAAGACCAGGTTGGGAAACCCAGTCTACAGTAAGAGGTGAGTTACAGAAGAGAAGAAATCCTCACTCCAAGTGGGACGAGCCTTCATTATCTTCTTTATTCTGGATCACGAAGCAGCCCACCATCCAAGTGCATCATGAACCTGTGTGAATCTTAAAGTATAAAGTGCAGCAAAGCATTTTACTAGTGACCCAGGTGCTAAGCTAGCACATTCTGTTTTGTTTTATTTAGGGTTGAGGGGGGTTGCCATTCTATTTTATAAAGGCAACAAGATATAAAATTATATAAATTGATTGGAAAGAAATAGTCTTAAACCAAAGTCAGACCTGGCTTCCTTCGTGAACACTCTGTTCTTGGGGAAAGTGCGATAAGGTCACTGTTGACTGCACGTGAGGAGCACCCAGTGGGGGCTCAGTCTAAACATATCACTGCCAGTATCATCCTCGGCTGCACCCCGGTTCCCCTTCCACCCAGGACTTCCCACCAGATGAGGAGGGAGCTCGTCACTAACCAGGAGCGGAGAATTGATGCTCAACCCACAGGGGCCGTTCAGCTAATCCCTTCATTACTCTTCCTTCTGCCTGAACTCCCAGCAGCCTCTGGTGAAAACCTTGGCGATGGCATGCTGCAAATCCCAGAGCCTCTCACTAGCACTTCACTTTTCATGGAGGTCATCACTAAGCCAAGCAAGACTTTCTTCGCCTGCCCCAAGCTGAGTGGCCTGCTTTCTCAGCAGCACGATTTCACTAATGAGATTGTTTCACAAAGAGAAAAATGAAATCAAGGGTCAGGGGGCTGGATCAAAGTGATTCTTCTGCTCTGAGACTGCAGGTACAAATAAGCCCTTGGACCATAGAGGGTCCTGTTGAGAGCACACCCCCCCATGTCTCCACTGTCACCTTGTCACGACACCTCCTTTATACTTTATACTGTGGAAATACCATGCAAATACTTGAACTGAATTCAAGACACATCCATCAAGTAGCTAGCATACAGCTATTCTTTTGGGTACTTAGCATGCCATTCTCTATATATTACTGTACCAGTCTTCCTATACGCTTTATCTTACTTAACAATAATACATGGGGTAACCACTATCATTACTCTAAGTTTATTGAAGAAGAAACTGAGGCTCAGAAATGTTGAGTAACTTGCCCCAAATCAGAGTGTGAGTATGTAGCAGAGTTGGAATTTTAACTATCTGTCTATCTGTCTCCAAAACTTATGAGGATAACACCTATGATATTTAAAAAAAAAAAAAAAAAAACCCGTTGCCATCGAGTAGATTCCGACTCATAGCAAACCTATAGGACAGAGTAGAATTGTCTCATAGGGTTTCCAAGGAGTGCTGGTGGATTTGAACTGCCAACTTTTTGGTTAGCATCCAAAGGCTTAACCACTGCACCATCACAGCAAGTAATATATACCTAGCATTGAGCTGGCCACTGAGGCAGATACAAAGATGAACCAGACCATGTCCTGGTCTCTAGTGGTTTACAATGCAGGGTTTGAGACAGACATGAACTTGAATTATGCAAAGACCATATACGAACAAGTGTGAAAATTGATGCATCATGATAGAAGTACAAAGGAAATGCTTTGGTAACATTATATTGGGAATACGATAATGATAAAATACACCCAAAACCCAAACTTGTTGCTGTCGAGTCAATTCCAACTCATAGTGACGTTGTAGGGCAGAGTAAAACTGCCCTATAGGGTTTCCATGGCTATAAATCTTCATGGAAGCAGACTGCCACATTTTTCTCCTGTATAGCAAGCTGGTGGGTTCGAACCATCGACCTCTTGGTTAGTAGCCAAGAATTTTATTCACTGTGCCACCATGGCTTCTTAATTACCATTCATTATATTATTTTAAATACAACAGCAACTTATGAGATAGATACCATGATTATTTCCATAGTATAAATGAGGAAACTGTGAGTTACCTTAAGTCAGCCAGGAAATGGAAGAAACACAATTTCAGCCTGAGTCTTTGACTCTAGAGCCCATGCTGTTAACTTCTGTTATTCTAATTGAGTGACAGGGAAAACTTTACAGACAAATTAAAAATTTGAACTGAGCCTAAACGGATTATATATACATGGGTGGGGGTGGGGGTAGGTCATTCCAAGCAATGGGGAAAATGTTTAAATATTTGCAAAGGCACAGGTGTGGGACAAGATAGCAGGGTGGATTCCAGAATCACTGAATAGCCAATTATGGATAGAGAGGAGAGATGGTTCATTGCTATAGCTGAAGCCTAAAAAATGATTACATAGGTCTAGTTTTATACATATAATACATTTTAAACTGTAAAATCATAAAGTGGTTAATTTGGAGGAAATATTGTAACACACAGAACGGTTCTACAGATCATATATAAATATTCTACTTTTATCACCTCTTAGTCTTTTCTAATATGGTAATCATTTTTTTAAGCGTATCTATCTCATGACTTCATTTACTAGAGAAACATTCATTCAGTTAAAAATGTTTTCTGATCATTAATGATGTGCAAGTCACTGGTACATAAGAGCACAATGGCCAAGGAACAAACAATCCAAATGGAGAAATAAAGTGCTGGCACAAATAACTGTGTATGCTCAACTGTGGATACATGATGGAGACAGAAAATGAACTAGGTATTCACAGGAATGAGAGCTGTCTTTCGTCTGGGAATCAGAAAAGGCTTCATAGAGGAGGCGAATTCAACTAGTCCTTGAGGATTCTTCCAACTGATAATGATTCAAGGGGAAGAGGGAGAACGTAACTGAAGTGGAGACAATGGAGTGAGAAAGTGAAGGCTCACAGTCAAGAAAGGCTGGAGCGCAGGCTCACAGAAAGGAGTGACTCAAGCCTAAACATTTAAGGTGAGTTCTATCACGGCCATGCAAGCTAAGCCAAGGAGTTTGGACTTTACTTAAAATCCAGTGGGAAACCAATGGAGATTATAGGTAAATGACAGCAGTAGAGCATACAACATTAGAAAACTTGACTCTGTAGTGATAAGTCTCAAATATTTGGAGTGGAAGAGACCAGTGGTAGGAAACACCAATAGATCTTGCTTAGGTAAGTGGTAATGATAGTGACAATGGGAAGGAAGGGTTGGATTGAGAGATGTTACAGAGAGGGGCCTGGCAGGCTTTGTCAATGACTAAATTTAGGGAAAGAAGGAGAAAGAAAATAATGCTGGGTGAGCAGAGCAGGAATTATTATTATTAAGAGAAACTGTCATGAGAAGAAGTACTACCAAATATGTTGAAACTGAGGTGCCCATAAGACATTCAAGTAAAGATGATCAGCAGACAGGGAAATTCAGGTCTGGAGCTCAGGACAGTCTGCTTTCAAGTTCAAGTGACTATAGGCATAAGAGCAACCATGGAAAATATGTAGAGACAAATAATCAGTAACAGAAAGAGGAGAAGCCTCTCTACATTCAGGTGATAAGGTGAGAAGAACAGCCATCTAAAGAGATAGCAGAACCTTAGTAAAATCTCCTGGGAATAAGGAAAAGAGAGTCAACAGTTTCAGAAGCTGCAGGGTCATCAATGAGGATGTGTGTTTGGTGTTGGTAACCTGAAGAGGAAGCTATAGCGTGTCTGGGGCAGACGTCAGCACGCAGAATTAATGTGCGCCGAGGAATCGGAGGTAACGCATGTAATCCCCTCTTTTCACAACGTTGACTTTGAAAGGAAAGGAGAAAGATGGAGTAGTGGCTTGAGGAACTAGTGGTGCTAAAGGAAGGGCTTGACAATGGAAAACATAATTCTATGGACGTTTTTATATGGCCTTCCAGCTCAAAAGCTTATTTGTCCTAAAATTGTTCCCCAAAATAGTTCCTTTAAATGCATAGTTTATATTGTATTTTAAATGTATTACCGAACTATATAGGAGTGATATATAAAATACTAGTATACTATATTTTATTTTAATCTCTGGATGATGAAAAACTGGATACTATATATATGGTGGAGCCCTAGTGGTGCAGTGGTTAAGAGTTTAGGCTGCTAACCAAAAGATCAGCAGTTTGAATCCACGAGTTGCTCCTTGGAAACCCTATGGGGCAGTTCTACTCTGTCTTATAGGGTCATTATGAATTGGAATCAACTCGATGGCAAAGGGTTTGTTTTTTTGTGTATGTAAGATAACAGTGCTTAATGAACTAATGCTTCAAGCACATAGAGCATGTGCTTAATATTGTCAGGCTGTTTATTTTCTTTTCTGCCCAGATTGCTTATGTCTGGCTACACTTCCATATGTAGAGGAATTGTGCAGGTAATGGTCCTGGACCTATCACTGACTAGCCCAGGCAAATGCATTGACTTCTCTGAGTCTCTGCATCATTTTCTAAAAATAAAGATATCAAATTTGATGATTGCTTAGGCATATCCTAGCTACAAGATGTTATATATCTTCTTTTCCTTGTTCCAGTTATATTTTTGGGGGAGTTTTAAAAACATTCTATGCATCTGAGGGGTAAGCATTAGCGCATTGGCCAGCATTTAAAGGAAGAAAAAAAGTTTCAAGAACTAAGAGCTGAATGACTTATTTGGAAGAAAGGACAGGGCATGAATAAGATCTGATTCACCAAATGCAAACAAACAAAAAAAAAGAGAACGGCAGTTTTGAAATGTTCAATATAATATTGAAAAATATAATAAACGGAAGGGATAATTCGATGGGTAAAGTGCGGAAGCATGATGCTTTATGCGGTTATGTTGCACTATGGACATGGGCTTTCTTCTGGTTTACTGGGCAGGGATTCCTGAAGTAGTTTTCCAACTTGTAGTCATTTTGCCAGACACTTGACGGTTTTTTTGTTCATATCTCAGTTGGAAAGTGGGAAAAGAGAAAAGAGAGAGAGGAAGAAATCAGGAGAAATAAGAGCTCATTTGAATATGTCTTACACTGTGCTCAGTTTCAGATGGGAGAAAGGCTTGCTTCCTGAGGATGATGGATGAACTGGAAGCATGAGAGGCCCTTAGGGATGACTTCTACGTTCTGCGAGAGAGATGTGGGATAAACAGCCTCTTGAGAAAGTCAACTGGAATCAACCACAGACGATGGCAAACCGCAATCTTGCCTCAGGGTCCTCCGGGAGAAAGTACACAGAGCGTGTGTGCTCTACTTCACGAGCTGCTGGCCCCGGCAGACTGGAAGTCCATTTGGCATGGGCAGCTCTGCTGTTTTCTACCAAGTTATCACCTCATCCCCTCCTCTGTTATCCCTGAGAAATGACTGCAAAACCCCGTTGCTGTTGAGTCGATTCCGACTCATAGTGACCCTATAGGACAGAGTAGAACTGCCCCATCAGGTTTCCAAGGAGCAGCTGGCTGGTGGATTTGAGTTGCTAACTTTTTGGTTAGCAGCCAAATGCTTAACCACTGCACCACCAGGGCCCCTATGATTGCAAAAGGCCTACTTTATTGGGAATTGATTAGAAAGTTATCACTTTGTTTCTTTCTCGTCTTGAGACATAGCTCTGCACCTGTCTTCTTTTATATGAGAAGAGATTTCTGCCTCAGAGTGGTGGGTTAGGGGGACATCTTTGTGGGAGTGGGAAAGGAAGAGACAAGGATTTTTCACATCATGGCAATTTCAAGAAATAGCAAAATGTTTTAGTGTCTGTAAAAGCTAGCAAGGCGTCATGACACTTCTTGGCTGTAAATACTGCTTTTTCAGAGCCTGAAATGTAATCCGAGGTGCCCTGCCAACCTCCTCACTTTTGTTCCCACCACACCTGCTGTAATGCCTGTCCTACACAATCGCATCAACTGTGACTTTGTGATCTGACCAAACCTTAACTATTTTGGTATTAAATTGGATTTGAACTTGGGTCTCAATTCAATTCAGTTCAATTAACATTTATTGAGCGCTCACAAGGCAAGGTCTTCAACCTTCTCTACAAGTCACATCCAAACCTCTCCAAACAAGCAAATTGAGCTGGAAGTCTGATAGAATCACACACTTTTATAACATTTCCACTATCTTTCAGTTGCTTTTTTTCTACTTAAAATATTTCAGGTTTGCTTTAGAGAGATAGCTATTACTCAGTGATTGGGATAGTAAAGAGACTCCATTCATGTGGATCTTTACTTGAGTTTAGAGAATGGATCCTGCCAATGATTTTGTAGGTCAGATTTGAATTACAAGTGAAGAGGAGCACAGATAATGGCTTTCAGGTTTGGGCTGCTACTACCAGCTCTTCAGGAACTCAAAACAGAATGAATCTTTCAGTTTGAGTGCTTCGTGTCTTTATTCATTTGGCACATTTTTTTCCCTTACTATTTGTCAATCCATTCTGAAAGTACCCAAGGAGTGAGGTGTAATGTAAAGAGAATCCTGGTTCTGCCATACAATGGCTGTGGGATTCTGGACTTGTACTTAATCCCCCCTAGGTTCCTTATTTTAACAGCATTTCTGTCATCTGTTGTACAACACCTGGCACATGAAATGATTATTTCTTCCTCTTAGAATTATGCATTGGTCATTAAACCATGTCCTTTATGTGCAATGAGAAAACCACTCCATATTAAAAATGGCTCTGTTCTGTCTATTCAAATGTGTTTTAAATGTTTAGTTTGCGTGAGACGGTGACTTGATATATCACTGCCATAATACTGTTTTTACAGAATGGTAATATTTCCCTGAGTGGAGGCCAGAGATAAGAAGAACAACGGATGATGTGTTTGATACCCTACTTTTGAGTCTAGTCTTGAGGGAAGAATAGGAAAGGATGCTAGAAGGGCCTTTTTGTTCGGACCTTGCAGGAGCTGGCAAAGACCTATTATTATTCTCTAGAGGAAAAAGTGAGGCCTTCAGGTGACAAGGACAAGCAGCAATCTTAAAAACTAGCCTCTGGGACTTACTGGCCTGACAGAGACTGGACAAACCCTGAGAGTAAAAACTAGCCTCTGGGAGCCTGGTAGGGTTTTTTAAGCCAGAGGAAGAGTGTTAAACCAGAGGAAAAGTCATGTCCAGAGTTATTTACTCAACTCATTCATTAAACATTGTTAGATTAAGGGTCTATGTATTCTGGGTACTGTCCTGGATGCTGGAAATACATATAACAGAGCATCTAACAGAGTTGCCACACTCAAGTCAGCTAAATTCCTCCAGGAAGAAGGTTCGTGTAAATGTGAAAACTAGATTTGGGTGACATCAGAATTAGATAAAGCAGCAATTAATAGTAGTTGTCATTTAGTTAAGTACACAAACTATACTCAGGGATTTGAAATAATTTGAACTTTTCTCCATATTTTATTTCTTTCATTTACTTATCAATTATACAAATGATGCCCTTAGAATAATATTCATACTTAAGATTTTTTAGACCACAAAGCATAATTTAAACTGAAACCTTGTGCTCTACCTAATCTTTATGCATTATATATAATTTTTTTTTTTTTATTTGAGGAGAACCTACTATGCTATGTACCAAACCGTTAACAGCAGCATCTGGTGTCACTTTCTGGAATTTCAGGAACATTGAGCAGGGAATATTGTTCAATGCAATAGAATTTTATATGAATTTTCATTTTAAAAAAATTCAAGTGGGTGGCATATAAAAATGTTAATAAAGTATTGATTGTGTGCACATTTTAAAATACAGTGGTCAGTCTCTCAATCAGCCCCCATTTTACCACATTCTGGATTAACTAGCCCTCTATTCCTCTACTCAAATGGATACCCACAGCAAGTTGAACAGTATTTGCTAATACTGTATGACTGTCTACTTCTTCCTCCAGTTAAGTTTATACCTACTATGACATTTTCCCAAGCCTGCATATCACAGTTGTAATTATAGTTACATAATTTAATTTAATATCGTGTAAAGGCTGAAATACATGTGTGAATGAAGACATTTTTATTTAAATTGAATGCAATGCTTTGGGGCATTATCACTAAAGGAAAGTTGCTAAAAAGTACTCTTGTATTAAACATGGGCAAGACAACTATGAAAGAATGAGAACAACTGTAAGAATGTAGAAAACTACTGCATTCAGGTTACTTTACCAAGGTCTTTAAGTTTTCCTTGCATTTAAAAGAATCCGAAATAATAAACTGAAAACAATTTGTTGTGGGTGTGGTTTATGCAGGAAAGATGACATAGAACTTTAACGAGCAGGCCCGTACTCACAAAAAAAAAAAAAAAAAAAAAAGATCCTAAACCAAGAGATAAGGATATGAACGCACATTCGTTTTAACTTAAAATGAAATTTTTATGAAATATATATATTTTTATGATTTCCATGTCTGAAGTGACTTTTCCGATAACTAACAATTTAGGTTTCTTATTGTATCATTTCCTTCTATAATGAGTATCTCTCAAATCATTCAACGAAAAGTCTAGAAGCATATATTATTAGAGCTGGTATGTTGAGTAAATTGTAAACTTTGTCTGTGATCTTACAACATGGTGGCACCACTTGAGCTGGTAAAACAATAGCCCAACCAACGCCATCTTTGCTAGAACTAGTCCTGAACAACATGAAAATACAAAAGAACATGAATAACATACACAATTTAATTTTCTAGGTACGTCCTACTAAATGCAGATGTATCAATATAGGAGGTTTGGCAATGGATTTCAATATGTCAACAAATTACAGTCATATAAGGCTACCGAAACAAGAATTTGTACAAAGGTCCATTCAAACTAAAACAGTTTTTGTTTACGTAAAATGTTTTCCTTGGGAGACACTGAATTCATCCATTTCAGTACCAAGGCTAATTTTTTCTTTAAATTTCTAGCACCGAGAACTATAGGTATTCAATAGATAACTAATTTTTTTGAAGAAGATAAGTATTAGATGGTTTTTATTCTATCTGCTTCTTTGGCTTTCATATCCTATGGCCTATAACTTTTGGGATATAAAAAACCCATTGCCATCAAGTCGATTCCAACTCATAGCCATCCTATACGATAGAGTAAAACTGTCTCAGGGTTTCCAAGAAGCAACTGGTAGCTTCAAACTCCTGACCTTTTGGTTAGCAGCCTGCGCTCTTAACCACTGAGCCACCAAGGCTCCTTTGAGATGTATAGCAGCAAAATAACAAAGGGGATGCTCATTGACCTTAAAAGCAGATACTGGAGGTCACAAAATAACTCAGATCTCTCTTTATAAGACTGGTATGCTGTATGCCAGTAGAGATGTTCCACTAAAAGCTGGGTTCCCACAAATAATAAAAGAAATTCAGCACTGCAGTGTAAGTTTTCAGTGGGACCCCAAGTCTTACTTTCTCCATCTTAAGAAGATATAAAATAAAAAGTGAGGGGGAATATATAACCGGAATTAGAACAAAACAAGTAGGTGTTGACCTTATCTCAGGAGTCACTCAGCATCATGCTCATCTCACTATGTCAGATTGCCCTCTGAAAAGTAAAGCTTTATTTCCTTTTAAAAATTATTTTGTTATATTTCCATTACATTTTTCATATCAGTTGTGCAATAACTTGATATTTGTTCAATAAACTCTGCTAAAATGAATAAATGACAAAGGAGAATCAGTCATCTGCCTAACTGATAAAGAAAGAGTAGACCCATTTCATAAAAAGTCAGAAAAGGAAGGAAGGATTAAGGAAAGAAAACAAAGAAAAGAAAATTGCAAACAAATTTAATGTCTCTTTTGAGTTCCATCATTAATGTTGTGCAGTTCCAAGGGTATGCTTTTCCTACTTTTTCCTTTATATGAAAATCTGGGTCCTTTATAAAAGGGCAAAGATTTTCCATAGCTGAGGGTCATAATTCTATCAGTATCAAAGGAGCAAAACGTACAATTGTAAAATTGTTGTCATCAGACAGAGCCAGTCCATGATGGTTGAGTCCGTTTCTCCTATATAAGCTGATAATTATGATACCATGATACAGAGACCACTGTAGAGTGGAGACTATGTACCTTTAAGAGAGTACAGCACTTAGAAAAGATTTCCATTCTCTTATACACAAAACTTAAACCACAACGTTCCTAGTTTCACTTACATAGATACATATTTTTGCTTCATCTTATAACCATAAACAGGATGAATCCATTTCCCGAATATGCTAAAGGCATATACTAGAAACCCTTGATGTGCTTGTTTAGAATGCGTATTTCCAGGTCCTAGCCCTAGAGATTCTGATTCAGTAGGTCAGAGGAGAGGCCTCGGAATGAGTATTTTTAAAGTTTTCCAGTTAATTTTCTTACAGGTGACCTATAGACCACATTTTTAAAACTTTGGATAAAGGCTTATCTTGAACTTTTCTATTTATGCCAAAGGTGAAAATAGAACAATGCTAGTTAGCATCTATGGCTTTAAAATTTTCTTCATAGAATTTTGCCAATATTAGTGTTTTAACATATTGATTATATAGTCTTGTGGAAGGGAAATGAGCAGAAATTCAAATAAGAATAATACAATGCAATGAAAAAAGTATTCAGTGAATTGTACGGATGAACAACACAAGTCAGGAAGAGCATGAGGAAGGAAAGACTATTTTCAGTTGTCAGGTTCAAGAGATGAATTCATCTTAAATGGGATTTGAACAGTGAGCATTTATGTTGGGGTGAGAAAACAAAAACATTCCAGTCACATAGAAAGGCATGAGAAAACTCTGGAAGAATAAGGTTCCACCTGTGGGGCAGCTAGTGAGCTAGATAGGCAGTGGCACTGGACACACGTCAGAGAGTCCTGGGAGGTCTGCTGGTCGCAGAAATGCTTTACGGGTCTATTCTCATTTCTTCTCAGTTTGGCTCTGATGTCCTCCAGATTATGTCATTTGGATTGGCTCTTCCTGTACACCAGCTTCACAGCCCCTTTCTGGGAGTTTGGGAGCTAGTTGGTCTTCCCTCTTTTACCAGGAAGTCCACACAATCCACTATTCCTCTAATTCAGGTATCCACCCTAAATTGCAGAGTAAGTTGATGCTGGTTCCTTACTGCTCTGCTCCTATTGTTATTATTACCACTTACCAGCGAATGAATTCTGACTCATGGCCACCCCATGTGTGTCAGAGCAGAACTGTACTCCATGGGATTTTCAATGGCTGATTCTTTGGAAGTAGGTCACCAGGCCTTTCTTCTAAGGCACCTCTGGCTGGACTCCAATCTCCAACCTTTCAGGTATCAGCTGAGTGTGTTAACCATTTGGACCACCCAGGGACTCCACTGTTAGATTGACTGTTATCCCTTAAAATCTGTTAGAATCTGACCATCTGGCAGGGAGGCTGTCTGCTCTTAACTCCCTGGGGATTTTTCTTCCTTAAGCCCCCACTGAGGACATTTCCTTAAGTAATAGACACTTGCATGTCCTGATTAAGCTGTTCCCACTTAAAGGGGCACTTGCCCAAAAGATGCGACTTCACTTTCTCAGGTCTAATTTGAAGCCAGAACTAAACTGTACAAATGGCGACTTAGAGCTTCCTGCTCTTCACCTGCCCTCACAGCTGCCTCTGGGGAGACTTTGGCAGGATCTGGGGTTGTGGGTAACTCTTAGAAGATCTTACTTTGCCAAGAGTGTCTGAACCAGTCCTCAGAAAAGCCTTTGGGGAAATTCCCAACTGCCTTCTAACTGCTTCTCTCTCTTCCTGAGGGAGAATGCAACTCACTGTAAGAGGCTTATTCAGGAATAAGTTCCCAGAAGCTATCCTTCTGGTGACTCAAAATCCAGGGATTCCTTAAGAAGAAAATGAATCTGCAGATTTACAGTGCAACATTATACTCAATCATTAATGTCGTTTTCCCACAGTCCTTAATGAGGAGGACAGCTAGTGGTAATGATAAATCTCTGACTGTATGCTATTACCAGGTGCTCTCTGGGTAAGGAAGCTACTGCTGGCTAAGGCGTTGAAAGTTTGTGCTAAACTCTTCTCCGTACAAATGTCTTTGCTGGTGCCACTGAGGAGATGAAGGGCTGTCAGGCGAGGTATTAGCTCTCATTGAAAGTAAGAACATATTGACCCTAGGCTATTAAAGACAATCTCTTTGTATACATGCATTGTTACCAATAACTCAGCAGTTTTGCCTGTTTGAAATTCAGCCTCATGTTTCACACAGAACCCCTGGGTAATTATCATTGTGACACCTTAAAGGGGACCTCATCAGCTAAATATTCAGCTCCCTGCAACACCACCCTCTTAACTTTTTCGTAATTCCTAATGGAACAACAACACTAACAAATGGTGGGCTTAAAAGGCTCTGAGGCCAGTGCACCTTAGTCTGCCAATCCTGAAGTAATCTTAGCTCATATTAATGGAGGGCTTAACATTGTGCCAAGCACTGTATAAATTAACTCATTTAATAATAACAAAAGTTCTTCATGGTAGATACCTTTATCCTCACTTTACAGGTTTGGAAATTAAGACGCATAGAGTTAAGATATTGTTCAAGGTCACATAGAAGTGGCAGAGTCAGAATTTGAATCCAGGTTTATCTGATACTATAGCCAGAGGTCCTAACCCCCAAAGTATAACGGCTTCTCCAGTTTACTGGGCCCGTCCATGTTTCCTCCTCCTGTGCATTTGTTCAGATTATTTGTGCCACCTGAATATTCTCCCTGTGTGAATTCCTCTCCTTCCCCACTGTGCCTATGGAAAGTTTGCATATAATTTCAAGGCTGACCTTAAATACTTACCTTCTCCATGAAGCCTTTCTTAATTTTCCTTTCCTCTTCTCTATACTCTTCTAACCAGGTATGGATTCCATTTTGAGGACTCTCAGCAGCTTCTTTGTAACTGTTATTGTTCTTATCTTATTTTGCCTTATCTATTTGGCTACTCAACTATAAACTCTCAAATTGTGGCTTGTGAGTGTTCCTTGAAGACACCACAAGATATTTTCCATATGGTAAGTGCTCAATAAATATCTATGACACACAATTTGAGGAAAACATTTCTAGAATTAATCTGGGTCAGAACCCAGCAAAGGACATGTCCTAATTAGTAGTCACATGTGGAGGCCTGGGATTAGAGATCTCTGCCCTCCATGTGGAGGACAGAGTGTTGTGATTTGAGTTTCTGGAGTCTACAAGATCTCAGATGTTGTAAAGTTGTGATGGATGGGAGGCAGGAGAAAGTGCCTTACCAAAGCTCACACAACCTTGACACTTCAGAACCACAGAACTATGATTCAGATGAGTTTCACACCAGTGCAATACTCTTTTTACTACATCATGTTCACACAAACAGAACTGCCAGTGACATTTCAAATATCTTGCCATTAATTTCTTCAGTACTGAGTCCAACATCTTTTCCCTTGCAATGTGACTGGGAATTTTAGAAGAAATCATACCACAGCTTTAAGAAACAAAATTATTTAACAGCTTTTAAAAAGCAGTTTTAATCAAATAGAATCTGTATTGTCATAGGAGCTCTTTGCTCAAGGAGACAACTCAATTATTCACAGATGGATCATCAAGAACAAATTTTGCTTTTGAGCTCTAATTGACATCACCTACTCAATTCAGTTAAATCTTCTGTCAAGGCAGCTTTACTGTACTCTTCTCCTGCAGTTTTTAAATACAATAGGCATTTAAAGGAAAGATTGTTTTAAAGTCAAACCTTAAATAGAACATCCTCTTAAAACACTGCTTACAAATTTAACACATTGAACAAAGCATCACAGTCAATATAAAACTCAAAACCATAAGGATACTTCCAACTTGTAGCTATGACAATATAATTGGTATTAAAATAGCCCTTCTGCTGATAACAATTAGAGTAGCTGGACTGAAAGAAACACATGCACACACACACAATGTCTGAATGCATCAGAAAGCAAACAAGACATCTGGACTTGAGGGCTCACAATCCCAGAAGAAAGGGAAACTACTGAAGGAAACCTGCATTTGCAGTTTTTTTCTTTAGAATATTTATTGATTCACAGCATGGGGCAAAGACATAAAAGAGAAAGCAAAAGTCCCTGAACTGGGGAAATAACAAAAGCACCAACAACAACGAAAGAAATCTAGAGCCACCAAATCAGCCAGGACATGAAGGCTAAGATCCTGGGATGTTCAAGAAGTTTCCCCTAAAAGCATATGACAACCTCTAAGATGTGTGTACACAGGGCAGGAAACCAAGAAACCAACTACTAAGACACTAAAAAAATCTAAGCAGAAATTTTGTCATTTCCATAGTGCTGGGAGATAAAATTGAAATTAAACTTACTATAGGACCCTGGTAAACACCACAGGCTGTCAGCTGAGACCCTTGAAAGACTATGTCCCGGGTATAATAATAAACCTGAAAAAGATTAACTTTTATTTGGTCAAGTTGATCTACCCATACTCTAACTGCCTGAAAGCAGAAAAACAAATCCCCTAAAAGACAACACCATCCAGAGCCTCTATTATTATTTATTACAATGTAAAACATTATCAGACATACATAGATAATTAAATGACCAAAGATCAAGAGCAAATATGTACAAAAAAACCAGCAGAACTATAAGTGATCTAGATATTGATGCTATCAGATGTGAACTTGAACATCTTATAATTAATATGATCAAGAACATAGAGGATAACTTGGAAAATTTTACAGAGAGATACGATCTGTAACAAAAAAAATAGAAATCTCAGGATTTGAATTAAGTGCTTAATAGATGGATTTAACAGCGAGTAGCTACAGCAGAAGACAAAGGTTAATAAATTGGTTGATCCATATTTAAGCATAGAGTTTTTCTTTTTTAATGAGGGAAAACATGGCATTGAGTATAAGACATACGTGGAACATGGTAGAATGTTGTACAATGTGTGTAATTTGAGTTTCAGAATGAGAGGAGAGAGAGAAAATAAGGCAAAGGCAACATTGAAGGAGATTCTCTCTAGAAAGTCTCAGAACAAAAGACATTGTAATATAAATTCAAGAAGCTGTATAAACCCTAAAAAGGGTACCTTCAAGAAAACTACGCCTAAGCACATCATAATTTAACTACTGAAAATCAAAGGAAAATGTGCTGTTATATGACTTTGAATTGATTCCAACCCATAACAACAGTATAGGACAGAGTAGAACTGTTACATACCATTTCCTAGGCAAAAAATTTAAAAAAAAAAAAATTGTTCTTTAGATGAAGGTTTACAGAGTAAATTAGTTTCTCATTAAACAATTAATACACATATTGTTTTGTGACATTGGTTGCCAACCCCGTGATGTGTCATCTCCCCTTCTTGACCTTGGGTTCCCCATTTCCATTCATCCAACTTTCCTGTCCCCTCCTATCTTCTCGTCCTTGACCGTGGTTTGGTGTGCCCATTTAGTCTCCTTTACATGCTGAGCTATGTGTATTATTGTTTTATGGGCCTGTTTAATCTCTGGCTGAAGGGTGAACCTCAGGAATGACTTAAGTACTGAATTAAAGGGATGTCTTCGGGCCATACTTTTGGGGTTTCTCCAGTCTCTGTCAGACCAGTAAGTCTAGTCTTTTTCTGGGAGTTTAAAATTTGTTCTACATTTTTCTCCAGCTCTGTCTGGGACCCTCTATTGTGATCTCTGTCAGAGCAGTTGGTGGTAGTAGCTGGGCACCATCTAGTTGTGCTGGACTCAGTCTGGTGGAGGCTGTGGTAGTTGTGGTCCGTTAGTCCTTTGGACTACTCTTTCCCTTGTGTCTTTGGTTTTCTTCATTCTCCTTTGCTCCAGATGGAGTAAGACCAGTGGAGTATCTTAGATGTCTGCTCACAAGCTTTTAAGACCCCAGACACTACTCACCAAAGTAAGATGTAGAACATTTTCTTTATAAACGATGTTATGTCAGTTGAGCTAGATGCCCCTCTAGACCATGATCCCCAGCCCTCAGCCCAGTAATTCAGTCCCTCGGGGAGTTTGGTGTGTCTATGGAGCTTCCATGACCTTGCCTTGGTCCAGCTGTGCTGACTTCCCCAGTATTGTGTACCGTCTTACCCTTCATCAAAGTTACCACTTACCTATTGTCTGTTGTTGCTGTTGTCAGGTGCTGTCGAATCGGTTCCAACTCATAGCAACCCTATGTACAACAGAATGAAATACTGCCCCGTCCTGCGCCATCCTCACAGTAATTGTTATGCTTGAGCCCATCGTTGCAGCCATTATGTCAATCCATCTTGTTCAGGATATTCCTATTTTTTGCTGGCGCTCTACTTTACCAAGCATGATGTCCTTCTCCAGGGACTGATCCCTCCTGATAACATGTCCAAAGTATGTGAGACATAGTCTCGCCATCCTTGCTTCTAAGGAGCATTCTGGTTTTACTTCTTCCAAGACAGATTTGCTCCTTCTCTAGGCAGTCCAATACCACAATTCAAAGGTGTCAATTCCTGTTCGAGCCTTCTTATTCATCATCCGGCTTTCACATGCATATGAGGCGATTGAGAACACCATGGCTTAGGTCAGGCACACCTTAGTCTTCAAGGTGACATATTTGCTTTTCAACACTTTAAAGAGGTCTTTTGTGGCAGATTTGCTTAATGTAATGTGTCTTTTGATTTCTTGACTGCTGCTTCCATGCGTGTTGATGTGGATCCAAGTAAAATGAAATCCTTGACAACTTCAATCATTTCTCCATTAGTCTTGATGTTGCTTATTGGTCCAGTTGTGAGGATTTTTTGTTTTCTTTATGTTGTGGTGTAAACCATACTGAAGGCTGTGGTCTTTGATCTTCATCAGTAAGTGCTTCAGGTCCTGACTTTAAACCACACAGTATCCCCTTGTTCTGTTCAAACAACTGTCTCTTGATCTGTGTACAGTTTCCTCGAGAGCATAATGAAGTGTTCTGGAATTCTCATTACTCACAATGTTATCCATAATTTGCTATGATCCACACAGTGGAATGTCTTTGCATAGTCCATAAAACACAGGTAAATGTCTTTCTGATATTCTTTGCTTTCAGCCAGGATCCATCTGACATCAGCAATGATATCCCTGGTTCCACATACTCTTCTGAGTACAGATTGAATTTCTGGCAGTTCCCTGTCGATATACTGCTGCAGTCACTTTTGAATGATTTTTGGCAAAATTTTACTTGCATGTGATGTTAATAATATTGTTTTATATTTTCCGCATTAGGTTGGATCACCATTCCTGGGAATAGGCATAAATATGGGTCTATTCCAGTCTGCTGGCCAGGTAGCTGTCTTCCAAATTTCTTGGCATAAACAAGTGAGCACTTGTTGAAACATCTCAATTGGTATTCTGTCCATTCCTGAAGCCTTGTTTTTTGCCAATGCCTTCAGTGCAGTTTGGACTTCTTCCTTCAGTACAATTGGTTCCTGATCATATGCTATCTCCTGAAATGCTTGAACGTCAACAATTTCTTTTTGGTATAGTGACTCTGTGTATTCCTTCTGTCTTCTGTTGATGCTTCCTACGTTGTTTAATATTTTCCCTGTAGGATCCTTCAATATTGCAGCTCGAGGCTTGAATTTTTTCTTCAGTTCTTTCAGCTTGAGCAATGCCAAACTTGTTCTTCCCTCTTGGTTTTCTATCTCCAGGTCTTTGCATATGTCACTGTAATACTTTACTTTGTCTACTTGAGCAGCCCTTTGAAATCTTCTGTTCAACTCTTTTACTTCATCAAGTCTTCCTTTCACTTTAGCTATTCAACATTCAAGAGCAAGTTTCAGAGTCTCTTCTGACATCCATTTTGATCTTTTCTTTCTTTCCTGTCTTTTTAATGACCTCTTGCATAACTCGTCTGGTCTTCGGTCATTAGTGTTCAATGGGTCAAATCTATTCTTGAGATAGTCTCTAAATTCAGGTGGGATATGCTCAAGGCCGTACTTTGGCTCTTGTGGACTTGTTCTAGTTTTCTTCATTTTGAACTTGAACTTGTATATGAGCAATTGATGGTCTCTTCCATAGTTGTCCCCTGGCCTTGTTCTGACTGATGATATTGAGCTTTTCCATCATCTCTTTCCACAAAAGTAGTTGATTTGATTCCTATGTATTCCATCTGACAAAGTTCACATATATAGTTCCATTTATGTTGGTGAAAAAAGGTATTTGCAATGAAGAAGTTGTTGATCTTGTGAAATTCTATCACGTGACCTCTGGCATCATTTCTATCACCAAGGCCATATTTTCTAACTACCAATCTTTCTTCTTTATCTCCAACTTTCACATTCCAATCATCAGTAATTATCAATGCATCCTGATTGCATGTTTGATCAATTTCAGACTGCAGAAGTTGGTAAAAATCTTCAGTTTCTTCTATTGTCTAGTTACTGTTTTTCCCTCTCTAGCCCTGCCCCCATAACCATCAAAAGTTGTTTCTTTTTGTCTGTAAACCTTTTCATGAATTTTTATAATAGTGGCCTCATACAGCATTTATCCTTTTGTGATTGACTTATTTCACTCAGCATAATGCCCTCCAGATTCATCCATGTTGTGGGATGTTTCACAGATTCATCACTCTTCTTTAATATTGCATAATATTCCATTGTGTGTATATACCATAGTTTGTTTATTCATTCATCTGTTGATGGGCTTTTAGGTGGTTTCCATCTTTTTGCTATTGTGAATAATGCTTCAGCGAACATGGTTGTGCCTATGTCTATTAGTGTGACAGCTCTTATTTCTCTAGGATATATTCCTAGGAGTAGGACCGTTGGATCATATGGTATTTCTATTTCTAGCTTTTTAAGGAAGCGCCTAGACAGAAATTTTTATAAGAACAGATCACCAGGTCTTTTTTCTCACAGAGCCACTGGTGGATTTCAACCACTGATATTTTGGTTAACACCCAAGTGCTTAACCATTGATTGCACTTCAGGGCTCCTTCAAAGAAAAACAGAAAGTCTTAAAACAGCTAGCAGAAAAAGATATATTACCTTCATGGGAAGAACAGGAAGATTGACAGATGAATTCTAAATAGAAAGCATGGACGTAGAAGATAATGGGATGTTATCTTTAAAATGCTGGAAGAAAATAACTGCTAATCTAGAAATTTAATAAAATTTAATACCCACTTATGACAAAAACATTATACCAGTGAAATTATCCATTAAAAAATAAAGATGAAATTTTTTTTCAACAAAACAAAGATAATTCATCAGCAGCAGAACTACACTAAACACTAAAAGAAACGCAAATGGGAGTTCTTCAGGCAGAACGCAAATGATTTCAACTGTAAGCACAGTAATGCAGGAAGGAAAAAGAGCGCTCTAAAGGGCAAATGTGTGGGTAAATCTAAATGAATATTTACAGTTTAAAACTAAACAACAACATCTTCCAGTGTTTAAAACATATTTAGCATATTAAAATATGCTACAAAATAAAGTTAGGAGGGATTACTAACAGAGTTAAAGATATTTCATTATAATAAAATAAACAGAACATATATAATCTTAAATTTGGAAGCACCTAATTGCCAAGTCTCAAAATTATAGCAAAAATTGTCAGAACCAACAAGAGAAATAGAAAAATACTCACAATTGTAGTAGAATATTTTAACATATTGTTTTACAGAGCTAATAGAATAAGCAGACAATAATAAGCAAAGATACAGAATATTTGAAAAACATAATTGAATAGTAATCTAATTGATCAATAAAAAGCACACCATCCAACCACAGTATAAAACATGTTTTTCAAGTGCACATGGAATATTGTGTTATTTGAGGGGTCTTGATAACAAAGCCTGAGAAACACAAGACAAAAAAGTAAATTAACAAGCCGATTACTCTTATAAATGTAGATGCAAAAATTCTAAATATTAGCCCATCAAACTCATATATTTATATATATACTTGTATATACTTGTGTATATATATACTTGTATATATATATATACACACATATATACTTGTATATACATGTATACTGTGCCACCAGGTATCTGATATATATATATATATATATTTGTGTATATATATACATATATACTTATACATATATACACGTATATACTTATATATACATATCAAGAATATATACACACTTATATATATATACTTGATATATATATATATACTTGTGTATATATACACATACATACTTGTATATATATATATTTATATATACACATATATACTTATATATAAATATCAGAGACCTGGTGGCACAGTGGTGAACAGCTCATCTGCTAATCAAAAAGTTGGCAGTTCAAATCCTCCAGCTGCTCCTTGGAAACCATATGGGGCAGTTCTACTTCATCCTATAGGGTCACTGTGGGTTGGAATTGACAGCTATATATATAAATATATATATATAGATATATAAAATAGATATAATAGATCTATATAAGATATATATATATATATAATAATACTTCAGATCAAGTGAGGTTTATTTCAGAAACACAAGGCAGGTTTTTAACATTTGAAATAAGATCAATCCATGTAATCTACCACATTAACAGTATAAAGACAAAATACTATATGATTATCTCTATATATGCAGAAAAGGATTTAAAAAAAATTAATACCCACTGATGACAAAACATTTAGCAATTATGAATAGAAAGGAATTTTCTCAATCTGACACAGTATCTACCAAACCTCTCAAGTAAACATTATATTTGATGATGAAATATTGAACATTTTCCCAAAGAGATAAAAAAATGACACAGATTTCTTCTATCTCTTTATACTGAAGCTCATGGACAGTGCAATAAAGCAAGAAAAATAATGAAAGTTACAAGATATGGAAAGGCAGGAATAAAACTGTCATAATTTACAGATAGCATGAGAGGGTACATAGACTATACACATAATATTTAGTAAAAGATGCCAAACATGAAAGATACCATTTATACTTAGAAAGAAGTCATAATAGTGGTTACTTCTGGTAGAGGTAATACTGAGGAAAGGCAAAAGGTAGGAGGTGTCTGGGTTCCTGGTAATGTTTATTTTCTTGACCTGTGATGTGTATGCTCACTTTGTAGAAGGTCATTGAACTATATAAGATTTGTAATCTCTACTACAGGCACATTGTACTTCATTAAAAAGTTGATAAAAATAGTTTTTAAAATTATTGCCAAATTGTCTGGGGGTCTTAAAAGCTTGCAAGTGGCCATCTAAGATGCATCAGTTGGTCCCAACCACCTGGAGTAAAGGAGAATGAAGAACACCAAAGACAAAAGGAAAGTATTAGCCCAAGAGATAGAAAGGGCCACATAAACCTTCATCAGCCTGAGACCGGAAGAACTAGATGGTGCCCGACTACCACCAATGACGGCCCTGACAGGGAACACAACAGAGAGTCCCTGATGGAGCAGGAAAAAGGTGGGGTGTTGAACTCAAATTCTAGTAAGAAGACCAGACTTAATAGTCTTACTGAGACTGAAGGCACCCTGGAAAGCATGCCCCCAGATTCTCTATCAGCTCAGAACTAAAACAATTCCCGAGACCAAGTCTTCAGACAGGGTTTGAACTGGACTGTGGGACATAAAGTGATACTCGTGAGGAGGGTGCCTCTTAGCTCAAGTAGATACAAGAGACTAAATGGGCAGCTTCTGTCTGGGTGAGATGGGAAGGCAGAGGGTTAAGAGTTGGTTGAATGGACACAGGGAATCAGGGGTGGAAAGGAGGAGTGTGCTGTCACAGTATGGGGAGAGCAATTAGGGTCATATAACAATGTGTGTATAAATTTTTGTATGGGAGACTAACATGAAATGCAAACTTCATTTAAACTACAACAATGAACAAACAAAAAATTATTGCCAAATAACTCATCCCTGAATCAGAATCAACTCAACAGCACCTAACAACAACAACATAACAGGCTTAGATTCAAATCCACAAGTGGGCAAATATCTGCTACGCAAGTTTGAGAGAAAACTTGGTTAGAATAATCTGAAAGAGGAGTCAACTTGGGATGAGCCAGCCTCATAGGTAACATATTATAGCTGTATTTCTGTGCATTCTTGACACGTAACAGTTTACTTAGGCATCTCCAAGCAGGAAGCTGGCTGAGGGGAGGGCCATTTTTCAGGGGTCTGACTCAGGACTGGACATTTAGGAGAATATTACATAGCAAGTTCAGAGACAGAGAACATCTATGTATAGGTGGAGTCTTTCACTGAGCTGCACAAAAAGGTAATGTTTATGTTACCCTAGCATTTGACTGTGAGATAAAGAAAATCTTGGGACTGGATTGTAAGTCCAATAGTATTTCAGTCTCTTCAAATCAGGTATGAACAATAAAGATGCCCTAGTTGAAAAGATGTGTATTTCCAGATATGACCATTCTTATATATAACACACCATATTTCAAAGACAAGATTTTATTCAGCTGTGAGTTCCTTCATTTGGTTTCCAGTTCATTTCAGCTTTCCTTCTTTTTCTTCAATAGCCTATCTTCCCTGCTTAGCTCATAAAAGTCTTAACATTCTACCAGGGTCAGTAAACCTGCTTAGGGCCCAATCTCCTATGGTCAATATTTGGGAAGGAGATAAAGTAACAACAAGATGTGTAAACGCAAAGAGCAAAAGACAAAATAAATTTAAAATATGATAAAAATTATTGTAATAGTGAAAACTATTACTGAATGCTTATTATATGCTGTCTCTGAGTAAAAATGCTTTATTATTTAATTTTGACAAAAAACATTATGTATGTAAAAGGCACTGTTAACTCCATGTTACAGGTGAGCAAAGCCAGGCGTACAGAATTAAAGTAATTTACCCAAATCAGAGATAGCAATGGGTAAAACTGGGATTTGAGCCTCTTTCAGTCTGACTCAGAGACTCTTCTCAACCACTGCACCAGACCCATCCTCATGGAAGACTGGCCAGAAGGCATGTCTTTTGAGTTTGCATCTCAGATCCATTCATCAAATTCCTGCCCAACTTGTCCTCATCCACATCTGTTTCATTTATTTATTTATTTGCAGTTATAGTGCAACCTATTTTAATTATTGGTTGATTTTCCGTGGCAAATTTTCATTCTGGGCCATTTTCTTCACATTCCATTTAGTATGTATATAGTAGATGCAAACCAATGCTAATTAGCAAAACTAATTGGTGAGACAAATTTGATGGGACAGGACCATAATACACTCTATTTTTATATAAACATGTTGTCCAGGATAAGCCATATATAAATCTCTTTAGGTCAGCAATTTTGGATTTTCTGCAATACTATCTCCACTCATGCTTTTCTTTCCACCAACTTTTCCCTCAGCAGAATAACTGAACTCAGTGACCTAGGGCCCATAAAGCTGGTACCAGGAGAGGAGCTACCAGAAACTTGAGCTAAAGAGAACTTGGAAATTAACAGAGGAAGGTCTTAAGGGATGCTAATAAAATAGGAAAGCCTTGACATATGAAACTTTCCTTACTCTGTGTCATGGATTGAATTGTGTCCCCCCCAAAATATATGTCAACTGGGTTAGGCCATGATTCCTAGTATTGTGTGGTTGTCCTTCATTTTGTGATTCTAATTTTATGTTAAAGAGGATTAGGGTGAAATTGTAACACTCTTACTAAGGTCACATCCCTGATCCAATGTAAAGGGAGTTTCCCTGGGGTGTGGCCTGCACCACCTTTTAATCTTACAAGAGATAAAAGGAAAGGGAAGTGAGCAGAGAGGGGAGTACCTCATACCATCAAGAAAGCAGCGCCAGAAGCAGAGTACATCCTTTGGACCCAGGGTCCCTCTGCTGAGAAGCTCCTAGTCCAGTGGAATATTGACGAGAAACACCTTCCTCTAGAGCCGATAGAGAAAGACTTCCCCTGGAGCTGACACCCTAAATTTGGACTTCTAGCCTACTAAACTGTGAGAAAATAAATTTCTCTTTTTTATAACTATCCACTTGTGGTATTTCTTTTATAGCAGCACTAGATGACTAAGACACCCTGGTATACAAGTCCCTGCGGGATCTGACTGCTGCTGACCTCACCAACATCTTCTCATGCCCGG
Source organism: Dugong dugon (assembly GCA_030035585.1). Classification (NCBI taxonomy): domain Eukaryota; kingdom Metazoa; phylum Chordata; class Mammalia; order Sirenia; family Dugongidae; genus Dugong; species Dugong dugon. The sequence continues at coordinate 6,523,965 of CM057466.1, forward strand.
GCGCCTCGCTCCTTCTGCGCTTTAACTATATTGTCCTTCTTCCTCTTACTTTAGCCTTCTGCTCTGGGCCTTGGGTCCTCCTCATCCCTCTGCCTGGAATGCCCTTTCTCCACCTTTTTCCATGGCTGACTCATTCCTACCTTTCAGTTCTCAGGTCAAGTGTCTCCTTGTGTGAGAGGTCTTCCCTGAACTCCCTAGCTACAGCAAACACCCTGCTCCCTGGACCACCTTGCACATCACTCTAGTTATTTTACTTCCTCTATATCAGACGTAACAAATGATAGCTTGTTCATTTGCTTTTTAATCGCTTATCTTATGCTCTCTCCTCCAACCCTTTTTCCTTTACTTCCAGCTGGTAATGTTATATCCATGAAATACTCAATGAATATTCGTAGATGTTTATTTTGTTTTATGTTATTTTATTCATTTTCTGAGTATGCCTGTTCTGGAATGTCTATACCCTTTTTCCATCCATCTCTGGCATCTGTGCTGCATGGTAAGCTGGCCTGGGAGTGTAGTTTTACTGTGGACAGCCCATAGGGGATTGCTGTTTGCTGAGAACTGTACTCTGACTCTGCCTCCCCACACTCGGGCATTCATGTTCTTAGCTCTGTGAGATCATGCTGACAGCTTAAAGCTGATCTGCCTCCTCCTCCAGACAGATAAGTACAAGGCCAGTATCATGAGGAGTGAGAGAAAAAAAACCAAAAACAAGGTCTGAAGGGGCAGGGACTTTTTCAGCAAGGTGCCAGAGAAGTTGAAATGGACGTGACAAATGGAAAGCAAGAAAGAGGACAGGGAAAATGCAAGGCTCTGATACATTTCTCTTGGTCGTATAAGCAGCAGCACTGAGATAGAGCACTCAGCTGCAAGCCAAGCTCTTTCAATGTCAAGGCCAAATATAGATCAGAATAAAAGGGCAATGTGTTTTTAACCAAACATGTGAGTTTAAAATAGCTGGCAAAGAAAAGACATTCCCTTTCCAAAGCCCAGCATTTATTAGATGCTACCTTTATGACATTCTTTGATCAAAGATGATACCGGCCCAGTCTTTTAAGATATCTCCATAATTATCTCCTCCTCAAAGCACCATATCCTGCTACTGGATTGGCTTCTGCTGGTTCCTGACCCCATGGGCCCACTTAGTTCTTGGTAACTTGTGCCAAGCCTTTTCTGTGCTTGCCTTTCGCATCACCCTTTCACTTGTTTGTTTCCTAATGTCTCTGATATTTTATCTTATACCTTGGTTGACTCCATGCTCAGTCTTTGCATCCTAAGTAGGATTTCTCTGTTCTCTTGCTACTTTTTAAAAATTACGACTTACTCTGCCCACGCTTCTTGTTTAGTCCTCAGCTTCTTCAGGAAAATCCCCCAGCATACCATGTTCACCTTTCATGAAAATAGTGGTGGCATCAGACTTCATTCATTCTTTAATCTATTCATTTACAAATATTTATTAAGCCCTACTGCATGCTAGACACTGTACTAAGTGCTAGAATACAACAGTAAACAAAATTAGCATGGTATTTGCCCTTAGGGAGCTTCGAGTTGGGAAACAGGAATTTAAACCAGCTATTGTAATAAATGCCAGTGGGAAAAGTAGGAGTGCTAACCCAGCAGGTAGCTGTTTGTATGTGTGTTTGCATGTTATCAGATAAAACTTTCTGGAGGATTTCTATCTAAATTGGGATCTGAGGTATAAGGCAGAATCAGCCAGGACCTCTGTAGTAACAACAGCAGCAGAAATTATCTCTGGTTGTTGCTCTCATGGTACACACAGGGGCAGATTATCCAACAGGCAAGGTAAGTATGGGCTTACTTGTGCTTACTTTGGTGAAGCCCATGTGAAATTGTTCACTACAGATTAGTAAGCAAGCATAAGTAAGCCTATGCTTACCTCGGTGAAATCCATGTGAAATTGTTCACTACAGATAGGTAAGTAAGTACAAATAAGCCTGTGATTACCTGGGTGAAATTCATGTGAAATTGTTCAGTACAGATGAGTGAGTAAGTACAAGTAAGCCCATGCTTCCCTTGCTTACTGAGTTACCCACCCCCAAGCATACACATTCAGCTTACTTGGATGGTCAAGACACTCATGAGACTATGGAGGTGCCTCCAACACTAATCTTCAACATAAATGCTATTGGTTCTGAGAAGATTGGCTTCTTTGCTTAACCATCTGGGCAAGTGAAAAGAGCATGGTCCTGTGCATAAATTCCAAAGCCCCCATTAGGCAGGCATCAGACCTTTATTCAAGAGTTTCTGTAGAAAATTTGGACTCCTGCCAAAGAAGAAAACTTAAACTGAGCCACATACAAGCTCACCAGGGGTGTGACCCAGTTCAGATGTAGGCTACCATGATCCACCTTCATACCCAGGACCTCACCTGGACACATATTAACCTCTATGGCAACTTTTAGGAAAAGCCTGTGACCTCTTACATGATTGTCCCCATATAAATGTATTTGGAAACTTAAAATCTGACTGAAAGGGGAGACTCAGCAAAGCACTGAGGTATCTGAGATGGGGGGTGGGAGTTTGGGCCCTGAAACTGTACATACAAAGTTCTATGTGGCAGTTCTCACCCAGTAGGACTCTCATACAAGAATGAGTGACTGTACCTCATATAGGCCAAGCAACCATAGAAGAGAGAGGCTTTTATTGTAGTCCAGGCAGTGACTTCCAAACGGCTTTAATGCCCACAGAATAAAAATACTCTGGCTTGCCACACTGATACAACTGAGAATCTACCCTCATTAAATCCACTACTTCTGTGCTGTGGACTTCAGCTGACTGTTGAGATCTAGCTGGTTGCCCACCTCTATTCTTAGATCAGACTTATTCTTTGCTATAACATACTCTTGTTTCAAAAGTGTCCCCCATGAGAGTTGAGACAAGTACACTAATCACCAAGAAAACAATCACTAAAGATTTGGATTTAGGTCCATGTCAGCTTGCTTCCATGATAGAACCCCAAAAGGCAAGAAGGAGAAGAGAAGGTTAAGGTTTTGTAGTCAAAGACCTTTACAATTCTTTAACTAGTTCCCAATTAAAGATATTAGTCTAGATTTTCCCTTAGCACATTAAGGATGTTCAATGTTTTCTTGAATTTAAGATCTTCATCTCCAATCTCCTCTTAAAGATTTCATGAAGAAGAAGTAATTCCAATGTTCTGCAGATGCCATAGGCCTTCCAGAACTTGAAAATTGACTTTTCTTCAACTGTTTTGAGGGGCCCAGTCTGAACTTACCCCTCAAACCACTTATAGTCAAAATTAATATCGCAAACTTTTACATTTGCCCAATTTTGTTAAAGAGTACCCCGATGCTATTCCCATCCCTCTTTGTGAATATGATATAGTCATTTGACTCAATTGAACTGAGTAATTTATGTGGGGTAAAGACACCCATGATAGGCATTAGAGGGCTGACATTTTTATTTGAGGAAGTCAAGTACTGAGAGGTGGTCAAACTGTTATCCCACAGCCAACCAGGAAGTTCCACTGATAATAAATACGAAAGTCTCCTCGATACCACATCCATTGCCAAGTGCTACACCCACCACACAAATGCCTCATGCTGGAAAACAGAGCCTATTTGTTCAGGAAAATTTTACCTTGACCACTTTTTGGCCAGAAACAAACCTAACGTTCAATGATGCCTTGTCAATTCTACCCTTGCCCCAAACTGCCTGAAGCAGCATCATATTCACTTACAGATATTTATCATACATATGTATACATGTTTTTTTTCCTTTTATCTCTTCTTTAGAAATACCTAAACCCAAGTACAGCTGAGGAAACCTCATAGAACCACCGACTTTCTAAGGGACATCTGGAATAACAGCTAATTAACCAGTTTTCCCAGCATTAACATGGTGAGTATGTCAGCGCTGTGATTTCTGTGCCAGGACAAAGGAGGTGGGATTTTGTATTGTTCATGTCAGCCTCACATACCTGCATGGTGCAATTTCAATGAACCTAATGACTCACATGCCTCCATCTCAAAGCCCTGGTACCATCCTTGTAGTTTTAAGTGTATACAAAAGGATCATTTTGTTCCTTTTCCTGGAAGTCACGGTGACCTTCTTTTGCAGAGCATAGTTCAGAAATACGCTCTCCTAGACCATATAATTTCCAACTGTAATTATGAATTATCCCTCCTTACAGAGAGTTGTTGTCTACTACCTCATGTCACCTCCATCCTCTGTCCAACATTTTCGGATGTGTGCTGCTCAGCTTTTCCAGGAATAGTGTAAGGGAGGGAAGAAGTTTCTCTGGTCCCTAAATAGAAGGAGACAGGAAATGTTCTGCTTTTGCTAGATATGTGGTAATAATAAGTCCTGAGCTTATTATATTTTTGAGATCAACATAACTACTTTTTCTTTATTCATATGGAGCCCTGGTGGCACAATGATTAAGAGCTATGGTAAGCTACGGCTGCTAACCAAAAGGTTAGCAGTTCAAATCCACCAGCTACTCTTTGGAAACCCTATGGGGCAGTTCTACTCTGTCCTATACGGTCGCTATGAGTCGGAATCAGCAATGGTTTCGGTTTTCTTTTATTCATATATATATACACACAAAAGAAAAACATACATGGAAACACACATATACACACATGCATACATAATTTGACTCATTTTATGAAAGATTTGAGGTATTGAATAAGTACATTGTCATAGGAGTTGAGATGTGTATTTCTTAATATCTTCTTAATTATATAAAACTTAAAATAACTAACTGTTAAAGGGAAAAACGACTATCTGGAAGTATTGAGATGATTAATTTTATAAATATATGTTTAATGCTCCAGCTAGCTTATGTATGACTGAAGGGTAGAGATCATTTCTTTAAGCTCTTGGACAGCTTCAGAACAGTGTTTTTAAATGGTGGGCATTTATAAAAGCATCAAGGACATTTGCAGAATTCTATGCAGACATTGCTGGTCTTTCTTTTTGATTTGCTGAGACCCTGTAATCCATGTGTGAGAGGTGAGGAGGAACTGGAGGGCCATGTGAGCTTGATACAACTTCCCTGAAGGTCAGCCAGCAAGCAAGGGGGAGGGACGGAATTAGAACTCACACCCCTCAATTTTCTGCGCTGTCGCTTAGCCCACTGAACCCCACTGCCTCTGACTCAGTGTATTAATATAGACTGAGACACAGATTGCCTGAACATATGGCCGACAGGATGAAAAAAGATAACAGTCCGCGGCAGGATTCGTTCCTGAGGAGGAAAGGCTGCAAATGTTTCTCTGCAGAAGATTCAGCAAGTGAAGCGTTAAGCGCTTTTATTTTTATCACCAAATAATACAAATTTTCACATTGAATAAGATCAATTTCTGAGCATTTCACGTTGTCAGAGGAAGCTGGTGAGGTAAGGCCCAGCCAGAGGAGGGTCGGACTCCCCCCAGCCTGTGATGAGGCATAAATGAGAAGGCAAAGTGCCCAAGATGTACCTGGGAGGGTGCCTTGTAATTGCTAGTTCCCTCTCCTTCCTCAGCAAACAACACCCTGATTTAGTGCATAGGTTCTGAAATTGTCTCCTGATCTAGATGCTTCGATTCTCCTTAACAATAATCTATAATACGCTATGCTCTTGATATGGCCTACTTATCTCTTTTATTACTGTAAAAAGGTGTCTCTGATGTTATAGTCCAAGGGCTTCACACAATGCACTGGGCAAGTATTGTGGGATGCAGTCCACCCATGGGAGAGAGTCCAAAAGTATAAGCACTTTAGGCATGATTCGGCGTTGTGGTTTTCAAATTGGTGGACACTCCCAGAAGAGGAAATGGAGGAGACAGCAAGAGAAACATTCCACACCATTTCCTCTGTTGCACGCTGTATATCTGTGTTATATAACAGGGTTCAGTTAAGAGTCTGGCTGGAAAATAGAGGGGTTTTATAACTCACAGGGAACTCTAAAACCTTGATTTAGGAAAGGACTGGTTCCATACAATCAAGTGTGATAGTAAAGACCATAAATGTTCTGGTATTAGACAGAACATAGCTGTGGCCTTGGACAAGCTGTTTAGTCCCCCTGTGCCTTAGTCTCTTCATCTCTTCATCCATAAGGATGGGGCAACCCTTGTACGTAACTCTTAGGTTTGAAGTGAGGCCTAAATGAGATAATACACGGAAAGACCTTGGCACTGAGACTGGCACACAGTAAACACTCACTAATAGGTGGCTGTGTGTTGCGATGGTGCTTAATAGGTTTCAACAGAGACTTCAGATTAAGCCAGACTAGGAAGAAAGACCTGACGATCTACCTCCGAAAAATCAGCCAATGAAAACCTATGGATCATAATTGCCCAATCTGTCGTGCATGGGGTCACAATGAGTCTGGGGCTAACTCAAAGGCAGCTAACAACAATAACAACACTATAATTTTATTATTGCTATTACTAGTATTTCTGTTATTATTAGATTCATTCCAACAAGTTAGGTTCATTACCTTATTCTAGTTTGGTGTAAACTAGCTAAGGGCTCCGATGATCTGACCATGAATGACAGACCCCCCCATTCATGGAGAGAGGTATGAAACCTTCTGGTGGCCAAGAAGCTAGAGAGAGACTCCAAGGGGAGGGAGATGGTGTCTCAGGGTCTGGGCTGTGCTGACTGGCTGAGCATCCCTCACTACCCGGGAGGTTTCATACTGTAGTTAATTCAGAAAGGTGGCTTTTCTTCACCAATCTTCATGCAGAGAAAATAAAATGGAGCCTGGTACTGCCCTGGAATTACAGTTCTGCTCTCCCTCCTTCCTAAGAAAAATGCAACTGAGACATGGTGGGATTTTTTAGGCAACCCTCAAATTGGCACTTGAATTTTTCAGCCAACATATTTCCACCAACATTCACTCTATCACTCCCCACCAGCGACATCCTTTAAGAATGATTGTAACAGCATCTCAAGCCATGGTTGGCTCTGCTTCCACCTGCCCCTGGGGCTTGGCATAGTCACCACCTAGAGGAAGGATTTACAGAGTAACTAGCCCAGGTTTCCATCAGACAATATAATGCCTGATAATACAATGCCTCTGGAATATCCTGAAAGCAAGTGTTAATAAAAGGCAAACGAACCAACAAAATAAATCATTAATTTCCCATGGAGCAAACTTTTTTTTTTACATCCAGCTGTACCCACAATGAAACAGCTATCAAAGAAAGCTCCCCCATTATCTGTCATTTCACTGCAACTTCAATCAGCTGGTGAGCAGGAGCCTGCAGTTATTTCTCCCCAGCAGCCTCCCACGCGCTGTACCTGACTGCTCTGCGCCAGCCACATTAAGCCTGTCTGCCATCAATCCTGGGGTCTCCTTTGCAGCAGCTTAACAAGGTGAGGGAGCTGGCATCACCAAAAGGCAAATGCTATTTTAGAGAGACCGAGAGAAGCTGAGAGAAGGGATGGTGGAGAAAAGCTAGATATAGCCCATTAAGTAACAGGGTTTTTCTCATAATATCTTCCCACCTTGTCGTTGCTATGCAGATGTGTTGTTTTCCAGCCTCCTAACGTCAGCAAAGGCAGTGGAAGATGAGTTAGGAGGCATCCAGTCACAGCAAGCTGGTGATCCTCGCCCAGAGTTCCTTATGGAGAACCTGTAGGAAGCTGTGCCAAGTCTCATTTCTCTCCATGTGTCTCTTACAGCTGGCATACAGGTTTCCTCCCAAGATGGGTCACAGTCGCCACAGGTATGGGCTTCCGTTGGAATTCACAGCAAGAAAGAAGTGCTCTTTTTGTCCTCTTAGACGAGTCTGGCTGAAGCATATTCACAGTGTGTATCACTACTGGGGGAGCTGATCTTGCTCTTCCCCATGCAGCAATGAAAGGAGGCCTCAACCTCCCACAGTAGGACCAGAATGAGAAGTAACTCAGTAACTAAACAGGAAAACAGTTCTGCAACCAACTCCCTGAGCTAGCAACGAACCGGTGTGCCCCATGGGCAGGCAGCTCAGCCATCTCCTTCCACTTCGTTCCTGGAGGCCAGCTTCACTGACTGCTCAAAGACCACAGCATTGCTGGATCTGGAGGGGCTTCAGGAAATCGAAGTTGAACTTCTATTTGAAATGCCTCCCTTCTGTTGCTCTTAAATAACACTGGCAACAAGAATAGGCATTTATACCAAGAGGGTCCTTCAGAACCTCTGTTAAATCCTTCCAAATATACTCTATTGCAAAGACTCTATGCTCTGTGACAGGTGCCCAGAGGATGGCTTGGTGCCTTTGGTTACTGGAACTACTCACTGTCTAAAGTATCTCCCTTATTTGTGTTCAGACTCTGACAAATGCCCAGCAAAGGCAACGGCCTGTAAATTTCTTTGACCCAGAAACATGGCTTGCTATGTTTTTTAAAAATCCCAGAAACTCAGCAAAGACAGAGAACTTAAGGAACCATTTGCACAACCATGCAGCTGATGTTTGAATTTGAATTGCTACGAACTAGCCATCTAATCTCTCTTAAACTCCTGGGATGACTGTGAAGTTCCTCTCTCCTGCAAGAGCCTGTTTTGTTTATGAACAGCTTTTCTTTTTGGAAAATGTTTTCTCATATTGCTTTCAACCTTGTCTAGAGCATTTTCCTGACGTTCCTAAGAATTCTGTCAAAAATGGAAATGCATTGGTCAGATACAACTTGTTCTTTATGAGTGCATACTGACTCTCACTGAACGCCATTTTCCCCTTAGTGTGTTAAACTCTTTTTACCAACTCAGGTTAATCTCCCCTTTTCCCCAAAGGCAGTGAGTATAATAATGGTTGGTAGAGCATATGAGATCAGAAGAATGATATTTTCTTCATGTCTTTTATCATGCAATTTGGGGTAATTCTCCAAGGAGACAACATGGCATAGTGAAGATAGCTCTGATGTTGGAGTTAGAGAGCCATGTGTGAGCCCCAGCTTGATCAGTTACTACTTTGTAAACTGGGAGGCCTGTCAATTTCAATATCTATTTGTAAAATGGGAATAAAGCTGTATGTTCTCATGAGGGTTGTTGAGAGAGTTAAGTGGGATAATATATGTGAAAAGAATTTGTAATGGTGAATTGCTACATATACATAAGTTGTTTATTCCATTTTTAAACTTTTAGGTTATTCCTTAGAAAATTGTGCCAAGGTGGGTGGAAAAGAGAAAGTGGAAAAAGCATGGTAATTTAATTAGATCCACAGGACATTGCCTTCACATGGGTGGATGGGACCCTTCATATTTCAGCACAAGATATGCAGTAACTTAATATGCCAATGAAGGCCTCAGAGGGCATCAAGCCTCCACATGTGCCAATTAATCAAAGGAAACAGTATCATCCTCTAATTCCACTAATTAGAGGATCATCCATAAGCTACTAGGTTTCTGAGCTACTGAGGTTTAATAAATTTACAATAAATTATGAGTAAAACATTAGCCAGGGACTAAATTACCACCGAGCAATAGGATGAGAAGGAAAACTGAGGTTATCTTTATATTTAGTTTTTTTCTTATTATTATTTTCCAACCTCATAAATTCTGAACATTGTGCTGGTGTGAGACCACAGAATCCCCATGGTTCTTTGTAGCCAGAAAGAATATACAAGTTTGACAATTAAAAATGTGATTGAAATTTTAAAAACGCACCGAATTAATTCATCCAAACGGTTGCTTGTTTCAAAACAGTCACTTTGGGAATGTATACACTTGCTATAATTATACTACCATTGCTAAAATTATGGAATCCTTTGAGAATTGCCCTCACACACACATTTATCCTCTTGAATCTCCTTGTTGTTGTAGTTAGTTGGTGTCAAGTTGATTCTAACACGTGTGCAGAGTGGAACTGCTCCACAGGGTTTTTAAGGCTATGAGCTTTCAGAAGCAGATTGCCAGACCTGTCTTCTTAGACTCCCCTGGGTGGGCCCAAACTGCCAACCTTTTGGCTAGTAGTTAAACACTCAATTGTTTGTATGTTTGTGTCACCCAAGGACTCCTTAGTTGTTGTTGTTGGGTGCATTCGTGTCAGCTCTGACTCAGAGTGACTGTCTTAGTCTGGATTCTCTAGAAGAGCAAGACCAATGAAGCATGCATATAAATATACACAGAGAGATTTACTTCAAGGAAATGGCTCATGCAATTATGGGGGCTGGAAAGTCCCAGATCAATGGGACAGGTGGCAGGCTGAAGGTTTCTGCTGGCTCACATGGTTGCAGGGGCTGACAAATCCAAAACTCTGCAGGTTAGGCTGCAGGGTGAAGACTTCTGCAGGCTTACATCCCAAAAACCAGAGGTCAGGCGATGAAAAGAGTGCAGGTTGAGAGGGTGTGAGCTTTGCCAGAACATCTGTTCATATACTGGAGGCAGGCCACACCCCCAAGGAAACTCCTCTTTCAACTAATTGGCTGCTCCTATCGGATCACAAAATGGAAGGTGATTTGGGGACCTCATACCATCAAGAAAGCAGTGCCGGGAGCAGAGCGCGTCCTTTGGGCCAGGGTCCCTGCGCAGAGAAGCTCCTAGTTGGGGGGAACACTCAAGAGAAGAAGGCTGACAGAGAGAAAAAGCCTTCCCCTGGAGCTGACGCCCTGAATTTGGACTTTTAGCCTATTTTGATTGTGAGGAAATAAACTTCTCTTTGTTAAAGCCATCCTCTTGTGGTATTTCTGTTGCAGCAGCACTAGATGACTAAGACATAGATTACAGAGAAGAAAGGAACCAAATGGCTTGCTGATTCTGCAGTGGCATCACTAGGATTGGTGTCACCCAGTGCAGTAGCTCATGGTGTCACCCCCTCCATGCTAATTACCACAATATTCTGGCTAAAACACCAGAAATTTTGACAAAATCAGCAACTATAAAGATACCGGCCTCAATGAAAACAACAGCATGCTTGTAGCATGTACAGACAAAAACACGCGATTCGAAGGTCACTATAATTAGGTAATAATGACCGCTCTGACCAGAGTGCATTAGAAGGTTCAAAAAGTAAATAAGCGTAGAGTTTTAGCCTTATAGGAATACTGATGCATGTAGGCTGGGCTTATGAAAAATGTTTTCATTGTTATAACCAACTACAGGGATATCTCTATAAAAAATAATAAATTTCTCTTGAAACACTGCACAAAAATTATAGAGTCATTTTGGTGTCACCCCCTCTGACAATGTCACCTGCTACAGTCCACACCCCTGCATCCTTGTAGTGATGCCACTGGGATTGATCCTGTATCCTGAGGCCAGAATCGCATTGTTCAAAAGTGGCACCAAGATACCACAGTGTGCCTTAATTACATATTTAATTTCTATTACAAACATACATACTATGGGAAACTTGAAGAATTTCATAACATAAGAAATGTTTACAATATAATATTAAATGAAAAAGCAGGCTACCATATTGCATATACAGTATGATCTCCACTGGAGTAGGGGAAAATTTAAAAAAAAAAGGAAGGTGATTACATAGTGTCTGCCAAATCACTTGAGAATCATAGCCTAGACAAGTTGACACATAACAATCATTCTAGTGACCCTATGTATAACAGAATGAAACATTGCCTTGTCCTGTGACATCCCTACAATCATTGCTATGGTTGAGCCCATTGTTGCAGTCACTGTGTCAAACCTTCTCATTAAGGGTCTTCCTCTTTTATGCTGACCTACTTTACCAAGCATGCCATCGCTCTCCAGTAATTGGTCGTTCCTGATAACATGTCCAAAGTAAGTGAGACATAGTCTCACCATTCTCACTTCTAAGGAGCATTCTGGCTGTACTTCCTCCCAGACTGACTTGTTCATTCTTCTGGAAGTCCATGGTATATTCACCATTCTTTGCCAACACAATTCAAAAGTGTCAATTCTTCTTCAGTCTTCCTTTTTCATGGAAGTACAGCTTTTGCATGTGTATGATGCAATTGAAAATACCATGGCTAGGGTAAGGCACACCTTAGTCATCAAACTGACATCTTTGCTTTTTTGCCCTTTAAAGAGGTCTTTGGTTTTTTGCATCAGTATTTTGCATCAATATTTTGTTTGCTATCTTGACTGCTGCTTCCATGGGCATTGATTGTTGATCCAAGAAGAATGAATACTCACATACTTTGGACATGTTATCAGGAGGGACTGGTCCCTGAAGAAGGACGTTATGCTTGGTCAAGTAGAGGGCCAGAGAAAAAGAGGAAGATCCTCAACAAAATGGATTGACACAATGGCTGCAACAATGGCTCAAGTGTAACAATGACTGCAAGGATGGTGCAAGAGCAGGCAGCATTTCGTTCTGTTGTACACAGGGTCACCATGAGTCAGAACTGACTCGAAGGTACCTAACAACAACAACAATGACAGAGTACAACTGCCCCTTTGGATTAGCAGCCAAGCTCTTAACTGCTGTGCCATCAGGGCTCCATTTCTGTTATATTAAAAAAAAAAGAAAAACAAACCTGTTGCTGTCGAGTCGATTCCAACCCACAGCAACCCTACAGAAGCCTTTGTTCATACTGTTCTCTATTCCCTTTTTTTTTTTTTTTTTTCAGTTCAAACCCTACCCATTCATTCTTTACCGTTCAGTGTAAATGTCTTCTCAATTACAAAGGTTTTCCTGATGGTCTCCAGTTGGCAGTTTGCTCTATTCTTTGAGCTTTCATGGTAGCTTACTTGAACCCCTCTTACAGTACTATTACTTTCTATGTTGTATTATGCTTGCCTTTTATAGTTCTTATCACTTCTTATAGGTAGCAAACTTTTTGGGGGGTTACAATTTGTCTGATTCATTTTTGAATGTCACGTATCAACTAAACTTGAGACATTATATTTATTAATTTTAGTTCAGTGATAAAAAAATATGAGAGAGGGTTTTGACATATTAGGCAGTAAGTCTATAAATAGTAGGCCACTGTGATATATATATATATCTATTTGAACTGCCGACCTTTTAGTTAACATATGACTAAATAACTAGTTCCCAGAAACAGATCTCTGCATATAAGAAAACTTGAATATACAGAATTGGCATTTAGGATAACTGGGGAAAGGTTAATCTATTATAATTGTGCTAAGTTATCCACAGATAAATAAATAAAATTACAGTTATACCAACAACATACAAAAAAAAAATCAATTCTATCTGTTGAAATGTATAAAACAAAAGATAAACTTCAAGATTTTAAAAGAAATTATAGGAATATCATATAACTATGGGGTATTGAAGGATTTCTCAAATTACATAAAAAGCTTAAGTTATAATGGAAAAGATTGATGAATTCAACTAAATTAAACTAAAGAACTCTTTTAAGAAGAAATAAAAAGATACAAATTAGAAGTTTTTGCAATTTATATAACTAACGAGCTATTATTCAGCATGAATAAGAACTCTAAGATCAGTAAGAATAGAACAACGCAAAAAAGGGAAAGAGATATGAACAGGAAGTTCATAGAAAAGGAAATCCAAATAGCTAACAAACATATGAAAAGATGAAACTTTAATATTAATTATAGGCATACAATTTTTTTTAATGGCATAACATTTCACACCTACCATTTTGACAAAATGTAAAAAGTTTGATAATTTCGGGTGCAGCAAGTATGCAGAGAAAGAAAACTCTGTTAGTTTGCAGGTAGATATATAAATAGATGAAATCATTGTGGCAGAAGCTGCCAGATATTCCCTAATATTTATCTTTCTTAGTAATAAGAAGTTTATTTTTAGCTGGGTCTATAGTCAGTTGGAAGGAATACTACATTTTCCAGTGTTCCCTGCAGCCAGAGATTGCCATGTAAGCTCTGGCCAAGGACATGCAAGACAAAGTGTCGTGTGCATCTTTGAAGAAGGGGTATGTACTTTTTGTTTCTTCCTACCAGTGAAAATGTGAATATACTGCCTGGAGCTTCAGAAACCATTTTGGACCTTGATATGACCTTGCAAATGAAAGCGGTACATACAAGGTGACCTTTACAACAGAAGGAGCATGGATTTCTGACACTATTGAGTGTCATACCATCCCTGGACTCACCCCTCCAGACCTCTTGAACTTGAAATACAAATGCAGGGCTATCTCAAGGTCTCAAGTAAGCTACTGTTATTCTGGATTTTTTATTACTTGTAGCAGTCTAGCCTAATCCTAACCAATACAACCTCATTAGGAAAAGATTTGTATTACCTCATAAAGAGGTGCATACCTTAGAGTCCAGCAATGCACTCTCCTCAGTATGTGCTATGAAGGACCTCATCCTTATGTGCACCAAGAAGCATGTACAAAAATATTCATAATAACATGGTTCTAAGACCAAATATTGGAAATAATCCAAAAGCCCATAGATGGTAGAATGGATAATTTAATTGCAGTGTTTTCATTCAATGGACTATGAACATATAGCCAGGAATTAACTCAAATGCCAAAGGATCCATAAATTTGAGATAATTTATATAAATTCAACAAGGAATCCCAGCAATGTATTATTTAGTGATACATATCAACCAAAATCCAACTGTTGTCAAGTCAGTTCTGACTCATAGCGACCCTATAGGACAGAGAACAACTTCCCCGTGGGGTTTCCAAGGTTGTGAATCTTTATGGAAGCAGACTGCCTCATCTTTCTCCCCAGAGCGGGTGGTGGGTTTGAACCAATGACCTTTTGGTTAGAAGCCAGGCGCTTTAACCACTGCACCACCAGGGCTTCTTAGTGATACATACATCTATACAGTTTACAAGGAAAAGCAATGGAAAGACAAACTCAAATTTCTGAATAGTGATTGCCTCTAATGAGGGAGGGGTAGGTGCTGCAATCAGGTGAGGGCATAGGGGGAGCTTCAGAAAGATAGATGAGGTTCTATTTTTTTTTTTTTTTAATGCTGGGTGAAGTACATGGATATTCATTTTATTATTTTTACTTTTAACTTACATGATGTTTTAGGTATTCCTTTGACTATATGAAACATTTAAAAATAATAGTAGGGAAAATAGTAGGAAGGGCAAAGTAGTGCTAGGATTTTGGGGTGTGTGAGTGTGTGTGTGAGCGTGCACGCACACACATTTTAAGTAAATCTTTCTCCAGGGACATGAAGAGATTTAAGCCTGACCATAACACCTATGCTTAAGTACCAGGGATCTGGCACGGTGTTCCTCTCTCAGCTTTCACATATGGGAGTGGTTACCAAGGACTTGAAATCCAAGTGGATGACGGTGACCTCACTTCTGCAGAGAGGTTCCTTGACAGCCCACGTCTCTCACCAGCCACCAGCACAAATGCTGCCCCGCTTTCATCACCACCTTTGCATCATTACTTTGTATTAAGTGCATTTATGTTCCTGACATTTTACTAGGTCTTTTATATTTTTATCTCAACCAATCCTCAACAATCTAGTGAGCTAATGTTATTAACTATTCATAAGATCTGTGGGAACCGAGACTCAGAGCAGAGAAAGGACTAGCCTGCAACAACTAGCAAATGGCAGTGCCAGGGATCAAATGTAAACACATCTGTTTCCACAATGTATCCTCTCAACCTCTACGGTACACTGCTTCTCTACAGCCTTCATTTCAAGTATGTCTATTTTTAACTGTCACCTCTTTGGTTCCAGTAATGGGTATCATGTCTTCTCTGAAGCAATATTCATGGGGATGTTTTAAAGGAGTAACAGAAAAGGAAGAACATAGTGAATATATGACTGATTACTGACTACCTCTGAGAGGCTGGAAGATGAGACACAGAAAAGAAGCAAGACATTCTGAAAACGTGAAGGTGAAGGATGAAAACACAGTAAGACAAATTAAAATCAGGGAAACAGGGATGGGTAGGGAAGGATCAGAATGAACAAAAAAATAAGACCGTCCTAAAGAATTTACTTCCTCTGTTCCCCAGAAGCCTCTTTCCTCACCTCGGAATAGGTGTTTCATCTTTTGAAATGAGTTAGATAAATAAGAAGAAAAGGTTGAAAAGTAATTTCAAGTCCACAGAGCAAACCCTAGGATAGACTGTTTTTACCTTGCATGCTCTTCATCCAAAAAGCCTCAAGGGCTCATGGTTTTGGCAATAATTGCAGCAGTAATAATAATACTGCCTTGCTGGTGTTTTCCCCTTGGCAGCATGTGCGTACCTATCAGTTTGTCAGGATAATATCTTCAAGTTCATACACTAATTTACATGCATTTATTTGTTAGTCCACAAAAGTAAGGGCCCTTTCATGCCCTTGGACCTCAGAGTATTTGGGGCTGTCTATCGTGGACATCTGCGCTGATGAGGTACTTCTAGGTCAGAGCTAAGAAGTTCTTGCTTTGACTTATTATGTATATTTGAATATTTTAGCTGTGCATTTGAATGTATATATCACAGATATATGTAGAAATTTCTACGGCGTGTGAAAACTCGGATTGTGAGGGTGGGAACATGACACGGGTGGGAACATGACACTTTGTACTCACAAAGATTATTTTAAAATAGGATATTTACCTACGACTTAAAAGAGATAATTTTGATACCCCTGGTTGGCAGGTGGAGGGCGTGAGAGGACTCTTTCTCCTCTGAATTCTGTGATACATGTGTTGTCATGAGACCTATTATCTATATGTTATTATCTTATTGTATAGCAAGTGCTATATATTATAATTCATTTAATCCTTTTTTTTATTTTAATGACATGCAATGGGAGTTAAGGATGGGAGAGAGGAAGGAGACAAACAGAGAGTAATGGGAACAGTTCCTTCAGCCTGTCCAAGCATGTCAGGGCCAGATAACCCAGGTGCCTCTTCAGAGAATTCTAAGGCATAAGAAACAATCCCACGGTGGGTAGTCGGTGTACATGGGGCTGCAGGGGAAGCTGTGGGGCGGTGATCCTGGAGCCAGGAAAGGGCTGTGAAACGTGTTTCTTACTCTTTGTTCTATAAGTTCAAAATGGTCCCTGTGCAATTTTGATGAGAAATATATTATGATGAGAAATGCCTGCACATTTTCTTGTTTGATTTCTCCAAAGTCTTAAAACAAATGAGGTAAAAAAAAAAAAAAAAGATGATTTTCTAAAAGAGGGCAATAGCATGTTTAGACTATAATGTCAGGAAAAAGTGCTGTTAGAACTTCCTGATAAAGCTCTTTCAAAGCAGTTTATCTTGTCTTCAAAAACTCTAAAAGGGAGCATTTTCTGTTTTACTTTCACATTACTAACAGGTGTCTTGTTTTTACATGAACATTATTCCTTTTATTTCTAACGCTCTGATTGACCTCATACTCTACTGAAGCGTTGAAACTTGCCTTTAGGTCTTATCTTCCCAATTATTGTGAGTTTATTACTGTTGAGCATCAAAAAGACGTTATCATATTAATTCTTTCTAAAAGTTAATAACAAGCACAAAGACTTCTCAACATGTTGATGATTGCAATACTTTAACTTAGCCATTAACTATTGTTAAAGTGATTATCACCCGGGTGTATTTGCTTTCCCTATTATGCATGAAATAAACCATTAGAATATCTATTAAACGGTAAGCTACTTAAGGGCAAGGTTCATCATCTTTTCGCGTAGTAGATGCTCAAGAAATGTGTGTTGAATGAATGAATAAATCAATTATTTGTATAGGTTTGGTAGAAATGTAGGTTCTGAAAAAAAATGGGTTCTGTTCCTACATTTTCTCCTATGATTTCATTCTGAATTACATTCAAATTTCATTTCTGAAGGTAAGTGTTCTAAATTTTTTGTGGCTGTGTAACAATATAAATCTTATACATTCTATAAGTCTATAATTAATTAAAGATGGAGAAAATAATTTTCAAGAATACAAATTTTATTAGGCTTAAGACACTAACACACAAGAATTAATAGGGGGAAAAATCTATAAATTTTGGCTATCATTATAGACGTACATTCTTATTCTATGAACAACTTCACCAGTTCCTAAAGAAGGATTGGGAGAATTATTAAAAACAATGTTGTCAACATCCAGCATTTCCAAAGAAATGATAGGGCAAAGGGTAAGCCAATGGTTGTCGATACTAAATCAAGCTATGAAAATGACAAAAATAAACCACCTGCCTATAAAGGGGGAGCTTAATAAAAACGAAGTTAGAAACACCAAATTAATAGAACTGTACACTAAAAAGAGTGGATTTTACTGCACGTAAATTATACTTCAGTAAAGCTGACTTAAGAAAAAGGCTTTTTAGTCAAGTACCTAATATGCATTGGGTGGTGCAGTGGTTAAGAGACTGGCTGCTAACCAAAAGGTCAGCAGTTTGAATCCACCAGCCACTCCTTGGAAACCCTATTAGGTATTTCTACTCTGACCAGTGGGGTTGCTATGAGTCAGAATCAACTCAATGGCAACGGGTTTGGTTTTGTTAACATGTCGTTGTTAATTTTTTTTTTTTTTCTCTCTCATTGCTATGGCTTCAGTGAAGCCAGAAGTTTACACTTAATTAAACAGTGAGAAGCCACTGAAAATCTTTTCGACTCACTATTTTACCTGAAGGGTGATGATAAAATTAAAAATATTTGGATTAATGTAAAGAGCATTGACTTTGATATCAGACAAATCTGGAAAACTACTAGTTATGTTACTTTGGGTTAATTAACAAACTCATGTAAACACTAGCTTATTCATTGGTAAGATTTAGAAAACAGTAGCTATGTGATAGGGTTATTGTGAGAATTCAGCGTGCTAATGTATTTTATGTTATTTTGAATTTTATATTATTTTCTGATGGAACAATCAATACAGGCTTCACAGAGGGGGGTGAGAAGAAAGGATATTAATGTCAAAGAGGATAAAATGACTAAAGGGACCAAGACAGACAGGAGAAGGGATGTTGTAGTTTGAATGAAGCGCTGAATCTCTGAAAGGGAGGCATGGGAGATGCTTTAGAAATGTGGGATATCACCAGATGGTGGATGGTGTTAAATGTTATTTTAAGGAGTTTGGATCTTATTCAATGAGTAATAAAAAGAGATTAAACATTTTGGAGTAGTAGAATGACATGATTTAAACTGAACTTTAGGAAGATTAATTTGGCTGCAATCTAAAAGGACAGATTAGAGGTGAGAAAGGCTAGATATGGGAAGTTTATCTAAGAAATTAAGACTGCTGAATAAGTGACAATGAAGTCTTGAATTAGAATGGTGGTGGTAGTGATAGTAATAATGACAAGGTTATAGATTTGAGGGATGCACGGTAGGTAGAATTAATAGGACTTGGCACTGTACATGGAGGCTAGTAAGGAACAGGAGAGGAAGAAGTCAAAGTTGTCTTCAAAGTTTACAACCTAAGCATCTTGGAGAATGCTTGAGTTATTAAAAGGATGAGTTCATCTTAGGATACTTTGTGTTTGCGATAGTAGACATGAGAGACATAAAAGTGGGCTTTACGACCAAGGCCATTTTAAATACAGGTCTGGAACTAATGCAAGAGGCTGGCATATAGTTTTAGCATTTTTTTCTGATTTACAGAGATGATTGAAGCAGAGGTCTGACAGCAGAGCTTTGGGAAATTCTTTCATTTAGAAGACAAAAGGAGGGAGCAAATGGGACAGAGAGTATGATGATTTCTGAAAGAACACCTTCAATAAATTTGTAGGGGCAAGAACCTGATCAGTGGAAGTGAGAGAGAGGTGGGTGAGAGAGTGGAGCGGAGATGATGGTGTGGAGAAAGTGAATAGAGAGGGTTCACTCAAGAATAAATACTCTATTCTCTTGGTTCCTGTACTTCTCTGCCCCACACCACCCTCAGTTATCCTCCTAATTTTTCTGGCCACACAGATTTCTAAGCCACCAAGACATTGACTTTCTCAGTCATCTTCCTACATGACTTCTATGCAATATCCAACATTATTGACCTCTTGAAAGTATTTAATTAATATCTTCTAGGTAAATAAAGGAGCCCTGGTGGCACAGTGGTTAAGAGTTAGGCTGCTAACCAAAAGTTCAGCAGTTTGAATCTACCAGCCATTCTAATCTGTCCTATAGGGTCTCTATGAGTCAGAATCAACTCGGCGGCAATGGATTTGGTTTTTTTTTGGTTTTATGTAATTAAGGAGTCCCTGGGTGTCACAAATGGGACAAATGTTAAACACTTAGCTACTAATCACAAGGTTGGCAGTTCAAGTCCACCCAGAGACGTCTCTACTTCTGAATAATCACAGCCATTGAAAAACCTATGGAGCACAGTCCTACTCCTGAATACATGAGGTCACCATGAGGCAGAATCAACTCAAGGGCAACTGGTTTTTGTTTTGGTATGTAAATAAAACACAAATCTATACTTCTGATTTGTATCTCTTTCCTGAGTTCTAGTCTATCATTTCAGTCTACACAGTCACCTTCACATGTATGTTCATCTAACACTCAAACTCAGTAAGTCCCAATAACACCCTCTTTCCAAAGCAACTTCTCTTCTGGTTCCATCATTTTACCACTCTCCCAGTCACTACAGATTACAACCTTCCCAGGAACTTTGATTTCTCCCTCCCGTTGGTGTTAGTCAGTAGCAAATTCTGCAGCTCTGTCACCGTATCTACCACTCTCTCGATTTCCTCTGCCATCACTCAAGGAGCAACTGAAATCCTCTCCAAACTGCATTCTTGTCTCTCCGCATTTCCATCTGTTCTCTCTGTGGCTGCCAGATTAGTCTTCTCAAAGAAGAATTTTGATTATGTCAAAAAGTTTCAGTGGCTTCTCACTATTTAATTAAATGTACATTTCTAAGCATTACAATAAATACTCTCCATGAAATAGCTCCAGTTTATCAGAGGGAATGAAAACTCTTTTATTTGGGTTCAAAACAACTAAAGGCACAAGGACAAGATAAACAGAGGCAGAAAGGAGAAAGGGACAGGAAGAATTGGGTTTAGCAGCTGCAAAACCAAGTCAACTAATTTTATTGTAGACAGAATACATTCATGACAATAAATTCAACCTGAACTAAAAGTGGCCAAGCAAAATCAAAAAAATAAGAAAAGTAAAATATTACCATTGAAGGAAGTGCTATTTGAAGAAAAAAGGTTCCCAAAGATAGTAGAAAAAACTATAATTTCTAGGAGATGGATAAACCAAAAAAACCCAGCTGCCGTCAAGTCAATTCTGATTCATGGTGACCCCATGCGTTGCAGAGCAGAACTGTGATCTTTTGGAAGGAGAACACCAGGCCTTCCTTCTGAGGGGGCCTCTGGATGGGTTCGGACCACCAACTTTTCCGAGCATTTAATCCAAGTTAGACTATGAGCATTTAATCATTTTTGCCACCTCGGGACAGGAGATAGATATTGTTGCTAGTTGCCATTGAGTCGATTTTTACTCATGGCGACCCATGTGTGCAGAGTAGAACTTCTCCATCAGCTTTTCAAGACTGCTTTCGGAATGACAGTCTTCTGAGGTGCCACTGGGTGTGTGTGAATCACCGACTTTTTGGCTAGTAGTCCGGTGCTTAACCATTTGCACCACTCAGTATTATTTTACCCTGTTTAGTCAAGATCCACAGTGAGTTTGTCATTCAGTTCTAGGTATTACCCTTTCAGATAGATATAGAAAAATTGAAGAGCATTCTTAGGTGAGCATAACGCTGAGAAAGGAATTTGAATTTATTTCATATTATATGAGCTATTGAAGGAACTGATGATGTTTTGCTTGAGAAGAGAAGATTTAGCAGGACTTGAGATTTTTTTAAATATATAAGAGATAATCCAGAAAGGTAATTTAACTTTTTTCAGTATGCCCCAGGTTAGCACATTAGAATGACCAGTGGGTGGAAAGAAGATAAATTTGTGCTCAGTGTTAAAAAGCAGCTCCTCACAGTCAGCGTTGTCAAAAGATGGATTGGTTGTTTCAGGAAAGAGTTTCATCATAGGTTTTAAATTTATTCTGAGTAACCACTCAGAGGGGATATTATCAGGTGAATTCTAGCATCAAGAAAAAAAAAAAAAAAGTATTGAACCACATGTAGTGTCTCTTCCAAACCAAGGTACCTTGGGTTCTACCTTCCTAAAGAAGAACCAGCCCAATCTCTTTAACTTTATCATAGGTCCCTGCCAGACACGGCTACTCACTATCATTTGTGTTTATTCTATACCTACCAAACTCAGTTCTTTCGCCCAAGATTTTTCCTCTTCCTGAAATGTTGTTTGACTCCCATATTCCACCAGCTGTTATTTTACTCATTCTTGAAAAGCCAGCTTAAATATCTCCTTCTTACTAAATGCCTCTCAACTTAAATCCTTCCTCTTTATTGTCCTAACAAGGTATGATGTTTATTAAATGATAGGGTAAGAAATGAACACAACAGAACACTGAAAAATCTTTGTCTTTAATGTTTCTTTTTCCTTTCTTTCTTCCCTTCCTCCCTTTCTCCCCTCCTCTCCCCTCCATCCCCCCTCCCTCCCTTCCTCTTTTTCTTTCTTTTCTTCACTAACTTTAAATATGAATAGTATACCAGAGGAAACTTCCAGTATTTACACTTATGAAGGAAGTAAAGAAAGCCAAACTAAAATTAAAAAAAAAAAAAAAAAAAAGGCTAGTTTTTAAGGCCTTGAATTGCTGAATGAAATAAATTCACCCTAGGTTATTTAAGGACTTGGTAGATGTTATGACAGACCCAATAGCTATTATTTTTGAGTAGTCATGGAGGGTGAAGTTCCCAAGGACACAGCTCTGGGAGTTGGAAGGGATTTGAAGTGAAATAGCCTTCTGTCTTCAGGCAAAGAAGTTAGATATTTCCTTCTTAGAGCAGAAGTAAAAGCTATGCCATCTATAAAAGAAAAAGAGGAAAGGACAACCTTGGTAATATTACAAAGATCCATTAGACATTGGTTCCTGGTCAGAATATAAACTGGATTGAAACAGTGCTTTAACATTTACAAACAACAGGCATTATAATCCCTATTTGCAGATGAGGAAACTGTAGGTCAGTGAGACTAAGTGACTTGTTTTCCATCGCAAAGATCTTTAAGGTTCTTTACTGGTCTGGCAGAGACTGGAAAAACCCCAAGAGTATGGCCCCCAGACACCCTTACAGCTCAATAATGAAGTCATGCCTGAGGTTCTCCTTTCAGCCAAAGATTAGACAGGCCCTTAAAGCAAAACAACGACTAAATGAGCACACCAGCCCAGGGGCGAGGACTAGAAGGCAGGAGGGAACAGGAAAGCTGGTAATGGAGAACCCAAGGTCGAGAAGGGAGGGTGTTGACATGTCTTGGGGTTGGCAACCAATGTCACAAAACAATATGTGTATTAATTGTTTAATGAGAAACTAGTTTGCTCTGTAAAACTTCATCTAAAGTACAATAAAAAAAAAGAAAGAAAAAAGAAAAGATCTTGAAGGTTCTATTCCAGTAATCTTTCCACCATATCAAAAACTATTCATCAGTAATTCACTATGAATTTTTGGAAATCAACAGTGCCAAGTCAAGTAATTGTTCCTTTTATGACAAATTAGAAGAAAATAAGCTCAGACATATAGTATTATTAACAGTGTTCCTATTAAAAAACTAGCTGTCCATTGAGGATCATCTCTAAGGCAACAAAAATAAACAAACAAAGAAAAAAGCACTCCCATTTCACAGATGGGAGAATGAAAAGGAGTCAGTGAAGAAGAAAAATTAATGGTCAGAAAGGAAAAGAAAAACAGAGGAGTATATCACCTTATGGCCTAGCAGCAACCTTGTTGATAGAAGCTTGGGTTTCAAGGAGGAAGGAATTGTTGAAAGGTTGAATGTTACCATGCAACAAGGAGAATTAAAATGATGCCAGGATAACTGGATTTTGCAATTAGGCAGGAACCAGTGATAGCCAAATAATTGAAAGTGAAAGAGGTAAGTAAGGGGGTGGCATCCACTATTTTGAGAAATTTAGCACCAAAAGAAAGAACTTGGCTTACTGGTACAGAAGGTGGCATTAAAAGTAAGAGAAAAAAATCAATAAACTGAGTTTTGTGCATTTGAATGAAGAGAGCTAAGAATGAGTAGAGAGAGATTGAAAAGACAAAAGGAGATCATATAAATGAGAGTTGAAGAAGCAGAATCTATTAAAGGAAAAATTATACAGATGGAGAGAGTAGCCTTGGAGACTGTGAAGGACTGTTTATGAGACACTAGGAAGAAGGGAAAGGAAGGGAAAGAGGGAGGAAAGAAATGACTAGTTTAGTTGGTTCTATTTGATCTCTTTCATGAATCCTAGAACAATGTTTAGCATGTGGTAGTCTTTACTGAGGAGTTCTGGTGGCGCAAACAGTTAAGCATTCGCTACAAGTCAAAAGGTTGGTGGTTCAAACCCAACAGGGGCTCCTTGGAAGAAAGGCCTGCCAATTTGCTTTCAAAAGATCACAGGCTTGAAAACCCTTTGCAGTTCTACATGGGGTCACCATAAGTCAGAAATGAATGGTCAGCAACTAACAACAACCAAGTCTTTATTGAAGGAAGATGATTTTTAAAGAGAAGAAAAGAGACAGTGAAAATAGCAATGTTTTATCTAGTAGAAGGAAGTGAGAGAAAGCCATTTCCAAAAATATCATGGAATTAAGAATGGGAAACTCTTGTCATATCCATCATGGAATGTATACTAGGTATTCAGAGAGAGTTGTTGCTGTTGAGTCAGTTCGGATGCATGGCGACATTATGTGTAACAGAACAAAACATTGCCCAGTCCTGCACCATCCTCATGATTGCTGATATGCTTAAGTCCATTGTTATGACTATTAGGTAGTGCCTTCCAACCTAGGGGGTCTCATCTTCTAACACTGCACCAGACAATATTCTGCTGTGATCTATAAAGATTTCATGGGCTCATGCAGTGCTATGAATTTCTTTTGTATGGCCTTTTTTGCCATGGTGTTGTACCTCCCACCAAATGATTGGCTAGGACTACACAAATAAGGTGCATGGCACCATTGTGGGGGGTGGGATCATGCAAACAAGGTGTATGAAGCCCTAACAAGGGAATTG
Organism: Dugong dugon; assembly: GCA_030035585.1. NCBI lineage: Eukaryota > Metazoa > Chordata > Mammalia > Sirenia > Dugongidae > Dugong > Dugong dugon. The sequence continues at coordinate 6,548,838 of CM057466.1, forward strand.
ATCAGTTTTGCCATCCTGCTAGGCTTAAAATGAGTTATCCCAGAGGTGGAAAAAGAGAACCTCACTCCCACCAAGAAAGAGAGCTGGAGTGGAGCATGTCCTTTGGATCTGGGGTTCCTGAGCTGAGAATCTCCTAGACCCAGGGCAGTGAGAGCTGTAGCACCGGAGACGGTGCAAGATAGCAAGAAGCAGCAGCAAGTGCAGCAGAGAATCAGCAGCAGCAGAACCAGAAGACTGGGAGGAGACAGCATGGTGGGCTTCCTGGCACACTGAACAAGAGAGCTGAATGCCTTTGGCTAGGAGGCTTCCTGGTGGAGTGGGGATGTCTCTGGGTACCTGTCTATGGAGCTAGGCTTGCCGATTCATGGAACGAGAGAGCTGAATGTCTTTGGGCCAGGGGCCTATCTACGGATAACAGCACCTATGGTAATTAGTTGTAAATTGCTGAATGATCTCTCACAGTTGATGATGGAAACTCCTCAAATGGCACACAGGGCACACATCCTACCTTAGTTATGCCTCTGCTTTGGGCTGAGGCTTACTGGTGGAGTGTGGTGCCCCTAGACACTTATTGGTGGAGCTAAAGAGATTTGTTACACTTGCAGGAAAAGAGGCCAGGCTGAGGGCCAAGGGCCAAAGAGAGGCCTGACTGTTGGCACAGCCAAAAAGCTGTCCTGACTGAAGAGTTGTATCCTGAGTTGTTTTGGATCCTGAATTGTAACCTGTTACTTCCCTAATAATCTCCATAACTGTAAGTATGGTCTGTGAGTTCTTTGTAGCCATTGCAACAAATTATAGAACCCAGGAGAGGAGTAGAGAGTGCCACGGGAGGGATGGCTGGCATCAAAATTGGTAAAAATGTTGTAGGGTAGAGGTATGTTTGACCTCTGTCTCATAGGATGCTGATGGTGAGTTTCTTCTCTCCCATGAAGTCATAAGACCTCTGATGTCATTGTGCTATTTTTACGGCTAATTTTTGGAAATAGATCACCAAGCCTTTCTTCTTAGTTTGTCTTAGTCTGGAAGCTCTACTGAAACCTGTCCATCATGGGTGACCGAGCTGGTATGTGAAATACTGGGGGCATAGCTTTCAGCATCATAGCAACATGCAAGCCACCACAAAATGACAAACTGACAGATGGGTGTTAGAAGAAAGAGTTAGCTACAAATATTTCCTAGCAGCAGGAGGATTCATTTGACATTAGAAAGTATGACTTTGTAATCTACAAATTTAGGATGGTTCTCTGATTATCTTTAGAAGTACCTTTGGGCCCAGGAATATAAACAGAATTTAGATAGTGGCTATTATTCAGATTGGAGGCTTAGAACATAGTTTTTTTTCTTTTTCTTTTTTTAATATAACCTTGGGATGAGCTTCCAAAGGAGATTGATAAATCTCCATTCCTTAAGATCTCCAAAAATAGAATAAACAATGAAGTCTCTTTGAGTGCTGTGATTCCATGCATAATGATTTTGATCACCATACATCAAGTTTCTTTCCTTTATATAGATAATGAAAGGACAGAGATTATTACTTCTTATCATGTGTAGCCTTCACTGACCCAAATACTAATTTCTGAACACCAAAAAAAACCCATTGCCGTCAAGTTGATTCCAACTCACAAAGACTCTGTGTGTACACAAAGTGGAACTGCATTCCATAGGATTTTCAAGGCTGTGACCTTTCAGAAGCAGATTATCTGGCCTGTCTTCCAAGGCTCCTCTGGGTGGGTTCGAATTGCCAACCATTCGCTTAATAGTCGAGCAATGAAAACTTCTGCTAGCTAATTCTAAATGCAAGCAGGGTTTGGAGAGACTGAAGTATCTTTTATGAAACTTATGATTTTCCTGCTAATGCCCCTTCAGCATTAGCATTTTTGTTTTATTATTTCCTTATATATTGTAGTAAGTTAAAACCATGTACTTCTTTAGTCCTAAATCAACTTGTATTTCAACTTCCAGTAAGATTTCACACTTGCAATTCTCTTCATCTATTTTTAAGTTAAGCTTGTCATGAAAAATATATAAGATACTCTGTTAGTCTCCAAGGGTTTATCCTAGAATTAAGAGAGGTTTTGATATGCAGAAAAATATTAATTTAAAATTTTAGACTTTTAATTCCTTGCTGATTCATTGGTCTCTTAAGAAATGACCACTTCATTTAAACTGTAAATTTATTATCATTTAGAGTTTCATATTAATATTTAAAAAAGTAGAATTGTAACTTTTTTTCCTCCTATTGAATTTAGCTGTTTCAATCTCTCTTCAATTTAGAATATTTCCAAAGTTCTCTAAACTTCTAAATAGATACTACTTTGCAATTCCTCATTTATATATATGTATATATATAATGTATTATATATATATATATATATATACATGCATACCAAAAGTAAAACCAAAATCATTGCCATCTGGTCAACTCCAACTCATAGGGACACTATAGGACAGAATAGAACTGTCCCATAGGGTTTCCAAGGCTTTAATCTCTATAGAAGCAGACTGCCACATCTTTTTCCTGTGAGCAGCTCATGGGTTCCAGCTGCTGACCTTTTGGTCAGCAGCCAAGCCCTGAACCACTTTGCTATATATATCCTATAGTGACCTCTGAGTTTTGAGTTTTTGTTTTTCTGTTAGTGTAGAAAACGAACAGTGCTAATTTCTTTTTTGAGACTTAAATCTATAGGTAGTAGAAAACATTTCCATATTAATTTCACACACATGCCTTTCAATCCTGGTTTAATAAAAGCCTAACAGAAAATATTGAAATACAGCAAGTTGGCTGGCTCATCTTGGACCTCTTATATACCTTGAATAATTATTGAGACCTCTGGGTTATCTATACCAAGTCTTTTGAAATTCATCTACCTCTATTCTCCATATAAAGGGGACCTTGGTCCTTGTGACTTCAGAAAGGACAAGCCCCAAGTTCCCAGCTGTGTTTCCCCTTTTATCCCCAAATCTGAGGCATCACACTCACCTAAGGCCAGGTATCTCTTGCTGTTCTCTGTTGCATGAAGTGGCCTTTACGCTTCAGAAAATTTAAAGGTCATTTTCCTTTCTTTGAAACCTTACTATGTTTTGTTACTTTCAGTGTCAGTTCCAGTAAAAGAAAAACAGAGGTGAACTGTTATTTCACTGGTGATAACCAGAGCTTTGGGGAACTCCTACGAGGGTTGTTTTTCACCCTGGGTCACAAAGCCAAGGTCCCAGACTGAGCTTCCTTTCCATTTAAGCTACGTAAACAACAGCCAAACAATCACCTGGTATTCCTGGTGCGATGATAAATCACTGCATCATAGAAAGCACATTTAAACAGAAAAAAAGGAAGTGAGCTGAGCAATCAAACAGATTGAAAATTAGGACGGAGCTGAAAAGGTCCTGCCCTCCAGAGCTGCGTTCTTAGATGTTTGGAAACTAACACCTCTATAGCTTCACAGCTTTCTTTCTCAGGCAAGTCATTAGATATTTACATAAAACTGGGCATTTCACAATAAATAGAAAGCAAAGGGTCTTATGTTATAAACTCTTTTTTGTTTGTTTTGAGCTTCTGTTTTTTTCTTCCATTGTTGATACTATGATCTTATAAAAAAATTGTATCTTCTCGAAAGCTACAAAATGCATTTTCCAAGCCTGTTAACCCAGTAGCTTTGTAGAGTTACACTCTGATCCATCACCTCATAATCATATTACATCCCTGACTGCTGCCTCTCATCCATTTTCTAACATCAACTGGTTACTAGTCTCACAGAATGAATACTGATAGGGTGGTATCTACTTGCCATGAATTCTGATTGGCTAGTTGCTCAGAAGCATGAAGGTCACTCACTGAACTGTTTTGAGCTTAGTCAATATTGTCCCATGTTCTCTTGCAGACCTGATTTCTGAGAGCATTATTTAACAGCAACAACAACAACAAAAAAACGCACATCAGAATTCTAACCAAGGGCCCTTGTTTCCTCTTAACCTCCCAAGGAGAGCTCAGCCAAGGAAATTACATTATTTTTATGGCACCTTCCTTTGAACAGTCACACACACACACACACACACACACACACACACACACACACACAGCCTTCACATAGATATTTAAAGAAGCCCAATTTCCACGAGTCTTGGTGTTCAAGAGTAATGACGACAGTTACTAACGACGCGAGAGTATGAATCGGAGGTCCGGAGTGCACCCATGGTAACCACTTGCATGCTCTTGGTCAATGGGTTCTTTTTTATTTTTTATTTTTCCTTTAGGAAAGAATGGCAGTTTTGAGACATCACTACCTCCATGTTTTATCCATCTTTGGAAGAAGGAAGAGCTATAGAATGAAACTTAGTTGTCATTATCTCTCCATTGGGCACACAGAGAAGGAATAGAGTTGAGACATTCTAAAGCTTTCATCACTGTTATTGATGAACAAGGGGCAGGGACACTTATTTGCAACTGATGGACGTACAAGGATGAACTATACCTAAAGAAACTAAATATTTATAAACAAATCAGGGATGGGAACATTTGCAGGACAGGGACAGCGTGACTTCTATTCAGGAGATACATTTGCCAAGTGCTCTTATTTCCTATTTTAGTAACTGAGTTTCCAAATCTCCTGGAAGTCTATTATTTCCCCAACCTGATTTTGAACTTTGTCTCATAAGACAGGTATTATTTACTTATTTATTTTTAAAAAAAGATGAAAAAAAAAAATCCTCCCAGTTGCCCATGGTTCTTCTGGTACAGTAGTTAATGAAACAGGTGAGAAATGAGACCCCAGAGGTCTTCCGTGTCCCAAACCCCCATTCTCTGTACTCTGTCGTGTCTCAGGTCTTTAAACCTCCTCCTGCGTCCCTTTTCCCCTTTATTGAACGTCTCTTTGCTCTCCTTTCCCTCTCTGAGCCCCCACCTGCATTCCTCCAGCCTCTCCAATTACCAGCAGCTGACTGTATTTCTCCTCTTTCTCTTTTTGTCTCCCTCACTGTCTCAGCCAGGGCTTTTCAGGTGCCTAGGGTTTTGTTTTTAACTGCTTCCTCCTTTTCTGTTTATCTTTCACTGTCTTTGCTTGCCTCAACTTCCTCCCATGGGGGCATTGTTATCTTTCGCTGTCTTAAACAATCACTTCCAATGCAGGCCTTTTTTTTTTTTTCTTTTTTTTAAAGTCCAGTTTAACGCAAAGTATGAATAGCTTGACAAAGAGGTCAGTTGAGATTCTGTTTAGAAGTGATGCTACGGGACAACAGAGAGTCCCTGATGGAGCAGGAGAAGGTGGGGTGCAGAACTCAAATTCTAGTAAGAAGACCAGACTTAATGGTCTGAGACTGGAGGGTCCCGGGAAAGCATGGCCCCTGGATTCTCTATCAGCCCAGAAGTAAAACAATTTCCGAGGCCAACTCTTCAGAAAGGGATTGGACAGGACTGGGGAACATAAAGTGATAGTCGTGAGGAGTGTGCCTCTTAGCTCAAGTAGATACAAGAGACTAAACGGGCAGCTTCTGTCTGGAGGTGAGATGGGAAGGCAGAGAGGGTCAGGAGCTGGTTGAATGGACATGGGGAATCAGGGGTGGAAAGAAGGAGTGTGCTGTCACAGTATGGAGAGAGCAATTAGAGTTATATAACAATGTATACATAAATTTTTGTATGAGAAAAATTAAAAAAATATAATAAAAGTGATGCTATTGGAACCAAACTATTTGATATCCCACTCTTTCCCTGCCCCGCCCCAGCAACACCCAAAGACAACAACAAAAACAAAAACTCAAGCTGAAGGGAAAGCTGGCTTCCTAAGAGACAAAAAGGAAGAAAGGGATGGGACACATGGGTCATTATGCTAGGAGCCCAACAACTGAGGTGACATTTAGTAGTATAAATAAAGATATTAATAACTAAATTATGAAACACATTCTGGTTTTAGGTTTTGTGCTCTGTGGTGTTAAGGAAGAGTTCTGATAATCGTGCCCTAAATTAAGAAATATTTACAGAGAGGGCTGCCTATATGGAACGTTTTTTTCAGGCTAAGCTGTTAACATCTAGTCAGAGAAAGAGACCTGCAGAGGCAAGAGGAGAACATGTGAGAGAATGGTGACTTCTGGAACCATATTGTTAGGTTAGTTAGGCATCTCTGCCACCACCACCACATTTGGGTCATGGAGGAGAGGGGGAACTGGCAAGAGATAACTCTCCAGAGGTAGGCAAGGGTGGAACCACAGAGGGCTGTCTGTGTTGGTACAAAAGTGGTAATGTTAACACTAAGGCAACAGAAAACCTTGATGGCATTTAAATAGAAATGATACAAGTCCAATGTGTCTTGTAGAACAATCATTTTGACAGCAATCTGGAAAATAAACTGGAGGAATGTCAGACAGCAGGTAAGGAAACAAATTAGGAGGGACTTGCAATAGATAAAACACAACACGGTAAGAAGCTAAAAACAAGAGTAGTTCATGTGATATTTAATTCACAAGTCTAGCGACAAATTGGATGTGGGAAATAAGCAAATAGGAAGAGCCTCGAATTACACCCAAGATTCTGGCTTGGGTGCACCATGCTTCTGTTCAGAAAGAAAGAAAATACATGAGTAGAAATGGGTATGTATGGGAAACATGATGGATTCAAGTTAATTTGGGGAATTACAAATGGACATATCCAACAAAGACTTAAATATAGGGGCTTGAAACTCAGGGTATAGGTTGGGGCTGGAGTTAAATTTTTGGAAGGAAGAGTATAAATGGACATACTGGTTTAAAAGAGAGTATCCAGAGACAATGGGCAAAATTAGAACAATCAACTATTTCCATCCAGTTTATAATTGTTTAGCTTTTATTGAGGTTCTATTTATAGGCACAAGGAGTTCTGGTAGTGCAGTGGTTAAGCACTTGGCTGCTAATTGAAAGGTAAGCGGATGGAACCCACCAGCTGCTCTGTGTAAGAAAGATATGGCCATCTTCTTCTGTAAAGATTACAGCCTTGGAAACCCTGTGGGACAGTTCTACTCTGCCTTATAGGATTACTATAAGTTGGAATAGACTTGACAGCAATAGGTTTGTTTTGGTTTGGTTTGGTTTATCATAGGCACAAAGTCCCTGGATGGTACAAACGGTTTGCGATCGGCTACTAAACTAAAGGTTGGCAGTTCGAACCTACCTAGAGGCATCATGGAAGAAAAGCCTGGCAATCTGCTTCCATAAATATTACAGTCAAGAAAACCCTATGCAGCAGTTCTATGGAATCTGTGCAGGTGTTGGGGGAAGGCAGAGAATCTTAGGCAAAGCAACTGGCATGTATAATACACAGATATAAAAATGCTTGTCACATTCCAGAGTTGGTGAAGTCTTGTGACTAGAGCACAGAGTACATATGAGGAATAGTCGGAGAGGAAACTGGAAATACAGACTGGGGTTAGGTTGCAAAGGGCCTTGTAAGCAACACTAAGGAAATGAACTTTCTCCTGAAGGCACTGGCACCAAGCAGCTGTCATTAGCAGACTGGTATGTTCAAACATTTACTTTGTAGAGGAAATTCTTGTGATGTTGGGGAGACTGGGTTAATCATGAGTGAACCTGGAAACAAGAAACATTCAAGGAAATTTAGGGATTATTGGGGCAGCTATCCTTAAATACCTTGGCTGTTACAAAAGTTAGTAGCATGAAAAGAATGACCTGTAACAGAACCGTAAAATGTGCCATCAGCATAGTGGTCAATTGTCAGGCGAACCGAAAAGGTGGTGGCCAGTTGAAGGCTGTGGTCTATGTTATGAAGCAGCTAAATATTTGTTAAAACTGTCACTTGTGTTAGCTTACAGGGTAGGCCACGTGCTTACTGAGTGAGCAGCTTGAAAAGACGTTCAAAAATTGTATGAACACTACAGTTGACTACTGTGGTAGTCAGCCTCTAAAATGGCCTCCAACCACCCTGCCTCCAGATATTTATACTTTTGTGTAGTCCCCTCCCACATTGCATTTGAGTTGGAATGTGTGACCAATAGCATGTGGCAGAAGTGATGGAATGTCACTTTGAGATTAAGTTATACAAGCTTGCAGCTTAAGCCCTGAGTCCTCTTTGATCACTTGCTGTCTTTCAACACTTTGCACCACACACTCCGGGGAACACCATGTCATGAGCAGCCTATAGCAAAGCCCATGTGGTGAAAACTGAAGCTTCTGCCAAACAGTCGTGTGAGTGAGCTTGGAGGCAGACTCTGCAGCCCCAGTCAATTCTTCAGAGGCTGTAGCCCCAGCTGACAGACGACAACCTCATGAGAGACCCTGGGCCAGAACACACAGCTGAGCAACAGTTCCTGGATTCCCAACCCACAGATACTGTGAGGTAATAAATGCGTGTTGTTTTAAGCTGTTACATTGTGGGACAATTTGTTACTCACCAACACACAATGAATACAGCTGTCTTTGGTAAGGTATTTAAAGAAAGAAATGAGCAAAGGAGAGAACTGGGCAGTTGGAAAGCAGAAAGAAAAAAAAAGATCCAGAAATTTGGGGCTTTGAAGGGTCAGAATGTAACTACTTTTTAATTCTAAATAGTAAGAATAGGACTTTAAAAGACTTTGAATGAGAAAGGGCCAACAAAACCTATTAGCTGATTAAAGAAACTGAGGATAAATATCAGATTAAGGGTAGAACTTCAGTGGAGCTACCAATAAATTGAGGGCAGCAGTGGTTCAGTGGTAGAATTTCACCTTCCATGTGGGAGACCTGGGTTTGATTCCCAGCCAAGGTATCTCATGCACATCAACCACCTGTCAGTGGAGGCTTACGGGTTGCTATGATGCTGAACAGGTTTCAGCAGAGCTTCGAAAGTAAGACAGACTAGAAAGAACAACCTGGTGATCCTCTTCTGAAAATCAGCCAAAGAAAACCCTATGGGTCACAGTACTCCAATCTGCAACCAATCATAGGGATGCCGCACTGAGGATGATGCACTGGGGTTGGCACAAGGTGGGGGGGCAACTTAGCAGCAGCTAACAACAGTAATTGGGGAGGGTGTAAGGGCTAGAAAGCAAAATAAACACCACATACATAAGAACTATGCCCTTCCAAAAAACTTTGAGTATAGTTATAAGCACATGTTACTGATTAGAAGCAAATACAAGGCTACTACATATTGAAAAAAGTATTATCACCAAAGAAATCTCAAGTCCATACCCAAAACACTAGAATTCCTGAAAAAAAAATTGATTTATGAATTTGTGTTTAATTGAGAAATTGGCTGAAGAATTTCGCTGTTAGATATTTTTTAAAAGCCTTGGGCCACCAAGAACAGGAGGTGAGCTGCAAAAATTGTACAGCCTCCAAGGAGAGGGTATTTGCAAATTCCTACTTCAGATATGATCAAGGAGATGGTGGATGCATAATACTTCCTCAAAGGGCAGGTCTAGGGGCCACTGAAGAAAAACAAAAAAAGTGGGCAAGAACACAAAATCAGAAGCTCAACAGGAATCAACTCTTACCACTAGGTTGAAGGAGGTGGCTTCTATACCATCACGCCCAGTGGAATTTTGTAATTGTTCTGGGCCAGTGACTCAAACATATCTCCCATTTATCTCCTTCCTAGTGAAAGTGCTTATTGAAATTACGCTGTTTCTGTTCCATCACTGTATATTAGATCCATATGTGATAGGGAGGGGATGAGACTGACAACTTTTCTTTTTATTCCATGTTTGTTGGACTGGAAGGAACAGTGTCTGGACATCAAAGGCAAGACTGTGTGTCACCTGGAGACAGTGGAATTTGAGGTGCATGCCATGACTGGGTTGCCTCCCTTATGGAAGAGGTGATAGTATTCTATGTGAAAAAAGAATTATATCTTCCTGATGACCAGAAAGGCTGACGGGGGCAGGGACAGTGGTTTGTGTTCACCACATCTCATTTCTTTTTCCTCTTCCTGGGCACACAGAAGACCATGTATCTGAGCCTCTTTGGAGTGAGAGGGTCATAAGAGTGAGGTCTAGCCGTTGAGATGTGAGTAGCAGTGAACTGTGCCCTTCTGGAAAGAACTCATTTTGAGCTAGCGGCCTTCCCTGCCCTCTCCCTTTTTCTCTATCACCGTGACCTTGGGAGAGTGCAGTGTTTCAGAGCTCAGAGTACAAGGTGGAGAGGAATGACACACATAGGACTTGACTGTGACGGAGAAATACATTTTTAAAGTGCTAAGCAACTGGGATTTGGAGAATTAGAGTGGCAGCAGGGTGAATTATCCTGACTAATACAGATTTCCTTCCCTTTACTTCTCCACCCCACATGAGAATAGAAACATCCACTAAATAATGCCATTATTAGAATCAACATCACCAATGTTTATGAAACATTCATCAGGTAGAATATAGCTTCATAATGTTTTATTTACAGAAAAGTTTCTTGGATGATTTGTGAATTCATGTATATGCTGTCATATGATTATGTTATCAGGGAGCTTATTTATCTATATACTGAGTTCTGTACCACACCTCTGATATGGGAACTTTGATACAAGTATAGTTTGCAATCAGGAGAAAATACTTGAAGACAAAATTTCTTTCTAGTTAAACAATTGCATGGCATGGCTCCTCTATCATTGTATACAGAGAAGTCTTCCAACTCTTAAAGTCTTCAGCAGGCCAGACCTTCTACTTTTCTTCAGAGCATTTCTGTGCATAAAGGCAATAAGAAATTGTATGTAGATAATTCTCCTGAAGTCAAATATGTATCTCCTCCGTCACTTTCTAACTGGATAACTTTTTATTCTGGTAATGTCTACATTCTCTCTTCTCCTCTAAAATTATAAGAAGATTCATCCCAAAACTTTCTAACTACAAGGAAACTAGATAAAGATACATCTCTATAATAGTTTAACCACTTCTTTCTTAATTTTAATGATAACCAAATCACATGAAAATTTCACTTCAAATGCCCCAAATATTATATGGATAACTTATTTTCATTCTGAGCTACTATGTTTCAATTAAAATGACATTTTTAACTCTGATTACATTGCATTTAATTTGGTTTCATGTACACATGGAAACAACAACCCTCCCTGCACTTCCCCCCCAAAAAACCTCAGTTTTTGTCAAGTTGACTTTGACTCATGGGGCTACATGTGTGTCAGAGTAATACTATACTCTATAGTGTTTTCAGAGGTTAATTTTTTGTAGGTAGATGGCCAGACCTTTCTTCCCAGGCACATCTGGGTGGATTTGAACTGCCAACCTTTTGGTTTGCAGCCAAGTGTTAACCATTTTTATCACCCAGGAACTCCATGGAAACAACCAACACTAAAAACCAAACCCATTGTCCTCGAGTCGATTCTGACTCATAGTAACACTGTAGGACAGAGTAGAACTGCCCCATAGAATTTCCAAGGAGCAGCTGGTAGATTGGAACTGCTGACCTTTTGGTTAGCAGCTGAGCTCTTAACCACTACACCACCAGGGTTCCATGGAAACAACAGGCATACCTAAAATATCAACAAGGAAGTAAACAATGCGTGCTTTCTCAAGCTTGTTTCTGGGGCAAAAGTTCAGTATTGACTGTCAAGGCAGTGGAAAGAATGTCCCCTGGGTCAGATGTTCTTGACAATGATTAATTGTGGGTGGGTTTATCATGACCCCTTCAGACAGGGCATACACTGAGAATTAAGAGAACTAGAAATTTAAATGCACATTGAGTTCTTGTATATTTTTCTGATTTCCTTCACTTTTATTAGCAAATAAATTCTTTCAATTATCAGCATAACTGTTACTTGTCACCCCTGAGTTGATAAGATTTCTTGCAGTTGAGTTGCATAAAAAAGGGGGTCCAGATGCCCTTGCTTATTTTAGTCAGTAAGCATCTATTTTGTTCTCTTTCCTATGTTTTTATGATAGCATCAAAATGTATTTAAAAACAATAAAACTGCTTTATCCTTCAGAATGTTTTCACTCCAGTTCTTTTGCTAGTTTCTCTTCACTCTAAGAAAACTATAGCATTTCTCTAAATGAGAGGACCATAGTGATATCAAACACTGACAATTCATTTCTTAAAGGGCATTCGATTTTCACACTAAATGAGTTGTTGGGAGGATGGGAGTACAGTTCAAATCAGAAGGTAAATAGAACTGAAGAAAGTGGAAGACATTTACAGGGAGAGAAGAGAAGTGAAAAAGGAAAAACAAATAGTTCATATGCTATGCATTATAAAGAGTAAATAAATATAGCTACGTTCTTAGTGATGTTTCAAAAAACATCAACCTTTGCTATTATATATTGAACCTCATATAACATGTGTAGAAGGGATTTCATTCCAAGAAGTTATTAGTAACTAGACAAACACCACTATTCAATAAATAGTCCTTTTCATTTGTACTAATGACAACACTTGATACTACAGATGAAGCTTTATATTGGACACTACATTGGTTCTATATCTGGCTGCCAACTTCCAAAAGGACAAGTATGTCTTCTTTACTGAGACCCCTTTTCATGTTCTCTTTGCCCATCTGTCAATAATTGAAGAGCATTCTACCAAGCTTAATAGTCTCTTCTATGGAGCCCTGGTGGGGTAGTGGTTAAGTGCTACAGCTGGTAACCAAGAGGTCGGCAGTTCAAATCCACCAGCTGGTCCTTGGAAATCCTACAGGGCAGAGCTACCCTGTCCTATAGGGTTGCTATGAGTTGAAATCAACTCGACGGCAATGAATTTGTCTCCTCTTTAATGCTAAAGAAAAATCTTTGACTGTGTGCTGGTCTTTTTTTGGTGCATCCTTATTGACAGATGTCATTGTTAGTGGTCCAAGTATATTTTACAAGGGTTAATAGTGGGTGTATTTCCAGGAGTAAACTATTGTCTTTTTTTTTTAGCAGGGTACTTAGTCCCCAGAGTTGGACAATCTTCTCCAAAGAACTCAAAGCATGTTCCTAAACTGCTCTTTAGTTATTTTCTTCAATTCTTACATATAGTTTAGACTGGAAAAGAGAAGATTATTTTGTAGTCCTGGTTTTTGGTCAGTACCATGAGTATTGATAAAGTGGACCAAATAAGCACACCCATGCTGAGGGCTTAGAGCAAGTTAGTGTGACGCAGAAAAAAATTTAGGGTCTTGTTAGAGGCATCTGAGACAAAGAAAATGATTTTTTAAAAAAAGAGCATTCTACGCATACTTCAGGTCTATAAGTGGAAAAAAAAGTGTTATATAGGATGGACATTGAGAATCAGAGTTAAGAACTGGTGGAATTTTTGAACTGTGTGTGTTGAGATGATAGACAAAAGGGATTTGTCTGAAGATCAAGAGAATCCAGTTCCTAAGCAGCTTCCACACAGCTGACACTGGTTTTAAAAACAATCCTTCATTGATTCCTCCTGGAAATGTAATCCAGTCTGTGAGCTAGAAGTCTCCCTGCACTTGAGCCTTACTTGTCATAATTATGCATCTTTAGGGTTTCCTAATGACCAATTTAATCACTTTGCCGTTTACAGGGCTATAACAGCCAATCATGATAATAGGTTTGGTATTTGGTAGGAACCATTTAACGCCCAAGAGCCCTTATTCTAAGCCTCTTGATGCTACTTCAACTTGACAGGCAGCTTCTGATTAGCCCACAGTGCAAAACCTTTGGTAAAATGCTCATTTCTTTTAAACAAACTCCGTGACTTAGTAGTAGACACTTCAGCTTGCATACAAGGTCACCAGGTAAGAGAAGTTTTCCTCTAAAACACTTTTTATCTTATTAGTCATCCATTATAACAGTCTGAACACACCAATCAGCTTCCATTTTCTTAAGAATTCCGAATACCTATAGCTTAATATTAATTGCTTGCTGATAATACACCGGAACTTCCAAAACTCACTCTGCTACTCTCAGTAAGTGACATTGCAAAAGTCTCAGGTGACATCCATCCATAACTTACCATTTTCCTATCATTGACTGTACTCTCCAATAACTTGTCACATGATATAATGGAAAACAACACAAGATTTTAGGGCATTTGTTTCCCATCTTTAGTGGACACAAGAATCATACGGATAGTGTACTTTAAATGTTGATTGCTGGGCCTTATCCCCAGAGACTCTTATTTATTGGGTCTTGGGTGGTCCCAGGAAACTACATTTAATAAGCACCCTAGTGATTTTTATATAAGTAGCTTGGATCATATTTTGAGAAACATTGTTTAAGCCCAATTTTTGCTACAGTAGATAAAGACATCTCTGCATTTTACCAAAACGCATTGATGAAACGGTTTTCCTTCTCTCTCTCTCCTACTTTTTTCCCACTCCACCTAGGCCTCCATTTCCTCTAAGCATAATAGTCACTTTTCTAAAGTATTTTACAAATGAATGTTTGAGTGCATTTATTTCCTTTGGAAAAAGGAAAGTAAAGCAAACAGAGCTTTTTGTGTTTGCATAGCATGATTTTAAAAAGAACAGAGGTTAGACTTCCGAGAGCTTTGCAAGGTCATAAATCACAGTATAGTGGTTTAGGCACTAGATGTGGGTTCAAATACAACCTGTGGCACTTACTAGATTTTAGTTATTTAGCCCGCTAATCCTGAGTAAAATAGAGAGTAATACATATCATATAGAACTTATAAAAATAAAATAGAATTACATATATGTGTGTATGTATATAGGTATATGTACATGTATGTATAACACACACACACACATACACACTTCTGACCCAGAGTAAATGCCTATAATAATTTTCATCATAATTATCAAGGGACTAGAGAGAAATGTCAATATCTTCAAATACCTACATGGGGGAAAAAAAACTGGCTCTAGGGACTCCCTCTAAGCTAGCCTCCATACAAACGGAGCATTCTTTCCTTGCTTAATTTTTTTTTTTTTTTAAGAGTAAAAGTAATTATGAACCCAAAGGAGGAAAAAGTGCCATTTAAAGACAATCGGGCTGTTATCTGGAAGCGATGCCACAGGATTCCCCTGCAGGCGGCTAAATGTGCTGAGGCTGGGTTATGCCCAGCGGTATCATGGCAAACTCCAATGGCAGGACGAAGGCAATGCCCTACTCTAGGGAAGAGCGGACCTTCTGGAACTGTCTCCTTTTCCCCACCCATGTTTGCTCTTGCATATGCTCCTAGATATTTTTTTTCTTTTTAAAAATAACCCAATGTCTTATTCTTAAAAGTGACAGGTGGGTAGTCTGCCCGCAGGAACTGAGTTATTGGCCTCCAGTGTAGTGTGAGAAGAAAATATGCAACACACACAATTTTGTTATGTCATACTTTGCAAAGTTTGTTAGCTGAAGAATGATCCTTCAGGTTGCTGTTTCCCAGATTAGATGCCCTCAGTGTTCAGCCCCAACTTTGCACCAGTGTCAGCCTAGTGGGACACAAATGGGAACCCAATCAAAACGGCTGCCTAAGCCTTGATTTGCAATGACAGCTGTAGTTAATTAGAGCCACAGGGCAGGCGAGGCCGATGTAGTGATGATTCACAGAATTGGAATTCTCTCCAGGGTCAAAAATCTTTTTTGCTGCTGTGGCTACTGGTGTTTTTGCTTTATAGTTTTGAAGATACATAATTGGGTGCCTATAAGTGAGTAGGGTGATCAAAGCCACCCTCCCTTCTCTATTATCAGGATTAAAATCAGCATGCAAATCAAATGATAGCAAAGACTAGATTTGTATGTGACACCTGAGAGCTGAATCTTCTCTTATATGATTCCAGTAAATAGAAAAATAAGATTCATTTTGCAAAACGTTTTCTTTATAGAAGACTTTTCAAAAATGCATTTGTTTTGTATACTGATGACCTTTCTTTGTGGAGGACTATGAGATAATGTTGACATAGTTCATAAAAATAACTAAAGGGCTGCAGTAGAATAGATTGAGATGGAGCCTGGATAAAAAGCCTAAGAAGAGGGAACTCAAAGAGAAATTTTATCTAAGAGAAAAGACTTGGCTTTGAGTTTTCAGAGAAAAAAAAGATGGTTAATGAAAAGAAGCTATGTTATTTTTTTCCTTATGATTTTCTCAAAAATAACCATTTTGACATAAGACAAGTATGTTCTTGCTAAATTCACAAAGGATCACCAAAATATTTCCATCTGTGATTGTCCAGGGATTCTCCGACTGTGGTGTGTGATGGTAGCTAGCACAATACTTGTTTAGAATAAATGCTCAGTCCAGTTACTTTTCTACTCCTAGCTATCCTTCTCCATGCTTTCCATTCCCTTTGTATGTAAAATGATTTGATATAGTCCATTATTCCAATATTTCAAATTCTTTCTAGGTTTCTTTAAGGGATTATTTGTTTCAAGTAAATATTTTAAAATTAATTATTCAGTAAACCAAAACACCAAGTCAAATCTAACTTACTCTATAGGACAGAGTAGAACTACCCCACAGGGCTTCCAAGGAGCAGCTGGTGGATTCAAATGGCTGACCTTTTGGTTAGCAGCTAAGCTCTTAACTACTGTACCACCAGGGCTCCAATTATTTAGTAAGCAACCCATCAGTTGCTCCTTTGCACCCTATGAGGTAGTTCTACTCTGTTCTGGAGGGTCACTATGAGTCAGAATTGACACAATGGCAATGAGTTTGGTTTTGGTTTTACTATATATCCAAGCCACCCATTTGTCCTTGAGTTGATTCCAGTTCATGGATACCCCACGTGTGTCAGAGTACAACTACCCTCCACAGGATTTTCAATGACTGATTTTTCATAAGTAGATCATCAGGTCTTTCTTTTGAGGTGCCTCTGCATGGACTCTAAATGCCAACTGAGCCTGTTAACCATTTGGACTACCAAGGGACTGTATCCAAGGCCAAGGATGGGGTATATAGAAACTTACATTTTCTTTAGGAAACAGGAGTAATATCAAAGAAATAATTGCAACCTATATAAGATGGTATGTAGTTACTAGACCAATGAGATATCCAATTCCATTTAATAGAACTATGAACAACAAACAAAAGAAAATGGTGTACAATTAAATGACAAAATAGCATTATATGCTAAAAGTTCAGATGAATATAATGTTCCGTAACTTAGGAAGGGTGTGAGGGATTGAGGTAGGCAGAGATGTCACTGAGGAGGTGAGATCTGCTCAGGACACAGGCAAAGATGGAATTTGGATAGATGCATCTTAAAGGATAGGCATTCTGGGCAGAAGTAATGACTTGAAGGAAGATGTGTGATCTGCGATGAGCATGACCTGCTCAGGAAACAGCAGACTGGCTTTTCTTCAAAGACAGATGCATATTGGGGGTGATGACAAGTGAATTACATAGAGAGGGGCCAGACTTTTAGAGGCTTATTAGCCAAGAAGAGAACATTAGACCACCGACATTGTGAAAGAGAGTGTTTCAAATAAAGCAGTAGGGAGAGCTGTTGTGTGTGTGTTTTTACACAAGTGTAGGCATGGAGTAATTAAAACCTGGACTTAGATGCCTGTAACTCCCACAAAAGGAGACCTGGTGGCACAATGGTTGAATGCTCGGCTGCTAACCAAATGTTGGCAGTTCAAACCCACTCAGAGGCTCTGCTGGAGAAAGACCTGGAAATCTGCCCCTGTAAAGATTACAGCCTAGAAAACCCTATGGGAGAAGTTCTACTCTGTTACATGGGGTTCCTATGAGTCAAAATTAACTCACTGGCATCTAACAACAACTTCCAAAGATACTTTTTTAAAAAGAAGATGCAAAGCTTCTATGCTCCTCAGCCATTAACAGCAAAAGTAAATTTATGGCAAAAACAACAAAACTGTCTTCAGACAAAATGTGGAAATTATCGAACAATATCATTAATATTACACACAAGTAGAATTTTGCTGAAGGTAATCAAAAAATGATTGCAACAATACATCGACAGGGACTTCTTGAAATTCAAGTTGGATTCAGGAGAGGACGTGGAAGAAGGGATATCATTGCTGATGTCACATGGAACTTGGCCAAAAGCAGAGAATACCAGAAAGAGGTTTACCTGTGTTTTATTGACTATGCAAAGGCATTCGACATGTGGACCATAAGAAACTATGGATAACATTGCGAAGAATGGGAATTCAGAAGACTTAATTGGGCTTATGAGGAACCTGTATATAGACCAAGAGGCAGTTGTTCGAACAGAACACAGGGATACTGTGTGGTTTAAAATCAGAAAAGATGTGAATCAGGGTTGTAGTCTTTCACCATACTTATTCAATCTGCATGCTGAGCAAATAATCCAAGACGCGGGACTATATGAAGAAGAATGAAGCATCAGGCCTGGAGAAAGACTCATTAACAACCTACCATATGCAGATGACACAACTTTCCTTGCTGAAAGCGAAAACGATTTGAAGCACTTACTGATAAAGATCAAAGACTATACAGCCTTCATTATGAATTACACCTCAACATAAAGAAAACAAAAATCCTCACAACTGAATCAATAAACAACATCATGATAAATGGAGAAAATATTGAAGTTGTCAGACATTTCGTTTTACTTGGATCCACAATCGACACCCATGGAAGCAGTGGTCAAGAATCAAATGACACATTGCATTAGGCCAATCTGCTGCAGAAGACCTCTTTAAAGTGTTGAAAAGCAAAGATGGCACTTTGAGGACTAAAGTGCACCTGACCCAAGCCATGATATTTCCAACTGCCTCATATGCATGGGAAAACTGGACAATGAATAAGGAAGACCGAAGAAGAATAGATGCATTTGAATTATGGTGTTGAAGAAGAATATAGTATATACCATGGACTGCCAGAAGAAAGGAACCCAGGTGGTACAGTGGTTAAGAGCTCAGCTGCTAACCAAAAGGCCGACAGTTCAAATCCACCCCTTTTACTCTGTCCTATATGGTTTCTATGAGTCAGAACTGATTTGACGGCAGTGGGTTTGGTTTTGGGTCTTTTGGCCAGAAGAAAAACATGTCTGTCTTGGAAGATGTACAGACACAGTGCTCCTCAGAAATGATGATGGCGAGATTCATCTCACAGACTTTGGACATGTTGCCAGGAAGGACCAGTCCCTGGAGACTACTTGGTAAGGTAGAGGGTCAGCAAAAAAGAGGGAGACCTTCGACGAGATGGAGTGACACAGTGGCTGAAACAATGAGCTCAAACATAGCAACGGCTGTGAGGATGGCACAGCACTGGGCAGTGTTTCATTCTGAGGCACATAGGGTTGCTATGAGTCGGAACCGACAGGACGGCACCAACCAACAACATCTTCAGACAGATAATTAAGAAGTTGCCTTGAAGTGACTGCTCATAAGTCTATCTGCTGCCCTAATTAATGCTGTCTGTTGGGATAGCAGCAGCCTCCCTCAGGCAGTCCTCTGCCTCTTCAGTCACAGGATTTCGAGAGCGTAGTACAGCCGCTTTTTCTGCTTCCCCTCCTCTCTCTCCCAGGCTGCTTAGTGGTTATACGTATGGTGACAATTTCTTCTAGACTTGTTTTCAGGATTCTAAACTGGAAAATGGTTTAGAATACAGACACCTGGCCTCAAAACTATGTATACCTCAATGTTTTACTCTGTAAGCGGGAAATACTTTTACATTTCCCTGGTGGAGCAGTGGTTAAGCGTTCTGCTACTAATCAAAAGGTTGGCAGTTTGAATCCACCAGCCACTCCTTGGAAACCCTATGGGGCAGTTCTACTCTGTCCTACAGTTGCTATGAGTCAGAATCAACTCAACAACAACTGATTTGTTCTTTTTTTTTTTTTTAACACAACATTTAGGGTAATTCTTATTATTTAAAAGTCAAATATTTGCAAAGCATAGAGATTCTAAACGCTTAGAAAAACAAACAACAACCTCCCTAAACTATTCCAGTGGCAGTTTAGGTATATGGCATAAACTTGAGCTCAGCACTGCTGTAAAATTCCACACATCTTCTTTGGAAAGATTCAGCTTTTATTCTTCAAGTTTGTTGTTTGTTTTTGTTTTTTATTCCAAATGCTGCGTTATCTATGGCTATGTTTTCTCTGATCCATATTGCATTTAGGAGAAGAAGTTCAGTATTCCATAAAGGAATCAATTTTTGACTACATTTCACAGGTTCAGATAATCTTATTAACATTTAGTGATTATGTAAAAGGAATTCACCTCTTCCTCTTTGAAAATTTGTCCGTAAACTTGTCCCTTGAAAGTTTTCTAGGCCATGACACTTCATACTAACGTGATTATTGGGGTTTTTTATGATTGCTTTCCCTGTGTTCTTAAAGGAACAGACTCCATTCTACCTTACAGAGTTGAACATACATTTCTTATGTTTTGCCCTGGAAATTTTGACACATCTGCTATGGTGGTGATAGTTAATTTTTTATGGTGTCAAAACTGTGGTATCTGTGTAAAATATAAAATGATCTTGTTTCTCCAATCTCTTTACATTCCCTACCTTTTACCTTTTCGTACTGGTATGCAGTTTCTTCATTCCTGCCAAATAAATGAGTCAAGATGAGGATGTTGACTTCTCTCAGCAAACACTTTTTTTCACATGGAAAGAATGGTGCTGGGAGGTCACATCAGCGCACGCTCTCAGAAAAAAGGCGGACGTGGTCTTCCAGGTTCGAGCTTGGTTTTTTGCTGGTTGTTTTTTTTTTTTTTAATAAGACTACCTTTTAGAGCTGCTTTAGGTTTACAGAGAAAGTGTGCAGAAAGTAGAGTACATTCCCATACATCCCTTTTGCCCTCCCACAGTTTCTCCTATTATTAACAGTGTGCATTCTTGTGTTACTTTTGTTACAGTTGGTGAACCAGTATTGATGTATTATTATTAACTGAAGTTCATCGTTTACATTAGAACTCACTCTTTGTGGGTTTTGACAAATACGTAGTGCCATGGGTCCATCCTCACAGTGTCATGCAGAATGATTCCACTGTCCTAAAAACAACCTGTGCTTCACCTGTTTATCCTGAACACCTGGCATCCACTCATCTTTCCACTGTCTCTATAGTTTTGCCTTTTCCAGAATGTCATATAGTTGGAATCATACACTGTGTAGCGTTTACAGACTGGCTTCCTTCACTTAACAATATGCATTTAAGGTTCTTCTGTGCCTTTTTATAGCTTGGAAATTGTATAAATGTGCCACAGTTTGTTTATCTGAGTTCTCTTTTGAGAAGCTAAAAATTCTGAATTTAAGAGCCTCCAAACAGCTGGAAGTTGGGACACATTAATTTTTGTAGGTTTTCCCCACTCTTCTATGATTTGAGCCTGGCCTTCGGGAATGACCAGTGGTGACCCAGCATTGCCGCGGTGACAGTAGCAACGAGAAGAGTGACTTCCTGGATGTCAGTGTGACATCAGCTCCCCAGATCTCCTGCTTTTAATGGTGGCACATCTGGGGGTGGGGGTGGGAGTCTGTTTCAAGGCAAGAGGGAGGAAGGAACCAGGGTGAAATTTCTTAAGAGTACCACCTGGGGATTTATGAGCAGTGACTCTAAGGAGGAAAGAAGGATATTCTCACTACAGTACAGATAGGAAGAAGGCTCTAGTCGTTAAGATAACAACAACCACCACCCCAAAAGGGCTACTTTAGTTGGAAGCTCAACCTGAGAAGTAGACCATATCAGTTATAACATTGTTTAGTTATGAAATAAATCAGGATCCTTCTGATTCTTTTTTTGTAAGGCTTACTTTCTCTTAACATATGTATATTTCTCTTAATATGTGTGTGTGTGTGTGTATGTGTGTGTAGTAAGTCCTTATCTGTAACTAATATGTTATGCTGTTGAATAATCATTAAAGAGTGGTGATGTCCAAACGCTGAAAGGTGGCCTTGTTTCAGCACCAAGTAAGTGATACCTATACGTAACGTTGGCAGTGGAATGCCTTGAGATTTCAGTGAATAAGAGAAAACTACACCAATGTAGTTACTAAGATTGAGTCTTCCCTCTGAGAGTCTTGTTTTATACTAGAATTTAAAATGAAATTTGGCTAGAGGTGATAGTGTATCTTTGCATTCTACATGGATGGAGGTTCGACTGATAGCAGGCATTTACATGTGGAGATGCTGGGATGATAACCTACTAGAGAATGTCTTTCTCCACATCACTCCCTGGAACAGTTGTACCAAATGCGATACGGGGGGAACTGCAACTACACAACTGGGCATGGCATAACGCTTGTATTTTCAGAGACAGGTGGGAACGAAGGTTTTGGAAAGCACACCTAGAAGCTTTCCTGTAGTAGTGCATCTACCATTTTTGGTCTTGCTGGTCTAAGCTTGTCAATTTTCCTTATGTAGAATTCATTAAAAGACTTTTTCATAAACTCTCTTAAAACATAAGGAAAGAATCCTGCTCTGCCTCTAGTGTCTTTCATTTTCTGTGCAATGCCACCATTATTCCCACCAATATTCAGATAATTAAGGGCACACTTGATCAATAGGCACGCCTCTTCCATAGCTACGCTATGATGACCCAATGCCTGCTAATGGTAGAGGTCAGTGCTGATCCCAGACAAGGTGACCTTTGGTCCTTTTTTTCAATCTAATGTCTTTCTTCCCCCACAGTGTTCAGGACCTAGTTTACAACCTGGTACTTGATAGAGGATACCCAGGGAATATTTGTTGATGATGAATGTGATAATTATTCTATGCCACCAATCACAGGCTTCTGCTCTGATTAAGAAACACCAAATTCCTTAATTATTAGTTTTATTTTATTTTTTGTTGCTAATAAATTAAAGGCACTACATGCATTCCAGGGGGGTGTTCACAAGGTAGGTAGTTTTAGGAATAGATTGAGACTTTTTTTGTAAATCCCCTATGTAACGATCAATGCTATGCTAGGTTCATAGAGATGGGGAGCTGTATTCCAAGAGAAAGGTTAATGTCCACTTGACTTTACATGTTAGTAATAGGGCAGAGACGTCATTCAGTGTAAAATTCAGAAAATGTTTAAAAATTATACTCAGTTCCCAAGGACTTAATCCAAACACAAACTTTTCCCAGAAACTAAATGGATATTGATCAGGAGCTGCTGGGGAGACCTGGATCTTTTACAGTTATCCTGAGAAGCATCAGTGATTGGTCTCTGAGGACATGTGAATAATCATCAGAGAAACCTTGGCTGGAGCCACAACATACCAACAATCAGACGGAACTCTAGAATGAGCAAATACCTGAGTTCAATTTACAATGATTACCAAACAACTGATTAAAGAAATACTGTGGAATACCTGTGAATTTAGGCAAAGCATTTGTCAAAACTTGCTTTGTTAACAACGTGTAGTATGTAAACTAGATTATAATAAGTGGATTCTTATTGGATTGAAAACTTTTCATAAAGAGTGCCAATTAAAGGATTGATGTAAATTTGAGGCATCTAGATATGAACACCATAATCAAATTCACAGATTATATGGAACAAATTGAGATAGCTAAAACATGGGATAGCAGTAATAATAGTGACCACACATTGAACGTTTACTATATTTAGTAGTTAGATGTTAGAATAGTATCCAAAGAGTAAGTATTACTTCTGAACTGACTTGCACAGATAATCCCCCACCATCTTTTATTTCAAGGTGAATTTTCAGAGAATTGGTGTTTTTTTACACTTTTGTAACAAGAATTTCAAGATCATCGCCTTGTAAGACTTCAACAATAAAGCCAGTCTACTAAGATTGCATGCAACAGAAATAAATGTAAAGTCTTTCCTTTATGTTACAAAAGCTAATGACACAAATTCAAGATGGGAAATGCATGGCTTATTAGCCGTGGGTGTGAAATCACTCACAGGCTTTGGATGATGGTGATATTTCAGCCACTGGTGTGTCTATGGGAAAGAGACCTTCACTAATTTTTAAAGTCCTCATGAAACTCATTATCTTAAGGTTAAGTTCATATAGTTTTTGCTTATCCCTTATTCATTTCTCACTTTATTACTGTTTGCTCAGGAAAGGTCTTTTTCTCACCTGTCCTCAGGCACCTTCAACTTTCAAGAAAAATAAACCAGCCCTATTCAACCTCCAGGCAAGAATGGACGGGGTCCCCAGTCAGAGTCATGTCCCAGACCTTTTGCCCCATCTTCTACCCACAGAGACAAAACCAAAGACTGGATTCCTGGCCTCTTCCCGACTCCAGCAGAACAGAAGAAAACTGAGTCTGGTAGCAAGGTCTGTGTGCACAGTGGGGAGTGAACACCTTCTCGTGAGTCACAGGAGTTACTTATTGGTTGTCCAGTCCAGTAGAACTTACACTCCAGTGTGTATAGGACTCGCCCAGGACAGCTTGTTAAAATATAGATTCCTGGACCTCTCACCCAAGAGATTGTGTTTCAGTAGGTCTGGAGTGGGGCTCAAAAACCTGCATTTTTAAATATACACCTCAGTAGATTCTGTCTTGTGTGCACTCATTTACTAATCAATTCTATGTATATCTGTGAGCAGTAAACATGCCCTAAGCACCCTTTAGGATATAGCAGTATCACTGAAAAAACAGCAATGACTGAGATGGACAAAGTTCATGCCATCTTGGGACTTACATTCTACTGTGGGGCCACAGAAAATAATCTCATAAATAAGCAAATAATGAACTTTCACATAGTGACAGCACTACAAGGAAATAAAATAGCATAATGGAAAAAAAAAAAGTAGCAAGAAGTATGTGCTATTTGAGCTAAGGCGATCAAGAACAGCTGATTTGAACAGAAGCCTTAATGATGAGGAAGCTGCAACATGAATATATGGGGACAAGTGTCCTAGGCACAGGGCTGCAGCAAGTATAAAGGCACTGAGGTAGGAAGGAGCTTGGTAAGCTTGAGGAAAAGAAAGCAGGACAGTATGGCCATTACAGGGTTTCTCGTCTGTGGAACTATTGATATTTGGGGGCTGAACAATTCTTTGTTGTGTAAGGGTACCCTGCTCATTGTAGGATTTTAGGGGCATCCCTGGCCTCTACTCACTAGAAGCTGGGAGCACCCACCTACTTGTGACAATCAACATTGTCTCCGGACATTGCCAAATGTGCCCTAGGGAGAAAAATCACCTCCTGAGAACCACATGGCTGGATTTTATTCCAAGAGATTCTGGTAGTCCTTGAAGGGTTTTAATTGGTGCTGAGGAAGTCATATCTGATTTATGATTTTAAAAGGGCACTCTAATTGCTGGGTAGAATATGGAGGGAGTGAGAAATGGAAGCAGGGATACCAGTCGGCTGATTGCTAAAGGAATCAAGCAGAGAGATGATAGGACTTGAAATGGTGTTTAGCAGCCAAGACAGTGAAGATGTTGGATTCAGAAAGGGTGCTGGAAGAAGCCCTGGCAATACTTTCAGTAGCCAATTGACCACACTTTGAGAAACAACGTTCTTGACTCTTGCACTCAAATTGTGATCTACAGACCAGCAGCATGGTCCTCACTTGGGAACTTAGATGCAGAATCCCAGGCCCCACTCTAGACATGTCCAATCAGAATCCTGCATTTTAATAAGATCCCTGGGCGATTGCTATGCTTGCTATGCATATTTAAGTTTGAGAAACACTGCTCTAAGCTAAAGTTCTCATTTTATTTATAAGGAAATAGAAACTTTCAGAGGAGGAGTAATTCGTCCAAGGTTACATATAATCAGCAGCAGAGTCAAACCCAGAACTCCGTTCTCCCATCTCCTGGTCAGAGTCCTCTGCAGCAGTCTGTTTGGTAGGATAACCTGTATCTCCTATTAGAATCCTTACTTAGCCAGAAATTGCAAGTCTGTCCCTTAATTCTCGTGGGATAAGGAAAAGTCACCCTTGAAAAAATAAACAACTGAAATTCCTCCAGGGAGGAAGAACAAAAGACCCATGGTATCAATTTAAAGCAAAAAAGCATTTAAAAACCAATTTCCAAGCTGTGTTGCTGCTGCTTATAAGGCTGGCATCTTTTCCCCACTCAGAGTGTTCACACTGAAAATACAAAACAAATCCCGTGAAAAGTGATGCCAGGACTGAGGTGTGGAGGATGATGATGAGTCTAAGATCGGTCCAGGCTTACAGGACTCCTGGGCTGCATACTCAGTGACAGGAGTCTTCCAGATCACAAGCAACAGGATTTGCGTCTTGAACAGTGTTTCTTTTCTCTCCGTGTTAAGACAGATTCTGGAAAGCTGAGTGTCTCTCTGTTTCTCCTTACCCTTATCATCCTCTTCTCTGACAATCCCAGCTTCGCTGCTTTCTCATCCCCCAGGGAAATGGACCGTTTGTGAAATTCTCTTCTCCAAACCCAAGGCGCAAAATAGCTACTGTCCTTTCTGGCAGCTCCTGCAGAGCTAATATGCTGTGCTTATCCCAATATGTGGGCTCCATCATATCATACACTAGAGAGCCTGGGCTGAAGGATGAGCTTGAGGGGAAAGAAGGATAAGAAAAGTGACTCAAATCTTCAATTATGCCTTTCACTTGACAAGATACTGATCTCTATTTCTGACCCTTAGAAGCTCGAGGCCAGCCTTACCTCCTCAGAATCCTGGGAATGGTGCACTGAACTACTTCTGCCAGGGGCTTTTCTGATTCCCTGGAGTTTGCAGGTTTATAAAGGGCAGATAAACCAACCGCTGTATGCACAGTGGTTGGTGGGCAGGGAGACCCCCACAGGCTCATACAGGAAGGAAGATAATGCCCTGTGCCTTTTTAGGGCTGGATGTGAGAGCGCTCTTCTCTGCAGGGGACTGGCCCCGAAGCACAGGACTTCTGTCACTCACAGCTGTCATCTGCCATTAGCAGGTTCCTGACAGGTACATGTGCAGGTGCCCAGTGCTTCTCCTCAGCAACTGCAGCCGGGCAGTGACACAGGTGTGCACGTGTGTGTGTGTATGTGTGCATGTGTGCGTGTGCATGGTTACAGAATGAGAGTGTGTGTAATGGGAAGATACAACAATAAAAAAGAAGGGAGACTAAGGAATGGATTCCAAACACACAGTAGAGAGGGAAGAGAACAAGAGGTGAGTCAGAGATTCCATTTGGGCACTAGGGAGGTGTGTGGCCTTGGGTAAGTCATTTTATACCTCTGGTTTTTACTTTCTTTCTCAAACTGAGCACAGCAGCCATCTATGACTTGCAGAATACTTGTTAAGTGCAGGTCCCATGCTGGAGCACATTGTAGGGATGGTTTCGTTTAATACTCACAACAACCTTAAGAGACAGGAACTTTTCTTACAGTTTTTTTTTTTTTCCCCGGATGAGGAAAATGAGGCTTAAGAAGGTTCAATGAATTTTTCCATAAAGCCCATCAGGGAGTGAAGGAGCCAGGATTCCATCCCAAGCCGTGACTCTAGAGTTGACACGCATCCCCACTGGGCCTCCTCACGGGATAATGCCTTCATCACGTCTCTGGGCAGACAACTGAAGCAACATGTGGGAAAGCACATGGTAAACTGAGAGCTTCACAGTTTTAACCAACCATTTCCATGGGGTCGATTCGGACTCATGGTGATCCATGTGGGTCAGAGTAGAACTATGCTCCACAGGGTTTTCATTGATTGGTTTTTCTGAAAGTACACTGCCCGGCCTTTCTTCTAAGGCACTTCTAGGTGGACTCAAACCTCCAACCTTTTGGTTAGCAGCCAAGTGTGCAAATAGTTTGCACAATCCAGGGATTCCTTTATACAATGTTAGCTGCTATTATTTAAACAATTCAACATTAACCTATTTATTCATTCAGTACTTGTTGTGAACCTGATTCTATTCTGTGAGGTGTAGTTAGTTGTAATACTTGAAAAAAGGGAGTGAGAAAAGAAGATACTGGCTCTGTCCTCAAGTAACTTAGATTTTATTAAGTGTTGGGAAGAAAAGGAGGAGCCCTCGTGGTTCAGTGGTTAAAGCACTCGGCTGCTAATCAAAAGGTTGGAGGTTCAAACCCACCAGCCACTCCATGGAAGAAAGAAGTGGCAGTCTTCCCTGCCCTTGCCCCACAACCCTATGGGGCAGTTCACTCTGTCCTACAGAGTCACTATGAGTCAGAATCGACTCGACAGCAGTGAATTTGAGAAGAAAAGTAATGTATCTGAAAAGCACAACTGGACCAATAAGCAACATCATGACAATGGAGAATAGATTGAAGTTGTCAAGGATTTCATTTTACTTGGATCCACAACCAATGCTCATGGGAGCAGTGGTCAGGAAATCAAACGAAGTGTTGCATTGGGCAAATCTGCTGCAAATGACCTCTTTAAAATGTTCAAAAGCAAAAATGTCACTTTGGGGACTAAGGTGTGCCTGACCCAAGCCATGGTACTTTCAATCGCCTCATACGCATGAGAAAGCTGGACAATGAATAAGGAAGATTGAAGAATTGACGCCTTCAAATAATGGCATTGGCGAAGAATATTGAGTATACCATGGACTGCCAGAAGAAAGAACAAATCTGTCTTGGAAGAGGTACAGCCAGAATGCTCCTTAGAAGTGAGGATGGCGAGACTTCATATCACATACTTTGGACATGTTATCAGGAGGAACCAGTCCCCGGAGAAGGATATCATACTTGGCAGATTAGAGGGTCAGCGAAAAGGGGGAAGACCCTCAACAAGCTGGATTAACATAGCGGCTGCAACAATGGGCTCCAGCATAACAACAATTGTGAGGATGGCGCAGGACTGGGCAGCACTTCCTTCTGTTGTACATAGGGTCACTACGCGTCTGAACCGACTCGATGGCACCTGACAACAACCATCCCAGAAACCGAGGCCATCCTACATGCCCACCAAATGAAATGAAAGCCAAACAACTGCTTATCTAACCCCTCTTCTAACAGATGTCACCGAAAGTGAGTTCTAGCATCACCATTTTAAGATATGTAACCATGAGACCTCCTTTTTTGGCTCATTCTATTTATTTCTTTCTCCATGAAATTTCCCAGCCAGTACTTGAAATGGATAAATTTTAATTCTAAAACATTATGTGGTTTTCCCAAAGTTGTAGTTTAAGAGATATAACCTACAGCATTATATCACGGTAGATGAAGGTTTATCTAGTATTCATCACCTGGACTTATTACTACTCAGGGTGCTTCTGTGCTTCAGTGATACCATGATAATTGAAGTTCACAACACTTACCCGGAGGCAGAGCAAGCTCCTGAAGTGCTTTGGGGGTTTAAAACAAACTTTTAAAAGCTTCCTTTGACACATTTTTAGCATTAAGTTTTATCATAATATAATTCTTTGAATACTAGTCATCAATAATAAAATATGTGGTGACTACATTGATCAGATCACCTCAATTTAGCATTATGCTAAAACAAGTAATTCTGTATAGACATATGTTCAATATTCCCCCTGCCAAAAAAAAGCCCTCAAGTCAGTTTTACATAACTGAATGCTAGTTGCAAATAGCTCTAAGGAGTTACTCTTTGTATTAATCTCCCAAGGCTGCTGTAACAAATTACTACAAACTTAGTGGCTTAAAACAATGCAAATGTATTATCTTACAGTTCTAGAGGTCAGAAGTATGAAATGGGTGTCAAGACAAACCCCCTTGCTGTCTAATCAATTCTAACTCATAGTGACCCTATATGACAAAGTAGAACCGTCCCATAGCATTTCTAAGGCTGTAAATCTTTACAGAAGCAGACTACCACATCTTTCTCTCATGGAGCGGCTGGTGGATTTGAACCGCCAACCTTCTAGTTAGTAGCCAAGTGCTTAACCACTGCACCAACAGGGCTCCTTGAAATGGGTGTCACTAGGCTAAAATCAGGTGTCAGTTGAGCTGCTCTATGGGAGAATTTGTTTCCTTGCCTTTTGTAGTTTCCAGAAGCTCCTCTCATTCCTTGGCTTGTGGCCCCTTTCTGCATGTTTAAGCCAGCAGCATAGCATCTTCAAAGTTTTATCTCTGACTACAACCCTGCTTCTGTTGTCACATCTTCTTCCTCATTCTGAGCCTCCTTCTTTCCTTTTATAATGACCCATGTGATTACATTGGTCCAATCCGGATATTTCAGAATAATTTCCCCATCTCAAGACTCTTAACATAATCACATGGGTGAATTCCCTTTTGCTATGGAAAGTGACATATTCACAGGTCCCTGGGATTACAGTGTAGACATTTTGAGAGGAATGTCATTATTCTGTTTATCATGACATCTCTTTACATTTTCTCTTTGATTATGAATTTGTGGAAGCAATATACCCTTTCTATGTGTGATGAACAAGGTAATTATGATATGAGAAGTGTGGAATTTCATGAGATTGAGGGAAGCAAGTTCTCACAGAATCCCTAATAATTGGCAGATTCTTGCCTTGCCCCTGGTCAAAGCCAGCAAAGAAAGGGGCAAACCTGGCAATTGCCCACCACACCACACATGGTGCCTGCTGGCCCTTATTCCTCAAAGATAAGAGTTGTTTAGACTTCTGTTTCTTAAGCCTTCTTGGGACTTTGAAAGTTTAGAACAACTTAGAGCTGGAACATAAAAAGAAGATAAAAAAATGATGGAGAAATTTCCCCTGGTGCCAGACAGCCGAGAACACAAGAGGAGATTAGGAAGGAGAACTGAGGAGGCAGAAAGCCAGGTTGGGAGAAACTTTGGATGCCATCTGACAGGCCTTTTGAATGTGCAGGTTTGGCTGCCTTCTCAGCTACACCATGCACCCCACATCCCTTTGCACATTGCTAGAGGAACAGGAAAGCATCCCTTGGAAAAACAACCCAAGTGCACCAGAGAATAAGGGCAAGTCATGGCTAAGGTTATGTGAGGGACACTAGGCGAGGGGGAGTGGAGCTCACAGCTGTGTCAGCAGGATGTCCAGACAGGCCAAGCCAGGCTAAGCGTCTGCTTCTCAGCTGTAGACAAACGTCCTCGGCTGAGTTTTTGCCCTCAGTTCACTTTGGCTGCTTACTTGTGAGTTATGTTGGATATTTCTCTTTTACCTCAAATTTGGGTGTTTCATAAGCCCTGCTATTTGCAAAAGCCATTAGGGTTTACATAGGGCACCTGACAGATCCATTATAAGCATTGTTTGAAGGAACAAGATCCATCATTTTAACATGTTCAAGCCTGGTTAAGACAAAGAAAAACTCCCCCTATAACTAAAGCACCAGGGTGAAGGCAAGATGCGAACATGTCCTTATTAACTATGTTTTGGTTCTCCTTGTAACATGGTCACTTGTGGATGATGTCTTTGCACCCAGAACACACCCATTATTCTCTAGAACTTTACTGGAACAACTGCAGCAACTGTCTTCATTCATTGAGAGCTTAAGAGGTCAGGTACCGTGGGAAGTATTTGATGAACACTATTTTAACTTATACAAAAATGCTTATGAAACACTCACCTGAGTTCACAGGTCATTATATGGCTAAAGGAAGTCACTTTTCCATGTCACACAGCAGATTATATCTAAAACTCAAACCCAGGTTAGCTACTTTCTAATTTTATCATCTGAACCACAATGCATATTTCCTCTATGTTTATCTATAAAGACTTTTGTCTTTTTGGAATAACTCAGAGAATGATGCAGTATATAAATTCTCTTTCCCCTCAGATTGTTGTTGTTGATAGGAACCATTGATCAGTTCTGACTCCTAGCACCCCTACGTACAACAGAGCAAAACGCTGCCCAGTCCTGCGCCATCCTCACAACTGTTTCTATGTTTGAGCCCATTGTTGCAGCCACTGTGTGGCTCTTTGAGGGTCTTCCCCTTTTCAGCTGACCCTCTACTTTATCAGGCATGATGTCCTTCTCCAGGGACTGATCCCCTCTGATAACACGTTCAAAGTACATGAGACAAAGTCTTTCCATCCTTGATTCTAGGTAGCACTCTGGCTGTACTTCTCACAAGACAGATTTGTTCCTTCTTTTGGCAGTCCATGGCATATTCAATATTCTTCGCCAACACCATAATTCAAAGGCATCAATTCTTCTTCAGTCTTCCTTATTCATTGTCCAGCTTTCACATGCATATGAGGCGATTGAAAATACCATGGCTTGGGCTAGGCGCATCTTAGTCCTCAAAGTGACATCTTTGCTTTCCAACTCTTTAAAGAGGTCTTTTCCAGCAGATTGGCCCAATGCAATGCGTCATTTGATTTCTTGACTACTGCTCCCATGGGCATTGACTGTGGATCCAGGTAAAATGAAATCCTTGACTTCAGTATTTTCTGTTTATCATGATGTTGCTTATTGGTCCAGTTGTGAGGATTTTTGTTTTCTTTATGTTGAAGTGTAATCCATACTGAAGACTGTAGTCTTAAGGCAAGATCTGATTACACTTGATTTGAATACGGCAACAGTTAGTGCTTCCCGTACTTTGTCTTTCAAAAGTCATTTGAGTTTGTTCCACTCAAATCTCATAATTCTTCTCTAAATTTTGTCTCTAAAGTAGCTATAGTTTGATGTTGCAGATATCAAGAGAATTTGACAAGTAAGGCTGAGGAAAACTCAGTGGTTCACGAATACAACTGGATCTCAGGGATGCAGCTTTGTATATTATTGTTGTGGACAGATAAAACAAAAGGTATGTGGGCTACCTATTATTAAAAACCCAAAAAGTCCAATTGGCATTCGGAGTTACAGTGAAGGGTTCAATGTGTTCCCAAGTAGTTTCTTTTCCAGCTTGGAATGGAAACTCAGAGTCCCTATTTTGAAGGTGAAAAATCAGTCCAATTCTAACAAATATTCCATTGTAATTGAATATTCAACATTATAGTGCTATAAACAAAGAATTTACATTAAAATTAGTAATAAAAATATCAGCTTCATACAAATAATTTAGACAAATGTGTGCATGCCCGTGTGTGTGTTTGAAGAAAACTCTTCATACCACTTGTCATATGTTTGATTTCCTATCCAAGACCAATAGGGAGGCTGCAGCAAGACAGCATCTTTTTTCTTTTTTTTTCATAATGGGCATTTGACATTTTCATACCATATGGCTAAAGGAGGCATACGCATATAGAGTCTCTATTAACATCTGGTAGACTCTGCTCTGATCAAACCCAGGAATACCCTTGCGCAACGCTCTTGATTCATAGGTGACTGCCTATAGTGTTCTGGACTTCGGTTGAGAATGAGTTCTGAAGGGTCACTGAATCACCCATGGGTGATTGGCTAGTGGCTCCTATAAAAATTAGGAATTATAAATGTAGAATTCCTTGAACATGGTCTGCCACACAGTAGGTCCTCTATTATTGAGAACAATCATTGAAACTAACCCACTGCCAGGCAGTCGATTCTGACTCATAACGACCCTATAGAGTTTCCAAGGCTGTAAATCTCTACAGAAGCAGACAGCCCCATCTTTCTCTCACGCAGTCATTAGCAGCTAAGTGCTTTAACCAGTGTGCCACCACAACTCCTTAATTGAAACTAGTGTGGTTGTTTTTGGTGTTGGTGGTAACAGTACTAATAATACTAACAGTAATGGTAAGAAAAGATCTGAAGGGTTCATAGCGCCTGACCTGAATGGTGCAAAAAGACCTGGATAATCATTTAGGCTTGTCCATCTTAGGTAAGTCCCTCAAAGAAAGAGAACTAGCTCCCTGTCTTAGTGTTTCTGTCGACATTGAGAATCAGTCTGAACTTCAAAAGATACCATTTCAGGCAGCTGAGAACAAAAATGGATTTTCTGTATCCACTAAAATGACCCTTACCCTATCTTCATAAGAAGGCTCTATTTAGGATTGGGTCAGATGCAAGATGCGGTACTTAGAGGCTGGCCACACTGGCAGCCCTGTATCCCTCCTCAAGAAACCAATCACCCACCCTTACACAGCACGATAGGATGGGATTATGGGAAGCTGCTGCTGCCAGACACGTCCTTGGAAGGGCCAAACCTTTGACAAGGAACAGACCTGAGAGAGGATTCACATACATTATCAAAGGCTTAGCAACGTGGCACACTGGTCTCAGCATAGCACCTGATCCACTCGGATACCTAGCAGCTGACTCAGCCTGCTATGGAGAGCTTAGAGTGTTTAAATGTTCCTGGGGAATTATCTCCTCTACTAACAGGACTGCCAAGGGCAGAAAGTTATAGCTACTTACTCTTACATAAAACACATTTTCGTTTCAGCCTAGCTTCGGCATGTTACAGGAATAACCCAATGGGAAGTGCTTTGGGTCCCCTACTGGTTCTTTACCATTACAGCAAAGATACCCAGGGATGCCTCTACTGACAGGACTCTCAGGTTTTGGGAGGGCAGTAAGTAGTAGGGTGAGAATGCTGTTCCCGTTTGGTTTCGGAATTATGGGTGTATATCCTGAGTTTAAAAGGGCATCCGACTCTAGGATATACCCAGTTCTAAAGAAACATGACAACAGAGCCTTTGCAAGTCTATTATCAGTGGTTCAGAGAAAGACAGAGGAGCCAGAAGTCCAGGTAGTAGGCATCATGAAAGCAGATACCAGAATGACTTTGTTTTCTTTTTAGGGAAATGGGGTTATTAAAAATAAATAAACTAGCATTCCTTACATTTGCACCAAGAATGCTTACAATTAATTACTAGAAAATAAACGATGGTTATTTCTGCTCTCTTTTGTGTCCATACAAAGTTACCCTAAGCTATGGGCTGCCAAATCTTCAATTAAAAAAAAGGAAAAAAAAAGGCAACAACTAAAGCACCCGTCGCTGTCAAGGTGATTGTGAGTCACGGCGCCCCCATGTGTTACAGAGTAGAACTGCTCCATAGGGTTTTCTTGGCTGCAATCTTTACGGAAGGAAACCACCAGGACTTTGTTCCATGGTGCCGCTGGGTGTGTTCAAACCGCCAAACTTTAGGTTAGTAGCCGAGCACTTAACCATTTGTGCTACCAAGTACCGTGTGTTATATTTGGAATAGCTTTTCTTCTAAGGTGAAATCATGGAATATATAATTTTTGCAATATGAAGCAATTGCTTTTTTTTTTTTTTTTTTTTGGTGGTAGAGGTTTTAAGAATACAGAATATAAAATGTCCCTTCAATTGCACTATGAAGACCAGCTTGCTGTTAGAAACAGTGGTGACTATTTCCCATCTGTGTTTCAAATGCCTCACTCCCTAATCTGGATCTATCTTTCTACTGCCAAAATAGCAGAAAGCCTCAGTGACCAGGCAAAAAAATAAAAAAGACTGATGTCATTCAAAGACTGACATTTCAGGTTTTATTACTAGAATACCTTGAAGAATTAGATCTGATTTGCATTGATATTTGCCAACTGAATTATTAAAGTTTTTTCATTTTCTCTTCCCTTCATCAGGCTTTAACACTTCAGTCAACAGCAAAGTCACAAGTTAGCAACTGCATGGCTTCCTTTAAAGCTTCCTGAGCTTTTGAATTGTTGACCAACTTGAGAAAAACACCTGATTTGATCCATAAAATCAAAGTAGATGACACATTAAAAAAAAAAAATTGGTAATGTATTTTTGTAAGACAGTCTGCTTTTCACAAATGTTCCTTAAGTGACATGGGATAATTTTATTGGCATGTCTTTTGTTGACAGTATGACCCCACTGCATGATGTCCTTCTCCAGGGACTGATCCCTCCTGACAACATGTCCAAAGTATGAAAGACATCATGCTTGGTAAAGTACAGGGTCAGCGAAAAAGAGGAAGACCTTCAAAGAGATGGATTGACACAGTGGCTGCAACAATGGGCTCAAGCATAACAACCACTGTGAGCATGGCGCAGGACTGGGCAGTGTTTTTCGTTCTGTGGTGCATAGGGTGGCTATGAGTCAGAACTGATTTGGTGATACTTAACAATAATATGACCCCATTTGGGTTACCTATTGAGGTTTCCCTGTTTTATTTGGATGAATTGCAGCCTCAGTGTACTGGGAGACTTGCAAATGAATATGCCAAGAGAATGATGAGGATTTCAGAAATGTATGCACATTTTAAGTGATATGTTAGCCTCAAACATCATTAGAATGTAGATAGGAAAAGACAAAGTGGGAATTTCTCTGCAGTTGTTACTTCAAAAGCTCTTTATCAAAAGTGATAGAAATTCTAACCAAAGAGAAGTGATACTGCATTTATATAGCAAATTGTTTTACACAGACAGTCACCAGGTTGCTAAAGAATTTCCTACTGATTTCTTATTATTGCACCAGAAAGAATCTCAAGTGTCCCCCACTTGTGCTTGGTAAGTGACACACAATCCTAACCGTCTCAGTGCAATGTGTTTTCTTTAGAGCAGGGGTTCTCTAAGGTCAGCATACATCAGAATCACCTAGAGGTCTTGTTCTGTAAATTGTTGGCCCCACGCCCACAGTATCTTACTCAATAAGTCTGGTGTAGGGTGTGAGTATGTGCATTTCTAACAAGATTCCAGGTGATGCTGATGCTGCTGGTTTGTGACCAGCACTCTGAGAACCACTGCTTTAGACCATCAAGAGACTCGTTTTATTTCTTATTTTGGTCAAATGGAGTGTCTCATTGTCTTGCAGTTAGCTCTTTTTACTCTTCAACCAAAATCACTATTTTAATTTAGTTCGATATTTTGTTTTGTGGAATCCAAGATAAAATAATAGGAAAAATAAACAGCACTTGGATAATTAATACAACACTTTCACATACATTATCTCATCTGAGACAACACAAGACTCCTAGTAAGTAAGCAGCTATTATATAATTCATAGTTACAGAAGAAAAGTAAAGAGCTTAAAGGACTTACCCTAAAACCCCAAAAACGTAAGTGACGAAGATCAGGGACTCAAACTCGGCTTTCTGACTCCAAACTCCTTCTACCAAGCCACTCTTCCACCCAATCCTTTACATTTGTATAAAGCCTTATATTTTTCAAACTACTTTAATATTCAGTATTTCATTTGATCTCTCAAAGCAACAGAATGAGGCAGGCAGGGCACTTACGATTGTCTACATTTTGCAGATAAAGCCATTATAAAAGATGATGAGAAAAGTGGCTACTGCCACTCAGACAGTATTTCTTCATAAGCTAGCCTAAATTTTTCCTACAACGTTTAGCAGCTTCCTCTGATGTAGCGGGTAGAATATTAGATGCACTCTCTCCCAAGTGATAAATATTCAGTGGCACGATATTATAACCCCCCACTCCTTCTACTCCTGTCCCTTTTTTTTTTTTTTTCTTTTTTCTTAGCAGGAGCGCATTAGCGGGGAAGGGAGGCAGGGATGGAGTTGAGGGTTATTAGTTGGTAGGAAAGTAGGAAAATTTCTCTAATTTCTATGCTGTAACTACTAAGGAAAACAGCTTTGTCTGCATATGAAGATTCTTGACCTCTAGCCTAGGGCTTCTCAAAGTAATGTCCATAGAAACCATCAGTGGATCTTGTTAAAATGCAGATTCTAATCCAGAGTGTCTGGGGTTGGGTCCAATATTCTGCATTTCCAAAAAACCAAGAACAGCAATTCTGTTGGTCTGTGGTCAAACCTTGAGAGCCTATTTCTCAAAGTAATAATTATTTTTATCATTCTATGAACCATCTCTAAATCTCCAAGGTGGAACAGAGAAATTAAAATATTAACATTATGACAATAAGTGTTGTATACTACGTACACTGTAGAACTTACCTAGGCATTTCTCTGTGCTAGACTATTTATACATTCTAGTATCTTCCAACCTACTTTGTCCTCGGGACCCTAGATAATGCTCAAACTGTGGTTTATGAACCAGTAGTGCCAGCATTACCTTGGTGCTTGCTTGAAAGGCAGAATTTCAGGCTCCATCCCAGACCTACTGAACCAGAATTTGCATTTTAACAAGATTCTCCAGAAGATTTCCAAACATTTTGTCTTGGTTATCTAGTGCTGCCATAACAGAAATACCACAAGTGGATGGCTTCAATAAACAGAGATTTATTCTCTCACAGTCTAGGAGGCTAGAATTCCAAATTCAGGGTGCCAGCTCCAAGGGAAGGCTTTCTCTCTCCGCAGGTTCTGGGGGAAGGTCCTTGTCACAATATTCCCCTGGTCTAGGAACTTCTCAGTGCAGGAACCCGGGTTCAAAGGACACACTCTGCTTCTGGCACTTCTTTCTTGGTGGTATGAGGTCCCTCTACTATCTGTTCAAGCCTCTCTTTTGTATCTCAAAAGAGTCTGATTCAAAACACAAACTAATCCTGTATATTGAGTACTGCCTCATTAACATAACTGCCTCTAATTCTGCCTCATTTACATCACGGAGGTTAGAATTTACAACTCATAGGATGATTGCATCAGATCACAAAATGGTGGGTAACCATAAAATACTGGGAATTATGGCCTCGCCAAGTTGACACATTTTTTGGGGACACAATTCAATCTGTAACACGTTAAGGTTGGAGAAGCAGTGCTTTTGATCTTTCTGCACCCCTGTGCTTATGAGTTTCATCCTTCTGCTTACCTGGCTGATCAACTGAATCATTGGGAAACTTTACTCTTACATAATCCCAGAATTCACCATAAGTGTGGGATGAGCCAAGGAATCTGTTTTTGTAAAAACCTTTGCCTCCACTCCAAGTGATTCTGATGATCAGCCAGATTTGGAAAATCACTCGACTGTCTAATAATGGTCATGAAGGTTAAGGTGCAAGTGGTTACAGCTGGAAGGGATGTTTTACAGTGAATCACAGGAAGTATTATAAAACTTATAGCTCTGCGATGGGATATCTTTTTTCAGGTTGACTCAACCTGTGAACTACTGCCTACTGGCAAAGCCAGGGTGAGCCTGAATATCTGCCCCTAGACTACCGCATAAGTTCATTGGCATGACAGTGCTGAGAACTTTATCATGACAATCAAAAACCCATTGTCAATGAGTCAATTCTGACCCGAAGTGACCCTGGAGAACACAGCAGAACTGCCCCATAGGGTTTCCAAGGAGTAGCTGGTGGATTTGAACTGCAAACCTATTTGTTAGCAGCCATGTCATTTAACCACTGCACTGCCAGGGCTCCAATCCTTTCCCAAACAGAGAAGCCTGGAGCAGACATTTCACAGAGTGTGTTAACAAAATAAAATGTTCTTATATATTAGCGATGTGCATGATTCACTAAAGCAAAACCACAGTTTACGGACTGTTTTAAAGTCTAAACTTTAAGCAGCTTCTAATGCAGCTTCTAGTAGAGAAGCTGACTTTTCTCTAGAATAAGTGATTGTTTTATTAATTCAACCAATATTTATTGAACCCTCACTCTGTGCCAGGTACTATACTGAGAAATAAGGTCATGCAGGTGCCTGCTTTTATGGGAAAAATAGAGAGCAAAAAGGTAAACAAATGTGTAAGACAAATCCTGATTGATAATTGCTGAGAACAATTACTGATAATAATTGAGCGATAAAGAGAATATCAAAGGTTCAGATACAAGAATGTGGCTGTTTCAAAGCATTCTCCATATCCCAGCTGATAATGGCATGGGTCAGATGGAAGAGGATCAGCATATCGGGGCAACATATCTAAAACTATCTGAACAGGGCCTAGACAGACAGAGAACTTTACCTAAATTCCCAAAACCGTCCCAGAAAGAAATTCACGAAACTACTAGTTGGATAGGCTTACTTCTGTTATTCTATTTTGTATCATTTGTAGTTTGTTTTCTAAGCAACCATGCTTTAATTATTTATAAATGTGTATTTAGTTTACACATCAAGGTATGAGCTGTGCTACAACACAACAATACTTCTATTTTCTTTACAAAAGCCCTTAAATGAATGACTCAGTTAATTCATTGATTTATTGGGCACAGACAACATACCAAGCAATGTGCTGGGACTAAGAATATATACATGAACAGGGCATAGTTTCTACACATTTACAGATTTTGTAATCTAGGAGGAGGCTAGTTAAGCACATAATTAAAATGGAATTGTATTAGTTCTATGTTATGGCTTTTGGGAAAAATGTCAGTCTTGAAAATCTTGCAAGAAGTCGTACTGGCAAAATTATGGTACAAGTGGGATGAGCAATCATGTTTCAAGAGAAAACCGGGATGTATGGAGGCCCAAGAGCAAGTGAACAAGGCATATTCTTGAAACGTAAGCAGTATAGCCTGTCTACAGTGTGATGTTCAGTGGGTAGGGGTGTATGGATAAAAGAGTAAGTTGAATGAACGACTTTATACACCACATTAAGTAGTTTGAACTTTATTCCAAAGGCATTGGAAATTTGGGACTTTAAGCAGGAAAATTAACTTGATCATTTTTTCATTTTAGAAATGATGTTACTGTAGTAGGGAGAAATGTCTAGTAGCAAAAAGCCCAACCATAAAACTGTTGAAACCCAGGTGAGAGAAAATATTGGCAGAATTGCATCGTGGTGACGACAATGCGAAAAGGTGAGTGGACTGGTACTTATTAAGGAGGCAGAATCAACACAATGTGTCAGATGAATCATTGCTGGGGGAAGAAAGAAGGGGAAGAGGCCAGGATCACTCTCAATTTTCTGGCTTCGCCAATTTTTATTTTCTACCCTGAAAACTTCTTAGCAATTGTCCTCTGGCCCCTCTGCTTCCAACCACCCCAGGTAAATAAATGCCTTGGTTCATGGGATCTGGGATGCCCCCTTGTCAAGGACTAAATAAGACCTAGCTTGGCATGTTAGGATGTTAGGACAGACCCTAAAGGACATCCACAGTTAAGATTCCAAAGTCAACTACAGCCAATTCACAAGAGCCGCAAAAACTAGCCCAGCGTTTGCCTGTATAGGTGAGCCAGGTCAAACACAACACAAGTCTTATCCTCTCTTTTAGTTTGTTTGGCTTCCAAGTAAATGAACCTGCACTTGTCTTCATGAATTTCATGGTGTTAATATCTGTCTCTTTTAATAATTTCATGATTATTTTTATCTTTTTAATATGCTTCTTCAAGAAAAAAAAATTTAATATGTAACCCCTCTATTTCTGAACAACAGCTCACCTCTGATCATTGCAGATCATTTTTTATGTCTTGGTAGACTATCTCCTGAAACACCAGCTTTGGATAAAATAATAAGGGTTGTAATTTATCATTACAGGTTCTATGTAGCTACAGCTAATGAAGTATTGCTGTTACATAGCTGGACTGAGAGAATTGTCTCTGAGGAAGAGAGTGAGACACATCAACATGCCATGCTAGAAAATATCTCCCTAACAAGACATATAGTTGTCATGCTTCACGTTCTCAAAAGGGACACTGAAAAAGGGACCCTCAGTGTGTATATTGAATATGACCAGTATAAGATATAAAATATTAAGACCAGCCTTGCTGAGAGCATTATCTTCAAATCTCTCTGGTATTGTGTTGGATTACAGGCTGGACTTGGATAAAGATGGTGTTGCGGTGCTTGTCAAGCTATCAATTTTTCATTCTCTCCCAAACTGTTCACTATTGGAAGCTGATGCGTACATAACTAATAATCACAATAAGTAATAGTAGAAATAATAATAGCTAACACTGTGTTAAGAACTTTGCATATATATTCTCTTAATTCTCATGATAATGTTCTGATATGGGTTCTATTACTACACCTATTTTAAATATTAGGAAGCATAGACTACTTGGAATAATGGCAAAAAAATATGTAAAAAGCTCAGATGCTGAGAAATATGGATTCTCTATTTCTGTCCTATTAAGCCACGTGCAAATTTGTGATTAAGCTGTTGTCCCTCCTCCATGGAAAGTTCTAAAATCTCCTAGAGCACTCAAGGCCAAGCTAGATCCCCAAGGACACATCCAGGCTGATTGATTTCTCTTCAGGCTGAGTACTTTGGAATTCTGATGACACAGCTGGGTAGAGTGGGGTAAGTTGCCAAGAGGGCGCTAGGTCCTTTCAAAGGCCAACACCTGTGAGAACGGCCAGCACATCAGGTTGTGGGGAAGCCCTGCGGCATAAAGGGTGACAGTGTCAGTTACTGTGAGTGTCTCCAGGATGCTGAAGTTTGGGTGGTGGAGGCCAGTCATTATGTATTTTGTATTCTTTATTATCTAAATTAACCAGTTGTTTAATGATAAGGTTACTGATAAAGGGTTTGTAACTACCTGGTTATGGACTCAACTGTGTAGAGGAAGAATATGTTTCTGACCTAAATTTAAGATATTCATGCACTCAAATAACCATCTACATACTTGCTACAAATGTGAAAGAAATCATGTATTTTTTAAAAATATTTAAACATTAACAGAAAAATTCCATGACTAAATGCTAACATCATTGTTTCATGAAAACATCCTTGCCAGGATTCTTTGATGCATTACCACTCAGGCCATTTATATATACTGAATATTCCTCTGATTGGAATAGTCTTCCCTCTCTTGTTTTCTTGGCCAGATCTTATTCATCCTTGAGGTCTCGGCCTAAGCTCCCATTAGCTTTGCTGACCTTGCAGATTTTGCTATACAGTCCTATTTTATGGTCTTATTGCATGTTGTAATTCTCCTTTATACTGCATAAATCTAATTAAGTGGTTATCCATGCAATTATTAGTTTAATGCCCTGCTATTCTGACAGTCTTTAAGCTCCATATGTGCAGAGACCATGCCTGTCTTGCTTTTCATTTTGTCCTTTCACAGTAAGCACTCAATAATTACTTCTTGCCAAATGAGCAAATTGTGAGATAGAGATCAAGACTAACATAAATATAATTCTGTATTGATGGATGACATATTTTAAAAGCAATATACAAATAAGTCACGAAAAGCAACATAACAAGATTTAAAAAATCTATCTTTGTGCTTCTTGAAGAGGAAAAGTAGGAATATTAAAAAATGAAAAATACAAGAAATAAATGAAAGCAATCAGTAGAACAGGTTTAGCCATGATTCTCCTTTGAATTGTTATATGGTCAAGAGGCTTTACCTAAAAAATACATAGGTTTGACTCCTCTACATCCATTCACTTCCAAAGTTGATTCACAGAACCTTCTGGAAGGCCCATATCAGAAAACCACAGGGACAAAATTTCCTGAAACTTAAACTGTGGATCATGTGCTCTCTGTGTGAAATGTGAAATTATACTAATTCCAATATGCTAACTCAAAATGAGACAATAGGTACTTGCACCATATACTTCTGGAATTCAACTTAAATGAGTTCAATTTAACATTAGATATTTCTTCCAAATCCATGAAGCCAAGTCTATACCGGACATACCAATAATTGAGTGTGTTATAGAATTAAAAGTAACACAGATGGGGCTGCAGCATTAGGGGAGTTCAAGAGAACCATCAGACAAGGATTCAAACTTAGAAATGCGTTTAAAAGGGAATCTCAGACCAAGATATTAAAACCCAACGTTCACTGAGAGAATGAGACTTTGGACTCTCAGAGTCCTCTTAGCTCCTCCCATTTCAATGTTTCCATTGGAAATCCACTCTATAAAAATATAAAATATCTCTTACTGAGATTTCTACATTCTGTGTTGATGTCAAATTTGGCTTCTGGCTTGAACAAGAGAATAATAGAGCACCTCCTGAGTTGTTCTCAGCCTAAGGGGCTAAACTCTCGGTGTGTCTTTTGAGTCTTTCAGGTTCAGAAAGCTACTGAGGTTGTGCAAAGCTTTATAGAAACAGAATGCACGGAAACTCTTTCTGTAACCCTGAGCAATCCTGACACCATGTGATGCACACTTGAGAAAGGGGCTTCCTCATGAATGCCAGAAGAAAGGTTTCAAAACAGAGTTAAATGAAGATGGGAGCAGCACTGTTCACAGAAGGGAGATCAAACACTCCATAGAAAATACATGTTACGGTGCAATCGCCCTCTCGGAGTTACAGGATTATGAAAGCCTAACTTAATTAAGGGAGAAAATAGGCCACATTTAACAACCACATACGTGACACATCATTTCGATTACATTGAATAACTGAAGAGGAAAGAGAAATTAAGGACTCAGAAACATAAGGAAGGCAATGTCAGAATGCATCAACCCCCGCTCCTCCATCCAAGTCAGGTCAATGTTTTGATTCTGTTTATATGAAAAATTCACCATTCTTCTAATCTCCCCATCTCCTTAAAAAACCCTTGCAGTATATTTGTAAAAAGAACTTCAGATATCAAAAGAAAGAAAAACAAAATGGCCTAACAAAATATTGTTTTAAGAAAATGGAATTAAGAGGTAATAAATATTCTTCTTCTCAAGCATCCTCTTTCCTTTCTCCTCCTCTTGTCATTAAATGACAGGTAATCAGGTACTTGCAATGCAAACCCTGCACAGAATCTTCCCCTTTCACAGCTCGATATCCCTGTGGGGTCGAGCTAATTACATATACACTTCCTCTGCAAGGCAGTCACACTCTGTACTGTTGAAGGCACAATTAATAATTGAACGAAGCAAGCTGGGTTTTTTGTTCACATGGCCATGGGTTGCAGGCAGCTTTACTGTCACATGTGAGCAGAACCTCTTCCATGGGTGTCTCCAGGAAAGGCTTTGCATTGTAGGCTGAAAAGGGTTACCTCTTGCTTCCAAATTTTGAAAAGAAAAGAAAATTTAATCGAAAAATACCCCTGTTTCTTTTATAAAATAGTCAAGGTAGATTCTTCTGTTATGAGGAATATGGTTATGATCAGGTGGTTGTTTAGGTCAGATGTGAAATAGATTGAAGAGTAGGCTTGGGAATTAATACCTGCTGGATGGAAGAACAGGAGTCTGCCCTCAAACCTGGGAATGCAGCAGGGAGCTTGTTTTGTGTGTGCTGTAATAGAATTGGACCCACAGAGATGGCTCTGATAAAGAATTAGAAAACTAAAGTTCTTTCCCTTGAGATGTCTGAAGGAACTCAACAGAGGATATTTCAAAGGCTACTGGGGTCATAGGTGACTGCAGCAAGTCCTTGTCCTGTGCCTCAAGCTATGCTCTTGACCAGAGGTTGGCAAACTTGTGTTAAGGGCTTTGTGGGTCAAGC
Organism: Dugong dugon; assembly: GCA_030035585.1. Classification (NCBI taxonomy): domain Eukaryota; kingdom Metazoa; phylum Chordata; class Mammalia; order Sirenia; family Dugongidae; genus Dugong; species Dugong dugon. The sequence continues at coordinate 6,593,479 of CM057466.1, forward strand.
AATCTTTATTGCAACTACTCAAGTCTGCTGTTTCAGAACAAAAGCGACATAAACATTATGCAAATGAATGAAGGTGACTGTGTTTCAAAAACACTGTATTTGCGGACACTAAAATTTGAGTTGCATATATTTTTTGTGTCAAGAAATTTTATAATTATTCTTTTGATTTTTTTCAACCATTTAAAAATTTAAAGACCACTGTTAGGTTGTGGGCAGTACAAGAACAGAGCAGGTCATGTTTGGCCCACAGACTGTGGTTTACTGACCTCTGGTTTTGATGATTGGAAATCCCTGTGAGCATACTTTTTCTTTTTCTAACAGATTTTGAAGTCTCGAGGGTTCTTTGAGTGCATGTAAATATTGCCTCCACTCGGAAATATTTGACTTGCACTCTGGTTATTTGTTGCCTTGAAACATTATGGTTATTAAGCGTTCAAATCAGATGTCCATGATCACTGAAAAATTTCTTAAGAGTTAGCCACAAATGTCTAAATTCCCTAGACCTATATTTAGAAGGCTCTGAAACTTGGGTTATGTCTCAAAATTATACTAACCCAAGAAGGAGAGTCAGGAATAGGAGGAGTATATGAAATGTATGGCTAAATGCCTCCATGAACAACTGCCTCCTTTTTCATGAGACCAGAAGAACTTGATGGTGCCTGTCTATCATTACTGAACATTTTGATCAAATATTCTATACAAGCATTCTGATCAAAACGGGAAAATACAGAACAGAATTTCAAATTCTCAGGGACTCCAGACTTTCTGGAGTCAAGGGGGCTGGTTGAACCCCTGAAACTATTGTCTTGAGATAGTCTTTAAACCTTAAACCAAAAATATCCCCTGAAGTCTTCTTAAAACTAAACAGAAGTTTAGCTTAACTAGTGAAAAAAATGCTTGCCTTGAGCATTATGCTTTTTTAAGAACAACTATGTGGGATCAAAGTGACAACAGCAACTGGAAAGATTAGATAGGAATCTTAGGAGGCAGTGAGTTTCTGTTAGTGGAGGATGAACAACTCAATAAAGGAGAGAGACAATGGTTGCACAACTCATAGAATGTTATCAGTGTCACTGAATTGTACATGTAGAAACGGTTGAATTGGTGTATGTTCTCCTGTGTATATTCTCAATAACAACCACAAAAAAAAAAAAAGACTGCAGACTTAATGTTGCACCAAAAAAGAGAAAGCCTTTCTATTAATGCAGCCCTTTGATCATAACTTGAATACAATCTACCTTCTTTCTTTCCTTCTCCTCTTCTTTTCTACCACCTTGTTCCACAAAAGAGATTAAGGAATTATAAACAATACATTTATATGGACATTTAAATCAATTAGAAATGGCGGGATGAAGTAAACAGTATAAAAGCAGGAGTGTGGTCTATGTATGAATTTTATGCCATAAAATCCTACATAGTGTGTTTTCACAATGGAGTACTATGCAACGAGAAAGCACAATGAATCGGTGAACCATCTCATAACATGGATGAAACTGGAGGACATCATGCTGAGTGAAATAAGTCAATCACAAAAGGACAAATATTGTATGAGACCTCTATTGTAAAAACCCATGAAAAAATTCACATGCAAAATGTAACAATCCTTGTTGGTTACCAGGGATGGGAGGGGGGGGGAATACTAAATAGGTAATAGGTAAGTGGTAACTTGGGTGAGAGATGAGATAGTACATAGTACAGGGGAAACTAACACAACCTGCACAAGGAAAGGTCATGGAGGCCCTATAGACACATCCAAACCCCCCGAGGGACTGAGTTGTTGGACGGAGGGCTCTGGGGACCATGATCTCGGGGAACATCTAGCTCAATTGGCATGACACTACTTATAAAGATAATGCTCTACATTCTACCTTGGTGAGTAGTGTCTGGGGTCTTAAAAGCCTATGAGCGGCCATCTAAGATACTCCACTGATCTCATCCCTTCGGGAACAAGGGAGAACGAAGAGAACAGGATACAAGGAAAAGATTAGTCCGAAGGACTAATGGTCCACAGCTACCAAGGCCTCCACGGGACTGAGCCCAGTACAGCTGGATGGTGCCCGGCTACCACCAACGACTCCTCTGACCAGGATCACAACAGAGGGTTCTGGGCAGAGCTGGAGTAGGATGTAGAGTATAATTTTAACTCCCAAAAAAAAAAAAAAAAAAAAAAAGAAGACCAGATATACTGGCCTAAAGAATACTAGAGAAACCTCGAGAGTGTGGCCCCCAGACACCCTTTCAGCTCAGAGGGGAAGTTACCTTCAAGGTTCGATGTTAAGCCTGGGAATGGACACCCCAGTAAAACTAAATGGGACTAACGATGTACAGGAGTCCGGTGACAAGGGCCAGAAGGCAGAGGGAGAGTAGGAAACTGATGATAAGGAACACAAATTGAATAAGGACACTGTCGATGTATTGTGAGATTGTTGACCACTGCTATAGGGCAACATTTGTAGTAACTATTAAATGGGAGGCTGTTTTGTCCTGTAAGCCTTCATCTTGGGCGAGAATGGCAGCACAATTGGAAGAGCATAGTCAATATCACTTAAATGTGTAAGTAAAAAGTTTTGAAATGGTGTTTAAATAAAATAAGAATAAATAAATAAATAAATAAATAAATAAATAAACAAATGAGACTAAAGAGGTACAATAGTCCACTGACAAGGTCCAGAAGACAGAAGGGGACAAGGAAGCCCCCTGGTGATAGGGAACACAAGGTGGAGTAAGGATATTCTTGATGTGCTGTGAGATTGTTAACCATTGTCATAGGGCAACATGTGTAGTAACTGTTAAATGAATAACTATTTTTTCTGTAAGCCTTCATCTTAAGTGAGAATAACAGCACAGTTGGAAGAGCGTAGTCAATGTCACTGAACTGTGAATGTAGAAATTTTTGAAACGGTGTATCTTTGGCCATCTGTAATTTTCATCAAAAAAAAAGGTTGAGAATTTAGAGGCTTAATACGTTGTGGGGTTGTTAACCAATGTCAAAAAACAACATGTGTACTACTATTTCATGAGAAACTATTTGCTCTGTAAGCTTTCACCTGAAGTACAATAAAATATATATTAAAAAAAAAAAAAAAAAAATCCTACATAGTGTGTTTAAAATCAATTTTATTAAGGTACTATTTATGTATAATAACCTACATTCTTTTACAAATGGGCCTTACATTTGGCTCTAAATTTGCTAACCGTTGACACAATGAAGGGCTCCTGATTATGTATAAATATTCACAGTGTTAATTCATTAAAAACTAAACCATTGCTTATTAAAAGGACTGGTGGCACAGTGGTGAAGTGCTTGGCTGCTAATCAAAACGTCAGCAGTTCAAACTCAATCTTTCTCTGTGGGAGAAAGATGTGGCAGTCTGCTTCCATAAAGGTTTACAGCCTTGGAAACTCTATAGGGCGGTTCTACTCTGTCCTATAGGGTCCCTCTGAGTCAAAATTGACTCAATGGCATGTGTGGGTTTTAGAGATATTGCAAACAATGAGAAATTTCTTTCAACGGTCCTTCTAGAAAGGAAACTATGTAATAAAATTGTATTAACAATCTCTCAATAACTACATTACAGTAAACACAATGATGTGTTTTAGAGGGTGTCTTTTATAAACATGGGTCAATGGCTTGTATACCAAATTGCCATTCAGTACAAGCAATGCTACTTGGGACAGGGGCAGGTGGCATGAGGTTGGTGGCTAACGTAATGCCACCCAAGTAGAAGGTGTTTGGAGCTTTAACTGAATCTAGGAAGAAGATGTATGATGGATGGAGGTTTATACTTCAGACAATTCTTTACTTGCATTTTTTTTTCCATGAGATATAAAACGGGTCTGAGAGACAGTGAATTTGGGGCTTTTTTCCCAAATAAGTGCCTAATGTGTTGCTATTCTGTATTATCAAGACATGATGAGTTGCATGCTTTAACAACCAACAAATACGGATTTTGAGTGATATTCTGCTAAAAATAGAGGCCTATAATACAAATACCAGCCTAAACACAAGACCATTCCATAGGCTGATCTAAACTTCACCTGAGAAATTAATTTTGGGTTTAATGTGTGTTATAGATTGACTTGAATCCCCCAAAAATGTGTGTCAACTTGGCTAGGCCATGATTCCCGGTATTGTGTGATGGTCCACTATTTTGTCATCTGATGTGATTTTCCTGTGTTGTAAATCCTACCTCTGTGATGTTAATGAGGCAGGATTAGTGACAGTTATGCTAATGAGGCAGGACTCAATCTACAAGATTAGGTTGTATCTTAAGTCAATCTCTTTTCTGATATAAAAGAAAGAAGCAAGCAGAGAGACATGGGGACCTCATACCACCAAGAAACAAGAGCCAGGATATTCAGGGTCCCTGTGCTGACAAGTTCCTAGAGTAGGGGAAGACTGATGACAAGGACTTCTCCCCAGATCCGATAGAGAGAGAAAGCCTTTCCCTAGAGCTGGCACCCTGAGTTCAGACTTCTAGCCTCCTAGACTATGAGAGAATAAATCTCTGTTTGTTAAAGCCATCCACTTGTGATATTTCTGTTATAGATAACTAAGACAATGTGGAATGGAAGCCCCACAGTCATTCACCACAAAAAATAGAGATTTTTAAAGAAGATATAAGCAAATACTAACCTGGCCTTTTAAAAATATCTTAGGATAGTAACCATTGTATATCTAACTTAGTATAATACTTTTTCATGGTGTGCATTCCAAAATGAACATATTATTCAATCCATCTCTAGATACTTATATTCTCTCTAGATACTTGTATTCCTTATATAAGTTATCTAGAGACTCAATGCATAATTTGCTCATTTTGGAATGAACAGCATGGAGGATATCCCAAAAGCTAGTGGGATCATAGGTGAGTGCAGAAGGTCCTTGTCCTGTGCCTCAAGCCATGATATTGACCAGAGGTTGGCAAACAGTGTGAAGGGCTTTGTGAGTCGTGTGATCTTCATTGCAACTACTCAAGTCTACTGTTTCAGAGCAAAAGCAGCCATAGACAATATGTAAATGAATGAGTGTGGCTGTGTTTCAAAAACACTGTGTTTATTCTCTCTAAGAGAATATAATATAAAAGTTGGGGGACATCTACCAAAAATGACAATTGTATAAGAATAATTGTGTTATCACTCTTCATTTAAGAAAAGCTAAATAGTAGGCCTCATTCTAGTAAGACTATGTTATTCACAAAAGCATGGTTTTGCATGTAAGAAAATGGAATCTGTATAGTAGGGGAGTATGCATGCAGTTAGTCTGAAATGATCTGGTCAACTTTTCAATCAAGTTAAACAACAGGAGGGTCTGGGAACCCAGTTATGGTGATGATGGAGAGCAAAGGAGGGGTAAAGCAGAAGAGTTTCCTGGGAAATGATTGTCTTAATTTTACTGAATGAGCAACAATAGGTGCTGATTGCTAATGAGCTCATACAATTTAGTCCACACCTGATGCCCATCCACAGAGTGAGAGTCAAGGACAGATCATTAGAAGTCACAAACCATTTTAAACTACTCCTGACGGATATCTTCACAAGGTATTACATATTAGGCAACTGATCTATAGTTCAAAACAAACAAAAAACTCAAACATATGAACAAATAAAAAACAACGTAAATTTAACTCATAGGAAACATTGCCCTAAGACACTCAAGCACCAAACCGGCATGCATTTTAGATATAATGTCAAGTCATTCTATATGTGTTGGCTTGGGGAAGTGTGCCATTAAAAATTAAATGATATATAAATCATACATACATATAACTTAATTTTTATAGTACTATGGTTGAAGAATTGATAGAGATTAACATATTATCAGAGACCGCTGGGAGGGCCCTAAGTAAGACCTATGTCACAATTATCTCAGTGTTTTAATAACAAGATGCATGTTGCCCTTCTGATCCAGCGGAACCTAGGCAGCATGAGGCTATCTTAAACAGTGTGTGGCATCTTGGAGCCCGGAAGGTTGCTTACCAGTGGGTGTAAGGTGCCTCCAGGTGATAACAGGCTCAGGACGACCATTTGCCATGCAGACCAGGGTCACATTGCTGCCCTCATTCACAGTGACATCCGAGGAGATGTTGGAGATCTTTGGTGGAACTGTAAAGAAAAAATAAAGTGGCATATGTAACCATGTCAGTAAAAGCAGGCTTACAGCATTGGTCCATGCAACTGGAAATGGTAAATTTGAACTAAGTGGTTTTATAGCTTACATAATTTGAATTTTTGTGTTAAGAAGTCTAAGTGCTTTTAAGACCCATGCTTTGCATCTGCTCATCAAATCTCTTAAGGAGACCCTAAAGTGCTGTCATAAAGTAGGCATACTCCCACTTTGGCCACCTGAGTGCTGGAGGAAAGATGTACACAGAGTAGTGTAAGGAAAATTTCTTAGCTCCTTTTTGATTAGAATAAACCTTATTTGGATATTAGAGAGCATGAATATTTATACAAGCTAAGAATAAATTTTTGTTGTCAGTAAGTGTTGCCTAAATTTATTTTCTTATGTATATAAAATGAATATAAACCAACCTCTGTTACAAATGCCAGGGGAAGACATCAGTGTTATTTAGTGTAAGACTGCCACATTGGGTTAAGATGTGGCAATCCCTAGTTACTTATAATCTAGTCATATAAGTAAACCAGGGGTTAATCGCTGTAATAGAAAGCTTCTAAATAGCATCCTGGTGTGTAACAGAACAGATGCTGTACTTTAGTAGCTAAAAATTGAATTAATAAGACCTAAATCACAGAGAGGTCAACATTACAGAAATACTATTATTACCCCAATACTATCCCTATTAGTATTACTAACAATTTAATACTAGCTAACATTAGTTATCTCTGGAGCCCTAGTGGTGCAGTGGTTAAGAGCTCGGCTGCTAACCAAAAGATCAGCAATTTGAACCAACCAGCCGCTCCATGGAAACCCTATGGGGCAGTTCTACTATGTCTTATAGGGTCACTTTGAGTGGGTATCAACTGGATGAAAACGGGAACATTAATTAATCATTTACTATATGCAAGACCCTGTGTAAAGTACTTTACAAGTATTATCTCAATAGCACCTCATAAAAAGGAAATAAAATCCTGTAAGGGAGGTGCTCTAAATGTTTTCTTTTCCTTTTTTTCACAGGTTGAAGACTCAGGCATAGAGGAGCTAGGCGAGCGACGGAGTACAGGTTTGAATGCAGGCAGTCTCCAGGGCCTGTGCTTTTAAGCACTACTTGAATAAAACTCCATCTTCACAATCCAGGCTACCAGATGGCCAAAACTGACAGAAATTACTTTTTGGTGATGTGAGAAATGAGTCCCCAAGGGCATGCTGTGCTGCTGCCTGACTTCCCTCATTAATGTTCAGGGTGGCAGCATTAGATCCCACATTGGCTGGCTTGAGTGGGAAGTGAATTACTTATAAATTTCATCACAGAGGGCATGCACTGATTACAAATAGCAGAGTTTATGGTTTGACTGGGATTTTCTTTTTTAACTCTTAGTTGCTTATGCTGTCCCTGAGAAAGATGTGTCTTGGGAAGGAAAGAGGACAAAATGGTATGAAGGAGTACACTAACAGTGATTCTGTGTGATAACCTGCCGTTTATGCCGAGCACAGAGGCAATGGTCTGACAGTCGTAGGGTCCCTGCACATCTCTGTTAGGGGGCAGTGGTGGTACAAGGGCGAATGGTTCAGAGTGTCACAAGGAGGAAGGGTGAAGAAGCTCTCATGACCTGCGCCTCCCTCTCACAGTAACATCTTATAGGGCCTCTGGGTAGGACCTGGTGATTCCAAATCAAACCAAATGATAGAAGCAGAATATAGCTGATTTTCATTGTTTAGTGATTTCTTTTGATAGAGTTTCTAATTTGCCTTTTTTTAAATTGGAGCTAAGGGTCATTTTCTCATAGTCACACATCAGCTTGCAATATGTTGTCCCAGTCTTCTACAATGAGGGCTTGAAAAAGTCATGCCCATCTTATAGAGGAGAACATGAGGCTCAGAGAGGAATAATGACTTGCCAAGAGTGATCCTACCAAGAAATATTAGAATTCAGATCCCCTGAATGTCCACTCGTTTTATTGTTTAAGATTCAGTTTCTAATTCCCAGCAGAGGAAGTCAGTGTTCTGAGTGTCTCCAAAAATCTATAATGAAATATAAATTAATTATGATGTTCAAAACAAGATTTAGGTGCCTTCCTATACAATCTAAAACCTATAACATAGGGTGTATATGATAATATAACACAATATATAATATACAATATATATTGCATACTCTATATTGTATATGTTGTAATCCTGTATAATATTTACAAGAGATCCCACTACTCAAGTTGTAGTCACCGCTGAATTCCAACACAGGACACAGTATAGAGAGAAGAAATGCAGATAGGGTCTGACTAAAAGAGAGAGAGAGAGAAAGAGGAAAACAAGCAACAAAAAACTCTCTGTATCCCTAATACAAAAACATAAGAATTTACAAATCAGAAAATATCACCAATGGTTAAACTCCAGAGAATTATTACCTATGATTCAATTTACTTGCATTACCTTTCTTTTATAAGAGGGATATATATTAAAGACTTTGTATTTGCCTGGCATGCCAGTTAAGGCACTTGTTTAATGTTACATAGACAGGTCCTGATAGAATTGGGTATAAAATCTAGAATAATAGACTCCAGGCCTATCTTCTGGCCACAAAACTATACTGCCTCTCCTACTTATGGACAATATACTAAGGTCCTGTATCTCAGAGACTGTCAAACAGACTTGTAACCATGTTAACTTTGCATCCCACATTCCTCTGAGTCACTGCCAATGGGTCTCACTCCATGTTTTATTCCTCTGCTTTACTGTATTTTGTGCCAGCTTTTCCCCATAAGTGTGCATATATGATATAGTGTTTCTACTTTAGAAAGAAATACCTTCCCAACCGCATGTTACCATATTATTGGCTTATAAATTCTCTGTCTTCAAATTTCTTGAGGGAATTGTTCTACACTATGTCTTAATCTCCAAGTCATCTTCAGTCTTTGTTGAAATCAGCTTCTTCCCTTAACCTCCAAAGAAACTCGTCTCAGAAGCGTCCAATGGACGCTTTTTGTTATTGTCCTATCTTTTTCTAAAGTATTTGACTCTGTTCACCATAACCTCATCTTCCAATCCTTTCTTTTCTTGGTTTCTATGACACCAAACTCAACTCATTTTCCTCTTACACCTCTGGCCAGCCTTCCCAGTTTAACTTTTGGGCTCATCATGTCCCGGTCCTTGAATATCTGTATTTCCTAGGGTTCTATCACTGTCCTCTTTCTTCATCTCAATCCACACATTAATTACGAGTGATCTTATCCACTCTCTAGCTTCAGATGCTATAGCTATGTTATTGATGACTCCCAAATCAATATCTCCAGCCCAGACTTTCCTGATGACCTTCATACTTACATTTCTAATTGGCTATTCTACATCTTCATTGAATTCCTCACAGATATCCAAGAAAGATTCAACACTCTCAAAACTGAATTCATCATTGTCCTTCCCTGAAAACTCTTGTAGTATTGTGTCCACTATTTTAGTAAATGGTGTCACCATGCAAACAGTTGCACACGCAAACTAAAGAAACAATAACAAGGCATCTCCCTTGGTTGCTCTCTTCGATGCTCCCTATATAAAACCAATTGTCAAGTTCTGTAGCTCAAACTTCTGAAATATTTCTCCCATTCAGTCATTATTTTTTTTTTATTGTACTTTAGGTGAAGGTTTACAGAACAAATTGTTTCTCATTAAACAGTCAGTACACATATTGTTTTATGACATTGGTTAACAACCCCACAACATGTCAACACTCTCCCTTCTCGACATTGGAGGACCTATGTTTTTTTTTTTTTTGGTGAAAATATACATAGCCAAAGATACACCATTTCAGAAATTTCTACATGTACAACTCAGTGACATCGACTACATTCTTCCAGATGTGCTGCTATTCTCACTATCCTTTTCCAAATTATTCCATCACCATTATCTGCAACTCACTGTCCCCTAGTCTTCCCATCAAACTTTCTGATGTGCTGTTGTCTCAGTCATTATTTTTGATCTCTACTCCTACTAACTTTGTTCCATCCCTCAGTACATTTTTTTTTTGGCCTGAATTATGGCAAAATAATTAAACTGGTTTGTTTGCCTGTAGCATTCCTTTCCCCAAGCTCACCGCATTCATTCACCACCCTGCAATCAGAATGTTTTCCCTACATTGAAAATGTGAGTATAGTGCCCCCTGTTGGATCTCATTGCCCTCAAAATAAAATCCAAACTTCTTAATATGGCTTAATAGGTCAATCATGATTGAACTCTGTTTATCTCTCTGCCTCATTTCCTACTCGCTTTGCTTTGCATAACCCAGTCACATCAAACAACTTTTGGTTCCTGTAATGTGCTATCCCCTTTTCTTGCTCCTGAGTATTTAACATTCTATTTTTTCTACTTGGAATATTCTTCCTTCAACTATTTATGAAATTAACCTCTTTCTCCCTTCAGGTTTCAGCTTGTCAGCTTCTCACTTTTTCCAGTAAGGTTTTCCTGTCTTCCTCCCCCTTACCCCCTCCCCCTCTCCTTGTGCCTCTGGCTCCGTATTGGATGAAGTGCCCCTCTTGGGTTGTCAGATCATGCCCTGGATTTCCCCACTGTGTGTACGCACACACACACACACACACACACACACACACACACACACACATTTTTTATTAGTCTAATGATCTAATAAGCTTCTCCCTAGTTTCCTGTAGCAAATCACTGAGTTTAAATTCAGATACTCACTGATAGTATGACATCAAGGTGACAATTCACATTTTTTATTGTATTAACTCAAAAACTTGTGGGAAGTAAAGATAGGTATTATTATTACTACCATTTTCAGATGTGGACATAGGGAACAAAATGGATAAAAATCACACAGCTAGTGAAAAATTGAGCAAGGACTATAACTGACAATTTGTAGTTTTCTCAAACATCACTCTTCCCTAGATCATATTCACTTCTGTAAAAGTGGTGCTAAATAGCATTTTTCATTCTGTTTTAATTCTAGTAAGGATGACTACCTAAGAAATACTGTTTAACATGATAATCTTATTTGCATCAGGAAATATAGCTGTTTACTTTTCAAAATCATTGTAATATTGATTTGTGCTCAATTCTTGAGTCATTATAGTACTCTCAGGATTTTTTTTTTTGTCCTCATTCTGGGCTAGTCCTTAGCAATTCTTATTCACAGGATATTCGTGTGATTTATTATGTTTTCCTAAATGTAATGCCATGAACCATTTATCTGAGGTTATCAGCCTACTCAGTTTCAGTGATCTCCCTGATTTCTCTGGAATATTTTGTTTTTCTTACTGGTTAATGAAAGCTTCTTATACAGTAAGGAATTGGCCTTTTATTGTAATGTTCTTTGTAATTTCCCCAATTTATTCCTTGCCTCTTAATTTTGTTTATGATTATTTTTGTTTGTCAGGAGGAATTTAAATGTCTTTGTTATTATATGTATTGATATTTCTTTTGTGATTTCTTCTATTACTTTATTCACAGAAGGCCTTTTCCCATCATAAGATCAGTTAAATACTTCTCTCTATTTATTCTTCTTTTAATGGTTTGTTTCATTTTTGAAAATATTGAACTCTTTCAACTATCTAGAATGTATTTATGATATGAGAGATAAGCAAGTACATATGTGTGTGTATATATATGTTTAATTATATATAATATATCTTTAATTATATATACTGTATCTTTAATAATACATTTATTTAATTATATATGATCTATCTTTAATTACATATACCATATCTTTAATTATATATATACTATATATACACACATACACACGTGCATATGCTATTTCCCCAATGCCATTTGTTGAATAACATAAGATGTACACACTGTTTTAGTTTTACCCTTTATAATTACCTTAGAATTATACTATAAAGTGCTAACAACCTGTCCAGCCCAATTCTTGGTAAACATGCAAATATAAACCTCACTGACCATGTCAAGAGTGATTTTACCAAAATATTAAAAAAAAACCCTGTCATCAATCTTTGGGAATCATATTTTTATGTGTTGTCAGTTTCTAAATTAATCGGTGATTAGATGAACTGCTCCTGAAATGCTGAGTTAAAAACTCTAGAAAAATTCATTATGCAAAAGAATCCTCAGGTCTTCAGTTGATAAAATAAAACATGAAGTGAATATGTCACAACTGATAGTTCTAGTTTTAAAAATGAATTATCAAAAAAGTGATACTCTTTGACTGAAATACGTATAAATTCTGTGTTAAGGCAATACAAATAGAATGGTAGTTTCCAAAATAATGCTAAAAGCTAGGTACACTTGGATACACGGATTCCTTCAACTTGCAGTGAATCAGCCTTAAGTAAATTTATGACACAATCATACTGGCTCTGCCGCCATGTTTTTATTGCCCCTCCTGATTCTTTTAGCAATTTATTTACCCACTCTTTCTATCAGATCTCCAGGGTCTCCTGGCTTTTGTGGATCCAAAGTTGCCTGTGCCTGTCTGTACAGTACACCAGGTTCCAACTCCTTTTCTCTTTTATGTATAAGATTAAGATCCCCCATGTATGACAAAAAGTGGCAACATAGGTAACGTCAGGGACATTAGTGGAGTGGACACCTAACGTTTTACCTGCTCAGAATCCATGACCACTTCTTTTGGTAAGACACTCTGGTTTTTCTTTTGGGAAACCACTCCTCACCCACTACCATCGGTTTGTTGGTACCATTAATCAAGTGACCCATTCTCCCTTGTCCAAGGGTGGGAGTATGACCTACGCTAGACCAATCAGACTCTCATTCCCTGAAAGTTGGTTTTTGTAAAGAATTCTTCTCCTGTGGTTATAACCCCCATTAACTGTGTTAATGACCCCAATTCTCCACCCCTCCTTGTATCCACATACTTTACCACATCAGTGCCCTCCTGCAGTGGGTGGGGCCCAATTTTCCACTTCTAGGCCATAACACTTGCTTTGGCCAATAGGATGTCAGCTTGGTAATATAAAGCAGAGTCATTTGCTTTGGTATTTCTGCCATCACCATGAGAAGAACATTCCCAGGTAAGCCTGTTTTTCCCCAGGAGAAATACGGGAGACATGTAGAGCAGAAAGGATTGCCAGATAGAATAAATGTGAATTTCAGAATAAACAATGCATAATTTTTTAGTATAAATTGTCCCAAATATTACATAGGATATAATCTGGCAACCCCAGGAACAGAGCTACTTCTGGTGAAGCCCATTGTAGATCAACTGACTTGCAGGTGAGTGAGAAATAAAGAATAATTGTTGTTTTATGCGCCTGCATTTTGCATTTTGAAGTGGTTTGTTCAACAGTAATAGTTATTGATACATATTACAAAAGGGCAACCATCTAGAGATACTATTACTTTTCATTAGTTTCTGCAACCTGGGTTCCTAAAGATGCTTGGCTTCTGTCTTTTCCAAAGCAAGCTTATTCTGCTTTTCCCTTGATTCTGTGAGCTCGTCCATATTCTTCCAATGAGTTTCCTCATTTTACATAAAATTAGCATGTCAATTTCTCTTGCTTAAATGAAAGAAACCTAACTGTTGTAAGTTAGAAAGCAGTCAAAATACAGGGAAACTTTGAAGAGACCTTTTCATACAGGTAAATGGTGTCCTTTGGATTTCCACATAACCAACTTAGTCAGATGTTTAGCATTGGTTCTTATCAGTCTGTACACGTTGCTTTAAAATTATCCTAGGTCTGCCAGACCATCTAATTCTAGCTGTGAATGTCTTAATGACTTTATCCTTGGTCTGTAACTGACCAACCAACAGAAAGAAACAAATCAGTTCCAGAGTAGGGGATAAAAATGGTCAGTTGGCTTATTTCCCTAACCTCAGATAATTGGCAGTTATTACTTGTATTCAATTCAAAATGCCATCCCTAGTGTACACATTAGCAACGAATTAGTCTCATTAGTTATTGTTCATTTGAAGCTGGGGCAAGGTCTATGTGTTATTGTATGGTATGTGTGTGGGGGCATTGGGATCAAACACTCTTAGCTCCCTTATTTCCAGCCTTTTTTTGGTACAGTTAGAGGATCTTAAGCCCTACCCTTTGCCATATACAATAAGCTATGGAACAGCATGACATGTCTGTATAAGACTTTTGGGTTCAGAAATCTACAGAATGTTTCTTGAGCAGCATTTGGCTTTAATAAGCATGATCCAAGGATTCAACATAAGAATAAAAATATACAATATAACACATAAATGTCATCTTGTGAAACATCAAACATCCATCCAGCCTGGCATTTTGCTTCCGAAAATGCCACTAAAACATGTTTTGTTGCACAGTGTGGTAGTTTCCAAGATGGATTGGAAAATGAAGCACAGTGTGCTGGATTGAGAGCCAGGAAATTTTGGTCCTGTTGCCACTAACTCACAACGCAACCCAATATTATCTATTTGCTTTTGAATCCCCATCTTCAGGCACATTGTAGGTGCTTAACAAATTCCAAATGAATCAATGAATGAATTAATGATAGATCATTTAAATTTCTCTGAAACTCAATTTCCTTATCTGGCAGTTGGAGGGTTGATATTAGCTCATATTACAGGATTGATACTAGAGTCAAATAAAATAATGCATGTGAACTTGTTCTGTAAATGGTAAAAGGTTCTACAAGAGTAACTATTAATTATGGCATGCTACAACTAGCTAATAAAGCAGCGTTAGCTTAACCCCTCACGAGGTAACATGATATAATAGTTCATGCATTTTTATGCCTAATGGCATTCTAGTTATATCTTTGCAGACACTATTATTGCCAAAAGGTATAGGTAATTACTACAATTCCCAACTAATCATTAATATTGGCATTAACAATAAATCACCCCAAAGATATATATTGAGTTCTTAACTACAAATGGGACAGAGTCATATCAATATGTTGGGCCCTTTAGTCAATGTCTACACATTTTATACCTTACAGTAAAAAGTGACAAGGATGTGAGAGTATACAACCACAAAGTGAAATGTTTCACCAAAATTTCTAGAAGTTTAACTCTTGAGCTACCAAGAAAAATCTTTCCAAATAAAATTTTGTCACCATTACATAATTTGTAATATAAATCGCAATAAAAGAAAGGTCTTCTTTTATTGGTTGTCCTTGTAGACAAAGAATTTTGTCAGGTGTTTTGTGGCTGCAAAACCTTGCAGCAGAATAAAACAACCAGCAGTGATAATTTCTTTTCCATTAGTACTAGTTCCCATTCCTATTAGCATCCATTTATAAAGCAAGAAATATCAGCATCTCAAGTAGGTATCTGAAAAGGAGAATTCTATAGGAACACAGTGTCTTTTATACTTAAATTCCATGGGCAAGTAGAGAAATATGGAAATTATGAATTCTTCGAGTGTCAACCTTGAAGCTGTGTGTAGGAGGAACTCAACGTAAGTATTAGACTCTCAAATTTCTCTTCCAGAAGCAATTAAAACTGCTGGATATATACATGTGTTAAATGATGAAAAAATCACTTCAGAAAAGATGGGTCATACGCTGACCATCTAAGGGAAAAGATAAAATGTTATGTACAAAACAAAGCAATGCCAAGTACATATGAGTGGTAATGTGATAAAATCAAGGAAATTGGAATAGGGGAAGCTCCTGAAAATGACATATTAAAACAATGTGGGGTCAAAAGAAGTTATCATGTTTTTAATTAGAACTGTACATGTCTTAAAATGGGAAATTCCAGAGGACACCTGTAACTAAAAGCTACTGCCTGAAGCCTCACTCACCATAGTGGTCTAAGACGTAGTGGCATTTTACTACGTTGGCCAACGGTATAAGGTGGGTATGACATACTCTTCTGGGCCTTTGCAATCTATATGCTCACACCCTCAAGTGGCCATGTGAGTCCCTGGAAGGGGTCCAGGCATCAAATTTACACCAAAACAGTCCCTAGGGAACCATCCAGACAGTGGCTACCATCAAAAGGGATGGTGGGTCAGACGCTCTAACAAACTCAAGACACAGTATCCATGGGACAATAAACTGCTATGCAGCTCACTTATATACCATTCAGGGGTGTATGTGTTCGTATTGTGATATATGTGTGGTATGGATATCTGCATCTACCTAAGAGTCCCTTAAAACCAAAACACACTTCCATCTAGTCAATTTTGATTCATAGCGACTCTACTGGACAAAGTAGAATTGCCCATAAGGTTTCCAAGGCTGTGATCTTTACAGAAGGAGACAGCTACATCTTTCTCCTATGGAGCAGCTGGTGGGTTCAAACTGCTGACTTTTTGGTTAGCAGTTGAGTGCTTAACCACTGAGCTACCAGGGATGCTTAAGATTCTCTTAGTAGACCTAAAAAGAAGGTATATTATATTGAGGTTTTTCTATATTTATTAAATGTTCAGAGTCACCCTGAAATCTAAGTGTGTGAGTTGGTTTCGAAAGAGGACAAATTGTCCAAGCGCCAATATACTCGTTCCTGACCAGCTAAGGGTGTCTATTACTGCTGCTTCAGCAATAGGTACGCTCTATGGATGTCAAATGCTGTTCCCGAGCATGAACCGCTGCCCTGCTTAGTAAGAGCAAATGGATCCATCTAAACCTGCTCATTGAGACTGCAGTTACTCAGCCAGTCAGCAGCTTCTCCAAAATCCCCTATTCTAGCTGTTTGGATATTTGTTTTTGTTTTGTTTTGTTTTTCTGATCTGGGAAAGTATCCAGATACTGCTCTAACTGATAGATGGAAGCAATCTCCTAGTCTCCCTTCACCCAGGCAAAATTCTTTCTCATTTCTGGTACTTACAGACTAAGCTTCAGATACTGTCCAAACAGAGCAGATGGCTTTGATATTTGGCAGAAATGGGGGTGTCGAGCAGAGGGAAGCACAAAAATATCAGGCTACCTTGGGTGGGTGACAAATAGTAATTGGGTGAATTCCAAGGTCTGAGAAGTGGTGCTCTGAGGCTTTATCAGAGAAGAGAGAAGTGCATCCCTTCTTCCCCCTTCGCACTACAAAAGACATGTGTTCCTATGTTACAGGGATTGGTTTGGCGTAATTTTTGGAGAATAGATGAAAATTCAAACTGTATTCCTGGCATATACTAAAAAATGCACTCCTTACTCTATGAGAGGCCTGTAAGACTTAGCCCTAAACCATGACATGTCCTTAAAGGCTACAGAATACTCCATGGACAACCAAAAGTTTTTTGTTTTGTTTTTCCTTTTGTTCTATTATCTTTCCTTTAAAACAAAAAAAAAATTGATTATGAAGAAAACTTTTCCTTTATACCTAGATGAATTTTTTAGTTATTTAGTAAAATTATGAATGAATGGCAAGCCTTTATATCAGAAGCTGAGAGGATTTTAATTCAGAGAAAGAAAAAGAGCTGTAAGTGAATAGAAAATAGAACCATAAAGGGTTCAGAGACCAATAGTATGACCAGTTATGCTTAAGGATAGTAAAAACCAACAACATATATTGAGAGCCTACTGATGGTGCAGCGCTTAAGCACTTGGCTGCTAACTGAAAGGTTGGTTCAAACGCACCAGCTTTTCCATGGGAAAAAGACGTGGTCTGCCTCTGTAAAGATTTCAGCCTTGGAAACCCTATGGTACAGTTCTACTCTGTCCTATAGGATCGCTATGAGACAGAATCAACTTGACGGCAACGAGTCAACAACAGAAATAGGCACTGTGCTAGGCATGGGGCAGAGCTGAGGAGGGGATGAAACAGGGACAATTACAATGTAGACTCAGCCATTTTTTGTTTCTTTAACAGAAGTGTCAGTAGGAGGTTATCATGAAAATAATAAGAGTAGTTACTCTAACATTTTCAAAATGGCTTACTGTTCATCTTGTTTCTTCATTTCATTTTTGGAATCAGAAATATGTAGAGATAACTATAGAACTTGTATGAAACCCTTAAACTTAATTATTTCATGCCCACCTGACTAACCTAAATTCTATTTTTTAGTTGCTTAAGACATATAGTGTTCTTTGTGTATAGGGAAGGAGGTAGATTCTAATAGAAACCAACTAGGGTGAACTTAAGCATGCCTAGAATACAATAGAAATAATAAAAGTTGTTTCCTGCCATTGCTCAAGGGCCCAGAAGTAGAATATTTAGACCAAGAATAGAATTGACAGAAGGCTTTTAGAATTTTTTTCCTTGCATTGCCCCTGTTCAAAGCTTACCATGAACTATTACAGACAGAATGTGCAGCATTCACATGATTTCCTTCTAAACAAAAAGTTATGAAGTTACCATTGTGAATTAATTAATACAGTCATGTAAATTATAATGTTTTCAAAAATAGTATATGATGGTAGAAAGAACAGTAATTGTTGCAAGTGTTAAACATAGCTATGAGAGATAGAATGCTTTCAGCAATTCCGGAAATGTAAATTCCAGAGATGTAAATAAGATTGTGGAGAGTTTGTGGGGGAAGAAGATAAAAATCAAAACCCTCTAATTAAGGACCTTGAGTTGGATTTCTCCTTAATGTTGCTTGCCCTCTGTTGGAGGGGATAAATGAACAATTAAATAATGAAAGAAGATATAAGTCAGGAGAAAAGTGAGAAGAAAGAAAAACGATAACGATGATGGTGATAATGATAATATCTTTGATAGCATAACATGATACTGTTAAAACACTAGTATATGCCTTGGTCTATTTGATCCATGCATATTCCTGGGCAATACATCAGGCAGGTATTATTACCCTCCCTCTAGCAGATTGGTTGGAAAGCTGAGCCTCAGCGGCATCAATTCTCTTGGCCAAGGTCGCAAAGCTAGAAAGTAAAAGTACTGCAGTTCAAAGCCAGCTTTTCTGATTGGGTCAAGGGGATCCAAGTAAGGCCCAGGCATTTCACAGACTAGATTATTTATCTCTGAGATGTAAGCTGCTGCCATATTTATTGAATTAAATAGTTGCCAAGACAACTCGGGCACAACTAGAGATAAGAAAGTCTAGGTTGGTAGGTAGTTGCCCTGAGCCACCGATGTACCTACCTCTGATTGTACGGGGGCTTTGGGAGCTGGGTTTACTGAAGCTAGTTTTCTTTGCATTATTATGTTTCAAAGTTACGTGGTAAATAATTTGCTTTCTGGTTTGGAGAGTTTCTGTTTTTTAAATAATGTTGACAATAGTGATATCTGAAACTTGAAAAGCTTTTATAATTTCACAATGGAAATTGGAGCCATCCTTACAGGCCTGTATCTCATTTCCTTTTCTTCTCTTCAATTTGGCCGATAAAAAATGGGATTTCATCTCCGGAGAGAGGTGTGGTAGTGGTGGTGAGAAAGAATGCTTCCACAAATGAATCCTGAATGGGTGAGTCTCGTTAATCCCAAGCTGGAGCTCAATGTAAAGTTAAGCATGGAGGGACCATAGTTTCCACCAGTTTCTTCAGAGCCCTAGGCATGTAATGGAGAAATGTCAACGATTTCTTCCCTCTTGCTTCTGCACCCCCCTGTGTTTTATATAAGCCTCTACGTCCCAAGGAAACAAACACTGCTTATCAAAATCTCCCCCACCTAGCTCCCAGTCGCACACATAAACATGCACAACACCTGTGTTTAGACGAGCTGATCAATTCTCACGAAAAGCAGTCTCTCAGTAGCACGCTGCGAGGCCTGAGCAGTCTAGCGAATGATTTCCCAGGCAGCCGGGCCCCTCCGTGGCCGTGTTTGTATACATCTCACAGTGCTTGCACTCATACAACATGATGTGTCCACTGACCCTTCCTTCTAACAAGAGATGGTTTTAACTGCGAGAGGAACTCTGAGTTCATATAGAGAAAAAGTGAATGCTCGGAAGATAGGGCTGGGTGGAGGGAGAAGGTGATGCATATGAGACTTAGAACGGGTCAGAATTTGCAGCACTTCCACAAGGGGAGCCAGGAGGAATTTCTCTGGCTATGTGCTACATCTGTACCATGTCTGGTAGTGACTTGTCCACAGGGCCTAGGCAGCAACTCTCCGTAGTAACTGCAGACCGTGAGCAGAAGAGGAGGGAAGTGAGCATAGCATCACCCACGTTTCTGTCCCCCCTCTCTGTCCTGTCACAGCACATGAGGCAGGTTATTAGGCTATTAGAGCAGGAATGGAGTGCCTGGGTGGTGCAAACAGTTAACATGCTCGGCTACTAACAAAAAGGCTGAGGTTCAAGTATGCCCAGAGGCACCTCGGAAGAGAGGCCTTGTGATCTACTTCTAGACAAATTAGCCACAAAAATGCTATGGTGCATAGTTCTACTCTGACACACGGGGTCACCCTGAGCTGAAGTCAACACCATGGCTCCTGAACTGGAAGAACAGGAATTAGGAAGAGGTGGTCACGGGTATCACGGATTTGATGCCCAGTCAGTCCTCTAGTCTACCTGAATTCAACTGACTGAAGGCTGCTGACGTGATGGCCACTGGCTTGTTCTCAATAAGCCACAGGCTGTGCGAGGAGGAGGCGCACACCGCAGCAGTAAGTGGGATGCTTGTGTTTTTATCACTTCCAAACAGCTCCAGATGGACTGAGAGAACCAGGCCTGCTGGCCACCAGGAGAATTCTTGATTCTGAGCCCACATGTCTCCCTTTTCAAGCAATGGGGAAAGGGCAAGCTGATCCCTCTGTCTGCTAACTACCCACCTTCCCTCTGGCCTCAGACAAGTCATTTAACCTCATCTGGAAAATAAATTGGCCCTGAGAGACTTGTTGGGTTTCCATGAGTAAAACTTACTCAACTCCATCACCCCAACCTGAAAGCGCAGTGCCTAGCCTGACGTGGCTTCTCGTTAGCTGCATGTTAAGGGAGTGAATGATAACTTACTGGATCTTTAATACCAAGAGTAAAATGACACAGAAAGTACTAGGAGAACTCAGGGCCACGTATGATTCTTCTGCTCTCTTGGCCTTTGCTAACGCTCTCTTCACTAATGACACAGCCTCACATTTGTCCCGACGGTAAAATGCCCCAAGTGGTTCAAATCCAAACTGCAAATTTTTAGCTATTTGTCCTCCCTATGGTGATGAGAGGCTATACGAGAGAACATAATATCAGTATCTTTCCATGTCATGTAAATTAAATGTATGCCCAGAGTAAGTTTAAGTTTAAAAGCGAATCTTCCCCCATTAGAGGAAATATAAAAGAATGTAAAACCTCTTCCCTCTGTCAACTTTTCATGAAGCACCATACATTACCCATTGCCTTATGCTGGCCCCTCTGATAGCTTTAGGAGTCAGATCAGGTTTCAACCATAGGCCAGCTGGTGCCATCCATTTAAGGGAAAACAGCTATGTAAGTGAGCAAGATTCTAATCACTAAGTCTAATTACAAAGTAGAGTAAATTATTATAAATGTTTTTAAAAGTGTCTTAAAACACTGTAAAAAAGAAAAACTATCAACCAAACAGAAACTGGCTATGCTGGTAGCTGACAACATTGTTTGGGATTAGGAAATTCACACGCGTAAACATCACATGCTGTGGCTATTTCCGACGTGTGAATACAACATTAAAGGCTTTATAATCTTTCTCTCTCATGCAGTCAGATGTTAAACTCTTTGACTCAAAGTACACCTTAGTTTACAGGTTCTAATGGGAGCAATAGGAATATTTCACTTACACTAGACTGAAGGGAACTTCCTATGGCTCTATTAAAACTGTAACAGTCAGTCAGAGCAAGGACAAGGAGGTGGGAAAATGGCAGAGGGCCACTTTACATGGATGTGTGTATTTCCCCGAGTCCCTGGGTGGTGTAAACGGTAAAAACACTCCCCTGCTAACTGAAAGGTTGGCAGTCCAAGTCCACCCAGAGACACCTCAGAAGAAACACCTGGTGATCTACTTCCAAAAACTCAACCATTGAAAACCCTATGGAGCACAGTTCTGCTCTACCTCACATGCGGCTGCCATGAGTTGGAATCAACTAGATGACAACTGGTACTGGTATATTTCCCAAATGTGGATCTATGCTCTTCTACTCAACCCCCATCACTAAAATATTTTAAATGTCTCACATTCTTCAAATCACAGTGCAAAACCAAAGACAAACACATTAACATTAAATCCTTGGCTTCCAAGCTAGCTGTCTGCCCAGACATTTCTTACATTAGTTGTGTGTATGCTCTGTCAGGGCACCATGGATCTAGTCCTTTAGTCCATCCGCTTCCTTGCTGGATGGATGTGTGTGTTGGTACCACCCAGAGCTCGTCAGAACGGTATTCACAATGTATTGTCCACGATGTCCTCTGATATTGTGGAAGATGCTGTTAGTGCTCACCAAGCATCTGTGTACCTCTCTACATTTCCCAACTTCATGCATTTAGTTTGGAAACATAACTGGGCTCCGGCCAATAATATCTTAGAGAAAGTGAGGCAAACCACATCTAGGCCTATCCTTAAAAGGAACCTGGATGTTTCTTCAGCCTTTTCCTACCTTGCCATAGCACCCGAGGGGCCGTGGGATCCGAATGGCCTAGCGCTAGTAGCAGAAGGATGTCTGACCTGGATTGGATTGCATGAGTGTTCCGGGGTGTCTGCTGTGGCAGCTAACATTAATTACCCTCGTTGAAACATCATTAAGAAGAGCAAACCATTCAACTTTTATTTAGATGTGTACTGGCCTGAAGTTGGAGAGTACTGACATCCTCTCAAGGTCCTTCATATTTCATGATTACGACAGTTGAATGAAATCCTCTTCCTGTCCAATCAATGAAGACTGGTTTTGTTGTTGCTAATTACTACACAAACAATCTTCCAGTCTACTCATCCATTTCTTTTTGATTTTCTGACCAATTACAGCCTCCTGCCTAACATTGGCCATTGCCTGTAAGAGGTATGGTGACCTGTCCTCTGTTCCACCAGCACCAAAGACACACTGCAGAGTCAGAAACTGATGTCTGTGCCTATTGCGGTGTCTCACTTTGGTCCTTGCCATCTATTATGAGTTATCTACCTCATGCCTGTCTCTGATCATGAAGTCTTGGTGTTAAGAACCTGAAAGTGCTTGTTTCCAGAGCCCCTGAACTGTTAAGTTGCATGCCCTGGAAATCCAGCATTCTCCAGTTTGAATTTTGTAATTAGACGTACGATGAATAGAGTAGAAACAAGTCCTCTATACAAACTAAACAAAGACAGTTTAAAGGAATATGATTTGAATTAGCAGAATGGCATTTCTCATCAAGGGAGTTACAACCTCTATTCACAACTATAGAGATAACAAAACTGTACCAGGTATTTCTAGAAATTGCCTGAGGAAGTATTGTACTAAAAATGCTGATTTTGTATTCCAGGTACTATAACCAAGTTTCTCTCTGGTTGCATATGCTTGCTAGTAAATAGCACAGCTGCCTGGAAATAACTGAGTCCTGGGTTATATTTTTGGCTTTCTCCTGTCTTGGTATCTTTTATATCTGCAGGAGTTCATGAACCCCTGCCCCACCAACTGGCTAGAGGAGGAGGACAATGCCTCCGGAACTATTGATGGAAGCTATGTTACATAACCAACGAAGGGACTCAGGTACCTCTGTATTTGTTTTCCTTACTTAAATACAAAATAATACATAATCAGAACCAATATTGTTTCTAACATGGGTTGGGTATGTCCTCAGCTTTTCTGTAGTGAAACAGTTCTATATTTGTCATTTTGCAGGTCTCATGATTATAAAATCACTTCTTCATAAGAAAAACATAAAGCAATTTCACTGAACGTATTTCTGGTAAAGCAGTTATTTTTAAGGTCAACCAGGAGAATTTCAGGATAATAGTGAGGCAGACATACTGAAAGTGTGTGACTCTGAATAGAAAATAAGATCTGACCACATAAGTAAACAGCGTTATCTAAGAGCAGCCCCACTCACTAAACACAACAGGAAACAAGGCCACAGGAGACCTAGAGTTTGATCTCCATACTGCTTCTGACTCCCAGAAGGGCTCCTTCATGCCACAAAATCTCACCATACCTCAGTGTCTTCATTTCTAAAAGGAGAAAAAGAACATACACCAATTTTCTAGATCCCAGGATGGGTACAAGGACTAACTAACTAACTTGATTTAGTTAGTCAGTAAGGAAAGTGTATTTATCTGTGCTTAGAATGTTTTCTTTTAAGTATCCATTTTTTTTCAGAGAGCTCAAAAGATAAAATTGAGGCAGAATTCTGTGGTAACAGGACTGTCTTTTATTTGGGCTTGTGAAAAATGTCCCGTGATTGTGCAGTTATCCTTGACCTAGCACAAGTTAAAACACTAACTAGGGAGTCCCTGGGTAGTACCAACAGTTAATGCTCTTAGCTGATAACAGAAAGTTTGGAGGTTTGAGACCATTCAGAGGCTCCTCGGAAGCAAGGTCTGATGATCCACTTCTGAAAAATCAGTCACTGAAAATCCTACGGAGCACAATTAGTCCTAGTCTGACATACATAGAGTCACTGTAAGTTGGAATCAATTTGACAGCAACTGGTAAGAGACTTAGGGATTGACCTTTATAGTTTGCATATAGGCCAATAACATCTCCCCAACTCCAGTGGTATATGTTTATAGTATCTATTGAGAAGAGGGCTTTGGAAATCAATTAAAAGGACTGCTCTTTGAGCTGGGCCCACACAGCCCATTGGCTACTACTACCCTATATCCATGAACTTAAGAAGACATGGGTCTAGGGTCAAAGGTATGAGTGGGATATGTGCTCTGACAAAAGGAATTTAACTCAGATATGCCTGGAAACTTATGAGTGCAGTAATGACCTCTTTCAATACATATTTCTAGAGCATAGATTAGTGCCTAGACACTGGACTCTGAAGCCCGGCAAGGTTCCAATCCTGGTTCCTCAATTCACTACCTGTTTAATCTTGAGCAGAGGGTTTAAGTTTCTTTAGCTCAGTTTCCTCATCTGCCGAATGGGAAAATTAACCTACCTCATAGGATTTTAAAAGTATGAAATAATAATATGTGAAATGCTTGACATGATGCCTGGAACACAGAAAATGCTTATAATAATTGTCATTGATCTCTGAACATGCCAGTGCTACTTGATTGGGATATCAAGGACAGAAGTTTAAACATTTTCTGGAACAAAAGTGGGAAGAAGTGAATGAATGAATCAGTAAAGGCCAGAAGACCGCTCTCTGAAATTATATTCTGGGGAGATAATGGATGAACAGTGACTTGTATTTCATTTAATCTGTGACGTCTCTGGAGAGCAGGCTAGAGCACTTGAGCAGTGTTTATTTCTTCAACAGTGGGATACCCTGAGGGCCTTCTTTCTGTTTGTAATAACGTCTTTGCTCTAGATCAGAGCCTAGCTCCCATTCTCTGAGATATATACTACAGCTGCTTAGCACTGCCACTGTTAATTGAAAGAAATTCACTTTGTAGGCCTGAAGTAAGACAGGGAAGCACAAGTCAGAAAGACAAGGGAGGCGCTGGAACAGAAGTGTTGTCCAAACGCTTGCATTTTCTTTATGTCATAAGTCTAAAGACTGAGATCTTCCCGCCCATCAGGCAACAGTTACAGCTGGTTGGAAAACCACAGTTGAATAACTTCTCCTTTGTGCAATTAAAATACCAACCTTAAGGCAGCATTAGAACATTCTGCAAAACATTTACTTCAGATTTTCATGAGAGAGAGAAAAAAGACAAAACAAAACAAAACAAAAAACTTCATTTGATTCCATTCCAAGGTCTTCCTTTCTTTCCTGCCAGTGTTTGAAATAGCCTATATTTAAATATATAGAAGTGTCTTCAGAGAACCACAGACATACAGAATTAGAAGTCTGTAGCTGGAAGCATCTTTTGGGGTTGAGAAATGCAAGCCATTGTGAAAGCTCAACAATACATGTTGAAATAATTAAATCTTTTAGAAATGATTGAACTGGATGTTTTCAAATAAGCAAATCTACATTTGTCATTTTGAATTCTTTTCACAGAAAGATGGTGTTTCTCCCTCCCACCTAGGTAATTAAAAATAGTCACCTGATGACCATTCGTTATCAAACATTCCACACATTGACAAAAAAAGTATTTAGGGGCAGAGACCTTATTTGCGAAATTTTATCCTTCAGAGGAAGTCTTTCTCCAGGAGTTATTATTATTCACTATCTGAGAGTGGGGTTAGAAAGCATTTCCTTGAAGCCTCAGTAACATGTTCACAGCACAGAGCTCCTCTCTCTGGGTTGCTAGGTTCCAGTGCCTGCATTATGTGTAGATGCTGAGCACCATTCTGCAAAACTGGACTGTTGGTGAAACATTAGGTTTGGTGGAAGAGCTGTGGTTCCTTAGAACTTTGCTTCTCTTATGAATATTATTGTCTCAATTTATTTTAACACAATGAGTGGGAGAGAATGTGGGGATAAAACCCATATAAGAAGCCTCTATCTAACAGTCCTGCTGGTGTGTACATCACAAAAAAAGGCACAGGAAAACCTTTGAGAGTTTGGAGCCTGCTGCGTGAGAGAGATAAAAGTAGAAACAGCAAATTGGCTGCAATACGAATGGCAGGTGCATTGGTTCAGTGGAGGCAAGCTGGCAATTTAGCTTGTCTCTCCAAGGTTCACCTTTCAAAGTCCTCCCTTTTGCCCTCAACTTACATTGCCAAAGCCTTGCCTCATTTTGAGTCCCTGTGCTCCAGGGGACAGCTACTATTTACCCTGCTTCCTTCTGAAGGGGAAAAAAAAAAAAAAAATCCTGGTCTCTTCTCTGCTTATTGGGGGTGGAATTAAAAGGAGGAAATGGAAAGCTCACTGAAGCTAGCACAGTGGAACATCATACTCAAAGAGAAAGTGTGTTGTGTGTGGATGGCGTGGTTGTAGCTGGGTGAACATGAACCGAGGGCAGGGGAGCTCTGAGGCAAAACTCTGTGGTTTTGACATCACTCCAGCATTTCTGCAGATAACAGAATTCAAAGCCTTTGTTCCTACCGCCAGGATGGGACTTAAGAGAGGCAGGTCAGAGGAGGAGAATTTAGAATGGAGAAGTTGATGAGAGCAGTCTGCTTTCCTTGAAAGGAGATGGAGGGAGGCAACAACTATCTGACTCCCTGCCTCAGATAAGCCAGGAGAAATGACTGCTTTCTGGGCACAGCTCATGTGGACAAAAAACCATTCATTTCCCTTTTACATAGAATCACATATAACCTTGAAATGCACATAATATTCACACCAACTCTTGCTTATTTTTGTACCCACCATTCTTATTTTATTGGTTGGTTCTTCACCTCTGTATTTCCATCAGTATTAACTATCATAAGAATTCCTTGAACAGCCATGATAATGCTCAAATAATACTTTGAACACCTTTGGTGGAGATGGAAATGATCACATTAGGATCTTCCTCGAGAGTTTTGTTTTAGGGGCGCTAAAGTGTCTGGGGTCAACTAGGCTGGATGATTTGTAAGGCCTAGTCTAGTCAGCAAAATGGCAAATTGATCTTGGGCAACAACCAAAAGAAGGATGTAGAACAATAAGTGATTTCTGAATTGTACATTTGCCTGGTAATGAAGATCATTTATCAAATATGCTTGTGCAAGTTTTAGCCAAAAATTAATGAAACACCTCTGATCTCAAAATCATCTCTCTACCTCTTGTAAAATCAAAAGCCCCTGAGTTTAGGCAGATAAACGTGACTCATACTCAAAATTCAGTCTGTTTTCAAATGAGCAACTAAACGTTGAACGTCCCTCAGGACAGAAGTTCTTCTGCCTGTTCCTAAAGTGGAGAGTAAGTGGGCAAAACTCAGATGTTGCCATTTTCAAATAGCATTGATGAATAAAACAGCAGAAATGGTAGTGGAAACTAACGCTTGATACTAACAAAACCTCTCAGGTGCTCTCAATAGATACAGTGCTTAAAATGCCATTTCATTTTAATTCAGCAAAAGGAAACAACTCATACATGTTCTGGTTACCATAAGAGTAATCTCGAGTTCAGTGAGATATATCATTCTATATAGCCACATGTTTTGAAATTTTCTGGATTACGGGAGCATTTTCTCTTCTGTTCTCGTGCTTGGATATACTTGGAGCATTAATTATACCTCAGGTAGACTATATTACTGGCTTACGTTTTGCTTCCATAGACCTTAGCACACTGCTACAGGAGAATTAACATATGTACATATATACACATTTTACATAGATTGAAGTTAATTGGGCCATAAAGTTTATGAACAGTGTTAACAGAACTTCACTGCCTGAAAATTTTATCTACCGTTCTGAAGCATGTGTGACTCTATCAAGCTTAGGATGACCTGTTCTTATATTGCCACTATGATCAAATGTGAAGGGTTATAATAACAATACCTAGTATTTCTTGAGCACTTACTAAATGCTTTATTCGAACGCAGTAGTTAAGAGCTTGACTACTAACCAAAAGGTCAGCAGTTGGAATCCACCAGCTGCTCCTTGGAAACCCTATGGCGCAGTTCTACTCTTCTACTCTGTCCTATAGGGTTGCTATGAGTCAGAATCGACTCAACAGCAAAGACTTCTTTTTTTTTTTTGGTTTTATACATATTAATTCATTCACTCCTCTTTACCACTCCAGAAGATAGGTACCATTCATATTCCCATACTACAGTTGTGGAAATTGTGTTTACATAGCCTGAGTTAGGAGCTTAGGTCTGCCTCTTTCTATCTTAAGATCCTGTACTCTAAAACACTACTCTATATCCCCTATATGCTATACTCCTCTATTTCACTACTGATGAACAGGTCTGAACAATTAACCTGACTGCATGTTCTCTTTCTCACCTCTCTGTATGTGTCTTTCCCAAAGATGCCTGTTTGGTAGCAAAGTATGGCCTTACAGAACAAGGAGGATAATTTCTCAGTCAGGGTTGTATAAACAGCTATGTTTTCCTGCTAGAAACTCCAGGAAGGTAATGATCTAGTGTCTTTTTTTCTCAGTCTATCCCACTTCATTTGGGATTCATTTTACACCTTTCTATATATCCTTCTAGTGCAGGATTGTCAACCCTGGCACTATTGACATTTTGGGCTGTATATCTATCTCTTGTGAGTAGTTGTCATATACATTCATAAGACATTTTACAACATCTCTGGCCTCTCTTCACCTGATGCTATTAGCATGTCCCCGCTCAAGTTGTGGCAACCAAAACTCTCTTCAAACATTGCCACTTGTCCTTGGAGGACAGGGGGGCATGCAACTGTCCCAGCTGAGAACCATTGCTCTAGAGGGGTACGTTGGATAGACAAAAGAAGGATATGTTGATCTATCAGGCTAAAGATAAATGTAGATGGCATGAACCATCTTTCTCAAAGACAATGGTAGCCCCCACAATAGATGACTTAAGCCTAAAATCTAACTACTCTTGTATCTCTGATTTAAGAATAAAAATAACTATTGAATCAGGTGACTAAAGAACTCCAAAAAGCCATATTAATTTCATTCCCTAAGATGATGTTCCACTTAATTAAAAAGTGATAAAGGATCGTTTTACCTATTACCATCACTTTTTACTTTTCAAACATTCATCTCTAATCACTACATCCTTTTCAAAAAGAAAACAAGTAAATACATTAAAAGCCTTCTACATCTAGGTGCTTGCAAGAGTTCTAAGACAAATATTCAGTCTACCTTCTTCCATGTAGAATATGAAACACGAGGGGCCTGGTAGGCTAGTAAATAGCTACTGAAGTCAGTTTAAAGCCAGTAGACATGAAAGGTTGCTTCTGCTTCTCTGCTCTGCTTGAGGGAGGAGCAATGCCACTATCTGCCTAACTCAGCACAGATGGAACCTTAGCACATGGCCACAAGATGCCATCTCCTGGGCACTGATGCAGCATCCCAGTGTGAAATGCTATCCAACAAAACTCACCAGGAACACCACTATGTTAGCTTGCTGCTATGTGAAGCAGGCCTGCCAATACACCGGGCCTGTGTGCCAGTGGCTCTGGATGATTGAAAGGAAAATGGACAGGATTCATTCTTAATGCTTTTCCACTTACACTTTCATGGGCTCCCCTATTCCACTGCCCTGTGAATTCCCTCTGCTTCCTCTTTACAAACTTGAGGCAGAGTGAGCGTCATTCCCCTATTAATTAAGGTATTGCCATGTTAGAATGCTTTAGATAGATAATCAGACAGAACGTACTCAGGGGAAATACTCCGGGTTGATTACCTGGCAATGTGCTGTATACTGAGAGAAAGGCTGCTTTGCTTTCTAGAAAGAAAGCAATGGGAATAATAATATGTAAATTGATGTATCAAGACTTCTGACAGCTCAGCACTATTTCTCCTTGCCTAAAGATTTCACCTCGCCTTGTTAACTGTTCTAACAACCCTGCCTTTTTTTTTTTTTCGTTTGTTTGTATAATTCTTGTTTCCTCCCATTTAGCACATAGAAAAAAGCATTAGTAACACTCTTGGTTTTAAATGAACCCTATTAATATTTGCCTCTGCAAGGGACTCTGGGATAATTTTGATAAATGTGGCCATGAAGCTGATGTGACAGGGCTGAGTGTGATGTTTGTGTGTTCATGGGGAACTGCTTCATGCACAGGAGGGGGACGGCTGAGATGAGAGCCTGGCAGGTCTCTATTTCTGAGCTACACCGAGCCATCTAAAGTGGAAATATAATTGCACTGAAAAAAATAACTAATCCAAAACCACACAAAATAAGCAATCCTTATGAAGATAAAACAAACCCCACTACTTTCTAATCAGGAGGTTATTCGTATGTCAGAATTCTCAGCTCTTACAACCCTGGTTGTCAAAACCCAGAAAGCTGCGTAGGGGGACAATGAAAACAGACCCTGTTCACAGAGGAGAAGAAAGGTGCCCACGAGGGCTCAGGTTGTACTGAGCTGCTTCTACTTCTCTCTGTTTCCTCCTAGCAGCGGAAGTTGCCCCTGAACACCTGCATGCCTTGTGGTGGTGATTACACTTCCAGAATGGGGAAAAAAAAGACTGCCTGTCACTTATAAAAATGCTTTACAGCAAATGTCAGAAGTTCTTGAAAACAGGATCATTCCACATACGTGGGTTAACTGAGGTGGGCCTCATGAAGACTGTTAGATTTAAAATGAAATATGTAAATAAGCAGGGTGGTGTTGAAGGATTATAAACAGCATAGACAGTTATTCTAATTGTTTCAAAGGATCTTCTAACATAAGCAAAAGCAAACATTCAAATATGGGCACAAAGAATAAGAGAGAAAAAAATTAACTTCTTTTTAAAATTGCCTCCAAATATTGTTCTGTATTCTGTTTAGTATTCTTTTATTACTATGAGTCTTGGTCCTATTTTGGGAATAGGTGCCCATTTCCTCAGTATAAAGAGTGCATAGGCTATCAGCATGAGTGCCTTCAAAGAAGATGTTGGCAGGAAACACGTAGAGAGTGAACATAGTAGTGGTTGGAGGTTTGGTGATCCTCTTTGGGGGAGAGATGGGGAATCTGAGAGATGATGATAGGGTAAATAAAAAAAGTTAAACCACAGATAGCTCGAAAAGATTGTGCCTGGAGTGGTTAAAAAAAGTACAAAAGGTGAGAATTCTTCACAAGTTGAATGTTCTTTAAGTGTTTCTGAGAAGCAGAATAGAAAGGTTGACGATGATGTGGCTATCGTTTACTGAGCACACTCTACATAGCAAGCCCTGTTCTCAGAACATTTTATTTAATTATCAGAACACCCGTGAGATGTCATGTCGTATTATTAGCCCCACTTCACACACAATTAAACTGAGGCTCAAAGTGATTAACCATGCTGCAAGGTAAATGGTATCACTCTAAATTAATATAAGGTACAAACCCAGGCTTAAGAAGTTTAGAAACTCCCTCCAGGTCCTACAGACTACAAGGTCAGAGTCCAGGTCCACATAACTGCAGATTAGAAGCTCTTTTCCTCCACTTACTCATACTTTTGACTATTTTGGCCCTGTATTTAAAAAGAAAAAAAACAAAAACAAAAACAAAAAAAACACAGTTGTCATCAATTCCGACTAATAGTGACCCTGTAGGGCAGGGTAGAACTGCCCCCATAGGGTTTCCAAGAAGCGGCTGGAGGATTCAAACTGCTGACCTTTTGGTTAGCAGCTGAGATCTTAAGCATCGCACCAGCAGAGCTTCAGCCTTGTATTAGGAGATGGGAAATGGAGATCCCTTTTTCATGCACTAAAGTCAGTGTATCAGCTAGTCAAGCAATTCTCCATCCATCTACTCGTCAGATAGTCTTTCTTTAAAAAGTCATATATGACAACTCCCTTAAAACATTTCTTAGAATTTATAACACACAGAAACTTTTCTTTTTAAAGCTGAAATGGGTCTTATTCTCTGCTACATTGCCTTTGGGGCGGATGCAGCCCTCCTGTTCCTAGTTTGGTTGCTGAGAGCTTGCACCTGGTAGAGACATCTTCATCTGGTGGTCCAATCAGAACCCGTTAAGTATGGTGGTAGACTGCGTAGAAATGAAAAAATACAGAGCAGGGGAGCTCAGTGTGGGCTACATCACTTCACCTCTGGAAAAGAAAAAAACCCACAGGAAATAAAAATACAGCCCGCATAGCCTACTGAGCAATTGTTCCTGCACAGCAACTTCAGGCTAATTGATTTGGACACCACAGCTAATTTTCCCTCAGACATCTGTTAGCACACATTAGCGGGTGTTGTTAGGTAGGGAGGCACAGATTAGATGGGGAGCAGAGCTCAAAGGCCCTGGTTTGGGAGGCTGGAGCAGATGGAGGAACGATAACGGATACTCTTTGCCAGTGCCCCAGCAACATGAGATACTTCTGCTGTGGCAACCCTGAAAGGAAGGGGTGATGGCTGGGGAACCACGGCAGTTGTGGCATCATAATCTGATCATTTTGGACATTTTCCCAAACACTCAGTGATTTCTGAACTTCCAAGGCCACAAGAAGGATGCGCCAGACATTGATACAACCAAAACACATGAAATAAAGACAAGCACTGTTGATGCCCCCTTCTGTCCTCTCTCCAAGTTGCACCCACTCCTGTATTTTAGATGTTAGTAAGCAGTGATGTTGCAGGGGCTCAGTCATACAGGAGTCGGGCAGATGATAACATGGCTGATCAGGTCAGAGTTGTCCAAATCATCTCCCATTGCAAAGGATTTATAAATAAGTCCTGTTTTATTTATTCTTTCTTAGGCAGCCATGCTCAGATACTTAACTGATACTAGAATGCATTTCCCATCCTTTGAGATATGGTTTTCGGTTGAGCAAGTCAGAAAAATCATCTGACGCCCTCAAGGAAATCCTCCATGAGTTGGTCTATACTGATGGCTACTCTCTCAGTGAATACTTTTAGAAGATGATGATCCTCTTTCAGAAGTAGAATTGCAAGTGAGAAGCAAATGGCTGTGTCTCAGTCCAAAACATAGAAATCCTACATACGTGCAGGCAAATATTTCTATTGGTGATATAGACTTAACCTTTCCCTCACTGCTCCTTTATAAAATATGCCTTTAATTATCTCACTCACCTCCAAAAATCCTCAGCCTAGCCTGCATGAGAAAGTCCAATTTCCTTTGCAGTCCTTTCAAAGGCCAGGACATTCTGGCCTTAAGCAATTATTCTGGCTTCATCTCCCCTATTCCTCTCCACGCTCCTTCTACTTCATTTAAAACAGACTATTTGCTATTTCCTGACTATCCTACCACTTCTACACACATGCATACCTTTCTTTGGTTACTTCTGCCCACCTGGACTACTGTGGATTATCCTCAAGGTCCTTCCCCACTTCTCCTCCTCAATGAAACCTTTCTCAGATTCCAGGGAGAGAGTCATTCCTTCCCTGTGCACCAACTGGACTTTGCTCACATTTCTGTAGATATTTTCAAACATGATAATTTTTCATTTGCATTTCTGTTCTCTCCTCCTCCCAACTTGCTTCCCTGGCATACATGCACATTCAGCCCTTGACGGCAGGACTATGTTAATGGATAGGTAGATAGATAGAAAGACACACACACACAACTGTATACTAGATACTATGCTAGGTCTGTAACATAATATTTCACAAATGCTGTCTTGATCTAGTATTGAGATCATGGCAAAAAACTCTCAATTCCCCCTTTTGGGCAGTTTTCTATGCTCACACCCCAACTACTCCCCTTATCAGGATCTAACACTTCCAATTTATAACACACATATCCTAGTGCTAGAGGTCCCAGATGCCTAATACTCAAGGAAGGCCCCTTCTAGTTTGGGCCCATGGAATTATGCAAAATACTTAATCCACAGCAAGCTTACAGAACCTAGTTCCTTCCCACCCACTTGCTATACATAAGCTGCCTTCTATGGTTCCAACGTGTTGTTACTCTGTCCCCAGGGAAGAATCCTGTGTTGCTCTGCAAGGCAGCATTCTCTCATTCAGAGCTGTCATTAGCAAAGAGTTCTGGCTTTCATTTATCCATGTGTCTTCGTGTTGTGTCCCACCACCCAAAGAACCTATGATCATACCTAATATCAGATAATTATGAAAAAAGGTCTTTTCATGTTATTTTATATAAGGTACTATCAACATCCCCATTTCAAAGATTAGCAATTGAGGTTTGTTATTGTCATGGTTAGGTGTCATCGAGTCAGTTCCAACTCACAGCGACCCTATGTACAATAGAATGAAACACTGCCAGGTCCTGTGCCATCCTCACAATCATTGTTATGCTTGAGCACACTGTTGCAGCTACTATGTCAATCCATCGCATTGAGGTTCCTCCTCTTTTTTGATGAAAGTCTACTTTACCAAGCATAATATCCTTCTCCATGGACAAGTCCCTCCTGATAACATGTCCAAAGTATGTGAGAAGTCTAACCATCCTTGCTTATAAGGAGCATTCTGGCATATTCCAAGACAGATTTGTTTGTTCTTCTGGTAGTCCATGGTATATTCAATATTCTTCGCCAACATCATAATTCAAAGGCATCAATTGTTCTTCCGTCTTCCTTATTAATTACTCAGCTTTCGCTTACGTGTGAGGCATTTGAAAATACTATGGCTTCGGTTAGGTTCATTTTAGTCTTCAAAGTGACATTTTTGCTTTCTAACACTTTAAAGAGGCCTTTTGCTGAAGATATGCCCAATGCAATATGTCGTTTGATTTCCTGACCACTGCTTCCATGGGCATTGATTGTGAATCCAAGTAAAAGGAAATCCTTGACAACTTCTATATTTTCTCTATTTATTATGATGTTGCTCATTGGTCCAGTTATGAGGATTTTTGCTTTCTTTACATTGAGGAGTAATCCATACTGAAGGCTGTAGTCTTTGATCTTCATCAGTAAGTGCTTCAAGTCCTCTTCACTTTCAGCAAGCAAAGTTGTGTCATCTGCATAACCCAGGTTGATAATGAGTCTTTCTCCAATCCTGATGCCTCATTCTTACTCGTATAGTCCAGCTTTTCGGATTATTTGCTCAGCATACAGATTAAGTAAGTATAGTGAAAGGATACAACCCTTTGGCGCACCTTTCCTGATTTTAAACTACTCAGAATCTCCTTGTTCTGTTTGAATGACTGCCTCTTGGTCTATGTAGAGGTTCCTCCTGAGCACAATTAACTGTTCGGAATTTGCATTCTTCGCAATGTTATCTATAATTTGTATGATCCACAGAGTCAAATGCCTTTGTGTAGTCAATAAAACACAACTAAACATCTTTCTGTTATTCTCTGCTTTCAGCCATGATCCATCTGACATCAGCAATGATATCCCTCATTCTTAATCCAGCTAGAATCTTTGGCAGATCCCTGTCGATACACTGGTGCAACCACTTTTGAAAGCACTCCAGCAAAATTTTACTTATGTGTGATATTAATGATATTGTTTGATAATTTCCACATTCTGTTGAATCACTTTTCTTTGGAATGGGCACAAATGTGAACCTCTTTCTGTCAGTTGGCCAGGTAGCTGTCTTCCAAATTTCTTGGAATAGATGAGGGAGCACTTCCAGTGCTGCGTCTGTTTCGTTATTCTGTCAATTCCTGGATCCCTGTTTTTCACCAATGCCTTCAGTGCAGCTTGGACTTCTTCCTTCAGGACCATTGGTTCTTT
Organism: Dugong dugon; assembly: GCA_030035585.1. Classification (NCBI taxonomy): domain Eukaryota; kingdom Metazoa; phylum Chordata; class Mammalia; order Sirenia; family Dugongidae; genus Dugong; species Dugong dugon. Next base: position 6,629,549 of record CM057466.1, read on the forward strand.
ATCATATGCTACCTCCTGAAATGGTCGAACATCGAACAATTCTTTTTGGTATAGTGACTCTGTATATTCTTTCCATCTTCTTTTGATGCTTTCTGAGTCATTTAATATTTTCCCCGTAGAATCCTTCAGTATACTAACTTGAATTTTTCCTTCAGTTCTTTCAGCTTGAGAAATGCCGAGCATGTTCTTCCCTTTTGGTTTTCTAACTCCAGGTCTTTGCACATTTCATAATACTTTACTTTGTCTTCTCAACTCACCCTTTGAAATTTTCTGTTCAGTGCTCTTACTTCATCATTTCTTCCTTTTGCTTTAGCTACTTAACATTCAAAAGCAACTTTCAGAGTTTCCTCTGACATCTATTTTGGTCTTTTCTTTCTTTCCTGGCTTTTCAAGGACCTTTTATTTTCTTCATATGTGATGTCCTTGATGTCATTACACAACTCATCTGATCTTTGGTTATTAGTGTTCAATGTGTCCAATTTATTCTTGTGACTGTCTCTAAATTCAGTTGGGATATACTCAAGGTCATACTTTGGCTTTTGTGGACTTGTTTTAATTTTCTTCAGATTCAACTTGAACTTGCATATGAGAAATTGATGGTCTGTTCTGTGGTTGGCCCTTGACCTTGTTGTGACTGATGATATTGAGCTTTTCCATAGTCTCTTTCCATAGATATAGTAGATTTGATTCCTGTGTATTCCATCTCATGAGGTCCACACATATAGTCACTGTTTATGTTGCTGACAAAAGGTGGGGAGGCAGAGTCAAGATGGTAGAGTAGCCAGACACTTCCTGTGTTCCCTCTTACAACAAAGACCCAAAAAAACAAGTGAATCAATTATATATGACAATCTAGGAGCCCTGAATATCAAAGACAAAGTTGAGGAATGAAACTGAGCAGCAGGGGGAGGGAGAGAGAGTTCAGAAGCAGCAAGGATTTGCCAGACCTGATCTGGCCAGCACCCTGCAGGCTGGATCTGCCTGCGTGCATGGACTGAGGCAAGTAGTAGCACATGGGATGTGTTTTCCACACTGGTAGAAACCGAGCAGCGGAAAGTCTGCACTAGTCTACGGAACCAGGGAAAGCCGCCATAGATCTGCAAAAGTTAAGTGCAAGCGTCTCAACTGCAACGTGGGACCAAAAAAAAAATCTTCCCCCTCTAGGAAGTACCTCTCTCCCATTTACGGGCCCCCTCCCTGCTCTGCTCCAGTCCACTCAGGCTTCAGTGATTGCTATGCTCCGCCCCCCCCATACCCCAGGCCCCCAGGAAGTGGGCTCCATTGTGTGCCCCAAGACATTCTCCCAGCTTTGGAGAGGGAACAAATTAACATACAAATAACAAACAGGAAAAAATAATTTACCAGCTCCCCTAAACTGGACCTCAGGGCAGGTATAGCCCCTTTGTCTAGGCACAGGCATAGAGGGTTCACAGACTTTGAATGCCTTTCACCCCTGCCTAGACCTGTGTGGGCCCATTTCAACAGGGTAGTCCCTCATTAGCATGGTACAACAGGGTACATACCTGAGGCCTATTTTCAACTGCAACAGTTAAGGGGGAGTGGCAGATGGGTGACATTTGACACTGCCTTACCCATTCAGCAGGGTCCTCACCTGCACACATCGGGGCCTGAAGACTGGTGGCTCCACCCACTCCACCTAGCCACTCAAGACAGAAGTCCAAGAATAAGTGGTGCCTCCCAGACCTTACAGGCAACAGCACTGGATACCCAAATTCTGGCTGCAAAACTCACCCACCTACACGCTCTAGGCAACGGGGAGAAGCCTTCCACCCAGGCACTCAGGGGCAGCCATGAGCCCCCACCTTGCTCAGCACATAACCCCCTATAGCCAGATACTTGTTCCTGCTCCAATTACCCCTATGTAGCCCTGCCTATCTAGGACTGTAGGTGACAGCCTGCACCACACACTCAGTGACCCACTACCTGGACACCTGAACTGAATCCACACAAGAAAAATAAATGGACTCCTGGGCTCACGTACTTCGTAGCAGTTCTAACCACCTGGTGACAGGACATGACAGCTTCAAAGACACCAATAATCAAAGTAGATCACATGACCAGCTTACTTGGGCATATCAAAACAAAACAAAACAAGAAGCTAGGACACAGTAAACAAACAAAATAAATAAATATATAGCTTATTGATGGCTTGGAGACAACAGTCAACATCAAATCACATAAAGAGGCAGACCATGATGGCTTCAGCAAGCAACCAAAACAACCAGGAAACCTCCCAGAGAAAGAAAAGGTCTTGGAATTACTGGAGGTAGAATTCAGAAGATTAATATACAGAGCTCCTCAAGAGATCAGGAAGGAGATCATTCAAAATGCAGAACAAGCCAAGCAACATACAGACAAAGCAATAGAGGAACTTAAGAAGGTTATACAAGAGCATAATGACAAATTTAACAGGCAGCAAGAATCTATAGAAAGACAGCAAATAGAAATCTAAAAGATTAACAATAAAATTTCAGAATTAGACAACTCAGTAGAAAGTCATAGGAACAGAATTGAGGCAACTGAAGTCAGAATTAGTGAGACTGAAGTAAAGCACTTGACACCAGTATATTTGAGGAAAAATTAGATAAAAGAATTTTTTTTAAATGAAGAAATCTTAAAAATCATATGGGACTCTATCAAGAGAAATACCCTACTAATGATTACAGTACCAGAATGGGGGGTGGGGGGAAATAACAGAAAATACAGAGAGAATTGTTGAAGATTTGCTGGCAGAAAACTTCCCTGTTATCATGAAAAATGAGAAGATATCTATCCAAGAAGCTAGATCCCAAAATAAAGTCACCAAAACGTATAATCAAACTTGTCAAAACCAAAGATAAAGAGAGAATTTTAAGAGCAGCTAGGGCTAAATGAAAAGCCATCTAAAAAGGAGAGTTAATAAGACTAAACTCTGACTACTCAGCAGAAACCATGCAGGCAAGAAGGCAATGGGATGACATATATAAAGCTCTGAAGGAAAAAATTGCCAGTCAAGAATTATATATCCAGTGAAACTGTCTCTCAAATATGATGGTGAAATTAGGGCATTTCCAGAAACATAGAAATTAAAGGAATTAGTAAAAGACAAACCAAATTTGCAAGAAATCTAAAAGGAGTCCTCCAGTTAGAGAATCAGTAACATCAGATACACAACCCAAAACTAAAACACAGGACAGAACAACCAGATATCAAAATAAGTCAAAGCTAAAATACTGAAAATAGGGAAACAGAGACATCAATATGTAAAAGATGACAATATTAAAACAAAAAACAGGGATTACGTAATGCAGTCATAAAACTTTCATATGGAGAGGAAGTCCAGGCGATATCAAGAAATAAAAGATTGGTTTAAATGTAGAATAATAGAGGTAAATTTTAAGGTAACCCCAAAGGAAATTAACAATCTTACACAAAAAAATAAAAAAGAAGAAAAACATAAAGACTCAGTAAACACAAAATGAACAACAATGAAAAAGATGAAAAGAAAATACATAAAGAAAAACAACTCAGCACAGAAAATTAAGTGGAATAAAGAAACTGTCAACAGCGCACACACACACACACACAAAAAAAACATTGAAATGACAGCACTAAACTCATATCTATAAAAAATTACGCTGAATGTAAATGGACTAAATGCACCAGTGAAGAGACAGACAATGGCAGAATGGATTAAAAACATGATCCATCTACAAGAGACACACCTCAGACTCAAAGACACAAACAAACTAAAACTCAAAGGATGGAAAAAAATATATTAAGCAAACACCAATCAAAAAAGAGGAGTGGCAATATTAATCTCTGACAAAATAGACTTTAAGGCAAAATCTACCACAAATGATAAGGACACTATATAATGATTAAAGGGTCAATACACCGGGAGGACATAACCATAATAAATATTTACACACACAATGACAGGGCTCCAAAATACGTAAAAAAAACTCTAAGAGCATTGAAAAGAGAAATAGGCAGCTCCACAATAACAGCAGAAGACTTCAACACACAACTTTTGGTGAAGGACAGAAAATCCAGAAAGAAGCTCAGTAATGACATGGAAGATCTAAATGCCACAATCAAACGACTTGATCTCATAGACATATACAGAACAGTTCTCCCAACAGCAGCAAAGTATACCTTCTTTTCCAATGCATATGGAACATTTTCCAGAATAGACCACATATTAGGCCACAAAGCAAGCCTTAACAGAATCCAAAACATCAAAATATTACAAAGCTTCTTTTCTGACCATAAAGCCATAAAAGTAAAAAGCAGTAACAGAAATAGCAAGGGAAAAAAATCAAATACATGGAAACTGAACAACACCTTGCTCAAAAACTACTGGGTAATAGAAAAAATCATGGACAAAATAATGAAATTAGCAGAAACAAATGAGAATGAAAACACATCCTACAAGAATCTTTGGGACACAGAAGAAGTGGTGCTCAGAGGTAATTTATAGCAATAAATTAACACATCCAAAAAGAAGAAAGGGCCAAAATAAAAAAATTAACCCTACAACTCAAACAAATAGAAAGAGTAGCGAAAGAGGCCCTTGGGCACCAGAAGAAAGGAAATAATAAAAATTAAAGCAGAAATAAATGAAACAGAGAATAGAAAAACAATCTAAAGAGTTAACAAGACCAAAAGCTGGTTCTTTGAAAACGTCAACAAAATCAATAAACCATTGGCCAAACTGACAAAAGAAAAACAGGAAAGGAAGCAAATACCCCAAATAAGAAATGAGATTGGCGATATCACAACAGACCCAACTGAAATTAAAAGAATCATAACAGAATACTATGAAAAATTGTACTCCAACAAATTTGAAAACCTAGAGGAAATGCAAAAATTTCTAGAAACACACTACCTACCTAAACTAACACAAACCATAGTAGAAGAACTAAATAATATAAACTTATAACAAAAGAAGAAATTGAAGAGGTAATTAAAAAACTGCCAACAAAAAAAACCCTGGCCCTTATGGTTTCACTGGAGAATTCTACCAAACTTTCAGAGCAGAGTTAACACCACTACTACTAAAGGTATTTCAGAGCATAGACGAGGATGGAATACTCCCAAAGTCATTGTATGAACCAGCATAACCCTGATACCAAAACCAAATGAAGACACCACAAAAAAAAAAAAAAAAAGGAAATTACAGACCAATATCCCTCATTAATATAGATGCAAAGTTCCTCAAAAAAATTCTAGCCAACAAAATTCAACAACATATCAAAAAAACAATTCACCATGACCAAGTGGGATTCATACCAGGTATGAAGGGATGGTAAAATATTAGAAAAACAATCAATGTAATCCATCACATAAATAAAGCAAAAGATAAGAACCACATGATCTTATCAATCAATGCAGAAAAGGCACTTGACAAAAGTCCAACACCCATTCATGATAAAAAACTCTCAGCAAAATAGGATTAGAAGGGAAATTCCTAACATAATAAAAGGCATTTATAGAAAGCCCAACAGCCAACATCATTCTGAATAGAGAGAGTCTGAAAGCATTCCCCTTGAGAACAGGAACCAGACAAGGATGCCCTTTATCACCACTGTTAATCGACATTCTGCTGGAGGTCCTAGCCAGAGCAATAAGGCAAGAAAAAGAATAAAGGGCATCCAAATTGGCAAGGAAGGAGTAAAAGTATCCTTATTTGCAGATGATATGATCTTGGACACAGAAAACCCCAAAGAATTCAAAGAATCCACCAGAAAACTACTGGACCTAATAGATTTTGGCTAAGTATCAGGATACAAGATAAACATACAAAAATCAGTTGGATTCCTCTACACTGACAAAGAAAACTTTGGAGAGGAAATCACCAAATCAATTCCACTTATAAAAGCCCTCAAGAAGATAAAATACTTAGGAATAAATCTAACCAGAGATGTAAAAGACCTATACAAAGAAAACTACAAGACACTACTGCAAGAAACCAAAAGAGACCTACATAAGTGGAAATATATACCTTTCTCATGGATAGGAAGACTCAACATTGTGAAAATGTCAATTCTACCCAAAGACATCTACAGATACAATGGAATTCCGATCTACATTCCAATGACATTTTTTAATAAGTTGGAGAAATAAACCACCAACTTCATATGGAAAAGAAAGAGGTCCCAGATAAGTAAAGTGTTACTGAAGAAGAAAAACTAAGTGGGAGACCTCACACTACTTGATTTTAGAACCTATTTTACCACCACAGTAGTCAAAACAGCCTGGTACTGGTATAACAACAGATGCATAGACCAATGGAACATAATTGAGAATCAAGACATAAATTCATCCACCTATGGGCAGCTGATATTTGCCAAAGGCCCAAAGTCCATTAAATGGGGGAAAAGATCTCTCTTTAACAAATGGTGCTGGCATAACTGGATATCCATCTGCAAAAAAATGAAACAAGACCCATCATCTCTCACTCCATGTACAAAAACTAACTCAAAATGGATCAAAGATGTAAATATAAAATCTAAAATGATAAAGATCATGGAAGAAAAAATAGGGGCAATGCTAGGAGCCCTGATACATGGCATAAACAGAATACAAAACATAACTAACAATGCACAAACACCAGAACAGAAACTAGATAACTGGGAACTCCTAAAAATCAAACACTTATGCTCATCAAAAGACTTCACCAAAAGAGTAAAAAGACAACCTACAGACTGGGAAAAAAATTTTGGCTACAACATATCCGATCTGGGTCTAATCTCTAAAATCTGCAACATACTGCAAAACCTCAACCACAAAAAGACAAATAACCCACTTAAAAAATGGGCAAAGGATACGAACAGGCACTTCACCAGAGAAGACATTCAGGTGGCTAACAGATACATGAGGAAATGCTCATGAGCATTAGCCTTTAGAGAAATGCAAATCAAAATTACAAGGAGATACCATCTCACACCAACAAGGCTAGCATTAATCCAAAAAATACAAAATAATAAATGTTGGAGAGGTTGTGGAGAGACTGGAACACTTATACACAGATAGTGGGAATGTAAAATGGTATAACCACTTTGGAGAATGATTTGGCACTTCCTTAAAAAGCTAGAAATAAAAGTACCATACGATCCAGCAATCCTATTCCTTGGAATGTATCTAGAGAAATAAGAGCTGTCACACTAATAGACATAGGCACACCCATGTTCACTGCAGCACTGTTCATGATAGCATGAGGATGGAAACAACCTAGGTGCCCATCAGCAGATGAATGGATAAACAAATTATGGTATATGCACACAATGGAATGCTATGCAACAATAAAGAACAACAATGAATCCCTGAAATATCTCACAACATGGATGAACCTGGAAGGTGTTATGCTGAGTGAAATTAGACAGTCGCAAAAGGACAAATATTGTATAAGACCGCTATTTTAAGAACTCAAGAAGAGGTTTAAACACAGAAGAAAACATTCTTTGATGGTTACAAGGATGGGGAGGGAGGGAAAGGGGAATTCACTAACTAGATAGTAGACAAGAATTATCTTAGGTGAAGGGAAGGACAACACACAACACAGGGAAAGTCAGCATAACTGGACTAAACCAAAAGCTAAGAAGTTTCCTGAACACAATCAAACACTTTGAGGTCCAGAGTAGCAGGGGCGGGGGTCTGGGGACCATGGTTTTGGGGGACATCTAAGTCAACAGGCATAACAGTTTCTTAAGAAAATGTTCTGTATCTCACTTTGGTGAGTAGCATCTGGGGTCTTGGGATCAGCCATCTATAAGAGGCATCAACTGGTCCCAACCCACCTGGAGCAAAGGAGAATGAAGAACACCAAAGACACAAGGAAAATATTAGGCCAACAGACAAAAGGGCCACATAAACCCAAGTCTCCATCAGCTTGAGACTAGAAGAACTAGATGGTGCCTGGCTACCATCAATGACTGCTCTGACAGGGAACACAACAGAGTCCCTGACCGAGCACGAGAAAAATGTGGTGCAGAACTCATATTCAAGTAAAAAGACCAGATTTAATGTTCTGACTGAGACTAGAGGAACCCCAGAAGACATGGCCCCTGGACTCTCTTTTAACCCAGAACTAAAACCATTCCCAAAGCCAACTCTTCAGACAAAGATTAGACTGTAATATAAAACATAAAATAATACTCATGAAGGATGTGCTTCTTAGTTCAAGTAGAGATACAGGAGACTAAATGGGCAGCTCCTGTCCAGAGGCAGTATGAGAAGGCAGGAAAGGACAGGAGCTGGTTGAATGGACATGGGAAATGCGAGGTGGAAAGGGGGAGTGTGCTGTCACATTATAAGGATTGCAACTAGGGTCACATAACAATATGTGCTTAAATTTTTGTATTAGAAATTAACTTGAGCTGTAAACTTTTACCTAAAGCACAATTTAAAAAAAAAAAAAAAGTCGTTAATCTTGCAAAATTCTATTATGTGATCTCTGGCATGGCTTCTGTCACCAAGACCACAGTTTTCAACCACTGTTCCTGCTTCTTTGTTTTCAACTTTCACATTCCAGTCATCAGTAATTATCAGTGCATCTTGATTGCACTGGTTTAGCCAGATGATATAACTCATCCAAGTCACAGAGCTAAAGTTGCAATTCCAGAATCAAATCCAGGGTTCTGGTTTCAAAGCCAGAACTACTTTCACTATGTAAGAACTTTCTGATTCTTGTCTCCATTATGATATGAAACAAAATGAAATAGGGTATAGTGAAGACACGGGAGTTAAAAATAAAGAGAACCAAAGCATTACTATAATAGAAGAGATGAAAGGCTGTGTGGGAGCGGATGAGGTGAGGTTCTCTGCTGCATCTATCATGGGAGCTGATGCTATAGAAGGTCATTCGAGCACAAAACCTCCTCTTGGTTCACTCTCAGATGATGATTAGAAGATGATAAATACAATGCCTGTGTTACAGAGGATTGAAATGCCTCTACTAGAGTGTGGGGCCAGGGGTGTCCATCTGTCCTGGCTTCAGTAGGATTGACCTTGCTTTGCTATCTCTGATTGCTGCCAAACAGGATGAGAAGGCATCAGTGTTAGTAATTTGGGAGAGGTTTCTGGCTACACAAGTAGCTGTTAGTGGAATTTACGGACAGTAAAGCTGGATTCAGGGCCTGCCAGTGGCAAAAGCAGGGAGTTTATTTTCAATAGACCGTACCTTGCTATGTGTTTCCTTTTTTCCAAGTGACCATCAATTGGGAAAGAATGTATTGTTAACATTCTAGTGATTTATAGTAAAGTATTGGTGACATCTGCCAACTCCCTCCTCCACCCTTATCCAACAAAAGGCATTTGTCTTTTAAATTCTGTCATAAGCTCTGTGATGGTAGGATGGTTGCAAAAGGTGTTACAGCAGGGTTGGTTACTTAGATAGCCACCTTCTCTGAGTAATCATAAAACTTGTTCTTTTTGTATTGACTGGTTATGAGAGGCCTGTAGCTGTCTCATGCATTTCCTCACCTCTTACCTTCCTGGATCAACTACCATTTTTTCTGAAGAAGGATAGTCCTGGATGCATAAAAAATGTATTTTAACATCAATTACCAAAAGGTATGTTTTCACTTCATATTTCTATTGCACATTCCTTTTAACCAACATCAATTACTAAACTAAAAGAGACACAGCAAGGTAGAGTTTACCAGTAACCAGACGCCAGTTCATTGATTCCAACTCATGGCGACCCCATGTGTGTCTGAGTAGAACTGTGCTGGACAGGGTTTTCAACAGCTAATTTTTTGGAAGTAGATCATCAGGCCTTTCTTCCAAGGTGCCTCTGGGTAGACTCAAACATCCATCTTTTGGGTTAGCAGCAAAACATCTTAAATATTTGCACCATCCAGGGACTCCAGGTAGAGTTGGGAAAAGTCAAAGCCTTGTTCACTTATTTTATTTAACAGGGAATTTTTCTGTCTAAAAAAAAAAGTGAAAGGTCCATGGAGCCCTACAATATCACTTTTTACTGATGCCTTCCACTTGTACACTTCACCCATCCCCAAATCTCTCCTACTCTGTTTGGGAGGCTGGCTGTATGATCCGTGGCATTCTAGCATCTGGCTTCCAGTTGGGATTAGCCAGTGAGGAGCACTGGTAAGAGATCTGAAAGAGAAGGGTGAGACAAGTCTGGGCATCCATTCCCTGGCTGCCCCACAACAGTGTCTCCGTGGGCTGACTGCAGTCTTCCACTGCATGCCCCAGCTCTTGTCAGGAATCTTCTGGACACAGTTCTCTGTTTCTCTTGCTTCGGGTGCTCCCTCCCAGTATCCTCATCAGATCTAGAGGTGATAACAGCCTCCTGATGTTACTAGCCGCAGGGTTCTGCACTACCCCCAGTGATGTTCTTACCCCCTGCCTTCTGCCCAAATATTAAAAAATTCTCTATTAAACTCCTTTGAAATTACCCAGTTTGAGTGTGCCATCTGTTTCCTGTAGGGACCCTGACTGATGAAGCCCTATAACTCAGATTTACCTTTGTACTGAAGCCTGAATATGGGCCTTGGAGAAATTAGAAACAAGAGCATCCACTAAGTCACAGGGTTGAAAATAGGTGGATTAGCCTAGAAAAGCGCCAGGGAACCAGATGAATTCCCCCTGCCAGATACTGGCCATTATAATGTGGCTCACATTCACTCACTAAAGCATGCTTCCCAGCCAAGGTTTTAATAGCAAAATAAAAGGTTTGGAGAAAGCTTTGCTCTCCTCAGGCCAAGAGCATATTTCCCAGTTACTTTTAAATTACTTCTTTTTAAAAAGATCCAAAATATGAACTGCTATGAAATACTGTCTTTTTTCCAACAGCCATAAAATTCATTTGTATAAGCAGTGTGATCAATGACATCTTATGAAAGATAAATTGTGCCTTATAAGGCCACAATACAGGATATGCTGGAGTCCAGAATTTTGACATTATTCTCCACAATTCCAGAATGCCAAGAAAGTATTAAATAATAAAACAATTGCAAAAGTCTTTTCGATGGAGATATGATGAATCTTCTTTCATGTCTGCCCCCAGCAGAAACCTGGTGGCAGAAGCAGTAAGGGACATATTTGGGAGACTCATTTTCCCCTCCAAAGTGCCGAAATCTACAACTGAAAAAAAAAATGGCAGTGCTCCGGTAGCTGGCACAGCTAAGGTTGTGGATCTCGGAGGTTAGTCTGGGAGCAGAGAGGTGAAGGATGGTGACCTCCTCGTCAGGTTTTAGCCTCCTAAACATTTGGCACAAAAAACAGGGGTTTAAAATAGCTCTCCTGCAGGTTCCATGTGACTTGTCACTGGACCCAGACAGCACAAAAGGGCTGATTAGTGAGGCAAAAAAAGAGGATCTTCTCCCGAGATGACTTCCAAAGCTGCTTCTTGCAGCACAAATCTCCCTTTGAAAACGCAGAACTTGCTGGGAAAGGCAATGGCACTCTCCCCTTCAAACGGCTGAGTTTTGCTTGGGAAATCTTTTCTTTCTTTCTTTTTTTTAATGAGGATCATCTTCCAGCTTCAACACTTTTACTTTGGGGAGTTATCAGAAAGTGAGCATTCAAAAGACACTGTCTCCCGAAGCCTTCACCCTAGACTTCTTTCTACTACTCTTCTGCAGAGAAGCAGCCCCCTCTTCACGGAGGGTTTTGAGCAGTAACTTCCTGACAAGCTCTGGCTGCCAGCAGAGTTACAGGCACACCAATTGGAGTATGGGTGCCCACACTGAACAAGAGGAAGGCCCTGTTCACGTCAGGGATGCTGGTTGCGGGGCACAGGCAGGTGCCGATTGCTGAAATGGTGCAGGGGGGCTGGGAAAGGGGGTGATTCAATTTTCCTCTCCTGATGGAGTAAAATTACTCCCCAGGGGAATATAAGTGGAACAGCTGTCACGCCACCAACTGCTTTAGAACTTCCTTGCACTCTGAGTTGTTCTTTAAATGTTGATCAAGACATAGAGGAAGAAGGAGAAATGCTAAAATGCTTAGTGAGATAAAGAAATAGAAGAAGGCGAGATTATAAAGAAGGGAAAGGAGCCATTAGCAGAAGAATTGTCACTCCAGGCTGGTCAGAGAGCCATGTGCTTCAGAGCAATGAACAGCAGGTCAACAATGAATGACAAGGATTCTCCAGCTAGAATAGCTGGCCCCATATGACAGTGGACAGCATTCTCTGTACTTAGAGTTGTCAGTGAGGAGAAAGCAGAGGAAGAAGGAGGAAGAAAGAAGAAGGGGAAGAACAGGAGGAAGCAAAGGAGCACACGCATGCGGGTAAAAGAGAAATATATATCTTAATTAGAAACTTAGAAAGAGAAGAAAATAATCAGAAGAAACATTATATGCACCCGTTGTTTGATTCCCCTCTTATGCCATCAAAATTCTGGGGTTGTGCCTTTCACAATAATATTTATTATCATTATTATTATTGTTGTTGTTGTTGCTACTGTTATTGTTATTATAAGACAATCACACACAATTTACATTTTCTGTATAAATTTATTATAAGGATTTCTTCCTCCTGAGATCTTGTAGAGGAAACTTCTGGCTGGCTTTATGCCTCTAAGTCCCTGATAGGTGGACACTTTACTAGTGAGACCAAGAAGTTCATAATGAAGGATCTTGAAGCACCAGGACAAGGCACACTGCAAAAGAGTTCTAGTGTTTAACCAGTAAGAAGGAATTCACCTGCTAGCTACTGGTTCTTTGGCACTTAGGCTCAATTACCCAGGAAACGTCTTCACAGAGGAAATGTCCTACTAGTATATTCTGTTGGTAGGCAAGTCAGCATGATGTCATTCAAGGTGTTCATGTGCTCCAGAACCTATTTCATATCCCATGGCTTAGCTGGATGGGATTTGATTGCACATGCTTTCTAGTCTCTCTACCTGGTGTAGAGAATCAACCAGTTCTGAAGCAAAATCAGTTTTATTAAAGGAAGCAGAGCGGAGTACAGAGTGAAGAGACTGGAAATGAGATCAGGGTAAAGTATTTCTATTTATAAGTCAGTCTGGCTCTGAATTAGTGAAGAGGAAAGGAGGGCATTCACCATTAAGCCCAATGGCACCAGACATCAGCTGTTCCTCATTGTCACCAAAAGTACAAATAACAACAAAAACTCACAACTTTAAGTGTAGATCTCCATATTATATTTGAAAACTATATATATCCCATTCCAAATCTACAGCCCTAACTGCAAAGGTCAAATCTTCACCTCAATAACAGCATGGTCATTGAGCACCTAGCTTAAAGCACTGTGGAAAAAATGTAATGATTTTGTCCTGCCCTCCATGATCTTACAATCCAGGGAGGGAGACAGGCATACAGAGAACCATACCACAAGATAACCGATGATACTGTGCAAGTAAAAACAATTAACTAAGAGGGTGCTGAGGAAGGAGAGATCATCTATGGAAGTTGGAGAAGTCTCTTAGAGGATGTAGCATTTAAGCTGAGCCTTAGGAATGAGTAAGATGGACAGGAATATTGAAGGGGTGAAAAGGGAATTCTAGGCTAAAAAATACCTTTCGCCAAGTTCAAAGGTGGTGAGGTTAGTGAGTTTTTCAGGGATTGGCAAGTAGTTTGCTATGAGTGAAACATATCAGGGGAATATAAATAAGTGTAATGAGGGTCATGGCTGGAATGTAAGGTTACAGAAGTTCATGGAAAGGATGCATCCCAGGCTGAAGCGTGGTACTTTATTCAGTAGATGTCTTAGTCATCTGGTGCCGCCCTAACAGAAATACCACAAGTGGATGGCTTTAACAAAAATAAGTTTATTCTCTTACAATCTAGGCGGCTAGAAATCCAAATTCAGGGCACCAGCTCCAGGGGAAGTCTTTCTCTCTCTGTCAGTCCTGGGGAAAGGTCCTTGTCGTTAATCTTCCCTGGTCGAGAAGCTTCTCAGCACAGGGACCCAGGGTCCAAAGGTTGAGCTACTCTCTTGGCTCTTGTTTCTTGGTGGAATGAGGTCCCCATGTCTCTCTGCTCGCTTCTCTCCTTTCTATCTCCAAAGAGATTGACTTAAAACACAACTTAATCTTGTAGATTGAGTCCTGCTTCATTAACATAAATGACACTAATTGCACCTCATTAACATCATAGAGGTAGGATTTACAACACACAGGAAAATGGCATCAGATCACAAAATGGTGGACAATCACACAATACTGGGAATCACAGCCTAGACAAGTTGACACACATTTTTGGGGGACACAATTCAATCCATAACAGTAGGTAATGGAGAGTCATTCGACTGTTTTGTGTAACAGGTATTGTTTTGTTTGTTTTTTAAGACAGCTCAAATAACAAGGTGATGAGTGGATTGGAGAGGTTTTAGATTAGATGCCAAGGGGTAAATCTGTCCTATATACTTAATTATTCATTTTTGAACATTATATTATTTTCCTATTGGTGTTGTATCAAATTATTAAAAAGTTGGTGGTTTAAAACAGCACAAGTTTATTATTTTACAGTTTTGGAGGTCAGAAGTAAAAAATGGGTCTCACTGGGCTAAAATTAAGGTGTCAGCAGGACTTCGTTCTTTCCAGAGGCCCTAGGGAAGACTCTGTTTCATTGCCTTTTCTTGCTTTTAGAGGCTACTCTGGGCTCACTGCCCCATTCCATCTTCAAGGCCGGTAACATAGCATTGTCAAATCTCTTGTCTACTCTAATATTCCGCTTTCATCATCATATCTTCTTCCCGCTATTAAGGACTCTTGTAATTACACTGAGCCACTAGTATAATCCAGGATATTCTCTTCATTTTAAGGTCCTTATCTTAATCACGTCCGCAAACTCCCTTTGGTCATGTCAGGTAAAATATTCACAGGTTCTTGGGGTTAGGATGTAGACATCTTCAGCACGGGCTTGGGGGTGGCATTATTCCATCACATGCATCCTTAGCACAGAGAATGAAGTAGAAGGGGAGAGGGTAGAGCGTGAAGCTCCAGGTATCCTAAAGACCTGTCATGGCGTACAGCCAGGGCAACTGGCCCTATTTATAGTCTCTCATTGGCTAAATCGACACAGTCAGGGAAGAAAGGGCTTCAAGTAGGGCTTTACGGCCTCCATCACATAGTCAAACCACTTTGCGTTAACATTCCTCATCAACACCAAATATTTAACAGAATACAAGAGATTACATTCACTTAATGTCAAGGGAGAAGTAAAAATATAATTTTTGCAATAAATTCATAAGACATTTGGAAAACTGTGATCCTTCTTCTGTCTTTGCCTAAAAAATTAGGAGAAGAGAGTCTGGCATTTATAGTCACATTTGCCACCATGTGCTGAGGCCCGGCTGCAAGATCCTATATCCTAGGGCTTGATCCCTGGATGGCGCAAGCAGTTTGTGCTCGACTACTAATCAAAACTTTGGCGGTTTGAACACACCCAGTGGCCCCATGAAACGAAGGCCTGCAATCTGCTTCTGGGAAGATTACAGTCAAGAAACCCTATGGAGCAGTTCTGCTCTGACACACGGGGTCTCCATGAGTAAGAATGACAACAACAACGGGTTTGTGTCGGGTTTATTTCTCTACGGCTTGAGGTTTCAGAAAGTTTTTACTTTTCTTGTTCTCTACTATACCTTCCATGCCCCAGGTATGTGAACATATATTCTAAAGTCTAAGTATAGACAATATAAGAATACAGTAAACAGATCCTTGATCTGGGATTCAGGCGAGCACCATGCCTGTCCCTGATTTGCTGTGTGGTACCGGTCAGACTAGTTAACACCCATCTGTAAGTTTGTCGTGCGGTGGTATCACACTGTGTCAGACTGTCGTGGCTTGTATGTTGCTGTGATGCTGGAAGCTACAACACTGATATTTCAGATATCAGCAGGGCACCCATGAGGTTTCAACAGAGCTTCCAGCATAAGACAGACTAGAAAAAAAGGTCTGGTGATCTACTTCTGAAAATGGACCGATGAAAACCCTATAGATCACAACAGAACATTTTCCAGTGTAGTTCTGGAAGATGAGCCCCTTAGGCTGGAAGACATTCAAAATACACAGTGGCTGAATAACGGACTTTTGCATACCAACAATTGTAAAGACGGCAGAGGACTGAGCAATATTTCATTCTTGTTGTGCACGAGGTTGTCATGAGTAAGGGGCTGACTCGATGGCAACCAACAAGAACAAACAAACATTATTGTGCCTCAACTTTCCTATGTGTTACTCAGGGCACTGGCTGTGCTATAAGATGGGGGATGGAGAGACACAATGTGTGTGAAAGTCCTGTGAATAAAGTTCCAGACTGATGGAGGTTACTCCCCACTCATGGATCATGTGCTATTTATCAGGAACTCGGCTAAGTACGGAGCCCTGGTGGCTCAGTGGTTGAGAGCTACGGCTGCTAACCAAAAGGTCAGCAGTTTGAATCTACCAGCAGCTCCTTGGAAATCCTACTGGGCAGTTCTACTCTGTCCTATAGGGTCACTCTGAGTTGGAATTGACTCGACAGCAACGGGTTTGGTTTTTTTGGTGCTAAGAACTGGGGATACAATGATAATACTTGTGGCAAGACTGCCCTAGAAACAAGTACAGAGAGTTGCGACAATCGCTATAAGAGATGTACATAAATTGTGAGATCATTTTCTTCATTTGGTAGTTGAGGGTGGAGAGGTGAACCTGATGACTTGAGGAATTTATGTGGACTAATAAGGTTCTTTAGAGGTCAGAGCTGAGGAGGAAACCCCTCCTCTATCTCTGGAAGATCCTGCTTTAATTCACACAAAAATAATCAATTAATTAATTAATTAAAGGGGGGAGAAAAAAAAGAAGAAGAAGACTGCGTTTGGCAGTGCTTCCGGATCACAGGAAACTTAACAGTGAGGAATAGGCTCTTTGGAGCTTATTGCCGGACACGCTTCCCGGTCCTGGCTCACCAGGGACCCATTACAGGATCAGTTTTATCTGTCATTTGTCAAATGTGTGTGCAAGAAGTAAGGAGAGATTGGAGAAAAGTGACAGTGAATTCCATATGCTTCCTTTCTAAATCTCTTGTATAGCAAATCTGCTTCGCCTATATGTCAAGACAGGATTTTTCAAGCTAAGGTTGGAAATTCTATGAAGGTTCTAAAATTCTGCCTGTTCTTACATCATCATTATTTTCAGAGTTTGCAGTTGAAGTATGACTAACATTTTAACTAAGCAAGGGATGCAAAAGGGCCCCTGCTTTATTTCTTTTTTCATAACTCTTTTGGTTCAACAGGAATGCTGAGGCAGCAGCTACATTAAGCATGGAGGCTCTCCCGCTATAAAATAGTTTCTTGCTCAATGATTATAAAATAAGATACTGGTTTGCTAGCCTCACACTCTGATACTGATTTTATTTTACGGTTTTTTCTTTTCTTTTTTTACTTCTAGGGTGGATACCTAACACAGGGAAGCGTATGGACTATGGGATAGAATTTCCAAGTAATTATAGTACTTGTTGTTGTTGCTGGGGGTCGTGCCTTAGTTATCTAGTGCTGCTCTAACAGAAATACCAAAAGTGGATGACTTTAACGAAGAGAACTTTATTCTATCACAGTTTAAGAGGCTAGAAATCCAAATTCAGGGATTTCTCCCCAAATTTAGTGCCAGCTCCTGGAGAACACTTTCTCTCTCTGTTGGCTCTGGGAGAAGGTCCTTGTCATCAATCTTCCCCTGGTCTAGAAGCTTTTCAGGGCAGGGACCCCGAGTCCAAAGGACATACTCTGCTCCCAGCTCTGCTTTCTTGGTGATATGAGGCCTCCATGTGTCTCTGCTCACTTCTCTTTTTTATATCTCGAAAGAGACTGACTCAAGATAGAACCTCATGCTGTAGATTGAGTCCTGCCTCATTAACATCATAAAGGTAGGATTTACAACATATAGGAAAATCATATCAGATGACAAAATGTGGCCAATCACACAATGCTGGGAATCATGGCCTAGCCAAGTTGACACACATTTTGGGGGGACACATTTCAACCCATAACTTGTTGTTACTTCAATTCTGACTCATGGTGACCTTATGTACAACGGAATGAAACATCACCCGGTCCCGTGCTGTCTTCATGATCATTTGTATGTTTGAGTTCATTGTTTTTGCTATGTTCTGCATATTAACACAAAGATCTTCTATCTGCATATTAACACAAAGATCTTCTGCTTGACTGACCTATAGTCATTAGGCCATGTCTTATATTGCAGAAGGATCAAATTAGGGTCACCTACTTTCCCACTTGGTCTCTGCTGTGACCAAATATACATGTTGAACTAGTTTAGACTAAAGTGGAATCTGATGCAGAGGTAGCCAGTTCATTTTTTTCTTTTTTCTTTTTTTTTTTATATTTTATTGTACTTGAGGAGAAGGCTTACAGAACAAATAGTTTCTCATGAAACAGTAGTACACATGTTGTTTTATGACATTGGTTAACAACCCCACAACATATTAACCCTCTAACTTCTCAACCTTTATTTTTTTTGGTGAAAATACACATAGCCAAAGATACACCGTTTCAAAAATTTCTACATACACAGTTCAGTGACATTGACTATGCTCTTCCAATTGTGCTGTTATTCTCACTTAAGATGAAGGCTTGCAGAACAAAATAGTTTCTCATTTAACAGTTACGACAAATGCTGCCCTATGAGCCAGTTCAGTTAAGAACAGGATCCATGACTAAAATACTAGTCAGACAGGTAAACCGACATAAGTAACACAGATATGCCATAATTATACTTAGTATTAATAGAAAGCAGAGAGTACCAGTATTACCCAGTGATGTTAATAAGAAACAGATATTCTGGGAAGAAGATTTGCTCTATTAACTCTCTGAAAGTTAAATTTACTTGTTAAAAACAAAGTTATCTTCACATTCAGAGAGGCAATTCTACAAAACATGATTTCAGTGCCCTCTGACTTCGCTTTCTGTATTTTTTCCACTATGTCAGAGTCTCCCCCGTTTTCTCAGAGGTCACAAGTGCTGACAATGGACCCCCTTTTCCGCTGTGGACAAAAGGTAACCAAGAAACAAATCCTGCCGAGGCATTAAGGATCTAGAAGCACCTCCCCTGAGAAGGTTTTATTCACTTATTTGTTGATTTATTTAACAAATCCTCAGTGAGTACCTAATATGTATTGAGTCCCTGGGTGGTGCAAATGGTTAACCACTCAGTTGCTAACTGAAAGGTTGGAGGTTTGAGTCTACCCAGAAGTGCCTTGGAGGAAAGTCCTGGTGATTTACTTCCAAAAACATTGAAAACACTATGGAGCACAGTTGTACTCTGACACACATGGGGTCACCATGAGTCGGAGTTGACTCAATGGCAACTGGTTAGTACATAGTAAAGTGAATGACAGAGAGTAGCACTGCTGTGCAGTATAAAGGAATACATAGTAAAATCAGAGCTGTGAAGATATTTTTGGGTGCAGCCTCTATGAAGTTAGTGTACCTCATCTACACCAATGGCTGACCCTGGCTGTGGTATCTGCTATGACTTCTTCTGAACAGACTTCCCACTGAAAAATCAAGTTGCTCCATTGACAGACCAACTATTTTATTTGTGACGATGCAGACCTAGTAGTTCCTGAGAACCCTCATGTTGGGCATGGCTTCACTTATTGGTGCTTTCACCAATAAAGTAAGATGGAACAGCACAGGAAGTCATAAAAGTCAACTAGCTACTAGATTATCACCTCTGGTAAAATGACTTTATTAAGTAAAAGCTTATTTTGATATTTTAGCTATACCTACATACTGATTTATTTACATTTGGAGGTTACCTTTTAGTTTTTGTCTGTCCAGCATCCTTTCTTTAAAGAACCACACCCACCAAGTGGGGTTGTCTGCTATATACCTTGATCTCTCCTGAGACATTGCTGGTCATCTGACTCAATCCAGCCAATAAGAGTACTGTTCCCCTTAGAGAAAGTGCTTGGTCCACGAGTGGGCGTGTTACCAAAACTGGGCCAATCAGTCTTTCTTTTCATGGACTGAAATGGCTGGAGACTAAGAAATAGAGGAGAGAGTTGGGGGCAGAGAGAAAAAGAGAGAGATCCCATGCACGTATATTCTGGAATTTCCAGGGTTACCTTTCCCACTGTATGTAGAAACCCTGACTGAGAATAAGGTTAACATAGAAGAAAGCATAGCTAAGAGGTACAGGGAGAAATGGAGTTCTGATGACATCACTTCAATTTCTGGATCCAACTAGTCCTGAAATCAAACCATCTCTTCTGTTTTCCAGTTGAGCCAAATGTTTTGCTTTCTACTACACTGATTTTAATATGAGTCTCTACCATTGACTTATAATTTAGTCACTCTAGAAAACAAAAGACTATGGCTTGGTGGTTTGAATTCCTTTCACCTTCAAGTTTATCACCAATACAGAGCAGCATTCATACACACACACACACACACACACACACACACTGAAATAAATAACATAGAATTGATTTAGCAAAAACGAATCTGTTTTCTGGAAAGAGGCATATTGTGTGTACGTACTATACCTGTGACTTCCACGTCAAGTATTAACACAGGTATTTGAGAAACAATGATATTCATTCCAGTGAACCTGTAACGGGGCGGCATGGTACAGAGGAGAGAGCATTCCACTGGGAGTTAGAATGGGAAAAGTCTACCGAATTGCCTGCAATGAGTGTGCTTAACTTTTAAAACAGAATGGGGGCAGCTCCATTTTGGAAGTTAAACCAGGAAGGTCTGGGCTTTACTTTCAGTTCTGCCACAAGCTAGCTCTTTGGCTACAGACAAATCTTTCAAAATCTTTAGTCTTCAGTTTCCTCTTTTGTAAAATGAGGGGGCTAGAGAAGTGGTTTTCACATGGAACTTGGATGTTCCCTAGGTGTTCATGGAGCACTCTGAGGCAGATGTGAGATGGGACAACAAAGTAGGGTTCCCATCCTCCTTCAGCCCTGCTCACTAAACTGGAAGAACTCTAAACATATGTTTTATCTCCTGAGCTTTAATGTCAACTTTCAGCTGAAAAGTTGTTTAAAGTAAGGGGAAAAAAAAGAGTTTGAAACCATAGGGCTTGATGATCCCTAAGTCCCTTTCCATTTTAACACTTTGAAGTTAATCCCCAAATTAAAATTTCTAACAGAAATACAGTGCTCTGTTCATATAAAACAACTGTCCTCAGTAATTGCTTTTACTTAACCCAAGCATGTTTTATACGTTTATAGATTCAGAATTTCTACCTTTGTGAAGAGTGACATATACAAAGTAAAAAACAAAACTTAGTTTAGGAGTTCAATTTGGTGTTTTAGATACTCAGATTCAGGAC
Organism: Dugong dugon; assembly: GCA_030035585.1. Taxonomy (NCBI): domain Eukaryota; kingdom Metazoa; phylum Chordata; class Mammalia; order Sirenia; family Dugongidae; genus Dugong; species Dugong dugon. The sequence goes on from CM057466.1 coordinate 6,650,821, forward strand.
ACTTAAAGGCTAGAGAAAGTAAAAACCCAATTTATGTCACTGTAACATCAACGATAAAGTGAGAAGTTTGATCAAGATTATTAGAGAAGAGGGGAAACATGGCACTATAGTCAGAAGCACCACACTGTCCCTCCACAGCAAAGATCAGAAAAACTAAGTCAAACAGAGTCACACATCAATCCTGAAACCCTAAGCATCAAATGAAGAGATAAAGAACTCAGCCAAGCACTGAATGGAATAAGAAACTGACCGAGAACAGAGAGTGAGGAGAAATACATGCAGAGTTTCCCTATCAGCTACTGCAGCATGGATCTACCGTCTCGGACTCCTACTGGAGATCAGTGAACAGGGGGTACAAGAAAGCAGCTTCATGGAGCTTCCAGCAAGAGACAGAAAAACTCGTAACCAGCAATATAAGCTTTCCCACCCCGCACCCTTCTTCACCCCCACTTAGCCTCCTCTGCTTCCTGCAGCCATGGTCTCCTGGCCAGGAAGCACCAGCTTCACCCTGGTGTCACTCGGATTCCACCTGCCCGCACCGGCCAGCTCCCTGAGTGCCTTTTGTTAGCTGCTGATGTTGCATTTTTCCACATCTTTAGATTTCTTCCTTAATGCTCACCACGTCCCCCTACTTTCTCTCAAATACCTGGCTTCATGTGCCATCTTTGCTTCTTCCTGAAAGGCTGCAAAACACTGCTCAGCTGTGAAACTGCTTCCTGGCCTGTGCCATCACACTGGTGGGACACCCAGGACATTTTTGTTTGTTTGTTTGCTCTGATTTGTTCTGTTTTGATTTGTTTGTTTGTTTTCTTTTCCTTTTCTCAGCTTGGGAGCCCCTTCTAGGTGGGCAGTACCACACAGCTTGGAAGCTACTCCCTTACTCTGTGCAGACGTACAGGACATCCCTGGGAGCATTTCTTTTTTCTTGTTTCTTTATTTTTGGTTTTGGTTTTTTTTTTTTGTTTGTTTGTTTTGTTTTCTTCTCTCTCTATTCCATTTTTGTCTTTCTTCATTTCCAGTTTCTTGATTTATTCATTGTTTTCTTTTACCCTTTTTCTTCCTTTTTTTTCATTTTTGTTTTTCCCTATTTCTCAGTCTCTCATCTCTCCACTCCAGTAGCAAGCTCCCTTGGCACTCTTTTTTGTTTGTTTGTTTTTGGCTCCTGTTCCTCTCTCTCCTCTTTCCCATACCCATCTTAGTTCCACACTTCACAATCTACCCCCTTCTTCCTGCCTACCTGCACCATGTGCTGAACATCACACTCCCAAGCAGCACAGGCACGGCCTACTGCAACCTGCCCTGCACTGATTCCTGGTCTGCACTGTCAGCCCTGGTGGGTGCCACAAACAACCCATCCCAGCAACGCCCCTTCAGCTGAACCTGCCCTGCCGTACCATACCTGAGTGGCTGACCCTGCCCATTGGAGAAGGAGGTGAAAAGTGTCATGCCCACAGACAAGCAAACAGCAAAGAATGCACAGCCAGCCTGCTCAGACATAACCAAATAAAACAAAAAAGCAGGATGAAACAAACAAATCTACAATCAATAAACAAGGAAAATAACCACTGAATGCCCCGAAGACAGCATATAATATCAACACATTTACAAAAACAGGACAGGATGGTTCCAGTAGGCATCCAAAATAAAACACCACATGACTTTACAGTAGGAGAAAAGGCACTAGACCTAACTGATTGGGAAGTCAAATCTCTAATATTCAGAATTATCCAAGAGTTGAAGCAAAAAGCAGACAAAATTGAGGAAAAAATAGACAAATTCATGGAAAATACAGACAAAAAAATGGAAGAATTCAAGAAAATAAAACAGGAACAAAACGCTAACATAAATTCACAACTAGAAATCAAACAAAGACAACAATTAGAAATCCAAAAGATAAACAACAAGATTTCAGAAATGGACAGTTTCATAGAAGGGCTGAGGAGCAGATTTGAAACGATAGAAGATAGGATCAGCAAAATTGAAGACAAACACTTGGATATAACTGAGGAAAAATCAGAAAAAAGAACGATGAAAAATGAAGAAACCCTGAGAATTAGGTGGGATACAATCAAAAGCAAAAATTTTCGAGTGATCAGAGTTCCAGAACAGGGGGAGAAAACAGAAAACACAGAGAGGATCATTGAAGAATTGCTGACAGAACACTTCCCCAATATCATGAAAGATGTAAAGCTGACCATCCAAGAGGCTCAACAAACCCTATATGGGGTAGACTCCAAAAGAAAATCACCAAGGCATATCATAATCACACTCGATAAAACCAAAGACAAACAAACAATCCTGAGAGCAGCTTCAGAAAAACAAAAAGTCACATACAGAGGAGAAACAAAAAGACTAAGCTTGGATTATTTGGTAGAAACCATGCAGGCAAAAAGGCAATGGGATGACATATATAATACCTTGTAAGAAAAGAATTGCCAGCCAAAAATAATATATCCTGTAAAACTATCATTCAAATCTGATGGTGAAATTAGGACATTTCCAGATAAACAGAAATTAAGGGACTATGTAAAAACCAAACCAAAATTACAAGACTTATCTGAGAAAAGCAACATCAGATCACAGACTGAATACAGGACACAGGATTGTACTAGCCAGATACCAACATAGGAAATGAATTCTTAAGGTCTATGCAAAAGCAAAATAATTACAACAGGGAACCAGAGAGGTTAATCTGTAAATGACAACAGCATCAGAACAATAAAAGAGGGAATAAATGGTGTAGGTATAGGACCTTCTAATGGAGAGGAAGGCAAGGCAATACCAAGTAATAATAGACTGGTTCAAATGCAGAAAGATAAGGGTAAATTTCAAGGTAACCACAAAGAAAGTTAACAAACCTACTCATCAAAATAAAGAAGAAAAACATAAAGTCTCAGTAAAAACAAAACCTACAAAAACAAAAGAAATGAAAAAAATCCACAAACAAAAAGAACTCAGCACAGGAGAGTAAGAGGAACGAAGAAAACGTCAGCATCACAGAAAAAGCACTACAAAATGCAATCCCACTCCTAGGAATATATTTAAGAGAAATAAGAGCTGCCACACAAATAGACATACGCTCTCTCATATTCATTGCAGCACTGTTCGCAATAGCAAAAAGATGGAAACAACTTAGGTGCTCATCAGCAGATGAATGGATAAACAATCTATGGTACATACAATGGAGTATTATGCAACAATAAAGAACAATGATGAATCTGTGAAGCATCTCATAATATGGATGAAACGGGAAGACATTATGCTGAGTGAAATAAGTAAATCACAAAAGGACAAATATTGCATGAGACCTCTACCGTAAAAACTCGTGTAAAAGTTTACACACTAAAAGAAACAATCTTTGTTACGAGGTATGGGATGGGGGGGGGGGCTAAATAGACAATAGATAAGTGGTAACTTTGGTGAAGGGTAAGACAGTACACGATAATGGGGAAGCCAGCACAACTTGTACAAGGAAAGGTCATGGAAGTTCCATAGACACATCCAAACTCCCTGAGGCACTGAATTGCTGGGCGGAGGGCTGTGGGACCCATGATCTCGGGGAACATCTAGCTCAACTGGCATAACACAGTTTATAAAGACAGTGTTCTGCATTCCACCTTGGTGAGTAGTGTCTGAGGTCTTAAAAGCCTGTGAGCGGCCATCTAAGATACTCCAACTTGTCTCACCCCTTTGGGAGCAAGGGAGCATGAAGAGAACAAGATACAAGGAAAAGATTAGTCCAAAGGACTAATGGACCACAGCCACCATGGCCTCCACCAGACTGAGTCCAGTACAGCTAGACGATGCCCGGCTGCTCTGACTGGGATCACAATAGAGGGTCCTGGACAGAGCTGGAAAAGGATGCAAAACAAAATTCTAACTCACAAATAAAGACCAGATTTACTGGCCTGACAGACTGGAGAAACCCCAAGAGTATGGCCCCTGGACACCCTTTTAGCTCAGTGGTGCAGTGACTCCCAAAGTTCACCGTTCAGCTGAATATTGGACAGCCTCATAAAACAAAACAGGACTAACGAGGCACAGCAGTCCAGGGAGAAGGACTAGAAGGCAGGAGGGGACAGGAAAGCTGGTGATAGGGAACCCAAGGTTGAGAAGGGACGGTGTTGACATGTTGTGGGGTTGTTATAGGGCAATATGTGTACTAACTGTTTAATGAGAAACTATTTGTTATGCAAACCTTCAACTAAGGTAAAAAAAAAAAAATAGAATTAACTATGCAAGATCAAATTGACAACAGCAACTCAAAAGGTTTATGGGAAGCCTAGGGGGCAGTGAGTTGAAGATAACAGTGATAGAGTAATTTGGAAAGAAATAGTGAGAATAGCAGCACTACTGGAAGAATGTAATCAATGTTACTGAATTGTACATGTAGAAACTTTTGAAATGGTGTAACTTGGGCTATGCATATGTTCATCAAAAAAAAAAAAAAGTTCCTCCAAGGTCGAGAAGGGAGAGTGTTGACATGTCCTGGGGTTGTTAACAAATGTCATAAAACAATATGCGTACTGAGTGTTCAATGAGAAACTATTTGTTCTGTAAACCTTCATCTAAAGTACAAAAAAATTATATAAAAAAAGATTATTAGAGAAGATTAATGACTTATGTATTTCTAAGACACACAGAAGTCTTCAACCTGGTACCCACTAGAAAGTAGTAAAAGGTGTTTTGTTTTTATCATCACTAATAAACATTAGCTCTATTCCTACTCTATGCTGGAAACTATTTATTTCAGCTACCTGTGATATATAAACAGCTATGATACATTTCTTATTTAGCTGGGAACACACATGAACTTAAAGATAAATATACCTGCAAAGTTGTAAGTACTAAGCGTCCAGAGATTAAATTTTCTATGTCCAAAACAAGTGACTTAATTAGAACCTCACTAGCTCAAGTTCCAAACCTTTAAATTACTGGGTTTAACATAAAACCTCATTTTACTTCTTGGTGGATTAGAGAGGGATATTATTTTACTAGAAGACGCTGAGCATCCTGCAGAGACAAGGCATCTGAAGGACAAGTCTTTGCCTTACCAACTCTCCGCAGACACTCATATTTATGAAGAGTCTAAAAACAAGTAACATAATTAGGAAATGACATGTTCCTTCAGCTCTTTTTAATTTGTATCCCCTTGGTATTGTGCCTATCAAAGTGGAAGACTTGTGGGGGAAGATACTTGGCTCCTGAGAATTCTGAGGATAAAATGATTATCAATTTTGGTCTATTTTTCTGAGCTACCTTGCTTCTTCCTTGGCATTTCCTGTGCCAAACACCTGGCAGAGGTACAGCATAGTTCCACCAGAGGAGTCAATGGGATGATTCTTTTTCTTTCACCAGGCAGAGATGGTGCCTTCTAACACAGGAGTTTTCACTCAGATCTCAGCTGTGGTAACCTAAAGGTCTTGTACATACAAATAGTCAAACAAAAGTAAATGAGGCTTTTCAATTAGGTTGCCTGGGTTGCCATTGGTTAACCTGGCTGCATCTCAGCTTTAGATGATGAAAAATCATCCAAACCTCTCTGATGAAAGTCCCGATGCCGTGGCACGTGGATGCTGTGGGAATCACCAGGAAGGGAATAAGGAGCCCTCACTGGTCCAGCCTAGCATGCAGCCCTCCTGCTGGAGCAGTGGCTGGCTTGCCACAACAACTGGGCGTTCTCCCTGAGTCCCCCAGTTCCTGGCTGAGCACAGCCATTCTGTGATTTATGTTACATGGCAATGCCTCCAGGAAAAAAATGCTGCCAATAATCACTCGCTATGGAGGACTGGGAAAAAGCTTTTTTTTTTTTTCTCTCCCCCACCCCCCGCCTTTCTTTTCTCTCCTGTTTTATCTTCTTCCTTTCCCTTTTTTCTCTTTCTTCCCCTTCCTTCCCTCTCCCCACTGCTGTTTGTGCCCATGAGTCCATTCGATTCATAGTGACCCTATAGGATACAACTGCCCCATAGGGTTTTCTAGGCTGTAATCTTTACGGAAGCAGATCACCAGGTCTCTTCTCCCGCAGAACGGTTGGTGGGTTTGAACCACTGAGCTCTTAACCACTTCGCCACCAGGGCTCCTTTACTCTTGCCTAGATCTTTCCAATGATACACTTGTTTACTAGCCGCTGTAAAGGTAGCAAAATAAAACCTGACTGTGAATTCTTCTCCTTTCTTTCCCCTCAAATCTAAGTACAAAGTTTGGAAAAACACACAAATACATCACATTGTCTTTAAAGAAATGAAGAAATTAATCGATGAAGTTTTAATAGCTAAGAAAACCTAAGGGCGAATAAATAGGTAGAGTCCCTGGGTGGTGCAAGCGGGTAATGCTTGGCTGCTAACCAAAAGGTTGGAGGTTCAAGTCCACCCTGAGGTGCCTTGGAATAAAGGACTGGAGATCTACTTCTGAAAAATCAGCCAGTGAAAACCCTATGGAGCACAGTTCTACTCTGACACACAAGGGGCCACCATGAGTTGGAGATGACTGGATGACCTTTTTTAATGAATAGGTAAGTTCAAAATCTGAGAGATGAGACTTCCAAAACGCAGGTATTTATTTAAAAAAAATTATTTTACAAAATTTTAATGCCAATAATATCCAAGGCACTATGAGAGATACCCAAATTAAAAAAAAAAAAAAAAAAAACCACAATGAAGGTTAAAATACAATAAAATTTTTACATTTAGAAGTATACTTTCTGGTAGGCAGGAATATATTAGGACACATGAGATTCCTGAGCCTAAAGTTGCCAGGGAAATGTTAACGGTAAAGAGTCAAATCAGACACTAGGAGAGAGCCTGGACACTTAATATACTTCACATAACTAATTTAGTAGCACCTACAATTTTCACAGGGATTTTTAATATTAATATTTCCATTTTGCAAATGAGGAAACAGAAGCTCTTCTGAATTAAATACATAACTAGAAATTAGCAGGGTAGTATTTGAATCCAGGTCTCTTTGCACTAAAGCAGGTGCTTGTTCTAGCATATCACATAGGAAAGAGAACCATACATAACTCATTTAATGGCATTTGATTGACGATGAAAGTGATGTAATTAACTACAATAAACTGCTTAGATCCCGTTTCCTCAGGGAGCGGAGGGAGAAGTTGGCCATGGCCTGCCAGGCCTTAGTTATCCTCCATGCATGGACTCTGTGCTTCTGTGATCCAGTCCAACCTGATTTGGTGAGAGGCAGAATGCGGGAGATAAGAACACTTACTCCTCACTTATCTTCTATCTCTTTATCTGACATTTGCATTTATGGCAATGGTAAAAAAAAGTCTACTATCAAACTATTTTTTGCATTAACGACTTAGGTCTGGCAGTCATGAACACCGAGGTGTGAGGCAAGGATAATACTGGCTATGATAGTTAAGGTTATGTGTCTTCATTTTCAGTGGTTTGGCAGTTATGTAATGATGGAGTCATCCTCCATTTTCACGTAACACCAATTTTCCCATCACAACCTGGTCTTTGGAACCTAACCATTTCAGTAATTGAGGAGTGGGTATACATTGTTACTTTCTCGTTTTCTTCAAGGCTTTGCTCAAATGTTACCTTAGCAGGGAGGACTTCTCTATTACACGACTGTAAATTACAAATGTCCATTCCCTCTACCTCCAACTCCCCTACCATCTTTCCATCTTTCCCTCCATGGCATTATCACCATGTGACATACTATGTATTTTTTCTTATTTATGCTCTTTATTGACTGTCTTATCTAGAGTCTAGTTTCCATTAGGATACATTTTTTTTTTTAATAATCAATAAAACCATTTACTGCTCTCTCCCCAACATCTAGAAGGCAAATGTAGTTGTTATTGGCTGCCTTTGAGTCAGCCCCAGATTCATGGTGACTCCATGACAATGGAACAAAATGCTGCCCAGTCCCACATCATCCCCATGAGTGGTTGCAGATTAGACCATTCTGAAATACACTGATTTTCAGAAATAGATTGCCAGGCCTTTCTTCCTAGTCTATCTTAGTCTGGAAGCTCCACTGAAGCCTGGTTGGCATCAGAGCAACATACAAGCTTCCACTGTCAAATGAGCAGTGACTGTACATGAGGTGCATTGACCAGAAATCGAACCTGTGTCTCCTGCATGGAAGGAGAGGATTCTACCACTGAACTACCATTGCCCTCAAAGCAAGTAGACTATGTTAAACAAATAATTATTGAATGTATTAGTCTTTACTAATCATTAGGCAGCATGAGGTCCTAGAAAGATTTCAAGGGATATTATTCTTATTTCCACAACCTAATTTAGGTGTTCTTCTTGTCGCTTTGTAAAATGAGAATATTGACCCCAAACTGATGACAACAGTTCTTCCTGAGGAGGGATCTGGGACTGGAAATTGTGGTCAAAAGAGCTTCCAGTTCATCTATGTCGTTTCAGTTTATCTAAGGGCTTCCAGTTTATCTATGTCATTCCAGTTTATCTTCCAGTTTATCATGAACTATTCGTAAAACTAAAAACACAAAATAAGTAAAAATAAGGGAATGAGTTGGAATCAGCTTCATTACCTTATTGTTATTCTTATTTTCCCTAGTGAAATTTGCATAGCACCTTCCAACATGCTTTGCATATGATTGATGATCAGTGAATGCTTCAATGAATAAAAGGCTTGTCAATAATAATAACAAGTCTACTGTGGTAGGCACACTACATTAGAATTAAAACTATAGGAGCAAAACGCATGAATGGTTGGGATATGACATATCATTAATATTTTTACAAAGTCCTTCCTCAAAATTCAAATTATATAAATACAGTTTCATTTATTTTTCACAGTCCAAGGTATTGGAAAAGCCTTGTGTTACTGCCTCTCCCTTTTGGAGGGCAATGAAATAGTACTACTACTACCACCATGACAAATATTAATAGCACAAATACAGTGTATCAGTCACTATACTACACACATACACACACGTGTGCACACACACACATATATATTATATACCACACACAGTGCCATACATTATATGTACAGTACTATATATATATACAATATATATGTGTGTGTGTGTATGTACGTGTGTGTGTGTGTGTGTGTGTGTGTGTGTGTGTGTGTGAGTCATGGTAGCGCAGGGGTTAAGCATTCGGTTGATACCTGGAAGGTCAGCAGTTCAAACCCACCAGCCACTCTGCAGGAGAAAGATACGATGATCTGCTTCCGTAAAGATTACAGCCTTGAAAACTCTATGGCGTAATTCTACTCTGTTCTATAGGGTCACTATGAATACCATGAATTGGAATCAACTTGATGGCAATGGGTTATAGGTAGCAAGAGAGTCCTGGTGGTGCTGTGGTTAACTGCTCACCTGCTAAATGAAAGATGGGTAGTTTGAACCCACCAGTCTGGTCTACAGGAGAAACATGTAGCAATCTGCTTCCATAAAGATTACATCCTAGGAAAGCTTATGGGGCAATCCTACTCTGCTCTATAGGGTCACTATGAGTGGGAATTGACTCGATAGCATACAACAACAGCAATATGTGTGTGTGTGTATATGTGTGTGTGTATTTGATTTTTAAAATAATTTTAGATTTCTTGGATGTGAAGTTTGTGCCGTTCACTAATTTTGGAAAATTCTTCACCATTATCATTTCAAATATAACTTCTACCTTTTTCTCTCTTCTTCTGGGATTTTACCCTCTTGTGGTCTCACAAAGATCTTGGATGCTCTGGTCGATGTTTTTTCACACTTTGTTTCTCTTTGTGCTTCATTTTGGATAATTCTTACTGATCTGTCTTATTGTTCAGTGATCGTTTTTCCTCCAGCCTCTTGATAAGCTCATCAAATTAATTCTTCACCTCTGATATGTTTTCCATTTCTAGTATTTCTCTTTGGCTCTCTTTTAATAGTTCCCATCTCTCTGCTGAAATTCCCCATTTATTCATTTCATGTTGTCCAACTTTCCTACTAAATCATTTAGTGTATTTATCGTAGTAATTACTCTTTTCTGCTATTTCTAATATTTGGGTAATCTCTAGGTCTGTTTCTATTGCCTATGTTATCTCTTAAAGATGCAGTCTATTTTCTTGCTTGTAATCAGCTCATAATAGTTTATTATACGCCAAAAATCATGCATAACAGAATAATAGATACTGAGGAAAATGATGCTTTTGCACCAAGACAAAAGTCCATATCTTTTACTTCCAGGCTCCTAATATCAAGGGTTTGGTCAGTCTAGACTGTCATGGATCTGAGCCTTGGGTGGGTTGTTTTAGTCACCTAAGTACACTACTGGCTTTGAGTTCCTCCAACGATAGACTGACACTGTCTTGGTCTTAATGTAAGGTCTGGCGTGCAACAAGGATTTTCTCAGTTCTCCTGTTCTGCCCCAGACTCTGGGAGGATTTGAATTCCGTGAATCTCAGCTCTCCTGCCCTTCTTTTAATTGTAGATGATAACTAATTTATATTCAGTGTGAAGTGCAAAGTGTTTTTCTTCGTTTTCTTGCTCCTTCTTCAGACTTAGACTGACCCTGTGCAAGTGCACCTGAATCACTTGCTGCTGTCCCTCTCCCAGTGGCAGGTTGTTGCTTGCTGCTTGGTATGTGGTGTAAGGCATGGAATCCCTCTCTACAAATAATGCAAAGATTTTAGATTATGTTCACTAACATTTCCTGTCCTTCTATCTTCCTTCATATCATCGTATTGTATTATAACCAAAAAAACAAAAACAAAAACAAATCCACTGCCATGGAGTCGATTCCAACTTACAGACACCCTGCAGGACGGAGTAGAACTGTCCCATAGTGTTTCCAAGGCTGTAAATCTTTATGGAAGCAGATGGTCACATCTTTCTCCCAGAAAGACACTGGTAGGTTCAAACTGCCAACGTTTCGGTTAGCAGCCGAGCACTTTAACCACTGTGCCACCAGTAGTTAAATACTATATATGGTATAACGTTATTGTTAGGTGCTGTTAGGAGAGTTCCAACTCCTAGCGACCCTAGGTACAACAGAACCAAACACTGCCCAGTCTTCACAGTCATTGTTATGTTTGAGCCCAGAGTTGCAGCAACTGTGTCAATTCATCTCTTTGAAGGCCCTCCTCTTTTTAGTGACCTTCTACTTTACAAAGCATGATGTCCTTCTCCAGGGACTGGTCCCTCTTGATAACATGTCCAAAGTATGTGAGAAGTCTCACCATGCTTGCTTCTAAGGAGCATTCTGGCTGTACTTCTTCCAAGACAGATTTATTTGTTCTTTTGGCAGTCCGTGGTATATTCAATATTCTTCACCAACACCATAATTCAGAGGCATCAGTTCTTCTTCAGTCCACCTTATTCATTGCCCAGCTTTCATATGCATATGAGGAGGCAATTGAAAACACCATGGCTTGGGTCAGGAGCACCTTGGTACTCAAAGTGATATCTTTGCTTGTTAACACTTTAAAGAGATATTTTGCAGCGGATTTGCCCAATGCAGAGAGTCATTTGATTTCTTGACTGCTGCTTCCATGGATGTCAATTGGGGATCCAAGTAAAATGAAATCCTTGACATTTCAATCTTTTCTCCATTTATCATGATGTTGCTTATTGGTCCAGTTGTGAGGATTTTTGTTTTCTTTTATGTCGAGGTGTAATGCATACTGAAGGCTGTGGTCTTTGAACTTCATCAGTAAGTGCTTCAAGTCCTCTTTACTTTCAGCAAGCAAGTTTGTGTTATCTGCATATCGCTGGTTGTTAGTGAGTCTTCCTCCAATTCTGATGCCGCATTCTTCTCCATATAGTCCAGCTTCTTGGATTATTTGCTCAGCATATAGATTGAATAAGTATGGCGAAAGGCTACAACCCTGGCACACACCTTTCTTGACTTTAAACCACGCGGTATCCCCTTGTTCTGTTTGAACAGCTGCCTCTTGGTCTAAATACAGCTTCCTCATGAGCACAATTAAGTGTTCTGGAATTGCTATTCTTTGCAATATTATCCACAATTTGTTACGATCCACACAGTTGAATGTCTTTTCATAGTCAAAACACAAGCAAACATCTTTCTAATTACCTGCTTTCAGCCATGATCCATTTGATATTTTTCCTGTCTTTTCAATGACCTCTTGCTTTCTTCATGTATGATGTCCTTGATGTCATTCCGCAACTCATCTGATCTTCAATCTTTAGTGTTCAATGCCTCAAATCTATTCTTGAGATGATCTGTAAATTCAGGTGGGGTATACTCAAGGTTGTACTTTGGCTCTCATGGACTTGTTCTAATTTTCTTCAACTTCAACTTACATATGAACAATTGATGGTCTGTTCCACAGTCAGCCACTGGCCTTGTTATGAATGTTGTTGAGCTTCTCCATCATCTCTTTCCACAGATGTAGTCAATTATACTACATATAATACTATTGTATTATAGTCACCTCTAATTTTTAATTTCCAAATTAACCATCATTTTTTTATTCATGGCCTATTTGTAACTAATAAAATGTTTTCCAATATTTCTATTTAATATTATTTCTTGCATTTCAATCCTTCCTTGTAGGTTTACTTTCCCTCTTATTGGAAAATATTTTCCCCCAGGGTCTGTGAGTATTATTGTAGTATTTATTTGTCTGAGTATGTTTTTATTTTGCACTCAATCTTGAATAATATTTTTACCTTCACTGATTTCTAGGTAGCTTACAGTTATTTTCCCTTAACTCTTTAAAATAATCATCTCATGTTTTTCCTGGAAGCTACTATTACTGACAGGTGGTTTTCAATAAGATTGATCATTATTCCTTGGTGGCAATCTGCTTTTACTATGGATGCTTTGAGCTTTCTTTCCCTTTGTCTTTTATGTTTTATAGTTTCATCATAATGTATCTGGACTCTTGAATATTTTTATTGTTGGAATTTTTTTGTCTGAATATGCTTTTATAATCTATGACTTATATTTTAAGTTCTGGAAAAGTTTTCAGACTCACTTAAATTAATATCTCTCCTAAGTTCTTTTTATTCTATCTTGGAATTCCTATTAGAAATATTTTGAACCTAATTCCATCTTTTATGTCTCCTATCATTTTACTTTTCATATATGTTTCATATGTTTACTAACCTGTGGTTCATCCTGGGTGGTTTACTTAGATCTGTCTTCCAATTCTCCCTTCTACCACGTTTAACACAGAACATTCTCTTTCATGGAGGGTTTGTTGTTGCTGTCCCATTGAGTGTGTGTGTGTGTGTGTGTGTGTGTGTGTGTGTGTATAATTTTAGCAGTTATATATTATTCCTTTTAAATGTTCCTGTTCTTTTTTCATGCTATCCTGTTCATGCTTCATCACTTGTTGGAAAATTTAAGCATACTCTTTTTAAAGTCCTTTTTAGATTGCTCTACAATCCGTACTTCCTCAAGTGTAATCCTTCTACAGTGGGCCTCCACACTGTTTTTAATGGCATCCAATTTCCTCATGAGCTTTATACTTTTTTAATCTGTAAAGTCATCTTGAATGGAAATTGTCACCTGCAAGAAGAAGCCCTAGGTTAAGGATGTATTCCTAATGGGTAATCAGTTCTACTTCTACTGTGAATTTCTACTTTCAACTTCAATTCACCTCAATGTGTTTTCTTTTAATTTTTGACTGTGGGAGATTTCCCTGTTAGTTACTGACTCTCAAACATACCCTTTCCTTATGAGTGCCTTGGGTTAACTTGAAAAACTCCATTGTAGGCATGTCTGTTTAGCTTTGTGCCATTTGTGAAGGAGAATTTCCAAGGAATAAGAACATTACTATCATTTTTATCTTTAGCCCAAGGAAAGAGACAATTGGTGAATTATTAAGAATGATTTTTATAGTTTTATTAATTATCATTATTTTCATTTTCCTTGTCTAATTGAATAGAAATGGTAGAAAATCACAGATAATATTATCTGCCCTTTAAATGCAGAAGTCATAAAATGGAATTTAATCTTTTATGGTACAAAGATATAATGTGTGTGTATGTGTGCATGCTTACACAGACATATCTGATATATTTAGATTATGTTAAAAATCTACTTTTTATTGTTTTAAGTAAAATAAGTACTAACAAAGTTATCTGTGCCCTCTATCTATGAATACTCATAATTAACATGTTCACTATGATTACTATCATACCTATCCATGATAACAGAGTTATCTATGAGCTTATCTAAATTTATTTTAGAAAAATATGTTCTTATTTCAATAATGCAATTACTAGTTAAAGTATTTCCAGAATTTATCCTGGAAATTATTTCTAAGAACTTGGTACCAAGACAACAAATATTTATGTGCCAACACTGGGTCCAGATATCAACAATTAAAGTGTGTGATTAAGCTAGGTATCATTGTCTTTAGTAAAAAAAAAAAATCATAAAGTAGTAAAGATTCTTCTTCGATTGCTCATAAATTCATCAGTGAATGAAAAGTTCTCCAAAAGAGTGAAAAGAAGAAGAGCATAGCATTCAAGTAGAGTGAACTCTTTTGAAGGATAAAACATTTGATTTTATAAACAACTCATATTTTTTATAAATTAGTTTTGTTATTTATTATCACTCCGTGTGTGTGTGTGTGTGTGTGTGTGTGTGTGTGTGTGTGTGTGTGTGTGTTTACGTGCATGTACTTAACAACCCTGGAGTCAGACAGTGTATTTTCTTGTCTAATTTAATCTAAACATTAAACCTGAATATCTGTTTATAGTGTCTTCACATTTGACAAACCTCATTAAGCATTTTACAGTTGAAATTGCTGCACAGTTTCTAGCACTTATTTCTTCTGAATTAGACACAGTACAATTCTTGTGGTACTTCAGCAGTTAATCTGCTGGAACACACTGAAGAGACAAAAGATGCAAAACTAAGTTATTTATTTTTTTTAAATAGGAAAAAGAGGTTTATCCTCATCCATTTTCAAAAGCAACTCTATTTATGTCATGTTTCCAGAGAACTGAATCATGTATCCTATGGAAAAAATAACCAGAACAGTTGTGTATTCTGCTCTAAGAAAGCCCAACATTACATTGAAATCATGAATGCAAAACAAATAAATTAGGGGATGATATTTACATTGAAAATTAGGATGTTTTACTTTGGAAGACATTCACTGATAGACTTTTAAATTGAAAACTCCTCCAATGCATTTGCATGTATTTAAAATTAACTACTTGATCTGATGCTAAAGTGCAAATATTGATGGTTATTACCACATAAATATCAACTAAGAAATGAAGAAAAAATAATATCAGTTTATTAAAAACAAGTTTACCTATAGATCTTCAACTAGGTGTCTGTTGCAAAAGAGTTAAGAACAGCTTTTTTTTTTTTTTTTTCTGGAAGGCATGGCATCTTATCAAAATTATTATTTTGCCTCTAACCCCCATTCCCTCCATGCACCTGTGTGTGTGTGTGTTTTCTCTACACCTTGAAGCATCCTTTAATCTATCACTATTTGCTTTGCTTTTTGCTATCTCTTTGGCCAAATTCGAGGTAAACACAATAAATGAATGATGATACAGAGGAGTGACTATAGTCATTTTTGGATTATAGTCAGGTTTCCTCCCTTTTAGGACTTTGGTCTCGGAAGAAGAGGACTCTGATAAAAAACAGTAATTTGGTGAAGCAAGCCTCATTAATAATTTCTAGAAGAATAGCCTCCTACTCTTTGATGTCATTAGTATTTGGAGTTTCCTATGCCCTGGTGGTGTAGCAGTTAAGAGCTCAGCTGTTAACCAAAAGGTCGTGAGTTGAAATCCACCAGGTGCTCCTTGGAAATTCTATGGGGCAGTTCTATTCTGTCCTACAGGGTCGCTAGGAGTAGAAATTGACTCAACTGCAACCGGTTTATGCAAGATAAATAGGAGTCCCTGGGTGGTGCAAACAGTTACACACTTGACTATTTGCCAAAAGGTTGGCAGTTCAAATCCACCCAGTGGCTCTTTGGGATACAGGCCTGGTGATCTGCTTCCGAAAGGTCACAGCTTTGAAAATTCTATAAAGCATTTCTGCTCTGCACACATGGGGTTACCATGAGTTGGAACCAACCTGACGGCAACTAACAACAACATACAAGATAAACACGAAAAATTTCAGAAATGCAAAAATGATTTTGTAATTTTCCCCTCATATGGATATCTAGATGAATAAGTTATTTAAAATATTTTTCTCAATGTGAAAGAAGCAGTAAATCATAGCCCAGTAAAAATAAAAAATAATAATAATAATATTAATTGAGCACCTACTCAGGCTCTGTAGTAAAGGCTTTAGACTATATTTTCCCCTAAACCCTCCGTACACACAAACAGAAAGAGAGAAAGTTATTAGAGAGTAACTGTTACATCCTCTTTTTATGGAAAAAGAAACTCAAGCACAAAAGGTAACAAAATTTGCCCCAAATCAAACATCTAGTAAACGAATCAGACTGGAATATAATTCATATTCATATAGTCTGACCTCAGAATTTACGCTCTGAAACCAAGATATGCTAGACCT
Source organism: Dugong dugon (assembly GCA_030035585.1). Lineage (NCBI taxonomy): Eukaryota > Metazoa > Chordata > Mammalia > Sirenia > Dugongidae > Dugong > Dugong dugon. Next base: position 6,667,272 of record CM057466.1, read on the forward strand.
TAAAGTTATTCTAAATATCAGGTTCAAGGTAATACAAAATAGTAATAATAATAATTGTTATTTATTTATCATGTATGAGGTGGTTTTTCAGATGGACATTTACCTGATGTATAAGAATGGGATTCAGTGGCATTTTGTGAGATATCACTCAGAAGGTAACACTTCAAAAAAAAGAAGCGTTTCTGTAAACGTGTGGATAGCATTCAGTTTGGAGTTTGTGCCTGAGCCAGTAAGGATACTGCGAACAGCTGCTCACTTGGGCTATATCTGCTGAGAAGTGTGCTGAAAGTGAGTCTGGTCCGTGCCCATGCCAAGTCAAATAAGAAGAGAAATATTGATGGGAAAAAAAATTACACTGAGATTTATATGACATTTGATATTTGTCATTTCATGAGACAGTAATAACTATATATTCAGCTTTGTTTTCTATATTTGATTATTTGCGATATATTGTTGTCTGCTGTAGCTGTCTAGGCAATCAAAATGCCATTCCAGTTACCTCCACCAGAGGTATTTATACTTAAAATAAATGCATACTGACGATGTGGGTCATCCTAACTTTCAAAATTTTTAGCACAAACTAGCTTTGTTATCATAATTCAGTCATTCTTCCATTCCATTCCTTAATGTCTTAAAGTATAAAATAGGGATTGTAGTGCCTAACACCATGCATTTCCCAGGTAGGCAAACCATAAACCCAGCAAGTACTTTGTTTAAGCAACATCTCTAGCTGGGTATTTCTCTGCCAACTCAAATTAAATATGCCATCTCTCCTTTATTTCCCTCTCTGAATCCAAGGAAGCGGTGTGTTAGGAAAATAAGGAGGCAAACAAATAAATAGGGCTCTGGAATCAGACAGACCTGAGTGTGAGTCAGGGCACTGCACAAACACACACTGTGATCTTGGGCAAGTGCTTTAGTGTTTTCTGTCTCCGTTATCCCATCTGTGATAGGGCTGATGATATTCACTCTAGAGGGCTGGTGTGAGGGTGACAGAAATGAATGTGTTGGGTACACAGGGCAGGTGCTTCAAAGTAAGCTCTGCTACATTATCACTACTCCATGCCACTACAGCAGAACCATGCCAGAGAAGAAACTCTACCTTCACTTTTAAACTTTTTATTGTTTTGATAGAATTTGAAAATTTCTGCCAGATATTGAAAATTGCCCCATTTCTTTACCTCCACATATTAGACTTATAGTCCGGTTACCCTTTTCTTCAAGCTGTTATTGTGTGCTATTGAGTCAATTCTGACTCAGATTAGAACCACCCCATAGGGTTTCCTAGGCTATAATCTTTACGGGAGCAGATTTCCAGGCCTTTTCTGCTGAGGAGTGGCTAGTGGGTTCAAACTGCTGACCTTTCAGTTAGCAGCTGAGCACTTTAACCACTGCACCACCAGGGCTCCTTCTTCATACTACTATCTATTTTCCAGAAACTGTCTGTCTTCAAAAACATCTCATTTCAGCCCATCTTTTCTGTCACTGAAAACTCTGCCCATTATTTTTACTAAGTTAACACCTTCCTTTGGCCTCAAAAAAAAGTTTAATCTCACAGTGAATAAAGGCTAAGATTCTCATCAACTCCCTCAAAATTCTTTATATGACCACCTCCCCACTCTAATTTACCTCCACCTAATCACCTACTTGGAGTCCCTGGGTGGTACAGACAGTTTGGGCTTGACTGCTAACCTGAAGGTTGGCAGTTCAAACTCACCCAGCAGTGCTTCTGAAGAAAGGCCTAGTGATCAGCTTCCAGAAATATTACGGCCAAGAAAACCCTATGGAGCAGTTCTGCTCTGTAAGACATGGGACTGCCATATGTTGGAACTGACTCAACAGCAACATGTTGGTTTGTTTTACTCTGGTGATCACCTACTACTCTCTTTGTCCCTAAGATCACTTCATTCTACATGTTCTTTTTCTCTCTATCCGACTCCTGTCTCCTTCGATCCTCATTCTTTTCCTCAAAAACTCTCTCTCCTTTTTTTCTGTTCAATAAACATCCGTGTCTGATATTTCAAACAACTGTGAAAATCCCACCTGCTCTAGGAACCCTGTGATATTGATGTTTAGAGAGAAGCATGAGCTGAGAAGTACAGATACCTGACTTACAGAGCTAGTCTTACCTTCTTAAACCCTCCCCAGCATGGGGAAAAGCAGCAGTAACTCCCTTCAATGTATGAATCCCACAATTCCCTCTCCAGGCTTCCATTTGACTACATATATCCTTTAATGTCTTCCTTTCTATCTTAGTATGATGCCTTAATATCTGAGCGTGTACCCCCTACAGAGCATATAATGTGTCTGCCTCAAATGGTAGCCCATGCAGAGAGATGCTTAGAAAATACTGAAGTTGATGAAGAAGAAGATGAACAAAAATAGGGCATTACTGGCTAACCTACTGCAAAACACAAAACCTAAAAGTCTAATTCTACCCAAACCAATTCCACTATGTTGTGCCCAGAGGCACTCGAGCAGCAAGGCTACAGAGCTTACACACATTGCTATGAAATGCAGACTTCATGCAGCAGCCAAGGTATATAAATATGCAAATCATAGATGTATACCAAAACAGCCTTCCAATGGAGAACACCAGCTGCCACAGGCAGCAAAATCACTGGCGAGGACTTGGCATTGGTGTATCGGCTAATACCCCTGGGTGTTGCTGCCCCATCAATCATGGGCCGTTTTGCGAGGCTGCATTCTTGAACAGGTTTTCTCCCCTTTTTAACAGTTAAAGAACATTTCTTTCTTTTCTTTTCTTTTTTCTTTAAGGGGATGACATAAACTGCTTTAAAATTTGATCTGGGGTCTGATGTAGGGAGTTTATCATTTATCTCTGCGCATACACGTTCCGGTATCTTGACATTATTAAAAAAAAAAATCTACGCACACACACAAAACAAAACATCATGCTAATGCTTTGCTTTTCTTTACTAGATATCTATTGTGAAGTATTTTGCTGTGATAGAGGTGTGGGTCACGTGCGGTTTAGTAGTTTGCTAATTTTGGTTCACAATGTTCTGCTGGCGATTATTAGCCTAGAAAACCACAAACCTAAAGTTGTCATGAGTGATTAGTCTATAAAATGGAAATGGAATGAAGAGGAGGCTGATACAACAGGCTGAGTACTGATAAACTTGTGGTACCCCAAAGTCTGTGAAAATTCTGGTTTAATGGGGAAGCAAATAAGGAATTAACTTCTCAACAAACAACAACGAATAATTTACAACCATAGAGGCATTCTGAGAGAAGTAAATACGTCATTGATTTTAAAGGGCAGTATTATCCAGCAGAGAGCAGATCAATGAAAGTTGCATAGGTTTTCAGATGCTCTCCATAAACCATTCCATCCAGAAAACTATTTTAAAATGTGCCATAAATCATTATCTGCTCAGCAACCAATGAACATTCAGAAAGCTACAACTACCCCTATTTTTCTGCTTCAGAACAATCTGAAATGCCTTCCTTTTTTGCTAACTCATAGGTCTGGTACAGTCCTTCTGATGGGATACTTGGTAGATTGGTAGAAAATAGTATGTCTTTTAGATCTAATATTTTCTCATAGTGGAAAATACTAGAAGAGAAAATTGATACATTGTCTTTAGAAAACTTAAAGTACGCAGTGATTATTACTTGGGTGATGACTGCTGTACTCTTAAATGAATGGACGAGATTTATTGCTTTTGCAAAGACAGGGGGCAGGATACAGATAATTGCACAGATGTGCTCCATCCATACAAAGGTGGAGTGATGAATCAAAATGATAAAGACTAAAAGTTTCATCAACTGCCTCAACAATCTAGACGACCCTCCCCTCTCCTGGGAATCTGATGTTCAGCCACTACAGTGTTAGAAATGAAAACTATTGATCCATTACCAAGTATTTTCTGAGCTTTGATTTCCTAAGGTTCTGCGTGATTTCAAAGAGAAATGAGGCATTCGATGCACTCTAGGAGCTCAAACTAGTAGAGGAGATAGGATGTGTATTCAAATAGCCATGTTATAAAGTAGAATGTGGTATGTGTCAGAGAAGGGAGAACTTGTTTATGGGTGGTAAGATCAGGTAAGTCATGATGTAGGATCCACTGTACATAGATCATGCGTTATCCTAATGTGTCTTCTATCTCTCAGATTATGCCAACTTGAAGTTTTAGTTTTAAAACCTCAGTGGGAACCTGTTACTTCCCAAATTTAGTCTTTCAGTTGATTTTCACCACATTTCAAATATCCACACTCCCTGGAAAACAAAACAAAACAAAACCCAACACACTTGCACAGTTCTGCCTACCCTTGAAGCCTCCTCCTGTGCCTGATTGCCTTGCTCATCATGGTCCAGCTCGAGGGCCTCCTTCCAGTAACTACCCAGTCAAGGTCTGTCTAGTCTCAGGGCCTTTTCACGTGCCCTAATTCAGCCTGAGATCTTCTTTCTCACACTCCATGCCTGGCTAACTCTATTCTCACAATTTTGGGGAAGAGCTGGATTAGGATGTGCACAAAGGGAGAAGAAAGTTTGGAACACTATTTTGGGGGAAATCATGCAGGGCCAGGCTACTCTGTGTTCAGCTGTGGGCAGTCAAAATTTTTTAGACAAGGAATGTTAACATTAGAGTTAGACTTCACAAACATCTGGCAGTAATGTGCTGAACACTTCAGAATACAGAAAGGTGGGAGCAAGAGATTCCACTTTTCTTGAAAAAGTCTGGGACAGTGGTAATGAAGGCCTAACGTAGAGAATGTATGAAAGCATGATTTACAAAGATGGTGTGAGTGATTGATTAAATGGGAGTGACAGACGGGGATGGAGAATTTTAAAATGGCCCTTATTTCAGGTAGATTTACTATGCCATTATCAGAAATAAGAAAATAAGAAGGGAGAGGAAGAGATGTTTTGGAGCGTGTCTTAGTTATCTTGTGCCACCATTAAAAAAAAAAAATCATAAGTGAGTGGCTTTAAATAACAGGAAATTATTTTTTCCACAGATTTGGAGGTAAGAATTCCAACCCGGGGTGGGGGGGGGCGGGGGTCTTTCCGTGTCATAGCTCCAGAAGTTCCTTGGCATTCCTTGGCATTTCTTGGTGTTCCTTGGTGTCTGTCTTCCTCCTGTGTGTGTCTCTCTGTCTATACCACTCTTTTTGATATTCCAGAGGTGATTAGGTTTAAAACTCACTCTACTTTGATATGATCTCATTAATATAGCAAAAGAACGCCCCTGTATCCAAACAAGGACATATTTAGAGGTACGGAGGTTAGGGTTTCAACACATATTTTGGGGGGAACAATTCAATCTGTAAGAGTGGGAAATATTAATTTTGATATGAGCTCAGTAAACATGAAGTGGCTGGTAGAAAGAAATGTTTGTATTTAGAAATATTGGGCTAGTATTCAGAAAAAAATGGGCAAGCCTGGCAATAGAGATTTGGAATTAAACTATATAGATGTTGTTATGGATTGAATTGTGTCCCGAAAAATGTGTGTCAATTTGGCTAGGTCCTGATTTCCAGTATTGTGTGATTGTCCACCATTTTGTCATCTGATGTGATTTTCCTGTGTTATAAATTCTACCTCTATGATGTTAATGAGGCAGGAATAGAGGCAGTTACGTTAATGAGGCAGGACTCGAGATTTAAGTTGTATCCTGAGTTAATCTCTTGAGATATAAAAGAGACAAGGGAGCAGAGAGACAGAGGAACCTCGCGACACCGAGAAAGCTGTGCCGGGAATAGAATTTGTCCTTTGGACCCAGGGTTCCTGCACTAAGAAGCTCTTAGACCAGGGGAACACTGGTGACGAGGACCTTCTCCGAGAACCCACAGAGAAAGAAAGCCTTCCCCTAGAGTTGGCACCCTAAATTTGAACTTCTAGCCTCCTAAACTGTGAGAAAATAAACTTCACTTTGCTAAAGTCATCTACTTGTGGTATTTCTGCCATAGCAGCACTAGATAACTAAGACAGATGTTACAGTTAAAGATGAGGCCAACAATGGATAAAACCTAAAAAAGCAGGAGAGGCAAGAATAGCCTTGATGACATAAAGAGAAACATAAAGACCATACAACTAAAGGAGATGAATTTGGGATAGTATGAGAGGTAGAAGGAACATAAAGAAAGGGCATTATTTCAGGAAATAAGGGGGAAATGATTGATAATAAAAAGAGAATTGTTAACAATGTGTATAAATGGAGGCCAAAGAGAAAGACATAAAAATTCTAGCTCTTATAAAAGAGAGGAGCAGTAGGAGGGTGCATACATGAAATGTGGAAAGGTTGAGGAATACTATTTTAGATAACTGACTGGAAAATAAGCCAAGTGATGAATGGAGAGATTTCCAGAAAGCATGAGGACTCAACTAAGATTAAACCAAAAAAAAAAAAAAAAAAAAAAAACCTGCTGCTATCAACTTGATTCAGGCTCATAGTGACCCTTTAGGGCAGAGTAGAACTGCCCCATAGGGTTTCCAAAGAGTGGCAGATGGATTCAAACTGCTGACCTTTTGGTTAGCAGCTGAGCTCTTAACCATTGCACCACCAGGGCTCCCAACTGAGGTTAGCATAACACAATTGTAGGGTACTCAGTAAATGATATGATATCCCTTTTCCTAGCAACATTTAACACTCCCTAAATCAGAGAGGAGCCCTGGTGGTCAGCAGTTCGAATCCACCAGATGCTCCTTAGAAACCCTATGGGGCAGTTCTACTCCGTCCTATAGAGTCGCTCTGAGTAGGAAACGACTTGATGACAATGGGCTTGGTTTTTTTGTTTGTTTGTTTGTTTAGATCAGAGAGGTGAAAGAAACTATCAGACTTACTCAAGGTTGGGCACTGGAGAGGTCAAAATAAGAGAAAATCTGATAGATTCGAGATTAGGGTGCCCGTAGAGCGCCACTGAAATATGTCAAATGCTACAAATATATTTTGTATTGCAATTATTTTTATCATTTAATGAAGTTCTCTGAAACATGATAATTAGTGACTACTTATTTGAAAAAGTCAGAGTTTTTAGTTGCAAGCAACGGAAACATCTTTGGCTGTCTTGTGCAGAAAAGGAACTTGGTGAAACACAGAATCACTAAGAAGGCCGCAGAACCAGAATCATGCCACAAAACCATATGAGAAGGATGTTGACTGTCGGTGACTCTGAACATGGAGGCCTTAGCTTTCACCTCCATCAACATGGTCTTGGATGCAGGCGTCACGGAAACATCAGTGCTATGGCCACCCCCTAAAAACTCACTGCTGCCAATGCCATCAATCACCTGAGGAGATTCTCTTTGATCTGTAGTTTTCTTGTGTCAATAAAGTCTATGAATAATTCCAAGTCTGGGGAAGGTGCACTGGAGTTTCAGGGCCTTGATCTCATGCCCAAGTCCTAATTTTGTGGTTGTCTGGATTTTCTTTCAGCCTTATACTGGGAGTTAAGGTGTATAAATCCTAACAATACAGACAAGGAGAAAAATCCCCATCTATAGGGAAGACGTTTGCATGCTGGGCAGCTGCTGTAATGACCATTATAATAGTATCGCTCCCTGTGAAATGACTCCAATTTAATGTACCATTTTTGCTTTTAAATATTTAGGACGTTTTCCGTATTCTTCTTTTAAAAAGTAACACAGCAATAACTACTTTGCACAAAGAAAAAATGATTTTCTTTGTACACAGTTATGAAGGTAGAATTATTAGGTCAAATGATACAAATATATTTTAAAACTTTGATAGACATCCCTGCAGTGCCCTAGGGAACATTTCCACTAAGTTACACTCTCCCCAGGGGTATAGAAAAATGTCAGTGTTCCTACTGACTTGCCAACCTTGGCTATCCTAATTCTATTAACCCTTGCCCAGAATTACAGGCTTAAAAAATGACAATCTCGATTATTGGTGAGGATTTTTAAAAGCTTTTCATGGTTGCTGACTATTTTCATGTGTTCTTTTGTTAACTGGCAATTTATGCTTTTTGATAATTTTTGGTCATATTTTCTTTATTAATTTAACATCCATTAGTTTTCATTAATTTGTTATTTCTATTTATCAATAACATCCACTTAATGACATTAAAACTTTACCTGTTACATATTTTGTTTTTAAATCAGTTTATCACGTGTCTCTTAATTATATATATATATACAGGTATTCCTTGACTTATGATGCATTCAAGTTACCACTAACCATACTTGGGACTGTCCGTTTCTTTTCGTACTTCTTATTGTCAGTAATACACACATTTACAATTTACATATCCTTCTGTCTATCTATCTATCTGTCTGTCTGTCTACCTATCTACCTATCACCTCCCTTCAATTAAAAATAATGAATAAACACTAGTAACTCCAATTTCATTCCTGCACTACAAGGTTCATTTTAGCTTTCCCCTTTTTCATATCTGTACTTCTCTAATAGTGAAAAAGTGGTTATCATTCATCAGCCTTAACACATCTACTTATCTGATCAATTCACCCAAATATAGACAAGGTCCTATTCCTCCCAAACCGCCTGCAACTTACATGTCCTTCTTACATGGACATGGGCTCTGCAGTGGTGGCAGTCCACTCAGAAGCCTCCTTGCATGGGTCCAGGCACAGGTTGGGCTGCTTTCTCAATATGTCTCAGCCTGCTTAGTGGCTAAACAACAAAATAAAGGGAAGGGATTTTATTGTATTTTGTAGCATAATTTATTTGTCAGTCAGGTAGACCTAGTACATGACAAATTTTAAAGACAGTCCATACCATCCAGCCAAGTGATATACAAATAGAAATGTCGCCTATTTAGAGTAAACTAAAAACAATGAATATATATGTGCATGTGTGTATATACCATCTTTTTAACATTTTAAATGTGTGAACTCAAAATGTTGTCTAATATTTTTAAGAGTACACAGTTTTTTTTTTTCTTTTTTAGGTAATACATAGAAAACATAAATACTGCAGAAGATGATTTATGCTGGTTTATGGTATTATTTTAAAATAGTTGAAAGGATAGTTATCTTTCTTTAAATGGTTATGGTAAAAATTCTGTAAAAACTAGCACATCTGTGAGAAGTCATTTATGATATTATGTAAATGTAAATAAATATAACTTGTGGTACAGGCTCAAGGTAGCTACAATATAGAGCTGATGCAGATCCAATATGGAATAAATCTTCCTAATCATCCTCAAAATTCTGACCACAAGTTATTAAAATCCTTATTTGTGCAATGATTCAAGATTTAAATATAGCTGAGCATTCATTGGTCTGCCTTCCAGTTGCTTTCTTCCTAGCATGGAGACTAGATTTTTACATGGAGCCAACACTGGTGCCAGTATTAGTACTAAAATAACTTTGCCTCTCTTCCTAGATTTCCTCTCTTGTTTGAGAGGGACAAATGCAATTTAGAGTAGGATGTGTGTAGATATAAATGGTGATTTATTTTAATAACTAAAAAGTAGACTGCAGGTACATATAGAAAGCTTGGAGATAGTAGTTAATTATGAGTGCATAGGCTTGATTCAGGTAAAACTTGAAATCCTCACTACAAGGGGAATATCAGGTTAAAAGTACATGCAGTAATAGTCCAAATAATTTAGCCCCAAAGTTTCACTTATTCTCATTATATTAGCTACGTGGTTGCCAAGGCAGATAGTGACATCTTTAAAGTCTAGACCTGAAATGATTAACAGCCAATCAAGGGGCTATTGTATGAAAACTTAAGCTGAAGAGTAGGAAAATTAGTAGAGTTCAGTGTATAAAATCCAAATGGGAATTCCAGTTAATCATTAAGATTCTCAATAACCAACAATATTAACCCTAAGGATCAAATTTAACTAAAGAAGATTTCAAATTCTTATTTTATTAGAATGCCTTAAAAATGAAAAGTGCAAGTGCAGTTAGAATGCAGTGGCAAATCTTTTGCATGAAATATTGTAGGCGATGTTCAAGTGTTGGAAACATAATCAATGGAACACTACGCTAATTAAGGAAGAAGAAAGGGAGGGAAAATGAAGGAAGTAATGAAAGAAGGAAAGCAGGAGAGAGGGAGGGAAGAAGGACGGGAGGAAGGAATAGAGAGGCAGAGACAGAAAAAGGTACCTTCTTAGAATTCTGGGTAAGAGATTTTGGTCACCATCAGAAGTACTTAATGGGATTGTAAAACTGACGTCTAAGAATTTAAATCCTAAAAACAGTAAGTTTTAGATTGTTCTTCATAACAAAAAGAAAATTATGCTTCCTAAAATTTGCCTCTTCAATTATTGAATTAAAAAAGAACCTATAGACATTACAATTGAAACTCAATATGGATATTCTATGATTAATAAAATACAGGAAATGTGGATTTTTAAGTGTGTGGATTTGAAAAGAAAGATAAACATGTTGGCCTTACAAGGAGTCCCACTCTCATTTTCCACAATCATATTTGTTTAATTAAAGTTATTATTCAATCTACCACTTTTCTGTCAGTTTGTTGAATTTTGGTGGCTTGTGTGTTGCTATGATGATGGAAGCTATGCCACTGATGTTTCAAATATCAGCAGGGTCACCCATGGGGACAGGCTTCAGTGGATCTTCCAGACTAAGACCGATTAGGATGAAGGACTTGGCAATCTACTTCCAAGAGAATTGGCCAGTAGAACCTTAAGGATAGCAGCAGAACATTGTCTGATATGTACTGGGAGATGAGCCCCTCAGGTTGGAAGGCACTCAAAATATGACTGGGGAAGAACGGCCTCTTCAAAGTAGAGGCAACCTTAATGACATGGATGGAGTAAAGCTTTCAGGACCTTCATTTGCTGATATAGCACGATTCAAAATGAGAAGAAATAGCTGCAAACATCATTTCATTTTACTTGGATCCACAGTCAACACCCATGGAAGCAGCAGTCAAGAAATCAAACGTGACACAACGGCTGCAACAATGGGCTCAAACAGAGCAACGATTGTGAGGATGGTGCAGGACCAGGCAGCATTTCGTTCTGTTGTGCATGGGGTCACTATGAGTTTGAACTGACTCCATGGCACTTAACTAATTAATGATGCAATACATTTCTTGACAAGGAATGTGATTTGAATAATAGTGGTGAAAATCATTTCTGGGGTTCTATTTAACAGTGCCGTGACATTTAAGTATTTATTTAGAAATAGTTTGCAAAAATTCCAAAGGATTTTTTTAAACATTATCTCTCATTTTCTTATATGCAGGCTAGGTCATTTCTAAAACAATACCAACCAATAACATAAGGACTCAACGTGAAACTTACCCAATCTATACGGGTACCTGTTATGAATTAAATTTGTAACTACCAAAAACATATATTGAAATCCTGGTCCCTGTACTTCTGGATGTGATCCTGTTTGGAAGTAAAGTTTTTCTTTTGTTATGTTGTAAGGTCACACCAGAGTAGGGTGGGTACTCAACCTAATCACGTTTCAGTTATAGAAAAGGGCAGAATAGATACAGAGACACACACAGGGGAAAGACAGATGCCATGTGAGGGCTGTCTACAAGCAAACAAATGCCAAGGACTGCTGGCAGTCACCAGAAACCAAGAAAGAGGCTCAGAGAAGGGATCAACACTTCTGAGACCCTAATTTGGACTTGTAGCCTCCAGAACTCTGAGAAAATAAATTTCTATTCTTTAAAGCCACTCACTTTTGGTAATTCTATTGTGACAGCACTAGATAACTAAGAGAGAACCCATGTAAAAATGATACAATAAACACATTAAAAATATGAAAAATGGTGTAAAATGTGGTGAATGATTTTTTTAAAAGAATCACATCTAAAAAATATTATCTTTCAGGATTTCCTTTGTTGTCACATATCCATGGACATACTTAAAGTTACAGTTTAAAAAAAAAAACCTAGTTTTTGGAGCCACTATTCTCTGGCCTCAAGAAGATGAGATTAATCTTTTTTGTGATGAGCATACAGGCTTATTTCATTTTATTTTTAATTTTTACTAATACAAAGCTGTAGTATTTGGTATGCAGAGGTCTTAGATGTAATTTGATGCAGTGTCATATAGGAGAATGATGAGGCAGGCAACAGTAAATGTCTCTCATTGATTGCTTAGATCCCTAAAATAGTAGTGCTTGATTTTTAGTATTCATCTGAAAACCTGGAGAACATGCCATATTTGCAAATTTTGACCCCATCCCCAGAAAGTAGGATTCAGCTCTTCTGAGAGTTGTTCTCAGGAATATGCATTTTGACAAGTGTAATACAACAAAATGTTGACTTTGTTGCAAGGTAAGTAAGGACCACCATTAGAGAAACATTGCCGTAACACGTGTCTCTATCCGCAGTAAGATCAGAAGGACCAGGAAATCATAGGAGAAGGACCTTTGGAGAATACATGAGCATTATTAACGGAAAGGATGCTAGAGTATCCTGTTTATTTTATTGGAGTTTAGGGTGATATTTTCTTAATTTTTGATCCTAAAATCTGTAAAAGTGGTGGCATACAAACCAAAAAATCTCACTTTAGATGTGGGTCCCACCATTTATTAACTATCACAAATGAATGTTTATATATAGTGTAGCCTTGACTTCCACAGATGCAACATTTAATAACAACTAATCATAAATTCTCCAAAGGTCACTATATTGATTTGTACATTTGCTGATGCAAAAATTTGACTTGTGTACCTCATGAGGCAGACGTGTGGAGATGTCATTTAGCTAAAGGATTAAGTTTAGTGAAGCGTGCAGCATTTTTACTTCAACAGAGTGTTTTAGATGTAATGACTCTCATGAACCGATATAATCTTACTTTCTTTGTGAAGAAGTACCACCAGAAAATATTTCAGATGTTGAAAAGTAACTATCATGTGATGGGAATGTATATAAAGGGAAAAGAGGCTTCCAGGAGAAATGGGATGCAAGAGAAACAAGAGCTGATGCAAACACTTGCAGATTTATGAAGTAGGATAATTTTGAACTCAAGAGCAACAGTATTCAACCATATTTTTAAAGCTTTGAAAGCTGAAAATGGACAGTTTGCGGAGAGAGAAGGAGTTGTCTTTACACAGAAGTAAGCTAGGTAAGCAGTCTTGGAAAGTCTGAGATGTTACCCTGAAAGTCACAGTATATGTCAGTCTACTGGTTCTCTGTCTCATGCCCAGGAAGATGAGTTCTAGGAGTATTTGAGGGTGAGACACTGTCTAAAATTAAATGAAATGGTACAGGTTTACTTCATCATAGGATTTTAAAACACACAGTTCTTTTAGAGCAGTAGTTTTCAAAGAGTGGCCCCTGGACCAGCAGCATCAGCATTGCCTGGGAACTTGTTAGACACTCACATGCTCAGGCTCCACCCCAGAACGAATGAAACCGAAATTCTAGGGTAGGTCCCACTGACGTAAATTTTAACAAACCCTCTACGTGATACTGATGCATACTGCATTTTTTCCCTCAAGTATCCTTCATAATTGCCAGGTGATGATTCAAAAGTGGTGCTGTTCTAAGAAGCCACCCAGAATTCTAAAGAAGAAAAGCTGTAGACTAGATGTTAAGGGAAAGACCAGTCGGCTGCGAGGGCAACAGGCAAGGAGAGACCCTGGGCAGCAGGCAGTGGGCGTTGATGTTGAAACTGCCCACCAACTGGGGCAGGTGTGAGACTCATGGTAATTAATGGTGTTTTATCATCATCATCATCATCGTCATCACCTAGTGACAGAGAATGATGCTCTAGACACCATGCTAGGGGCTTACACAGATCATCTAATTTAATCCTTACATTTAGGAGAATTTAAAATGTTCATATTATCTCTACTTTACAGGTGACAAAACTGAGGCTTGAAGGTTAAGCAGTCTACCCACTATTTTATTCAGGTAGCAAAAAGGGAAGTTGAGATTGTGAATCAGGCACCTTCTTAACCACTGTTCTTTAGTGATACCGCATAGCACCTTGGAACTAAAGGTGGCCTTACAATTGGGAAAGGAGAAAGAACAGCATTTACTTACTGATTAGTCAGTTCGGATTTTCAGAAACTATCAAAGGGACCAACATGGGGATTGTAAATTTGAAAAGACAATTTGATTCTGTAGGAAAGTGCTGAAGGGTTTGGAGAGAGATAGATGCCAGCCATACATAGAAGCAGAATCTTTCATGTGGTAAAAAACATGGGAAATTGTTCACTACAGATTACAGCCAAGAGTGATCATCATGTGTACCTTTTGCCTGGGTTAGAGCTGAGGCCCTGAGTAGGAAGCCCTGTGAAGACACAGTGTGAAGGGACAACAGGAAAGGAACTCCTGACACAACCACAGAGCTGAATGTCCCAAGGAGAAGTGGTTCAGCCATCTGGTACTAGAGAACAAATGCCCACATCCATACATTGTCAAAAAACACCCCCACCCCAACTCAGCCACAGGAAGAGACAATTTTTTCTTCATCTGTTACAAGTACATGCTTCGATACTCATTTTTCAAAATTTCCAAGCGGTGTGCTAAATAAGAAATTACAATAATATTTTGAATGAGACAGAGATGGGTTAGAACTCTATCCTAAGTCAACAGGGAGTCTTGGGCAGGTTTCTTATCCTCTCCAAACTACCTTTATTTTTTGCATATTTATAATAAAATTATTAAGATGTACTTCATACTGATATATGAGAATTAAGTGAGACAATGAATGATCACTATCTGGCATTTAGTATGTTCTAATCCATTGTTTAAAGATAAATTTAATTTCACTTGCACTGACATGGCAAGGAGGTGCATGCAGGATGATCTAACCTCATTCTAGCTCTCTCCCTCTTGGGAAGGTCATATTTGTAGCTAAAAAGTATATAGATCAATAAGAAAAAAAAAGGGGGGGGGAGCTTTGGGAATCTGGTGGGAAGAACTCAGACTTACACATTTAGTAGTCTTTAAAGTCATAGCAAAAATTTTCCATTCCAGCAGAAAATGCTTTGGATTTGAGTCCACGTATCACTTCCTGTGATCTTGGTAAGTAACCTAAATTTAATGAACCTCTGCTGACTCATCTGGAAGCCAGGGAATATAATGCTTAGTATAAAACAGTGCACAATTCCTAGCTGTGGTTTCTAAGAGCTCTCTAAAGACATTAAAGGGAGTAAAGATACTAAAATTGTGAAGGAATCTCAATATAATGTGGAGCTGGTCACTGAATAAAATCTGTTTTAAGGGGCCTTAAGTCAACTAGTTATTGCCCCTTCCCCTGTCATTGAATCAGGTAGAAATTCTCCTTTTGTTTTGAGTGGTCTGTCCGTGTGCGTGTGTGCGTGTGTGTGTGTGTGCTTGAACGTGTTTTGAAGGAGCTGGTAAATGAACCCATTTACACGTTTACATACCTCTAGTTACGCTTATGTATTTAAATGGGTTGCTTGAGTTCCAAATCCTGATGTCTCAAGTACTAAACTGCCAGGAAAGTGTACTATGCTTTGACTGTGATGGGGACTTTATAAGCCAGTAGACATGCCTTTACAAGCAATAAAATGAAGCTGTCAGCCATTGCAAATGGAACAAAATAGAGGTCACATGATTAAACCACCCTGCACCAGACAGTCTCTGACGTATTTTATTCCAGTTTCAATTTATTAATCAGAAGAGTTGGGAGAGCAATAATTTAAATGCTGCAATAACCAATTCCATAACACATTAATAGAAGCTACAGTCAAATTTTGCCACACCAGTGACTGCATTGGAATCTTGACAGAAGCCCTAGGGCCATGCCTAATTTGCATTAAATTTACATAAAATTGTAAATCAAGACTACATGAACACAGCTCTAATATTTGTTAGTGCTTAGGTCTTTCCTGATAGATGGATTGAAACTGATGGTTGTTTGACTGCACTTGCAATAAAACTGTGCAGCTGATCAGCTTTGTTCTCATTCTGGGAAAGGGACCCAGGAGAGCTATAGTTTGGGGGCATGTGTATACCATCTAGGGTTTTCATCCTGTAAAACAGTAACTCAGATGTGCCCTTGGAAACCCCAATCTAGAAGCAGATTGTCCCAGATGAATTTGAGAATTCTTATCACTGGATTTGTTCACAAATAACTTGCCACTAAATGAATATACAAACTACCTAGAAAGCTGGCCAGCTGAGACAATGTCAAAGCCTCTGGGAATTGTTATTAAAAAAAAAAATTTACTACTGTAAAAACAGAAAATTAGTGATAGTCTTCAGGCCGAGGATAGATAAAACCAAATCTTCTTAAATTCAGCAAAGCATCCAGTACCTAACGGGGTGATAAACTGAACTTCACATGGTTGGAATCATTCTCTGTGCTCTGGTTTCCCTGTTTTAACTCTTTCCAAGACCTGTGGTGCTTGCTGTGTGTTTTCACACTCAGGGCTAGGAGAAAGCATTCTCACCAAGGGTACTGGCTCACAGTGGCAAGTGTCCTCACTATATATTCTGCTTAGTCGTCTCATTTTAAGACTATCCTGCTAGAAAGAAAACAGATCCTTAAGTGCAATAATGTATTTGGAAGTGTTCTGCATCCCCTCCCCATCAGCCAGGAAAGATTTTGCAAATATTTTGTGTATTATGATGACTCTACCTCTCCCTTACTACCATCTATCCCATTTTTCTTACCTTGCACGATCAAGTAAACTTGGGAGGTCTTGGGCTCATGCTGTGTCTGAACTGAGCAAGTGTAGGAACCCTCATCATAGACATCCACCTTCTGGATTCGGAGGCTGTATTCCAGAGAATGGCGCTTCTCCAGCTCAACCCGGGGATCCAGAGACCACTTGTCATGTCCAGCGAAAATGATGCCAGAACGGTTCAACCAAGCCACCTTTGAGTTCTTATCATCTACAACGCACCTGGCAAAGCAGAATAACAATGTTAGAGCCTTAACCATAACTGAATCTGTTTTCATTCTCCACACAATCAGACTCAACAAGACCAATAAAAATAATAATTATATGCAAGATGAATCATTGCCATGTCATTTTTTTTTAGTTCTAACTGTCTTCACAATTTTTCCTTTAAGATCTAATTACTATTATAGTGTCATGGAACAACTCAGTCAATTGGCATAACATAGTTTATAAAAATCATGATTTGCATCCTAGTGAAGTGAGTAGCGTCTGGGGTCTTAAAAGCTTGCAAGCAACCATCTGAGGCACAAATATGGGTCTCTTCTCACCAGGAGCAAAGTAAGAAGGTAATGAAAAGCTGAGAGAAGAAATAAGCCTACACAAGCCACACCTTCATCTACCCTGAGACAAGAAGAACTAGATGGTGCCTGCCTAGCTAACAACATTGACCGTTCTGACTGGGGTCACAATAGATGGTCCTGGATAAATGGGAGAAAGATGTGGAGCAGAGCTCAAATTCTTATTTAAAAAATAAAAATTAAAAAAAAATCCAGAAAAACTGAAACGGTAGAGAACAGAGGACTCCCTAAGACTATACCCCTGGGATACTTTTTAAACCTAGAACTGAGCCTATCCCCTGAGATCAACTTTTAGTTAAATAACTAAACAGCACACAAAATAAAAGATATTACACATAACATTGGGGGTCCACTTAAAAATCATCAGTATGAGAACAAAAGATCAATAATTACTCACAAACAAAAATGAGAAGATAAGGGGGCAGGGAAACTAGAGTACTGGAAATGGAACAAACAGAACACAAAGAGAACGTTGACACATTGTGATAAATGTAACTAACGTCACTGAAAAATCTGTGAAAATTGTCAAATGGAAACATAACTTGCTGTGTAAATTTTCACCAGAAACAAAAACTCAATAAAATATTTAAAAAAATAAAGAGCCAATTACCATCCAATGGATGAATGTTACTCTATCAGACTCAATTCAGCTATAAACAATCTGAGTACATGTAATGCAGGCAAATACATTTAACTGAGAATTGACTTTCCACTGTATTATCTCCTTCTTGTCTAGGAAAAAGATCATTCACATAGAACTCTGTCTACGTAGGTTTTAACTCTGAGATTCAGCCTGCTGATATTGTGGCACTTTTACTCAGTCTTGAACTGCACTTTTCTTTCAAAGGTACGTTCTGACTGTCTTGTGTGGTGGAGGTATGAGTTACGCTCCACTACCTCTGTAGTAATTAGACTAGATTTTAGAGTTTGCCTCTGATCCTTACAAGTTTGGAATGTCCACTCCAGGAGGGAGAAGAAGTATGTGAGCACCAAGGCAGGTCCAGTGGTAGGTGGATAGCTGTGTGTCAAGGGGTCAAAGCAAGTATCATCTGGCATAACTCTAGTTCCAGCTGCAGGGGACAGCAGGTTGTCTCCTGGCGATACAGGTTGCTACCAGCATTTCTGTCCACATTAGAATGAGTTCCACATTTTATGGGGCATGAAGAAACGAATATTATAGTTAATACTTCAAGGAAGGGGAAGTAGAAATTTTTTTTTTTTTAATTACTACTTATTTTAGAAACATAGAGGGGTCTTTTTCTATCAAAAGACAGTAGGAAAAAATCTGGGTTAGTGGAGAAGGGACAGAATCCTCAGGATGGTTTAGCTTTCTCCTTCAACTCCAGGAGGAGTCTGGCAATAGAAACACATAAACAAGCAAACAAAACTTCTCCCTCTATCCTTTTGGCAAGATATATGCCTAGCCTAAAGGGAAATTGCCTCAGTCTCTGTTCACAGCTGTATACTCAGCGGCTTAGCACTCTGGGATGTGAGGCGATGGACAGAAGGAGCCAGGAGAACCACAGCAGAACAATTAAAAAAGCATGTGCCCTGTTATTTCCTAACCAAGTCATATCTAGGTTTTCACTCAGGTTAAAACAGCCAGGCATACAGATTTCACACCCATGTATAGTCAGGAAATGGATGCATAAACCACACGCTGTCCACCACAGAGACACAGAAGCCAGCTTGTATCTCTCATAAGGAGAAAAGACGAATCATTTAAAAATACCTCACCCATGGCACAAAAGCTCCCCCTATAGTACAATTTTTAGACGAAATTTACAGTTTATTTAGAGTGAGAATTTCATTTACTGAATTGGGTGTTTTTCGGTTCTACTCTTTGTGGCATAATTTCTGTCTTTGCTGGTGTTTATACCTCTCAATAGATTCACTAGTGAATTAATGGGCTGTTTGTTGTCTTCCTCTAGATCATTAATGAAGTTGTTGAATATAGATTTGCTGTGGGTTTTTTTTCTACTTAGAAAAATATGCATTTACTCCTGTAAATACCTTTTAAATCTTCTGTCATGTTTCTCCTGCACTTTTGTTACCAGCCAGCTCAGGACAATAGTGGCCAGATATTCTACATTACAGAGAGATACTCTGAATGCCCTTTAGCCCTGAATATGGTCCTAATCTCTTTATTCGGGGGGGGGGGGGAGAAGAATATGTACATCTTCTCCTCAGTTATTGACATGGTTAGGTTACAAAGACCAGATTGTTATGCAAAGTTGGCGTTATGTGAAAATGGAGTATGACCACATCAGATCACAAAATGGAGGGTGACTACATCACTACATAACTGCCAAACCACTAAGAATATATGTTACATAAAAATGGCCTATAAGTCAAATAAAGACAAGGATTTGATCTTATTCATCTGGATATCCCCCCAAACTAATATAGCATAAAATAGGCACTTGGTAAAGGTCCGTTGTGTGAATTAATAGTGAGATACAGGACATACGGTTACCTTTTTTCCACCCACATCCCAAGTTCAACAGCATCCATGCATAAACTGGGCAAATTTCATTGTCAACACAAGCAGCATTTCAAAGCCAGGTCTTTGGGGTCCTTTGGACATTTTAGCAATTTTCATCCATGGAAAAGTTAAAATTATCATACTGATCATTCTTCCAAATTATTCACTGAGACTATTCAGATCTATCTTACATAAAGAAGTAATTGTCTATTTCAAGAAAATTTCCAGACCCATAAAAATGCATGTACTGAAACAATAAATCTTATAGAAATTTGGTTACGACAATCTACATAATGTCTTATTTTTTACATTGAATTTCATCCATATATATATTTTAAACTTTGGCTTTCAAACAAGTAGAAGGTATATTAGAATGCACAACATACAAATACACTAATACTTTACTGACTCAGTGTGGTTAGCCAAATGCCAAGAACCAGAGCATATATAGGATATTTTAAAAGGAAATCATTTATCCAGATATTGAAAGAATCTTCTTTTTTATGTTGTCAGTATTGAAACTGTAAACTAGAAAATAAACCTTCTACAATGTTTCTAAATCTTACATACTGAAAAATGAGCAAAAGAATAACTTATTTTTTTTATTTTAAAATCTTGATTTAAGGTAGCAACTATTTTTAACCAGAAAAAGAGCACATAAGAAAAAGAAGGCAAAGACCGAAGTAGTAGTTACAATTTGTAGATCTCTATGTTTATTAAATGAAAATAACCAGCCACACAGGGTCATCATACGCCATGTGGCTGTTAGCATATGCTAATACAAATTCATAACTACGTTCCAGTATACACTGATTTGCCAGTAAGCATCAATGTGCTTTGCATGTAGAAGGTAAGTACGTTTAACTGTGCATTAGGCAGGCCTGTAGAGTAAATGACAATTATTGTGCCATGCCATCATAATGTGATACTAATAAATTATCACCCACCCAGAATGCTTTAATATGAGACAAATTAGCTCAAAGCTGGACACCTGATGACTTTATCTCCAAAATGAGCCTTGCTAAAGCAGAAGAAGTATGAAGAGATGTATTTAAAAAATCCATTAGCATTATGTGTTGTTTGATTAAATGGAAAGTTTTCTCCAGGAACTCACAGTATTGCAAATATACCCAGGATTTAGAAAGGACAGCATCCTATAGGGTGTGGACATTGGTGGCACGAGGATAGGGTCAGAGAATGTCTCTCCACTTCTGGTGGGATTTTTAGCAGTCAGCTGGGGATAGGTAATGAGAAAATCTCATTAGACCAAGAGGGCTTTCCATTGAAGAATCCTACCAGGAAGTCACTGAGCAGGCTGGGAGGTCAGAAGGTAAGAAAAAACAGATCTGTAAGAAGGCACATAACCTGCAACAAAGTCCAAGAGATTCACAACTCAAGGTTGGGAGATTCAAAGAGTCACTAGCAAGCACAGAATGGTAGAAGATGAGTCACATTATTACTAATTTAGGTTGTATAGCACATCATTGATATTTTATTTATTTTGTTTTATGCCTTAATTGTTATGATTTTGCTAAAAGCCTCTTCGGAATAATCTTTCAGATATTTATTGATGACCTCATATCCCCCTTCCTACCATTCTAAATTTTATATAAGATCTAAAATTCTTCAACCATGGGTTCTCCAACCATGGAAAGTAGAATTGGGATAACCCACAGAGAACCCAACCTGCCTGCTGAACAGGTTTGCACCTTATTTAGGAGACTGCACAGAAGCAGTAAGTTATTTAGGGCTTAAAAATAAATGTATGATTTCTGTGGGACAATCTGGAGTAGGCATATAGTTTTGTTCTTGGGAGCTCCTGGACTGGAGAAGTGGATGTAGGGTGTTGGCAGAACCAAAAAGGAATTTCAGCACACCAGAGTAAGTGCTCAAGTCAAGTGAGCTGAATGGTCTAAGAGAATCAGAAAGGGGAAACTGAGTACAAGAGGCAATGACATTAGTAGGTGTTGAAAGATGAACAAATCTCTCCAAAAAGTAGATAAATTAGGGAGCGTGAAGAAAATGAGAAAAGGACAAAGTGAATATTTTCCAAGTGCAGGTTTTTCATCTTATAAACTAACTCTGGTTATAAAACTCCAAGACTCATTCTCCGACACATCTCGTCTCCTGCTGGAGAATTAAAACCAAGAGAAACAATCTTATTTAAAAAAAAACTTATTTCGAAAATGGCACTCTAGGCAGAAGCACCATGCCGTCCCTCCACAGTAAAGGTCCGAAAAACTAAGCCGAACAGAGAAAACAACAATCATGAAACCCTAAAGCATCAAATGAAGAGATGAAGAACTCAGCCAAGCACCAAATGGAGTGAGAAAACTGACAGAGAATGGAGACTGAGGAGAGATTCATTCAGAGGTCCCCTATCAGCTAACGCAACATGGATCTGCTGTCTTGGACTCCTATCAGAGATCAGCAAACAGGGGGTACGAGAAAGCAGCTTCATGGAGCTTCCAGCAGGAGAAAAAACAACTGGTAATTTGTGATATACGCTCTCCCACCCCCCACCTTTCTTCACCCCCACTCAGCCTCCTTTGCTTCCCACGGCCACAATCTCTTGTCCAGGAAGCACCGGCTGCTTGGATTCCACCCACCCAAATGGGCTGGCTCTCTGAGTGCCATTTATTGGCTGCTGGTGTTGCTTTTTTCTGCTTCTTATGATTTCTTCCTTAACTCTCACCACCTCCCCCTCCTATCGCTCAAATACCTGGCTCTGTGCACCATCTTTGCTTCTTCCTGAGGGGCTGCAGAGCTCCGGTAATTTGTGATATATGCTTTCCCACCCCCTATCGTTCTTCACCCATACTCGGCCTCCTTTGCTTCCCGTGGTCACAGTCTCTTGTCCAGAAAGCACTGGCTGCTTGGATTCCACCAGCCTGCACTAGCTGGCTCTCTGAGTGCCATTTGTTGGCTGCTGGTGTTGCTTTTCTTCTGCTTCTTTTGATTTCTTCCTTACCTCTCACCACCTCCCCCTACTTTTGCTCAAATACCTGGCTCCATGCACCATCTTTGCTTCTTCCTGAGGGGCTGCGGAGCTCTGTTCAAGTGCAGAGCTGCTTACCGGTCTGGGCTGCCCCACTGGTAGGATACTCGGGCTTTTTTTGTTTGTTTGTTTTGAATTGTTTGTTGTTTTATTTTCCTTTTCTTGAGTTGGGAGCCTGTTCTGGCCAGGCGGTGCCACGTGGCTTGGAAATACCCTCTCGGCTTGCAGAGATGTGCAGAGGGACCAGTGAAGGAATTTCTTTTTTCGTTGTTTTTTTTTTTCCTTTGACTTTTTTGGGGGCTTTTCTTGTTCCTTTTTTTTTCCATAAATTTGTTTTGTTTTCTTTTCCCTCTTTTTCCCTTTTTGTCTTTCTTCATTTCTCAGTTTTCCATCTCTCTCTATATCTTCCGTCTCTTTCTGTTCCATGAATACCTGGTGTTGTATACCTCTACGCCTTCTAGCCAGGCTGTACTGCAACACCTGAGAACAAATTCCCCAGACCTCATAGCTGCACCAGTGGGATCCCTGGGAACTTTGCTGTTCTTTAACCTTTCCAATTTTTATTTATTCATTCTTTTCTTTTCTTTTTTTTCTATCTCTTCCCCTTTTTGTTTTTCTCCATTTCATAGTCTCTCATCTCTCCACTCCAGCAGCAAGCTCCCCTAGCATTCTTTTTTGTCCATTTGTATGTTTTTGGCTCCTGTTCCTCTCTCCTCTCTCCCATATCCATCTTAGCTCCACACATAACAATCTCCCCGCGAAATCCTGCCTATCTGCACCGTGCACTTAACATCATACCACCAAGCAGCACAGGCATGGCCTTCTGGAACCTGCCCTACACTGATTATCGACCCGCCCTGGTGGCTACAGTAAGTGCCACAAACAACCTGTCTCAGTAACTCCTCTTCACCTAGACCTGCCCTGCTGTACCATATCTGAGTGACTAACCCTGCCAACTGGAGAAGGAGGAGGAAAGTATTGTGCCCACAGATGAACAAACAACAAAGAACACACAGCCCGCCTACTCAGACATAGCCAAATGAAAAAAAAAGTGACAAAACAAACAAATCTACAATCAATAAAAAAGGAAAATAACTACTGAATGCCCCGAAGACAGTAGACGATATCAAAACATTTACAAAAACAGGACAGGATGGTTCCAGTAGGGGTCCAAAATAAAACACCAGATGACTTTCCAATGGAAGAAAAGGCACTAGAACTACCTGACAGGGAATTCAAATCTCTAATACTCAGAATTTTCCAAAAGCTAAAGCAAAAAGCAGACAAAAATGAGGAAAAAATAGACAAATTCATGGAAAATACAGACAAAAATTGGAAGAATTCAGGAAAATAATGCAGGAACAAAATGCAGAATAAATTCACAACTAGAAATTATACAAAGACAACAATTAGAAATCCAAAAGATAAACAACAGGATTTCAGAAATGGACGGTTTCATAGAAGGGCTGAGAAGCAGATTTGAAAAGGTGAAGACAGGATCAGTGGAATTGAAGACATACACTTGGATACAACACTGTTTGAGGAAAACTCAGAAAAAAGAACAAAGAAAAATGAAGAGACCCTGAGAGTTATGAGGGATACAGTCTAAAGCAAAAATTTGCCAGTGATTGGAGTTCCAGAACAGGGGGAGAAAACAGAAAACACAGAGAGGATCATTGAAGAACTCTGACAGAAAAATTCCCCAATATCATGAAAGATGAAAAGGTGGCCATCCAAGAATCTCAATGAACGCCATATAGAAGAGACCCCAAAAGAAAATCACCAAGGGATATCATAATCACAGTCGACAAAACCAAAGATAAACAAAGAATCCTGAGAGCAGCACGTGAAAAACAAGAAGTCACATTCAGAGGAGAAATAATAAGACTAAGCTCAGATTATTCAGCAGAAACCATGCAGGCAAGAAGGCAATGGGACGACATATATAAAATCTTGAAAGAAAAAAAACTGCCAGCCAAGAATAATATATCCTGCAAAACTCTAATTCAAATATGATGGTGAAATTAGGTCATCTTCAGATAAACAGAAATTAAGAGAATAAGTAAAAGCCAAACCAAATTTACAAGAATTATTAAAGGGAGTTCTTAGATCTGAGAACAAACAACTTCAGCTCACAGGCAGATCAAGGACGCAGGATCGTACCACCCAGATACCAATCTAAGAAACGAACTCTTAAGGACTATCAAAAACCAAACAAATGAAACAGGTAATCAGAGCAGTTAATCAGTAAATGACAACAACATCAAAACAATAAAAGAGGGAATAAATGGCATAGGTAAAGAACCTTCTAATGGAGAGGAAGACAAGGTGATACCAAGTAATGGTAGATTGCTTCAAAATTAGAAAGATAAGGGTAAGATTCATGGTAACCACAAAGAAAGTTAACAAACATACTCGTAAAAATAAAGAGGAAAAACATAAAGTCTCAGCAAAAACAAAACCTACAAAAAAAAAAAAAAAAAGAAATGAAAAAAAAGTCACAAACAAAAGTAACACAGCACAAGAGAGTAAGAAGAACAAAGAAAAAGTCAGCACCACAAAAAAAAAGCACTACAAATGACAGCAACAAACTCACATCTATCAATAACTACACTGAATGCACCCATAAAGAGACAGAGAGTGACAGAATGGATAAGAAAACAGGATCCATCAATATGCTGTCTACAAAAGACACACCTTAGAAACAAAGATGTGAATTTATTAAAAGTCAAAGGTTGGAAAAAAATACACCAAGCTAACAACTACCAACAAAGAGCAGGAGTGGCAATACCAATCTCAGATAAAATGGACTTTAAAACAAAATCCACCATAAAAGACAAAGCAGGACACTATATAATGATTGAGGGGATGATCAATCATGATCAACCACAATAAACATCTATGCACCCAATGACACAGCTCCAAAATACATAAAACAAACTCTAACAACACTGAAAAGATAAACTGACAGTTTCACAGTAACAGTAGGAGACTACAACACACCACTCTCAGTAAAGGACAGAAAAACTAAGAAGAAACTCAGCAAAGATACAGAAACCTAAAGGGCACAATCAGCCAACATGACCTATAGACATATATAGAACACTCCATCCAACAGCTGCAAAGTACACATTCTTTTCCAATGCACATGGAATGTTCTCCAGAATAGACCACATCTTAGGCCACAGAGCAATCCTCAACAAGATCCAAAACGTTGAGATAATACAAAGTATCTTCTCTGACCACAATGCCATCAAGGTAGAAATTAACAACAGAAAGAGTAAGGAAAAAAAAATCAAGGACATGGAAACTGAATAATACTCTGCTTACACATCACTGGGTAATAGAAGAAATCAGAGATGGAATCAAAAAATTCCTAGAATCAAATGAGAATGAAAACATATCATACCAAAACCTTTGGGACACAGCAAAGGCAGTCCTCAGAGGACAATTTATAGCAATAGATGTACACATCAAAAAAGAAAAAAGGGACAAAAACAAAACATTAACTACAGAACTCAAACAAACAGAAAGAGAACAGCAAAAAAAAAAAAGTCCCCAGTCACAGGAAGAAAGGAAATAGTAAAGACCAGAACAGACATACATTAAATAGAGAACAGAAAAACAATAGAAAGAATCAACAAAACCAAAAGTTGGTTCTTTAAAAGAATCGACAAAATCGACAAATCACTGTCCAGACTGACAAAAGAAAAACAGGAGAGTATGCAAATAACCCAAATAAGAAATGAAATGGGGGACATTACAACAGACCCAACTGAAATAAAAAGGACTATAAAAGAATATTATGTAAAACAATACTCCAAAATATTTGAAAACCTAGAGGAAATTGATAAATTTCTAGAAACACACTACCTACCCAAACTACAACAAAGTGATGTTGAAAATCTGAACAGACCCATAACAAGAGAAGAGATTGAAAAGGTAATAAAAAAAACTCCCAACCAAAAAAAGTCCTGACCCAGATGGCTTCACTGGAGAATTCTACAAAACATTTACAGAAGAGCTTGTACCAGTACTCCTCAAGCTATTTCAGAGCGTGGAAAAGGAAGCAATGCTTCCAAATTCATTCTATGAAGCCAGCATAATGCTGATACCAAAACCAGGCAAAGACGTCACAAACAAAGAAAATTACAGACCAATATCTCTCATGAATATAGATGCAAAAATTCTGAACAAAATTCTAGCCAACAGAATAAAGCATCATATCAAAAAAATAATACACCACAACCAAGTAGGATTCATACCAGGTATGCAAGGATGGTTCAACATTAGAAAATCAATCAACGTAATCCACCACATAAATAAAAGGAAAGAAAAGAATCACACGACCATCTCAATTGACGCAGAAAAAGCATTTGACAAAGTCCAACACCCATTCCTGATAAAAGCTCTCAATAAAACAGGTACAGAAGGTAAATTTCTCAACATAATAAAGGGCATCTATGCAAAACCAACGGGCAACACCATTCTTAATGGAGAGAGGCTGAAAACATTCCCCTTGAAAACAGGAACAAGACAAGGATGCCCTTTATCACCACTCCTATTTAACATTGTGCTGGAAGTTCTAGCTAGAGCAATAAGGCAAGAAAAAGAAATCAAGGGCATCTGAATTGGTAATGAAGAAGTTAAACTGTCCCTGTTTCCTGATGATATGATGCTATACATAGAAAACCCTAAATATTCCATGAGAAATCTACTGAAACTAATAGAAAGATTCAGCAGAGTAGCAGGATACAAGATAAACATTCAAAAATCAGTTGGATTCCTATACACCAGTAAGGAGAACTATGAAAAGGAAATCAGGAAAACAATACCATTTACAATAGCCCCTAAAAAGATAAAATACTTAGGAATAAATCTGAGCAGGGATTTAAAAGACTTATACAAAGAAAACTACAAAACACTACTGTAAGAAATCCAAAGGGATCTACGTAAATGGAAAAACATACATGCTCATGGATAGGTAGACTCAACATTGTAAAAATGACAATTCTACCCAAAGCAATTTACAAATACAACGCAATCCCGATCCAAATACCAACAACATTCTTCAAAGAGATGGAAAAACAAATCATTAAATTTATATGGAAAGGGAAGAAGCCCCGAATAAGTAAAGCACTACTGAAGAAGAAGAGTAAAGTTGGAGGACACACACTACCTGACTTCAGAACCTACTATACAGCTACAGTAGTCAAAACAGCCTGGTACTGGTAGAACGACAGATGCATTGACCAATGGAACAGAATTGAGAACCCAGATGTAAATCCATCCACCTACGGTCACTGGATCTTCGACAAGGGCCCAAAGTACATCAAATGGGAAAAAGACAGTCTTTTTAACAAATGCTGCTGGCAAAACTGGATATCCACCTGCAAAAAATGAAACCGGACCCATATCTCATGCCGTATACAAAACCTACTTCAAAATGCATCAAATACCTGAATATAAAGCCTAAAACTATATAGATCATAGAAGAAAAAATAGGACCAATACTTCAGGCCTTAATACACGGCATTAACAGGATACAAACCATAACCATCAATGCACAAACCCCAACAGATAAGCTAGATAACTGGGATCTTCTAAAAATCAAACACCTATGCTCTTCAAAAAACTTCACCAAAAGAGTAAAAAGAGGACCTACACACTGGGAAAAAAAATTTTGACACTACAAGTCAGACAAAGGTCTAATCCCCATAATCTACAAGAAAAGCCAACACCTCTACAATAAAAAGACAAATAATCCTATTAAAAAATGGGCAAAAGAAATGAACAGTCACTTCACCAATGAAATCATTCAAATGGCCAACAGACACATGAGGAAATGCTCCTGATCACTAGCCATTAGAGAAATGCAAATTAAAACCACTATGAGATACCATCCTACCCTGGCATTACTGGCACGAATCAAAAACACTGGAAATAATAAATGTTAGAGGGGGTGTGGGGAGATCAGAACTCTTATGCACTGGTAGTGGGAATGCAAAATGATACGACCATTTTGGAAAATGATATGGCGCTACCTTAGAAAGCTAGAAATACACATACGATTCGATCCAGCAATCCCACTCTTAGGAATATATCCTAGAGAAATAAGAGTCGTCACTTGAATAGACCTATGCACACCTATGTTCATGGCAGCGTTGTTTACAATAGCAAAACAATGGAAGCAACCTAGATGCCCATCAACAGATGAATGGATAAACAAGCTATGGTACATACACACAATGTAGTACTATGCAACGAGAAAGAACAATGAATCTGTGAAGCATCTCATAACATGGATGAAACTGGAGGACATTATGCTGAGTGAAATAAGTCAATCACAAAAGGATAAATATTGTATGGGACCTGTATTGTAAAAACCCATGAAAAAGTTCACATACAATATGTAACAATCTTTGTTGGTTACCAGGGATGGGAGGGGTGGGGGGGGAATACTAAATAAGTAATAGATAAGTGGTATCTTGGATGAAGGGTGAGACAGTACACACTAGAGGGGAAACCAGTACAACTTGTACAAGGAAAGGTCATGGAAGCGCCATAGACACATCCAAACTCCCTGAGAGACTGAACTGCTGGGTGGAAGGCTGTTGGGACCATGGTCTTAGGGAACATCTAGCTCAATTGGCATCACACAGTTTATAAAGACAATGTTCTACATTCTACCCTGGTGAGTAGCATCTGGGGTCTTAAAAGCCTGTGAGCAGCCATCTAAGATACTCCACTGGTCTCATCCCTTTGGCAGCAAGTGAGAATGAAGAGAACAGGATACAAGGAAAATATTAGTCCGAAGGATGAATGGACCATAGCTACCAAGGCCTTCACCAGACTGAGTCCAGTAGAGCTAGATGGTGCCCAGCTACCACCACTGACTGCTCTGACCGGGATTACAACAGAGGGTTCTGGACAGAGCTGGAGAAGCATGTAGAACAAAATTCTAACTCACAAAAAAAAAAAAAGACCAGATTTACTGGCCTAAAGGAGACTGGAGAATCCCTGAGAATATGGCCCTCAGACACACTTTTTGCTCAGTGGTGAAGTTATATCTGAGGTTCACCATTCAGCCTTGGAGTGGACAGCCCCATAAAACCAAATGGGACTAATGAGGTCCAGCAGTCCAGGGACGAGAGGGGCAGAAGGCAGAAGGGGGCAGGGAAGCTGGTAATAGGGAACCCAAGGTTGAGTAAAGATAGTGTTGATGTGTTGTGAGGTTGTTAACCATTGTCATTGGGCAACATGTGTACTAACTGTTAAATGAGAAACTATTTTGTTCGGTAAGCCTTCATGTAAAGTGAGAATAGCAGCACAATTGGAAGAGCATAGTCGATGTCACTGAACTGTGCATGTAGAAATTTTTGACATGGTGTATCTTTGGCTATGTGTATTTTCACAAAAAAAAAATGTCGAGAAGGAAGAGGGTTGACATGTTGTGGGGTTGTTAACCAATGTCATAAAACAATATGTGTACT
This sequence comes from Dugong dugon, assembly GCA_030035585.1. Lineage (NCBI taxonomy): Eukaryota > Metazoa > Chordata > Mammalia > Sirenia > Dugongidae > Dugong > Dugong dugon. The sequence goes on from CM057466.1 coordinate 6,697,381, forward strand.
ACTGTTTCATGAGAAACTATTTGTTCTGTAAGCCTTCACCTGAAGTACAATTGAAAAAAAAAAAAGAAAAAAAAAACACTTGTGCTTTTTCTCTATACTCCTTTCTCAAGGATGGACTTTCTAGTTATATTGACTGTATGAAAAAACCATGGGTGGTAAGTGGGTTCCTCCCATTATTCATGGGAATATAATATAGATTCCATGTTCTCCTTATATCCATCTACATAGAATGAACACATGCAGCCATAAAAATCTCAAACCCATTGTTGTCAAGCCGATTTGGATTCATAGCGACCCTATAGGACAGAGTAGAACTGTCCCATAGGGTTTCCAAGGAGTAGCCGGGGGGTTCGAACTGCTGACCGTTTGGTTAGCAGCCAAGCTCTTCACCTCTGCACCACCAGGGCTCCCACGTAGCCACAGAAGCATCAGATCTGTTGTCATAGGTGCAAGATTGAGGATTATTCCCTCTTGTAGGGTTGCCATAAGTCCCAATTGACTCAGTGGCAATGGGTTTGGTTTTGGTTTAGTGCCCTAATCCTTCAACTTCCCACATTAAACCAACTCTCTACTTTTTCCAAACACAATGAATTTTTTCTTCTCTCCGTATCTTTGCTCTTCTCTTTTCTGCCACTTAGAAATGCTTCAACTATATTCCAACTCTCTTTGTTGAGACCTAATTCATCCATCTGGACTTCTATGAAATGATACCTCTCTAGAAAAGCCTCCCTCATCGGTATCCCATCCTTTTACTTGGTTCCTTCTTATAACACTCCACATTGCATTAGTGTTTTTTTTTTTTCCACCTATCTTTACTAATAAGCTTATTAAAGACAGTGACCTTCTCTTAGTTCATCTTGGTAGCACTGACAGAGCTTAGCAGTGTAAACACATTATGTATATAGCAGATACTTGCTGAAACATAGAATAAATAAACTGAATTTAACAAATTGGTGTTAGGTCAATTAGCAAATATTTATTAATTTTCTAATATGTAACAGAATAGAGGATAACTATTCTAACATGTCTTAAGAAATGATTAAAATGATCAGATATAAAAGGAAAAATTAAAGGGAATTATTGATAGTGGTATTAATATGTTCCTTGTTTCTGTTATGAAAAAAAAAAATCAACCCTGGGAACTAACTAATCTATATATTGTGTGTGAACAACAGTGAGAAGAAAGATAAAGCACTAGCTAAATGTTTAGTGAGTTACTCACTTTAATGATGAGCTCACAAATATTAAATGGGTTACCTACCTTAAGTATGAGTCTATGATTTTAAACATAAGTTTAAAAAAAAAATAACAGGAAAGGTAAGCAAACAAATTTTTATCTTCCTTGTTCAGTATATCTGAATCCATAAAACTGTCACAAAAAAATCAATACACTCATAAAAATCTCAGGCATTGGATGTCTTCAAACTCTTTACACCAAGCATGTTATGCAGACTCATACAAACAGGGGCACTGACAATTCCACTCATACTGCACAAGGCTGGGGATTATGCTTCTGAAAGGATGAATGTAAATTGAGGCAGAAAAGAAGTATTAAATTCAGTTTGTACCAATAGATTACTTAATTGAATATTCACTGACAGTATATCCATGATGTAAGTGATACACATCTACCAGATACTAAGCCTATGCAAATGCAACTAGACACATTTCTTCATATTTAACACACGTTACTGTTTGCTAAGAATATACCAATGTAGCATTTAGAATTTGCCTAAATTTGCTTTATATTAATTTCTTCTATTTCTCATTACTTTAATTTTTTACTTATTAATTAATAGTAAATCTATACATTTTACTTAATTGCTCACCAATTATTTATCCTGATACTTTTTAATTATAGGGACAGGGAAAGTAGAACTGGATAGGTAGGAGAGGTTTATTTATTTCTTCAATTAACAAAGAATAGTTAGATGAATGTTTCTCAAGTAGGGACAATTTTTGGTCCCTAGAGAACATGTATGATATCCATATGCATACAAAGAAGACCAGTTAATATGATTATTATTCGAATTTATGCACCAACCACTAATAAAAGATAAGGAAATTGAAGACTCTTACCAACTTCTGCAGTCCAAAATTTATCAAACATGCAATCAAGATGCATTCATAATTACTGTTGACTGGAATGTGAAAGCTGGAAACAAAGAAGAAGGATCGGTAGTTGGAAAATAAGACCTTGATGATAGACATGATCACGGAGACTGCATGAGAGAATTCTGCAAAACCAATGACTTATTCATCAGAAATGCCTTTTTTCTACAACCTAAAAGATGACTATAGACCTCATGAGGTCTAATGGACCTCACCCATTAGAATACACATGAATCCAATTGACTAAATCTGTGGAAAGAGATGATGGAGAAGTTCAATGACATCTGTCAGAACAAGGCCAGTGGCTGACTACAGAACAGGCCATCATTGCTCATACGCAAGTTCAAGTTGAAGCTGAAGAAAATTAAAACAAGTCCATGAGAGTCAAACTATGGCTTTGAACATATTTCACTTTAATTTAGAGACCATCTCAAGAATAGGTTTGATTCAGTGAACACTAATGACCAAAGACCAGAAGAGTTGTGGGATGACATCAAGGACATCATACATAATGAAAGCAAAAGGTCATTAAAAAGAATGAAAAGACCAAAATGAATGTCAAAAGAAATTGTGAAACTTGCTCTGGAATGTAAGAGTAGCCAAAGTGAATGGAAGAAATGTAAAAGAGCTGAAAAGGAGATTTCAAAGGGCAAGTCAAGAAGACAAAGTAAAGTATTATAATGAAATGTGCCATGACCTGGAGTTAGAAAACCAAAACGGAAAAACAGACTTGCCATTTCTCAAGCTGAAAGAACTGAAGGCAAAATTCAAGCTTCAAGTTGCAATATTGAAGGATTCTTTGGGCAAAAAATTCAATGACACAATAAGCATCAAAAGAAGATGAAAGGAATACACAGAGTCACTGTACCAAAAAGAATTGGTCAATGTTCTACCATTTCATATGATCAAGAACTGATGGTCATGAAGGAAGAAGTCCATACTGCACTGAAGGCACTGGAGAAAAACAAGGCTCCATGAATTGACGGAATACCAACTGAGATGCATCAATAAATGGATGCAACACTGGAAGTGCTCACTTTTCTATACCAATAAATTTGGAATATGGCTACCTGGCCAACTGACTGGGAGAAATCCATATTCATGTGTGTTACAAAGTAATGTGATCCAATGGAATGCAGAAATTATCAAACAATATCATTAATATCACATGCAAGGAAAATTTCGCTGTAGATAATTTAAAAATGGCTGCAGTCAGACATCAAAAGACAACTGCCAGAAATTCAAGCTGGATTCAGAAAAGGATGTGGAATGAGGAATATCATTGCTGATGTCAGAAGGACCTTAGCTGAAAGAAGAAAATACCAAAAAGATGTTTATGTGTTTTATTCACTACACAAAAGCATTTGACTGTGGGGATCATAACAAATTATGGGTAATGTTGTGAAGAACGAAAATTCCAGAACTGTTAATTGTGCTCGTGCAGAACATGTACATAGACCAAGAGGCAGTCATTAGAACAGAACAAGGGGATATTGAGTGTTTTAGCTGGAAAGGTGTGCATCAGGATTGTATCTTTTCACCATACTTATTCAATTTGTAGGCTTAGCAAATAATTCAAGAAGCTGGACTATATGAAGAAGAATATGGCATCAAGATTAGAGGAAGACTCATTAACAACTTGCAATATTTAGCTGACACAATCTTGCTTGCCTAAAGTGAGGACTACTAGAAGACCTTACAGATGAAGGTCAAAGACTGCAGCCTTCAGTATGGATTACACTTCCACACAAAGAAAACAAAAACCCTCACATCTGGACCAATAAGCAACATCACAAAAAATGGAGAAAATACGGAAATAGTCAAGGATTTAATTTTATTTGGATCCACAATCAACACTCATGGAAGCAGCAATAAAGAAATCAAATGACATATTTCATTGGGCAAGTCTGGTGCTTTTTAAAATCTTAAAAAGCAAAGACGTCGCTTTGATGACTAAGGTGTGCCTGACACAAGTCATGGTATTTTCAATCACTTCATATGCGTCTGAAAGCTGGACAATGAAAAAGGAAGGCTGAAGAAGAATTGACACATTAGAATTACGGCGTTGGCCAAAAATATTGAATATACCATGGAATGCGGAAAAGCAAATAAATCTGTCCTGAAAAAAGTACTGTCAGAATGCTCCTTAGAAGCGAGGATGGTGAGACTTCATCTAGCTTACTTTGGACATGTTATACCTACTGTTGTGAGGATGGTGCAGGACTAAGCAACATTTTATTCTGTTATACATAGGGTTGTTATGAGTAGGAACCAACTTGATGGCTGCTAACAAGAGAGGACATGTGGCAATATCTGGAAATATTTTTTTGTTGTTACAACTGAGAGTGGAGTTTTACTACAGAAATGATGCTAAACATCCTACAAGGCAGAAGAAATTTCCCCACAATAAAGAATTATCCTGGCAAAAATGTCAGTAGTGCAAAGTTTGAGAAATCTTAAGTTAGACTTTGGCCTCTTGGTTTAAATGTCCAGAAGCAGAGGATAAATATCTAGAGTACAAAGATGTTTTTTCACGAGCATATGCTTCCTAATTTAGAGGTACTGAATTGCCACAGCAAAGTCCCTGGACTATAAGTCAAGCTCATGACAGAGAACTAAAAGAATTCCTAGAGAAGCTCTGGTTACAATTTAATAGATAATTAAGTATCCCTTTTTTTTGTTTGTTTATTTTAATATCATAATTATACAACGAGACAACTTGTGAATGAGAAAGGTATGTCTTGTTTTGGTTTGTAATTTAATACTCAAGAACTCATTTTTACCTAAGTGTTTTTTTCTTAAAATTCTGTGAAAAGCAGTTCTACTCTGAGATACATAGGGGACACTATGAGTCAATCAATTCATCAGCAACTGGTTTGTTTTGTTTGCTTTTTTTTTTTTTGAAATAAAAATGGGCCAATAACACCCAAGGGTGGTAAGGAAGAATCAACTCAGTTATCAGAGCAAATTTGATTTTTAAGGAACTGATTAATCTTTGTTTACAGAAAAGTTACTTTTTTATTTACCTTTATCATTTTGTTCACATTTGTAATTGTAATCTTTTGTAATACGTGGAAGGATACAGGATATGAAAGGAAAGGAAGCCTTCAAGAATGTGTTGTCCCACAATAGAAAGAATCAACAAAACCAAAAGTTGGCTCTTTGAAAGGATCAACAAAAACAACAAACCACTGGACAAACTGACAAAAGAGAAACATAAGTGGATGCAAATAATCCAAATAAGAAACAAAATGGGTGACATCACAACAGACCCAACTGATATAAAAAGGATCATAACAGAGTATTATGAAGAAACTATACTCCAACAAATTTGAAAACCTAGAGGAACTGGGCAAATTTCTAGACACACACTACCTACTTAAACTAACACAAACTGAAGTCTAAAATCTGAACAGACCCATAACAAGAGAAGAGATTGAAAAGGTTAAAAAAAAAAAACAAAAACCTCCCAGCAACAACAAAAACCCTGGGCCAGATGGCTTCACTGGAGAATTCTACCAAACAAAGCTTGCACCAGTACTACTCAAACTATTTCAGAACATTGAAAAGGAAGGGATAGTTCCAAATTCATTCTATTAAGCCAGCATAACCTTGATACCAAAATCAGGGAAACACACCACAAAAAAAGAAAATTACAGACCAATATCTCTCTTTAATATAGATGCAAAAAATCTCAACAAAATTCTAGCCAACAGAATTCAATATCATATTAAAAAAAACAAAAAACACCACGAGCAAGTGGGATTCATACTGGGTATGCAAGAATGGTTCAACATTAGAAAATCAATTGACTCAATGCACGACATAAACAAAACCAAAGAAAAGAATAATATGATCATCTTAATCGACACAGAAAAGGCATTTGATAAAGTCCAAAACCCATTCCTGATAAAAACTCTCAATAAAATAGGTATAGAAGGGAAATTCCTCAACATAATAAAGGGCATCTATACAAAACCAACAGCCAACATCATTCTTAAGTGAGAGAGGCTGAAAACATTCCCATGAGAACAAGAGCATACAAGGATGTCCTTTATCATCACTCCTGTTTAACATTGTGCTGGCAGTCCTGGAGAAATAACGCAAGAAAAAGAAATAACGGGCAACCAAATTGGTAAGGAAGAAGTAAAACTATCCCTATTTGTGGATGATGTGATACTATACATTGAGAATCAAAAGCACTCCACAAGAAAACTACTGGAACTAATAGAAAGATTCAGCAGAATATCAGGATACAAGATAGGCATATAAAAATCAGCTGGATTCCTATACACACATTAAGAGAACTACAAAAAAGAAATCAGGAAAGCTATTTATAATAGCCCCTAAAAAAAATAAGATACTTAGGAATAAATATAACAAAGGATGTAAAAGATCTATACAAAGAAAACTACAAAACACTACTGCAAGAAACCAAACGAGAGCTACATAAATGGAAAAACATACCCTGCTTATGGATAGGTAGACTCAACATTGTGAAAATGTCAATTCTACCCAAAGCAATCTATTCAAATCCAATGAAAATACCAATAACATTGTTTAACAAGGTGGAAAAAGTAATTATTAACTTTATATGGAAAAAAAAAGAGGCCCCAGATAAGTAAAGCACCAATGAAGAAAAAGAATAAAGTAAGAGGACTCACATTATCTGACCTCAGAACCTACTATACAGCTACCGTAGTCAAACAAGCCTGGTATTGGTATGACGACAGACATACTGACCAATGGAACAGAACTGAGAACACAGATGTAAATCAATCCACCTATGGTCACCTCATCTTTGACAAAGGCCCAAATTCCATTGAATGCGGAAAAGACAGTCTTTTTAACAAATGATGCTGGCAAAACTAGATGTCCATCTGGAAAAAAATGAAACAGGACCCATACCTCACACCATACACAAAAATTAATTCAAAATGGATCAAAGACCTAAATATAAAACCGAAAACTATAAAGATCATAGAAGAAAAAATAGGGTCAACACTAGAGGTCCTAATACAAGTATGAATAGCATACAAATCATAACAAACAATACACAAACACCAGAAGATAAGCTAGATAACTGGGATCTTTTAAAAGTTAAACACTTATACTCATCAAAAGATTTCACCAAAAGAGTAAAAAGAGAAACTACAGACTGGGAAAAAGAATTTGGCTCTGACAAATCTGACAAAAGTCTAACCTCTAAAATCTATACAAAAATCCAACACCCCTACAACAGAGACAAATAATCCTATTAAAAAATGGGCAAAGGAAATGAACAGACACTTCACCAAAGAAGACATTCAGGCAGCTAACAGACACACGAGGAAATGCTCGAAATCACTAATCATTGGAGAAATGCAAATAAAAACTACAATGAGATACCATCTCACCCCAACATTACTGGCATGAATCAAAACTTTAAAAAAGTAACAAATGTTGGCGAGGTTGCGGGGAGTTTGGAACTTCTATGCACTGCTGGTGGGAATGTAAAATGGTACAACCATTTTGGAAAACGATACAGCACTTCCTTAGAAAGCTAGAAATAGAAATACCATACCATCCATCAATCCCACTCCTAGGAATATATCCTAAAGAAATAAAAGTCACTACTTGAATAGATATAATATGCACACCCATGTTCATTGCAGCATTATTCACAATAGAAAAAGATGGAAACAACCTAAATACCCATCAACAGATGAACGGATAAACAAACATGGTACATACACATAATGGAATACTAAGCAAAGATAAAGAACAGTGATGAATCTGCGAAACATCTCACAACATGGATGAATCTGGAGGGCATTATACTGAGTGAAACAAGTCAACCACAAAAGGACAAATACTGCGTGAGAACACTATTATAAAAACTCATGAAAAGGTTTACACACAAAAAAAAACAATCTTTGATGGTTACTAGGGAGGGGAGAGGTAGGAAGGGAAAAACACTAACTAGAAAATAGATAAGTGGTAACTACGGTGAAGGGTAACACAGTACACAATACTGGGGATGTCAGCACAACTTGACCAAGGCAAGGTCATGGAAACTCCATAGACACATCCAAACTCCCTGAGGGGCAGAATTGCTGGATTCAGGGCTGTGGGGACGGTGGTCTCTGGGAATATCTAGCTCAACTGGCATAACAACTATAGTTTATAAAGAAAGTGTTCTACATTCTACTTTGGTGAGTAGCATCTGGGGTCTTAAAAGCTTGTGAGCAGCCATCTAAGATATTCCACTGGTCTCACCCCATCGGGAGAAAGGGAATATGAAGGAAATCAAACACATGGGGGAGGGATTAGTCCAAAGGACTAATAATGGACCACAACTACCACAGCCTCCACCAGACTGAGTCCAGCACAACTGGCTGGTGTCCAGCTACCACCACTGGTTGCTCTGACAGAGATCACAATAGAGGGTCCTGGAAGAGCTGGAGATAAATGTAGAACGAAGTTCTAACTCACAATAATGACCAGACTTACTGGTATGACAGAGAATGCAGAAACCTTCATAGTATGGCCCCCAGACACCCTTTTAACTTAGTACTGAAGTCACTCCTGAGGTTCACCCTTCAGCCAAAGATTACACAGGCTCACAAAACAAAATGAGACTAAATGGGCACACCAACCCAGCGGCAAGGACGAGAAGGCAGGAGGGGACAGGAAAGCTGATAATGGGAAACCCAAGGTCGAGAAGGGGAGAGTGTTGACACATCATGGGGTTGATAACCAATGTCACAAAACAATATGTGTATTAATTGTTTAATGAGAAACAAATTTACTCTGTAAACTTTCATCTAAAGTACAATAAAAATAAATAAATAAGAGAATTTGTTGGCCCCTTTTTTGTTGATGCTTTTAGCTTTGTAAATTCAACCCTACAAACAAAACCCTTAGCAAGTCAGCAAAACTATCCTGGAATGATTTCCCTCTAGAAGGAAAGACAATTGGTCTGGGAAACTATGTCGTAAATTCCTAGCACTGAAGTGTGGAATCAGGAAAAGTCCTGAACAGACAATGGGATAATGTACTGCAGAAATATACAAATCCTCCAGAAGTCCTTAGTCTGGCATTATAGTTTTATTCTAAGTATAATGAATCCCAAGAACTCATATGCAAGCAGTTTCAAAAATAAACACCAAATTAGTTAAAAAGCAAGTTTAAAAAATGTTGAATTATCAGTCATTTTGAATCATCTCTGCTTCATTACCATGTTCTAAGATTAGACGCAGTATGTAATAAAAAGAACTGCGGGGATTCACTGCTGACCCTCAGATGCCCCTGTTAGCCTTGCCTGCAACAAGAACCTTCAGCCATCTAGTTCCACGATCCCATCTTTACTTCTCTTCAGACCTGACTTCTGGCTTTGACTCCTGTCTGCTCTTTTGGTCTCATTTTCTTGCTCTTGTGCATGTCTACTCTCTTTATCTTGATCCCCTTGAACCAGACACATCTTTTTTTTAGATTTATTTCTAAATTCATTTCGTGGTTTTCAGGTTATTGTAAATGGTATTTTTAAATTTTTTTATTGTACTTTATATGAAGTACAATAAAATTATTTTCTCATTAAACAATTAATACACATATTGTTTTGTGACAGTGGTTGCCAACCCGACAACATGTCAACACTCTCCCTTTCTTGACCTTGGGTTCCCCATTATCGGCTTTCCTGTCCCCTCCTGCCTTCTTGTCCTTGCCCCTCGGTTGGTTTGCCCATTTAGTCTCATTTTTTATGGGCCTGCCTAATCTTTGGCTGAAGGGTGAACCTCAAGAGTGACTACTGAGTTAAAAAAGTGTCCAGGGGCAATACTCTTGGGGTTTCTACATTCTCTGTCATACCAGTACATCTGGTCTTTTTTTGTGAGTTAGAATTTTGTTTTACATTTTTCTCCAGGTCTGTTTGGGACCCTCTATTGTGATGCCTGTCAGAGGAGTTAGTTGTGGTAGCTGGGCACCATCTAGTTGTGCTGGACTCAGCCTGGTAGAGGCTGTGGTAGTTGTGGTCCATTAGTCCTTTGCACTAATCTTTACCTTTTTCTTTGGTTTTCTTTATTCTTCCTTGCTCCAGACAGGGTAGGACCAGTGGAGTATCTTAGATGGCCGCTCATAAGCTTTTAAGACCTCAGATGCTACTTACCAAAGTAAGAACATTTTCTTTGTAAACTATGCTATGCCAATTGAGCTAGACGTCACAAGAGACCATGGTCCCCACAGCCCTCAGTCCAGCAATTTTGTCCCTTTAGGGAGTTTGGATGTGTCTATTGAGCTTCCTTGACCTTGCCTTGGTCAAGTTGTGCTGGCTTCCCCAGTACTGTGTACTGCTAGGCACTTATCTTGAGGAAGATTTATTTTCCTAGATTCATACTAAATTTTAGTCCAATTTACATGATAGAATCTATTTGGTAAGATCATCTTCCCTCTCCTTAGCTCCTTTTCACACATTCATGTGCAAGTGCTTGCTTGCACACATACATATGCATACCCACAGTAGTAGCAATGGATACTCTGAGAAGATTGAGAATCCAGAGGTGGTAAACCCATAGGAATCAGATTCATGTGAATTACATAATTCAGGAATCTAAACACAGCTGATGGAGTGTTAGGATGAAAGATACACTGTTTACTTCTTGATGATATTAGGATTGGTTCTGGTCTTCAGCCTACAGACTGGGAACACAAGTAAGTTATTTAGCCTTTCTGTATCTGAGCTCCTTCTAAAGTGAAATGAGGTTGATGATAATCCCCCTACATCTTAAAACTGCACTCAGAGTAGTTCTGTGAATCAATGAAAACATTTCATAAACTGTAAAACAATAGCTACACTTACATTCAGACTCTCTCACTGTTAACATTTGGTAGATAAAAAAGGAATAGTCACATATAAGGGATGACTATAAAGGAAAAACACTGATGTCCCTGAGTTACCTTCAAAAAGTTAATCTCTTTATGTTAGAGTGGGATGATACCACTAAATATATATTATTACCAAACTTTATGTTCAATCATATATTTCTTTAAATTCTCAATTTACATGTTAGTATAGCATATGCTATATTGAAAATCATTCATTCTGTGATGGGGTTACTACTTATTAGAAACCCTGGTGGCGTAGTGGTTAAGTGCTATGGCTGCTAACCAAAGGGTCGGCAGTTGGAATCCACCAGGCACTCCTTGGAAGCTCTATGGGGCAGTTCTACTCTGTCCTATAGGGTTGCTATGAGTAGGAATCAATAGCAACGCATTGGGTTTTTTTTTTTTGTTTTCATCACCTATCAGCACAAAAAGGATCCACAATGGTAAATGGTAAAGCCAGAACAGACTATATCATCCCTGAAGCAATACAAAGGCCTCTCCAGATGTGCTTTTCAGCCCTTCAACTATAACTAGGGAGCAGCTTGTATAGCTACATATGCATTATTACATATGCATATGTATAATATGTGCATTGCTGTAATTTTCAGGTTCATCTTCATAAAGGAAGAAGCAGAAATGCACATCCATGCAGATGGTAGTGGTGAAGAGGAGAGTAGGGAAGGAGCCAAGCCACCAAATTAACCGTTGAGCCGATCTCAACAACCTGCCAGCCCAGCACTGTCCGTGCTCCCTTCGTTGTCACACCAACGATGTCATCTGTGCATTCATACTGAAGAAATAAACAGAAAAATAGAAGACAGCAATTCTAAAAAGAGTTCTAAATTGAGGCTGAGACCAGCAAGAAATGACTTTTATCCCAGTCACAGCTGGAGTTAGGATCAATCCCAGGAACACTTATAAGCAGTTGGAAACAGCTGTTCTAGGTTCTTTCCAAAAGTCTGGTTCACTTTAGAAAATGAATCATTATCTTCTTAATCAGCCCATAACAAAATTCTCCATTTTCTTGTCAGTGGTAAAGCAGAAAAGCCACGGGTTCAGCAGTTCAGTAGCTTCAGGCAAGTTATTTAACAAACCAAGGCAGCACTGGGGTGGGGGTAGGGGGGTGTGTAATGCCAAGGGGCCAGTTTCCCGCACTCAGTCCTCGCTCCCTCAAGTCCTCGCTCTGTTTGGGACATCTGCTTCCCCTCTCTCTGCTTAAATTTCCTTATCTGAAAAGTGGAGAGGATAATACTACCTAACTCATAGGATTGCTGTAGTGATTAAATGATTACTCTTCAACATATACAGCAGTGCCTGGCCCTAAATGTGTCCACTATTATTATTGAAGGGCTTCAGTGGATTTCTTCTGCAAAATAGGAAGAATAACTATTGCCTCAGATTATTGTGAGTGTTAAATGATAACGTATTTAAAGTGCCCAGTGATCTCTGGAAGGGCCTACTAAGATTTTATCTCTGTCCCTTTGCGCAGTTTGAATCATGAATACTTGTTATGGATTGAACTTTCTCCCCCAAAGAGATGAGTTTAAGTTTTAACCCCTGTTTCTGTGACTGTGACCTTGTTTGGGGAAAAAGGGTTTTCCTTCAAAGATATTACCAGTTAAGCCATACTGGAGTAGAGTGGGTCTTAGATTCCTAATCTCTTCTGAGTAGCATCTTATAAAAGGGGAGAGCAGACAAGGAAACAGAGTCACACACAGGGGAGAGCACCACGTAACAACAGAGGCAGGTGCATCTTACAGGCAGCAAAGAAATGCCAAGGATTGCTGGCAGCCACCAGAAGCTAGGAGAGAGGCACGGACCAGTTCCTCTCATAGCCCTCAGAAGGATTCAATACGACTGATACTCTTTGGACTTGTAGCTCCCAGAACTATGAAACAAAAAATTCTGTTTCAAAGCCACTCACTTGTATTATATTTTATTACAGCAGCCCTAGGAAATTAGACAACATTCATTGTGTAGAAATTCCATTCTTGAGCTAAATCCAACAACCTCCAGATATTGTTGTTTCATTCAATTACTTGTTTATTTATAGATATCTTCCAGGAACCTCCATTATAGGAGCCTGGGTCCTCTTGCATTTGATACCTACCTGACCCCCTTTGATAACAGTTCATCTCCTAAAGCCCATAAGTGTTTAACTGAAAGTAGGAAGACCCACATGCTTATGATGCAACAGTGTAAACTAGGCTGAAATGCCATCCATGCAAGGTTTTTAAGGGATTTTTGAGATATCAATGCATAGGCAGCTCAGGCCTTAAATGCCTCACTTTCAATGAGCTCTAGATGGTTCCATAAAAAGTGAAGTTCATGGTTCTCTCTCCAGGTCAGCCTCAACAGAGGACAACAGATGGTCCATGCTGGTGTTTGTGATCTACTTGCAGAATTGGTGTTTCTCGTGTATTAGATGAGGAATACCTACACTTTGGAGACCCTCAGGCTGCAAAAACATGGCCTACTCCTCTTTAGTGGGTAAGTGGCAACTATACTTTCACTGAAGTATTAAGGATCTGTAACCCTTTTCTTTCCTTTGATCTGCAGCTTATCTTCTTTCCTCCCCGCTTAGTTGGTGAAAGACAAGAAGCAATATTATATCTTACTTTTGTCTTGATTTTTCCTATGACTCTCTGTTCTCTGTGAGTCTCTATTCTCACCCTTCTGCCTCATTTAGAAAGGAAAAAATATTTTAATTGTATCTTTAAAAGTGTAAAATTGCTCTTGAAATTCTGGCTCAGATTTCTCGTTAAAAACTTCACTCACTCATGCAATTAAAAACAATTCCACAGCTATTAAAAAAAAAAAAAAAAGTTACTTTCTGAGCCACTATAAATATCAAACGTTCTAGAAGGAAAAAAAAAAAAAATATGTAGTCTGTACCGTGCAGGGTTTCTTCTTTATCTCATTCCAGCAGTAAGGAAAAAAAAGTGCTTGCAATAAATTACAATGCACTTAGGCTGAGCATTCTGATGTGTGAGGCATTGCTATAAAGTCAGGAGTCTGTCTTCCATAAGTCTCACTTGAAAACTCAGCCCCTCACTTTATAGTCTGATCGTATACAGCATTATGTAAATGTTATCATTGGAGCAGAACCATGTTATAATATGACTCATCACTACATGCAGTTAGAAATAATTCAGATCAAATTATGCCCTCTAAAACATGACAATAGATGCAGCATGCATGCTATAATAGAGTCAACACATAGTAAGTAGGTAGGTAGGTAAGTCAGTAATGAGACTGGCTCTCAGCATTCCCTTTAGAAAAGGGCCCTGTTGTGTTTTGCTTGCCTTCACTGGTAGAGGTAGAGGTGAAAGAGATAAAGGTGGATATATATATAAGGAGCAAAGGAAGTCTCCATTTTTTCAAATGTACTTTGTGGGTACAAATGTGAAATAGAGGGCTCTCACAGCTGCAGACTGAAGGAGATATTATCAAACACATCCATCTTCGGTGAAGGAAATGTAATGTTCCCCTCCCTCAGCTGACAAGAAACCGATAGATCATTGACAAATGGTCATAAATCACAAGGACACTTCTCACATGGAGAATTGTAATCGGAATGATTTTTTCTAATTTCCATGTTTGCTTTTCCATCACCCACTTTCCACTCCACTTCCTATATTTCCTATTTCCAAAATTATTTTTTCCTCGGCATTTTCTTTCAAGGATAATGGTGGGAAGATGCCCTCAGGCTTGTGAGACAACCCATTTTTGTCGTTTCTCTTCCTTCTCTCCCTATAACTCTCTTTTCTTCCTCTAAACACTTTGCTGAAGCTCTGATTCTCTTGAACAGATTGCCAATCAGGACATGAATGGGAGTTGAAGGGAGGTGATCAAAAAGAGCTTCAGAATTTACTGAAAGAATGGACATGAAAGCAAGAGCTGATGAGTCTGAGATGAAAGCCCAACGCAGAGAGCTCTTGTAATGAACTCAGCCTACTCAACCTGGAGAATGATACCTGTAACAACAGTCCCCAACCTACATATAACATTTACCCTTGTGGGGTGGTGGAGGTGAGGGAAGGTAACTCGTGTCTGGACTTGAGAGAGAGGGAGTCAAAGGCTATTACCTCTTCTACTACTATAGCCACCATATACATTAACCCTGAATTTTCACAAGTATCACAAGTTAAAGAGAGAGCTGTAGATGTTCCAAGATGAAGGTCACATTCTGAGTTCTAGAAGAGCTCTATGATTCAAAAGCACCATCTCTTTAGCAGACTTTTTCCTCACCTCTGAGTGTTTGTATTCCACCTTCTCACCCTCTCTGTCCCTGGGCCGTGCCATTTTTGAGACAGTATTGCAGAAGAGGCATCTTTTCTCATAGAGACTTTTGAAACATGGTTGTTAAATGAAAAGACAGGTAGAGAGTGGGACAAAACTGAATGTAAGTGGAGACTGTTGTTGCCGTTTTTGGGTGCCGTTGAGTTGATTCTGACTCATAGCAACCCCATGTGAAATTAGAACTTCCCCATAGAATTTTCTTGCCTGTAAACTTTACGGAAGTAGATTGCCAGGTCTTTCTCCCATGGAGCCACTGGGTGGATTTGAACCACCAACCCTTTTGGTTAGCAGGGAAACACTTAAATGTTGCACCACCAGGTCTCCTTAAGTGGAAATTACAAAACCAAACCTATTGCAGTCAAGTTGAATTACAACTCATAGCAACTCTATTGGACAGAGTAGAACTGCCTCATAGCGTTTCCAAGGAGTAGGCTGGTGATTCAAACTGACGACATTCTGGTTGGCAGCTGAGCTCTTAACCACTGTACCAAAAGGGCTCCACTTGCATCACCAGAGCTCCTTAAAGTGGAGATTAATAAGGTATTATTTTGAAATTGCTCCTTTACTTCTTCTAAATTCATTGTCACTGTTTAAGGTTAATGACCTCTTGACATGGCACCTGAAACTTGGTTGAAATCTCAATATGTGCTACCAGAGTAGCAACAAGATTTATGTAGACTAATAATGCCCATTCTCCCTCAAGGACATCTTCATCTGGCTCTACCAAGAATACTCTCAGAAGGTCATTGTTGTTTTAGTTGTAGTCAAGTTGGCTTCAACTCATAGCAATCTTATGTATAACAGCACAAAACATCACCTGGTTCTGTGCCATCCTTACAACCTTTGGCATGTCTGAGCCCATTGTTGCCACCACAGTATCAATCCATCTCCTGGAGGCTTTCCCTTGTTTTTGCTGACTCTTTTCTTTACCAGACTTGATGTTCTTTTCTAATGATTGGCCTTTCCTAGTGACATGTCCAAAGTAGGTGAACCAAAGTCTTGCCATCCTCACTTTCTGGCCAACCGACTAGAAGAGATCCATATTTGTGCCCATTCCAAAGAAAGATGATTCAACAGAATTTGGAAAATATTGAAAATATCATTATTATTACACACAAGTAAAATTTTTCTGAAGATAATTCAAAAGTTGTTGCAGCAGTATATCAACAGGGAACTGCCAGCAATTCAAGCCAGATTCAGAAGGGGACATGGAACGAGGTATATCATTGCTGATGTCTGACAGATCTTGTCTGAAAGCAGAGAATACCAGAAAGATGTATACTTGTGTTTTATTGATTATGCAAAGGCATCCGACTGTGTGGATAATAAAAAATTATGGACAATATTGTGAAGAATGGGAATTCAAAAACAATTAATTATGCTCATAAGGAACTTGTATGTAGATCAAGAGGCAGTCACTTGAACAGAGCAAGGGGATATTGTGTGGTTTAAAATCAGGGAATGTGTGTGTCAGGGCTGTATCTTTTCACCATACTTATTCAATTTGTGTGCTGAGAAAATAATCTGAGAAGCTGGACTATGTGAAGAAGAACAGGGCATCGGGATTGAAGGAAGACTCATTAACAACCTGGGATACGCAGATGACTCAGACTTGCTTGCTGAAATCAAAGAGGACTTGAAGCACTTACTGATTAAGACCAAAGACTACAGTCTTCTGTATGGCTTACACTTCAACATAAAGAAAACAAAAATCCTCACAACTGGACCAATAAGCAACATCATGAAAAATGGAGAAAATATGGAAGTTGTTAAGGATTTCATTTCAGTTGGACCCACAATCAGCGCCCATGGAAGCAGCAGTCAACTATTGTAAAGGGCAAATCTGCTGCAAAAGACCTCTTTAAAATGTTAAAAAACAAAGATATCACTTTGAGGACTAAGGTGCACCTGACCCAAGCCATGGTATTTTCAATCACCTTATATGTATTTGGAAGCTGGATAATGAATCAGGAAGACTGAAAAAGAATTGTAGACTTTGAATTATTGTGTTAGTGAATGATATTGAATATACCATGGACCGCCAGAAGAGTAAACAAATCTGTCTTGCAAGAAGTATAGCCAGAACACTCCTTAGAAGCAAAGATGGTGAGACTTTGCCTTACGTATTTTGAACACATTATCAGGAGGGACGAGTCCCTGGAGAACAACATCATGCTTGGTGTCATTGATTGAATTATGTCCCCCCAAAAATGTGTGTATCAGTTTGGCTGGGCATGATTCCCAGTATTGTGTGGTTGTCCTCCATTTTGTGCTTGTGATTTTGTGTTAAATAGGATTATGGTGGGATTGTAACACCCTTACTAAGGTCACATCCCTGATCCAGTGTAAACGGAGTTTCTCTAGGGTTTGGCCTGCACCACCTCTTTAGTCTGATAAAGAGTCTCTTGTGGTTATCTTGTAATGTATAACTTACCTGGCCATCTGTGGGTGATGTGCCAAAAGACACTTCTAACTCTTGTAAAAATCATATATAAGCTCTAACGTAAGAATGCCTTTTGGGACACATTGAGACAGCCTGCGCTGCTGTCAGATCCCCGTCGATGGATACCTCCTAAATAAACTTTCTCACGCTTTCTGACTTGGAGTACACTTCATTGGCTCGACTGCTCCAGGGCACAGACCCTAATTGGGCAACATGAGCCAAAACTGATTTCATTCCCAATCACCGAGTCTCACACAGGGATTCTGTACCCTCAGTCCCCAGTGATCAGTGTGAGCACTGGCAAGTGAGTCCAATCTTGTCATTTCAAAAACTTTTGGCAGTTTTCACTTACTGATTTCTCATAATCATCAGCTCTCAGCATTACTAAAGCGGCAAGAGGAAAATAAAGCAAGATAAAAAGATATATATTCAATG
This sequence comes from Dugong dugon, assembly GCA_030035585.1. NCBI lineage: Eukaryota > Metazoa > Chordata > Mammalia > Sirenia > Dugongidae > Dugong > Dugong dugon. The sequence continues at coordinate 6,715,535 of CM057466.1, forward strand.
CAAAACAGCTCAGCCAGCTAGCCCTAAGCAACAAGTAAGTGAACACATCCTCTGTTGTATAGTAAAGTGTGTTTCTGGGAGGCTAATGTTGTTAGAGGCAAATCTGCCTGAGGCAATGTTTACAAAAAAAAAAATCAACAAGCAAAATAAGCAAACAATAAAAGCAAAAAGTATTACATTGTATCTTGCTCTTCCATGCAGCTCACCAAGCTACCATGTCTTTCTCTATCATGGAGGGAATCTAATATTATTTTACAAGGAAGATTAGAAGAGATTAACAATCTTACATCAGATATTAGTCCCTTCTACTATATTATTTTGACCCAAACTCCCCATCTTTAAACAGCAAAGAGAGTCAGATACCAATGTTGCACAGGACAAAGGTATTGTAGAAAATATTATGTTTGTTACAGTATGATCCCTTGCGACCACGCACAAGTGAACCAGCCCAAATTTTCAAAAATTGGAAAAATGCAAATAACTCTCGTATGTTACTTCACAATACAGGGGATGGTTCTGAGTGTGAGACCATGCCAACACCTCCCAGAAGTACCTCATGTCTATACCATTCCATCTCAATGCCAGACGGAAAGCTAGTAAGAATATGTTTGGTCAGGTTCATTTTTGATTTATCAAACACTCTTTTACTCTCCAAGCTCATGAGACACGTACATGGCCATAGTAGAAGGACAACATGAGAAGGGAGCTGCTATCTGGACTACTCCAGGTACTTTCGTGGCAGACACCAGAGTTAGGAGTACTACAGACAAGGAGCTTGACCATCAGCAAGGAATGGCAGAGAAGAGCCAGGTGTTGCCTGAAAGCCTTTTCAAAGTTTTATTGGGTAGTGATAGCATACTGAAGACATTTAAAGGGTTCTTGGCTAGGGAATATATATTTTACAGTTATCCCAGGGAGGAAAATAGCTGGCAAAATACAGTCCAGAATGAAGGTGCATGTATTGCCAGTTGATCCTTTGAGACTCTGTTCCAGCCACAACAGAAGCAAGAGGTGAGAAGGATGTCTACCACAGGGACCTCCCAGCTTCTCAGGCTGGGTCAGGCATGGTGCCTCTCAACAGGAACAGTTTTGGAGCTGATGGGGGAGACAGCTGCTCTGACGGCAGCAGGAACTGCCACAGGGAATGGTAACACAGGTAGCAAATGTCTTCCTTTGTTCAATAAGAAGTTTTATGCCCCCTGATTAATGTCTTACAGAAGGCAATTCTTGATACCTACAGGCTCATGAATTTGCACTGACACGGGTTAATTCTTCATTTTCATCAATGCCATTAACATGTTACAAGTGTTTATTCAGAATCACTTAATAAACAATGATTTCAAAATGCCCCTCCATTGACGCTTGGTACTGAGACCCGTAATACACCGTATAAAGGTAGATTTTCGTACTGTAATACAGTCTGTGATCTTAGAAGCCAGTCCATGTCCTCCCCCTTCCTCTCTTCCCTTTTAGCACTCTTTTTTCTGGGGGGAGGGCAAGTGTTATGAAAAACTTCTTCAGTATATTAATGCATAGGTTTGCAAGGCTATCTAATTCTTTGTGTTCCATTACTTCTGCTGCTAATTTATCGATTAATTTGGTTTAATGACATTCACCCCTTTTCGCCACTCTCCTGATAAATGTTTTCTAATGGAAGAGGTATATTTAGTGCCTGTTTTGGAATGCGTTTTCAGCGAGATTGAGGTGGTCTCTGGAATGGAAGTTGGCACACAATCAAAGGAACTCTAGCAACAAATCAGTGGCATGTGGAAACCACTCTGCTTCTGCTAACTGGCACTAGACTCTCAGAGGCAAGGTAGTAAAATGGATAGAGGGTTTAGAGAACACAGGACAGCTCCTCCTCCAGTATGTGAAAGATAATTACTCAGCGAGATTTACCTGGAGAGAAGCCATGTGCCTTTGATAAAGCTGCTTTCTTGCAGGGATAAGACTTCCAAGCAGGAGAACAAAATAGACACTTGCATTCAACCTGAAATGCTGAATAGTTCGGACAGAGTGACTGCAGCTCTACAAAGGTTTTAATGTGGGAATTCAAGATCAGGACAGGAATTCCCTTAGAAATGTGAATCCTTGGGCCAGACTGATCAAATCCAACTACACCCTTAGTGACAGAGAGTAAGTAAATAAATTGCAGTTGTTAGCTGCTGTCTTATTTTATAAGACAAGTAATACACGTTAATCATAGGATAATACAATTCATTTTAACCTACTTAACAGTAGCTTTCGAAGATGTTTCCATCAAATAAGATTTCTGGGACAACCCATGTTAATGACTGTGTAGCACACCATATGTGAGACTAACCTTTGAGGTCAACTCGCTGTACACAGTAAAATTAAACTTAGCTGGTGGAGTTGTGTCTATAACCAGCAGGAGTGGTAGCACTCCCTTTCTAACACTCTCAGGAGATGTGAATGATTCCCAAGCAGTCCCTAACTAGTGCTGGACCGTGTTCCCAAGGTACACATGTCAGTGTGTGGCAGGGGACTCAGAAGTTAGTTTAATGATCAAGAGTTCAAATCTCAGTCACACAACATAATTTAGGCAAATTACTTAACTTCTCTCTAAGTCTCAATTTCTCCATTGGATTGTTTTGGGGGTTAATAAATGAATACATGTAAAGATCTTAAAATAGTACTTGGCACATAGTAGACACTCAATAATTGTTAGATGTGGTCTGTTATTTCATTGTAGTTGTATTTTGTTGTAGTTTTTTTATTGTTGTTACTATTATTGTTGTTGTTGCTACTATATTTATGAGTCACAAAAACGGAATGAGGAAGGATGGAATGAGAAACTTTTTTTTTCTGAAACACGTGATAAATAAATCACAAGATAGAAGAGAACTTCGGAGGGTCTTGGAATGTCCAAAGAGCCCTGGTCGCACAGTGGATAAGTGTTTGGTTGCTAACTGAAAGGCTGGTGGTTTAAACGAACTAGCCACTGTGACTGAGGGAGAGAGATGTGGCGGTCTGCTTTGGAAACCATATGGGGCAGTTCTACTTGGAATCAACTCATGGGCAACATTTTGTTTTGTTTTGTTTGGTTTGGTTTTGGGAATATCCACTCTGACAAAAACTTAGAATAAAGTATAATTTACTGAGTTGACTTTCTGAATGGGAAGAAAAGAAAGAGTAGAAGGCCACATTGACAATATTGAACTTATCTAAGCCTTGTGCTCCCGGAAAGCAAGGATAGTTAAGAAATTCCCACCCTTTTGTGTTCTGGGAAAGGGCTAGCCACAAAGAACCACCGTGTCCTCATAAGATTTGTCTCTATCTTCTTCATGACTCCATAATGCTCACGAGTAACTCCTTTGCTTACCTGTCTCTATAAAACCCCATGCCCCCTTCATTTTCTTTGAGACCTTCCTCATTAATGAACATCCTCCCTATTGCAAAAGATCTGAGTAAAATCATCCCCTTAACTGTCATCTCCCTTTTGTGTTTCACAATGTTGTTGCAGAACATTCTCCAGGCTGCACTACTTTTTTTGAAAATGTAGGCTGGAGCAGTGCCTGGAGCTATCTTGGACAGTACCTGGGATGGAAGGAAGAAGGTGAAAGGGAAGTTTTTACTTCTATTTAGGTGCAGGCCTGCTCACTATATTATTCTTGATTTCACAAAATATATGCATTTCAGAAAAGCATTTTTTTTTTTCCAGGTACCTCAGAGATTGCTGTTAGAAAAGCAGAGATCCCTGGATGTTATAAAATCCTGGGACATAATAAAATAGACACTTAAGTAAGCAATCACACCACTTTTTACAATCACACATTTAAGAGAAATAATAACTTTGCTTTTATAAAACACTAACAGTAATACTCTCAACGTTTATAATCTTGTGATATGCATCAAATAAGTCACACAATGAAAGTGAGATGGGAGCCGCTTAAGGTAGATTTCAGACTCTAATAGGTCTGGGAACACAGAAGCTCATGCCTTCATATAGGTGATAAAGTCAGGAATTTGGAAGGTCTTGTCTATCCAATTTAGTTATTCTGTCGGTGGGGTACGGAGCCCCCTAAGGTTTATTATGTTTTCCTTCTATTGTGTCATTGGGGTAACAGAGTATCAGAACTTTTCATGTCTAGGATACTTGCAGATTTTGAAGCTTTTCAATAATATTTTATGAAGTGGAAGGAATTGTTTCGCTTGTCATTCGTCTCTGTATAATTGTTTGCAGGTTTTATAGGTTTTTGGAAACTCTTTAAATGGAATCTTTAATTGATCTCAGATTTCATAAGCTGATGAAATGAAAACTGAATGTGGCTTGTACTGGGGAATTTAATTTTTCTTAAGACAAACCAACAAATCATTACTGTGACTTTTAATGGAGCCTGAATACATACCAAAGCTAGAAGGAACCTTAATGATACACAGTAAATGCCAATATTTATTGAGCACCTCTTTTGTGCCAGGCACTGATCTAAGATATTTACATGTGTTATCAGATTTAATTTTCACAACAACCTAGGTAAGATTTACAAGTACCGGTTGCCGTTGAGTGAGTGAATTCTGACTCATGGTGACCCCATGTATGTCAGAGTAGAAATGTGCTTCATAGGGTTTTCAAGGGCTGATTTTTCGGAAGTAGATCACCAAATCTTTCTTCTAAGGTGGACTCAAACCTCCAACTTTTCTGTTAACAGTGGAGTGCATTAACCATTTGCACCACCCAGGACTCTCCTATGCAAAGTACATACACTTATTATGCTCAGTTTATAGAACAGAAAGTGAGTCACAGAGAGGTCAATTACGATGCTCAAAGGATTCCTGTGTGTTTGGAATGGAATCTAGTCATCCTGACTCCAAGAATCAGACTGGTACTCACTATGCTGCACTACCTGGGTAAATATCTATTCCAAACTTTGCCACCATGTCAGAAGTTTGACTATGGGGAGGCTGCCATGCTGGGGACCCCACTGGGAGGCACTCTGGTCAACAGTTCCAGCTTAGCCCAGCCATTCAGCCATCCCTGCCAAGGCAACAGACAGTGAATGCAGCCCACGTGGACTCTCCAGACTAGCTTGACGGTGGGCTGACTACCAGCAAGTCAACACCACATGACATAGGAAAAATCACCTACTCAAGACTTGTCCAAATTCCTGGGTCACAACATCTAGCGATGCAATAATATGCTTGTTGTTTTAAGTCATTAAGCGTTGGTTAGATTTTTATGAACCAAAGGATAATCAAAACAGTAGATTTATATAGACTGACATAGAAAAATGTTAAAATGCTGGTAATTTAAATAAAAAAACAAGTTGTATTATGTCTTTAAACAAGGTGAGTGGGAATTCTGAGTGTGTGGGTGGGACTTGTTGACAGGGAGCTTCACTGCAGCCTGATCTCGCTATGTTGTTTATTGGTGGAATCCCTGATGTCTTATTTTCCTGTTATTAATTATTTTAAAAATAAGTTTTGTTTTTTTAGAACAGTTTTAAATTTACAGAAAAAAATAAGAACAGTTACAGAGAGTTTGCATAAATTCCACATCCAGTTTCCCCTATTTTTATTATTTTTTCATGCAGGTAAAAAATAATTTCCCCTATTATTAATATCTCATATTAATATGGTACTTTTGTTGTAATTAATGAACCACTATTATTAACTGAAGTCCACACTTTATTCAGATTTCCTTAGTTTTTACCTAATGTCCCTTTTTGGTTCCAGAATCCCATCCAGGCCCGCACATCACATTTAGTTGTCATGTCTCCTTAGGCTCCTCCTGTTTGAGAGTTTTCTCAGACTTTCTTTGTTTTTGATGACCTTGACAGCTTTAAGAGGTACAAGTCAGCATTTTATAGAATATCCCTCCATTGGGAATTGCCTGGTTTTTTTTTTTCTTTCTTTTTTTTTTTTTTTGATTACAATGGTTTGTGGGTTTGGGGGAGGAAGACTACATATTAAGATGAGTACACACAATTAACATGACTTATCACTGTTGATGCTGACCTTGATCACCTGGCTGAGGTAGTGTTTGTCAGATTTCTGCACCGTAAATTACTGTTTTTGTTTTTTTCTCCTTTCCTTCCATTTTCTGCTCTTTGGAAGTCAGTCATTATGTACAGCCTGTACTTAAGAAGTGGGGAGAAGGTATGTTCCACCTTCCTGAAGGAGGAGTCTCTACATTAGTTATTTGGAATTCTTCATGAGACATTTGCCTCTTTCCACATTTATTTATTTATTCAATCATTTATTTATATCAACATGGACTTAAGGATATTTATTTTATGCCTTTTTTTTTTTTTTTTAGCTCTTTCCCCTTTGAGTTAGTTAGATTCCCAAAGAAAGAGTTTTACAAAATTCTACATAGAGGGTAAAAAACACGGCTGCCAGATGAATGGAAGATTAGGGCTAGTGATAGGTGGGTGCAGGGGTTTAGTATTTAGTATGCAAATATTCATGTACCCCTTCAACTGTATCTGGTGTCTGCTCACCCAGAGACCCTGTTATTCCTTATCCAGAAGATAAATGTAAATTACTTTGCTCAGTTCTGTCAATGAGCATTACTCGGGTGCATGGAGAGGGGAAAGATCAAGGGACTTACCCAAGCCTTAAATACCATTCAAACATTTTATTCTTATTTTAGCCCCCACCCCAGCCCCCACCTTTTCCCCACTTTCAGTGCTATATGGCGCTGCAAATTCCTGAACAGCTTGGGGATTCTGCGAGATGAATCACTTTGGTCCTCAGCTTTCTCCACTGCTGGCTTAGGCTTCGGCATTTTCAGATCTGCTAAATCAGTCATCCATCTGCTTTTCAGCTTCCAAAATTGTTTTTGCTGTGCCCTTCCCTCTTGTTCTCCCCATCCTAGTGTGTTTATCTTTAGAGAGAAAAAAAAAAAAAAACCCTTTACGGCAATTTTAGTAGAGTTTGGGCGGGAGCACAATTGTTCACAGATTTGCTTGGGATTACAGTTAGCTCCAGGAGAACAGTCGCTCTATCTTACTCATCTCTGTAGCCCCATCACCCACCCACCCACACCCACACCCACACACCCACACACCCACACCCACACCCACACCCACACACACACACACACACACACACACACACACACACACACACACACACGCCTGATAAAGAGCAGGAGGTCAAGACTAATTGAGTCTTGTGTAAATGAAAGGGAGGGGCAGAGTCAGGACGAAGGTTTTGGTGTTTTTTTTTTTTTTTTTTTTATATTATACTAAACTTCTACCCATGATCAGTCATAAAGTTTGAATTTCAACATTTAAAATGGAATTGATCAACTGATCATCTGTAAGATCATGCAGATTAGTGCTTTTCAAACTCTTACGTGCATACAAATCACTTTAGGATCTATTAAATTCAGATTCTGATTCAGTAAGTGTGGGTAGGGCTGATCCAGGCACCACAAATTTGTGTAGTAGGGACATAGATGACTTAAATGTGTAGCAACGGATTTATAGTGCTATATATCCTGGGATTGTGGAATGTCATTTTACATTTTATGTCTACTGTAGAGGTACTATTTGCATAACAACTTCGTCAGAATCAAGGCTTGGACAGCGACAAATTGAGCTATCCTGGAGAAAACAGAGACCAGTAGCTCAGGTCAGCCTACGAGCTGGATGAAGATATGGGATGAAATGTGAGAGGGCAACCAGTTTTTTTAATATTTCAGTGAGAACTAGATTCCACCAGACATCCATAAGATTATTGTTTGTGGAAAAGGGCTGGGACTAGACATTATTACATGACTATATACATATATGTTTATAGATATATTCATATAATATTTTATGCCAAACTGATGTAAGATGGCTTAAATATGCTTCAAGGAGCCTTGGTTGCACAGTGGTTAAGTGCTCGGCTGCTAACCGAAAGGTTGGCAGTTTGAACCCACCGGCGGCTCCACAGGACAAAGATGTGACAGTCTGCTTCCATAAAGATCACAGCCTTGGAAACCCTACTGGGCAGTTCTACTCTGTCCTATAGGGTCACTATGAATCTAAATCAGCTTGACGTCACAAACCAGCAACAAAAATATATATATGCAAAATAATATTGATTAAAAGAGGCAAGAAAGTCAAGGCAAAGAGAAAATGACCGCAAGAAAGATAAAACAGTGAGCTTAGTACACAGAATATATTCAGTGACTTCTGCACACTTAATGACAGGGGTATCATACGTATGATTCTGGGCAGTCAGTCCAAAAATGGAAACACAATCATTTACATAACCATAGTGGCTAAAAAGACATTTTCTTCAGTTCTCCTTTACAGAGAAAAGGCCAAGTAACATTCCATACAATGTCATCAAGGACACACTTACAGTCATAGTCTTATAAGGCAACTCAGATTTACATTTGTCCAGGCATGATTTAGATGCTGGCGTTGGAGAGATAAAAAGACAAACTTTCTAAAGGGCTTATAGTCTTACGAGGAGACACAGGTAGCTACGTCATTTCCAATAAGATGTGCAAGAATAGATGTAAACGGCAAGCTGGTGGCCCAAATGAGGAAGCAATGAACTCAGCTAGGAAAATTAAGGGGGGTGGGAGGCATGGATTAGTTTATGAGTAACATATGATATCATGCCTGAACATACGTGTATTACATGTTGCCAACATCTGAAAGTGTACAAAATATTAATCTAAGTGGGCTCTGCATTGTTGTAAATGGAAGCTGGAAAAAAAAAAGTGCAATTAGGAAGCTGTGGCAACAAATATGTGCAACACAATCTCTGGAAGACTAAGGCTCGGGATGGAACTCAGAGATGATACGGGAGCCCAGGTACTCTTTCCCCCAGTAGAAGTCAGGGACACAAGCTTCTGGGTTGCCAATGTGAGGACAGGCCCCAAAGCAAGGTTCACAGGAGTCTGGTACCAAGTTCCAGAACAGTCCTTAACCTGTTTTGGTTCCCAGACACCTTTGAAAGCATAACTAATGCTACTGACCTTCTTCCTTCCAAGAAATCCAAATACACATTTATGCAAAATTTTGGCTTGGGTAAAGGGATTTTAAGGGAATCACAGAGTCTTTTAAACTCTCCATAGCCCCTCAGGCATAAGAGGCAAAAATACAAAAAAAAAAAACCCCAAAATCTTAAATTCAAAGAAGGCATCAGGCTATTGTAACTTGAGGCCAGAAGCCAGTTAGCTATTCTTGCTAACTCCCATTGCTTTAATTCTATGCTCATCAAGTGACCTTCTGCTTATAGAATGTCAACAATTTCAAGCAGATGACAGACTCCGTGAAGCCCATTACGGGAACCTCAGGTTAGAGAGCTCAGGCCAGGGACATCGCGATGACCTGGAGGCAAGAAGCTCATCCCAGCTCCAATTTTCCAGCCCAATCACGCTTCATTTGTGTGCACTTTTCTAATTCTTTGAATTCACTAGCCTTTTTGCAGATCTTTCCACCCAATAATAGTGACTTACTGTAAGACGGAAAGTTAAAAATTGAAATACTGCATTCTTGCTTAGCGTTGTGGCCTTCGTGAGTAAAAGATAGGCACAATATCAGTGGACAAATTTTGGGGACAGCAACAAGTTTGCAACTTTTCTGACCTTCCCAGGAACCCCAACCCCAAACTGCCCAGGTCAGGAAAATTTGTTTATTCTTGAGTCAATTCCTGGGGAGGCATTGTGGGCTGCACTTTAATCCACCCAAATTTTTTATTGAAACTTTCTTACATGCCTTTAAAAATATACCACAAACTTCTTCCACAACTCCGAATAACAGCTGGCAATGTTTGGTTGGCACAGTATATTTTGTTCTCTACCAAGTTCTCTAGAACCTAAAAATGGTAGTTCACGCTGACTGAGAAGCTCAGCATTCCTCTGTGAACAATGCAAGTATTATCTCACTCAAACTTCTGCCAGAAATTCTGTACCCTAGGTATTGTTAGAGAAGTCAAAATGGAAGCCCAGGGAGGTTAAGCAATTCATCTAAGGTCACACAGTTAGTAAGTGGCAAAGCCAGAATCAAAACTCAGGGTGGCTGACTCCAGAGTCTGCCTTCTTCATTAGTTTATTATACTTTCTCTCAGAGACCCTCACTGTGCAAAAACCAAAATCAAGCTATCAAAAAATTAGGACATTGGGAACAAGATAATGTAGAAACAATAAGGGGAATCTGATTAAATAACATTACTTGCATTCTGTAAAATTCTATGTCATCATTAAAATGTAGGTTGCAAAAATACATTTAATGATCTTGTAAAATATTCACAATAAATCGCTGAATGAATAAAGCAAATGGACGCTATGGTTAAACTTATTTGTGAGCAAACACATACACAGGCACATAGAGGATATACATCAAAATGTTAATGATAGTAATTACCAAGCAGCAGGTAAATAGGTAATTTTCATTTATTTTCTCAAGAATGTTCTTCCCTTGATCTTTGCACAGCTGGCTCTGTTTGTTTTTTTAGAGCTTAGTTTAAATGTCACCTTAACAGAGAGGCCTTCTCTGACCCACTAGTTTAAAGCAGACATCCAGTCAGTCTTTTATATCATTGTAAAATACTTATCACTATCTGATTTTTTTAATTATTATTTGTCAGTGTTTTTTATGTATGTTTTTACTTTTCTGTAATTTCCACCGTAAGTAATCTCCATGAGTGCAAAGACCACGTTCCTCTTGTTTACTTCTGTATTCCTAGGATTTAGAAAGTTGTGTGGATTTCCCATAAATATTTACTAAATAAATGAGTGAATGAGTGATAAATGAATGAATGATGTCTCCACAATTTAAGATAGTTTTAAAACATGTCATTTTTTCGCAGCGAATTTCGACCTCAAATTTAACCAAGGAGGCTCATAGATTCTCTCCCTCCATATTCACTCAAATTATCACATGTAATTACTGGCTGTCTCAGAGCCAAGGTACATATGGGAGGAATGGAGGAAACGATCCCTGTACTTAAAAGGTTATGTCTAGTGGTTTTGAAAGACTTTTAAGCAAACTGCATAGTGATAAAAGACACGCTGAGAGTTAACATAATAAGCTGTACAGGTAATAAGAGGAAAGATTAACTTTTCCTGGGTTGCTTTCCAATCAAGAGAAGCCAAAATCACTAACTTGATTTTAAAAAATTACCGAGAAAAAAAAAAAAGAATTACAAAAACAATTCTTAGGGTAAAACCAACAATAAGAAAATAGCAATACCTTATTAGTGCCTGATCATGTCTCCTCTACCCATTTATAAAGAGACAAACCAGAGGTGGCCTTTCATTTGGATACAAGTGATCTCTGTCATAATAGCAGCTTCTGGGCAGGTGGCTCATAACACCTCCTCCAGTCATGGGCCCTGGGAGCCCTGGCGGCACAGTGCTTAAGAACTCGGCTGCTAACCAAAAGGCTGGCAGTTTGAACCCACTAGCTGCTCTTTGGAAACACTATGTGGCAGCTCTACTCTGTCCTGTAGGGTCACTATGAGTCAGAATTGACTCAATGGCAACAGATTTGGTTTTTTTGGTTTAGTCATGGGTCCCAGCTGAAGCATTTTTTTTCCTCACAGATGTCGTTTATTCTTTGCATATATTCTGAAAATAGTGCTTCTGACAAAGCCTATGGAAAAAAATGGCAAGGAAAGTATTAGTTTCTCAACTCTGATGGCATTCCAACAACAGGCAAATGTCTGTTACATGGGAAACATGATGATGTAAAAAAAAGTTGGAAGATTGAAAATAATGACTAATTTACCACGGAATGTGAAGAACAAAAATCATTCTATTCTCATTGCTACCCTCTTCCATTTACCTTTAAGTTATTTAGTTGCAGATAAATATAAGGTATGATTTGGAGAAAAGGTCTATTCACTCATTAACTGTGAGAACACAATTTTGGAACAATATGCCTTCCTTACCACCCAACATGTTCAGCCTGCTAGGCATAAAAACAACAACTATGAATCTATTTTCACATGCCTGGTCAGATATGGTCACAACCAGAAAGAACAATGGGATCACTTGGCTTCTCCACTGATGTGCAAATATGAGAATTAACTGAGCAACTTGGATGAAGAAAGGCTTACAAAGATTATAAATCTTTATCCATTGAAACTTGTACAGTTTGAATAAAAGACCCACAACTCCCATATTCTCAGAGGACCAATTAAACCATTGCTTCTCACTCACGAAAATCGTTAAGACCTATAGCAGGCATGAGAGACTTCTCAGCTGCCCCAGAGTTACATCAAAGTATCACATTCCTGTCTTAGGTTGATCCAATGTTTAGGGAATTAACTAGGGTGCTATCTTTGGCTCAAACTTTCACAAGTTTATCTGGATTAAGTCATTTGGGAATAACCAAATCTAACTATATATCCTTAGCATCTAAGCATTTTAAAGTTAATTAAAATGTGAGTAATTTTAAAAACATTTTAGAGACTCACTTTACCACTGACCATATTTATAAAAGTAAATTACAGTTGGGTACAAGTTTCCAGCAAAGAGAAATTTGAAAAAAAAAAAGATAAAATGTAAAAATGTTAAAAAAAAAAAAAAAAAAAAGTAATTATTCTCCATCGAACTTCGAAACTGCAGGATGAGTGAAGAGCCAGTTAAAGAGATGAGACTGTCTATAGATATCCTGGGCTGCTGGTCACACATACGCAATCAAAGAAATTACCTAGCAGTCATAAATGCTTGGAGATATTTTTTAAAAAATCAGTTTACACATGCAAAGTGTTATTATTTTCCTTTGAAAACTCCACTCCTACTATTCTGCACAACAAAGAATTGACTGACTTTTGTTAATTTAGGGGGAACAAATCAGACAGTGGTTCTGGAAAGATGCTGAAATTTTGATTTTTGGAAAGGAGGAGGTTAGAAAATAAATCCCTCCCAAGCCAGCACAACTTGTCCAAGGCAAGTTCATGGAAGCTCCACAGACACATCCAAATTACTGGGCTGAGGACTATGGGGACCATGGTCTCAGGGAACATCCAGCTCAATTGGCATAACATAGTTTATAAAGAAAATGCTTTACATTCTACTTTAGTGAGTAGTGTTTGGGGTCTTAAAAGCTTGTGAGTGGCTATCTAAGATACTCCACTGGTCTCACCCTGTCTAGAGCAAGGGAGAAAGAAGAAAATCAAAGACACAAGGGAAAGATTAGTCCAAAGGACTAACAGACCATAACTATCACAGCCTCTACCAGACTGGTGCCTGTCTACCACTACCGACTGCCTTGACAGGGATTACAATAGAGGGTCCCAGACAGAGCTGGAGGAAAATGTAGAACAAAATTCTAACTCACCAAAAAAGAAAAAAAAAGATCAGACTTACTGGTATGACAGAGACTGGAGAAACCCTGAGAGTATGGTCCCGGGATACCCTTATAGCTCAGTAATGAAGTCACTCCTGAGATTCACCCTTCAGCCGAAGATTAGACAGGCTGATAAAACAAAATGAGACTAAATGGGCACACCAGTCTAGGGGCAAGGACAAGAAGGCAGAAGGAGACAGAAAAGCTGGTAATTGGGAACCCAAAGTCAAGAAGGGGAAAGCGTTGACATGTCCTGGGGTTGGCAACCAATGTCACAAAACAATACATGTACTAATTGTTTAACGAGAAACTTGTTTGCTCTGTAAACCTTCATCTGAAGTACAATAAAAAATAAAAAAAGAAAGAGAATCAATCTCTCCCTGCAGCACTTGGAGGTCATTTATTTCCCAAGGCCCTCTGGCTTGGATTAACATGCTCCCGCTGTGTATGGTGTCCTTGCCCTGTTGTCTCTCTCCCACTTGAAAGCATTGAACGCCTTCTCTTACAGGCAGCAAGACAGGGTCAGACTCATTTCCCTACCTAAAGCCAGCTCGGAAATACCACCATTTAATGAAGTTTTCACAAGAGCAAATTAAGCTTTCCTCTGTTCCATGCCTATTTTTTCCCCAAGAATAATCAACAGATACCATCTTCCAGGAGCCCTGGTGGTGCAGTTGTTAAGAGTTCAGCCGCTAACCAAAAGGTCAGCAGCTCAAATCCACTAGCCGCTGCTTGGAAACCCTATGGGACAGCTCTACTCTGTCCTATAGGGTCACTATGAGTCAGAATCGACTCAACAACGGGTTTTTTGGTTTTGGTTTTGGTTTTTTTTTTTTTGGTTTACCATCATTCAGGATCTTCTGTTTTATTTCCCTTTGTCTATGTCTCTTTCTTTCTTAGTTGCTAAATATTTATCATGGTTTTGCTTTTTGTTTTTTTGTTTTTTTTTACTCTTTCTACTTTTTTTTTCTTTTCTCCATTATATTTCTTTATTGTTCCTTGGTTTTTATGTTCATTTATTGCGATTCATCTTTCCTTGTTAAGTTTCTATTCAGTGGCAGTTTCTCCTTCACTGGCCCTTTAACTCTCTCCTCTCCTTTCTCAACACCCTCCCCAACCCTTTGCTTTGACTTACCTCAGCTTGACTGCTAAGCTCAACAGGAATTAGTTTCCCACAGATACGTTGCTTATTTGCTGCTCTATTTCAGTTGAAAAAACAATGAAATGGAGGAGGCCGGTCTTACAATAGTTCCTAGGAGCTTTGCTCTGAACTCATCTTCAATCCACTGCCCATAATGAGTTTTATAAATGAGGGCAGCCCAATAAATAAATAGAGAAAATCAAATAAACCTGACAGAGTATACTTGGTGGTATTTCTTCTGGCAACAATGAAAACTAGAAATGATTTATAATTTGTCATCCAAACAGAAAAGACAGTAAGGGTTAGTATGATGTACCTGGGCTTATTGCTCTTTCATGGTTAATAATGCTCTATCAAACACCAAGGAATATACTTCATCAAACGACAAGAAATATATAGCTATAAAAACATATGGGTAATAGAATCTGGACTGAGTCTTCTTCAATTCCATGTTATAGCATTTTATATCCATTTCCAGACAGGATTCTTCTAGAATGAGGAGAGGGGCTTTTCTCTGGAAGATTCAGATGCTGGGATAAAAATGGCTTTGGGTTTTGAATATAAGGGTCCAAAGTTTCTATACTTTTGTCTAAATGAAAAGAAAACTCATGACAAACACAAGGAAATTCAAATACACAGCCAACACATCTGGACTTCAAACTGTGTTTTCTATTGGCAATGTGTAAATACAACCTGAATCTCAGCCACATAATATGAGTCATGACTCACCCTAGCTGCTGTAGTATAGGTGAGATTTGAAGGAAGACAGAGATTTGAGGGTACACAGAGGGTACAAGGAACCAGAAGATAGAGCCCTCTCAACAGCACTTTCAATGAACATGTCCATAGATATCAATCCCGCTGCCAAACTTCTCTTGGAAGCAGTCCAGGGTTGGCTCCAGACCTAATAAATGATACAGAATAGTATCGTGGATTATGTCCTTCACTTATGTTTGATAAGCACCTAAGTGCAGAACCAGAGCACTGTGCTGGGTGCTTGCAGATATGAACAGGATTTTGATTTATCCTTTAAGGGTTTAAGAATATAGCTGGGGAGATGAGGAAAGTATGTCAATAAATCTTGCTACTTGCACATGAGACTTCTCTTGTTCTTACTCTGTCTGGCTCTAAGGATATTTAAGACAGTCTGTGAAACAGGAATCTAGATAGAATGAGAATTGTTGGTTTAAAGCTTAATTAATCATTTCTGTAAATTTCTCAGATGCCTGAATTGATCTGTTGTAATTTATTTACAGCGAATAACTCAAATGATATATAGGCTTCTCTAGGATTTGCTAGAAATTGTACTATTAACAAAATGCAAAATGCATATGCTTTTATTATTTAATCTATCATATAAAAGTTCAGTTAATTTGGATACCAAACAAATTTGGGTTACATGGTGAACTATGAAATGGCTTATCTGATTGTTTTTAACAATTTTACTGTAGATGTTGATAGTCACACCCAAGTGACATATATATGCCTTGGTCAAAATCCATGCATATAAATCTCTTCCTGTCCTTTTTGCATTCATGTTGCTGTTGTTAGGTGCCATCGAGTTGGTCCTGACTCATAGCGACCCTCTGTACAACAGAACAAAACACTGCCCGGTCCTGCGCCATCCTCACAATCATTGCTATGTTTGAGCCCATTGTTGCAGCCACTGTGTCAATCCATCTCAATGAGGGTCTTCCTCTATTTCACAGACCCTCTACCTCACCAAGCATAATGCCCTTCTCCACAGACCCACCTTAATCGAAGTATAAGATTAAATCAATGTTTTTTCCATACTGTAGCAAAGACATTTTGAGTGAACAGACAGAATACTCCACAGGTAGGAGAAAAGGCAGAAAAAGAAGAGAAAAACATGTACAAATTAATAGTATCAGAGTACATTTGCAAGTCTTAGACCATTTTCAGGGGATGTGCAAATTCAAAAGTACAAAAATATTTCCATTTAAAAATAAAGCTGAGAAAGAAAGTTCCTTTTTAGTATACCTGCTCTCAAAGTGGAAATTAGTGTCTCTAGAAGACTTAAAACTTGGTAGGCAAATGTTTTCTTTTTAGTGCTTGTAGAGGTTTCTCACAGAGGTGCTGCTCATGAGGTAAATAACAGGGAAATCTTTGACCTTCCTTTCTTTATAACGGAGGCATACTAAAAAATGGGACAGTCCTATATTTTAGCTTTTTATTCATTAACTGAGTTAATTTAATCTTAAGCAACACACATTACCTCTAAAGCCACTATTTTTAAAGATCAGTTTCATATATGACACTACTTAGGATCCATCTCTGAAAGAGGTTTTCAAAGCTACACTGTCAATTTCCCATTAGGCTAATCAAGTCTTAGTTATGTCTTCATTATCACGACCAGGCCAAACTAGGTGACCAAGCACTTGAAGTGTTTTTACTGGCTTTAGTTTTTAATTTGAATCTCTTACGTAATTGTCTGCAGTTGTCAAATTTTAAAATGCATTCTCATTCAATAAATATGATTGCTTTCTATATTTCAGGAAGTACTCTCACTTTGGGGGACACGTGGGGTAAAGATATAGGTGTTACCCCAGCAGGATCACAGCACAGTAGAAGAGTCAGATTGATTTGACATGTATGGTGATCAGACTCTTTTTTAATAGAAATCTCATCATTCATTTATTCCAAGGAAACAGCAAAGATACTCAGAGAACTTGGCTATGTTCACACAGTTAGATAGAAGTGTAGCGAAATTCAAACTCCCGAGTTTTGGAGTTCAAAAGTCATACTTTTCCCCCACTAAACTGATGTTCCCGGAAATTGGTGAAGTAGTTTTTCCTCTTTATGTGTAGTAAGTGCACACATTCGCACCATGTCTTTCTGAGGTATCTCGTGCTGCTGTAACAGAAATACTACCAGAGGATGGCTTTAACAAACAGGTATTTATTTTCTCACAGTTTAGGAGACTAGAAGTCTGAATTTAGAGCGCCGGCTCTACAAGAAAGCTTTCTATCTCTGTGGGCTCTGGAGGAAGGTCCTCGTCTCTTCAGCTTCTGCTTCCTGCTTCCTCGAAGATCTCCATGCATCTTGGCATCAATTTTACCCCATCTCTCTCTCTCTCTGCTCCCTTGTTTAATCTCTTTTATACCTCCAAAGAGATTGACTCAAGATGTACTTTACACTGATCCTGTCTCATTAACATAACAAAGACAACCGATTCCCAAATGGGATTCTAACCACAGGCAGAGAGGTGAGGATTTACAGCACATATATTTGGAGGATATAATTCAATCCATAACAGTGTCCACGGGTGAGAAGTTAACTGGATTTGCTCATGTTATCCATGCTCAAAACAAATTTTCCTGGCCATGGCTTTCACGATTGCATTGTGGCTGCATCAAGTGTTACAGTGGACAAAATCCAGGAAACAGCTGTGCTGCCACCTATTCAGATTGTACCTGGGGACACTAGTCAAGGTTCCAAAGAGTAGCTTCACTTAAGTGACCATAGCCACTATATCTGAGGTCAGTCCCGTCATTATAATTGCATGAGACATCTTTCCCAACGTTGGGAAAGCAAGCTTAGAGAAACAATCCAAACAACACATTCTCTAACCAAGGTTAAGAAGTAGAAAGACAACACAAACCAACAAGGAGGGAGCATTTTAATTCGCACTTTCATGTGACACCTGCAAAGAAAAAGAACATTAAAGAAACGTGTCACTAATATTTTTGCTCAATGCCATTCATATGCCACCCGAGTTAACTAACAACCTATTGGCATTGTGACAACGTTACTGAGTATTTGTCAAAAATAAATGTTCAGGCTACCAAAAAATATAAAATCATGAATAAATTGGATTTTATGTGTTTATAGATGTGCATAGTATGGCAACAGTATGTAAAACCAGAAGACTATATCACAATCCTTATATCCCTTGAAAAACATAATCAAATATGAATTCACAGGACCTTGATATTTGGCAACAGGAAACACTGATAAAAATTTAGCTGGCAATTCAGAGGTGTGTCAGTAGACTCGGTACACAAAACATTTAGATATACTGATCTTTTTCTTCACAGCTCTGGGTAAATCTTCTAATCATGAACAAAGAAGGGCGCTGCACTGTACTTCTGAGAAAATCCTCAGGCCAAAAAAGACAAATGGGAGAGGTTCTGATTAAATATTTGCTCAGAAAATACCCTCTGATAATATACTGCCAATTTCGTACCTTGGGTAAATAGCACCCCCTTCTCCCAAGGTAAATTGCTCTTTGCTATACTAGATTTTATTTACAGAAAAGAACTCTGGCCCCAAAACACACAGCAGTGATGTGAAGGGTACAGCCCAGCTTGTCTCAAAATACTGTCGGTGTGACCTTTGGCATTGACCCAGTAGAAAATCACTTTCCCTAAAGGAAACCGACACCCCTTTCTCTATGATCCTGCTAGCGAGATAAGGTGTTAATGAAGCCAGCCCTGCTTCCAGTAGCTATAACACGAACTGCCTCATTTGGCTTGGTCACCCGAAGGACGAATGCCAGGTGGGAATGTGCACACATGAGCATATACAACGTTTCCATGGAAATGCTTTTTGTTCTGCCTGAAAGGCCTTGGAAATGCTTCCAGCCCTGCAGGGATGTGCTGCTGCTTTCTGGAGGCCAGCCCAGTGAAAGCACAGTCTTAAGAAAGGCATTGGACTCTGGATTTTCTGTGTTCATCTGGGGGGTGATTAGAGGGACTTGGTGATCAATCTCACTATCAATAGTTTCTGTATTCTGGACACTAACTCCAGAACCAGCAGCTCAATAGTCTTTTATTGCAGAGTCCAAACATAAAGATTACAAGCTTATCAAAGCATATCAGGGAACACTCTCAGTAGTTTCAAGGACAATATTTTAGGGAGACAAATGTTCTGGGTAATTGGTCTGAAAACTATGCTTTCTAGACCATTTAATGGCCACCCTACCTAGCTGACTCTCTTGCTTCCTCTGCTTCATATACCTGCTATGGCATCCTTCTTTTCATTACACATTTCCCTTGTTTAAAAAACTGTTGCTTTATGTTTCCTGGAATCCCATAAAATGTTCCCGGTATTTGGTTGATGACAACTTACAAACTGGTGATGTGATTAGTATAAAAAACCAAGGTTATAGGCATATGGATGGAAAGCTTTGGTTGACTAAATATCGTGGTACGAGTACAAATGCAAGTAGCAATGAGTTCTTACACGAGGTGACTTGGCCTTTCAAACACCGCTCAGTCATGTACTACCTGATTGAAAAAAATAATAATTCAATATAAAAACATGGATTATAAATGTTGCCATTTTAAAGATCTTTGAGCTACAATGAGAAATGCTTATACTTTTTAAAATATATCTTTCAGCGAGTACACTGAAATAGAATTTGAAAAGGGATATATTTTTGTTGGAGTCCCTGGGTAGTAAAAATGGTTAATGTGCTCAGCTGATAACCAAAAGACTGGCGGTTCGAATCCACCCAGAAGAACCTTGGAAGAAAACCCTAGTGATCTATTTCCAAAATATCAGTTATTGAAAACCCTATGGAACACATTTGTACTCTGACACACATGGGGTCACCATGAGTTGGAGTTAACTTGACAGCAACTGTTTGTTTTCTTTCTTCTTCTTCTTCTTTTTTTTTTTTTTTTTTTAGTATTTTTCTGTTGATAATGAGGCAGCCAATAAGTGATTTATTATTTCTCTTTTTATTTTTCACTGTCCCTCTTGCTAAGCATTTTGTTAACATAAGTCTTTATATAAAACACAGGTTCTTCCACAATGTTATGGATTGAATTGTGTTCCCCAAAAACGTGCATCAACTTGGCTAGGCCATGATTCCTAGTATTGTGCGATTGTCCACCATTTTGTCATCTGATGTGATTTTCCTATATGTTGTAAATCCTTTCTCCGTGATGTTAATGAGGCAGGATTAGAGGCAGCTAGTTTAATGAGGCAGGACTCAATCTATAAGATATATATATCTCAGTCATTGAGATATAAAAGAGAGAAGCAAGCAGAGAGACAGGGGGACCTCATACCACCAAGTAACAAGAGTCAGGAGAATAGCGTGTCCTCTGGATCCAGGTCCCTGGCACTCAGAAGTTACTCGACAGGGGAAGATTGATGTCAAGGACTTTCCCCCAGAGCTGACAGAGAGAGAAAGCTTTCCTCTGGAGCTGGCACCCTGAATTCGGAATCTTAACCTACTAGACTGTGAAAGAATAAATCTGTGTTTGTTAAAGCCATCCACTTATGGTATCTCTGTTACAGTAGCATTAGATAACTAAGACACATATAAATATAAAACTACTAACCTAATAGATATTCTTAACATATATATAGGTGCATACTGTGTCTGTGTAGATATTTTTCTTCCACCTCCTTTGCTTCCTTTCCTCTTATCGTCCTGTTTCCTCTTCTGCCAACTCCTTCTTTCAGTCGGTCTTGCTCTAATGAACATGTGTTGTTCTTTACGCACTCAGGACGCATTCACTAATTTACTTAAGGTAATAGCCACTTGGGGAGCTGCACTTCCATCAGTCTCAGCTGTTGTACGCTAGTTGGGACACACTTGCTGACCGCAGGGATGGTACTCAAGGCAAACCAAGTGGTGCATCTGTTATTCAGGATGAGCATGGGACTAGTGAGATCCAGCCAAATGGAATGAGAAGGTTTGAGACTTTTGCTGACTTCTGAGAAAGATGCTTTTTCTTCCCAAGGGATTTACATCCCAGAGGATGAAAGGTCTGGAGCTGTTCCAGCCATCTTATAACCATGAGAAAAGAACATATCTGAGAATAAAGTCAAGATGGAAGAAAAAAAGCAAAGAGGAGACCAAATGGTCAGCCAATACTTGCAGATAGCCCTCTCACTGTGTTTTTCAATTATGTGAGCCAAAAAGCTCCCTTATTGATTAAGCCAGTTCAAGTCAGGTTTTCTGTGTCTTATAAACCAAAATGTTCTTAATCATACATTCAACTTACAAACAACACCAAACAGGTAAACAGAGGCTGAGTCCTATACCGTAGCTCCCAAATTTTCAAGTGCAAGAACCCTTTGAACAACTATCACTCGTACATTGAGAACCATTTCTCAATAACAAGTTACCCATAGAGCCATCCAATGAAGAAAATAGTCTAAATGCCTTGGAATTGATGCCCCATGGGGTCTTGAAATACAAGCATCTTTAACCTCATAGTAGACATCTCTCCCCACAGGGCATTTGGCAGCTATGATAAGCCTCAACCAGCACTGCTTGGCAATAAGTACCAAGATGAAGAGAATGCGAAAGGTCAGGCTGCCTTCACCTCGCTGCTCCACATCTGATGGGTTATTTGCAATAAAACACAGTTGTTCATGTTTCCTTCATGAAATAGGGACTGTAAAACCAAACCCAAACCTGTTGCTGTCGAGTTGATTGTGACTAATAAAGACCCTATAGGACAGAGTAGAACTGTCCCAGAGGGTTTCCAAGGAGCAGCTAGTGGATTCAAATTGCTGACCTTTTGGTTAGCAGCCAGGTTCTTAACCACTGTGCCACCAGGGTTTCAGGGACTGTAGGGACTTTCAAAAAATGAGTCTAATCTTCCAGTAAGCATGTTTCTTATGAGTTCCTCATGAATGAGAAGTTTCTAAATTTTTAAAGGAAAAAAAAAAAAAAAACCTCAGGCAATATTCTATTTATTTTTTTTCCCTCCACAAATATCCTGTATTTCTTCTTCTCTCCTTTCTATCTTTGGTTCTCTCCCTTAGGTCTTATAAAGCAGTTTAGTACTTTCATTTCTCTTTAACTAGAATGATTAAAATCAATAAATTATTCCAATCAATTAATGAATATGCCTTGGTATAAGTAAGTGAATGGTTTCATAGTTTATGTTAGCCTTCCAAAAAAACCAAACCTGTTGCCATCTTGCTGATTCCAACTCATAGTGATCCTGTAGGACAGAGTAGAGCTTCCCCACAGGGTTTCCAAGGAGTGGCTGGTAGGATTCAAACTCCAGACCTCTTGGTTAGCAGCTGAGCTCTTAACCACTGCACCACCAGGGTTCCATGTTAGCCTTAGGGTATACATATCTCTCAAAATACACATTTTTGAATTATCTGGTAATGTTTACCTGAGAACCTCAAACCTGTCAGTTGTGGGTTGAACTGAGTCCCCCAAAAAGATATTTTGAGGTTCTAATCCCTAGGACCAGTGAATGTGACCTTGTTTGGAGATAGGGTCTTTGAAGATGTTGTCAGTTAACATGAGGCCATAAGGGAGTTACAGTGGGTCATAATCCAATCTGAATACTGTCCTTCTACAAGAGAACAGACACAGAGAGACAAACAGAGAAGATGGCTACAGGAGGATGCATCTGCAAGCCAAGGAATGCCAAGAAATACCTGAGGCCTCCAGAAGCTGAAGAGACAAGGAAAGATCTTCCCCTAGAGCAGGCAGAGAGAGCATCGCCCTGCCTATGCCCGGAATTCAGACTGCTGGCCTGCAGACCTGTGCCACACTAATGTCTGTTCTTATAAGCCACCTAATCTGTAGCATTTTCTGATGGAAGCCCCTAGGGGACTAATGCACCATTCTATTATACTATTCCTTACTCCTTGATGGCACTATCTCCTCCCTCCCCATCTTAGTATAAATGTAGAATGGAGAAGGATTTGACAAAATAGGATGAGATCCTGACCATGCATGGTTCCTCAGATCTCTAAACCAAAATTTCCTGATGTAGCCAGGCCTCTTCTCTATGTTTGACCAAGGCCCTGAGTCAAACTGAGATATTTTCACAACAGGAAGCCTCAGGATGGACATTTGAAAGATTAGCCCTTGCCTTCTTGTCCAGTCAGCTGCAGGGGGTGCAGAGGAATACTTAATAAGCTCAAACATTGGCTTAGTCACACAACCCATGACACTGAGCAGTTGGCTTAAACTCAGTGGAACTCAGTTTCTACATTTAAATTGAGGCTAATAATATCTACCTAATTCATTTATTAATTAATTCAAAACAGATATTTACTACCTGTTCAGGCATTGTTCTAGGGGTTCATGACATACTTTGGTTAAAAAACTCAAAATCCAATTTTCATGGAGTTTATAGTTTGCTTAATTTAAAAAAAGAAAACACAGTTGTGGTCAAGTTGATTCTGATTCATGGTGACCCTGTGTGTTTCAGAGTAGAACTGAGCTCCATAGGGTTTTCATGGCTGTGACCTTTCAGAAATAGATCACCAGGCCTTTCTTCAGACGTTCCTCTGGTTGGGTTTAAACTGCCAATCTTTCCATTAGTAGCTGAGCACTTAACCACTTGCATCACCCAGGGACTCCTATTTCACTTACTAGCATTGTTAAAATGAACTAAATGGCATAATTTAAATGAATCCAGAGCACAGTACCCCTAGCACGTGGTAAAATTCAACACATGCTAGCTCTCTTTCCCAGTTAGGGCATTCTCACATCTTTTTTATGTTATAAGTCTCTATAGCCTTCTAGAGGATTGGAAAAAAAAAAAGGTGCATAGAACCTTAGTCTTTGGAAAGAGCCAGAACATCACCTGAATAAGCCATAACATTCCCTTGAATAACAGAATACTGGGGCTCATCTGGGGTTCATTTGTTCCCAGTTTAATAAATAAGGGACCAATGTTGCTTAAAAAAAGAAAAAGACAAACATTTTCTAGCATCAACTATTTTCACGTCATCCTTGATTTTTTTTTTAATTCCCTTTATTAAATTTGTCAGTACTTTTTACTCACAAAACATTTTCTGCGCTTTTCCGCTTCCCTTCATCTCCACTGCTGCTGCCCCAATATACCTCTCTGTGACCCTAGTGTAAGTTACCACCATCACTTTCTTCCCTGCAGTGAGAGCTGCCTTTTAAAAAGAGAAATCAGATCATGCCATTTCTGTCCTCACTAGCTCGAAAATCATCTGATGGCTTTTCAGTGCACTTAGATAAAACGTGAACTCTCACCATGATCTACAAAGCCCTCACATGATCTTGCCCGTAACTAACTGGCAGGCCTTGTATCCTGCCATTCTATCCATTGCTTGCCGTGCTCCAGCCAAGTTAGCTTTCCTTATCAGGCTTGTTTCTACCACAGAACCTTTGCACTTACAGTTCCCTTTGCTTAAAATGTGCACCCCCCTCCCCTGCCAAATCTACGCTGCTTGCTCTTTCCTAATTCAAATCACAGCATTCCGGAGGAGTCTTCACTGACCACATAGCCTCTTCATATCTACCAATCACTCTCTTTCACATCACCTTGTTGT
The DNA here is from genome assembly GCA_030035585.1 of Dugong dugon. Classification (NCBI taxonomy): domain Eukaryota; kingdom Metazoa; phylum Chordata; class Mammalia; order Sirenia; family Dugongidae; genus Dugong; species Dugong dugon. The sequence continues at coordinate 6,740,204 of CM057466.1, forward strand.
CCTTATTTTATAACTGTGTTTGTCTCTCCCGTCTAGACCACAAGATTCCTGCACAGAGATCTCGCTGTCTTGCTGTCCCCTGTACTCCCAGTGTTTACCTTGGAGGGCACACAGGAAATATGTATTGAATAAATATATATAATCTATAAAATCAATAATTCTCTGGGAATGTGCATAGATATGTCTTTCTATGGGCTCTCAATAATGGTATAAAAGCATTATTGATTGAATGTTTATCGTATGTGGGGCACAACAGGCATATAGAAAGCGCTCAACATACATTACCAACATGCATTTTCTATTTGACCTTCTCAACAATTTTGAGGAGGTGGCATTATTATGTTCATAACTATTTATAGTTCAGGAAACTAAAACCTCAGAGAAAGTAGGTTAACTTCCCAAGAACTTACAGCCCATAAGTGGCAGAGCAAGGATTTGAATCTAACTCTGTCTGCTACTAAAACCAACATTCTCTTACAAACATCACCGTCAACCTTTCCTATCACATCTAGATGCCAAACTAAAGGTGAGAACCTGTCAGAACTAATAATATTAATAGAAAGCATATTTACTAAGTGCTTACTATGTACCAGACGATATCTATATTAACTCTTACAGTGCTCTATGATGTAGGTCCCTTGTTTTTCAGATAAGAAACTTCAGGTCAAGTAGGTCAGATGACCTTTGAGCCCAAACTTCTCTTCTTCCTGAGGCTGTACTGTTAACTATGATGCTACAGCATTTCCCTTACCAGAGAAAGACAGTATTATTTTCCAAGTCAAAGATGACGGAAACCACTAGCCTAAGCTTGTGCTACAAGCTGGGTTCAGCCCTACTGCATGACCAATGCATTCATCTTGGTCAAATAACATTGTGTCTCTAAACAATGGAAACCAGGAATCACTTGGCTGGCTGACCACCAACTCTCTGTCAAGTAGAGGAAAAACAACCAGAAGCCTAAACTTTCATTATTACATTAACGGTGCCTCCTTCATTTATTTTATAAGCAATAAACTGTGCTTCTCCTTTGTTCCAATTAGGAAGTTTCAAATGAGATTGAAGATAATGCATCCCATAATTTCTCACCCTTCCTTGTTCCACAGGCTCAGGCAGAGCTGATTCCAGGGTGAAATCCGTCCTCTTCTGATGGATGAAGCTAGTAAAGTGCTTTTATTGCCATGTAAATAGCCTTAAAAATGTCCTAGACAGTCAATATCAGTGCTTGATGGCCTCCACAAGCAAGGTCCTTGTATTTAGTAGCACTAAAGCTTAATGAGTTATGCTTTCGAAAAAGTTTGTCATTGAATTTGGATATTGATTTGTGAGGCTACAAGGTGGTAAGACCCACATTAGAGACATAGAAGGAGCAAACTATTTTAAAACCACCCATTCCTTTCACACACCTAATCTATCAACAGTTTTAATATCCTGCTGGATTATGGAGTTTTGGCAAGAGATTGGAACTTGGGTAGAACTAATCACACAGGTATTCATTCAATCAGACCGATGACTATTGCTCTGCCCACTCTTTATGAAAGAATGCAGCAGATATAATTTCCTATAAGGGAGGAGTATGCTTTCAAACACCATCTCTCAGCCACATGCACACACACCCTCACACACACTTTCAGAGGCCAATCCAGGTACAATAATAGAATAAAATTTTATAACTTTAATGACTTTAAAGTCCCTGAGTTAAACTGTGATTGTTGAGATAGAGGGTAAAGGATATTTATTAATTTATTTGTATATTAGGAATATCACAAACTCAAAGTTATGGTTCTTTATAAACACATCTATACCAGATCTCTGTATTTTTTTTTTTTAATTTCTGCCCTCACAGTTTCAAAAGTTGCTTTAAAACCTTAATTTGCTTTTCTTTTTTCTGACAATTTTCCATTCTAGGCACTATCAAAGCTTCTTTCCACTTGTCCATTTTTTATTGCTTTCTCACTCTGTGTCCATGTGTTTGAATGTGTCTTGCTCTCTATGCATCTATATGTCCCTCTATACTTGCAGAAACAGGATCAGATTACACACAAGTTAAGGTAAAAATGTTACGACTTCAGGTAAAGACATTACATTGTCAGTTGCTCAGTCAATGCACCCCCAAACAGTGGATTTATTTAGCCTACTGTATTAGTTCCCTAGGGATGCCAAGTAACAAATTGCCACAAACTCGATGGCTTAAGGAGCCCTGGTGGCACAGTGGTTAAAGAGCTTGGTTGCTAACCAAAAGGTCAGCAGTTCGAATCCACCATCTGCTCCTTGGAAACCCCACAGGGTAGTTCTGCTCTGTCCTATAGGGTCTCTATGAGTCAGAATCTATTTGACAGTAGTGGGTTTTGATGGCTTAAAGCTACAGAATTTATTCTCTTATGGTTCCGGAGGCCAGAACTCCAAAATTAAGATGTCAGCCGGGCCATATTCTCTCTGAAGGCTGTAAGGGAGAATCCTTCCTTGCATTTTCCAGCTTCTGGTGTTTTCTGGAAACCTGGCGTTGCTTGGCTTATCGACACATCATTCCCATCTCTGTCTCTGTCTCTGCATGGCCTTCTTCCCTGTCTCTCTTCTCCTTTTCTCTCTCTTATAAGGACATTTGTCATTGGGTTTAGAGCCCAACCTAATTCAAGATGATCTCATCTTGAGATTCTCAATTACAGGTTGTCCCTGATGTTAGACATATCCAAGTTACAATGAACCACACTTACGACTGTCCATTTTATTGTTATTAACATGTACAACATATGATACTGCAACTATAATTTGCTGATGTTACCATTTGCATGGCAACCCCTAAAGACAAAAATATTCTGATAATAAAAGGTAATAATAATGAAAACTTAAAAAAAAAAGAGGTATTTGACTTACATCAGAACCGATTTATGATGTTGTCAGAATGGAAACCTGTCATAAATCAGGCTTTACCTGTACGTCTGCAAAAGTCCTTATTCCAAATAAGATCCCATTCTGACATTCCAGGTGGCCACACCTTCTGAGGGGAAACCTTCTAACCCTCTATGCCCATTTATAGACTGTCTAGTTAATTAATTAAAATATGCTGAGGGCATTTTACCTTTTAATAACTAATAAACATTTTATTTGGCAATGACATTTAAAAAATTGGCTAATGACATGGTAACTGGTTATTTTCCTAGTTACTTGTTACTTTTCCCTTTATCCTTTCAAATAGGTTACATATAACATATACATTCCTTGACAAATGGTCAAACATAGTCTTCCATGCTGAAAAAATATATAGTAAGGATTAAATGAACTTTTCTTTATGGCTGTTTTAGCTAATACGTTTATTCTGGAATTGCTAATTAAGTTGCAGAAGAGTTTGAATCAGGAGAGAAGACCCTTGAATTTTTAAATATAAAGTATTCTACATTATAAAGATGAGATCACTGTACTTTGTGTTAGAGAAGATCAGCCTAATGTTAACCTAGATAATGATGCCCTTATTAAAGGATAAGGAATATCCATGGGGGTGGAGGGGGCTATGATTGTGTCATAAGCAATGAGTGTAAACAGATCCTCTCCTCTTTTCCATTAAGGTTCTCTAGGAATCAACATTAAACTAAGAAATATGTTCATACTGCAAGAACTTAGGCAAACAAAGCTTGGTCATCCTAATAAAGGAGTTGGATATACAGAGAAGCAGTGCTTCTTACACATTAATGTGCATAGGAATCATCTGGAGATCTTGTTAAAATGAAGACTCTAGTGCAGTAGATCAGTGGTAAGACCTGAGATTCCATATTTCTAACAAGCTCTCGAGGAAAGACCACGGAGCACATATTAAATAGCAAGGTTCTGGAGGATCAAGTTATTCCAGCAAGGCTGGCAAATAATCATTACATCCCACAGGCTAAAGATTACAAGCCTTTTAGGCATTCAACAGACATCACTGGGCTTCTCTTCTGTACCAGCTCTTGACGTAAATATCAAGGATACAAAGATAAATGAAACATAATTCATGTCCTCAAGTGTTTCTCTCTCAGTCAATTGTGTGTTGTGTGTGTGTGTGTTTTATGACATTTGGCATCAACTTTCAGTTTCAAAAGTATTAAGGAAGAAGTAGAAATAAAATACCTTATAAATAAGAAAAAAATTAATCTAATTTAGCAGTTTTCTAAAAATGGACACAATTGGTGTCTATTCTAAAAGATGTAACCTCTACAAGTGAGGACGGTATCTTTCTTAGGGACTGTTCTTGGAGAGGCATCATGCCGATACAACTTCTGCTGGGACTCTAAGAGCAACAATCAGAATGAGACTGTGGATCCAGTCTGGCCGTTTCAGCAGATGCAGTGATGAGCAGTTACCACTCACAAGGAGAGGACAAAACACTCCAAAGAAACTATTTAATTTACAGAAAAATTGGTAGGTTCTTGTTTCAGGTTCTTGCGTTGCAAGGAGATCAGCTAGAGAGTAATATCTCTGGATGATGAAGAACAGCTTATCCAAATGGCTCTTCCTTCCTTTGGGCTTGGGTTAAGGTTGGGAAGTTCATGGGCAGGTGAAGGCCAAGACAATTCGTTTATGATCCTTGTTGAGCTAGCCTGAATGAGAATTCATCAGGAACTATTCTGATCATGACAGTGACGTAGACGTTTGCAATGTCAACTAAAAATATACTCTGAATCAACTAAAAATATACTCTGAATACATACATATATATGGTGGCTCCATATATAGAGCTTAGCTGCTACCCAAAAGGTTGGCAGTTTGAATCCACCAGCCACTACCTGTAAACCCTATGGGGCAGTTCTACTCTGTCCTATCAGGTTGTTTGAGTCATAATCAACTCAGGGGCAACGGGATTTTATGTATATGTATGTATCTGTATATATATGTGTGTGTGTGTGTGTGTGTGTGTATGTATGTATATGTATATATATGTGTGTGTGTGTGTGTGTGTATATACACCCTAATTCATTCTATGAAGCAAACATAACCCTGATAGCCAAACCAAAGAGGCCACAAGAAAAGAAAATTACAGGCCAACATCTCTTATGAATATAGATGTAAAAATCCTCAACAAAATACCAGCGAACAGAATCCAACAGCATATTAAAAGAGTCATACACCATGACCAAGTGGGAATTATTCCAAGACAGCAGGGATGGTTCAACATCAGAGAATCAATCAACCTAATGCACGATATCAACAGAAAAAGGAAAAGAAACACATGATCATCTATATGGATGCAGAAAAAGCATTTGATAAAATCCAACACCATTTCTTGATGAAAACCATAAATAAAATTGGAAAATAAGGGAAATTCCTCAAAATGATTCAGGGCATATATGAAAAGCCAACAGCTAATGCTATATTTAATGGAGAAAGACTGAAAGCTTTCCCCTTGAAAGTGGGAACAAGAGTGCCTAATTTCACCACTCCTACTCAATATTGTATTAGAAGTCCTAGCCAGAGCAATGATATAAATAAAAGATATCCATATTGTAAGAGAAGAAGCAAAATTATCTCTATTCATGGATGATACGATACTATATAGAGAAAATCCCAAAGAGTCCACAAGAAAACTTCTAGAACTAATAGAGGAATTTAACAAAGTTGCAGGGTACAAGGTCAACAAACAAAATCAGTTGGGTTTCTATACACCAGAAATGAGAAATCTGACAGAGAAATTAATAAAACAATTCCATTTACAATAGCACTAAGAGAATAAAATACCTAGGAATAACTCTGACCAGGGACATGAAGGTCTTATAAAATGAAACCTATAAAACACTGCTGAAAGAGAATAAAGAAGACTTAAATAATTGGAAAGATGTTCCAAGTTCATGCATTGGAAGACTTCATACTGTTAAGATGTCAATACCACTCAAAGCGATCTATAGATTCAACACAATTCTGATCAAAATTCCAACAGCCTTCTTCACAGACATAGGAAAAAAAAAAATTCTTAACTTTAATATGGAATGGAAAGAGACTCCAAATAGCTAAAGTAATGTTGAAAGAGAAGAACAAAGTAAGAGGACTCACATTTCCTGGTTTGAAAACATGCAGTAATCAAAACAGCCTGGTACTGGTATAACAACAGACATATAGACCATTGGAATAGAATTGAGAGTCTAGAAACAAACCTACACATGCACGTTCATCTGATTTTTGACAAGGATGCTAAGTCCATTCGATGTGGGAGAAAAATCTCTTCAATAAATGGTGCTGGGAAAATTGGATTTCCACATGCAGAAAATTGAAACAGGATCCACACCTCCCACCATACACAAAAAGAAATTCAAAATGGATTAAGGATCTAAATGTGCAAAGTAAAACCATAAAATTCGTAGAAGAAAATGCAGAGGCAACGCTGTCAGGCCTAGCTTTTAACACTGGATTATCTGATTCAATTTTTAAAAGCACAAGCAACAAAAGACAAAATAAATAAATGGGACCTCATAAAAATTCAAAATTTTTGTTCATCAAAAAACTTTACCAAACAAGTGAAAAGACAAGATACCAACTGGGAGAATATCTTTGAAAACTGTATATCAGACAAGAAACTAATATCCAAAATATATTTTATTTTCTCACAAATAAGGTGCACCTCCTACACTTGTTTGCCAACTGTACCCTTCCCTAGTGAGGTATTTTTTTAAGCATGCTATGCTAATTTTTTTTTTTTTTTTTTACAGAAACATAAAAATAAAAATTGACATAGCAGCACTTACGAAAATACCTCCCAGGGGGAGGGTTCAGTTGGCAAACAAATGTAGAAGGCACGTTTATGTAAAAATACAGTGTATAAAACTTCAACAATTTAACAATAAAAAGCCAAATAACTCAATCATAGAATAAACAAAGTATTTGAATAGACATTTTACAAAAGACGACATTCAAATGGCCACCAATACATAAAAAGATGTTCAAAGTCATTAGCCATCAGAGAAATGCAAATCAAAACCACAGTAAGAGACCATTTCCTTCTCACTATGATGGCCAAGATTAAAACAAAAAAAAAAAAGAAAAAGAAAGCAAAAAATGTTGACAAGAATGTAGGGAAATTGGACCACTTCTCCATTGCTGGTGGGAATGCAGAATGATACGCCTTTATGGAAAACAGTGTGGTGGTTCTTAAAAAAACTAAAAATAGAGCTACCATATTACCCAGCAATTCTACTTTTGGGTATATAACTAAAAGATTTGAAAGCAGGGACTCAAAGAGAGACTTGTACAGCAGTGTTCACTGCAGCTGTATTCAAAATAGCCAAAAGGTGGAAACAAGCTAAATGCCCATCAGCAGATGAATGGATAAACAAAAATGTGGTACCTACATACAATGGAATACTACTCAGTCAGGAGGAGAGATGAAGTCTTGATATATGCTACAATGAAGGTGGAGCTGGAAGACATTATGCTGAGTAAAATAAGTCAGTCATAAAAGGACAAATATTGTATGACTGAACTCATATAAAGGTTGCGAAGTGGTTAAGAGCTTAGGCTGCTAACTGAAAGGTTGGCAGTTCGAATCCACCAGCCGCTCTTTGGAAACCCTATGGGGCAGTTCTACTCTGTCCTATACGGTCGCTATGAGTCAGAATCTACGCCATGGCTCAAAACAAAAACAACAATAAACTTATATAATAAGCAAATAAAAGACAAATGTATAGAAAACAAAGTTTATTAGTGTTTACCAGAGGTGGAAGGGAGTGGGAAAGGAGGAGTTAATGGTGATGGAAATATCACCTTGATTAAAGGTAAGGTTGCACAGCTGATTATTGTAATTGCTATCAACATGTTGTACAGCAGTAAAAAGTTGAATTGCCAAAAGTTGTGTGATAGATATATTTATAACAACAACAACAAAAGAAAGAGTAGCTGCTGAGTCTGCTTCTGTATACAAAAACCTCATGGGATTTGGTTTCTTGGTTTGGAGGTTTAGGGTCATAGTTTCATGGCACATTCTAGTTAGTTGGCCTAATAATGTTTTGTGCCTCTGCTCTGCCTCCTAGTTTAATGCATAGTGGCTAGGGTCTTAAAAGCTTGCATTTGGCCATCCAAGGCCCAACAATTGGTCTCTATTCTCCTGGAACAACACAGGAAGGAGAGTCAGGAATAGGAGGAAGATATGGAATGTGTGGGTAATTGCCCTCCATGAACAACTGCCTCCTTTGGCATGAGACTAGAAGAACTGAACATTTTGATCAAAGATTCCATAGAAGAATCCTGATCAAAAGGGGGAAAATGTAGACAGAGTTTTAAATTCTCATAGACTCCATACTTTCCGGAGCCTTGAAGGTTGGATAAATCTCTGAAACTATTGCCCTAAGGTAATCTTTAAATCTTAAACTAAAAATATCCCCTGAAGTCTTCTTAAACACAAACAATAGTTTAACTAGTAAAAAATGTATGCCTTGAGCATTATGCTCTTTTAGAAACAATTGTATGGAATCAAAGTGGCAACAGCAACTTGAAAGATTAGATAGGAACCATAAAGGGCAGTGAACTTATGTTAATGGCGGAGGAACAACTCAGAAAAGAAGAGTGAGAACAGTTGCACGACTAGAAGAATGTAATTAATGTCACTAGATGGTACATGTAGAAACTTGAATTGGTGTATGTTTTGATGTGTATATTCTCAACAAACTAAGTAAAATTATATATACATATAAATATGTATATTTTTCCAAGCCAAACCAAACTTAACCCATTGCCATCAAATAGATTCTGACTCATAGCAGCCCTACAGAACAGAACAGAACTGCCCCGTAGAGTTTCCAAGGCTGTAACCTTTATGGAAGCCGATTGCAATGTCTTTCTCCTTTGGAGTAACTGGTGGGTTCAAACCACTGACATTTTGATTAGCAGACAAGCACTTAACTACTGTGCCACCAGGGCTATATATATGTATGTATATATGTATATACATATATATACTCATACGTATATACATGTAGATAGAGCAAGTGAGCCCTACTGGCACAGTAGTTAATATATTAACCTATGATTGTATCATTGTTATAATTATAATATATTAACTTATTTAATATATTAATTTAGTAACTATATGTACAAATTAATATATACATATACATATGCATATATACATACATAATATGATGTCAGATGGATTATGTCTGATAACAGGGAATACCAGAAAGGTGTTTACCCGTATTTTATTGACTATGAAAAGGCATTTGACTGTGTGGATCATAACAAGTTATGGTTAATATTACTAAGAATGTGAATTCCAGAATACTTCACTGTGCTCATGAAGGAACCTGTACTTAGACCAAGAGGCAGTTGTTCAAACAGAACAAGGGGATACTGCATGGTTTAAGTCAAGAAGATATGCAACAGGGTTGTATCCTTTCACCAAACTTATTCAATCTGTGTGCTAAGTAAATAGAGAAACTGGACTGTATGTAGAAGAATGCAGCATCAGGATTGGAGGGTGACTTATTACAAACGTGATATTCAGATGACACAACCATGCTTGTTGAAAGTAAAAAAGGACTTGAAGCACTTACTGATGAAGTTCAAAGACCACAGACTTTTAGTATGGATTACACCTCAACATAAAGAAAACAAAAATCCTCACAACTGGACCAATAAGCAACAGCATGATAAATGGAGAAAAGATTGAAGCTGTCAAGGATTTCATTTTACTTGGATCCACAATCAACGCCCATGGAATCAGCAGTTAAGAAATCAAACAACTCAGTAAAGTGTTGAAAAGCAAAGACATTACTTTAAGGATTAAGGTGCCCCTGACCCAAGTCATGGTGTTTTCAATTGCCAAATATGCATGCGAAAGCTGGACAATGAATAAAGAAGGCTGACAAAAAATTAATGCCTTTGAATTATGGTGATGGTGAAGAAAATTGAATGTACCATGGACTGCCAGAAAAACGCACAAATGTGTCTTAGAAGAAATATAGCCAGAATGCTCCTTAGAAGCAAGGATGGCGAGACTTCGTCTCACATATTTTGGAAATGATATCAAGAGGGACTAGTCCCTGGAGAAGGACCTCATGTTTGGCAGAGTGTCAGCGAAAAAGAGGAAGACCCTCAATGAGATGGACTGACACATTGGCTGCAACAATGGGCTCAAGCATAACGATCATGAGGATAGCGCTGGACCGGGCATTGTTTCTGTTTCGCTCTGTTGTACATAGGGTCGCTATGAGTCGGAACTGACTCAATGGCACCTAACAACATAACAACAACATGTACATATATATGTGGAAAGCCTGGTGCCATAGTGGTTAAGTGCTATGGCTACCAACCCAAAGGTCGGCAGTTAGAATCCACCAGGCACTCCTTGGAAACTCTTATATGTATGTATATGTGTGTGTGTGTGTGTGTCTGTGTGTGTGTGTGTGTGTGTGTGTATAATTTACATATTGTGAAGAAGGGCCTTTAAACTGCTAGAAAACCTGTCCCCTTGCAGAAGGAAGTAGTGATTTCCTGATCTTAAGGTGTGAAGACTCAAAGAAAGTTTCAGCACCATGAATTTCACTGAGTAAATTCTCACAAAGGGCAGCTATTACGTGGTTGTCACAGAAGGCATGGCCCTGGCATCAGTGACCAGTTTTGAAAGAATGACTATTAATGTTTAAACTTCGTTTGATCAGAATCATTTACGAACACAAAATATTTGGTTCTGACACTAAACGCGACTCTTCACTGCTGAGCCCACTGAGATGACTGAGCTTTCTGATGCCAACCTGTACACCTTCATTCTGACCTACCTAGCCTTTATTTTCTTCCTTAAAGACGTACCCATATCAGTAAATTACAGCACATATGGAACCTATTTTTAGACTTATGATGCTTCTCTTGGTTCCTATACTCGGGGAAAGGTGAAGATGTGGCAATAGATAACACACTGCTTTCCGTTCTCCCGTGAGCCAAGCTTGCTATGACTCAGAGAGTTTCCTATTGGGTTGCAGTCTCTTGCCCGTGGTTCTTACAGAAATATGCCCTACTATTTACAAACCAGCAAAGGAGCCCAGTACCAGAGAGATGATTTTATCCCTGCAAAATGTTACCAAGACTCTTTAAAGTTTCTGCAAGTTACACACACGTGTGATAGAAGACAAAAAGGATCTCTGAACATTGTGTTGCACTTCTCAAAATGAAAAATGGTCTTAGGAGGCAGTCTTAGTGTCTTACGAAAGGTTGGAAAGGGTTTGTGTGGTTATCACTCTGAACTACACTTGGTAAATGGAGATAACGCTGCTTAAATTCTCAGAGATCGATTCATTTCTCTTGTAGACATGGACTTTGAAAAAACTCAAGGAAAAGCCAAGCGCAATATCTCTAATGTACCACCAGGTGACAGTATTTCTAAAATTAATATTTGATTCTAGAACACCCAGATTGTTTCTGTAGACGAGGCCACATTTTAACAGGTGAATGAACAATCACGTAATTGTTTTTAAATAGTAAATCAAACAATTAGACGAATTTCTTTTCATGATTGCAATCATTTAACATGATGAGATCACACACCCAAGTGACTGTAGTGGAGGGTTATTCTTGCAATGAATAGGCCAGAATGTCATCTTAGAAAAGTGGTTAAACAGGTTAAACAGCTAAATTTCAGTGATGCCTCAGAAGCTCTGGAGAAGCAAGATAAATATCAGGATCATCTAAATTGAACTAAGGAAGGTAAAAAAAATATAATTTATGGCCATTACATGATTGTAAAAAATAAATAAATAACAGCATTGAGATTTTAAGGCAATATGTCATGATCAATTCACGGCAAGATTAACAGTCAAGAAATTTTATCCAGAAGGCAGATCTTCTCAAGGGCTTATATTATCTAATGCAGATAAAATGACTGTTTGGGATTCATTTGCTGAAATGGTTATAATACTAAGAAAGTGAAACTATAGAGGGGAATATGTTTAAATTAACCCAAAATGAAGTGAGGAATTCATCTACCTCATAGTGAGATTTCTGAATTTCTCTACCACCTTTTCCAAAGAGGAGCTAATAATACATGGTAACAGTTTCCCTTCGTGTGTGATGAATTCTTCATTGTCCTAGTACAAGCTTGTTAAAAACCATACTACCACGGAGACATGATCAGACATGACCGACTCAATGTTTAGGTCTATTTGGGGAATAAGTGGGAGTTTTGCTTGGTGAGAGTTTGAGAGGTTAAATAGAATGGTTTCTATGACTATACCCATCCCCACATCTAAGAGAAGCATGACATTGCCCACCAGGTTAGGGCTGATGGCTTAATGTTTCAAGTACATTGACTGACAAGGTGACTACAATTTTATTCATAGTTTATTTGAAGCTATATATTTCATATGAAAATTTATTTATAGTAAGTGGCAGAGCGGTGGCATATATCTAGATCCCCCGATCATAAACAGGTGTTTCCTTACTTTACCACATCCAATTGCTGTCTACTACTTCTACTTTGGGGCATATCAAAGGGAAATACATAAAACAGGGTCAAAAAAGAAGGGTGCAAAAAATGGAGGGAAGGATGCTTCAGAAAGGTATGCATTAGTAAAGGTGGTGAAAATGTAATTATAGCTGGAAAAAGAAGTAGCACATCCTCAGCCTTCTGCTTCACCTTCTCCTTTTCCTTTCCTCCATTTCCATTACACCCTCCTATTTTGTTATGAAGAGTCCCTGGTAGCAAAGTGGCTAAGTGCTCAGCTGCTGAATCCATCCAGAGGCACCTTAGAAGGAAGCCCTGGCAATCTACTTCTGAAAGATCACAGCCGTTGAAAACCCAGTGGAGTACAGTTCTACTCTGAAACACATGGGGTTGCAGTGAGTCAGAACTAACTTGACAGCAACTGGTTTGGTTTTTGGTTATTCTCATTACTCTTTTCTCCTGAAATCCCAGGCTAAATGACAGAACATGGCAGGAAAAAGGAATGATTCCTTAACACTGCTGAAAGACTGCTGCAATACAGCCATTTCACCTGGGATTCCTTGTGATGTCACGAGATTCGGCCTACTCTACATGCCATTAAAGGGGCACTGAAGACCTAAGGCATCACCCCACCTTTTGTCACAGACTCTTGAGACTTGCATGCAAAAGCTCTGGTGGTGCTGAAATGACCTTTCAGAGTTGTAGAGCCTTAAGCGAAGAAGCCTTGACACCCCTCATCTCCCAGTTATAGGATGTGAACTGTCCTTGGGGAGAGGGTGTGATTTAGCCAAGGTAAGCTGTCTCTGAAAGATAATTCCTAGAGAAGGAATCAGTTGAGAATCATTAGCCATCAATATTCACAGCAGCTGGGGAATGAGTTTCTTGTCCCTAAGGGGGGATCGGGTGGAATCTGGGAAGTGCACTACAGTATCCACTACTACAAACTGGGTTCACACAGTGAGACAAATCAGTCTCACTACTATGATAGCAGGAGCCCTGGTGGCACCGTGGTTAAAGGGCTCGGCTGCCAACCAGAAGGTCAGGGGTTCAAACCCACTAGTCACTCAGTGAGAGAAAGATGTGACAGTCTGCGTCCGAAAAGAACTATAGCCTTGGAAATGCTATGGGGCAGTTCTACTCTGTCCTATAGTGTCAGTATGAGTTGGAATTGACCCGACAGCAACAGATTTTTTTTTTTTTGGAACTATGGTAGCAAGTTATTGATTATGATGAATTAATTCTTTGGGATTTAAATACTCGTAGCACAAACACCAAGGACTGTAGGAATCAAGTGCATTAATTCTGTACATTTAGAAGTTATCAATCACAGTGTGTGGCTAGAGATTTATTCCATATTTGTTAGCATGTGATGAGTGAAACCTGTTTCCCAGGCAAATTTCCCGTAGGCAAGCCTGAAAGTAGAAATAGTTTTTAGATTCATAAATTAAACTTAAAAGAACATCTCAAACAACCTGTCATCTGAAGCCTCTGTGCCCTCTGTTATCTCCTCACTAAGTGACCATTCAGCCTATGCTCACACACCTGCAAAGACAAGAAAGTCAGAATGTCCAGGGATAACCATACCATATTCTGATGTATTTGACGGCTAGAATTTTAACTCAAGAGAAAGACTATCTGTCCCCCTATAATTTCCATACCTTGGTCTTAGTTCTCTTCTTAGGGACCATAATAAATATTCCTTTTTTTCTTCCTTTTATCCCTTTAAATATCTGAAAACAATTTATGACACAGTTTAAACTTCCTTCACTATCCTAGTCATTCTCCTTAGAATACATTCCAGTTTGATAATGACTTTATTACAAGATGATATTCACACTAGAATAAAAGCAGCAGGTTCCATCTGAATAGCAACAAATTCAGATGTTACTCTTTTATTAAGGTAGCTTGAAGGTGACATCATTCCTTTGGACTGCCGCATCACCAAGGTGGAACCATATGCTTTTCACACGGGTTGTACCCTCCACTCCACTCTTCTGCAGTGGTTTCAGGATGAGATTCACCTGAGTAGCTGATCTTTAAATTTCCTTCCCACTTTTCACATTCTATGATTATAGTCTATGAAATGTGCTTATTGCCTGTAGAACATGATGTAGCATTTAATTTTAGATGCTGGCTAACACTTGCTAGTGTCTCTTTTCTTCTTGTGTTATTTTCCTCTCTTCAAATAAATTGTAAGCACCTTGACTACATTGACTACATAGGCAAAAAAAAAAAAAAGTAAAGTAAAATCTCCTTGGTTCTGTTTTGTCATTTTTTTGGTTTTTTTTTCCTAAAATGTGTCCATTTTATCTAAGTTTTTTTAATGTCTGGGCATAAAATTATTTATTTGATGTTCTAATGATTGAAAACATTTCTATTATATTTGGATTATGTCCCTTTTAGCCCTAATAGTGATTTTCTTGTCTTAGTTTACTTGATCAACCACTGCAGAAGTTTTTCTATTTTATCAGTTTTTTCAGAAGGCTTAGTTCTTTTAATTGGTTGCTTTTCTCTATTATGTCTGTATTACTTATACTTGTTCTCTCTTTCTATTTTCTTTGAGTTGACTTGGTTCCTCCATTCCTACTCTTTTTTTTAACTTCTTTGCTAATCATTTTTTATCTTTTTAAAAATATATTTATTTATAATACATGCTGCATTTATAATGTATTTATATTATGTATTTATAATACATTCCTTCTAAAATCACTTTCGCTGCATCCGACAATATTTGGTATACAGGGTTTTCATCGTCAGGGTAATGATGTTCTAAATCTTCTGGACTTTCCATTGTGAATCCTGCTCTGACCCATGATTTATTTGGAAGAGTGTTTTTAGTTTCTAAGCAAATGGAGTATGGAAGTGGGGATATCATAGCTCAGAAATCAGTGTTATCTTTATGACTTATTTCCTGGTCAAGTTTCCAAATGACACATGCATACTTGAAAAGAATATATATATTCCAATTGTTTGGTTCACAGTTATATACATGCTCATATTAAGCTAGTAAATTGTGTTGTTTGTATTCTCTATATCATTGCTATTTTCTTTCGTGTGTGTCTTTTTTCATCTACTGGAGGGTATAATAAATTCTTACTGTGATTATATATTGATCAATATTTTTGAGTAACTTGGTTAAATTTTGCTGCATATATGTTAATGCTTTCATTTGGGCACATACCAGTTCAGGATTATTAAAAATTGCTGATAAAAGTATTTTTTGGCATATATTACTGTGACTGCATCAGATTTCTTTTGATTTAAAATTGTCTGTGTACTTTTTTCCATTGCATTCTTTCTTTGCCTTAGTTGTGTCTGGGGTTTAAAAAAGTGTCTGTGTGTGTATGTATGTTTGCACCCATATGTTATATACTTTTATACTATATAATTTATATATAAGACTATGTTTATGTGTATATGTTGTTGTTAAGTGCCCTGCAGTAGGTTCCTATTCATAGCGACCCTTTGTACAAAAGAACAAAACACTTCCCGGTCCTGCGCCATCCTCACAAACATTACTATGTTTGAGCCCATTGTTGCAGACACTGTATCAATCCATCTCGTTGAGGGTCTTCCTTTTTTTAGCTGACCCTCTACTTTACCAAGCATGCTGTTCTTCTCCAGGGACTGCACCCTCCTGATAGTATGTCTGAAGTACTTGAGACAAAGTCTCTCCTTCCTTGCTTCTAAGGAGGATCCTGGCTGCACTTCTTCCAAGACACACTTGTTCCTTCTTCTGGTGGTCCATGGTATCTTCAATATTCTTCACCAAAGCCATAATGCAAAGGCATCAATTCTTCTTCAGTCTTGCTTATTCATTGTTCAGATATCGCATGCATATGAGGTGTTTTAAAATATCATGGCTTAAGTCAGGTGCACCTTAGTCATCAAAGTGACATATTTGCCTTTTAACAATTTAAGAGGTCTTTGGCAGCAGATTTGCCCAATGCAATACATAGTTTTGTTTCTTGACTACTGCTTCCATGGATGTTGATTATGGATCCAAGTAAAAGTTTATCATAATGTTGCTTATTGGTCCGGTTGTGAGGATTTTTATTTTCTTTATGTTGAGGTGCAATCCTTACTGCAGGATGTTGTCTTTGATCTTCATCAGTAAGTGCTTCAAGTCCTCTTCACTTTCAGCAAACAAGCATAACACAGGTTGTTAATGAGTCTTCATCCAATCCTGACGCCATGTTCTTCTTCATATAGTCCAGCTGCTCGGATTATTTGCTCAGCATACAGATTGAATAAATATGGTGAAAAGGTACAACCCTGGCGAACACCTTTTCTGACTTTAAACCATGCAGTATCTCCTTGTTCTCTTCAAACGACTGCCTCTTGATCCATGTACAGGTTCCTCAGGGTCATAATTAAGTGTTCTGGAATTCCCATTCTTCACAATATTATCCATAATTAGTTAAGATCCACACAGTTGAATGCTTTTGCATAGTCAATAAAACACAGGTAGACGTCTTTCTGTTATTCTCTGCTTTCAGCCAGGATCCATCCGACATCAGCAATGTGTTTATTGTTCCATGTTCTCTTCTGAATCTGGCTTGAATTTCTGGCAGTCTCCTGTCGATATACTGCTGCAGCTGTTTTTGAATGATCTTCGGCAAAATTTTACTTGTGTATGATATTAAAGATATTGTTCAATAATTTCCACAACTACTAATCCTTTTTTGTTTCCAAATTTCACACTCCAATCTTCAGTAATTATCAATGCATCTTGAATGCATGTCTGATCAATTTTAGACTGCAGAAGTTGGTAAAAACTTCAATTTATTCATCTTTGGCATTGTGATTGGTGTGTAAATTTGAATAATAGTCATATTAACTGGTTTTCCTTGTAGGAGTATGGACGGTATCCTATCACTGACAGCTTTGTACTTCAGGATAGATCTTGATTTTTTTTCTTTTTTTTTTTTTTTGACAACGAATTTGATTCCATTCCTATTCAATTTGCTATTCCTGGCATAGTAGAGCAGAAGACTGTAAGTTCAAAACAGCCAATACCAGTTCATTTCAGCTCATTAATTCCTAGACTATGAATCTTTACACATTTCATTTTATTCTTAACAACTTCCAATTTTCCAAGATTCAAACTTTCCACATTCCACATTCTGATTATTAATGGATGTTTGCAGCTGTTTTTTCTCATTGTAAGTTGTGCCCCATCAGCAAATGAAGTTCCTGAAAGCTTTACTCCATCCAGGTCATTAAGGTCAACTCTACTTTGAGGAGGCAGCTCTCCTTCAGTTGTACTTTAAGTGCCTTCCAACCTGAAGGGCTCATCTTCCAGCACTATATCAGATAATGTTCTGCTGCTATTCATAAGGCTTTCACTGGCCAAGTTTTATAGAAGTAGATTGCGAGGTCCTTCTTCCTAGTCAGTCCTAGTCTGGAAGCTCCACTGAAACCTGTCCACCATGGGTGACCCTGCTGGTATTTGAAATAGCAGTGGCATGACTTCTAGCATCACAGCAACCCATAAGCCACCACAGTATGACAAAGTGACAGAGGAATAGTGAATAAATATTGAATACATCCTTTAGTAAATATTTTATTGATGATTAGCAAGTAATTAAATCTTTTACTCTGTATTTGTCAGAAAAATGCTTATTTTGAACTTTCTCTTGAATAACAATTGAACTGGATATAGAATTCTAGATTAATGATTATTCTTTTTAATCACTTTGAAGACAATATTCCATTATCTTCTGGTCTATGGTGCTGCTAATGAGAGAAGTTTGCTTCAATTGGATTTAGATTTCTGTCTTTTCTTTCAGTTGCTTTTAAGATGATTTCTTCCTTTATTTTCATTATAATGTCTTTGTGCAAATTTAGTTTTGACTATCCTGCTTGTGAATTGTACTTTTTAAATCTTAAGACTTTCTTCCATTATCCGCTTGAATATTACTCTGTACTCTATTTTTCTGCAACTCCTATTAGACCTATCTTGGAATTTTCATTCTGTTCTTTATATTTGTCAGCAAGTGTATCGTATTTGGCATGTCTTTATTTTGGTGTGCTATATTCTGAATCATTTTCTCAAACACGACCTCCTGTCCACTAATTCTATTTTAAACTGTGTCTAATTTTTAGTTTAGTCTATGAGGAAAAATTTTATTAAGGTGACTGTATTTTTTATTTCAAGAAACTGTAATTGTTTCTTTCTCAAATAAACCTCTTTGTGTCTAATGTTTTCATTGTATTGTGATTTCTAGTCTTTCTTTTATCATCTTAATCATTTAAAAGTGTTTATATCTTTTTTAATTGTTACATTAGCTCTAATTTTTTGGTATGTTATTCGATTTGGTAGAGATTGGGATACAATTTCTTACAAGAGGCTTTTTTTTTTAAAATTCTGAGACCTGGCTAGGTGACAAACTTAGTATAACTTTGGGGCTAGTAAGCAGAGGTTTCCTGGTCCCCTTTACAGCCCAGATCTTGTGGTCACATTTCCTCTTCCTGTTTTATATTGGTCCCAAAACCCTAACCCCTCATGAGTACCTCACAGACCATGTATCTGTGATCTCTATTCCTTGTCATGTCATGGCATCAGCTCAAGTTATCCTCAGGCTCTGAGTTCCCTCCTGTTTCTCTCACATGAATATTCTCATTTCTTTGTTTTGAGCTAATTACTTACTACTTTTTAAATTGTTAATATATTATTCTTTTTTTGTGTGCATTTATAATGATGATGGTAGGGGATTGTGTATTGACTCAAGCCAACATATTGCTGGAAGTTCTTAGAGAATACATAAAAACTCTCTTCTACATGGACGCTCTTTAATTATTTGAAGACAGTTTTCATGTTTCCTTCGAATCTTCTCCAGGTAGAAGCTCCAGAGCTCTTTTTTAAAAAAATTCATATGCCAACAATCCCTTAAAAAAAAAAAATCAAATCTACATGGGTGGGCCTTTGTAAAAGAATTTTTGTTGTTGTTGAAACAGTAAATAGCAAAATAGTTTCTGCATGCTTTTTTTTTAACCCACTGCATACCAATAACTAAAAAAAAAAAAAAAATCCATTGCCATTAAGTCGATTCCAACTCATAGCAACCTTATTGACAGAGCAGAACTGCACCATAGAGTTTCTAACGTTGTGATCTTTACAGAAACAGAGTGTCACAACTTTCTCCCGTGGAGCAGCTGTTGGGTTTGAACCCTGATCTTTCAGTTGGCAGCCGAGAGCCTAATCACTGTGCCACCAGAACTCCTTCTGTATTCCAGTAGCACTCACTATATATCTCTATTTTAAAATACTTCACATTATAATGTGATTCTTGATCTGTATACCACCATCTACCATGAGACTGGTGACTCTTCAAGATTAGGAATTGTGTCTGGCATATAAATGATCCCTAATATTGATTTTGAATTGACAGATTGCGAGGAACCTTAATATTACCAGCCCATAAAGTTCTCCTTTTCCTGTGGACTTGGAACTGAATTATTTACATTGAGAAGATAGGTGAGACAAGGCTTAGCAGCTGCTATTGTTTGCAGAGAAAAAGGCCACAGGGATTTTAATTGACAAATAGCC
The DNA here is from genome assembly GCA_030035585.1 of Dugong dugon. Classification (NCBI taxonomy): domain Eukaryota; kingdom Metazoa; phylum Chordata; class Mammalia; order Sirenia; family Dugongidae; genus Dugong; species Dugong dugon. The sequence continues at coordinate 6,760,141 of CM057466.1, forward strand.
CACTATGAGTTAATAATATCTGTCCTTCCTTTTAGACAGAATGCATCTTTGAGGACATACAAAAAGTCTTATTTATCTTTCTATTACTAATACCAGGAAATTAATTGGAACAGTAACTATGTGTTGTATAAATTAATGATAATACTAAAAACAGAGATGTTAACATGATGGTGTATATTTCACAGGCATATAAAGTCTTAGGAGGGTAATGAAAACCGTTTTCAGATACCTAACGTGTTGTCAGATGGAAGATCGATGATCCCTTTCATGTGTGGTGCCAGTGAACAGGTCAAGAACGATCATTATCCCTGTTAATTCTACTGCAGTGGGATGTCTCATTTCTTTTTGATATAACAATGTCAGACTATTGAGTCAAGTTGAGATTACAGTCAACTAAGTAGTCAATATTTTTACACATACCTACATGCATATAAGGAGACTGAATATAATGGCTTGGGGCAGGCACACTTTAGTCCTAGAAGTGACATCTTTGCTCTTTAACACTTTAAAGAGGTCTTAGACTTGTAAAAATGGTTAGAAAAGTACATGAGTTCAATCTGTCACAATGATTTTTAGTGACTCCAGCTTGGCTCCTAGTGATCACCACTTTCTTTTTTTCACAGGTAAGTTACTGATTTGTTTAGAATCTTTTCAAAATTGATAACAGGTTGTACAACATATGGGTTGGAGTATCCATCTTCTTACTCTTTAAAAAAATTTGGGGCCCAGTTTTCCTGTGTCTAGTCTTTTGGTGCATCATTCTTGATTTTTCCAAAAATTCCAAAGCAGCTCATTGTTTTTTATCAGCAGGCACTAGAGTATATTTCATCTGTCAAGGATAACTGAACTCACTTAAGTTAGTTAGATGCTCTCAGTAGTTCTGCATGTTTTAAGTTTCATCTCTTTAACTCTGAAAATCTTTCTCCGTGACCCTGATGAAAAATGCAAAATAGGGGAAAAGTAGTTTTATTCTTTCCTTTTTGTCTGGGCTTGGCTCTTCTTTTTCTCTTTCATTTAATTTGAAATAAATAAATAAACACACACACACACACACACACACACACACACACACACACACACACACACACACAGAGCTCTTACAAATCTTTCCCTGTCTTTACCTAATTTAATTCTAGTTTTAAACCTTCCAAACACTGGAAAAATGTGTAACAGAATTTCAAATTCTCATGGAATCCAGAATTTATGGAGCCATTGAGACTGGATGTCCCTCAAAACTATTGCCCTGACATAATCTTTAAACCTTAAATTTAAAATGAAACTACCCCCTGAAGTCATCTTTAAATCAAACAATAGTTTACCTTAATAAGTAAATAATGTCTGCTTTGAGAATTGTGCTCTTTTAAAGAATTATCTACATGGGATCAAACTGTCAACAGCAACTCTGAAAGTTGGATGAGAGGCTTAGGGTTCAGTAAGTTTATCTTAGTGGTAGAATAATTTGGAATAAAGGAGAGTGAGAATGGTTCACAACTTTAAGAATGTAATCAGTGTAACTGAATTGTACACATGGACATTGTTGAACTGGTGTATGCTTTGCTGTGCAGATCTTCACAAAATAATAAAATGAATTTATAAAAAGAAAGACAGAAAAATTTTTAAAAAAAGACTTCCAAACATTATTCTTCGAGGTTTATGGTTATAGTTTGTATTCTTCCTTCTCTATGTACTATTCCTTGATTTTTATTTTATTTCTTTTATTTTACAAAACTGTATGTTTCTATCCATTTGGAATGTTGTGTACACTTTGCATATGTACCCCTAGGACCTAATTAAAAATAAAAATTAGAGACATGGGTTTGATTCGTTGATCAACCATTTAACCAATGTATTTTTCCAATCGAGCATAGACTTACTTTGCAGACATAGATGAATGCTTACATAATGTCCCATAGGTGATTCCTGCTCACTGTCTCTGGATTATGAGTGCTAATGAAGAGTTTAAGCTAGTACGGTGAATAAAGATGCAAGAAATTTCCCTTCATTCTCCTATATGCTTTTTTTTTTCTTTCCAGAATTAAATATATATATATGGTTAAGAGCAGTGGTTAAGAGCTCCATTGCTAATCAAAAGGTTGACAGTTTGAATTCACCAGCCACTCCTTGGAAACCCTATGGGGAAGTTCTACTCTGTCCTATAGAGTCGCTATGAGTCAGAATCGACTTGATGGCAGGGATTCTTATATATATGTGTGTATATATATATGTATATGTGTGTATATATATGTGTATATATATATATATATATACACTTGACTTTTAGATTTTTTTATTGTGGTGAAATATATATAACAAAATATTTGCAATTTCAACCATTTTTGCGTGTATGATTCAGAGACATTAATTACGTTGCTCATGTTGTGCAACCATCACCACCGTCCATTTACAAATTTTTCCATCACTGTTAACTGAAAATCAGTACTCTTTAAGGAATATCCCCTCCCCATTCACCCTAATAAACTACCCTAATAAACCACTAATAAACTTTGGTCTCTATGCATTTGCCATGTTGCTACAACACAAAGGACACTGGTCATATTATTTTTATATTAACATCCAACTTCAACTACAAAGAGTTGTTTAGGGCACAAACCAGTGATGAAGAAGTAGATACCGACCTTGTAACAAGTTCAAGGCAGTTTCTAGCCCTGTGGGGAATTCATGGATATATAAGCCTTAGAGAGTTAATGACACCCAAAAGAAAACGATAAGTCATCCAAGATCATTGTTCCATATAATCTCAGGGACTAAATTTACTTGCCTTTTAAAATGCATCTGCCAGAGTAATTTAACAAATGATTGGCAAAAAAGAAAGGGGTCTATTCCAGACTGAGAATAAATAAGCAACTGATACTGGACAATAGTCCTCAGTATGTTTCAAAAGAATGCCAGCAGCTTACATATAGCACACTACTGATTTTGTACAACAGCACCTACTCTCTGCTCTGTGTAATCACAGAAGTCAATAGAGAAAACAGCACAGGCTATGAAAGGACTAATTATGATAGGAGGCCCACTGCTACGCTGGGGTACAGGCACAGAGCAACTGATTGCAAAAGATCATCTATTCAGTCCCTAAAGAGCTGTTGTTAGTGCTCTGTTCAACCTTCTGCTAGTTACCAATTACGTTTACAGTTAGCAGTCTGAATACACATTTACTTCTCCAGAGAGTGGGTTTATGTGTGAAATTTTAGTGAACGGATCGCAGTATGGGACTTGTGCCCTCAATGTGCAGACTCCAGGAGACCCTGCAATATAGTTACATTTGTGCTGGAAGAAAGGAAAAGAAAAGAGGAAGGGAAAACTGTATGGCAAAGGAGGCTGGAAAGCTGCGTTGGGTAGGAGGAGAGGTTGTATACTGCCTTTGCTGTCCCTAACAGGAAATTACAACAAATCCAAAAGGCTTGGCCTGTGACTAAAGAAGCATTTGTTCCCAACCCATTAAACCTGGCTTGCTCACCAGAAGGATTTTACAGCCCCTTTCACCATGTTGAAAATTTGAGGATGGAGATAATCCCTTTCATTCCCTGTTTTGGTTGGTCTGCAAAACCGTGTGAGAGATTGAACCTTGGGCATTTGTCAGTGAGGTCTAATGCACATTTTGCTCGCTTTCAATGGGTATTCAGCAAACTTCAGATCTATAAAAATTCTACTTAGTCGTTGCCTATTTTCTGATCTATGGGGGCTGGGCAGCTCAGCGTTATCTGAGAGATGCCAGCTGTTGCTATTACAGACAGCATTCAATGGTTCATTTATCTGAATATGTACTGGTACTCGGCAAGATCTTGGGGAAGGAAACTTTGTTGTGATGGTAGTGCACTTCTTTTTTGATGTAGCTCTTGAATAAATATCCTTTATAAAAAAGGCTCCCTGAGTGAATGGAAGTATTTCTTATACACATACTGACTTTGGCAACTGAGAGATATATGAAAACCTCTTGTATATCTACACCCTTATCCAAAAAATATATTGTTGAAACAGCAAATGTCTTTCTAACTATATAGCATTGGACATTACTCAGGTTACATTACGCAAGAGCAATAACTACATTCATTTATCTGATTGTAATTAACATGTCCAATTATTAGATGATGTATAAAATGTTGAACTGAATGGATGGAGCAGATTCAAAAATATACGGACTTCATTCAAGCCATTTAGTATGCTTTAATTAGCATATTACACTCTTCTGACCTCATGAATGTGTTAGCATTTCACACACTTGACTTTTCACAGTAGGGGCCTGAGCTCAGTCATCACTGTCATTTAAACTCACATATGAAATCAAGGCCTAGAGATTATTTAAGTAAAGAAGTCTTTTTTTTTTTTTTAATTCCAAAAGTATATCTAGGTCTCTGATTCATAAAATAGGTAATCATTCTCCACTGTAGTGGATTCTGACTATTGTTTCATAATTGACTCTCTCATTTGTACCTGTTGATTTAAATATCCTTAGACATTTGGTTTAAGGAAACTTTTAAAAGCCTCAAGTATATGGAATTATCTTTTAGCATGACCACTGATATTTTTACTGTAAATTGATGCTTTAAGTGAAATAACTCAAATATCAATGTATGATAACAGAGAGAAAAGCAAAAACTGTGTTTATGTTAGCACTAAAAAAAGACTGGCCAAAGAAAACCTGTTCTTGTTGCATGCTGTCAAATGGACTCCGACTCATAGTGGTCCTATAAGACAAAGCAGAACTGCCTCACTGGGTTTCTAAGGCTGTAATATTTACAGGAGCAGATCACAAGTTCTTTTCTGTCATGCGGCCATTGGTGGGTTCCAAACATCAACCTTCTGTCTAGCAGGCGAGTATTTAACCATTATGCCACCAGGGCTCCTTAAAGAAAGGCTAGAGATGGACAAACAGAGTAGAAGATGGCATGGGGCTAAGGGCCAAGGTGTTTGATAATAAGTGATGCATAGTGATAGAAGTCAGAATTATTAAGGATGCAATAAAAAAAAAGACATATAACTATTTATCTAAAGGTCAGAGAAATGCATTAAGAGAAGGGTCATCAGTTTTAATTTTACCCAAAGTTGTTAGAAACAAAATCTAAAGTATTAAAATATATGTATGAGGATGTGAAAATGGTATCCACCACTCATCTGTCAGTTTGCCATACTGTGGTGGCTTGCATGTTGTTGTGATGTTGGAAGCTATGCCACCAGCATTTCAAATACCAGCAGGGTTACCCATGGCGGGCTGGTTTCAGTGGAGCTTCCAAACTAGGACAGGCTAGGAAGTACCTAGTGATTTACTTCTGAAAAAACTAGTCAGTGAAAATCTTGTGGATAGCAGTGGAATATTGTCTGATATAACACTGGAAGAAGAGCCATTTGGGTTGGAAGGCACTCGCAATACGACTGGGGAAGAACTGGATCCTCAAAGCAGAGTTGACCTTAATGACATGGATGGAGCAAAGCTTTTGCAACCTTCATTTGCTGATGTGGCACAACTCACAATGAGAAGAAACAGTTGCAAACATCCATTAATAATCGGAATATAGAATGTAGAAAGTACGAATCAAGGAAAACTGAAAGTTGTCAAAAAAAAAAAAAAATGCAATGGAACACCTGAAGATTGATACCCTAAGCATTAGTGAGCAAAAAATGGACTGGCATTGGCCATTTTGAATCAGACAAGTCATATGATAAACTATGCTGGGAATGATAAATTGAAGAGGAATGGTGTTGCATTAATTGTCAAAAAGAATATTTCAAGATTTATTTTGAAATGCCATGTTGTCAGGGATAGGATGATATCTATAGCCCACAAGGAAGACCAATTAATATGACCATTTTTCAAATTTACCCACCAATTCCTAATGCAAAACGTGGAAGAAACTGAAGATTTTTACTAACTTCTGCAGTCTGAAATTGATCAAACATGTAATCAAGATGAATTAATAATTACTGGTGATTGGAATGTGAGAGTTGGAAACAAAGAAGAAGGATCAGTAGTTGGAAAACATAGCTGTGGTTATAGAAACAACATGAGAAATTGCACAATAGAAATTTGCAAGACCAGTGACCTATTCATTGGAAATGTCTTTTTTCAACAACATAAACGGTGACTATACACATAGACCTCACCAGATGGAATACATAGGAATTAAATTAACTACATCTGTAGAAAGAGATGTTGGAGAAGCTCAATACCATCAGTCAGAACAAGGCCAGGGATTGACTGTAGAGCAGACCATCAATTGCTCATATGCAAGTTCAAGTTGAAGTTGAAGAAAATTAAAACAACTCCACAAGAGTCAGAGTATGATACTAAGTATAGCCCACTTGAATTCAGAGAACATTTCAAGAATAGATTGATGCACTGACCAAAGACCAGAGAAGTTGTGCGATGACATCAAGAGCATCATACATGAAGAAAGCAAAAGGTCATTAAAAAGACAGGAAACAAAGAAAAGACCAAAATGGATGCCAGAAGAGACTCTGAAACTTGCTCTTGAATGTAGAGTAGCTAAAGTGAAAGGAAGAAATGATGAAGTAAAAGAGTTGAACAGAAGATTTCAAAGGGCAGCTCAAGAAGATATAGTAAAGTATTATAATGAAATGTGCAAAGAACTGGAGTTAGAAAACCAAAAGGGAAGAACAAGCGTGGCATTTCTCAAGCTGAAAGAATAAGAAAAAATCCAAGCCTCCACTTGCAATATTGAAGGATTCTACGGGCAAAAACTTGAACGATGCAGTAAGCATCAAAAGAAAATTAATGAACTACATAAAGTCACTGTACCAAAAAGAATTGGTCGATGTTCAACCATTTCAGGAAGTAGCATATGATCCAAAACACATGGAACTGAAAGAAGATATCTGAGCTGCATAAAAGTCATTGGCGGAAAGAAAAAGAAAGGTTCCAGGAATTGACGGAATACCAATAGAGATGTTTCAACAATCTGATGTAATGGTGGAGGCACTCACTTGACTATGCCAGGAAATTTGGAAGACAACTTCCTGGCCCACCAACTGGAAGAGATACATATTTATGCTCATTCCAATGAAAGATGATCCAACAGAATTTGGAAATTATCAAATGATATCATATACAAGTAAAATTATGCTAAAGATAATTCAAAATGGTTGCAACAGTACATCAACAGAGAACTGCCAGAAATTCAAGCTGGATTCAGAACAGGATGTGGAATGAGGTATATCACTGCTGATGTAAGATGGATCTTGGCTAAAAGCAGAAAATATCAGAAAGATGTTTACCTGTGTTTCATTGATTATGAAAAGGCATTCAACTGTGTGGAACATAACAAATTATGGATAATATTGCAAAGAACAGGAATTTCAGAACACTTAATTACATTCACTGGAAACCTGTACATAGACCAAGAGGCAGTTCTTTGAACAGAACAAGAAGATTATGGCATAATTTAAAATTAGGGAAGATGTGGCCAGGGTTGTATCCTTTCACCATACTTATTCAATATTTATGCTGAGCAAATAATCCGACAAGCTGGACTACTTGAAGAAGAACAAGACATCAGGATTGCAGGAAAGCTCATTAACAACCTGTGTGCAGATGACACAACCTTGCTTGCTGAAAGTGAAGAGGACTTGAAGCACTTACTGATGAAGATCAAAGATCACAGCCTGTAATATGGATTACACCTCAACATAAAGGAAAAAAAAAAATCCTAACAACTGGACCAATAGTAACATCATGATAAAAGGAGCAAATATTGAAGTTGTCAAGGATTTCATGTTTCTTGGGTTTGCAATCAATGCCCATGGAAGCAGAAGTCAAGAAACCAAATGACTTATTGCATTGGGAAAAAGTGTTAAAGTGTTAAAAAGCAAAGATGTCACTTTGAAGACTATGCTGTTCTTGACCCAAGCCATGGTATTATCCATTCTCTCATATGCATGTGAAAGCTGGACAATGAATAAGGAAGACCGAAGAAGAACTGATGCCTTTGAATTATGGTGCTGGTGAAGAATACTGAATATACCATAGACTGCCAGAAGAACAAAAAAATCTGTCTTGGAAGAAGTACAGCCAGACTTTGTACTTTGTACTTTGAACATGTCATCAGGAGAGACCAGTCCCTGGAGAAGGCTATCATGCTTGGTAAAGTGGAGGGTTAGTGAGAAAGAGGAAGACCCTCAGTGAGATGGATTGACACAGTGGCTGCAACAACAGGTTCAAACACAGCAATAAGTATGAGGATGGCACATGACCTGGTAGTTTTTCATTCTGTTGTACATAGGGTCGCTATGAGTTGGAACCCACTTGAAGGCACCTAACAACCACAATAATGGTACAATAAAAATTACTCATTTGGAGAGAAAAGAAGAAAAGCCATGCTGAATAGGTAAAAATCTAAATTGAAAAATATGCTACAGAAATGCAAATGAACTACTTTAACCTGTGTAATGTAAATTATCTTTGGCAAATAGTGTTTCCAGGTACTGTCTTGCTGAATTCCCTTTAATGATTGGATCAGGCATTCCCTGAATCTCAGATCAGGGAGGGAAGGTAGACACAGCCTGATTCTCCACCATTAACTAGTGCTTATAGAAATCTGCTCGCCACAGCCCATTTTCAGCCCTATTAATTCTTTCAAAATCCTTCCTTACGCAGAACAAAAGTAGACCCTGAGGATACAAAGCTGAAATTCAAAGTCGTTGGCCCCAAGAATCCCAACAATTTTATGAAGAAAGCAATGGTAGAGTTTACAGTGCTGTGTTATGGGCTATGAGAGAAATATGCACAGGTGCTTGTGGGTTACCAAGGAGGAGCATTTAACTTAGCCTGAGAGAAGCTGGAGAAGACAGAGTAAAAGGGATTTCTAGAAGATGATAACATGCAAGCTGAATATTTAAGAATATGCAAGAACTAATTCAGTACAAGAAGCAGAAATGGGTATTCTAAGCAAAAAAAAAAGGAACACAAACCTCTTGCTTGTGGAGTAGATTCTGACTCATAGTAACAGAGTAGAACTATCCAACAGAGTTTTCAAGGCTGTAAATCTTTATGGAAGCAGACTGCCACATCTTTTTCCTGCTGAGTGGCTGGTGGGTTCAAACTGTCAACGTTTCAATTAGCAGATGAGCTCTTAACCAGTGTGCCACCAGGCCTCCTATTCCAGACAAAGTTCAGCAAACACCTCATATATTCAGAGGCCTAGAGACCCGATGGCGGTTGGTGTGGTTAGGAATCACTTTTATTGTTGTTGTTCGGTGCTGTGGAGTCGATTTTCGACTCATAGTGACCCCATCTGACGTTGTAGAACTTCCCCATAGGGTTTTTTAGACTGCAATCGTTACTGGAGCAGAATGGTAGGTCTTTCTCCCACGGAGCATTTAGCTGGGTGGGTTCCATCTGCTGACCTTTTGGTTAGCAGCCTAGTGCTTAACCACTGTGCCACCAGGGCTTCTTGGAACCGTGTGTATTCACTATAAACAGGGAAGCCAGCTAGCATCTCTCTCTTTAAATACCTCTATATTTTTCAATAAAACAAATACCTTCTATGCTCCCTCTGTGCATCAGTTCAGTGTGTTAAGGAGCTAAAAGCTGGGGTAGTGGTCATGAAGGCACATGGAAAGCAGACTTTGCTGTTGAATCTCAGAATGGACACAGAGTCTGGCATGCCCCAGGACTCATCTGTGGAGACCAGGCTCCCGGAAACTGGTCAACTCTTTGTGAAGGAGCAAAATCCTCAACCCTCTGTCACTTGCTCATTATTATTGGTCCAGAGAAACTCCTTCTGTACACTCCACACAATGGCTAGTAATTTGCCTCCAGGTAACTGGAGAACAGGTACTTGTTCCTGTTTAAGTGAGAAACTCAGAACTGATACAGATTTTAACCATAATAAGACCAATAAGTAGTTGGAAAAAAGGAATAAGAATTTACTTATATTTCTGTTAAATGTTTTCTTCTTTCCTTTTTAGCTTATCTGACCTCTCTGGACAAAACCTCAGACTTACCTATTTTATCCTTTAACTTTAATCTTAGCAAATTCTTGGACTTCATTCTTTCTCAACAAGCTTGTTCAGTGCCTGCTCCAGTTGAATTCTGACATAAACTTTTGATGTGAAAGTTATATAAATTTTATTGTTTTGTAATGAAAAATGCTAAGACATTCTTTGGGTGTATTCTCACTCTCTAGACTTACAACACACCCTATTAATAATAGCAAACATTGATGAGGCTTCCTCTATGCTAGTTACCCTTCTAAGTGGTTTACATATATAAACTGATTTATTCTTCACAATTATCTTGTATTTTATCTGCAGTAGGTATTTGCATTCTAAGATTTAAATAATAACTTTTAAGTTAAGAAATGTGCAGATCACAGAACAAGTAAATGGTGGAGCTGGTGTGTATAGCCAGGTCATCTGGCTTCAGATCTCCCTCTTAACAATGACACTCCACTGCCTCAACCATTTTGCTATACTGTGCTTCATTTGTACTAAACTGAACTTGTATATAATTTAGAAAGACTATTGATTAGGTCAATCATAGTGACCCCACAGGACAGAGTAGAACTGCCCCATAGGGTTCCCAAAGCTATAATCTTTACAGAAGCAGATTGCCACATCTTTCTCCTGTTCCCGCGGAGCAGCTGGTGGGTTCAAACCACTGACCTTTTGGTTAGCAGCTGAGAACTTAACCACTACACAATGAGTCAGAATTGAATCTAAGGCAATGGGGTGGATTTGGTATTGATGAGGTCTCCATTTAGGTTCATTATTGTAACAATTAATTGATGTATAACACATGTATAATGAAAAACATCTGTGTATCATGGTAACTGAGGTTTTCAGATACACGGGGGAGAAATCATATGGTCTGATGTTCTTATATAGTTTACATTCTAACAGTGGTAATTGAAATCACAGATTACGTGAGGTGGAACCTGCAGGAGATCCAGAAATCATCAAGTCAAATTTAGTCATATAACAAAAGAGGAAAATAAGGCCCCAAATAAAATACAAAATACATTATACACACACACATATATGTCTTATTTAGTTATAAACAAATCAGTAGAAATGTGAGGACTAAAATCCAATCTCTGTATTCTATTCCACTGTTTCTGTCATTTATACAACCTGAAGGACATAAACAATGTCTTTACTAAAGAAGATCTTCTAAGTATGCTTTCACTCTGCAAAAGAAAATAAATGTTTAGAGAAATCTGAAGCAAATTTTCTAAAATATCATCAGTGATTACTTTTCTAAGATATTATGGATAATTTTTCAAATTACCCTTTACATTTAAAATAGTAACGGCATTAAGAATATACTAAACAAAAAAGAAAAAAAAACAAAACAAATGTTTAAACTAAAAGAAAAGAGAATCTTCCCTCAAAAAACAATAAATCCAAATATTTAGAATCATCATATGCATTGTTGTAAAATTCCTTCGAGTTTTACTTAATGCTCTGGCCAAGTTCCTCCAAAGCAAAAGCCCCTCTGTTATCAATGGATCGCCCCAGACAGTCTGAGAACTGCAAGGAGATTTCTTATACTATACCTTCATGACTTAACTAATGACTCAACCTGTCTACAAAAAAATGAGAGTGATTCCATATATAGGAGCTCAGCTCTGCAGGGTTTCTCCTAAATAACACCTCTAAATTATGCCACATGCTATGGAGGGTTTGCTTTTTTCTAAGAAAAGATGGCTTATCAAATTGTTCTGTCTGTTTAGTAAATTGACTAGGTAAAACAACTCGACGAGGATGAAAACAGCTTTGGTGCTGGAAAGGCCACACACATCTCCCAGTAATGATTCTAGTGATTAGGTAGAAAGAAAAGGATCAACCCTGGACCCCCAAATTGATCCATTTTACTTAACACTACAGTCCATTTTTCCATCTTAAGGGCAGTACCATGTTGTTGTCAGGGGCCATCAAGTTGGTATCTTACTTATACCGGAAGGAAACATTGTGCCATCATCACAATCATTCCTGTGTTTGAGCCCGTTGTTGCACCCACTGTGTCAATCTGTCTCATTGAGAGTCTCCCTCTCTTTCACTGATCCTCTACTTTACCAAGCATGATGTTCTTCTCCAGCAATTTCTCCCTCCTTATGATATGCATAAAGTAAGTGAGATAAATTCATACTATTCTGGCTTCTAAGGAGCATTCTGGCTGTACTTCCTTCCAGGATTGTTTGTTCATTATCATGGCAGCCCATGGAATATATAATATTTTACATCAACAATGTTGCATTCTACTTTGGTCTTCTTTTCTCATTGTCCAGGTCTCACACGCATACCAAACCAAACTATGGCTTGGGTCAGGTGCACCTTACTCTTCTAAGACACATCTTTGCTTTTTAGCACTTTAAAGAGGTCTTTTGCAGCAGATTTGCCCAAAGCAATACATCTTTTGATTTCTTGATTGCTGCTTCCATGGGTGTTGACTGTGGATCCAAGTAAAATGAAATCCTGGACAGCTTCAATTTCTTTGTCATTTATCATGATGTTGCTTATGGGTCCACTTGGGAGAACTTTTGTTTTCTTCAAATTCACGTATAATCTATAATGAAGCAGTGTGTACTATTATTTACTTATTGTGTACAGAATGATAGAAGGAGGGTCACAAAAAGAAAAGAATAGATTTAATTCAGAATAAGAAATTTTACAGAATAACAACCATATTGTGGTTACAAATTCATAGAAAGAAATAGATATGTGTTTATATTATTTAAAGGAGAATTGACATTGGATCAATTTGATCATTTATCTCTCCTTTTTGTTTACAACTGAGAACTAGTTCCAGAGACAAGGGACATTATACATAGAAACTTCAATTCAGTGTTGTGATATTTCTTTAAAAACAGTGTTAACACTTTTGCTCTAATTAAAACCTAGTATAAATTATAGTGTCAACAATAGTTGGCTCATGAGAGCTGATGGATTTGTTACATAAATAAAATAAACAAAAACTAAAATAAAAGTTATGTAAAATTAGGCGGACTTCAGCAACATGGCGGTCTAGGCAGAAGCATTACGCCATCCCTCCACAGCGAAGATCCGAAAAACTAAGCCAAACAGAAAAAACAGCAATCCTGAAACCTTAAAACATCAAATGAAGAGACAAAGAACTCAGCCAAGCACCAAATGGAGTGAGAAAACTGACAGAGAACAGAGAGAAAAGAGAGATTCATGCAGAGGTCCCCTATTAGCTAACGCAGCGTGGATCCGCCATCTTGGACTCCTATCAGAGACCAGCAAATGGGGGTAAGAAAAAGCAGCTTCACGGAGCTTCCAGCAGCAGAAAGAACAACCGGTAATTGGTGATATATGCTTTCCCACCTCCCACCCTTGTTCACCCCCACTCAGCCTCCTCTGCTTTCCACAGCCACAGTCTCTTGGACAGGAAGCACCAGCTGCTTGGATTCCACCTACCTGCACTGGCCGACTCCCTGAGTGCCATTTGTTGCTGCTGGTGTTGCTTTTTTCTACTTCTTTTGATTTTTCCCTACCTCTCACCACCACTCCCTCCTTTCACTCAAATACCTGGCTCCGGGGGCCATCTTTGCTTCTTCCTAAGGGGGTGTGGAGCTCCATTTGACTGTGGAACTGGTTCCCGGTCTGTGCTGCCACGCTGGTGGGATCCTGGGAAATTTTAGTTTATTTACTTTGAATTGTTTGTTTGTTTTCTTTTTCTTTTCTCGAGTTGGGAGCCCGTTCTGGCTGGGCGGTGCTACGTGGCTTGGGACCTACCCCCTCAGCTTGCGCAGATGTGCAGAGGGATCCCTGAGCGCATTTCTTTTTGTGTGTCTTTTTTTTCCCCGTTTTCTTGGGGGGGGGGGGGCTTTTCTTCTTCTTCTTTTTTTTAATTTGTTTTGTTTTCTTTTCCCTTTTTTTCCCTTTTTATCTTTCTTCATTACTCAGTTTCTCGTCTCTCTATACCTTTCTTCTCTTCTTGTCCCCTGAATACCTGGCGCTGAATACCTCTATGCCTTCTAACCAGGCTGTACTGCAACACCTGGGAAGAACTTCCCAGATGTCAAAGCCACACCAGTGGGATCCCTAGGAGCTTTGCTGCTCTTTTTTATTTCTAATTTTTATTTATTCATTCTTTTCTTTTTTCTTCTTCTTCCCCTTTTTGTTTTTCTCCACTTCATAGTCTCTCATCTCTCCACTCCAACAGCAACTTCCCCAAGCACTACTTTTTGTTTGTTTGTAGGTTTTTGGCTCCTGTTCCATTCTCCTCTCTCCCATATTCATCTTAGCTCCACACCTCAAAATCTACCCCCTCCATTCTGCCTACCTGCACCATGTGCTTAACATCACACCACCAAGCAGCACAGGCACAGACTACTGGTACCTGCCCTGCACTGATGACCAACCTGCCCTGGTGGCTGTAGTAAGTGCCACAAACAACCCATCCCAGCAACTCCTCTTCAGCTACACCTGCCCTGATTTACCATATCTGAGTGACTGACCATGCCAATTAGAGAAGGTGAAAATTATTGTGCCCACAGACCAGCAAACAAAAAAGAACACACAGCCCGCCTGCTCAGACATATCCAAATTAAAAAAAAAAAAAAAAAAAAAAAACAGGACGAAACAAACAAATATACAGAAGGACTTCTGGCAAAATGGTGCTCTAGGCAGAAGCACCACATTGTCCCTCCACAGCAAAGATCCAAAAACCTAAGTCGAACAGAGAAAACAACAATCCTGAAACCCTAAATCATCAAATGAAGAGATAAAGAACTCAGCCAAGCACCAAATGGAGTGCGAAAACTGACAGAGAACAGAGAGAAAAGAGAGATTCATGCAGAGGTCCCCTATCAGCTAACGCAGCGTGGATCCGCCATCTTGGACTCCTACCGGAGACCAGCAAACAGGGGGTATGAGAAAGCAGCTTCACGGAGCTTCCAGCGGGAGAAAGAAAAACTGGTAATTTTCGATATATGTTTTCCCACCCCCCCCCCACCCTTCTTCACCCCCACTCGGCCTCCTCTGCTTCCCGCGGCCACAATCTCTTGTCCAGGAAGCACCGGCTGCTTCGATCCCACCCATCCTGATGGGCTGGCTCTCTGAGTGCCGTTTGTTGGCTGCTGGTGTTGCATTTTTCTGCTTCTTTTGATTTCTTCCTTACCTCTCACCACCTCCCCCTCATTACACTCAAATACCTGGCTCCGTACGCCATCTTTCCTTCTTCCTGAGGGGCTGCAGAACTCCGGTAATTTGTGATATATACTTTCCAACCCCCTACACTTCTTCACCCACACTTGGCCTCCTCTGCTTCCCACAGACACAGTCTCTTATCCGGGAAAGACCACCTGCTTGGATTCCACCAGCCAGCACTAGCTGGCTCTCTGAGTGCCATTTGTTGGCTGCTGGTGTTGCTTTTTTTGCGCTTCTTTTGATTTCTTCCTTACCTCTAACCACCTCCCCCTCCTTTCACTCAAATACCTTTCTCTGTGTGCCATCTTTGCTTCTTCGTGAGGGGCTGCGGAGCTCCATTCGAGTGTGGAGCTGCTTCCTGGTCTGGACTGCCACGCTGGTGGGATCCCAGGGCTTTTGTTCATTTGTTTGTTTTGAATTATTTGTGTGTTTTCTATTCCTTTTCTTGAGTTGGGAGCCCGTTCTGGCCAGGCAGTGCTGCGTGGCTTGGAAACTACCCTCTCAGCTTGCACAGACATGCAGAGGGACCTCTGAGAGCATTTCTCTTTTTGCTGGTTGTTTTTGCTTTATTTTCTGTTTTTTGGGGAGTTTTTCTTTTTCTTTTTTTTTAAATTTGTTTTCTTTTCCCTCTTTTTTCCCTTTTTGTCTTTCTTCATTACTCAGTTTCCCATCTCTCTATAGCTTCCTTCTCCTTCTGTTCCATGAATACCTGGTGTTGTATAACTCTATGCCTTCTAGCCAGGCTGTACTGCAACACCTAAGAACATCTTCCCCAGAACTCATAGCCTCACCAGTGGGATCCCTGGGAACATTGCTGTTCTTTAACCTTTCCTATTTTTATTTATTCATTCTTTTCTTTTCTTTTTTTTCATCCTCTTCCCCTTTTTGTTTTTCTCCATTTCATAGTCTCTCATCTCTCCACTGCAACGGCAAGTTCCCATAGCATTCTTTTTTATTTGTTTGTATGTTTTTGGTTCCTGTTCCTCTCTCCTCTCTCCCATATCCATCTTAGCTCCACACATAACAATCTCCCTGCTACATCCTGCCTACCTGTACTGAGTGCTTAACATCACACCACCAAGAATCACAGGCACGGCCTACTAGAACCTGCCCTGCACTGCTTACCAACCCACCCTGGTGGCTGTAGTAAGTGCCACAAACAACCTGTCCCAGTAACTCCTCTTCAGCGAGACCTGCCCTGCTGTGCCATATCTGAGTGACTGACCCTGCCAATTGGTGTAGAAGGTGAAAAGTATTGTGCCCACAAATAAGCAAACAACAAACAACACACAGCCTGCCCGCTCAGACATAGACAAATTTAAAAAAAAAAAAAAAGGGATGAGAAAACAAATGTACAATCAATAAATGAGAAAAATAACTACTGAATACCATGAAGACAGCAGACAATATCAAAACATTTACAAAAACAGGATAGAATGGTTCCAGTAGGCATCCAAAATAAAAGACCAGAAGACTTTCCAGGGGGAAAAAATGCACTAGAACTACCTTAAAGGGAATTCATATCTCTAATACTCAGAATCCTCCAAGAACTGATGCAAAAAGCAGACAAAAAAATGAGGAAAAAATAGACAACTCCATGGAAAATACAGACAAATAATTGAAAGAATGCAGGAAAAAAATACCAGAATAAATTCACACCTAGAACTTATACAAAGACAACAATTAGAAATCCAAAATATAAACAACAAGATTTCAGAAATGGATGGTGTCATAGAAGGGCTGAGAAGCAGATTTGAAATAGTGGAAGACAAAATCAGTGGAAATGAAGACAAACACTTGGATACAACTCTGTTTCAGGAAAACTCAGAAAAAAGAACAAAGAAAAATGAAGAGACCCTGAGAGTTATGTGTGATACAATCAAAAGCAAAAATTTGTGAGTGATTGGAGTTCCAGAACAGAGGGAGAAAACAGAAAACACAGAAAGGATCATTGAAGAAATGTTGACAGAAAACTTCCCCAATATCATGAAAGATGAGAAGCTGGCCATCCAAGAAGCTCAACGAACCCCACAAAGGATAGACCCCAAGAAAATCACCAATGCATATCATAATGACACTCACCAAAACCAAAGACAAAGAACACTGAGAGCAGCTCATGAAAAACAAAAAGTCACATACAGAGGAGAAACAATAAGATTAAGTTCAGATTATTCAGCAGAAACCATGCAGGCAAGAAGGCAATGGGATGACATATATAAAATCTTGAAAGAAAAAAATTGCCAGCCAAGAATAATATATGCTGCAAAATTCTCATTCAGATATCATGGTGAAAGTAGGTCATTTCCTGATAAACAGAAATTAAGGGAATATGTAAACACCAAACCAAACTTACAATTATTAAAGGGTGTTCTTCAATCTGAGAACAAACAACTTCAGCTCATACGAAATTAGGACGCAGAATCGTACCAGCCAGATACCAGTCTAGGAAATGAACTCTCAAGGACTATACAAAACCAAAAGAAAAACAACAGAGAATCAGAGCAGTTAATCAGTAAATGACAACAACATCAAAACAATAAAAGAGGGAATAAATGACATAGGTATAGAACCTTCTAACGGAGAGGAAGGGAGGCGATACCAAGTGATGGTAGACTGCTTCAAAATTAGAAAGATAAGAAGTAAAATTCACGGTAACCACAAAGAAAGTTAACAAACATACTCATAAAAATAAAGAGTAAAAAAATAAAGCCTCAGCAAAAACAAAACCTACAAAAACAAAAGAAATTAAAAAAAAAAATCCACAAACAAAAGTAATTCAGCACAAGACAGTAAGAAAAACAAGGAAAACTTCAGCACTACAAAATGACAGCAACAAACTCACATCTATCAATAATTACACTGACTGTAAATGGACTCAATGCACCCATTAAGAGATGGAAAGTAACAGAATGGATTAAAAAACAGGATCCAGCAATATGCTGTCTAGAAGAGACACACCTTAGAAACTTAAAAATCAAAGGTTGGAAAAAAATGTATCAAGCTAACAACTACTAAAAAAGAGCAGGAGTGGCAATACTAATCTCAGGTAAAATAGACTTTTAAACAAAGTCCACCATAAAAGACAAAGAAGAACACTATATAATGATTAACGGGATGATCCGTAATGAAGACATAACCATAATAAACTTCTACGCACCCAATGACGGGGTTCCAAAATACATAAAACAAACTCTAACAACAATGAAAAGAGAAATTGACAGTTCCATAATAATAGTAGGAGACTTCAACACACCACTCTCAGTAAAGGACAGAAGAACTAAGAAAAAACTCAGCAAAGATAGAGAAGACGTAAAGGACACAATCAGCAAACATGACTTCATATACATATATAGAACACTCCATCAAACAGCTGAAAAGTACACATTCTTTTTCAATGCCCATGGAACATTCTCCAGAATAGACCACATCTTAGGCCACAGAGCAATCCTCAACAAGATCCAAAACGTTGAGATAATACAAAGTATCTTCTCTGACCACAATACCATCAAGGTAGAAATTAACAACAGAAAGAGCAAGGAGAAAAAAAAATCAGTTATAAGGAACCTGAATAACACCCTGCTTACACATGACTGGGTAATAGAAGAAATCAGAGATGGAATAAAAAAACCCTTAGAATCAAACGAGAATGAAAACATATTGTACCAAAATCTCTGGGACAGAGCAAAGGCAGTCCTCAGGGGAGAATTTATAGCAATAGATGCACACATCAAAAAAGAAGAAAGAGACAAAATCAAAACATTAACTACACAACTCAAACAAATAGCAAGAGAACAGCAAAAGAATCCCACAGCCAACAGAAGAAAGAAAATAATAAACATCACAGCAGAAATAAAGGAAAGAGAATAGAAAAACAGTAAAAAGAATCAACAAAACCAAAAGTAGGTTCTTCAAAAAAATGAACAAAATCAACAAACCATTGGCCAGAATGACAAAAGAAAAACAGGACAGGTTGCAAATAGCCCAAATAAGAAATGGAATGGGGGACATTACAACAAACCCAACTGAAATAAAAAGGATTTTAACAGAGTATTATGAAAAACTATACTCCAACAAATTGGAAAACCTAGAGAAAATGGATATATTTCTAGAAACACACTACCTACCCAAACTACAACAAAGTGATGTTGAAAATCTGAACAGACCCATAGCAAGAGATTGAAAAAGTAATTTAAAACTCCCAACAAAAAAGACCAGGCCCAGATGGCTTCACTGGAGAATTCTACAAAACATTCAGAGAAGAGCTTGTACCAGGACTACTCAAGCTACTTCAGAGAATAGAAAAGGAAGCAACACTTCCAAATTCATTCTGTGAAGCCAGCATAACCCTGATACCAAAACCAGGCAAAGATGCCACAAAAAAAGAAAATTACAGACCAATATCTCTCATGAATATAAATGCAAAAATTCTCAACAAAATTCTAGCCAATAGAATTCAGCATCATATAAAAAAAAATACCACAGCACGACCAAGTAGGATTCATACTAGGTATGCATAGATGGTTCAACATTAGAAAATCAATCAATGTAATCCACCAAATAAACAAAAGAAAATAATCACATGATCATCTCAATTGATACAGAAAAGGCATTTGACAAAGTCCAACACCCATTGCCGATAAACACTCTCAATAAAATAGGCATAGAAGGGAAATTTCTCAACATAATAAATGGCATCTATGCAAAACCAACGGCCAACATCATTCATAATGGAGAGAGGCTGAAAACATTTCCCTTGAGAACAGGAACAAGACAAGGATGCCCTTTATCACCACTCTTATTTAACATTGTGCTGGAAGTTCTAGCTAGAGCAATAAGGCAAGAAAAAGAAATAAAGGGCTCCAAATCGGTAACAAAGAAGTTAAACTGTCCCTGTTTGTGGATAATATGATACTATACATAGAAAACCCTAAAGACTCCATGAGAAATCTACTGGAACCAATAGAAACATTCAGCAGAGTAGCAGGATACAAGATAAATACACAAAAATCAGTTAGATTCCTAAACACCAATAAAGAGAATGATGAAAAAGAAATCAGGAAAACAATTCCATTTAAAAAACCGCTAAAAAAATAAAATATTTACAAATAAATCTAACCAGGGATGTAAAAGACCTATACAAAGAAAACTACAAAATACTACTGCAAGAAACTCAAAGGCATCTACATAAATGGAAAAACATACCATGTTCATGGATAGGCAGACTCAATATTGTGAAAATGACAGTTCTACCCAAAGCAATTTACAAATACAATGCAATCCCGATCCAAATACCAACAACACTCTTCAAAGAGTTGGAAAAACTAATCATTAACTTTATATGGAAAGGGAAGAAGCACCAAATAAATAAAGCACTACTGAAGAAGAAGAAGAAAGTTGGAGGACTCACACTACCTTACCTCAGAACCTACTATACAGCTACAGTAGTCAAAACAGCCTGGTTCTAGTACAACAACAGATACGTTGACCAATGGAACAGAATAGAAGATGTAAATCCATTGACCTATGGTCACCTGATCTTCGACAAGGGCCCAAAGTCCATCAAATGGGGAAAAGACAGTCTTTTTAACAAATGGTGCTGGCAAAACTGGATATCCATCTGCAAAAAATGAAACAGGACCCATACCTCACACCATATACAAAAACTAATTCAAAATGGATCAAAGACCTAAATATAAAGCCCAAAACTATAAAGTTCATAGAAGAAAAAATATGACCAACGCTACAGGCTCTAATACATGGCGTTGACAGGATACAAACCATAACCGTTAACACACAAACCCCAGAAGATAAGCTAAATAACTGGGATCTTCTAAAAATCAAACACCTATGCCCTTCAAAAGACTTTACCAAAAGAGTAAAAAGAGAACCTACAGTCTGGGAAAAAATTTTTGAACAGTACAAGTCAGACAAAGGTCTAATCTCCATAATCTACAAGCAAAACCAACACCGCTACAACAAAAAGACAACTAATCCAATTAAAAAATAGCAAAGGAAATGAAGAGACACTTCACCAAAGAGGACATTCAAGCCGCCAACAGACACTTGAGGAAATGCTCACTAGCCATTAGAGAAATGCAAATTAAAACCACAGTGAGATACCATCTCACCACAGGATTACTGGCACAAATCAAAAACACTAGAAATAAATGTTGGAGGGGCTACGGGGAGATTGGAACTCTTATGTACTGCTGGTGGGAATGCAAAATGATACAACTGTTTTGGAAAATGATATGGTGCTTCCTTAGAAAGCCAGAAATAGAAATACCATATTATTCAGCAATCCCACCTCTAGGAATATATCCTAGAGAAATAAGAGTCGTCACTTGAATAGGCATATGCACACCTATGTTCATGGCAGCATTCTTTACAATAGCAAAAAGATGGAAAAAACCTAGATGCCCATCAACAGATGAATGGATAAACAAACTATGGTACATACAATGGAGAACTATACAACGATAAAGAACAACGATGAATCTGTGAAGCATCTCATAACATGGATGAAACTGGAGGACATTATACTGAGTGAAATACGTCAATCATAAAAGGACAAATATTGTATAAGGCCTGCATTGTAAAAACCCATGAAAAAGTTTACACACAAAAAGTTACAATCTTTGTTGCTTACCATGGATGGGAGGGGTTGGGAGGGAGATACTAAACAGGCAATAGATAAGTGGTATCCTTGGTGAAGGGTGAGACAGTACACAGTACTGGGGAAACCAGCACATCTTGTACAAGAAAGGTCATGGAAGCTCCATAGACACATCCAAACTCTCTGACGGACTGAAATGCTGGGCAGAGGGCAGTGGGGAGCATGGTCTCAGGGAACATCCAGCTCAACTGGCATAACACGGTTTATAAAGGTAGTGTTCTCCATTCTGCCTTGGTGAGTAGTGTCTGGGGTCTTAAGCCTGTGAGCAGCCATCTAAGATACTCCACTGGTCTCACCCCTTTAGGAGCAAGGGAGAATCAAGGGAACAAGATACAAGGAAAAGATTAGTCTAAAGGACTATCTGTCCACAGCTACCAAGGCCTCCACCGAACTGAGTCCAGTACAGCTAGACAGTGCCCGGCTACCACTACTCACTGCTCTGATCGGGATCACAACAGAGGGTTCTGGACAGAGCTGGAGAAGGATGTAGAACAAAATTCTAACATACACAAATAAGACCAGATTTACTGGTCTAAAAGAGACTGGAGAAACCCAGAGACTATTGCCCACAGACACCCTTTTAGCTCAGTAGTGAATTCACTTCCAAGGTTCACCATTCAGCCAGGGTTGGACAGCCCCATAAAATAAAACGGGACTAAGGAGGCACAGCAGCCCAGGGACAAGGACTAGAGGGCAGAAGGGGACAGGAAATCTGGTGATAGGGAACCTAAGGTTGAGTAAGGATAGTGTTGACCTGTAATCATTGTCATAGGGCAACATGTGTACTGTTTAATGAGAAACTATTTTGTTCTGTAAACCTTCATCTAAAGTGAGTATAGCAGCACAACCGGAACAGCGTCGTCGATGTCACTGAACTGTGCAGGTAGAAATTTTTGATATGGTGTATCTTTGGCTATGTATATTTTCACCAAAAAGTAAATAAAAGGTCGAGAAGGGAGAGGGTTGACATGTTATGGGGTTGTTAACCAATGTTGTAAAACAATATGTGTACTAATTTTTAATGAGAGACTATTTGTTCTGTAATCCTTCACCTGAAGTACAGTTAAAAAAAACAAAACAAAGCAAAAGTTATATAAAATTATTGTTAAAACTTTGATTTTAGAACATTGAAACCAAACAAATAACTAGAATTCTAGTAGACTAAACATTCTAAGACTGTGTTCATTTATTAGAAATAATTGACAGTACTCCCAAAATAGCTCTTAATTGTGGAATAACCTAGTTCAGTTTGCTAGCACTACGGTACCAAAAATAACAAAAGTTGATGAATTTAAAGAATAGAAATTTATTTTCTCACAGTTCATCAGGTTAGAGATCCAAATACAGGGAGTGGTGCTAGGGGTAGGTAATTCCTTGTTGGTAGCCTCAGGAATTCCTTAGACTTCATTAATGTTCTTTGGAGTCTTGTGTGTCTCTCTGTGTCTATTTTGCTCTTTTTGTAACTCAGAAGTGATTAGGTTTATACCTAAACTAACCCAAATAGAGGAAGAAAAAGTAAATAAACCTATAACAAAAGAAGAGATTGAAAAGGTAGTTAAAAACTCCCAACAACAACAAAAAAAAAAAACCCTGGCCCGGATGGTTTCACTGGAGAATTCTACCAAACTTTCAGAGAAGAGGTAACACCACTACTACTGAAGGTATTTCAGAGCACAAAAAATGATGGAATACTCCCAAACTCATTCTATGAAGCCAGTATAACTCTGATAACAAAGCCAGGTAAAGACACCACAAATAAAGAAAATTACAGACCAATATCCCTCATGAACATTAACGCAAAAATCCTCAACAAAATTCCAGCCAATACATTCCAGCAACATATCAAAAAAATAATAATAATTCACCATGATCAAGTGAGATTTATACCAGGTATGCTGGGATGGTTCAACATTAGAGAAATTATCAATGCAATCCATCACATTAATAAAATAAAGGATAAGAACCACATGATCTTATCAATTGATGCAGAAAAAGCATTTGACAAAGTCCAAAACCCATTTATGATAAAAAAGTCAACAAAATAGGAATAGAAGGGAAATTCCTCAATATAATTAAGGGTATTTATACAAAGGCAACAGCCAACATCATCCTAAATGGAGAGATTTTGAATGCATTCTTCTTAAGAACAGGACACAGACAAGGATGCCCTTTATCACCACTCTTACTCAACATTGTACTGGATGTCCTAGCCAGAGCACTTAGGCTAGAAAAAGAAATAAAGGGCATCCAAATTGGTAGGGAAGAAGTAAAAGTATCTCTATCTGCAGATGATATGATCTTATACACAGAAAACCCCAAAGAATCCACAAGAAAACTACTGGAACTAATAGATTTCAGCAAAGAATTAGGCTATTAAAAAAAAAAAAAAAAAAAAAGGTTGAGAAGGGAGAGGGTTGACATGTCATGGGGTTGTTAACCAATGTCAAAAAACAATATGTGTACTACTGTTTAATGAGAAACTATTTGTTCTGTAAACCTTCACCTGAAGTGCAACAAAAAACAAAAACCCTATGGAGCACAGTTCTACTCTGATACACACAGGGTTTCCATGAGTTGGAAAAAAAAAAAGTATCAGGATAAGACACACATACAAAAATCAGTTGGATTCCTCTACAACAACTAAGAGAACTTCGAAGAGGAAATCGCCATATCAATACAATTTACAATAGCCCCCATGAAGATAAAATACTTAGGAATAAATCTAACTAGAGATCTAAAAAACCTATATGAGGAAAACTACAAGACACTGGTACAAGAAACCAAAAGAAACCTGCATAAGTGGAAAATCATATCTTGCTCAAGGATAGGAAGACTCAACTTTGTGAAAATGTCAATTCAATTCAAAGCAATCTACAGATACAATGCAATCCTGATCCGAATTCCATACCATTTTTTAGTGAGATGGAAAAACAAATCACCAAATTCATATGGAAAGGGAAGAAGCCCCAGATAAGTAAAGCATTACTGAAGAAGAAGAACAAAGTAGGAGGTCTCACACTACCTGATTTTAGACTACATTATACCACCATGATAGTCAAAATAGCCTGGTACTGGCACAAAAGCAGACACATAGACCAACAGAAAAGAATCGAGAATCCAGATGCAAATTCAGCCACCTATGAGCAGCTGATATTTGACAACGGCCCAAAGTCTGTTAACAAATGGTGCTAGCATAAATGGGTATCCATCTGCAAAAAACTGAAACAAGACCCATACCTCACACCATGCACAAAAACTAACTCAAAATGGATCAATGACCCTGAATATAAAATCGAAAATGATAAAGATCATGGAAGAAAAAATAGGGACAACGCTAGGAGTCCTAATACATGGCATAAACACAGTATGAACCATAAGTCACAATGCACAAACACCAGAAGAGAAACTAGACAACTGGGAGTTTCTAAAAATCAAACTATTATGTTCATCAAAACACTTCACCAAAAAAGTAAAAAGACAACCTACAGACTGGGAAAAAAATTTTGGCTGCGACCAATCCAATCAATGTCTAATCTCTAACATCTACAAGATACTGCAAAACCTCAACAACAAAAAGACAAATAACCCAATTAAAAAATGGGCAAAGGATATGAACAGGCACTTTGCCAAAGAAGATATTCAGCTGGCTAACCGACACATGAAGAAATGTTCATGATTATTAGCCATTAGAGAAATGCAAGTCAAAATTACAATCAGATACTATCTCACCCCAACAAAGCTAGCATTAATCCAAAAAACACAAAATAATAATTGTTGGAGAAGTTGTGGAGAGACTGGAACATGTAACTTGGTGCTTCCTTAAAAAGCTAGAAATAGAAGTACCATAAGATCCAGCAATCTCGCTCCTTGGAACATATCCTAGGGAAATAAGAGCCATCACATGAATAGATCTATGCACACCCAGGTTCATTGCAGCACTGTTCACAACAGCAAAAAGATGAAAACATCCTAGGTGCCTATCAGTGGATGAATGGATAAACAAATTATGGTATATTCACACAATGGAATACTATGCATGATAAAGAACAACGATGAATCTGTGAAACGTAACATGGAGGAATCTGGAAAGCATTATGCTGAGTGAATTTAATTAGTCACAAAAGGACAAATATTGTATAAGACCACTGTCATAAGAACTCAAGAAAAAATTTAAACACAGAACAAAACATTCTTTCATGGTTATGAGGGTAGGGAGGAAGAGGATTATTCATTAACTAGATAGTAGACATGAATTATCTTATATGAAGGGAAGGGCAGCACACACTACGGGGGAAGTCAGCACAACTGGAATAACCAAAAGCTAAGAAGTTTCCTGAATGCAATCAAACACTTCGAGGGATAGAGTAACAAGGACAAGGGTCTGGGGACCATGCTTTCAGGGGACATATCGGTCAACTGGCATAACAAAGTTTATTAAGAAAATGTTCTGCCTCCTACTTTGGTGAGTAGCATTTGGGGTCTTAAAAGCTAGCCATCAGCCATCTAAGATGCATCAATTGGTCCCAACCCACCTGGAGTAAGGGAAAATGAAGACCATGAAGGTCACAAGGAAAGTATTAGCCCAAGAGATAGAAAGAGCCACATAAACTACATAAGCCTGAGACCAGAAGAAGTAAATGGTGTGTGGCTACCACCAATGACTGCCCTGACAACGAACACAACAGAGAATCCCTGATGGAGCAGGAGAAAAGTGGGGTGCAGATCTCATATTCTAGTAAAAGTCCAGACCTAATGGTCTGACTGAGACTGGAGGAACCCCAGAAGGCATGGCCCCTGGATTCTCATCAACCCAGAACTAAAACCATTCCTGATGCCAACTCTTCAGACAAAGATTAGACTGGACTATGGGACATAAAATGATACTCATGAAGAGTGTGCTTCTTAGCTCAAGTAGATACATGAGACTAAATGGGCAGCCCCTGTCTGGAGGTGAGATGAGAAGGCAGAGAGGGTCAGGAGCTGGTTGAATGAACATGGGAAATCAGGGGTGGAAAGGAGGAGTGTGCTGTCACAGTATAGGGAGAGCAATTAGGGTCACATAACAATGTATGTATAAATTTTTGTATGAGAGACTAACTTGAATTATAAACTTTCACTTAGATACAACAAGAAAATAAAATAAAGAAGTGATTAGATTTAGGGCCACCCTACTCTGATATGGCCTCATTAAGATAACAAAACAGGGTCATATTTATAAGTGCTTATTGTTGTTAAGTACCTTTGAGTTAGTTCTACAAAGAAGGAAACACTGTCTGATCCTGTGCCATCTTCACAATTGTTGCTATGTTTGAGCCCATTGTTGCAGCCGCTGTGTCAATCTATCTCACTGAGGGTCTTCCTCTCCTTCACTGACCCTCTACTTTATCAAGCATGATGTCCTTCTCCAGGGACGGGTCCCTCCTGATAACGTGTCCACATTACGTGAGACAAAGTCTTGTTATCCTCACTTCTAAGGACATAGGGTCACTATGAGTTGGAACTGACAAGATGGCACCTAACAACATATATATACATACATACACACACACACACACACACACACACACACACACACACACACACACACATATATGTATATATACATATATACACACACACACACATATATATACACACCATACACACCATTGCTGTCTAGTCAATTCCAACTTATGGTGACTCCATGTTTTATAGAGTAGAAATGCTCCATAGGGTTTTCTTGGCTATAATCACTATGGAACAGATTTCCAGGCCTTTCTTTTGTGATGCTGCTGGGTGGTCCGAACCATCAAACTTTAGGAGATTAGTAGTCGAGTGCAAACTGTTTGTGCCACTCAAGGATCTCTGATGTATATATATACATATATATCTATATCTATAGATAGATAGATAGATACACACATATATACATATATATATAAATACACACAGATATATATACATATATGGATATATATAAAAGCCAGGATCAAAGCTCTCCAAATGGAGAGCTGTCATTTTTTCTTTCTCTGTTTGTAACTGATAAACCTTTTCTCTCATTCTCTAGCTCCTTTTCCCATTGATTTCAGTGGGCTATCTTTGTCTCATATGCTTATTTGCTGCAGACATGTCAGGACAAAGCTCAAATATTAGCTGGGTCCATGATGCCCACAGTAATTGCAAAACTGTTTCCTGTAAAACAGATTAAGAGGCCCTACCAAGCAAGCATTGAGCCAAGTTCTTCCCTGATCGCTTCAGGAACATGTGGCGGGGCTCTGTAATGTGATGGATAACATATGAAGTGCAGAGGGCTGCCCATATGCTGCTGCAATTTTCCTGTACAGGGATGTGCTCTTTGGACTTAATAATGGTGATTTAGGACACTGTTGAAAATTCCGGTTCTCTTTAGGTCTCATTCAGAGTTTCCAGGCAGGGGGTGGCAAACCTATAATCCCACACTGTAGGAAAGAAAATGAGAGGGAATGGAGACCTCCAGGACTGACTTGTATTAGAACTGATCAGGCTGGTTTGCACTACCTGTCACAAGAAGGAAGAGATGTTACTGCTGAAATCCTGAAAGTTGAGTAGAATACAGAAAGTCTAACTTGGGTTGAGATTGGGGGAAGGATTGCTGGTTGTCCCTACTTGAACACTTACTGATATGTATAATCAACAGTGAAGTTAGCAGATACAGGACAGGAGGGTGACATGGTGAACATTAGTGCACATCAAACAGTGGTTTTTGGAGGACAGGAAGTGTGAAGTGATGGGGGTATGACTACTAAATACATGAATGCAGTCACATTTTACTGATAGAAAAAAAATTAGAAGATTCAAGAGTGCCACATTTTAAAGAGATAACAAGCAACATGGAAACTTTTTGGGGGAGAGGCCAGTATGATGAGATGACATGATACAATGTCTAAAATAGAATGGTTACAAAAAGCTAGTCAAAGTCAGAATGTAACCATGGAAGGGAAGACTCTGGAGGAATGTCATTGGTAGCATCACATAGAATAGTATGTTGAGGGAAAGCAGTGTCGAGTGAAAAAGTATTAGGCATATACTCTATAGTGTTAAGGAGCAGAACTGGGACCTGTGCATAGATGTTTCAAAGATGAGTTTAACTCCATAAAAGGAAGGATATTATGGATGCCAGAACTCCATGATGAGGAGATAGGCAACCCCAAGTAGAAGGGGAATGTGGACTAATGGGAGTGATAGATCATGGCCCAAATTTGTGGTTTCCATATCTTCTGGATTATCTTCCTAACAATGCCCAGGGCCAGGACAGGTGATTCTTATAATTAGGCAGGTTATCAGGACCCAGGACTAGATGGCCATTCAGTAACAGCACAGACATAATTCAAACAGGGTGGGGAAGATAAATTCTAAGAGTTCCTTCATCCCTGAGACCCTGATTCTACCTTTCTTTATAACTTCTAGTGGTAATCAAAGAACCTATGAAAGGAGGTGGGGAATTAATGAAGACCTGAATAACTTCAAGATTGAATAGGTTTTCAGTGGTAATGTGGCATTTGCTGGGGTGCTCCTACACTCAGCACTTCATTCTCTGGTTATGTTCACTAATGCAGTAGTTATCAAAAAGGAGGAATGAAGATTCTTTCTTACTAGTCACTGCAACCAAATCATTTACTAATTATTGTCCTGATGGCAATTACTTTATGACCCCAAAATACATGGGGGAAATACATCTCAATAAAGAGACAGATAGAGAGAATAACAAAATAGAAACAAGCAAGGGAAGAACTATTTTAAATAAACATATATTTGGCAATGTTTTGTTCACTGATATACAGCTGTGTAAAAGATTGTGAGGATACAGTCTATGAATCACTGTCAAACTTCACTGCACATAAAGAATATTTGAGAAGTTTGTTAATGTTCATATTTCAAGGCCAAGCCCCAGAGATTATGATTTAGTAGGTCTTGAATATTGTCCAGAAATCTGTGTTTTTAATAAACAGAAAAAGCAATTCCACAGAGCACCTTTAGAGAAATAACACTGTAAAGTGCTTTCTGATAGAACTTTCTGTAATAATGGAAATGCTGTATATATGGGCTGCTCAATAAGGTAGTCTTTAGCCACACTGGCTGCTGAGAACTTCAAAAGTAGCAAGTGAGGTGAGGAGCTGAATTTTTAATTTTCTTTAATTTTAATTATTTTAAATTTAATTAGCCATATATGTCTAATAGCTACCATATTAGAGAGCACAGCTTCAGAATGTACTTTGTTTTGGGACAAGGGACATGACCAAGTTTGTTTTTTGCATTTACCTACCACACAGAGAGGAAGCAAGACAGATTATATCTTGATCAAGTATAGCATAAAATAACATTTACTGCAGAATGTTTCCATCCAATCCATGAATGCATACAGCAATATAATTTTGCATTAGTATTCAGAATTATCAGAGTAAACGTTTTTATTTCTATCCCAGTCTGTAAATAGCAAGTAATGCCATATTCATAGGGTGAGCTAAATGGACCATCTGTGGTTAACTCGATTTATTTTTACTTAAAATGACTGAACACTGAGCAGTGGGTATGCCATTGGACCATGTGGCAAACCCACTGGTTAGCTTCATGACTATTCTGCCTATGACTAATCAAGTCAGGTGCATAAACCTGGACTAGATGTTAGAAATGACTATGTCATGGGCTTAAAGAACTCCCCAAATCCATAGACTTCTCCTTCCCACACAAACACTAGGAATGCTGAATGCCAAGAAAGTCACCCCAGAATAAGCTGAGGTTCCAAGGTGTGTCATGGATGGGCCTAATGCCAAAATATATTCTAAATCAAAGGGCAGCAGTATTTAGTATTAATGCACCAAAAGAGATGACACAACAGCTTCTCTTCAGAAAAGTAGTTGGACTCTTATGTCAGACTAAGCAGGGATGTGAAGCCTTATCTTATTGGACCTATTCTGAGAGGAATTTAGACTGAAAAGCTACAACAAACACATACACACGCAGAGACCAGATAGATAAGGATTGGCAAGCAAGAGTGAAGGATAGCAGACTTGAATGTAGGAATGATCGTGCATAATCATTGTCAAAATAACTCACCCCCAAGTAGAAAATAAAAAGAAAGGAAGTAGGGCAGAAAAGAAAACATTAATGTATCTGCCTTCTTTGCCCTTAGAGACAAAGGTTCTTTTGCACACATTCACATTAGCATTTTGGCATATGAAAATGAATTCTAGTGCTAGTCTACAGCAAATTACTGGTCTCCTAACTAAAATCTTAGACCATCTAATAAGTGGTCTTAGAGAAGTGTTTTTATAAATTCTGTGATTGGCAGGAAACATGTCTTGTGCATGGGTTAGTATTGGCAACACTCCATGACCTACACAGCTTGGCGAAGTTGCCTGGTTTCTGGGACAATGTTCCCTAGAAAACTGTTTGTGTCCAGGAAACAGAAGAGAGACAGATTCTGGAGTCAACTCCTCTAATACTTTTCCTGCTAGGGTGCAACGAGAGTTAATTAGAATGCAGTTAGTTTAAACAGTCTCTCTTTAAGACTCACTTTGTAATCAGAGTTAGGAAACTATTCTCTATTATAATGCTCTAAAACGTTAAACTCTACATGTCGTATCTCAGTTTACAACCCCTTCTGGCTTCAACTTTTTTGACTGTAATAATCTAACAGGTAAAAGCATGAAAACTCCTATTGTTAAAGTCATATAATAAATCAGTGGTGCATATGGGATTAAAATCCTGGTTTTCAGAAGCCTAATCCAGGTACATTACACAATATCACACTAAAACCCAAACCCACTGCATTAGAATCAATTCCTACTCATAGCAACTACCCTCTATTTTTTTTTTATACTGTACATGAATTTATTTTATTCATTTCACATTGCACAATTAAGTTATATAAACTACAAAAGCCTAATCCAGGGAGAGGCAGAGCATACATGGCACCAGAGACAGATACACTATGCTGACCCTCTGCAATAAAGACCCAAAAACTTAAGTAAAACAGATACAAATGTCAATCCTGGAACCCTCAGCATCAAATGAAGGGATAAAGAACTAGATTAAACACTGAATGGAAGAAGACACTGACAGAAAACAGAGACCAAGGAGAGATACAGAGTGGAGGACACCTGCCAACTAACACAGCACAGCATCGCCATATTGGAACACAGCCAACAACAACCCCAGACAGGGAGTACAAGAATGCAAATTCACAGCGCTCCCAACAGGAAACAAAGCACTCAGTAATCAGAGAAGCATGCTTTCCCACCCCTCACCATTCTGCCACATATACGACCTCCACCCCTTCCTAATGGGAGATGCTGCACTGCCTCAGCTAAAGAGTCACTAGCCCCCCCACTGCCCCAGGTCTGCCACATCCCCACCAGCCAGCTCCAGCTGAACAGCCTTTTTTATTTTTTTTAACTTTTTTTCTTTCCCTTCTTTCTTTTCTTTCTCCCTCCTACCTTGCCTGGTAGGCCACCTCCTTCCCTTCCCACTGGCCACTGCCATACCACTGTGGATAGAGTGCCACCAGTGGACCAGCCCACCACTCTTCTGAAACTGCCGTGCCCTCAATGTCTGGCTACTTTTATTTTTCTTTCTCTCTTTTCTCTTCTTTATTCCCCACACCTAGTTCTGTACCTCATCCCCCTTCCTGTAGGCCCCTGCCATACTGCCTTTTATAGAGCATCCCTGGTGCTCAGGCCCACCACTATACCAGGCTGGCACCACACTCCCATCCCAGCACTCAACCAGCTGCTGAATGGTGGGAAGAGAGCTTGTACCACTCCCTGTCTGACACCACCACCTACTGGGCAAGGAACTTTGAATGCTCCCACACCACTGGACCAACATCAGGAGGCAGGCAGCATCACCCAGTCCATCCTTGGCTGCATCGCCAAAGCAGTGTAGAGTGAAGCACACTCACCCTGCCTGCTGCTTCCCTGCCCACCTGGACAAGGAGGTGGTGAGAGCTATTGTGCCCACAGATGAGCAAGCAGCAAAGCATGCCTGGCTTGTCTGCCCTGAGATATCAAAACAAAATAAAAAAGCAGATTGAAACAAACACACATTCAATAAAGAAAATAATACCTAATGTAGTGAAGACAGCAGACAATATCAAAACATACAAAAAAGCAGGAAAAGATGGCTCCAGAAAGCGACCAAAAGAAAGAAACAGATGACCTTCAGGTAGAAGAAAAGGCAGTGGAACTACCTGATATGGAAATCAAAAGACTAGTATTTAGGGTTTTCAAGAGATTAGGAAAGAGATGAAGGAAAACGCAGGCAAAACAAAGGAAAAAATAAACAAAATCATGGAAAATACAGACAAAGTAATAGAAAAATTCAGGAAAACAATACAAGAACAAAACTTCAAAACAAACAAACAGAAATCATACAAAAACGGCAACTAGCAATCCAAAAGATAACAAAATTTCCAATATAGACAACTCAATAGAAGATCTTAGGAGGAAATTTGAAACAATAGAAGACAGAATCAGGAAGATTGAAGATAAAACCATGGGCATAATTTTGTTTGAAGAAAAATCAGAGAAAAGAATGAACAAAAATGAAGAGTACCTAAGAATTATGTGGAACACAATAAAGAGCAAAAATTTGCATGTAACTGAAGTGTTCCAGAACAGTGGGAGAAAATGGAAAACACAGAGAAGATTGTTGAAGATTTGCTGGCAGAAAACTTTCCAAGTATCATGAAAGACAAAAACGTTGACCATCCAAGAAGCTCAGGGAACCCCATATAGGAGAGACCCCAAAAGAAACTCACTAAGACAGAGCATAATCACACTTGTCAAAACCAAAGATAAAGAAAGAATCCTGAAAACAGCTCATGAAAAACAAAAAGATACTTACAAAGGGGAAACAATAAGAGTAAGCTCTGATTACTCGGCAGAAACTGTAAAGGCAAGAAGGCAATGGGATGACATATATAAAACCCTGAAAGAAAAAGGCTGACAACCGAGAATAATATATCCTGCAAAACTCTCTCTCAAATATGACGGTGAAATTAAGACATTGTCAGATAAACACAAATTAAGGGAATTCTTAACAATCAAACCACACTTACAAGAAATATTAAAGGGAGTCCTTTGGTTAGAGAACCAACAACATCAGACAGCATCTGTAGTCTAGGACACAGGACAGCATCGGTCAGATATCAACCTAGGTAAAACCAAAGCCAAAGCCACTGCCATTGAGTCAATTCCAACTCATAGCAACCCCATAGGGTTTCTGAGGCTGTAAATCTCTACAAGAGCAGACCACCACATCTGTCTCCTGCAGAGCCATTGGTGGTTTTCAACCACTGAACTTTTGGTTAGCAGTCAATTGCTTTAACCACTGCATCACCAGGGCTCCTACAACCTGGGTAAAGAATTCTCAATAATAAATCAAAGCTTAAAGACTTTAAACAGGGAAACAGAGATGTCAATCTGTAATGATGACAACATCCAAACAACAAAATGGGGAATAAATGGTGTAGGTATGGAACTTTCAAATGCAAAGGAAGTCAAGGCTATATCACATAATACAAGACTGGTTCAAACTTAGGAAGATAAGCATAAATTTCAAGGTAACCACAAAGAAAGTTAACAAGCCTACTCCTCAGAGGAAAGGAAGAAAAACAAAAAGACTAAGTAAACACAAAATCTATAATAATGAAAGAAAATCCACAAACAAAAGGAAACTGACACAGGGAATTAAGAGGAACAAAGAAAATGTCAGACCACCAAAAAAAGCAAAAAAATATAACAGCAATAAACTCATACCTATCAATAATCACACTGAATGTAAGTGGCTTAAATGCACCTGTAAAGAGAGAGAGAGTGGTAGAATGGATAAAAAAAAAAAAAACATGATCCATCAATATGCTGTCTATAAGAGACACACCTTAGACACAAAGACATAAATATATTAAAAAAATCAAAGGATGGAAAAAAATATATCAAGCAAACTGCCAGAAAAGTACAGGAGTGGCAATATTAATCTCAGATAAAATAGACTTTAAGGCAAACACAAGGAAGAACATTCTGCAATGATTAAAGAGACAATCCACCAGGATTACATAACTGTAATAAATAGCTAGGCACCCAATGACAGGGCACCAAAACTCATCAAACTCTAACAGAACTGAAGAGAAAAGTAGACAGTTCTACCGTAATAATAGGAGACTTCAACACACCACACTGAGTAAAAGATAGAAAATCTAGAAAGAAATTAAACAAAGATACGAAGATCTAAAGACCAAAATCAACTAACATGACCTCATAAACATATATAGAATGCTCAATCCAACAGCAGCAAAGCATACATTCTTTTCTAACATACATGGAACATTCTCCAGAAAAGAACACACTTTAGCACAAAGCAACCTTTCATAAAATCCAAAACATTGAAATAATATAAAGCACTCCCTCTGATCACAACACCATAAAATTAGAAATCAATAACAGGAAGAGCAAGGAAAAAAAAAAAAATCAAATACATGGAAACTGAATAACACTTTGCTAAAAAACAACTGGGTAATAGAAGAAATCAAAGAAGGAATCAAAAAATTCCTAATATCAAATGAAAAATGGAAAAAAAATCATACCCAAACCTCTAGGACACAATAAAGGAAGTGATTAGAGGTCAATTTATAGCAATAAATGCATACATCAAAAAAGAAGAATTGGCCAAAATCAATATGTTAGCCCTACATCTTGAAAAAATAGAGAACAACAAAAGAAGCCCACTGTCACCAAAAGAAAAGAAATAATAACAATCAGAGCAGAAATAAATGAAGTAGAGAACAGAAAAAGACTAGAAAAAATCAACAAGACCAAAAGTTGTTTTTTGAAAAGATCAACAAATTCGACAAATCACTGGCCAAACTGACAAAACAAAAAACAGGAGTGGAAGCAAATAACACAAATAAGAAATGAGATGGGGGACATTAGAACAGACCCAACTGAAATAAAAAGGATCATTTAACAGAATACTATGAAAAACTGTACTCCAGAAATTTGAAAACCTAGAGGAAAAAGACAAATTTCTAGAAACACACTACCTAAACTAACACAAAGTGAGATGGAAAATATGAACAGACAGGTAACAAGAAATTGAAGAGGTAATTAAAAAAAAAAAAAAAAAAAAAACCTCCCAATATAAAAGCATTGGCCAGATGGCTTCACTGGAGAATTCTCCCAAATAGTGGTAGAATAGCTCACAACATACAGAAAAGTTGTGCAGAAAGTTCCCTTGTACCCACTCTTCCCCCGTATACTGTTTCTCCTATTATTAACATCTTGCATTCCTGTGGCACATTTGTTACAATTAATGAACCAATATTGATACCTTAGTGTTAACTACAGAATTTACAGTAGGGTTCACTCTTTGTGATACATAGTCTATGCTTTTGACAAATATATATAATATCATGTGTGTACCATTATAGTGTCATGCAGAAGAGTCTCACTGCCCTAAAAATACCCTGTGCCCCGTCTATTCATCACTCGCCCTACAGTCCCCTATCTTAATACCATGTTTCTAAACACTTAGCAATATTCTGTTGTGATCCACAGGGTTTTCATAAGCTAAACGGATGCAAAGCTGGAAGCACTGGATCCTCTATGCCAAAAATTTTGGAAGACAGCTACCTGGCCAACAGATTAGAAAAGATCCATATCTGTGCCCATTCCAAAGAAAGGTGATCCAACAGAATGTGAAAATTCATTATTATTATGAATAATGTCATTAATATCACATGCAAGTAAAATTTTGCTGAAGATAATTCAAAAACAGTTACAGCAGTACATCTACAGGGAACTGCCAGAAATTCAAGCCAGATTCAGAAGAGGATATGGAACAAGGGGTATCATTGCTGATGTCAGATGGATCTTGGTTGAAAGCAAATACCAGAACGATGTTTACCTGTGTTTTATTGACTGTGCAAAGACATTCAACTGTGTAAATCATAACAAATTATGGATAACATTTCAAGGAATGAGAATTCTAGAACACTTGTGCTCATGAGGAATCTGTACATAGACTAAGAGGTAGCCCACCAAACAGAACAAGGGGATACTTCAAGGTTTAAAACCAGGAAAGGTGTGCATCAGGGTTGTATCCTTTCTCTATACTTATTCAGTCTGTATACTGAGCAAATAATCCAATAAACTGGACTATATGAAGAAGAACATAGCATCAAGATTGGAAAAAGACTCATTAATAACCTGAAATATGCAGATGACACAACCTTGCTTGCTGAAAGTGAAGAGAACTTAAAGCACTTATTGTTGAAGATCAAAGACCACAGACTTCAGTATGGATTGCAATTCAACATAAAACAAAAATCTTCACAACTGGACCAATAAGCAACATCAGGATAAATGGAGAAAAGACTGAAGTTGTCAAGGATTTCATTTTGACTTGGATCCACAATCAACACCCAAGGAAGCAGCAGTCAAGAAATCAAACGATGCATTGCATTGGGCTAATCTGCTGCAAAATACCTCTTTAAGGTGTTGAAAAGCAAAGACATCACTTTGATGACTAAGGTGTGCCTGACCCAAGCCCTGGTATTTTCAATTGCTTCATACGCATGTGAGAGCTGGATAATGAATAAGAAAGATCAAAGAAGAACTGATGCCTTTGAATTACGGTGTTGGCAAAGAATATTGAATACACCATGGATTGCCAGAAGTACGAACAAATCCACCTTGGAAGAAGTACAGACAGAATGCTCCTTAGAAGTGAGGATGGTGAGACTTCATCTCACATACTTTGGACTTGTTATCAGGAGGGACCAATCCTTGGAGAAGGACATCACACTTGGTAAAGCAGAGAGAAAGCAAAAAAGAGGAAGACCCTCAAAAAGATAGATTGACACAGTGCTCGCAACAATGGGCTCAAATGTAGGAAGGATTATGATGGTACAAGACTGGGCCGTGTTTCATTCTGTTGTACATGAGGTCGCTATGAGCTGCAGCCGACTTGACGGCACCTAAGAACAACAACAATTTTTGGAAGTTAGATTACCAGACCTTTCTTCCTAATTTGTGTTAGTCTGGAAGCTCTGCTGAAACCTGTCCACCATGGGTGACCCTGCTGGTATTTGGAATACGATGGCATAGCTTCCAGTGTCATAGAAACATGCAAGTCACTGCAGTATGATAAAGTGAAAGACTGGTGGTGGAAGAGGAGCTCCCTAAGTTGGAAGGCACTCAAAACACACAGTGGTGGCAATGATAAAATTGAGCATATCAATGATTGTGAAGATGGAACAGAACCCAACGTTTTATTTTGTTGTGTACGGAGTCACCATGAATTGGCACTGACTTGATGGCAGCTAATAACAACAATGAAATAATTTAGAAAAGAGGATCATATATTTCATTCAAAAGAAATAAAAAGTTTGACATTTCCTGCCTCTCTGAGTTATTTTTATTTTTGCACACATAACTTCATCTTTCTGTCTATATAGAGGTGTGTGATGGTTAAGACTGTGTGTCAACTTGGCTGAGCCATGATTCTCAGTGATTATATGTGATCACTCCCAAGATTGAACATGCTGTGAGTAACCAATCAGTTGAAAGAGAGTTTCCTTGGGGGTGTGGCCTGCATCCAAATATAAGCAGACATTCTGGCTTTGTGCTTGCTCTGGATCCTGTGGCTGCCTCCTGTTCATCTGACCTCCAGTTCTTGGGACTTGAGCTGTCAGCTTATCGGCCAGTCTTGGGCTTCATCGATCTTCATAGCCCGTGAGCAAGAGCCCTGCCCTCCGACCTGCCGATCTTGGGTTCGCCAGCCCCTGCAGCTACTTGAATCAGGAGAAGCCTTGCAGTCTTGCCTGCTAACCTTAGAATTGGTCGATCTTCACAGCCTGTGAGTGAGAGCCCTGCTCTCTGTCCTGCTGATCTTGGATTTGCCAGCCCCTGCGGCTACGTGAGTCAAGAGAAGACTCTATCCTGATACATGGACTTGGGACGTTCCAGCCTCTATAACGGTGTGAGCTGTTTCCTTGATATAAATCTCTCTCTATATATATCTATATGCTTTACTGGTTTTCCTTCTCTAGAGAACCCAGCCTAAGACACATATATACTTTACAGTATATGAGAAACACACATGCATCCTGAGGGCTCTTTGAGTTATCTAGAAAGATTCATAGCTGACGTTAAAACTTGCTAGAAAATGGTTTTGTTTTGTATTTTAACATTGTATCCGCTAATTTCTCAGCTTGAGTTTGGATCCTTTGAACGATGTATACACCAAATATTTGTACAAATGTTGGACAGTAGTGCTTTTTAACCAACCATGCACCATGCTTCTTAAATCCCTGTTCTATTTGCTTACTCTAAATGTAGTTAACAATAAGCATCTGGTTTCCACAGTCAGCTTATTTAACATCCACCAATGCTCTATTAGAACTGGTAGAGCAACAGAGAGCCTGTGTAAATCCTTTGAAATTCTATCTCATCCTCCTTCCCTTTTTTTTCCTGTCTCCATCTACTAAGAGTAGTGTGGAGTAGTAAAGAAAATGAATGAGAATAAAGAAGAGGCTTTGAGATGAGGTTCTCCATGTGGAGAAGTTAATCTTTTGTAAATAATCCTGCCTCTTTTGAAATTAGCATAGGGTCACTGATACAACCAATATATAGAGTGTCTGATTCATGTACTCTCCTCCTCACTTCAGATATAAGCATGATCATGACACATTCTTTCCCCTCAAGAAGGGTACAGCTTAGTGGGTGGTCATAGACTGGGAAGACAGAAAGTGACAAGTACGTGATGTTATGGGAGCATGAAAGGACAGTCCCCAACTAGTACTGGGTTATCAGCAAAGGTTTTCTGTAGGAAGAGAACTAATCTTATTACTTACAAGCTGAGTGACCTTTACCAAGCTGCCTTTCTCTGCCTAATTCCTCACTTGTAACTTTTACAAAGATTCCTTACAGCTCTAATACACCAGGAATATTAGATATAAACATTTGATGAAACTGCCTTCCCCATATTGAGCAGTTAATGCTTCATGCAGGCATAAAGTTTGTATAGTTAGTATGTCTGTGTAAGGAATGATCCTAGGTTGGAGTTCTGCATATACAAAATGTAAACCAAGTCTCCCTTCCTGCAGCCTTTGGCTAGGGGAAAGGGGTGGTCTCAGAAGCCTAGGTAGAGCTTATCTGCAGTCACCGTTGACCTCTCCCCAACTGGGCCCAGCTCCACACTCTAGTTAGGTCCCATCAATGCAGCTTTCTCTTCTTGTGTTAAATCAATAGTTTATGACATGTACAAGGGAAAGCTGTAAATTTAATTTTGTCCCCTGCAGCGAGATTCCTATCTTGTTTGCTGGCAACATAATGAATGTGTTTGCCCTCCAGACCCCCATCACAGTGGAGCAATTGCAGGATAAAGAAAGAGAAAATAGCAAAGCATAATTAGGTAGATGGATTAAAACTGGATTAATCAGAAGCTCAGCTAAAGATAGGCAGATGCCTTTTGTATATATATATATATATATATATATATACATCCTTTGCAGAAATCCACCAAACGGGATGGTAAGTAAGGAAACATTTGGGCTCTATCTGTGCATTGGAAACTAAGCGTGGGTCCAGAGAGGTTGTTTTTCATTATGAGGGACCATGACCAGAGCACGCTGGTCTTAATGGGCTGCCTCTACAGACCTCATCTGCTGTCACCATCCCCTTGCTCCTATGCTGCAAACATGCCAAGCTCTTATCACCAGGACCCTGTACTGCCATTAAATCAGCCCGGAATGTCTTCCTCTGGATCTTTGCATAATTAACTTCTCATCTGTTAGCTTCCGGTTCCTTTCCCAGCCGTACCCAGGCTCACCCAATCCTTTTAACTCCATTGCCTGATCTTTAGAGCATTTATCACCATCTGAAAGCATCTTGGATATGCATGTGTTTCTTTGGTCTTTTATTTGTTTCTCCCCCTAAAATGTACACTCAGTGGGGGCAGAAAACTTGTCTATTTTATTCCCAACTATAGCCTCAATGAGCACCATAATACCTACCACATCATTGCTCAATAAATCCGAGCAGAATCAATGAATACATGTTGTGTTGAGGTAGCAGTAAACAGAAGGAACATGCTTCTACCAACCTTCTGCTATTGGGACAATACTCCAGTTTACAGCATCACAGCTGACCTTTATACAGCACTTGCCACGTGCCAGGCACTGTTCTAAGTGCTTTGCATACTAATTTGCATATTAACATATTTAATTATTATACAAAACTTAAGAGGCAGGTTATATTGATATAAAAACTATTATTATGTTTATGTTTTAGATGAAGAAACTTAGGCACAGATAGCTTCAGTGACTTGTCTGTGTTCACAAAGCTATCAAATGGCAGAATTAGTATTTGGAACCAGGCAGAACGACTCGAGTCTATGCTTTTAGGAGCTATGCTATACTGCTTCTCAACTTACAGCATGATTATAAGCAACTACAGGCACTTGTTGTTGATGTTGTTAGATGCCACTGAGTCAGCCCCTGGCTTATGGTAACCCCATGTGTTACAGAGTAGAACTGCTCCATAGGGTTTTTTGGCTGCAATCTTTACAGAAGCAGATCACTAGACCTTTCTTCCCTGAAGCTGCTCTTTGGGTTCAAACTCTCAACCTTTAGGATAGCAGTCGATCACCAACCCCCTGTACCACCAGCATGTAGTATAAACAAAACAACAATAACAAACATATATAAGTATATTTCATTGCATTAAGACCACAAGCACCCAGAACACATATCCATTGTTACTGGGGAAAAAAAAATTAGTAGAAATTTGCAGTCCATCTGCAGAGTCCTGTTACTTAAAGTTACACCATTGAACCTACTCAGCTTAGAATTTAAGCAATTTATGAAGTCATATTGCACATGAATAAAGACACAGCATCATTTGGGGTGAGAGGTTGTTACACAGATCCATTTCTCAAAAAAGGAAGAGATAAAGATACTTGTGTGCAATACTCTGAAGGTGAATTTAAATGAGAAAGGCTCCAGAATCATACATAATGTGTACAGCCTTTGTACTTGGTTCATATATCCATCCATCCAATCATCCATCAATCCATCCATCCATTGAATTCCTGCTATTGGCCCAGCACTGGGGATATACCTTAAGCAGTGACCAAACCAGATACTGCCCCTGCCTTCATGAAGATACTTTTGAGCATGTACTGCTCTCAATACTTCCTGACCCTTGCCCTCATACACAGGGTTATTATGCAAAGCCAACTCATAAAAAGAGCAGAGAAAAATCTGTGTGTGAGTGTGAAGACCATAGGTAGAGCAGGGACCGGACCGTTAACAGTCAACAGGAGAAGCACTGGACAATGGGTGAGGGGCAGGCGAGTGAGAGGAAAGGAGCAAGTAGGAACCCAGGAGGTGAAAGCAAGAGTGAGCAGAAGTGAACTAGGAATGACAACTCTGCCCCAAAAGACTCATCAGGCTGATCCCTCATACCTAGGACTCGTGAGAGTGTTCATCTCAAAGTTTTTTGTTTGTTTGCTTGTTTGTTTGTTTTCATTTTATGAGATATATTGGGGGAAATAAACAAGTTCAAATTGTTCCTTTCTCTGAGGAATACAAAGCACTCCAGCATGCCATCACCACTCTTTGTTTTGGGGAAGATATGTTGGGAGCTTTTATTTTCTTTGTTGACCAAAGGGTCTGTCAGGGCATAGGAGATGGCATTCCTGGAGAGAAGCTCTCTCGGAGCCACGGAGCCATGGTGGGAGGCAGACCAAGGCTGCATTTCCTCAGAACCAAAGGACGCTCATTTACATTTGAAACGAGAGAGAAAACACCATCATCTGAGTGTCAGTTTTGTTCCAATCAATCCACCTCTCACCATGACTGCCAAGTTGTCCTTTGATAGAAATTCATCCCAGAGAAAGGATGCA
This sequence comes from Dugong dugon, assembly GCA_030035585.1. Classification (NCBI taxonomy): domain Eukaryota; kingdom Metazoa; phylum Chordata; class Mammalia; order Sirenia; family Dugongidae; genus Dugong; species Dugong dugon. Next base: position 6,802,886 of record CM057466.1, read on the forward strand.
AAATTTTAATGAGATTATTCTAATGTTTACAACCCCTTAGAATGTCCCCCGAATATCCTGAGGCAGAAGGCATTTTCTTCTGCTTTTCCTCTTCATGTACCTGAATCTGAGCATCTAACTTACTGAGTCCTGACACTGATTGATTGGAATAGCCTTGGCTATGCAGTGTGTGATTGCCCTCATGGTGTGAACTGACAGGGGAAGGACAGCCTGAACATCTCCCCGACTGATGCTGAAATTCTACCATTAGTGATTACTGTTTAGGGGAAATCAAGGAGTCCTTACAGATTAGATATGATCTTTGTAGGTACAATTTCTTAATTTAATTACCAAAAAGCACAGTGTAATTGGTTATTTATTTCTAAACCTTAAATCTAACCCTGCTCTCTCACTGTTATCCTTTTCTAAAACAGAAATTCTCTTGAAAGGGTTAGTGATTTAAGCCTTTAAAACTAATTTGTTGATCAAATAGTCTTATTCCCTATACATGGGAATTGGGATAAGGCGTATGGGAAAAAAACAGAAAAGGCAAGAAAGATTAAAACTTAAATTGCTTATTCCCTAAACTGCCTGTAAGGAATCTAGTAGTGAAACAGTTGCTCTTGAAGAGCCTTTACTATTTTCCAATTTATAACCCAACCAGAAAACAAAACGGTAAACACAGGCTTAGGCAAAGGCTCGCCATGTGGGCTGAGGTGTTCTTCATAGGTCAAACTTCCAGAGCCATTTCTCTTCTTCCCTGTCCTTGATACCTGCCTCCCTCCATGCTTCTCACTACGAGGGATGCAGCAGTGAACCACATGCAGCATATCTGAGTATTTCCAGGAATTATGAAGCCCTGTTCCTTGCAGAGGGAGCCACCTCTGTTTGGAATGAAGCCTTCTTCTGTTTAGGAGAAAGGCCCTCCTTACATTTATTTTTATAACCTTGTTCTTTTGAAAACACATCTTCCAAACGATCACTCTATTTCTTTGAACTCTCTCCATCCTTTGTAGGATCAGGAGAACCGCTGATGATTTCAATTAGAATGAATAAAAAATGTAATTTATTTTTCTCCCCACTATTGCTGTTGATTACTGTCAGTGGGTCTGGTGAATCTAGACTCATCTATTTTTAATGCCTGCCATTGAGTACATTTTTTAAATAAATGGGTGTGAGTGTGTGTAAAGCTTGTGCCTCTTGTTACAGGCTGTAAACACCGATGGCGGGCACTGACGATTTTCTAGCCAAAGCCCAGAGCTATTGATAATTGATGGGCTTAACCCTCATCTGTGAGAAACTGTTATGTTATAGGCCAGCTCTCCTGTTAGTCTTCAATCTGTTTGTGTTTGTCTGCATCCTTCACCATTGTCTTCAGATTTGTAAATCCCCCCCAAAAAGTTTTTCACATTCTTCTTCATAAGATAATGCAATCAAATCATACATGTATTTAAAACTAGACATATGTACGAGCCTAACTAAATAAAATTCCATTTAGACATTTTTTTTCAACCTGCAAAATAAGCAAGAAAAGTGTAGCAAGAAAGGCAAAATGCCCACCATTAATTGCCTTAATTTGTTTGATAAGCCAGTCAGAACAGACCAGTAGTTTCGATTCACCTAGAGAGTACATTTGAATTATGGTGTTGGTGAAGGATATAGAATATATCATGGACTGCTAGAAGAACAAATGAATCTGTCTTGGAAGCATTACAACCAGAATGCTCCTTAGAAGCAAAGCTGTCGAGACTTTTTCTCATGTACTTTGGACATGTTATCAGGAGGGTCCAGTCCCTGGAGAAGGACATCATGCTTGGTAAAGTAGAGGGTCAGTGAAAAAGAGGAAGACTCTCAATGAGACAGACTGACACAGTGGCTGCAACCATGGGCTCAATGTAGTGAGGATTGTGAGGATGGCGCAGGCCTGGGCAGTGTTTCATTTTGTTGTACATAGGGTCACTATGAGTTGGAACCAACTCAACGACTCCTAACAACAACAGAGAGTGCTTAGTGGCATAAGATACATAACATGATATGTGATAGTCCATTGACTAAATTAACAATGGAAAGAAATTAGACTTTAAATATATATGACTTTCTCATTATAACAGGTAAAAGTTGCTTTGTACAACAGACATTGCATAAGAAAGCTATTATTATGGAATATTTATGACAGGGGAGAGATTTGTGCAGGGTGTTTAAGAACATGGTTTCTGGCATCCACATTACTGACCTCAGCCACTTACTCACTAGATGACTACAGCAAATTTCTTAATCTCTCTAACCCTCAGTTTGTTAAAGGCTCTAATAAAACCTATTTCAGGTTGTAAGAATTACATAAGATAACATATGGAACACATCAGCTATGTGACCAACAGTGGGATTGGCAATCAATATATTAATAATTGCTTGAGTGCTTTTGGCTATAAAAACAGAAGCCCTTGACTTAGACTGATTTACACAGTGAGGGTGTTTATCATCTCACCTAACAAGAACTGCAGAGGTGAGGTAGGTTCCAGGACGGTATGCCAGATCATTGGCTCTGCTTCTCTGCAGTGTCTGGCTCTTCCTTCTCCCCATGTTGGTTAAATCCTTAAGTGTAAGGAAACCTTCTAATTCCTCAACAGGATTTTTCTCATACCTCCTTGGACAGAATTAGGTGGTGTGGAGCATAATATAGTAGTTAACAACATGAAGACTAACATAAGGTGGCTTGAGTTTGAATTCCAGCATTGGACCTAATAGCTGTTTAACTTCAGCCAGTCGCCTTATTTCTTTGTGCCTCGGTTGCTTTATCTATGAAATGGGGATAGCAATACTCCATTGGGTTGTTCTGATGATTATAAGGGTTAATACAGATCAAGTGCTTAGAACAGTACCTGGCACATAGTAAATGTTTATTAAGTGTTTACTATTATTAATTCTAGGAGCCCTAGTTGTACAATGGTTAAGCACTTTGCTGCTAACTGAAAGGCTGGCAATTCGACCCACCCAATAGCTCCATGAGAGAAAGACCTGGTGATCTGTTTCCACTAAGATTGCAGCACGAAAACCCTATGGAGAATTTCTACTGTGTAACACCCAGGGTTGCTATGAGTCAAATCACCTTGATGGCACCTAAAAACAACAACAACATTAGTAATTCAAAACTAATCACTGAGAGGAATGGAATTACTATTATTGGTTTAGATTAATCAGACTATGTTAGCTGGAGATAGGGCTGCTTTTCATAGAATCATGTGGGAGTACGGAAAACTTAACAAAATTGAATTATACTAGATAGGCATCCAAGGCTGATCACCACACTCAAAATATTATTATTCTTATAACTGCTCCTATTCTTTTAATAGTATTACTACATCACCATTCTCCCCAAATAAAAGTCAACTGAAATGCAGGCAAGCCCTACCTGATGATTATATTTTTTATCTATCATTTTGAACTTGGAACTTTTTTTTTCCAGCAAGTACTTAAAAAACACATATATATTTACACCATTTTTTGTTCCCATGACGTCACTAAATTAAGACTTCTTGTTAACTTTGGATTATTTTAAAGACCTCGGTAATGCTTTTGAGCCGAAAGCATCCAGAACTCTGGGCCCTCCAGCTCTCTGATGAACCATAATCCGTGAGGTCTTAGGAAGATAAGATTCCAACAAAAGAGAACTATTAGAGGTGGGAGGATAAGGAGAAGCAGAGTGGAGAAGACCAATTCCTGGAGAGGATGGGGAGAGAGCATGTATTTATTTGTATCTCTCCAGATTACGGCACAGTGCCCAATTCATTGTGGTTCCTCAAAAAAGAGCTGCTAAAGGTCCATAAAACAAAATGAGGCTAAATAGTGACACTACCCCAGGGGCAAGAATGAGATGGCAGGAGGGGACAGGAAAAATGGTAATAGGGGAACCCAAGGTTGAGAAGGGGAGAGTATTGACATGTTATGAGGTTGGCAACCAATGTCACAAAACAATATGTGTATTAATTGTTTAATGAGAAACTAATTTGTGCTGTAAACCTTCATCTAAAGCATAATTTAAAAAAGAAAAGAAAAGGCAGGAAAGGATAGGAAAACTGGTTGAAATGGATACAGGGAACCCATGGTGGAAAGGGGGAGAGTGCTGACACATTGCAGGGATTGCAACCAATGTCACAAAACAATTTCTGTATAAATTTTTGAATGAGAAACTAATTGGTACTGCAAACTTCCATCTAAAGCACAGTAAAACTAAAAAAAAGAGAGCTGCTAAATAAAAGGGCAAATGAATGGACGTGTATGGATCCTTTATGAGGCGAGCATTCATTCATTCAAAAATATTCTTACCCATTTTTTATTCACGTACAATAAAATTAACTTTTTTAAAAATTTATTTTATTTTTCGTTATTTCCGTTGAGAATATACACAGAAAAATATATAGCAATTCAACAATTTCTGTGTACAATTCGGTGACATTGATAATACTCTTCAAATTGTGCAACAATTGTCACCCTCCTTTTGCAAATTATGCCTCTCCTATTAACATAATCTCACTGCCCCCTGAGGTTCCTATCCAAATCTAACCTTTTGAGTTGCTGTTGTCAATTTTATCCCATATAGGTAGTTCTTAAAAGAGTACAATGCTCAAGGAGGACATTCTTTACTAGTTAAGCTAAACTATTATTTGATTTAAAGAAGGTTTCAGGGGTTATGTTTGGTTTAAGGTTTAAAGATTATCTCAGCGCAGTAGTTCCAGGAGTTCATCCAGCCTCAATGGCTTCAGAAATTCTGGATTCCATGATAATTTGAAATCATGTTCTACATTTTCTCCCTTTTGATCAGGATTCTTCTGTGGAATATTTGATCAAATGTTCAGTAATGGTAGCTGGGCACCATGACGTTCTTCTGATCTCATGGCAAAGGAAGAAGTTGACTTTTTTGTAGTAAAGTTATGTGAGTTTTGACAAATGCATGCAGTCATATAAGCACCACCATAATCAAGACACAGAAGTATGTCATCACACCCTCCTCCTGAATTTTGAATAAGTATTAGCTGAGCCTCTACATCATGCCAGGTACTGGGCAAGTGTCATCTAGGTAAACCCCAAACCAAATTCATTGCCATCGAGTCAATTCCGACACGCAGTGACCCTACAGGACAAAACAGAACCACCCCATAGGGTTCTAAGGAGCGGCTGGTGGATTGGAACTGCTGACCTTTGGCTAACAACTGTACCTCTTAACCACTGCACCACCAGGGCACCATCATCTGGGTATATACTTGTGAATAAAGATTTGACTTCTGACCATGTAGAGATTAAAGCTGGTTGGTTGTATGTTCACAATTCTCCATAATTTGATTGGCACAAAGGATTAAAATACCACTAGGTAGAATTGGATGGAGCCTTGGTGGCGCAGTAGTTAAAGTGCTCAGTTGCTAACTGAAAGGTCCATGGTTAGAACCCACCAGCTGCTCCATGGGACAAAGATGTAGCAGTCTTTGTTTTGTAAAGATTTACAGTCTTGGAAACCCTATGAGGCAGTTCTACTATGTCCTAAAGGTTACTAGGAGTCAGAATTGACTAGATGGCAGGGTTGTTCTCTTTTTAGGCAGAATTGGCAAGAAGTAAAAATGGATCTTCAGCAATTTCACTATGTTAAGATTTTCTTTTTAAATTTTAGTGAAACACCTTAAGTTCTTTTAACCTGATTATCAGTGTCTCAGACCTGTGGTTGAGATAAGAATATAGAAAGAAACTGAATACAAATATCTGGAATTGTTAGCAGGGCTTTCCAAACAATTTATTTATTGTTGTTGTTGTTATTGTTATTGTTTTGCTTGTAGTAGAGAGCAGAACATGCAGTGAGAATAAAGGAACTTCAGACCAAGGTTTACCAGCATTGGAACACTCCAAGGGAGATGGTAGCAATGTTGTCGGGAGGATCTGGGATAGAAACGTAAGCACCTAATGGCTCTCAATTATTCTTTCAGGAAGGCCTACTCCAGACTCATTAGTGTTGTTGATGCTATGTGTCACGATTCAAGCTTTGTGCAATAACCTAAAAGTGAGGAGCAGTTTACTTATATCAGCATTGCTGAGTGCAGTGCTTTTTGCCCCCTTCCTGATAGAAAACAGAACGAAGTCTCCATACCTGTAATGGCTACTGGAAATAGGGAGAGAAATGATTGGAAGGAGAGAAAAGAGTTCACCTTCTCAAATAAGACACGAAAAGTCAAGCAAATTGTCAACAGCACTACCCACCAAATTCTCAAAACTCTTAATACCTATTTACTTTGATAAGTATAAATTTTATGTGGGTTAAAAGAGCCAGGTTAGCAGTCCTGAACACTGCTTAAGCCTGAACCTCTTGTACCAGAAGAAGCCTCTATTTGGGTAAATCCCACTGCATTACTTTTCATTGTTTCTTCGGAACCTCAGAACAACAGAGCATGATACACAGCATGGCCTCCTTGATCTGTCAATTAAGTGGCTAAACTGTGATCAGCTTGTGGATAACAAAGACTCATTAGAAGAACATTAATAGAACTCTAAACTTTACAGTTCAGTGCCAACCGTCCCCTAATTCAGGAATTAAACTATGTGTAAACTGTTTGCCATCACTTTCTATGAGCATTTTCTTCATAGCAGCAGCCATTAAGTTGATTCTGACTCATGGCGACCTCATGTTTGTCAGAGAACTGTGTTTCATAGAGTTTTCAGTGGTTGAATTTTTCAGAAGTAGATAGCCAGGCATTTCTTCTGAGGTGTCTCGGTGGATGCGAATCTCCAATCTTTTGGTTAACTGCTGACTATGTTAACCATTTGCACCACCCAGGGACTCCCCTTTATAGCAGAGACAGACTACTTAGATTTAAAGATGGAACACAGACACACACGTTCTTTCTCGCCTTCACGCTTGCTCTCTCCTTCTCTCTCTAGATTTCTATGATGCATATAATATGTTTTTGATATGTCATCAAATATTTGGATCACTGTATTTATGGAAGAATTTTATAGCTGCCTGTTTTAGTTGCAGGTAAAGACAGAGTTTATTTAACAGCTGATGTTATAATGAAAGAGGGGACAAGTAAAACACTTTCTTCCCATTAACCATTGAGAAAGCAATCTCCATTCACTTGTCTTCGTCCTCTTCTCCTATCTCTCCTTGTTCTGAAGATGCTTTTCACATGGTTACGCTGTTATTGGACCACCTATCTCCTACTCTTCTAAAAAAAGTATCCAGCACTTTGATTAAATAATTTTTGGTCCTCACATCCCTATACTTTTCAACTGACAGTTTAATTTTCAGACTCAAAACTTTTCCAAATCAGAAAATACCAGATCTGTGCATTGTTACAGGTAAAAATTAAACCATTCTCATATATTTCCAAAGGCCATTTAGCTGTCTTTAGACATGTTTAATATTATGACTGACTCAAAAGATTACTTCTTATAGCTTGTGGCTGCAGTATGAGCCACCGTTGCAATTAGTTGTTATAAACTTCTCATGACAACAGTAACAACCAGCATTGTTCTGACTATTGATAATGACACCTTGCATTTTTATGGTGCCTTTTATTTGAGCTGATCCCTAAATATTCTACAAGTCATATTCTCGGTTATCACTTCACCCGTCTTCAAGATGCAGCCACCTTAGGGTAAAAAGTAATAGCTGTTAAACATAGCATTGGACCCCAAAACACCAAATTAAGGCTATTATTCTTCCTACAAATCTTCAAGGAGATTTTATATTAATGACAATTATAATAGCTATGTGTTTTATTACGCTCATTCTTTTACCCTACTCATAGATCAGAGGCATTATTCAGCAAAGAAAATAAGATAACCTCCACTAAAAGGCACCAAAAGATTAGCTTATAAAACTATTGGTCATCAAATCCAGTCATATTTCATATTTGCCTCATCTCTTCCACCTCCTCAATCATAATGTGTAAGTGATTTATTACATCATAGGGGGATCTTTGTGACTGTCTTTCAAATGATTTTCTTATCTTTGTGCTCCTCCTGTACATATAGCTTCTTGTGGTTGTTAGGTGCCCTTGAGTCGATTCTGACTCATAGCGATCCTACAGGACACACGAGAACTGCTTCACAGGGTTTCCAAGGATATGAACTGCCAACCTTTTGGTTAGCAGCCAAGCTCTTATCCACTGTGCCATCAGGGCTCCAAATATAGCTTAGTCTCTCACAAATGGAACATTCACTTAATCCAAATTAAATACAATAGCTTCTTGCAGCCTATCATACCATACGAAAACTCTTCCGATTTCCTTTAAATATCATCCGTCATCCTGCACACCTACCACTCTCTTTTCCATTCTTCATATGGAACTAGACTATTTGTTTCCCTTTGCTTCTGCCCATTTCCAATGACCAAGATACTCACACATATGCATTAGCTTATGCCATCCCTCCTGTGCCCACCCTCACAAATGGCCTCTCCAACAATGTAAAGGTAAGACTAAATTCTTTTAAGAACTCATCTTTAATAACTTATCTTTAATAAATATAATTGCCATATGAACTGTCTTTAACCCATGTGATGACCTTTTTATCACAGTTTATCACACTTGTACAGAGAGCGCTGAGTTTATCGTTTGCTCATCATTTCCTGAATCTCTCCAATTAGACTCTGCTCTGCAAAGGCAGGGGCACACCCTCTTCTTTCTTTGACTCTATCTAAGCATCTACAGAAGTGCTGGAAAGCTAGGAAATAATAAATATTGATTTAATGACTATGAGAGGCATGTGACCAATAAAAATGAATAAGAAAGAGATCTATGGTACACATATGTGCACACACACAGAATCGCATAGACACACATCTTAGAATCATTCCTATTTTTCTGGAAAAAAATAAAAAAAGACTGCGCCAATGTGAGTGTCACAGAGGTGCAAGCAGATATATCTGTAGGATGGCTCACATTAAAGGGGTTTCTGTGATAAGGATCAGAGCCATGGTTCCTGGTACTTACAGTACAGTGCAGAGAACATTGTGCCAATGTTATACCAAATCCAAAGAAAACTCAAACTGAAGGATATGAAAGTCTAACACCCAAAGGAAAATTTATTTTTCTGTTTATAAAAATGTACTCTTGTGTAATAACAGAGATTCATACAAATTAAGAGGTGGAAGGAGCTTTGGAGGTTGGAGGTCACCCACTGTAACCTTTTATGTGATGCATAAATTCTGTTATAGTATCTCTGCTAATAATAGTCTTCCACCTGCATAGAACTTGATATGAGGCTAAAAAATAAAAATAAAAAAACTGCAGTACTGCATCATTAATCTCACCAGTAGAGCCAGAAATGCAGAAATATAATAATTAAACAGGCGTTTTCAGAAATTTTTCTGAGTGTCCTACATGTGAAAAGAATTGCACTAGAAACAGTAGGGAAAGGAGCAACTCACAGATGGATAGGAAATAATCTCTGTCCTCAAAAGAGGTAGAGAGATGCAATCTGCAGAAGAAAATATACAAGAGAAAAAAGAAAGGGAAATGCTAAGTATGGGACTCCTCTAGAAGCAGTCATTCTGTGTCTAAAATGGAGTGCACGGTGTCGGTGACAAAGACTTTCACACATCTGGGAACAAGTTGCTCCGTTTCACGATCTTGCCCAGGAAAGGCATCAATTGCCAGAAGTAAGTCACCAGCCTCTTTCACATCCGCGATCTCCATTTGTCAATTAATGAAAGGTGAAACAACCAAACAAGGAAACAATAAATCACCCAAGCAACCAGAAGGTCTTCCTTAGTATCAGAAAATGAAGAACAAAAATACGCAGTCCCTGTTAAATAATAAGGTGCATAAGTATGGGAGCTGCAGGTGATGTTTGTTTGATTGTTTTATAACTAGCAACTTGTCTAATAACTGCCATGTAGAGGAACTCAGGAAGTACTCATACAAATAACACATTTTTAACCACATCATGTGAGGGAAATGGGTGTGATGATCATTTTGATGGGAACAGAAAGAATAACTGTGCCTCCCTAGGTGGCTTTTAGATGGGATGGGCACTACGAAAATGAGAAATGGGTGTTTAAGAGCCTCCAAAATACGTAGGATTCTTTAAGGTTAGTGTCAGATTTCCAAACCTTTGTATTTATCCCCTAAGACATTTGACTTCACCTTTTTTTTTTAAGCTTGAAAATTTTATTATTGTTGTTGCAGCTGTTCTCTTCCCAAGTAAAATCTTACATGGTACCCAAATTATGTAAAATAGAAAAAAATAAAGTTGGCAAAAGTTGCAGCTTTTCTCATAGGAGACATCTTCAGAAGTCTCTTACAAATGCTAGGAGTCCCTGGGACACAGTTTAAAACCACTCCCTTGAAAGATTCAACGCGAGCATTGCTGTTCTAAGGTGCACTGTTCGTGTACTTGTGTCGCAGCTTTGTATGTAACACTGACTATGCGAAGGAACAGTAGTTCCCAAGGCTGACGTACCTGAATTGTGGTATGTCCCAGAGATTTAGGATAAGAAATATGCAGATCCTACATTTTATATGTGACAAGGGATACTAGTCCAAAATCAGAGGGGAGACACCCCACTCTGAAGGAATTAATAGGAATGCACGTACAGTAGAGCCCATGAATACTCTACACAAGAAAGCTCCCACAAGGCATGCATGCCACAGCTCTCTTGAGATTCAGTAAGTGTAAAACAGATCTGGTGGTTTTAACAATATACCCAAAGGTTTTTTGTGTACATTTTACAGTGTGAAATGCCACAATGTGAACAAGACCAAAAGAAAGTAAATAATAAAAAGAACATTAAAAAATAAAAATAAACTGTTCCTTCAGATTTATACAAGGATGAGAAGTGTCATTGACCTTGATGAAGGTATTTATACATACACATCTCACAGGGGAAAAAGGGGTGATTTTATCAGATTTTTCTTATGTTTGGATGAGACCCCTCAAAATTACTGAAGGCAGTCACCTGCTCATTCAGCAGATATTCATTGTGAAAGTCACTTCCATGTTACTATGGAAATATAGAAATCAATAAAATGCTGTCCCCACCTTGTGGGCACTCGCCGTCTGGATGGAGTGTATGATGCTTCCATATTACAGCTGCTAGGATATCTGGCAGATCACCTTATGTACAGCTAGAGGCTGGAGTTAAATCAACGGAGAGTTTTGAAAGTAGGACAGGAGTTTGGATTTTAAATGATAAAATGAGAAAAGACTGAAAACAAAGTAAGTAAATAATAATATGTGTCTTTAAGGGAGGTCAGCTGTGTGTGGGGGGGGTGAGTGTATGGGTATGGGTGTGTGCATGTGTGTCTGTGTATTTGTGCACGCATGCACACACATGCACTTAAAAGGGAAGTGATTTCAACCAGGCAGATCAGTTAGGAGGCAATTATTAATTTAGGCCCTTATTACCTAACCCAGGGAAGTGGTAGAGAGGGTAAAAAGCATAGGGTGGGTTAGCAGGGCATATTATGAATGCTAAGAAGGGATACCAAGGGCCAGAATATGTGAGTAACAGATATTCTGATTCTCCTAAAGAAGATCACCAACAAAAAAGAAACACATTCTTATCACTTGGGAGTCCAAACGACAGACCAAATTCATTTCTCATTTGGTTCTTTGTCCTAGCCCTCAAAGTGGATAAGAAAGAAAAAAGTAAAATGTAAAATTAAAGGAACAAGAAGGTATTACATTCTTTCTTGATAAGATCCTCTAACCAAAGTCCTTTCAGCGCCATCTGGTCTTACCGTCTTTGCTTTCCACTCTCCCTTTCCTTCTCTACCCTTGAGGTATTATTAGACTGGTTTTTAATCACTTTACATTTTATAGAAAGATGCTGTATCCCACGGCCTCTGCAAGGGTCCTACTCACCTGGCATCGCTATTGTTAATAAATAAATAAATAAACAAGCCCTCCCATTTCCTGTAGAATGACCACCAAGACTGTCTCATAGTTCAAATTTTTCAAAGAATACAGTCAAATAGGATGAAAATAAGAATTTACAGACCAAGGCTTTTTTCTGTCTGCTACTGCTGCTCCCTGAACAAATCTTAGTGCCCCCTAACCACAAAATCCTGTGCAGATATCTCTAGGAAACAGTTTCATCTACAGTCAACTCCTCACATAACTCCTCGACTCAGCAGATGAATACACCAGAAAGATCACTGGGGTGGATAATAATGTTTATACTCAAGCCTCTCCCACGGGAAAATCCTATTCTTGATACCTGATTATTTGAAGATAAATTTGGGTAGATGGAGGTGGTTAGTGAGTGAACAATTGACAAGGCAAGAATTCTTGATAATTTCCAAGAATATTAATATCATAAAAACATCATAAAATTGTACCTAACTAATTGGTAATAGAAAACCAAATCCATTGCCATCAAGTCGATTCCTACTCGTAGAGGCCTTCAGTATGAGTTACACCTCAACATAAAGAAAATAAAAATCCTCACAACTGGACTTATAAGCAACATCACAATAAATGGAGAAAAGATTGAAGTTGTCGAGAATTTCATTTTACTTGGCTCCACAATCAATGCCCATGGAAGCAGCAGTCAAGAAATCAAAAGACACATTGCATTGGGCAAATCTGCTGCAAAAGACCTTCAAAGTATTGAAAAGCAAAGATGTCACCTTGAAGACTAAGATGCGCCTGACCCAAGCCATGGTATTTTCAATTCCATCATATGCATGAAAAAGCTGGACAGTGAATAAGGAAGACTGAAGAAGAACTGACACCTTTGAATTGTGGTGTTGGCAAAGGATATTGAATATACCATGGACAGCCAGAAGAACGAACAATCTATCTTGGAGGAAGTACAACCAGAGTGCTTCCTAGAAGCAAGGATGGTGAGACTAAGTCTTAAATACTATGGACATGTTTTCAGGAGAGATCAGTCCCTAGAGAAGGACAGGATCATCGAAAAAGTGGAATACCCTTGACAGGATGGATTGACACACTGGCTGCAACAATAGGCTCAAGCATAACAATGACTGTGAGCATGGCACAAGACAGGCACTGTTCTGTTCTGTGGTTCACAAGGTCGCTATGAGTTGGAACTGACTCGATGGCACCTAACAATGACAACAACAATTGGTAATAGAACGATATACTTTTGACCTCACAGTCTCTTTATTGAAATTTTTCTGCACAGTAGTATGTTTGCACTTGGTCAAAGAAGTACTATTTGTTCTAAGTACATCTAGCATATTTATAATAGCACTGTAACAAATATCTTAGGCTGAGATCTAGAAATGTTTATTCATTTTCAGTCAATCATTTACTCTTTTGGTAAATATTGCTTAAAGTTTATGCAGATGACTCAACCTTGCTTGCCAAAAGTAAAGACGACTAGATGCACTTACTGCTGAAGGTTAAAAAAAAAAACAAAAAAAAAAAAACTACACCTGAACATAAAGAAAACAAATATTCGTATAACTGAACCAATAAACAACGTCATGATAAATGGCAAAGAAGTTGAAGATGTCAAAGATTTCATTCTTCTTGGATCAACGATCACTGCCATGGAAGCAGTAGTCAAGAAATCAAATGATATATTGGGCAAATCTGCTGCAAAAGACGACTTCAAAGTGTTAAAAAGCAAAGACATCACTTTGATGATTTAGGTGCACCTGACCCAAACCATAGTCTTTGTCAGTCACCTTATATGCGTGTAAAAGCTGGATGATGAAAAAGGAAGACCAAAGAGAACTGACACATTTAAAGTGTTGGTGAAGAATACTGAATATACCATGGACTGCCAGAAGAATTAATAAATCTGTCTTGGAGGAAGTACAGTCAGAATGATTCTTAGAAGCAAGGATGGCAAGACTTCCTCTTGCTTACTTTGGACACGTCACCGGGAAAGATCATTTGCTGGAGAAAAACATCATGTCTGGTAAAGTAGAGGGTCAACAGAAAAGAAGGGAGACTCTCAATGAGATCGATTGACACAGTGGCTCCAACAATGGGCTCAAACATGGCAATAATTGTGAGGATGGCACAGGATTGTGCAACATTTCATTCTGTTATATATGGAGTCCCTCTGAGTTGGAGCCAACTTGATGGCATCTAACAACAGTACCCACATCCTGATTTCCCATGGCATCAGAGGTGATATTTACAATGAATATGTGTTAGGGACCACGCTTTCTGTCAGGGATATATCAGTGAAACTGAGAGGTTAGTTGAGATGACAGACATTACACAAATAAGTGCTCAAATGAATATATAATTATGACTAGTATAAGGGGAACCCAAGCAAAATGCAAAATACAAAATACTATTTGAGTATATAACCAGAACCTACAGATGTGAAGATAATTCTTAGATTTTTTTATCCCAGATGTTTTGTATTATTTTTCCTTTAAAAGCTAAATCATTAGAGATTATGCTAAACAAGTTACATTACGGCTGAGCATAGAGATGTCTCAAGGGAAAATCTGTGAGAGCGTGAAGAACATGGATGGTGTCAGCTTGAGACTGAACTGATGATAGAAGAGAAACTGTCACAAAAATCTCCCTAATAAGTTGTTCATCATTATGGCTGTGGAACTGGAGGGTAAGGAGCAAATATGAGATATGACTGGATTTGATGACCAATAGTTTCATGGTACTAGTACAAGTTATGGTTTCTTCATGGAAAATGCCTGTGTTCTCTGAGTAGAGCAAAGGAATGAGCATAATAAATGACAGCTATTATGATTACTATTATTTTGAAATCCCCTTGAAGATTTGAAGAGAGAATAATAGTCTTAATATGGTGTTATGTGGTTCAATGCTATGTTAAACAGCTATTACTTTTTTTAACCCAAAGGTGGCTGCATCCTAAAGACGGGTGAAGTAATTCCCATGAATGTGGTTTGTACAGTATTGAGAGATCCACTCAAACAGTCAGACAAAAGACATCAAATGGGTGCTGCTGAAAATTAGCCAAGAACAGTTTTAAGACAATGTTCGCAGCACTGTGTAATCCAAAATTGATTTTAACCATTAGCAAGCCATTTATGTAAATGTTTTGCAGTTAACCTTCTTCATCCAGTTATAAGTTATCTGCAAAAATTAGAACAATGTCCAACATTTCAAGCACCCTTATTTGAGTCATATTTTTAACCTCCTTTGTTTCTGCCTTCACCAGAGTTGCACTAAAGTATAATAAAAAGCAGATTCCTTACTCAAAGTGAAAAGTGTTGTTTAATACATAATTCACCAGTTTTCAGCCTGAAAAGTAACAGGTGATACAATGAGTAATAAGTTTTGGAAATGACATAATTGTTGTAAAAGTATTTGTTGGTAATGAACTTTTGAAATAGCATAATTGTTGTAAAATATTTGTATCTCCATAAAGACTTAACCCGACGACCCGTTGCCATCAAGTCGATTCTGACTGATAGCGACCCTATAGTAGAGTAGAACTTAGAACCTTCTAGATGCACTTTAGTTCCCTAAACATGCATGTCATTCACAGTATCAGAATCCCTTAAAGATGTTGAATGATGATCAGTGTGAATAATGCAAAGTAAAACATCAACACGTTCTTAAATACTTGGTGTTGGTGTGCCCCTTGTTTTCACAAAGCACTTTCACACAGATTGTTTGTTTTACTATTCATCACAACATTCTCAGATATGTAAACCAAAAAAACAAACTCATTGCAATAAAGTTAATTCTGACTCATAGCTGCCCTATAGGACAGAGTAGAACAGCCCCATAGGGTTTCCAAGGCTGTAAATCTTTACGGAAGCAGACTGCCACACCGTTTTCCCATGGGGAGTTTGAACCACCTTCTTCTTGGTTAGCGGCTCAGCGCTTAACCACTGAGCCATGAGGGCTCCTTCCTCAGGTATGTCGGCATTGTCCAAATATCAGTTCCCAACTACATATCTACAGTGATCCAAGGCTGCGATTTCCTGTCTATGTATCTGATTTATTAGGGAGGTTTTTTGAAAAATTAGATTGACAGATCTTACCCAGACTTTATGAATGAAAAACTCCTTGCTTGGGAACCAGGAATCTGTCTTTTTACAAAGTTCCTCTAGATGACTATGTTTCAGTCTTTCTGATGATTGCTTTTAGGAACTAATCTTGTGGAACAGTCACTGGAGAAAATTTAAAGATAAACACATTTCATTAAAAATGAGAACATGCGGTGTTTCTTCTTTAATGAGAATTGTCGGCCCGCTCTGTATAGGTAGTCCCCGAATGTATTGTTTAGAGTGTGGTTTTAAATTAAAATAACTTGGAAACTGTTTTCTCATGAAAATAACCTGGTGGGTATGCTTGACTGTTTCGAGAACATTCCTGAAACCTCTGTAGCCAATGATGCAGCCAAATACCAATGCCATGAGGTACTAATTCAGCTATTCCTAAAGTTATTTTCATAAAATATACTTTCTATGGGTAAACGGATACCACATTTTTAAAATTAATTTTCTCATTTATTCGTTCATTAAACATTCAGTTTTTTAAATTAAATATATATTGGAATTTATACATGCCAGGCAGTGTGCAGGGCACCAGGAATAAGACGGTGAAAAAAATAGAAAAATTTCTGCCCTCATGGAGCTTACAATCTAACTGATGAGCCCACCAAATAATGCAAGCAATTATAGAAGAGCAAGAGCTATGAGAGGATGCTAAGGAAATGCCCATGTATGGAAGATACCCGGTCCTTTCAGGGGTGGGGCTTGTTTGTGTGGGAGGATGGCGGGAGAATGTTAGAGATAACTAGAAGACTACCTACAGCAAATCTTGCTAATATCATTTCTAAAGGCATAGGATAAGGGGCAATCTAGAGTCACTGTTTGTTTTTTTAATCCAGATGCCTGGGCATTCTGAATCTGAATTTTGGAAGGGGATTTAGCCTGGTGGTCATATTATTATATATTCCAATTATTCGATAGATTTCTTGAGTTGTTAGTATATGGTAGTCACTGTGCCATTTATTGGTATTACAAAGAAGGAAGGCTTAGAGCTTACCCTCATGATGACCATTGTTGATTTAGTCAGAGAGATCTATAAACAGACAGAGAACATGGGGTGAGGTGGGGTCCACAGTCACATTGAGGAACAGGTTTAGTTGTTGCTCTCTGCTTGTTTACATTACAAAACATATGGCACTTGTTTAAGTCAGTTTCCAGATTTTACTTCAGGAATGGATTTTAGACTGAGATAGATGTAGACTATAAGTTTATGATCTATTTTGAAGTTGGAGGCTATCTGTATGAGACCTCTAGCGGCAGAATGATTGAGGTAGTAAGAGTAAAGCTAAATTCAAATGTGGATACCTTCTCTAAGGAGGGCCCTTGAATTTAAGACTGAAGAAACAATATAGGGTTGCATTCTACACTTCCAGCATGGCCATGCACAGTTTTGGATGGCCAGGGAAATCCACTTCAATTCAGCATAATTGTATGCTTACTGTGTAGAAGGTAGAGGAGGTGGCTGTAAGATATGTACGGATATATATTTTTTAATTTGCAGATTTTTTTTTTTTTTTTAATTTGGGGGAGTAGAGGAGAGTATCAAATGAGGAATAACATTTGCACTGGTGAAAGAACCATGTTATGGGTTAGTGAGAGTATAAAGGCCCTGGAACCATATAACCTTTACCCGTTGCCATGGAGTCGATTCTGACTAATAATGACCCTATAGGACACAGTAGAACTGCCCCAGAGAGTTTCCAAGGAGCACCTGGTGGATTCTAACTGCCGGCCTTTTGGTTAGCAGCCAAACTCTTAATAGAACTGGGCATATACATTAGCTTCACAACTTTCTAGTTGAGTGATTTGAGCAAGTTACTTCACATTTTAGAGCGTAAGTTTCCTTATTTCTAAAATGGTGATAATAGGGTAGAGTTCCTGGACACTGTTAGCACTCATATAATAAATGACAGCTGCTGATTTTAGTATTAATCATTAGATTAATTGGTATCATCATTACAGTTTACTATCACATTTACTAAGTTATGGAAAAAATACATACTATGTTTTCATGATTTTGTATGCTTCCTATCACTGAACGGCTAGATGATGTTTAAAATTATTGACTATGTATGTACTTTATAGCATAATTTAAAGGCTAGATGGAGGTGAGAGAAAGGACTGAGATGTTGCAGAAGGGGGAGTACATAAAATTATTCTTACTATGTCAATGGAGTCCTCATCATGTTCAACAACTAGTATTTCTGAAGATTTATACTATTGGTCTCCTGACCCCTTGATATTTTCACCTACTCCCTTTGAAACTGAAGCACCCACAACAATAAAACTAAAAATACACCTGGGCCAGTAGAACATGATTTTCATCTGGCAGAGGTGCCAAAGCACAGAATATAGACAAACGTTTGAACACTCACATTGTTCTACTTTCTACTAAAATCCCATTTGGGATCTAGTATACTTGAATACATATCAGTCTTTTATTATGCTATTAATATATCTCGCATCTGCCATCTCTTGATTAAAAAGTTGTAAAACATTTAAAATCTACAATGCAAAGTGGAGTTTCTTTTGTCTTGGTTACCGTTGATTCAAACTCATAGTGACGCCGTGTGACAGAGCAGAACTGACCCCAGGGTTTTCTTGCCTGTAAGCTCTACAGAAGCAGATACCAGGTTTTCTCCCACACAGCCGCTGGTTGGGTTTGAACCATCAGCGTTTCAGTTAGCACAAAGTGCTTAACCATTGTGCAACCAGGGCTCCTAAAAATTACCTCGTTCAAATTTCCAGGGGCACCCGATAATGCTACCATATCATGTTCTGTTAACAAGTCAGGTTCTCACTACATACTTCCTTCAAGGTTTCATACACTTTGCTCCTACCTCTGCTCAGCTTTCCCCTGTTCAAAATGAAGAGCCCCAGTTTTTCCAGCCTGTTTTCACACAGCTGGGCTCCCATCTCTTTGGTCCTTTAAGTTATTTATTCTCTACTTTATGCAGCTCTATTTGGTGACTTGCAGTTCAGATGAATAAGATTAGGGTATGTTGTGTTCAGTTTTGAATTCCATCTGAGGATGCCCACATTTCGATAACTTCACTATCATCAGACTGACTCGGATGGCACCAGCGCTGTCAGAAGAAAACAACATATAATGGCTTCCACAACCCCTTTAAAGCTTCCATGACCCCTTGCATTTGCCCATATGGGGTCTCACCTGAACCTTCACTGACCAATCACAGTTTCTCTTGAGAGCTTGTTTTAGCGTATCGCCACTGATTTAGCATTTCTCCAACCAAGAAAGGTCGGTACCATTTGAGAGATTTTAGAAATTATTCCTTCTTTTAGATTTTTTTTCATGAAAATTCTATTGTGTATACATTTCTATTAAGCCGATTTTTTGTTATTTTTATATTTTATTTCCTATTTTTAAGTAAGATGGTGGTCCAGATTTAAAAAGCGAAATATTTCCCAGTATCAATTTTCAATGGTTTTCTTAAACCACTATTTTAAAATGTGGTAAATCTAGAGGAGCCCTGGGGGTTTAGTTTTCAATTGTTTCTTCTTACAGAAGCTGTGCTGCGTTCTCTCAACCAAGGAGGTTTTGAAAGCAATTATTGAGTCTTCTCCTCATTACGCATGATACCAGTAAGACCAGTATGGAAGTGAGATAACCAGTGATTTTGTCATTGTTTTATCTAATTACTCTGAATGGAACATGGGCACTGCTCGGGGATTTACTGACTTTGTCTATAAATAAAGGAAACCAATATCCCATTCAGCCTCTCTGATTTGTCTTTTTTCCCCTAAGCACACTATTCATACACTGACCATCAAATGGTGCTTCAAATTTCCTAAAGGATTTTGTCCCGTGTGGTGTGGGCCCAACTGAACTTGAGACATGGTAGGGTCCTAACAAGGACTTGGCTACTTGATTGAAGACCCTTTAAGTATTATAATTTGAGTACCTTTCATGGGATCCTCCTATGTTTAGGGTGCTTCTATATTATTGCTTGTTTGAAGCTTTGCTCTTCTTGGTTGATTTTTGTAATTCTTCTTAATTATTTTTGTTCTTCTTGCAAAGATGCCTTTTCCTTTATTTATTTATTTATTTTTGCTTCCAACAAAAGTCTCTTTGATTTTGCTGGTTATTTAGACACTTGGTTTTACTTTCACTAGCCCTTGTTCTACTTGATCCTTGTAATACATTTATCCTGAATTTCCAATGAAGTATTTTAAATGTTTCCAGGTTTCTTGTGGCTTATTTGACTTTACAAACCTTCATTTAAATTTTGTTTCAACTCCCACATTTTGGCACAGTTTCCCATCTTGAAATTAATAGCTGGGTGATGGATTTCATTTTTTTCTCTCCTTTTAGAATTTTGTGATCATATTTATACAATTACTTTGCACACACCCCCAGCATCAGTTCAGAGCTAAGGATTATCACTAGACATTTCCTTTTTGTTTTGAGTTCTAAACATCTACTGTAGAAAGAAGTCATTTATCTTACCTGGAAATTTTATCACTTCCTATTCTTTTCTTGTAAGAGTATTCTGACACTCCATATTTGGCCAACTCTCATCCCTTAGCATTGCTACTTGTCCTTCTTTTGCAGATTCTCTGTGTCTCTCCATAGTTTAAGGCCAGGCTCATTATTTTTGGAGACAGTATATCCCTATGGGCGGATTTCATTATTTATGTGGGTATTTTCTCCCACATGTATTCATTCTATCATATAATGTTTCCCTTTTACTATAAGGATTTTGATTCTATTTCTGTTTTATACCCTCCTCCACATGCAAGGCTTCAGACCTCTCTTTTGTATACTTACAGATTCTGAAGGCTATAAGCTTTAGTCTCTATTGGTTATCTTTCCTCCTCAACATTGTCTAGTTTTAAAAACAGCTATCTCAAACAGTACGTGCGCGTGTCTATCTGTGTGTCTGTGTGTATTCAACAGGTGTTGAATACAGTGTAGTGCTTTAAAACGTTCTAAGTATCTATTGTCATTGTTTAGCTGTACATGAAAGATCAGGCTTTTTTATTCACTATGGTGGCATAAGAGCTTTCTAGGAGACAATAGCCCCGTCCTGCCCTACACCCAGCATTGTTTCTTACTGCTGAAAATGGGGAGTTGGAATGCAAAGTAGGAAGGGGGAAAAGGAAGCCGAAAAATCTCCCTGGTTTCCCCTTTAAAGAAATGTAACGATTTTCTTCTGGAAGGAAATCAAAGTCTGCATTAAATGTCTGCCCCTTTAAAAAAATGTAAGCTGATTTTTTTTAATGTCAGGCCTTTTATCCTTGTAGCTTAAAGGCAAAGAATGAATGAAATGTAGAAAATGAAGGACATGTGACAGCATCAAAGAAGCAAAGCAAAGCTAGAGAATGTGTGCCTGGTTATGTTGGGCCAGGGTGGGCCTTTTTAGGCAGACCATTAAGGCAATCTGGCTGCCAGCTGCAGTCTTTATGAAAAGGCAAGAAAGATATATAAAGGCTTTTTGATGTTTTAAAGGAAACTCTCCTTTATTACCCCCCTCCCATCACCTTGTCCTCTCCAGTACCATCCCACTTGCAAAGCAAACCACAACCATTTGTAGAAGTGTTTTATGTTTTAGAGCAATTGGATCTTGCCTTCATCTCTTTCGTGAGGGATACCAGGGTTTTTTAGTTTCTGCTTGGAGAAAATGGTGAATTGCTAGGTAGAATGAGTAGAAGCCCTAGGATATTCTGAGAAGCTGTGGTTAATCAGAGTGGAATCAGGTCCTATTTACCTAATCAAGATAAGGATTATTTCTTGAATAGGCTTAATTACATTGCATTGGCCCTATTAGAACATAATGACAAATCCTCTCATTGTATAAAGGAGAAACAGAGCTTTAAGGACTGACAATTAGTCCAGTGAAATTACAGGACCACAATCCATTTCTCTACACTCTTGCTTCTTACACCATGTAATCTCTTTCTTTACTCACAACAGACCTAAGATGCCATCTCCACTCCTGGTTTTTTTCCTTGGTATTTGACTCCATGCCACTTTTTCAAAAAATTGAACAGCAACATTTGCATCTGCTGGATCTATTTCTCAGTCTATCAAAGCCCATGTCTTTGAGCATAGCTGGATCTGCGTAGGAGAATGGCACTGCTATCCACTAGAGTATTTCTGGTAGTGAGCAGGGAAGAGGGGCAATCTTCAGAGTTGTAGTGATAGTGATTATATTCCCTGGGACAATAAAAGGTACCACAGAGGGTGCATCATGTCCTTACCCTGACCTCTCTGGTTTTCTTAGTTCTTCTAAATGTCCTCAACCATCATATCCTTTAGATTTACATCAACCTCTGCTGCCAATTTCACACTTTTTCCGTATTGCACTTGGAAAACCACCCTAGTTTATCTGGACAGCCTACTGAAGAGAGATGCACAGTGGACTGGATTAAGGGAAAACCAAAGACCTGGATTCAAGCCCTAACTATGCCAATATTCATCTGTGTAGCTTCAAGCAAATTACAGATGGGAAACCTGGTCCCAAAAGATGAAGAATTTATTGCTAATCATCTCTAGGAACAGGGAATACTGAACATTAAGATTAATAAATGTGGTTAAGTTCATCAACATACATTTATTCTGTTTTGCTATATCCCAGACGTTGGGAAATGAGCATAAATAAGAAATGCTGCCATAAAGAACAACATTGAAGCTGAGAAATATAATGTGGAGGAAGCTGGAGGGCATTATGCTGAGTGAATTTAGTCAGTCACAGAAGGATAAGTGTTGTATGGGAACACTATTTAAGAACTCAAGAAAAGGACAAAGAAAGCATTCTTTGATGGTTGCAAGGGTGGGGAGGGAGGGTGATTATTCACTAACTGGATAGTAGACAAGAATTGTCTTGGGTGAAGGGAAGGACAGCACACACTACAGGGGAAGTCAGCACAACTGGACTAAACCAAAGCTAAGAAGTTTCCTGAATACAATCAAACACTTCGAGGGACAGAGTAGCAGGGGCAGGAGTCTGGGGACCACGCTTTCAGGGGACATCTGGGTCAACTAGCATAACAAAGTTTATTAAGAAAATATTCTCATCCTATTCTGGTGGGTGGCGTCTGGGGTCTTAAAGGCTTGGGAGTGGCCATCTAACATGCATCAATTGGACCCAACCACCTGGAGTAAAGGAGAATGAAGAACACCAAAAACACAAGGAAAGTATTAGCCCGAGAGACAGAAAGGGCCACATAAACCAGAGACTTCATCAGCCTGAGACCTGAAGAACTAGATGGTGCCTAGCTACAACCAATGGCTGCCTTGACAGGGAACACAACAGAGAGTCCCTGATGGAGCAGGAGAAAGGTGGGGTGCAGAACTCAAATTCTAGTGGGGAGACAAGACTTAGTGGTCCGACTGAGACTGGAGGAACCCCAGAAACATGACCCCCAGACTCTCTGTCAGCTCAGAACTAAAACAATTTCCGAGGCCAACTCTTCAGACAAAGATTGGATTGGACTGTGGGACATAAAATGATACTCGTGAAGAGTGTGCTTCTTAGCTCAAGTAGATACATGAGACTAAGTGGGCAACTTCTGTCTGGAGGTGAGATGAGGAGGCAGAGAGGGTTAGGAGCTGGTTGAATGGACATGGGAAATCCGAGGTAGAAAGGAAGGGTGTACAGTCACAGTAGAGGGAGAGCAATAAGTGTCACATAACAATGTATGTATAAATTTTTGTATAAGAGACTAACCTAAAAAGTAAACTTTCACTTAAACTGCAATAATCAACAAAAAAAGGAAAAAAAAAAAAAAAAAAGAAATGCTGCCAGCCTCCTAGAGACTTCCAGTGTAAGAGACAAAAATTCATGTATAATCAACAGGTGCTATGACAGAAAGATGAATAAGGAATAGGGAAGGCGGAGTAGAATGGACAGCTGATTCTTCCTCTTATATTTAAAGTTAAAAATATTCCAGAATTATACAAACTCTTTCCAGTCTTTTTCTCATAACTATTGATTAATCATATATTTTATTTATTAATTCAACTTTTTTTCCTAAGCATCTACTACATGCCAGCTTTATTATAGGTTCTGTGGATACAATAATGAAGACGACAAACTAATTCGCTAGCTTAAATTCTAGTGAAGGAAATAGATAACAAGTAAGTAAAAAGATATGTGTATAGTAGAATGTCAAATCATAATAAGTACTATGAAGAATAAGGTAGATGAAGAGTAATCTGTGCCCAGAAGAGGCCTCTCTGAGAAGGTGACATTTCAGTGGAGGCCTGGATAAAGTAAGGTAGAGAGCTAGGTGATGGTCCAAAGGAAAAGTTTTCCTGGGACAGGAGGAACAATAGTAGAATTTCTGAGATGGGAATGATGGTGGCATTTTGAGGATTATGGAGAAACCCTGAATATACACAGCAGAGCTTCTAAACTGGCTACAATGGAAGTATTTATACTAAGGAAATTGGCAAATTATTCACATCAGGACTTCCCCTAGTCTGGATGACATTCAAGAAATATCCTGTTCGGGCAGTGCTACACATCCAGAGAAAGAGTCTATTTTTCAAGTGTTGGAAACCACCTTTGTTCCACAGAAGACCTCCAATGGATATGAGGGTCACAGCTCTATAACCACAATGTCTGCCTGGACACTTCTAAAGCGAAAGGAAGGTAGTCTAGCCATTTTGTTATAGGTTTTTAGATGGCCTTTATTAATATAGGAGGTCCTTGATCATTTTTATCAATGTGGAACACCAGTTTGCCTTCTTTACTTCCTGTTTTATGGGGTGGATCAGATGACTCCACATGCAAATGCTGAGTATAAGATACACTGGCCTACGCTAAGAGAGGAGTACGAAGATGTTGAAGAGGGATGGAGAAATCATTTAATAGATTACAAATACTAAGAAGCGTTCCTAAAGAGAATGTAAGTCAGTAATATGCAATGTGAGATTCAAAAACTAAACACAAGGATGAGCCTCAGGCACAGCAGGGGACACACACACACACACATTCAGAAATCCCTATACTTATAAATCTTCATAATTCTGTGGGACAGTCTCCTCCCCTCTGCCTAAAATCCCTGGACTCTGCAATTGCCACTCAAGAGACTGAAACAATTATATGGGATACTTAATTAAACGTTTATACTTTCAATGAATGGCAGATTTACCTTCCTTTTTCCCCTTTTTGTTAGAGGCAGCCCAGAGATAAAACCTTCAAGTTATGAGTAATTATATCCCGGTGAGAAAAGTGATGGAGTGCTACACTCACAAGGACTTATGAAGCCCTGAAAATGTGGAGACAACACCTAAGACTTTTTTTTATTTTTATTTTCCCCAACACTAACCATTTCCCAGCTTGTTCCCAGAGGGAGATAAACAGAGCACACCTGCATTTTAATGGGAATACACAGGACTGGCTCATTCACTTTTTTACTTCAATGGCTTCATATTCTGCAAACCAGTGGGATACAGTGAAAAGTGGATGTGTCATGGAAAGCTACAAGGAAGGGAATTTTTTTTCTGGTACAGAATAAAAAGGACCATAATATTTTGTGATAGGACCTCTTAGAGGCTTAGAGTTCTCCTTCAGATGATTCTGGGGAAGTGGGAAGCACTCTTAGACATCTTTTGAGGCTCATGCTAAGTCAGATGTCCTCCTAGCTTGAACATCTGCAGTGGAGAAAAACACAAGGACCAAGAACCACTGGCATTCCTGAAGGCAGTGTCGGTCCTAACCTTAATATGGGTTAAGGCTAATATTTAATATTGTCTAAGGCTAGAACAGGGAGGGTGAGTTAGTGGGCAGCCTCAAATTTAACTTTCTAAGATAGGTAGTTTCATCTGGGCTCCATGGATACTTAACACTTGGGTTCTCAAACTTTAGTGTGTATAATAATCACCTGTAATGCTTGCTACAAATTTAATCCCTACCTCCATGATCAGAGACTGTTTTGATAGGTCTGGGATGAGAATCAGGAATCTGCATTTTAATATGCACCCAAAAACATTCTGATGAGGTGGTCTGAGATCCATGCATTGAGAAACACAGTCTTAAGTGGTCTACAGATGGGGGTAAAGAAGTTTATGAAGGCTTGATATTGAATGGAATACTGTGTGAGTTCTTCTTTGGTGAGTTCTTGGGATTCTTAATTGTGTGTGTATCCCAGAAAGGACCTTGGATGGGCAGGATGATTTTAATCAGCTTCACTGAGTCCAGGATCAACTCAGAAGCTTGGCTGTAACTCATTTCTTCTGCTGGACTGGTTTCCGGGTTAAGCTCCTCTGTCCTTAATCTGGCTTTCTGTGATGCTCCCTTACCCCAACATTCCTACGTGATATTCCTGCAATTAGCCAATGACTTGTTTCAGGGTCTTTAAGGGACCTATAAAGCCATAGTTTGTTTGTTTGTTTTATTCCATTCTATGAAAATTTTTCATGATTAGTGAAAGATAAATGTTAAAAATGTCCAGATAACAAGTCTGGATACTGTTCAACCTTATCTTGATTATTGGGTTCAAGGATCAGATTTAACTCCTGCTTTACTTAGATAAACCTCATTAACTTTATGTGTGATCACTAGTAAATTACTTAATAACCAAAGGCCTCAGTTTCTTCATCTATAAAACAGGGACAGAAATCTGTCTAAATTACAAAATTATTGTGTGGAAAAATGAGACAACAGACATGAACTAACTTTAAAAAATAGCGTAAAATATTCTATGAGAGTAAGGTATTGTCATAACTAAAATATTAGTGTGCTTTTTGTGGCTAGATAATTGTTCAGTGTGAGAGAATAGATGTCATTGTACTGGATTTTAATACGATAACTCATGAGCCAAGCCAGGGCTTGAAACAGAGGTTTTCTGATTGCTCCTATAAGTGAGAGGTGGCTTGAGAATTACCTCTCGCTGTGGTGGTGACATGTTGTTATTATCAGTTGCTGTTGAGTTGACTTCAACTCATGGCCATCTTATGCATAGAAGAACAAAATGTTGCCTGCTCCTGTACCATCTTCATGATCATTGTGTATTTGAGTATATTGCTGTGGCTACTGTGTCAATCTATCTCATTTTCTAGCAAATGATTTTTCCTGATGATTTGTCCAAAGTAAGTGAGTCAAAGTCTTGCCATTTTCTCTTCTGACGAGCATTCTACTTGTATTTCTTTAAGACTGATTTGTTCATTCTTCTGACAGTCCATGGTATATTCAATATTCTTTGCCAACACCACAGTTTAAATGCATCAATTCTTCTTCTGTCTTCCCTTTTCCCTCCCCAACTTTCACATGCATATGAAGTGATTGAAAAGACCATGGATTGGGTCAGGCACACCTTAATTATCAAGGTGACATCTTGACTTTTTAATGGTGGTGACATAGAAGTAAACATAAGAGGCAGAAGGAAGTGAAACAAAGGCAGGTCTATGAGGAAATAGAACATGAGTTCTAAACCCTAGCACTCCATCCATTTCTTCTTCTTTTTTTTGTATTACTTGCCTTTCTGCCCAATCATCCTCATGATCTATTTGCACTCAATTGCTTCCTAAATTTCTCCACCTTCTCCAGTAAATCTTTCCTTCCTTTTCTTTCTCTCTGCCTGAGTCTTTTACTTTCCTATTTTCACTCTCTTTCCCTTTATCTCCCCATATAGTGAGGGAATGGAATTAAAGACAATGAGTCGGAGGATGTAAAATCCCATACAAATATTACCAATAAATGACAAATGGAAAGATGGAAAACTACAGAAGAAAATTAGGTGAATGAGTCAGCAAATATAGATAAATGGAGAGAGTCCCTACCCACCACAAGTAGACTCTGCTGCAACTTTGGTGATGGTCAGTGCTGTGCTTCTCTCCTCTGGTTTCCAGCAGGTTTCATTAGGAAATAATTAGGATATTAGAATAAATGATTACTTAGGACCTTTTAGGAGCTCTGCTGGCTTAGTGGTTAAGAGCTTGTTTCCTAACCAAAAGGTCAGCAGTTTGAATCCACCATCCACTCTCTGTAAACCCTATGGGGCAGTTCTGCTCTGTACTATAGGGTGGCTATGATAGGGTGGCTATGAGATGAAATTGACTTAGCGACAATGTGTCTGGGTTTTTTGTTTGTTTGTTTGTTTGAACGATCTTTTCTGTTTTGAAAGACTGGCTAATGAGCAGGGAGCTGTAAATGCATGACAACACCAGAGACTACATTTCCAGTCTAATTTTCATTACCTGGCAAATGCAATTCTATTACACTAGTATTGGAGGTGCTTCAACTACAACTTAATTAGATAACTTTTGCAGTAATATGCCAACCACTGCACTGTGACAGAATAACCCCTGGTAGATAGTTTCTTCTGCAATTAAAAATGAGAATGAGGATGATGTTAATATTCTTTCTTTCTTAATGCTTTACTTACACACACATGAACTCACTAAGTTCTCAATAAAATCATGAGATACAGGCATTATTTCCACATGTCAGAAATGAGATTGCTGAGCTTGCAATTATTTGATTTGTTCAAGGTTAACTGGAGGCTCCAAGGCAGTCTGCTATCTCCCACAACAGAGGGTGAATAAATTCCTGGATTGTCTCAACTCCTTCTGTGTTGTTTGGGCAACCAGAATATTTGAATTTGGGAAGTTTACTCCTCAAAGTTGCCTTCTGTGGAGTTATTTGTCACAACAGAAATGACTCAGAAGGCTTGAAATCAGGTAGAGAAGAAGCTCATAAAGTTCTTTTCTTGTTTTTGGGAAATTAGTGCATCATTTGTCTTAGAATGTGGTCATTTCTAAAATTTAAATGAAATCTCCCTGGTATTAGTTTCCTGGGACTGTCATGACAAAATACCACAAAACAGGTTGCTTTAAACAACAATTTATTTTCTTGGTTCTGGAGGCTGGGAGTCTGAGATCTATGTGTCCACCATGCTGATTCTTTCCAAGGCTTTGAGGGACAATCTGTTCCATGTCTCTCTCTCCTAGCTTCTGGTAGCTCCATGCATTCCTTGGCTTGCAGCTACAGCGTTATATGGCATCCTCCCTCTGTCTCTCTGTGTCTCTTCTCCTCTTTTATAAAAGCTCAGAGGGGACATGTACCCACTCTTCTCTGGTATGACCTCACGTTAACTTAACTGATAACATCTTCAAAGACCCTATATTCAAACAGAGTCACATTCACAGGTACTGGGGTTAGGACTTCAACATATCTTCTTGGGAAATACAATTCAATCTGTAATACTCCTTGTCTTAATGACTTGGTAACGTTATAAAAATTAGGTATATTTACAAAAAAAAAATTAAATGCTTAATATAATCCAGACAGTGTGCTAGACAATGGTTGATCCCCTCTTACAACAATATACCTCATCCTGTGATTAGAACTAGCTCAAATTCATGTTAAATACAGAAGCTAGAGAAGACCAGAAATAATGTACAATAATAACGTGCAAAAATAGACCTAAGCCTTCCCACTCTTCTTCCCAAACTACCCAACTAAATAAAATAATAATTATAATGAAAGAATATAAAATCTTGAAAGCAAAACATTAACACCCCGTCTAAAACAACAAATTAACAACTATAATGCTCCCTGGGAATTGAATTAAATACCACACTATTACTGGCTTGGGTTCAGCCCCACATCCACTCTTTTAGTGGTACCGTTTCTCCTTTCACAGCTAAGTCATGCTGAGCTTCCAACAGAAACCGGACAATTGTTTGTAGATGCATTCAAACTGCAGTTGGAACTGGCCTTTCCTAAAACTAACCAGTTTGTTAAATCAAGCCCCCTCATACAGGAGAGAAAGAAATCAGAGTAAGAAATAGGTGACACTGGGAAGAAGCAGGGGAAGTGAGAGAAATAAGGAGAGAGAAGTGGTGGTGTCAGGAAATAGAGACAAGATCTTTTTGCCTATGCCAGGATATATCAAGCTGAACATGGCCAAATGCACTTAGCTACCACGTGAGACCCTAGACAGAAATGGAGAAAGGAGTCTAGGAAGAATGTAGGCAGTGGGAGAGACATGCAGAGAAAGCCACTTTTATTTTTCAGCTTCTCTGGACCTTAGCTGCTACACTCCCAAAGGAATGAAACTACAGGAATGATGTGGGGAATCCTTATGCTCAGATAAATCATTGCTCAAGATTCAGGTAAGGCATCTTACAAAAAGGGGTTTATACAGATGACCAGAGACAATTAAAGTTCTTGGCATTACAGTAGATTCTGGAGAATCATGTGCACATCTCTATGCCGGTCTGTGGCCTTATTATTCTGAAGAGCCATCCCTCACTCTCCCCTCTCTATTCTTACTCCTGCAGGCCATATTGTCTAAGATCCTTTATCCATGAGTTGAGTCAATAAGAAATACAGGCAAAGAACTAGAGGTTGGGGCCAGGGGAGAAGCCCGAGTATTTCTCTCTTATTCTCTGCTTTGGTCACAGTCTTCGGTAGCGGCTACATCTCCTCTAATAATCAACTCCTTGGCTCCTGCAAGACTGACCCCTCCCATTGTCTCTCTACCATCATCACCATCACCAGTTGCCATGGAGTTGATTTTGACGCATGGTGACCCCAAGTGGTTCAGAGTACAACTTCCCTCCATAGGATTTTCATGGCTGTGACCTTCTTTCTTCTGAGGTGCCTCTAGGTGGATTTGAACCACCAAACTTTCCTTAGTAGCCCACAGCTTAACCATTTCGATACTCAAGGAGCCTACTGTCTCTCCAGCTGAAGTTAATCCCCTGATTGCCTCAGTGCCTTCTGACTGGCATGCCAAAGATTCCAACATTTGTAGAACCAATTCTTTGAATTTATTTTTCCTTATTTAAATACTTTGACTGCATTTTGCGTTCCTGGTTGTGAACTTCATGGATAAAGCCATCTTTTCAGACTTTCGATCATTAAAATATATTTCAGTGTTTCTTATTAAATCATTTTATCCTATTAATATTGATTAATATAACACAAATATAATTAAATTAAGTAGTCAATATATACAATCCAAGTATATCTCTCAACAGTCTTTCTGAATTTTCTCCTAAATTGGTATGATAATGAATCAAATTCAGCACATGTAATGAACAACAATCACCATTGTCTGGAGCATGAAAAAGGGACAAAATAAATGAACAGAAATAAAGTTAAAATAGAACACCAGCTCATGGTACTTACTCATTTTATGTAAAGATGGATACCCAAAAATAAATGAATGGCTTCTTTTATCACTCCCAGGAAAAAGGTCTTTTTTGGGGGGGGGGGGGGAATGAGATTTTAAAATAAAGGTCTTCTAATAAAGCAATGTTTCTAAAAGTATTGTTATGATTCTTTTAATTTCAGTTGGGTCTGTTGTGATATCACGCATCTCGTTTCTTATACAGGTTACCTGCTTCCTCTCCTGTTTTTCTTTTGTCACTTTGGCAAGTGGTTTATCAATTTTGTTGATCTTTTCAAAGAATCAGCTTTTGGTATTGTTAACTCTTTCCATTGTTTTTCTGTTCTCCATTTCATTTAATTCTGCTCTAATTATTATTATTTCCTTTCTTCTGGCACCTGAGGGCTTCTTTTGCTGCTGTCTTTCTACTTGTTCCAGTTGTAGGGTCAATGTTTTGATTTTGGCGCTTTCTTCTTTTTGGATGTGTGCATTTACTGCTAGAAAGTGAACTCTGAGCACTGCTTTTGCTGTGTCCCAAAGGTTCTGGTAGGATATGTTTTCATTCTCGTTTGGTTCTATGAATTTCATTATTCCATCTTTAATTTTTTCTATAACCCAGTAGTTTTTGAGAGAGGTGTAGTTCAATTTCCATGTGTGTGATTTTTTCCTTGCTTTTTCTGTTGTTGATTTCTACTTTTATGCCTTTATGGTGAGAAAAGATGCTTTGTAATATTTCAATGCTTTGGATTTTGTTAAGGCTTGCTTATGGCCTAATATGTGGTCCATTCTGGAGAATGTTCCATGTGCATTGGAAAACAAAGTTTACTTGGCTGCTCTTGGGTGAAGTGTTGGGTATATGTCTATGAGATCAAGTTCATTGATTGTAGCACTTAGCTATTTCATGTCTTTGTTGAGCTTCTTTCTGGATGTTCTGTCCTGCACTGAAAGTGGTGTGTTGAAGCCTCCTACTACTATTGTGGAGCTGTCTATCTCTCTTTTCAGTGCTGTTAGAGTTTGTTTTATGTATTTTGGAGCCCTGTTGTTGGGTGTGTAAATATTTATTACAGTTATGTCCTCCTAGTGTATTGACCCTTTAATCATTATATAGTGCCCTTCCTTATCCTTTGTGGTGGATTTTACTTGAAAGTGTATTTTATCAGATTAATATTGCCACTCCTGCTCTTTTTTGAGTGTTGTTTGCTTGATATATTTTTGTCCATCCTTTGAGTTTTAGTTTGTTTTTGTCTTTAAGTCTAAGGTGTGTCTCTTGTAGGCAGCATATAGACGGATCGTGTTTTTTTTATCCAATCTGCCACTCTCTGTCTCTTTATTGGTGCATTTAGTCCATTTACATTCAGTGTAATTATTGATAGGTATGAGTTAGTGCTGTCATTCTGATGTCTTTTTTTGTGTGTTGTTCACAGATTCTTTGTTCCACTTAATTTTCTGTGCTGAGTCATTTTTCTTTATGTATTTTTCTTTTCTTCTTTTTCATTGTTGTTGATTTTGTATTTGCTGAGTCTTTATATTATTCTAGTTTTTTATTTTGACTTGTAGGATTGTTATTTTCCTTTGTGGTTACCTTAATATTTACTCCTATTTTTCTAAGTTTATACCAGTCTTTTATTTCTTTATATCGCCTTGACTTCCTCTCCATACAAAAAATCTATGTCTACCTTTTTTAAGTTCCTCTTTTTTGTTTTAATGTTGTCATCTTTTACATATTGACATCTGTTTCCCTATTTTTGGTGTTTGATTTACTTTGTGACTTCCTTATCTCAGTTGAAATCTGGTTGCTCTGTCCTGTGTTCTAATCTTAGGTTGTTATCTGATGTTACTAATTTTCTAACTGGAGGACTCCCTTTAGTATTCCTTGTAATTTTTGTTTGGTTTTTGCAAATTCCCTAAACTTCTGTTTATCTAGAAATGGCCTAATTTTGCCATCATATTTGAGAGACAGTTTTGCTGGATATATACTTCTTGACTGGCAGTTTTTTTTTTCTTCAAGGCTTTATATATATCATCCCATTGCCTTCTTGCCTGCATGGTTTCTGCTGAGTAGTCCGAGCTTATTTTTATTGACTCTCCTTTGTAGATGACTTTTCGTTTCTTCCTAACTGCTCTTAAAACTCTGTCTTTATCTTTGGTTTTGCAAGTTTGATTATAATACGTCTTGGTTTCTTTCTTTTGGGATCTTCCTTATGTGGCATTTGATGAACATCTTGGATAGCTATCTTGTCATCTTTCACCATATCAGGGAAGCTTTCTGCCAAAAAATCTTCAACAATTCTCTCTGTATTTTCTGTTATCACCTCCTCTTCCTATACTCCAATCCCTCATAAGTTATTCCTCTTGATAGAGTCGCACATAATTCTTAGGGTTTCTTCATTTTTTAAATCCTTTTATCTGATTTTTCCTGAAATAAGTTGGTGTCAAGTGCTTTATCTTCAATCTCACTAATTCTGACTTCCATTGCCTCAGTTCTGCTCCTATGACTTTCTGTGGAGTTGTCTAATTCTGAAATTTTATTGTTAATCTTCTGGATTTCTGATTGTTGTCTCTCTATGGATTCTCACAGCCTGTTAAATTTGTCGTTATGCTCTTCTCTAATCTTTTAAATTTCCTCTATTGCGTGTTCTCCTTTTTGCTTAATTTCCTTCCTAATTTCTTGAAGAGTTCTGTATATTAATCTTTTGTATTCTGCCTCCAGTAATTCCAAGAAATTTTCCTCCTTTGGAAAATTTCTAAATATTTTATTTTGGGAGCTTGCTGAAGCCATCATGGATTGCCTCATTATGTGATTTGATATTGACCATTGTCTCCAAGCCATCAACAAGTTATTATATTTATTTATTTTATGTTTGCTTACTGTGTCCTAGCTTCTTGTTTTGTTTTGATATGCCCAAATAGGCTGCTCATATGAGCTAGTTTGATTATTGGCACCTTTGAAACTCTAATGTCCTGTCACCAGGTGGTTAGATCTGTCACTAGGTATGTGAGCACAGGAGTCCGCCCATTCCTCCTGTATGGATTCAGCTCAGGTGCCCAAGTAGACAGCCACCAAGTATGTAGTGTAGGCTCTCACTTACAGTCCTAGACAGGTGGGGGTGATTGGTGTAGGCACAGGCATCTGGCTGCAGCAAGGGGACACACTCTGAACAAGGCTGGGGGCCGACGGCCACCCCCGAGTGTCCAGGAGGAAGGTGTGTCCCTGTTCCTTAGAGCACATAGGTGGATGGGTTTTGCAGCCAGACTATGAGCACCTAATGCTGTTGGCTATAAAGACTGTGGGGCACCTCTTATTCATGGGCCTCTCTCACTGGTGGCTAGGTGGTGTGGGTGCAACCACCAGTCCTCAGGCTCCTGATGTGGGTAGGCGAAGACCCTGCTTAATGGGCAGAGCAGTGTCAAACGTCAAGTACCTGCCACTTCACAGCTGAAACAGTTGAAATTAGAGTTCTGGTATATACCCTGTTGTACTGCGGTAATGAAGGCCTGCACTGTTGAGATGGGCCCACACAAGTCTATGCAGGGGGAAAGGCACTCAAAGTCTGTGGATCCCTTATGCCTGTGCTTAGGCAATGAGTTGTGCCTACCCTGGGTTCCTGGGTTAGAGGAGCTGGCAGTTTATTTTTTCCCGTTTTGTTATTTGTTCAGTCTCTGACACCAGGAGAATGGCTCCGGGAGCTTGATGGATCCTACTTCTGGCCTAGGGGACTCGGCAATTGCTGAAGCTGGTCCGGGACCCAGGGCAGAGCAGGGAGCGGGGAGATAAATGGGAAAGAGGTTTTTTCCGAAGGTGGGTGTTTTTGATCCGCACCATAAGCTGTACGCAAGTTCTTATCTTTCACCGATGACGGCTACTTGTCACTGGTTCTGGGTAGCCATGTAGACTCTCTGGTGCTGGGTACCTCCCAGTGCAGAAAACATGCCTCCCGAGCTCCGCCGCTTGCCTGCCTCACCCCTCGCCTGCCTCACTGGCCTGAAGGGCTCAGGCTCTTGCGGGGTCAGGTCTCACAACGCCTCACTGCTTCCAAATTGTCTGTTCCTCCCCCTGCCACTCAGTCCGGTTCCTCAACTCTGCCTTTGATGTTCAAGGTTCCCTGACTGCCATATATAATTGAATCACTTGTTTTTCGGGTCTTTGTCGTAAGAGGGTCCACCGGAAGGGTCTGACTACTTGGCTATAATGGCCCGCCTCCTCACTTGTTGATTTTTATGTACATTTAATTTGGAGAACTATTGCTGTCATGGATTGAACTGTGTCCCCCAAAAATATGTATATCAATTTGGCTAGGCCATGATTCTGAGTACCGTGTGATTTTCCACCATTTTGTCATCTGATGTAATTTCCCTATGTATTGTAAATCCTATCTTTATGATGTTAATGAGATGGGATTAGTGGCACTTATGTTAATGATGCAGTACTCAATCTACAGGATTGGATTTTGTTTTAAGCCAGTCTCTTTTGAGATGTAAAAGAGAGAAGCAAGCAGAGAGATGGGGGACCTCATACAAGCAAGAAAGCAGTAACAGGAGCAGAGCATGTCCTTTGGACCCAGGATTCTTTCAAGGAGACACTCCTAGACCAAGGGTGGATGGATGAGAAGGACTTTCCTACAGAGCCGACAGAGAGAGAAAGCCTTCCCCTAGAGCTTGCACTCTGAATTTGGACTTGTAGCCTCCTAGACTGTGAGAGAACAAATTTCTCTTTGTTAAAGCCATCCACTTGTGGTATTTCTGTTATAGCAGCACTAGATGACTAAGACAATCACCCTAAAAAAGGAAAGTAAAATATCACTGGCCATTAGAAATGATTGAGCTGGGAATAATTTGGTAGTTGTAGCAAAGCCTGCATTTCAGAAATGTAAAGACAATGTTTTTTGTAGAATGGACGTAGCCAGAAGGGACAGTGTCCTTCACTTCATCTTCTCATTGACCCTCTGAAAACTGCCAGCAATCTTCAGTTATATTTTGATATGAGTGTGACAAAGACTGCAAGTAAGTACTCAAGGGAGCAAGTTTGGGTCTTTTGTCATAGTAGTGCTAGGCTTTATCTTACAGCAACTAGAATAAATCCTGGCTCTAGTAAGTCTTCTGTAAATATTTGATGATGATATTAATTGTCGTATTTATCTCTTTATCCACAGAACCAAATTAATTGTCTACCTATTAATGAGTATGTGTTGACATGAATTGAATCAACAAGAATTTCATGGAGTCCATTCATTTCAATTCAATAAAATGTACCAGTGGTCAGATGGAAACATTTCAGAATCCTGTCTCAAATAAATCATAATTGGCAACAGTTTTTATTTCTCCATAAGGTATTAACTAAGCCATCATGTTCTTTGTTTCAGGGTTTATCCTAGGCTATTTGCTGCCAGTATAACGTTGTAATTTCCACGGAAAGCATGTGGAAAGAAGAATAATTTAGGGAAAAAGGATATGTGTCAGAAATTTTTCCCTTCCAGCAATCTGCCTTATCATGTGTGGGGAAAATACAAAGCCAGTGCCTGCCCTGGCAAAACTGTCAAGGTGTAAAGTGGATCTTCCTCTGCAGTCTCACACTCTTCTCCCTTCTTTCCTTCTTTCTTTCCAGAAGCCCTCTTCTCTTTCACCCTCTATCCAGCTATTCCCTCCTTCAGGATATCACTTTCTTGTGCCCCCAAAACCCTTTCTGGACGGATCCAAGCTTCTGCCAATTAACTCCTGAAAGCCTCTGTTTCTGTGGGTTTTTCATTTCTATAGTCTCTCATTCTGTACTTCTCACCACTTCAGGACCAAGCTGTTTGCACCTTCTAAGAGGACCCGTAAACTAAAGGGGATACTAGAGACCATTCAGTGTCTCTCTTCCAAATAACTAGGGCTTTTATCAGCAGTCTCTGATAAAATGGGTTTCTCTGAACAACCATAAGACAGAGTTTTACCCACACACAGACACACACACATACCACACACCACCCTATCTGAGTTCCATTGCTACTCTTTTCTCTGTGCCCTTTGTCTTTCCAGGATGGAGTCTAGAGACAGACAAAAGTTCTGCCCAAATGCAGACTTTAGGTATGAGATTTATAACTTTGTCCTTGTCACTCTCCCTCCAAACATCTCACCTCCAATCTCACGTAGAACCAGCTGCTTCAAGATGCAGACAACATCATTTTTTTTTTTAACTACAGTGCCAGGCAATCATGGTTTACAAACTAGTTTGAAGTATACAAACTCACCTTACTCAGCTAGGTGGATAAGTTACAGCTATACAGACTCAGCATATTAAGTTAAAGATTGCTTAAAGTGTTGTGTCAACTCTTCAAAGCCTTCCCTATTTCACTTTCCAAGCAGGGCAGCAGATTTTATAGCCCAGTCATTTGGATTGTTCTTTTTTCTTGCCAGTAAACCTTTAATTTCTTATTCTAAGATGAAGCCATCATTCATTTCGGATTATTCTAAATAATGAGAGCCCTTTGATTCTTCAGAAGAACACTGGGAAACTGAGAATCAAAGGAACCGTACTTTAATTCTACAGATGTTTTCTGGGCATCTACTGAACACTGGGTGCAAGATCCAGTTCTTGTCCCCAAGAAATACAGTCTAGGGTCAATCATAAGACCCACTGTTCCTTACCACGATGCATGCTATTGATTTAAAAATATATTGAAAAGAGATGTACAGAAACATGGCATTTAAATGGGAATATGAAGGATAAATAAAATTCCGCTAGTCAGAGAAAGGGGGAAAGGTTTTGAACAAGAAAGAGCACTGTGAGAAATGGCATGGAGATACAGACCTTCATGGTTTATTCAGGCAAGTGCAAGGTAGGAATAAAAAAAAAAAAAAAAAAAAAAACAAGGAAAGATTAGGTTGAAAAAGTAAAGGTGGTGAATGAAATTACCAAAAAAATGTGTAGACTTTCTTTTGTGAGCATTTCTGTGAGATTAAATTCAGGAAGATCAGATGGGTAGCTGTTATTATTAGAAATGAGAAATGATGATGATTATGGCTGTAGGTATGAAAAGGAGAAAAAAACAAAACAAAACAGATTTCGTGTTCCTTTGGGAAGTAGAATTTCTAGAAGTTGGTGACCAATGTGCTATGTAGGCTAAAGGAAAAGAATGAGAACATCAAAATGTCTCCAGAGTTTCAAGTAATGACTGAATGAAAAAGGTTATTATTAGCTGAGATTGAGCACTCCAGCAAAATGTATTTATAAGTAGGGGTAATGATTTAGTATGCTATTTAGAGAAGGAAAGTTATAGAAATGTCCATCTGGTAGACATTTCTGTAAGAAAATTGGAGCACAGTAAAAAAAAAAAAAAATAGTGTTGAGATATACATTTGTGGGTTATCAGTATTTGTCCAGAGTTAAAACTATCGGGATTCCTGGAGCTGAGTGAGAAGAGGGCTGAGCAGGAAAGCTTGGGAAACACCAACTTTTAAGAGATGCATGGTTATTTTTTTCTTAAAACTTTAACCCTCAGCTCAATTGTCACTTCTTTCAGAATACCTTCCCTGATGTTCAATCCCACCAGTTATCTGTCCTTTCTCTCTGTCTCCAATTATACCCCATTTGCATGAGCATTACATTTAACCCACTGTCTTATATTCATTTACATTTACTTTATCTCCACTGAATTAAAGTTTCCTTAAAGGTGGAACTATGTCTTGGTCAATTTTGTGGTCCCACGAAAATCATAGTTCTTACCACAGAGTAAAAATCTATTGCATGCCCACTAGAAAACATGAATGAAAGAGTGAATAAAAACAAACAAATAAATAAATAAATGGCATGAGGGACAGTCAGACAGAGAATTATTAAACAGGTGGATAGGCTAGAAGTAGAATGAAGGCAAGACAAAGTTTTAAGAATACTAACAGTATGATGTACTATAGAGTGCTCAAGTAAAATGAGATCTTAAGTTCCGCATTAGATTAGATTATATATGTTGTCCTCAATTTGAAGACAGCATATACAATTTAAGTAGAGGCTTTTTTTTTTTTTTAAGAAAATCATTTCTGGAAGAGATTAAAATCCAGTTTTTGATGAATTTATGGAAGGGAGAAGGTGGCTGTAGCAACCATTGTCCATTCTCAGAGAAATCTAGAGAATTAAGGGAAGGTGATAGTATAGATGTTGATGTTGTGTGACAAGGATTTCTTCTTTGGAAGGTGGAAATTTGAATACACTTGGCAAATTATAAAGGCTTGCACATGAAGAAAACTGAAAAGATATACATACGGAGTCAGGAACAGGAGACAGCAATGTAATAATCAAGAATGAGAAGAAAGACAATTTATATTCTTACTGTTCATCATAACCTCACCTTCCATCATACACTCACATGCACACATCCACACAGTGCTGAATCCATACAAGGTATTCCCTAAGCAATTGCTGATCGACTGATGAGAAGTTAAACAGGTAATACTAAATGCCAGGTACGATTGTTGCTGTTGTTAGGTACTGTCAAATCAATTTTCAACTCATAGCAACCCCATGTCACAGAGTAGAACTGTCCCACAGAGTTTTCTATGCTGTAATCTTTACAGGAGCAGATTGCCAAGTATTTCTCCCACAGAGCCACTGGGTGGATTTGAATCACCAAGCTTAGCGCTTAATCAATCATTGCATTACCAGGAAGGATAGAGGGCACTATTTTCTACTGCCACTCAGACATTTCAGGAAGTATCTACCATACTTTTGGAGAGGGTATATATAGTCATATGTAGACATTTAGTCATATATTGGGACTTTAGTGAAGAATATATTAAAAATTAAATCTGGCAAGCTGTAAGAGGGTTATTATCTCTTTTTCTTTTCCAGCCATATGCTCAAGTTCAGGACAGCATCATCTGGGTATTGTTCCCTTAAGCACAGAAATGTGGAGTTTGCCATTCCCAATTAAAAGCCTGATCCATCATATTCTGCTTCCTAATGATAGCAGATTTTTTGGAGGAAGATAGGTGTGATATTCTCATCTATTGTGTAATTCAGTTCATAGAAGACAAAGCCCAGGTTTCTGGCCTTGCTTCTCTCTAGCTACAAAGAAAATCAGCCCATGACCCCAAACAGGAGACATGTAGCCCCAGTGACTTCAAATGTTATTTGTCATGAAACCGTTCTGCCCTCTTTAAAATCCTGCCAGAGGACTTGATACAGTGGCCTTCTGCAGCTGTGAATTCAACAGGTTAAAGCTACATCTTGTGCGAAGTGTTCATTTGCTCTAAATTTACCATCCACTAATGCCACAGAGTGACCCTTTGTTCTCCTATAAAGTCATGAAGAAAAAGCAACAGAAATAAGGCGCTCGGCTCAGGTAAAGCTAGCGCTACAATGTTTTCCCTTTTCTTGTTCCTTTTCCATCTGTAGGTAAATAAGCAGCCATGCTCCTGTCTGCAAAACACAGTCCAAGCTCCCACCACCTTGTCAAACTCTTCAAGGGAAACATTATTGCCTTAATTGCATAAGCCCAATTTGCATAATATGGAGCTCTGACAGCCACGAAAATAGGGATGCAAAAAGGAGATTAACAAGTGAGGTGCATGCTCAGCCAACCCTGGGCAGTTGGGAAACCAGAGCAGAGAAGAATTCATCGGATGGGTGGATTCGCTGTTTCATCTGCTCTCCGTCCCTCCCCCCAGCACCTCCTTCTCTCCATCCCACCTTCAGATTTGTTTGTTTTTCATTTGCATGCATTGGCTCCTAGCCTGTGCCCAGACTGTTAATTGCCATTCCTAGCGGAGCCTCCTTCAGGCACTGGTAAAGCTCAGGCGGCACCAACCGTACAGATTTCAAAACAGCCTTGCCTCTTTACACCAAGCTCTTCCAAACATTCAAAATGTGAACACTTTTCGGGAATGCAAGGACTGTGTTTTACTCATCTTTGTGTCTTTAGCATCTTCATAAAACTAAACTGATTTTCTCTTTAGAAGAGTCATGGACAGTCAATTTGTCTCTGTCACTCCCATAGGGACCTTCCTCTGCATGGCTGCCAAAGCTTCCCCCAC
Organism: Dugong dugon; assembly: GCA_030035585.1. NCBI lineage: Eukaryota > Metazoa > Chordata > Mammalia > Sirenia > Dugongidae > Dugong > Dugong dugon. Next base: position 6,843,922 of record CM057466.1, read on the forward strand.
CCCTAGGGCAGTAGTCTGTCATTTCTTTGGCATTTCAGTGGCTTAGCAGACATTTTAAAATGGCTTCTAATCCAGTCACCCCGCATTACTTTATAAAAGGAATATATTCCATTTACTCCAGTACTTGCCCAAGATATATAGAAACCAAATACTGTGTTTTACTGCAACTCTTCTAACCAACTGAAGCTGGTAAAGAACCTGAACTTTGAGTAATTCCCTTCCCCCAATACCCAGCCCTTTACTGGACCTAACTGAAGACTTTCCTGACCAATGAAAAACGTGACTTATATTAACCAGTTGTGGAGAGATGCTAGTTTTCCATCGTTAATTAGCATAACCACCATGATTTCCCACCTTCTATCACTTAGAAGCCACTAACATTTTCTCGTCATGGAACTACTCAGGAAGTTCTTCACTAATGTTGCCTGACAAGTTAATAACCTCCCTCCCTCCCCTGAGGTCTTTGATTTACACACTGACACTCAAAATTTGTGTTTGCCCTAATCTCCATGTCTTTATTACATATCACTTCTTCTGAGACTATCCTTGTTCCACCCATCCACATCCATTCTTTGGCTCATTCCTCCTTATAAGTATTCAATACTAGTTCCAGTAACACCTGCTCCAGAAAGCCTTCCCAATCCCCAAACTCCCATATGATGCGCTACTTTTGTCACCTGCCCTACAAACCCATACTTCTTTGCAAGTTAAACATCCAAGTCCCAGTTATTATAGCTAAGTACTGCTAAAGTTACCCAACAAGAAGACATACAGAAAGGCATTTTCTTTGTTCTTGCTGAAATATACAAACACAATTGATTTTTGTATATTGGTTGCGTATTCAACCACTTCACTTTCTTAAATTATTTTATAGGTTCAAATAGTTGATAAATCCTCTTATTTTCTGCAAATCATATTTTCTGCAAATAATGAGAGCTCTGTTTCTCCCTTTCCAATCTTTACACCTTTTCTTTCTTGTTCTTGTCTGGCTGTGGCGGCTATGAAGCTTTCATTGTGGTGCTGTGATATTGAGCATCTTTGACTCATTCCTGATTTTCAAGGCAAAGCTTAATTTTACCAGTAAGTATTTGGCGGTATTTCTTTTAGTAGATTTCCTTTATGAGGTAAGAAAGTTTCCTCAAATCTTGACATATAAAATATTTTTTTTTACTATGAATGGATGTGAGATTTTTATCAAATGTCTTTTCTCAATTGTTTTTTACATAAACACCTTCCCAAACCTCTATTTTTAGACGTATATGTATTTTTTATTTCCTTTTTCCCTGTGCATACAGCTTTGCAAAATATCTGGATATATGTGATTAATTAAGCCAGGAAAACTCAAACTGGGCTGTCTTTTGCCTGTGGTGTGGTTTCAGTGTGCATGTGTTTATATTTATGTGTGCGTGAAGGAGAAAGCATGGGGCTTTTATTCTGAAGAATTTAGAAGGATTAAGATGTGGTCCCAAGAAAAGGAAACAATGATCAACGAGCTGCCATTTAGTCCTTAGACTACGATCTCTAATTGAGTATTGGCAGATTTTGAGGATTTTGTTTTGGACCATTCACATAATAGAAAACTGTTTAAAAATAAAGAATATGCATTTGGCTTTTGTATCCCATGTTTTATTTGTGGTGTGCTGGTGGTGATGACGATCATCATCACCCTGATAATGATGATGGATTGGAAACATACTGCAGTTATACAGAACAGAAGAAGAGAGTACTTCTAATACTGTAGGAATGAATGAATTGAATGAATGAAAAGTCAGAGACAGATGATCAAAAAGCAATAACCAAGATTTTATTAACCAGACAACTCTTAACCTAGTAATCTAGGTTTACATTCTGCCAACTCAGAAATACGGGGAAGCCAAAACCTTTTAAGCATTTAAAATAAATACTGAGAATATAAAAAGAGGATGATGTTAGCTGATCCATTATTCACAGCTTAAATATGACAGTGGATAGCAATGAGCTGATTTTCTATGAATGTGGTTGATCTCTTACTAGATGTCTCTGACTACTACCTTTAAGTCCAGGACCCAAATCCATCTGGCAAAACAAAAGTAATTTGGGGTCAGAGTTTGTCTTGAAGAAAGAAGCCCATATCATTTCTTGTTTAATGAGGGGTCCACCGTGCTCCTTCCTGTCCTTATTTTCAAATGCAAATAGTGAGGAATGGGCAGGGGAGAGATCATGTCAGGAGACTCTGACCTCGTGTAAAGCTTGTATTAGTCTTCTGACTGTGCTTTCTTGCATGTAATAGAGGGGAAGGTTACACCTGGGTTCCGGTTGTGATGAAGACTATGAAAATAACGCTAAGGAAGGAAGCTTTTACTCAGTCCAGTGACACAGGATTTTATTGCTTGACAGTTTGTTGAGCAGCCATGAGGCAACTCACAGCCTAGTACTTCTGGAAAACAATGAACCATGCGCGCTGTGATATCACATAAATGGACGTTGGAAATGGGAGAATGCTTATGATCAGCCAATTGGAAAGACACACACACAGTTAAGTTATAGGTGCAAAATGACTCACGATGATGGGAAAGTTACCCTCTGAGCAAATTTTAAAGACACTAAAGGTGAAAGTTTTATTTTCATTTGTGGCAATACTGCAATATTTCCTGACAGAGATCAGAATATAACGAAAAAGACCATTTTAAACAGCATAGAGAGGAAAGTAATCGATCAATGAGTTCATGTCGACTGACATTCTTCTAATCATATTCACTTTGCAATTTCGCTTTTACCATTTACCCAATTAAAGCAGAGATTTAATTTAGAGAATTTTGTTTAGAGACGAGATAAAACTTCAAAGAAAATGCAGAAGTAAAATGAGCTTCAAAGACACCCCTCTGAGTTGATCAGATACTACGCATGTTTATTTAAGCATTTAATGACTAACTAATGATTGAAGCTTATAAAAATCATCTAAACAGGTTTGGGGGTTGCAAGTTTATGTCAGTGATAGCTCCTTGTAGAAGTCTTCTCTCAACATTAGTTGGGTGAGCGTAGCTTTATGCACACATATTGGAGAGCATGGCGCAGCAGGTGTCAGAAAACATTGCTAATCTGTCTCTTTAAGTACTGCATTCTGCTGCTTTCCTGCAGTGATGGTATATAACTCATAGGAAAATGTAAAGATTTTAAGTCTCAATAGTAAGTGAAAAATCCCAATAATACGAGTTTGCAGTATATCACATTGCAATTTGTATACTTTTAGGATATAAAATATATTTCAAGATCTGAAGCTTCATTATCCAATTCTTTTTAGTAGATTTGTGGGATATTTAAAAGCCAAGAGGATCCATACTAAAAAAAAGAGAATGTTAAAGTTTTGATAGGTCAGGGACTACAATCTTTAAACATAGGAATTCACCCTCAAAATGTTAATGGAATTTAATAACAAATTATGATTCAAAATCAAGTTGCTGGCTTTCAGAAAAGCTTATCTCAGCTAATGTGTAAATGAAGCCACACTCTGCAGGTCAGGTCCTGTTCAAACAACCGCTTACATTTCAAAATGCACTATAATGCAATCCCAGCCCAGAGCGAGAGTGTGTTGCTGACCTCCCAATAAGAATTTTTATCTTCTGCTGAAAAGCTAGGCATCAGGTTAGTGGCATAAGGCCCTGCGTTCTTCTATTTAGAATGTGAGCCCCAGCTTAATGAGTAAGCACATGGCTTTAAAAATATATGATGAAGCCAGCAGGGGAGAAGCATGACAGAGTCATCCCTAAGCAGTGAGAAGAGTAATGAGAACAGGAAAAATAGGAATCTCAACAGACTGTGACTAAATGTTTGTAAAAGTCTTAGAAGGACTGGAAGGTAATAAAATAACCAGACTCTCTAAGAAACACTAACATGAGTTTAAAAGTGATACTTTTGGTCAACTATTTATGTGTTCGCTTATCCATTGAATACATATTTATTAAGAACCCAGAACATATACAGGGAACTATAATGGATAACAAGCGGCCCTGGTGGCACAGTGGTTAAGCACTCAACTGCTAACCAAAAGGTCAGTGGTTTGAACCCACCAGCCGTTTCATGAGAAAAAGATGTAGCAGTCTGCTTCCTTAAAGATTTACAGCCTTGGAAACCCTATGCGGCTGTTCTACACTGTCCTATAGGGTCTCTACGAATAGGAATCAACTTGATGGCAATGGGTTATAATGTATAAATTGGAGGTGGACCAAAAATATAAGCAATTGTCTCTGTCTTCAAGAGGCTTATAAAATATACAACCATAAAAAGGAAAAATAAAATAAAATAAAGCTAAGAATCCCTAAGTAAGTAATTGCTGAGGGGTTGTCCTGGAAGACTGTGAGATGCTGTCAATATCCATACTCCCCTTCATCTGTAATTGAGTCTTAGCTGGGCCCCTGGCCACCTAGTAAAGTCTCTACTCCCCATGTCTCTCCAGCAGTTAAATGCAACCACAAGCTCTGGCTAAAGCAAAGTGAGTGAAGGTGTTACATGCCACTTCCTCTGCCTTGGATTCAGAGATGGAGGACACTTATTGAAGATGCGAAATGGAAGTCACTTGTTGAAAATGCGAAACGGCCCTTGTCAAGATCACCTCCTTCTGGACCATTACCTGAGAGAGAAATAAACTTCTATTTCTTTTATGCCATTGTGTTTTTTTTTTTTTTTTTTTTTCTGGTATATTTGTTACAGACCCTTAGCTTGCACCCTAACTAATCTGACTGTGAAGCAATCAAAGAGATTAGTTTAATTAGGGAAGATCCCTTGAGTTGACTTTGAGGGAGATGATGGGCATGGATTGCCTGGTGGTTGATATGTATGTGCAGTGAAACAGTGACCAGGATAAACCTTGGTAAGTGGGGATAACTGAGTTGATTAATGGCAAAAGGGGTTCAGTAAAAGAGTGGTAAACAATGAGGTTCATATAATTATAGCATCACAATCATTCAGCACTGCAAAGAGTCCAAGCAGTCATGTGGTCTATTTCTCTTCCCCATACACGACTCACTGGTAACTAACGACAACATCAATACATGGATACAGAAAGTAGCCACGCTACAGCTGCTTGAACAGGAAAGTCACTACATCGCAAAGGCACACATTCCTTTTTTATGTAGCTCTAAAATTAGAAAATAATTCCTTAGATGGATCTGAAATCCAACCAATCCGTAGTTTCCAATGAGTGGTTCAAGTTTTATCCTTGCAAGAGATAGAAAAATATGTTAAATTGGTGTCATGTCTCCCCTTTGCCTTCTCATTTCCAAAGAAATTTCCTCAGGGCTTTGAACTTGTCCCTCACCTCCCATGAGTTCCAGCTCCATTGCCACTCTGTAATGGATCTTCTCCATGTTCTTTAATTGTTGTGCCCAGAACTGAACATGCTACTGTAGGTATGCTCTGATGAGGACAAAGAAGAAAAGTGACATTCACTGCCCTTGTTCTGGGCACTGTACATCTTGTAATTTAGCCTAGGATCAAATTAGTTTATTTTTTTCTGACAGTCCTGCTTTATTACATAAAGTCAATTACTCTTGCATCATGTAGGAGGCGGCATGGCCACAGGAGAATCTAGAGGCAAAAAGACTTTTGTCATAATCTAATGCAGGAAGTGAAGTGGAAGGGAGAGATACAATAAGCTGTTTAAGAAAAATCAGCAAGAATAATAATGAATTGGATGTGAATAATTTAAAAAAAGTGACTTCACTGATTTCGCTATGAGTTTAAAACAGAAGATTCAGGAAGGAGTGTTGGGGAAAAGGTATTAGGAAAGACACTTCCCAGTTCTGTTGAAATGCTCACAGTCAGTTTCTGCTTCACTTGATGGGAAAAGTAGAGACAAAAACTACTTTGGAAATAGATCATGTTCAGATGCAAAATGGGACAGGAAGAGAAATGCTTGTTCTTGTGCAGTGTTCAGAGCCACGATGGGAGAGGAACAGATGGCTCGGTGGTTAAGATAAGCACTTCGACTGAGGCTGTTCCTATCCTAAGCTTATTCCAAACACCCAAGTATCTTGAATCTGCAATATGACATTGGAAATATCACAATCAGGAGGCTTTCAAATGAGATTTTTGGCACTTCCTGAGGCAGCTGTATTCTCCAAGGACTGTTTTAATTAAGACTCAGGAGATTAATTCTCACTGCTGGTGGCTGTTACAGAGTATAAGTCCACACCTTCACCAAACAGATAAATCCCTGCAGGTAATTGAGCCAAAACACTTTAATATCAAGTCCCAAGGATTTATGGTTGTTTTCATCACCAAGTAAGTAGAGGTCAAGGAAGTATGTTTGAAAAACAAGTGTTAACCCTCCACAAATTAAAGGCATTAACGAAAGCATTTCTATGTTATAGAAGAGAGACTGGCAGCATATTGAAAGATGTCTGCCTCAAATTCCAGTTCTTTGAACAATGGCTGACTTTGGGCAAGTTCCCTAATCCCTTTCAGCTCTAGTTTTATGATTTGTTCATAAATATATGTATTCTTGCCATCATTCTTTCCAAATTAATTAAGTGCCTACTATAGCCTGCACAGATAAACTCAAGGAGCATACAATCTAGTAGAAGAAGCTATACTGGGTTGCAGTTTTCACTTCTCTTGTTTTAAAGTGCTGCCATGTGCCAAGTACTGTGCTGCACATTTAATATATCTACTTATTTATTTCACACTAAAGCTCTATGAGGATATTAATACCTTCAATTACAAGTGAGAAAATGGAGAAACAGAGAGACTAAGCAACTCGCCTAGGTGGAAATCAGGAATTTCCGACCCTGACATCGTTGTTCCCAACATCTGTACTACTTTGCTTATACCTAAGTGCTGGAGTGAAGGACACAAGGGGGCCACGGGGAAACCTGAGGGTCTCCCACCCCAAGCTAATATCCAGGGAGGAGAAATACTTAATTCATAGAATTTTAGGGAGAGTTTTATTTCCATGGTGTTTTAAGTGATAGGACACATTCTAAAACTGGCTGCAAATGAGAAATTGCAGAATGTGTAGAGTCTTAAACTCTTTTGACATATGAAGATGCTACAGCCCTGTCATTTGTATATCTGTTTTGTGTGTATGTATGTGTGTGTGTGTATGTGTATCTTCAAGTACAAGTGAGACAGATGCAGACTAATGATAAGGATAACCTCACTTTAAGTGCTTATCTTAACAACCAAGTGGTTAAGGAAATGAGAATGGGAAGGAGTGAGAATCTTCCTTCCATGTGGAATCATCTTCCAAGAAGAGAAGGGCCTGTTAGACTCCGGGAAAGGCAGAATTATAGACCAGATTTGGGCAAAAGTAGGCACAGACTAATGATGTAATTTATCCCAGGAGCAAATAATGTGGATCAAATGTTAAAACATTTCCTGTGGAGTGCAATGGATCATAACAGGCTTTATCTAATGGGCTCTGTTTTAGAAGGTACAGAAATACTGGTTTTCTCCTGGCTGTTTGTTCCCAGCATCTACTCACCATTTTGCTGTTTAACTTAAAATACCGCTTGCTACCACTGCACTTACCTTATCCCAACTCCCACCTGCCAACAGTTTTGATTTAGGTTTGCCAAATTACCTTCCCAACGTTACAGCATCGTGATCTTCTCTGTGCCCAGCAGTACTGTGTGGAGTTCACTGATAATCTCCCACAACCAGGGGCTTCTGTCCGAAATAGGCTGCATGGCTTCCCCTTCTGTTTTCATTTTTAATACCATGTAATTTGTCTTCAGCTTTGTAACTTTATTCTGAGTGGTTTTTTTTTTTTCTTTTTCTTTTTTATTGCTAACAATTTGTGCTTCTGCCCTTAAGCCCTAGTAGGAAAATAAATGTATATATTTTAATAAAATGTCTTGCCATTTTGTCCTGTCATTAGTATATGTGTTTTTTGTGTGTGTATGTACGTGTATGTGTGTGTAAGACAAAAAGAAAAGTATAAAAAGATACTCCTAATGGAGCAAAGAACAAAAGGAAGAGAGACAATGACAAGAGTCTAAGGGAGCTGAGTTAGAACAGAAGCTAAAAGTGAGAAAATGGACAATGGAGGACAATTCGCCAGTCACAGGAAAAGAGAGTATAGGGACTTGGGACATTTTGTGTTGCCAAGCATCAGAGAAAAGGGACAGTGTTGAGACGCCAATTTCTGTTTCTTATAAAGCAACAGGATTTGTTGGGTTACGGAGCAGCCACTACGGATTCTCAGGCAACATACTTTTAGGAGTTTCAGGTTTTGTATTTATCAAACTGGAACGGAGGAATGAGATAAGGGTTTTGGGGCCACTTATCTACTACTGTAATCAAGCACAATGGATAGGAAAACAATTCTAATATAGACAGGATAAGCAGCCATTCTGTAGTCAAAAAAGCATTAAATGGGATTCAGGAAGAACGGTTCCAGCCCTGTCTCTGAGACTAAGGAAAAGGGAAACAACAAAAATAATCTGAGCATTGTTTAAAATACATAAACTACTTGTTTACATATACTGCTTTATTTAATCTTACAACTGGCCTATATAAATATTTAATTAATCCCGTTTTACAAACAAGAAAATTGATTACAGCCTAGAAAACCCTATGGGGCAGTTGTGCTTTGCTATACAGTGTCACTGTGAGTCAGAATTGACTTGATGGCACACAACAACATCACATGAGCTGGGTACTCTTTGTGGAGCTAGTCTCACCTCCTTGGCCTCACCGCCATCACTCCGGTGCTGCCGTTGGCTCCTTTCTGGGAGTAAGATCCATAAGAACGGGACTGTACAAAGCCCCTTGGCCTGAGTTCTAGTCCCAGTTCCAACACTAACAGGCTGTGTGATCTTGAGCACCTCACCTCTCTGGACATGTCTCTTCATTTGAAAAATGAGGGTGTTCTCAAAGGCCCCTTCCAGCTCTGACATCCTACTTTATGACTTCAGAAAAAAAAAAAAAAATTAGATACTGTTTTATTTCCACATTGTTGAATCCTATGAGTGACAGTTGCCTGCTATGCTGCCATGGATGAAATTACTTTTTAATAACTACTGATTTGGTGTTCATTTTTTATTTTTTAAAAGTTTCCCCTTTGGAGGATAAACACATTTTTGTATCAGCTATTGAAATGTGAGGTAGGGGGACAAAAAAAAAAAAAAAAAAAACAAGCTTATACACATAATTTTTCATTTTAGTTTGGTAGTTGCCATTTTGGTCCTGGTGTAAGGTCTCTGCAATAAGAGCTATGTTTAAGCGCTTTGTGTTGTGAACAGAAAGCATGTATTGGGGCATGGGGAGAGGAAGAGAAGAAAGGCTATGTGTGCCATTTTATGCAAACCAGAGATGAGCTCTGTGGAGGAATTTAGCATCTTCCTTGCCTGTGCTGCTCTTTTTTCTTTTAACCTTTCATCCTCTCACCCATTTTTTGAAGATCACTTAGGCTTCTGTGTTTTATCCATAAAAATCCTCTTCTCAGAACATGTAAACTAAAAAAATGGTAAACTATTCTTTAGCGCAATAAACACAATGCAAAGCAAACAAACCAAAGCAACTGTTACCACAGATTCATTTTAACATGTTTAATAGATAACAAATACTGGAGAGGTTGTGAGTAAAAGGTATATACATATAATTTGCTGACACTGTAAAAGCATACAACCCTTTGGATAAGTAATAGAAATTCCAAAATCAGAGTGGCATTCCTGGTAATACTAACCCAAGGAAGGGCAAAAATAAGTGTATTCATTCCTTCACCAAATATTTATTGACCACTTACATTATACCAGGAACTGTTTTAAGTGGAGGGAGCCCTGGTGGCGCAGTAGTTAAAGCGTCTGGCTGATAACCAAAAGGTCAGTGGTTCAAACCCACCAGCTGCTTCGTGGAAGAAAGATGTGGCAGTCTGCTGGCATAAAGATTTACAGCCTTGGAAACCCTCTGGGGTTGCTGTGAGTCTGAACTGACTCACTGGCAGTGGGTTTGGGTTTGGGTTTTAACTGGCCAAAACATAATTACAAATTTATCTATAAACCAAACCTATTGCCGTGGAATTGATTCCGACTCATAGTGACCCTATAGGACAGAGTAGAACTGCCACATAGGGTTTCCAAGGAGCGGCTGGTAGATTTGAACTGCTGAACTTTTGCTTAGCAGCCATAGCTCTTAACTACTGTGCCACCGTAATAAAAAATTGGAACTAACCGAAATTTCCAAAATTAGGAAATTGATCTAGTGTAGCAATCAAGTCATTTGAATATTATAAAGTTACTTAAAATATACTTAAAAAAAAAGTTGCTGTCAAGTTGATTCTGACTCATAGTGACCCTATAGGACAAAGTATAACTGCCCCACAGGATTTCCAAGGAGTGGCTGGTGGATTCAAACTGCTGATCTTTTGATTAGCAGCCAAGCTCTTAACCACTGTGCTACCAGGGCCCCTAAAATATATAAGAATATGAAAACTACTGAAAATGTTTAGGCTATCAAGTTAAGAAGAAAAGCAAACTACACAATGGAATGCATGATTTACATGGTATCTCAACAAAGTAAAATATGTGTTCATATTTGCATTCATATACATAATCATACCAAATATGTGTTCAAAGACTTGAAAGAAATACGAAAAAACAGAACTTAGCATTTTTATTAAAGTGGTGACAGTTGGATGATCTTTTGAAGATGCTATTTAATGTTGATATTAGAGTATACTTGACAATAACAAGGAGTCTCATCTGTAATGACACTTGGCTTGAATGTAACCGTGTTGAACTACATGGGAGGCTTATTAAGGTTCACGGTGATTCTGGTGCTACAATACGGCTACCTGCGGTCTGACGTTTTGTGTGTCCAAACTACACAGACATCTGTAGAACCTTCAGAAACTGCTGATAAACTTTCACCACTTTAATTCTTTTCTCTAAGGAGATATCTGAAAGTGGCTCCTTGGCTGATTTCATAAATTTTCATTTTCAAACTTTTCTCCTCAACTTCTTTCTAATAACTTTCTTTTAAAAAAAAAAAAAATCCTTCCTGAAGTTTCATGCCATAGTTCAACAACCTGCGGGTATGATTTTCCAGGTGCGGATGACAAATTTAGACTGTGCTCTCTGTTACTTAATGACTCAACTAGGCTTACAAGCCCAGGATCATAACCTCCCTGCCAGGCTACAGAATTACTTATTTCAAGGAACAACTATTCATGTTATCCAGCCATAATTATTTTAAACCATGCCTAGAAAATAATAAAAACAGTAATGCACACTTAATTATACCCTTCACCTGAGGATCCTCAAGCATTTTATAAGATTCCTTCACTCAGTCATTTGCATAACACATCCAAGAAACAGGTGAGCAATATTAAAATTCATACCTCTTGGGCTTTTTAAAAAAAAAAAAAAAAGTCACAGACTCATCCAGGGTCCCTTCCTTTTTTCTCATAATAACTTTTCAACCCACTAGCAGATTCCAGCTGAATCTGACAGAAGGATACAGAATCCAGAATGAGGTAACAAAATATGTATTTGGTTTAAAAAAAAAAAAAAGAAGCAGACAATTACTCATTTTTATTCCAGTGGCCATTGAGTCGATTCAGACTCATGGCAACCCATGCGTTTCAGATTAGAAATATGCTCCATAGGCTTTTCATGGTTGTGACCTTTTGGAAGCAGATTACCAGGCTTTTCTTCCAAGGCACCTCTGGGTGGGTTTGAACTTCGAACACGTTAATAATTGAGCGCTTAACCATTTGCACCACCCAGCTCTCCCAAATAGACAAAGCAGATATATTTTTCTGGGTCCAGAAATGTTCCTTTCCTTCTGAGTATCTTATCAGTGTCTGCACTTTCTAGCTCTTCGTTGATTATTCTGGTCTATAAAGAACATATAAACATGTAAACCATGATGCTACTTATGACAAAATTTATGAGGCCTGGGAAAAAGTCTGGTCAACCTTATAAAGGTCAAAAGGAAAAATGAGATTGACAACCTTATATTCCCACATGGCAGCTACAGTTTTTTAGTTCATTCTGCCTGAAAGAACACTTGTGATGTCATGTTGCTCTGTGATAATGCAGCCAACCAAGGAATGATCTTCCAAGTGACTTCCCATCTGTTTTCCTCATTATCATATATCCAGAACCTAGGACAATATGTCTTGTTTATGGTCACTATTTAGTATTAATTCTTATCTTTTAAATCCATGAAACTAGAGTGTTTTTGACTTACTGATCAGAAACGTATTTTTCCAGTTTGTAATTACAATACATTGTCCAAATGAATGGACCTTGATAAGATTCTAATTTGAACAAACCAATTGCAAAAGGCATTTGGGGGAATTTGAATACAGATTTTGCAATGCATTGAATAGTGGCCCCATAAAGATATGTTCTAATCCTAACACTTGGTACCTGTGAATATGATCTTATTTGGAAATAGAGTATTTCCAAGTGTGATTAAGTCAAGGATATTAAGACGAGATCATCTTGGATTTAGGATGGGCATCTGATATTGCTGAAGTCAGATGGATCTTGGCTGAAAGCAGAGAGCACCAGAACAATGTTTACCTGCCTGTTTTTAATTGAGTATGCAGAGACATTCGATTTTGTAGATCATAATAAATTATAGATAATATTGTGAAGAATGAGAATTACAGAACACTTAATTGTGCTCATGCGGAACCAGTACATAGACCAAAAGGCAGTCATTCAAACAGAACGATGGAATTACGGCATGGTTTAAAATTAAGAAAAGTGTGCATCAGGATTGTATCCTTTCATCATATTTATTTAATCCGTAAACTGAGCAAATAATCCGAGAGGATGTATGTCTCAATCATCTAGTGCTGCTACAACAGAAATACCAGAAGTGGATGGCTTTAACAAAGAGAAATTTATTCTCTCACAAATCTAGTAGGCTAGAAGTCTGAATTCAGGGCATCAGCTCCAGGGGAGGCTTTTTCTCTCTGTAGGCTCTGGAGGAAGGTTCTTGTCATCAATTTTTCTCTGGTCAAGGAATTTCTCAGTGCAGGAACCTTGAGTACAAAGGACGTGCTCTGCTCCTGGCATTGCTTTCTTAGTGGTATGAGGTCTCCCAAATCTCTGCTCACTTCTCTTTCCTTTTACCTCTTGTAACATAAAAGGTGGTGCAGGCCACACCCCAGAGAAACTCCCTTTACATTGGATCAGGGATGTGACCTGAGTAAGGGTGTTACATCCCGCCCTAATCCTCTTTAACATAATCCAAACATGCCTCATTAACCACAGGCAGAGATTAGGGTTTATAACACAGAAAAATTACATCAATCATGCAATAGAGGATAACCACACAATACTGGGAATCATGGCCTAACCAAGTTGACACACATTTTTGGGGGACACAATTCAATCCATAACGCCGGACTGTATGAAAAATAACACAGCATCAGGATTGGTGGAAGACTCATTAACAACCTGAGATATGCTGATGACACAACCTTGCTTGTTGAAAGCAAAGAGAATTTTTAAGCACTTACTGATGAAGATCAAAGCCTTCACTATGGATTACACCTCAACATACAGAAAACAAAAATACTCACAAGTGGGCCAATAAGCAACACTATGATAAACAGAGAAGATATCGAAGTTGTCAAGGATTTCATTTTACTTGGATCCACAATCAACGCCCATGGAATGAGCAGTCAAGAAATCAAATGATACATTACGTTGTGCAAATCTGCTGCAAGAGACTTCTTTATAGTGTTAAAAAGCAAAGATGTCACCTTAAGGACTAAGGTGGCCTGACCCAAGTCACAATATTTTCAATTGTCTCATATGCATGTGAGAACTGGACAATGAACAAGGAAGACCAAAGAAGAATTGATGCCTTTGAACTATGGTGTTGGCGAAGAATATTGAATATGTCATGAACTGCCAGAAGAACAAACAAATCTGTTTTGGAAGAAATACAGCCAGAATGCTCATTAGAAGCAAGGATGGTGAGAGTTCATCTCATGTACTTTGGATATTTTATTGAGAGGGAGCAGTCCCTGGGAAGGACATCACGCTTGATAAAGTAGAGAAGTCAGTGAAAAAGAAGAAGTCCCTCAACGAGATGGATTGACCCAGTGGCTACAACAATGGGCTCAAACATAGCAACAATTTTGAAGATGGCACAGGACTGCGCAGTGTTTCATTCTGTTGTATACAGGGTCGCTGTGAGTCGGAACGGACTTGACAGCACTTAACAACAACAAAAACCAATGACAGCTGTCCTAAGACAAGGCACAGACAGAAGAAGAGACCACTCAGAGACACAGGGGAGAAGAGCATGTGAAGACAGAGGCAGAGGTTAGAGTTATGCTGCCACAAGCCAAGGTAAGTTTGTGAGCCACCAGAAGCTAGAGGAGGCAAGGGAGGATTCTCCCCTAGAGGCTACCGAGGGATGGTGTCCTTTGACGCTTGAGTTCACACCTCTGGCCTCCAGAACGCTGAGAGAATACATTTCTGTTTTTTCAAGCCAGTGGTTTGTGGTAATTTGTTACTGCATTCTTACAAAACTAATACAGACCTTATAGTTGGTATTAAAGAATAAAGGAATTATTGTTAACTGTGTTAGATGTGATAATGATGTTAATATTCTTTTTGTATTCAACCTTTATTATTTAGAGGTAAATATGATATATTTGATTGACTTTAAAATACATCATCAAAAAATCAAAGATTTATATATGGCAGATTAACTATTGTTAAGTCAATGTATTGAATTTTTGAGTACTCGCTATACTATTCTGTTTTTTCCCTGTGTATTTGAAAACATTTAAATAAAATGCTGAAAATAAATGTTGAACTAAGCTTTCTTCTACTATGATGTTTGGTTCTATTCAACTAAAATAACAATCAGTTCTCCAAATAAACACTTAACTTTACCAAATCATCTTCCAATGTTTAAGGAAAAGCTCTAATCTCCATCATTTTCCCTTCTATGCCTGGTAACTGGCTTATTTAATGTTTTCACAAATGTGTTCCATACATCTATCTGTCTGGCTTTCAAAATCAAATTGAAAGCTCTTTAAGGTTATCTTCTCAAACCTATCTTCTTCTTAGGTTAAAATTACTGATTTGACCAGAATGAAAAATCCATAGTTTTCTCCCAAATTATCTCTAACTCTATCTGAAAACTTCATAAGCTGTTATAGAGGAGAGCATCTTCAAGCCCTGCCCTTTGCCCATCATCCTGAACTTTAGGTACTAGGCTGGTCATTCTCATGCTTCACGGTCAAGTCCCCTCCTCCGATGACAGCCTGTCTTCTCAGCTTCTGAAGATAGCTGATTGTCTATCCTGGGAGCACTAGATCAGAGTTTGACAAGTTGCCCATTTAATTCACTCCTACTAGAAGATGATCCCAACAAATGATTACTTCTTTCTGATACTCCTTGGTTCTCTCTCATCCCATTGCTGATCGTTGCTACAGGGATAGAGCAGTCCATTTGCTCTATTTGTCACGAGAAGCTGTTCTCATGATTTTCTCAAAGTAACACAGTCCTCTGGCCTATAGAAAGTATCTTTTGATCACTCTAATATCACCATGGCCCCAGTAACATAGGCCCTCCACTTGTCTAGAGTTGGTGACATTCAGTGTTGGCTATTCTTTATCCTTTTAAGGCCCACATGCTTATAGACTTCTGTATTAGTCAGTTTAATACTGCCAAGGGCTATTATTCTTTTTCTGTCTAATGCAGACATGCCACAGATTTCTTCACAGACTGCATGGATAGAATTATTATAATAGAAAGACTACCTCTTCCAACCTCCCCTGCAGTGAATTCTGAGGAAACAGGCCCCAGAAACCTGAACCCCCACCCCATACCACCACTCTGATTTGTCTTTTGCAGCCCTGCCTTCTTCCTCCCCCTGCTCTGTAACAAACTGTAAGTCAGGGATTGTTTTTAGAAGTGTGAACCCTATATGTTTTGCTGGTTCCTTCTGTCACTATCACCCGAGGAATTAAAAGAGCTCTTCTCCTTGAGAATGAGCCTTGAGTTTGACACTTCGAGTTTTTCTAAAAACAATTCCCCTTTATAGCGAGGCATCTGAATCCTCAGAGTTGCTTGTTTAGGATTCACAAAGTGAACTTCCTACATTATGAACATCGTAGAGTATAAACTATACGCATGCTTGTAAATCACACGTGTAGCTTCCCACAGAAAGGAGCCCTGGTGGTGCAGTGGTGGAGCGCTCGGCTGCTAACCAAAAAGTTGGCGGTTGGAACCCACCAGCTACTGTGTGGGAGAAAGATGCAGCAGTCTGCTTCTATAAAGATTACAGCCTTGTAAACCCTATGGGTCAGTTCTACCCTGTCATATATGTCTGCTATGAGTCGAATCGACTTGGCAGTAACAGAGTTTTGTTTTGCTTTGGTTTTGGTTTTAGCATCCCTAAAACTGCCCTTCACATAATTAGAGCATTTTCATCTTTCTGGTCCCAATTTAACCACTCCTTATAGTGGTCTTACGGGATGACCTAATCTAAGGAAAGTCTCCCTGGTATGATCTCACCATAGCACTAATCAGAAGACACGCTTATACAGCATTTGTGGGTTCACATCTACTTCACTCCCTTGGCTTCAAGCTCTATGTTCATGTTGTTCATCACCATAAACCTTGCACAGTACAAACACATACAGGTGGTTGATAAATATTTTTTTTAATGAAGGAGAGTAGCATACATTCAAAGCCCAGCTTTATCTTGCATAAATGATATTTGATATAAATTTTTCAGTCCAATCTATTGTTCTCAGAATAAGATTTTCCCCTCTTCTCTTTCTCCTTGTTTTTCTCTCTCCTCTCCCTCTTATTTCTCCCTTGTTTCCTCTTTTTTCTTTCTTCTCTGTCACCTTATTTATGAATTTTAAGGGTGACAGCTTACATATGGATGGGATATCCCCATTCATTGTCTATTAAGTAATGAACAGAGGACTTTAGTATTTTCATATTGGTTCATATTTTCATTCATATGTTGCTTCATATTTTACAGTGTCATAATTTTTAACCATACAATTTTACCTACTATTCCAACACTATGATTTCAAAAGTCTTGACAAAATTCAATCAGACTGATATTGGTCCAAAGGAGACTACAGATAAAGCATTCCATATTCTATTAATGCATATTAATCATATACTGGGCTCTAGCTACCTAAACACACTGATATGTGTTTGTGCAGGGTGATCACAGGCCTTTTTTTCTTTTTTGTAAAGGTAGTGTAAGCCAGGCCCCTAATGGCAAAATTTGGGGTATACAAGACTAACAGATGCTGTCCCCTAAAGGGAGAGAACATTCCAGTCAGTTTCTCTAACCCTAATTTTATATATATATATCTTATTGTGTATGGCCATAGTTTTTCCTACAGGCACTAAAACTCTTCTTGAAGAGGTTGCAAAGCATTAGAGAGAAGACTTTCCTTCCTAAAGCCTCCTGCGATAGGCACTTGATGATGAATCAATGTTGCCAAGAACATTAATCGTTCCTAAAGAACGCATGATGTCGAAAACATAGCCCTAAATGTACAGTGTCCTCACTAGTGTGGTTAGCATAGTTACAGCTCATGCTCAGGAATCAGACAGATCTAGACGTGGGTTCCGGTTTTACACCTACTAATCATGTCATCTTGGTAGAGGTCTTAACTTCCTTACATGTAAAATTAGAGCAATAACAGTGTTTATCTGATAGGGCTGATGTGATGATTAACACGGTCTGAAAATTGTTTGGACCACGGCAGTGGTAAGTACCCAGAGCAAGCGCTCGCTAAATGCTACTTGTTACAATCCTATTACTCTCATCACCATTGCTGTGTTGTGGTGGTGGTAGTGGCTTTGTTGTTACATGTGAAAATAATCTGGCAAAATAAGGGAGGCAAATTCTGAGTGCTGCCGTATGAAAATATATTGAAGAAATCCAACGTGGGTATCATCAAAAAACTGGTTTGGACTCTTAAAGAGAGATTAGCATGAATCCCCCCTTTCCTCATGAAGGAAGCTGAAGGCATCAGGGGAAGTGGAAGACCTATTCAATGTTTCATCAAGTATTTCCTACAGGCACTTTCAAATGATAACTTGAGGAACTTCCTAGCAAATATCAGCTCTATCATATTGCTCTACAAATCAATGAACCTATCTGCATTTAAAAAAGTAGTAAAAATCTTTCACAAATTTGAATCCAAATAATTGTCATGTTTTATAAAAACTGGAATAAATTCAGCTATTAATTTTATTTGTTTATTTATATTACGGCTCATAAGCTTTTACTTGAAAATTTCACAAAACAAAGGACACCAGAATTTTCTTGAAAGTGTTTACTTCAGAGGGAATTACAATTTTAGTCTAACAAATGAAGATATTCAGAGAAACATGAAGAGAAACACTTGCCTTTCTCTCACATTTTTCAAATAAGAACACATGGTTCATTTACTCACTTAAGGAAAACAAAAGGAAATACGGAAGTCATAACATACTCTCAGAGTAATTGATCTAAATTCAGATCAATGTAAAAACCACAGAGCTAATATTAGCTGGAAATTATTGGCATATTTTAAGTTTTGATAGGCTAGAGACAAATTTGCTATACGGATATCACTAAGTTGCAGTCCTAGAGAGCAATACCAAACCAAAACCAAACTCATTGCCTTCGAGTCGACTCTGACTCATAGCAACCCTATAGGACAGAGTTGAACGACCCCATAGGGTTTCCAAGGAGCAGCTGGTGGATTTGAACGGCTGGCGTTTTGGTTAGCAGCGGAACTGTTAACCACTGTGCCACCAGGGCTCCAAGGAGCAACGACTACAGGCAATTGCCAATATACAAAATACATATTGCAAAATTTCTTTTATAATTCAGTTTTCTGTAGCTGGCAACACACTTGCCATTTACTTTATGGTTAAGTTTATAGATAAGATTACAAATACTACTTTTACATAAAATCACTATATTTTACATGTACAAATGGAAAGTAATATACACTGTTTGAATAATAAAAATTTAACTCTAAGGTGAAATTAAAAACAACAGCAAAAACATTATTTTGCATTTAATTAGAATCTCATACATTAGGAAAAACATGGGAAAACTAAAACATGAGAAGATGTGAAGTCTTCAGAGGTGATTAGGTCAGATTCTCTTTTTGCCTAAATACTTTCAGATTGTACAGGTGGTACAGGTATGTCTTCAGAGCATACTTATATATTATCAGCAATCAACTACCAAATGGAATGGAGAAAGAGAAGAGGGTAACTGATAGGTACCAGTACAAGTTGCTGTAGCGTTGATCCTGACTAATGGTGACCCCATGTACGTCAGGGTAGAATTCTGCTCCATAGGGTTTTCAAGGGCTGACTTTTCAGAAGTAGATCACCAAGCCTTTCTTCCCGGGTGACTGAGGGTGAACTCGAACCTCTAACTTTTCGGCTGGCAGCTGAGTGTGTTAACTGTTTCTACCACCAGGACTCCAACTGATAGGTGGTGTTGTTGTTAGTTGCCATTGAGTCAGCTCCAAATCATGAAAATTTACATACAACAGGATGAAACATTGCCTGGTCCTGTGCCATCCTCACAATCTTTGGTATATTTGAGCCCATTATTGCAGCCACTATGTCAATCCATCTCATGGAGGGTTTCCTCATTTTCACTGACCTCCTACTTAACAAACATTATGTCCTTTCCTGGCAATTGGTCTTTCTTGATGTCCAAAGTCTTGCCATCCTTGCTTCTAAGAAGCATTCTGGCTGTATTTCCTCCAAGACTGATTCGTTTGTTCTGGCAGTCCAGGGTATATTCAATGCTCTTTGCTAACACCACAATTAAAAGTGTCTATTCTTTGATGTTCCTTTTTCTTTCTTCAGCTTTCACATGCATATGAGGTAATGGAAAAGACCAGGCTTGGATCAGACACACTTTAGTCATCATTGTGACGTTTTTGCTTTCTAACACTTTGTTGTTATTGTTGTGTTCCATTTAGTCGATTCTGACTCATAGCAACCCCATATGACAGAGTAGAACTGCCTCACAGGACTTCCTAGGCCGTGAATCTTTAAGGAAGCAGATCTCTGTCTTTACTGCTGCAGAGCTGCTGGTGTGTTTGAACCAGCGACGTTTCAGTTAGCAGCTTAAACACTGCAACACCAGGGCTCCTTTTTAACACTTTAAAGTGGCCTTTTGCAAGAGATTTACCCAATGTAATGTGTCATTTGGTCATTTGATTTCTTAACTGTTACTTCAATAGATATTGATTGTTGATCCAAGTAGTATGAAATTCTTGGCAATTTCAATTCCTTTGCCAGTTATCATGATGTTGCTTATTAGTTCAGTTGTGAGGACTTTTATTTTTATCACATTCAGGTGTAATCCATATCGAAGGCTGTAATCTTTGACCTTTATTAATAAGTGCATCAAGTCGCTTTACTTTTGGCAAGCAAGGTTGTGTCATCTGCATATTGCAGGTTGTTAATGAGTCTTCCTCCAATCCTGATGCCTCCTTCTTCATATAGTCCAGCTTCTCTATTTATTCAGCATACAGATTGAATAAATAACATGAAAGAATACAACCCTGTGGCACACATTTTCCATTTTAAACCACTCAGTACCCCCGTGTTCTGTTCAAACGACTGCCTCTTGATCCATGTACAGATTCCACATGAGCACAATGAAGTGTTCTGGAAGTTCCATTCTTCAGAATGTTATCCATAATTTTTTATGATCTACATAGCTGAATGTCTTATAGTCAACAAAAGACAGGTAAACATCTTTCTGGTTTTCTCTGCATTCAGCCAAGATCCATCTCATAACTGATAGGTAGCTGAACAGAATTAGAAGGTGATAGGGGTGAGGTGGAGGAGGAAGACTTTAAAAACAAGATGTAGACATGTTTGGGAGCAAAGGACAATGCTAGGAGGAAATTACTGAACTGTATGCATAAAAAGATAACAGGTGCAGTGTTGTGTATAATCTTCTGGCAGTAGAACAAAGGTAGGGCTGCCAGAAATGCAGGCATATTTGTTCTATGTGCTGTCTATGGAGTGTCAGGCATGTTTGCTCATGACACTTTGGATGACCAACAAACAGTGCTCACAAGTTGTGAGGAGACAGACACTTGGGCAGAGGAAGGCTCTGTTGTGATTTACTTACTATATTTCAAGTCTTTAGGTAGAACACTTTTGTTTGTATTTGTTAGATTAATATGAAAGCCTTCTAACTTCAGAACCACTCAACATTGTCCAGTCCTCTCTAACCATATATTAGGTATTGGGTTTTAGCTTTTAGCACATCATAAAACCCAAATCAATCCAAACCCAATGCTGTCAAGTTGATTCCAAGTCATGGTGATCCCACGTGCTACAGAGTAGAACTGTTCCATAGGGTTTGCTTGGCTGCAGTCTCTACGAGAGCAGATCACCAGACTTTTCTTCCACAGTATCACTGGCTGGGATTGAACTGCTAATCTTTTGGTTAGTAGTCAAGCATGAAATGTTTTTTAAGCATAAACTCAGGGGTTCTTTGCTTAATTAGTATAGCAAAAACTAAATGGATGGGTAGAAAGAAGTACGTTTGACCTTATATTCATACATATTGTAAGTGCTATGCTACTGCAGCTATTTCCAAATATATCAAAACCTGTTTGATTTTTTTTAGTTCCCATCTGACACCAGACCCAGCGAGAAGTCACGAGAGACTCTGCATGAATAACTTTTTCCCTATAATGCAATAGTTCTGTCCCTAGTCCATAGGCTATGTCAGCTTCAGTTAAACAGTGGCTCAATCAGTGTGAAGACGGCCTTCATATTGTTACTATAGAAAGGTTTCTCCTTTGTGACTAAACTTTTTGCAGCTGTTGAGATGTTCACCAGTTGCTGCCTCAGCTCCTTGGAACACACTCGGCTTTCGTGCGCTGATGCATTTACTGTACTAGTAATTAATGCCGTTAGCTTTGTAATTAAAAAAAAAAAAAAAAAAAAAAAAACTTTTTGCCTTTATACTCAGGGTGATAATGCTGCAAGTAAAAATTAATTAAAATGAGATGAATTGCCTTCAGCAAAACAAAACGGAACAAGAAAGGGAGGGGTAAAGGGAGGAAGAACCCGAAGAAGAGTTTGTAGCCTTAGTAATGAAGTGAACTGAGGAGGTGGGTTTGAAATACTCTCTTGACTCTTTTTTTCTTTGTGTTAGAGTCTGGGTTAATGGTGCCAAAAACTATTAGTTGGTGAGGCAATACAAAAAAGTTACTCAAATTGGCTACCGGTCACTATGAAGACCACAAACATGGACGCCCATGTTTGTTCAAGCCCCCACCCCCGCTTCAATTTTCCCCTACCAGGCTGTTTGAAGTAATGGGCTGTGAAATTGGCTTTTATATTATTATTAATTAGATGTGATGCTTGATTTTTTTTTTTTTTTTTTTTTACACTTGATGTAGTGAACAGGTCTTGGGACAAAATCTTGACAAGTTCAACCACTGATTATAACACCTTGATTGAGACCATCTGACTTCTTCCCATCCCAAAACACAGGCTTGGTGAGATCCAAGCTCTTCATCTGCCACTATCCCAGGAAGCTGATGTTTCAGAATTTAGCCTCCAACTTCTGTCTGAGGGGTGTTGCGTGTTTTTAATTAGCAGACTGCAATAGTGTCCTGAATTTCATAATGGAACAGCAGTCAATTAATCAGTAAACATGTGCTTAATGAAATGCTCCTGTATACCTTAGGACCATGTCAGGTATTTCAGGGGATAGAAAAACAATGAAAAATATCACTTTTGTCTTCAAAGAACTGCTACACTAACTAGAAAAAACAAAGCTAAATTGCCTACTTAGAAGGAGGTGACTCCGGGCTACAGGCTGTGATGTGGAGTGAAATGAGAGTTCTGTTGAAGAGGACGGCCACTCTGGGCTGCAGACATCAGTCATGACTTCATGGAGAGAAGGAACCAAACAAAAGGGACAGATAAAAGGACACAGTTCAGGAGAAACCATTTTTCACCCTAGCTCAGATATATAATCTCTAAATATCCCAGTTAGCAGTCTGGGGTGGGTGAACGTGGAGTTTCTCCAGCCTCCAGGAGGCCCCTTGTGCACTCTGACTAATAAGATGCGGAAGTCTTCTTTGGTTCTTTCTGGTGTTCTACACATTGTCACCCCTGGGAAATTCTATCCTGTTAAGTCTTATACCTCTGATAGGCTTTCTGGACATTTCCAACCAGAAACATTCCCACAGCTTTAAGTGGAAATCCTTATATGTTTCCTCTTTTAAAGTCAAGGCTCTAGTCTTCACGTGGGAGCTACGCACATGTAGAGGAACACTCGTGGAGACGACATCCATCCCTCCTCACGTGTTTTGACTGTAGCACAAGAAGAGATGCGAGGGAGACCTCAGATAATCTCTGGACGTTCTAAGGAGAGTCCTCAAAATTCCACAGCCGTTCCATGTTGGGGGCCATTTCACCAGCATCACCAGGTAACAAGCAGCTTTCTAAGGCAGTGGTAGTAAATGTGACCTATCTCTTCTCCTTCTGTTCTCATTCCCACAGATTATAAAATTGGATTTATCACGTTTAAGAACTAAATTGATATTCTCTTGGTGAAACCATCTGGATTTGTGCAACGGGAATTTGTAAAAGCCCCCTCAACCTAAGATGTCGAAAGAACAATGTTCACTTGGTCCATTCACTGTCTAGATGGAAAGCCTGCTGACAGTATGCTGAGCCCTACAGAGCCTGCCGGGATGCTTTACACAGGCCTTGGCTTGGCCATGTAGCACCTGCAATTTCCAAGTGAGGAAAATCAATCCCAGCTCCAGCTAGTTTAGTCTGAGAAAGAGATGGCTTCGAAGAGCAGGTGTTTTTTTTTTTTTTTTTTTTTCCCCAAGCAGCAGGGTAGATTTGCTGCCAGAGGCAAGGAAGGGCCTGAGTCTCAAATGAACACAGGTCTTAAATACTGAGAAAGTAGAGCTATTAGGTTAAATGAACCAAGCTGGGCTTTGATGGATGTCAGATGGGTGTCTGAGCAGCTGCTGAACTAGAAAGAGGTCCCCAATATCCCTTTGCACATTAACAAGAAATTAACAAGCAATGGAAACTTATTCACCACTCCCCCCGCCCCCCTTTTATGATACGTGTCCATGTTTTGTGATACTGGCAAAGCTAAAGTACGTAGTTGATTCTTTTTCTAGCTGCTTTTAATCATTCCTTAGAACCTTGTAGAAAAGGAAACTGCCATTTAGAACATCTGAGAGCTTGCAAGAAAAAATGTGAAGCCACATTTAAATTAAGAAATGATGAACTAGATTATACTTATGATACAAGATGGCCTTGAAGTAATGAAGCAGTGTGGGGAAAAAATGGGCCAGAATAGAAATGATATTAAATGACAGTTTAAGGTGAACTGCTGATATCCTGTGACCTCTAAGAATTCCATGTCGCAGATCAATTTTTAATGGTCACATGGTTTACTTGATTCTTTCCTCCTATTTCCAGAAGGCATAACAACATGCTCTGTGAGCAGCAGAAAATTCTCCTGCTGACTGACTCGTAGACTCTCCACTTGAAGTGCTGGACTCGCAATCTGGTTCAAGCAAAGAAGTGCTGACTGGCCGCTGGCACCTGCACAGCTCCTGGCACAAATACTTTAAGTCTTGGCTCTGAGAAACAAACACAGTGATATTGGGCATCTTGGAGTTGCCTGCACAGGACCACAGGGCACAGCCTATCACTGTGCACACTCTTCCTGTCATAGTTCAGTTTTATTCTCTTGCAGACAACGAACAGAGGCTCTTCTCAGGTTTTTACAGATCTGATCACAGATCCCATGAATTGGAGAATACAAGTTCATTCATTTTCATTTTAACTTCTCTTGGGATATGAATGTTAAGAGAAAGAAGAAAGAATGAAAGGGCATACACAGAGAATAATTCAGGAAATGACCAAATGCTCTCTGGAGGATAAGAAGGTAGAACTTGCTAAAAGAGAAACATGGTGGAGACATAGTAGCCAGCTGGGAGACAACATTCAGTCATTCATCTATTTATTTATTTAAATAAGGAATCCTATTATTACCAATGAAGCCCTGGTGGTGCAGTGGTTAAGCTGCTAACCAAAAGGTTGGCAGTTCAAATCCACCAGCCACTTCTTGGACACCCTATAGGGCAGTTCTGCTCTGTCCTATAGGGTCACTATGAGTTGGAATCCACTCAACGGCAACGGGTTCTAATTATCACCAAGGGAAAATGATTTCTTGTTTAAAATAAACAATCATAAAATTAGTATCAGAGCTGACTTCATTAGTCTGGATAGAGTAATTGCATTATAAAAGAGATAAATTTTATTCTAAAGGAGTTATTGAAAAATAATAAAAACAAGGACTCTTTTCAAAAATGAAATTTGTCTTCCACATTGCAATTTTTAATTCTCTGCTCCTGAGTTGAGCACATGATTAGCTAGATTTCTTGATATTGCAAGTGCAAACACCTATTTCACTAATATTTGCAGACCTTTTTTCCATTACTTTCACACATTCTAAAACTGTGTTTTGTGAAACACTAGACCTATAGATACTCAGAAAATATGTGTTCTTTGGGAAAACAAGTTTAGGATATTTTGGGTCTAATATGCCTTTTGGAAATTCATAGCCTATATAAATGCACTAAAGGCTGGAAGTCCAGTAAGAAAAACTTTAAATCAGTATCTATAAACCTTCTTGAACATGAAATTATTTTTTAATGTAACACACTATATTTCTGCAGAACAAATATTCTAATAGATATGATTAGGGATATGCTAATTATAGTGCATAGAAAACTGACTGACGAGTACGGCAACATTTAAATTCTTGCATATGTTTAAATTCTTGCATATGCATAAGTGCACAGAGAGGGACGAAAGGAAGAAGGAAAAGAAAGGGAGAGAGAAAGACTAGGCCCTAAACCTTAAATAATTTAATTTCCAAAACTGACTTTTTATATGTGATAGTGAAAGTACATATCATTACAGGAAAAGGAAATAACATTTGAATGCCTACTATGTGTCATTCAAGTTTTTAGACGTATATGTCATCTGATGAAATTATCAGAGTAGTTATTACAAAAAAATACCTTTTTCTGAGGAGATCAGAGTAGATAAAATATGAGTCCTTGCTATTTACAGATAATAACTTAACTCCACCATTGCTGTGACTTCTATATTCTGTTCATGCACTTGGATTAAATAAAGGACCGACGGATAAATCTCACTTGGATTACATTAATCTAGACGCTGTGATGGATTAAGGTAAAATGAGTTGTCTTACTTCTAAACACCACTCTTTCACATATGAATCCATATATATGAAAATACCAGCAGGGTCATAACCGGTGCCCAGTAAATGTGTTTGGTGCCTTTTATTATTAAAATTCCTACTGCCTCTGTATACTACTTGTGTTTCTTCACTCTGTATTGATTATCATCAAAAAGCTAAGGATAAGACTCAATGGAGCCTGGCTCGCTGGTAATTGGGGGTGGGAACTTTCTGTAAAGTGAACACACTACTTTGTTCCATTTTATTCCTCCCTAAAACGTATTTTTTATTGTTCTAGATGCATATTTTGCTTACACTTAGAATTGGAGGTTTTTTGGATGCTGTTAATTTACAATTTTAGATGGACTGTGCATTTTCTTTAGTACATAAACAAACACAAATGACCCAAGTGGTACTACTCAGAAGGCTGGGCAAAAGACTCATTTTCAGTTGATTAAAAAACCAAAATCAAACCCGTTGCCATTAAGTTGATTCCAACTCATAGTGACCCTATAGAACACAGTAGAACTGCCCCATAGGGTTTCCAAGGAGGGGCTAGTGGATTCAAACTGCCAACCTTTTGGTTAGCAGCCAAGCTCTTAACCACTGCACCACCAGGGCTCCTTCCAATTGATTAATGTGTAGTATAAGTCAAAGGTGCAACTATATAGTTTCTGATTTCTGTGTTTTGAGATTTATACTAAGTGATTAGGAAAAAAATGAAGATGATTCCCTATGCCCTTCCCCTCCATACCCTGACCTTTCCTTTGACCCTTCCTTCACTGCTTGGGCCTGCCTTGATTTCACTTCTGAAATGCTAGACCACATAATACCGCGTCATGATGACTTCTTTACAGTCACCATCTATAAACGGGCAAGATAAGCAGTATTCCCCAGTATGGTAAAAGGAGCCCTGGTGGCACAATGGCTCAATGGCTAACAGAAAGTTTGGCAGTTAGAGTCCACCCAGCCAGCTGTTTCATGGAAGAAGGGCCTGGTGATCTGCTCCCATAAAGATTATAGCCTAGAAAACCCTATGGGCCTCTGTCACAGGGTCTTGTTGTGAATTAAAAATTGACTCAAGGGCACCTAACAACACCAATAGGTGGTAAGATGAGAACAAATGAATGAGCAGTTTCTACTGAATGAACTAAGGTACGCTACATAAATGCTTAGTTAACAGCTTTTGGGCCATATTTTGCCTTTAATGTATAGTATTTGAAAAAAATAGTTCTTTACCTGGAGATATTTTAAGGAAAAGTGGTATAGGAATTCAAGAAATATTCAGAAGAGTATTTCTTTGCGCTAGACATTTGAGCACGTTATTCCACCTTTATGGGCCTCAGATTCTTTCTGGCAAAACAAAGCAGCTATACTAGATTATTTATAAGGTCATTTCCTACTCCAAAAATGCAATGCCTTTACGATTTAAACAAAATATATTTTTTCAGACCCAATATTTGCCATTTGAAATAAGCCATTTCAATGTCTGGAAAAGAAAACTGAGACAGTAAGATGACTTTCCAAGGGCAAAATCGAAAACACGCCTGTATGAGTAGAACTGAGCTGGAATACAAGGGCTAGTCCTATCTTACTGTGTCCTTAAAATCCACTGTCCACTCTACACCCTCCCTCACAAAGACTTGAGCAAAACAAATGTAAGCCTCACATCAGTATCAGTAATACTATGTAGATCCTATAAGTAGTGTGTTCTTCTTAATACGTGCAACTCTTTGTTCAGAATGTTGGGAAGTAACTGTAAAATTCAAGCCAGTGTGGTAAATCAGCAAATTTTACTTTTGCTTTTCTCTTTCCTTTTGCTTAACTTCTGAAGTGACAACACTAATGATTGTTGGTAAGTGAACAACACAAGAAAGAAAATGAAAGCAAAAAGCTTTGTCAATTTAGACCAGATAATGAAATACAAGATGGAACACCTAGTACAGTGCTGGGTACTTGGCCTTCATACACTTTTGCTGACCAAGTAGTATGGAGATTCTTGGATTACAGCATATCTACTTCTATCCTGTTCATTTATATCAATCACCACATCCTGACCCCTTACACTGCTGTAGAGTCCTCACAGCCCTTAGAGGTTAATATTAGCCCTATTTTATAAATGAGGAGATTGAGGTTTAGAGAGGAATGTTAAGTGGCCAGAGGCTCAAAGCCAGGTCATTTAACTTCAAAGTCCATGATCTTAATCACCGCATAATTCAAAAGCATGCTAAGGCAGGCTCTCGATGGAGGAATACATGGGGACCTATCTATGGTATGGCAGACATAGCAAGTGCCCTGCGAATCACTTGAAGGGGCGCCACTGAGCAGTTTCTATTAACCATCAAAGTTTTCATCATCAGCTGTGACAGATCATTCAGCAAGTTAAAACCAATACTTTCATATTTGAGAGCTTCCATGGGTCAATGCAGACTGTGTAATCTTCCTCTGCTGAGAGCAGAAAGAGAAGAAACTGAAAAAAAAATGACCAATTTTCATCAGTGAAAGAAAAACAAGTGGAGTTGTAATTTTCACGTAGTGCCATGATGTGTTATGTAAAATATCAACGAGCTTGACTTGTATTTTTGAGCTGATATTATGGTAAAGTTATCTAAAAGGCAGGTGTCAGATATTTGGACAGGGGCATAGAGGCCTAGGCAAGGGTGGGGGAGGCTGGTACAGGAAGGGACACTCGCCCCCAGGTGCAAGTCCAAGGGGGTACCCGACAAGGTGTGGAATGACATTCTGAGGCACCACAAATATGGAAAGTGCCTGACTGAGGCAGCAGGACAAGAGTGGGGAGGTGTTTCTGCTGATGCGTCATTGCCAATGTCTATTCATCTTGAAACTGAGGGGTGTGCCTCTGGCACTTGTTATCCTCACTCCGCCTCTGCGGAGGCGCAATTTCAGTGCTTGGCACAGGTGTTATTTTCCATAGATATGCCTCTGGAATAGAGTGTTGAATGGGAGGGTGTTGACATCCAAGGGCCAGTTCAAATGAAGCTCTAGAGCAGGGTTTCTCAACCTTGGCACTATTGACATTTTGGGAGGAATAATCGTTTTTTGTGAAGGACTGTCTTATGCTTTCCAGGATACTTAGCGCAATTCCTGGATTCTATCCACTAGATGTCAATATCACCTATCCCCCTAATCCCGCCCAAATTGTAACAACCAAAAATGTCCCAGTGAAGACTCTCTGATCTAGAGGAATGATGCATTTACCAAGACCACTTGAGTAATCAATCTCTTCTAGGGGCCCACTATTGATCACCAGGTCTTCTGGGACTTGTAACTTCCTAGTTCTATTAGTGATTGGCTCTCTCAAGGGTTCCGTAAACGACATGATGCTTTTGGTGTTCACTAAGTTAATCAAGCTGTTTTAGTCATTTCATTATCATTTTGATCCTGCCTGACATTTAAAAAAAATGGTTAAGATTCTAGGACAGAAGCATTAAATAGCTATAATTTTGAAAACATTTTTATGACCTTTTTAATTATTCCTGAATAATTGTGATCCACTTAAACACTTATCCTGATTGCTGCAGTGGGTTACTCACACGTGGGACCTTGGCTATGCAGACAGCTTTTTCTGAGTCCACCTGTCTTGAACCCACGGTCTGTGGCCCACAATTTGATTTGCAGTTTATGTAGGAAGGAAAGGCATTAGGAAGAGGAAGAAGCTGACATGATTAACGTAATTGATATTATTAAATTGTACACCTGCAAAATGTTGAATGGAAATGTTATATATATATTTGCAACAATTAAAAAAGAGAGAGGTTGCCTGGGAAGACATAAAGAAGTGTGCCTTCTGCCTTCATACAAAACCTATTTAACAGACGGCACTAGAGCCCCTTGCCCACATTACCATGTCAGTTCTCTAACATCGCTCCCGTGTCCAAGAAAACCAGCCCATGAGATTCCAGTCCACCTTCACCTCCTCTAAAATTAGCTAAGAAATCATAAACCTGACATCAAGGGATTCCATATATGTTGTTATTTGCTGACATCAGCAGGAAATATGCTCAATATAAAAATGAAATGATGACATGGCTATCTTTTTTAGCGGGGGTGTTGAGTAGCAGTAGTAAACCACCGCTCTATCTGCAGTCTTAAAAACACACTGAGTTGTGTGCTTTTATTTTTCCCCTCACCCCATACATCATCATCACTGCATCCTATAACCATAACGCAGCTGACAAGGTTTTGATGATTCACAAGGTGAAAGTGAATTCAGCTTCGTTCTCCCCATGTAGCTAGGCACAGCCATGCTTTTAGAAACTGAGCACTGTAGTAGACATACATTTATGTCATGTTACCTGTGATGGTCTAAGTCTAGAATAAAGGGAATCGAGTCCAGCTTGTCTTCTGTGAGGGTTGCTGACCTGACCACAGGGCTGTGAATTATATGGTTGTCTATGGGGAGAATAAAGTGGATTACATGGGGACCCGATCATATGTTGTTGAATGGTCAAGGGCCAACACACACACACACACACACACACACACACAAACAGAGCCACATGCCTCTGTCTTGATAATGTTCACTTACTAAACTCTAGATAACTGATGTGACTTCCTGAATCACTACGCTTAGGAATTACAAGATGAGTTAAAAAAAATCCTAGAATACACTACCCAGAACATATGTTAAAAACAAAAAGAGATGGGTGGAATAAAAAAAATTCGCATACAGATATAGAAAGTCAGGAATCCTATTCTTAAATCCCTGATTAAGCTTAAGGGAAGATATTATATTAGGGAATGAGTTATTTGATTCAATAAACAAAGTAACAATTTCTACCCTTAATAAAAATAATTTAAATTTTAAAATGATTAAAACAGAGAAGATAAATTAATTTGCAGAACAGCCAAGAGGGACAGAAATGTAAAAAAAAAAAAAAAAAAAAGATCAAAAGATCCCTCTAATTAGTAGTGGAATAGAAGGCTTATTATAACTAAATAAGATTGTCCCAAATTTTTAGATTTACAATAAATTTAAAAAATCTGATTCTTACTTTATCCAAATGTAGAATACATTTAACAGGCTTCACGACCGATGGTTATCTACTCTTTCCTTTTATGAATAGACAACTCACAATTTAAGAAATTCAACATTCTTCTGTTGGACAGGTCTGCTAGCATTAAGTCATCCTGACATTAATGTGATGTTTTCCTACCACACTCCTCCACATATCTGATACTCTGTTGTCCTAGTCCTTAACTTTGGAACAGTGCAGAATAAATACACTTCTTCTTCCCTGTGCCAATCCTTCATGTATATGGAGGCAGTTACTTCTGTGGTCTCTCCCCTAGGTTAGATCTAATCAGGTTGCAGCCCATGCTTCCTTGTATGAACAAGCTAATCATCTATGCCATTCAGGTTCCCCTCCATTGGGGAAACTCTAGCTTAGCTGTTTTTGTTCTTCCCCATTTTCTTTTCCATGTTTGTGATCATAGTATACATTGTCGTTGCTGTTAGGTGCCATTGAGTCAGTTTCGACTCACTGTGACACTATGTACAACGGAACGAAACACTGCCCAGTCCTGCGCCATCCTCACATTGTTTTCCTTGAGCCCATTGTTGCAGCCACTGTGTCAGTCCATCTTGTTGAGGGTCTTCCTCTTTTTTGCTGACACTTAAATCACTTAACATCATACTGTAAGTATTTCTTCCTGCTCTTACACAATCTGCATAATGTAACAAAATGTTCTCAAATTATATAATTGATAGTTATCATAAGGAAGTTTGGTTCTGAGAGCAGATCAAGAAACTTTCCATTAACAAGGAACTCTTACACTTTCCTTTGCAAACTAGATATTCAGGATGGGAATCCTTCATTGGATAAAAGTCCCTCTCAGGCATGCTATGTACAAGATGTATGGGGGCTACATCTCCTCACCTGGAGCTCCCATAAGATGGCAGGACTTGTTGGGAGAACCAGTTCATCTGACCTGAACCTTCTGCTTTGTGGGTACCGAAATAAAACCTTGTCAGCTGGCTCAGAGTTAAAAGGGTCAGTGGGCAATCTACACTAAGAAGTTTTTTTTTAAAAAAAAGCCACAGTAAGTAAGAATGTTATCTTATTAATTTGCATTGAAAAATATATCTGCCAAACAAAGCAAACATTTCTATTAGGTCTCGTAGGCTACAGCTCTCCCCTGGAGAAAAAGCTAGAGGAGAAAAAAATACTGAAATTAGAAGTCCACTTGATGAGCATGAATATGAGTAAAATCAAAGAAAAAAAATCAACTATGTATCCTGCAGCAGCTATTACAGAAGTTACATTGAGTATTCTTAACCTCATGTCCCTGGACTCTTGGGCTTTAAGGCATCTGTGAAACCCAAGACACTGTGAGGGGAAAAAAAAAAAAAAAATCATGCTTATATGCAAATATTTATTTTTTAGGAGTAAGAAGGCAAATTCTCAAGAGGGTTCATAAAACAAACAAACAATGCTTAGCATTAAATAAAATGCTGTGCCAAGCGGACAGGAACCCTTATGTCATCTGTATAGAAATCTCTTTTTCCTGAGCAATCTTGCAGATACACACATTTTTACTCTTTCACTCCCTTTATTCCTGATTTCATAGAAACAAACCTTTCTGTTAATGCATTTTTTATGCAAACAATTTCTTGATATTTATATTAAAAATCTCTGTCCATTAAAATAAAAAAAAAAAAGCCACAAATCACACCATTACAGGACTAATTACTTCCCATGTTCCCTAGTCAAATATTTATGGATGATTTTTGAGGACTGGATGCATCTACAAACAGCTAAGGTAGTCCACTGTGTATCCCCATGTTCTAAGGACATTGTGGAGAAGCTTCCAACTGAGTATGAGCTCTCAACACTACCACGATTATAGAAGCAGAATTCCCAAGGTCACATCTACAGATGTTGGTGATACAACCCTATGCAAAGAACATCATATTTGGATTTACTATCTTTCATTTTTATGTATCATTTTTGGTAATTTTCAAAACAGGAAATCTGACACTACTACCATAAAAGTAGGGTTTTCTCTTTATACCCAACTTAACCACCTTGAAAGAAGCCCTGGTGGCATAGTGGTTAAAGCTCTTGGCTGCTAACCAGAAGTTCGATGGTTCGAACTCACCAGCTGCACCTCAGGAGAAAGATGTGGTGATCTGCTTCCATAAAGATTAAAGCCTTGGAAACCCTACAGGACAGTTCTACTCTGTCCTACAGGGCCACTATGAGTCAGAATCAACTCGATGGCAGTGGGTTTGGTTTTGTTTTTTTTTTAACCACATGGGTGAGTATTCCATTCCTCTCTCAATATTCAGTCTGAACCTCATGTTCCCTCCCATGTGTTATTGTTCTCCACAGTGTGTACCTCTGTGGAATACAGGAACAGAAAACTTCCAAAGAAAGAAGGGGAAAATGAAATAAATTCCCAAGGAAAAATATCCAAAAACCCATCACAGAGAGAAGCGAAAAATCGAGGTCTTCACAGATGAATGCTTTTAATTAGGAAGAGGGCTGAATGGCAAAGAGCTTATGCTAATAAGCAGCCTCTTTTAATCAGCTTATTAAAAAGAAACATTTTTAACAGCCAAAATAGTTTCAAAAATGGTAACTATTAGAAACGCATTAGCAGGTTGATGGTGGGGGAAGGAAAGGGCCAGCCATGAACTGAAATTACAAAGCTTTCTGGCTACTCTGGCAAGCCCAGTGGACCTGAAGACGCAGGGCACGTCAGCACGGGCATGTTTTCTGTCAGCTTCATCTCTTTTTCTTTTTGGAAAACCCTCTCCTTTCTTCTCTAGGCCCCCTGGGTTCCCACTTTTCCTTCTTTCTTTGGGATTTCATTTATCTCACTACCGCCCCTTAATCATTGCCAGCATGGTCTTCTAAATACTTTTTTTCTTCCTTCTTTCTTATTCCAAGTCTTTGGTTCCACTGTCTTTCCCCTCATAAATATGCTTTTCTTTGTGTACAATCTTTGTAGCCCAAACATGTTCAACTTATCTAACTTGAATTTTAAAACAGAAAAAAAAAAAAAAAAAGTGTATTAAGATTTGGCTTCCAAGGAATATTTCCAGCAGTTTTACTCTGTCTTGTATCATAGTTAGAAAAAAGCCTTCACATTTTTACTGAATGTTATTCTAATATGGATTAAAATATCAGGAACCCTTCCCCTGAAGTAAGCTCCTGATTTTACTGTATAGTCAGGTTCTAAGCAGGAAAGCATAATCCCCCAGGAAAGAAGGAAATCAATACAGGGGTTTGATAAGCAGATGGCAGAAGAGTCTGAGAAGTCAGCCAGGGGACACTGAGGCA
Organism: Dugong dugon; assembly: GCA_030035585.1. Taxonomy (NCBI): domain Eukaryota; kingdom Metazoa; phylum Chordata; class Mammalia; order Sirenia; family Dugongidae; genus Dugong; species Dugong dugon. Next base: position 6,878,466 of record CM057466.1, read on the forward strand.
ACAAAGATTAGCAAGAGCAGTAAGCTACCCCACCCTCTAGCTGTACAGTCAAGCAGAAGAGATGGGATTGCTTGAGGCCCGAAGCAGAGACAGTATCTTAGACTGAGTTCTCTAGAGAAGCAAAACCAGTAAAGTGTATAAATATACATAGGGAAAGATTTATATCAAGGAAATGGCTCACGCGATTGTAGAGGCTGCAATGTCCCAAGTCTGTAGATCAGAATAGAGGCTTCTGATTCACATAACCACAGAGGCTGTCGAACCCAAGATCAGCAGGTCAGAGAGTAGGACTCTTATTCACAAGCTGTGAAGGTCGACAAATCCCAGGATTGGCAGGCAAGACAGCAAGGCTTCTCCTATTTCATGTAGATGCAGCAGTTGGAGAACCTAAAATTGGCAGGTCAGAGGACAAGGCTCCCGCTTGCAGGCTGTGAATATCCATGAATCCCAAGACTGACTGCTAACTAAAGTCCTGAGAACCAGACGTCAGATGAACAGGAGGCAGCTGCAGGATCCAGAGCAGGCAAAAGCCAGAATGTTCACTTATATTTGGATGCAGGCCATATACCCAAGGAAACTCCCTTTCAACTGATTAGCTACTCACAGCAGACACCATCATGGGGGTGATCACATATAAACACTGAGAATCATGGCCCAGCCAAGTTGACACACAATCTTAACCATCACAGATGGGAACCACGGAGGCCTGCCCGGGAGAACAAGAGCCACAGAGATACAGCAGACACTCAAGATACCAACAGAGGCAAGGAGAACACACAGGGAGAAATACTCTTAAGCTTTACCTTCCTCCTGCCTTCCACTGGTTGAGCCCAGTGAGAGGCCAGCCTTGCAGCAGAGCCTGGGTATCAAAGCCTGTGGCGCTCACACTCCTGCCACTGTTGCAGAGCTAGGCTAGAGGGAGGGCTGCTTTGAGGACCACCAGTCCTGAGGCCAGAGCACTTTAGCTCTTTAAGATGAAAATGGATTATTCTATTTTTCATTTTTCATCTCTTGTATGTAAGCATGTTGTAAACATCTGCATCTAAATAGACTTGAAACATCTATAAAAGACACTAAATCTGAAATATTTGAAAATTTCTAAATTTTCAGTCTAAGCTGCTCAATGCATGTTGTAGCTTTAAACTAGCTACTCTAAAACAGAGAGGGTCCGAGAACTCCTATGCTTGTAGAGAAAATTTTCCCTCTGTATCCACTATGCCAGCAGGGCTCCCTGTGTCCATACAATTTGGGGAAATTCAGGGTTAGGGAAGGCACGGTATCTGTGCAGCTGTAATTTTTTAGTTATTTCACAAATCATATGTTGCTACTGACCTAACATATGGTAAGAAGATATAGAGAAGAAAGTAGATGAAAAAGAAAACTTATGATAAGCATTGTTTTTTAATTTAAAGCACACCCACTGCTGTCGAGTCAATTCTGACTCATATTTAAAGCCCAGACTAATCTATAATAAATTACCTAAAGATTCAGAACTATGAAATTTGGATTTCTAAATTATAAATCTGGTGGGTGACAGAAAAAGCAGAAGAGAATAATCTAATTTCAATGCAACTCTCTCTGTTACTTGGCAAAACTTTTATTTATCCCTAGTAAGTTATCTTGTGGATTTCCTGCGGTAAACTTCCTAACTTCCATTGCTCTGCTTTAAAGTCCACATCCCAATCACTTTCAAATACAGGTCTCTTCTGCCGTCATTCCTCAGCCACTGCTTCCTCATCTTCTTTTCCTCTAACTTTGACATTCATAGGTTTATTCTTCCTCAATTCTTTCCTATCACAAAAGAAGAGTTCTATTGTTCTCCATGGAGTCCTATGCCATCCTGGGCCTTAGGTCCTGTCCTGTCTCAACAACTCTGGAAATTGGCTACATGAATTAGGTTCTTTCTTTGGAATTTTCTACTTTATCTCTTTTTCTATCACAAATATAGCTTCAATTTTCCTCTATAATCTGTTTATTCCCAAATTACGTCCACTGACCTAATCAGTCATCATGCAGCCAAGCGTATTCCCAACTGACTAACAGCCAAATCCATGTCTTCACATTTCACAAAAACTGAATGTAGTCATTAGCTTCCCTTGCAACCATTTTCTGCCTCCTTTATTCTCATCTATTTAAATTCCAAAAATAGAAACCTATCATTGTGCCCGGAATATTCTTCCTTCCAATGTTTGCATAGCTGTATCTTCCTTGTCATTCTCTCTGCCTGGTGAGACTGACCTAATCACACCAACCTAAACAATTTGCCCAGTTGGTCTAACACAGCACTCTGTCTTAATGATCTGCAGAGCACAGCCACCACCACACACAGTGTTATTCATTTGCTCACTCAGGTATTTTCTATCCCATCCTACTGGAAAAGAAGGTCCTAGAAAACACAAACTCAGTCTTTTTTTTATTGCTGCCACATAGTAGGTGTTCGATAAACGTTGAATGAATGAATAAACAAAGACCACTTGATTCTATTAGATATTCCATCAGTAATCAAATTTTGTTGATCATTCCTCAGCAGGATCTGTACTTCCCCTGCCCTCTCATGTGTTCTTAGTATCTTTTTCCTAAAGTATTTCAAATTGCTTGAGCCTCCAAACTCTCCAGGTAAAAGCTTCTTCTACATTACCCTCAAAATCACAGATCCAGTACAAAACAAATAAATAATCTCATCATAATATTTCATTTTGCACATAAAAATCTTTATTGTCTTAGGCACACACAGTCCTTCAAAATTTGGTCCATGTTTTCCTCTTAGTCTTTAATTCCTGCCTTTTTCATCTATACCTATATTCAAGACATATAGAATTTCTCACTATTCCCCAAGTGTGTCAGACATTTACATGACCCTGAGTACTAGTGCATACTGTTCCCTCTGCTTAAAGACTTTTTTTCAAAATGGGCAAAGGATATGAACAGGCACTTCACCAAAAAGTCATTCAGGCAGCTAACAGACACATGAGGAATGCTCATAATCATTAGTCATTAGAGAAATGCAAATCAAAACTACAATTAGATACTATCTCACTCCAACAAGGCTAGCATTAATCCAAAAAACACAAAATAATAAATGTTGGAGAGGTTGTGGAGAGACTGGAACACTTATACACTGCTGGTGGAAATGTAAAATGGTACAACCACTTTGGAAATCGATATGGTGCTTCCTTAAACAGCTAGAAACAGAAGTACTATATGATCCAGCAATCCTGCTCCTTGGAATATATCCTAGAGAAATAAGAGCCATCACACGAATAGGTACATGCAGACCCATGTTTATTGCATCACTATTCACGATAACAAAAAGATAGAAACAGCCTAAACGCCCATCAATGGACAAATGGATAAACAAATTATGGTATATTCACACAATGGGATATTATACAATGATAAAGAACAATACTGGATCCGTGAAACATTTTATGACATGGAGGAATCTGGAAGGTATTATGCTGCGTGAATTTAGTCTGTCACAAAAGGACAAACACTGTATAAGACCATTATTATAAGAACTTAAGAAAAGGTTGAAAGACAGAAGAAAATATTCTTTGACAGTTACGAGGGTAGGGAGGGAGGGAGAGGGGTAGTCACTAACTAGAAAGTAGACAAGAATTATCTTAGGTGAAGGGAAGGACGGCACACACTGCAAGGAAAGTCAGCACAACTGGACTAAACCAAAGCTAAGAAGTTTCCTGAATACAACCAAACACTTTGAGGGACAGAGTAGCAGGGGCGGGGGTCTGGGGACAGTGGGTTCAGGGGACATCTAGGTCAATTGGCATCACAAAGTTTTTCTAAGAAAATGTTCTGCATCCCACTTTGGTGATGTGGCGTCTGGGGTCTTAAAAGCTAGTGAGCGGCCATCTAACATGCATCAATTGGTCCCAACCCACCTGGAGTAAAGGAGAATGAATGAACACCTTGCACACAAGGAAAGTATTTGCCCAAGAGACAGAAAGGGCCACATAAACCAGAGGTTCCATCAGCCTGAGACCAGAAGAACTAGATGGTGCCTGTCTACCACAATGACCGCCCTGACAGGGAACACAACAGAGAGTCCCTGACGGAGTAGGAGAAAAATGGGGTGCAGAGCTCAAATTCTAGTAAAAAGACCAGATTCAATGGTTTGATTGAGACTGGAGGGACCCTGGAAGACATGGCCCTCAGACTCTCTGTTAGCCTAAAACTAAAACCATTCCCAAGGCGAACTCTTCAGACAAAGATTACACTGGACTATGGGACATAAAATGATAGTCATGAAGAGTGTTCTTCCTAGCTCAAGTAGCTACATAAGACTAAATGGGCAGCTCCTGTCCAGAGGCCAGATGAGAAGGCAGAGAGGGTCAGGAGCTGGTTGAATGGACACAGGAAATCAGGGGTGGAAAGGAGGAGTGTGCTGTCACAGTATAGGGAGAGCAACTAGGGTCACAAAACAATATATGTATAAATTTTTGTATGAAAGACTGAATTGTAAACTTTCACTTAAAGCTCAATAAGAATAATAAAAAAAAGACTTCATTCTTCATTGGAAAAAGCTATAAAAATTTCTCTAAAATCCATATATACAGGCCATATGCCTCCCACTAGGCTGTCAATTCCTGGAAGGCAAGAATCATATCCTAACCATTACTGCATCTCTATAGCTAGCACCCACCTGGACGAGAGTTTGCTAAATGAATGAATTCATGAATTAATTAATTCAAGCACATGAGAAACTACAGCCTTTGGGGGGTTATCCAATTTTCTCAAAGGAAATCAAAACTGAGGCTCAGAGGTATTGATTTTACAAGAAGAGAGAAGGGAGAAAGGCAAGAAAAAGTGAAATGTACTTCAGAAATGAAATGCGTACAGAGGCCTGTGGCCATTTTCATTATGTTCTCTCTCCTTTAACTCCATGGATCTTTAAACTAAAAAAAACAACCAGACAAATGAAAAAAAAAAAAAACAGCACAGAAGTGGGCCAAAAAGTTGGTGGCCTGTATTATTGCTTCATTAGTTCTCACAGAAATAGCAAATCAAAACCTATTAGAAGAAATCTTAGCAATCATCTGGTTAAAACTCTTTACTTGCCCAATGAGAAAACTACTTAAGTGAAATAGGTTTGACTTGCTTAAAATCTAGTGAATGAGTACTAGAACGTAATTCAAGTCTCCTAAAGCAAAGACAAAAGCTTCCTTTCTCTTTCAGACCTTTGTTAGTTTCCAGAGCTTAAAACACATTCTCACTGTCTCTACCATCGTTTTTATTCCTATCTATTCAAACACTCTCTACGTGCCTAAATGCAATTTTCTAACATATCATTGCCTGAATTCATTTATGCAAATACACAGGAAAGGTAAACACAAAAAATAAGATTTCTTATGCAAAACATTGCTTGATAAAAAATGTCAAGGGTGCAACCATGATGTGGGAACACAGCAGGAGCCCATGATAGTTAAATGCATGTAATTTAAAATCTCCATACCTTTTCTGCAGAAGTACCTTATTTTCATTGTTATGTTTTGATATGAATGACAGGCAAATGCCAGTATTCGCAGCCCTAGTCCTAGTTTGTCTGAGAAATTATGCTAAGCATAGAGTGCCATCTGCTCCTGTAGCAATGCCATCCTTCCATTTTTCAGCACGGTGATAAACAACCCAACTGCAAGTCATTCTCTGAGCTCCACAAGCACCTCGGGGCAGGAGAGGGGAGGCGACGTGGTCCCCCTATGTCATATCCAATGTGATGTATATGGTAAGGCGGGAGAAGTGACAGGCAACAAATGAACACTTGGAACGATGAATAGAAGGACAGTTCTAGAAATGCAAAAAAAGCCACAGGACAGGAAGATCCTCTTGTACCTTGCAAACGCACTGCTAGTGGTGAGGAGAGGGCAAAAGAGTGGTGGGGAAAGGGTAGGGTGATGTTCATTTTAGAATATTTTGAAATCAATAAGCCTCATATCAGCTTTTCCAGCCCTAAGTTTTTGTGACTATGGTCATCTTGCCACTAATTAAAAAAATGATCAGGGAATGAATATGTGATTTTTAAAAAAGATGATGAAATCATAGAAGAGTGTAGTGTTCATAATTAATACTGGATTGATATTCCATTTTCAGGAAGACATAGAAGTGAGGACATGAAATCTCTGATCTTGGTATAGTGATATAAAAGTTGAGAGAATTATAAATCTGAGAGTGACCATTATTTAATATTTAAATTGTTTCTGCAATATCACTGCCTCTATATTCAGCTGGCCTATGCTTGTCTACAATCAGTGGCAGGGAACTCATTACCTTTTCCCATCAGACCAGGGCCTTTCTATACGTATTCCAACCTGCCCAGATCTTTTTCAATATGTATCTGTCACACTGTTTCTTAGTTTATGAATAAAGCAAATTGTTATATGGCATCAATGTTATACCCTAAGATACTAATTAATGTGTTGCAGATATGTTTAAGACAGATAACATGTCAAGAGGTATTTTGCTGATTTGAGAATGAAAATACCACAAATGTGACACAGAAGAATAAAATTATGAAGATATTTGAAGACAGTTTTGGAGAAATTGTGGGAACAAAAATAAATAATCGTATTTTAGAAAGGATGAAGTTTGGGGACTAGGGAAGTTTATGGGTGTATTCAGGAGAAAAAGAGTTTCTTTGGATAAATACCAAGGAAAATATCAAGTTGAATTTTGGTCTGGAACAAAGTATGGAACTCAGAAAGAGAATGTGCTTTCAGAGCAACTACGGTCTCTGTCTAGTCTTTAATTTAATGTACAGGTGAATTATGTAGTGTAAGAATGGCGTGGCCGTCTGACCGCCTCTAGCCTCACAAGGGGGAAGAAGAATCAAGATCAACAGCCCAAGGCTGATTCCTACGAGGTGGAGGTCAGACATGCCTCCTCTCTGCCATCTTTACCAGTTCTGACACCAACCATCCCTCCCATGGTACTCTCTACTTCTGTGCTATATTCCATAATTCATTGCAATGGCCACACAGAACTCAAAGACAATATTCATAATTATGGAGTTTATTAGGGGAGTAATAGGTGACAGTTCAGGTTCAGGAACGCTCAGGGTACAGTTCTTTCATCAGGACAGCCTTTTCTTAGCCATGCCTATAGGCAGGGCTGTCTCTGGCCCTCAGCCTCTGCTTTGCTTGGCCAAGTGTTACAAAGCTCTTTTAACTCTGCCAGTAAGTGCCCCAAGGCACCCGGAGTGGGGTGCACTCTGCCAGTAAGCCTTGGTCTGAAGGCACTCAGCTCTAGCTCCATGGATTGGCTAACCTAGGAAACCCAGGAAGCCTACACACTGTCTCCTGTCAGTCTCTCCTGCTGCCGTTTCTCTGCCATCACTTTTTGCTGTCTTCAGTGTTACAACTCTTTCTCAGTCTCCTGGTTCCAGGAGCTTCTCAGTACAGTGATCCTGAGTCCAAAAGGACATGCTCCACTGCTGGCTCGTCTTCCTTGGTGGTGGTGAGATCCTACCTTCTGGCTTCTAGGATGGCTCATTTTAAGCCTACTGGGATGACAAAACTGACCAATCCCCTCATTAGGGTTCCATATACCTTATTAGCATGGTCCCATCCAATCATCTGGTGGGAGTTACAAAGATTACGGCTAGAAGGACCATATTAAGCAATTCATTGCACCCCATGTAGTTACACCTAATGTGACAAAATCTGACCAATGTGAATATTTGTCAGGCCAAACTTACCCATCTGAGATAGTTTAATGTGATCTACTTAGACTTCCCTCATATTAAATTGAACCAGCATGCACAATGAGAAACCTACAGAATATGATGGGTTTGAGTCCACACAGTACAGTAATCACAAGAGAAATAGAGGGCAATGACCCTGAATTCAAGGACAAAGCCTCTGAAAGTGGCACTATTAAATCTTCTGGGTGGGGGCTCTGTGCCAGGTAGTGTGCTAGATGCTGGAGATGCAATGATAAAGAAGATAGATGTCCTTCTAGAAGCTCACAGATTAGAGGGAGAGATTTGTACACACATAAGTAATTCACTTGGGAGCAGAGAAGAAGGCCAGCCTTTCAGGGAAAGCTAGGAATGGCCTCAGAAAGAAAAAAGAATTTTAGCTGTCAGGGTCTTGAATGACGTCTAGGATTTCAATGGCTCTAAAAAGAGAAAGGAGCGTTCCTAGCAGCTGTGCTATCTGGACAAGGACTATGGGTTTCAGGATAGCCTTTTGGTCTATGTTTCCATTTGCAAATGTTACGCTGAGTTGGCTAAAACTCAGGCAAAAGAGATGGGGCTGTCTTCTGGGTCATGGTCATCTTGCAGTTTCCAGGCCAGCCACTTTGGACCTGTATCGCCTTGAGCCCTCCCTTCCTCTGTCTAAGCCTCACTGGGGTTCCTAGAGCAAGGAGTCAGGTCGGCGGTGCCTGTGCATAGGCACGGGTACACTCACACGGACGTGTGTACTTACGTGTGGAAGGCTGGCATTTGGTTTTCAGGCTGATACAGAAGAGTCTTTAAAATGGATTAAACTTTTTAACACTTTTGATGATGAGAGTCAGGGGATGTGTTGATAAGGTGTGTGCAAAATAATATACACTGATTTCAGGACTGACAAGCCACCTAGTCCCTTTATCAGACAGGCTCCTTTTGGCCTTGGTGCCGGATGACAAGGCACAATTCCTAGCTACTCCTAAGATCCAGTTCTCAGATGCTTCTGGAAACTACTAAGAGATCCTCCACTACCTCATCTTTTGGGTATTGCACACCCGAGAGAGTTCAGGAAAACACTACTCTCACAGGCCTCTGTAGATCATACTTAGCACAGTTATGTGCCAGTACTACTCTATGGCATACATTCATTATTATTGCCATAGTTATTACCAGTGACAATATCATACTGTCGATAACTCATGTCATTAAAACGATAATTTATAATTTACAAAGTGCTTCCAAAAGCATTATCTCATTTAAGTCTCCCATGAACCCTAAAATGAGCATTATTACAAACATTTTAAAAATCAGGGACGTGAGATCTAGAGAGGTTAACTGAAGTGGCCAGGATCATGTAGCTATTTGATAGCAGTGCCAGATCTTCTTCCAAACCCTATGCCTTTCATTACCCCAAAAGGACAAGCTGTGCCATATAAAGTCAGATTCAATAAAGTGAATAACATGGCCAATAAATCCATACCGTATCTCATCCCCAATCTCGGTTTAAATAGATATATCATGGTATTGTTATCTTCCCTATGAGTAATTGTTTCAAGTGAGGTGACATTTTCTTTGCTGCCTGAGACACGATGTCAAATCCAGAGCACCAGGAGTTGCTGGCACTTTCTATCTACTCTAAAAGAAGTATTCACCCACACTCTCTTCTTGACTGTGCATTTGGTAACACTTTTCTTATTAAAGAACAACCTCCTTCATCCTGACTTTCATTCATTTTCAATTCATCCCTCCCATCATAGCCAAGGAAGAGTCATATCTGTATAGAGATTAAACATTAAACGATTACCAACAGAGAAGTAGCTATTTTCTACTTCCTCCTTTGGATGCTCAAAGCTGTGATGGAAAAAAGCAAAAAGGGTAAATGAAGAAAGCTATAGAAGTGGAACAAAAAAAGGGAACTCCTTCAAGGAACAGAAGGTTAGCTATTCATGTGTTTTTTCTTCTTGCCATGAGTTCTGTCCCCTCCTTGCTAAGGCAGGCCATGAGGTTGTCACAAGCAACAAGTTGCCTCTTTACTAATTATATCTCTGCCTTCTACCCAAATCAGTTGAAACAATAAACTATTGGAATACACTACTCTTAATTCAAGGTAGAAACAATTGATTTGAACAGCAATTTAACTTATGATTTCTCTGATGGAATCCTCATTCTACTTTCATAAACTGTAGGATCTGGAATTGCCAATTCAGCCACAAATCTTAGTGCTTCTTTTTCTAGGAGATCATGGTGGTAGAAAGGGTAGAGATAGTAAAGAGGTAGAAAACACCTCAGAACGAAGAAAATGTTTTCAACAGGAGTAGTGCATGAGGGCCAAAGCCATCCAGCAGGTGCTTTCTCCATAAGTTAATCACACTGGTAAGTGAGTACCTGGGTGGTACAGACAGTTAGCGTGCTTCACTGCTAACTAAAAGGTTGGAGGTTCAAGCACACCCAGAGGCACCTCAGTAGAAAATCCCAGTGATACTCTTCTGAAAAATCAAACATTGTGGAGCACAGTTCTACTCTGATGCACACTAGTTGCCATGAGTAGGAATCTACTAGATGGCAGCTGTTTGTTTGTTTTTATTCACAGTGAAGGCAGGTGAATTAATTAGCAAAGGAGAGCTCAAAAATACAGATATAGGTAGGTGAGATGAGATAGTTCAGGTGTGGTGGGTCATTCCTTTATATCAAGACTTTAGAGGGCAGCTCGTTTAAATGAACTGCACTAGGTAGGACAAAAGGTTTAAGCATGAATAGATAGCTGACCTATTCCTCAGGGAGGTTTCCTGCAAGGGGTGGGAGATAAGGCTGGATAACATCTAAGAAGAACAATTCCAATGCTAAGACGCTATGAAAGACTTCAATTTGCCAATGGCTTAATTTCATCTTATGGGAGCCTTGCCTTTTTTAGATGTACAAAATTCAGTACTTATCACTTAAATCATGTTAAACCTTTAAATTTAAATGGATGGTAAACAGTATTATTTGTTAAACCTTGAGTCCTCAAAGCTGAAAAACTCATTCTGCTTTTCATACATTTGACCAATAGTGACAAATCACCAGCTGTAGGCAGCCCAAGTGGCCAATGTTTATTAAATGTCTCACTCAACCCCAAACCTCATGAATTGTTTAATGTACAAGAGAGACACAAAGCCAGTATTTCTTCTTGTGTCAGCTCTCATTAGGAGCGTCTTTTCTCCTCTGGCCGCTGGCTAGGAACAACATTACCATTCATTGTTCTTAAACACATGGGGGCTTTGGGGGCCTCTGGATACGAAGCCCATCTTGTGCCAAGAGTCTACAAATACACACCCAGTCTACAGGCACAAAGAGGCAAATGTGAGGGCCACACTGATGGTACACACTCAGGAAAGCAGGGCAACTGACACAGTGTTCTGCCACCACTGGGCACAATTCAGATTTGCTACAGAAAGAACCCAGTAACCTCGCACCAAGAAGAAAATACCATCAATTCAATTATGTGGTCAAAATGAGACTTTTCAAAGTCATCCATTTTGAAGGCCAGCCATAAGGCTTTAAGTCACCAGCAACCTGTGAGACAGATGCCTTACCCATCCTCAGGAGGAGCTAAAGAATGTCATCATTGCTGCTTTTTTTTCCATGCTGCCTCCCTCCAAGAGTTTATGGAAAAAAATCTGAAGGCATGCTGTAAAGGGTAGTGGTGGTTCATTTGGAAAATCTCTACAGGGTCTTGTAATCATGAGTCCCTGTGATTCTAAGTGGCTACACATTTTTAATGAATAACTTGGATTTTCTTAGAGAATAAAAATGAATGTGAATAAGTCATGGAAAAATTTACTGTAATAAATTCCACTTAGTAGGCACCCAGCAGCCCTTGTGGTGCCGTGGTTAAGAGCTTGGCTGCTAACCAAAAGGTCAGCAGTTTGACTCCACCAGCTGCTCCCTGGAAACCCTGTGGGGCAGTTCTACTCTGTCCTATAGGGTCCCTAAGAGTCGGAATCGACTTGACGGCAATGGGTTTGGGTTTAGCCGGCGTCCAATTCCACCATTTCTGTAAATAGAGTGGTTTCAGCTGTTCCCCACAAATGTCACTATGAACTTAACTTTTAGGGATTTTTTCCTGGTTTGCAACAGCCTCCAAGAAGGTCGGTTATATGACACCCAGCATCTACAGATTAGGGACAGACTTGAGTGAATTGGAGCCATGAGTCCTGACAACAAAGCAAGGTCTGTTTGCTCCACTGTGTTCTGACCATATTAAAAAAGAAACCTTAAGTATTGAATCAGTCTATCCCTTTCTAGAGTTCTTTGAAGCAATATGACCTTGAACTAAACCAGCAGTCCCAGTGCTGTTCTCGACTCAGACTTGGAAAATCGTCAGAGCTATGTCCCCTGCCCACCCCCGCCCCCTTCTTCTTAAAGGAAGGGCTTGATATATTACTATTGCAAAGAGGTCTAAGAAATGGATACATATTACAAATTGAATAAATACGTAAATCCAACACCCTTCCCCATTTGCACATACTGACCAGCCATATAACATGATTTGAAGTAATCAGATGTCACCCATGAAAATACAGAAAATGGGAAGGGGCATTTTCCATTAACAACATCCAATTCCCAAACGAAGAGTTTCTGTGATTGTTGTAAACATCAGCTAAACTCCCTAGAGAAACACATTTTTATAGAACATTGCATATATGTGATACATATAACATGTTTTTATTACTATTATTTTTCTTTTATCTTTCACATATATTTGCAGACAACAATTCAAAGCATCCAAAGTAAGACTGCCGAGGAAGGGAGTAGAGCTCTAGGCAATGCTAAGTGTAATAAACCTTAATCTCTCTCACTTGTTCATATAACTGAAGCTAGTCTGCAGGAGGGCCTACATAGGTTCCTTTTGCAAGGATGGAAATTTCTCATTTGTTGTTTTGTATTGGACATCAGCAGCTGCTCCACTTCAGTGAACTCAGAAGTTTTAAAGCAGGAAGAAAAAAACAAATAAAATGTCAGAGTTTGAAATTTAACAGCAGAGGACAATGAGAGGAAAACAGAGTGGAGTGATGTGATGCAAGCTGCTATCTAAGGATCAGGGTGAGAGCTCTCCTTTCTCGAAAAGGTCCAGTAAGATCATCCCCATTCCCCAACCACCACAGCTTTCTATGATGAACATATTCATTCTCAGACCATTAAGTTCTTCTCTATATAAACACTATGTACTTCCCCCATTACTACTTTCCCCTACAGTTCAAGATGGTGCTTCCGCCTATAAAGTCCAGTCATACTGACTGTGTGGATCCTTCATGGGGAACTTTCAATATGGCCTGTAATTTTTCTTTTAAAAATGTCTTAAATATACGTGGAATATTCTCTGAGGGCACAGAACATGATATATCTCTTGGTATCCAAAACTCCTGTTGCCACTCAACACATAGAAGGAGGTAAAAAAATTATCTGTTGATGATAAAACTTTCTCCATCTATTTTATAACCAGCAATCTGTACATAAGTCAGAGCTGTATTACATAGTGCATGTATTCATTCATGCAACAAATATATTTGTATAGAATTTCACCCACCGCTGCCTACTTGCTTTGTAGAAAAGGAAAATGGCATAATATGGCCAAAGAAAGAATTGAAATGGAAAAAAAACTAGTAAAGGAAGAGAGGGAGGGGAAGAGAGAGAGAGAGAGAATGAGTGACAAATAGTCATGATGAAGATATTTCCATTTCTAGCGCTCATGGGTAAGCAAACCCAGAACCCTTTATCAATACTTTCTCCTTTCAGTAATGTCACAGCATGGTTCTGTTTGGACACGAGCAAGTGCCATGATGTCATCAGATCTAGAAAAAGCCTGTCTTGGAAGAATTACATCCAGAATGCTTATTAGAAGCAAGGATAAGACTTGTCTCACATACTTTGGACATGTTATCAGGAGGGATCAGTCCCTAGAGAAGGACATCATGCTTGGTAAAGTAGAGAGTGATCGTAAAAGAGGAAGACCCTCAAAGAGATGGATTGACACAGTGGCTGGAACAATGGGCTCAAGCATAACAACTTTGAGGATGGTGCAGGACTGAGCAGTGTCCTGTTCTATTGCACACAGGGTCCCTGTGAGTCGGAACCAACTCAACTGCACCTAACAATAAGAGCCATCGTCCACCTAGGGCTTAACACAAACCTCTACTATAATTTCTTTAGTGGTTCTCCTTCTTAGTGTCAATTTTTTGTGGAAGGAACTCCAACACTTTAACTATTTCCAGACCTTAACCAGAATCCCAAATCCCACTATAATGTATCTTTCTACAAACCTTCCTGGATGAAAAATCATAGTTTTGCCAAGGGTATTCACTTTCACATTGAATGTTGCTCAATCTCTCAGACCTCCCTTTTCTGTTTCCCTGAAGCAGATTTCTGATAGGGAATTGACTCCTGTGTTTCTTCAGATTGGAGGGGAGCTCTTCATTAATTTCTCAACTTGGACATCAGGAAAACACTTCTTATTTTCTCTTTGGTCTTGATGTGTTTTTATCTTTACACAGTATTTCTGTGTGAGATTGCATTTCTTCTATATTTCCAGCTCATTTCCAAAAACAGCTGTAGTTTGGATTTTTATAGGCAAGACCCTTATTTCTCTGTCCACTCACAATCGCTGGTGGTGATATTTGTCTCAATAACACGCTTATTACTGGCATGACAATTACAGAACTGGAATGAAAGAACTGAACAATTGATTGCATAAATAACTAAAGAAGAAAATTTTTTAAAAATATTTATTTTAGTAAATAAGAAAAGGAAGATAATACAGGGAGATGCAAAGAGAGCAAGACAGAGAGGGAAAGACCATGACGCTTTAAATACGAATTTCTCGAAGAGTTTGCTACAAGGTAAATGTGTTTGGTTAGCGCAGACAAACTGTAGGCGTTCACAAGCTAGAACAGTTTGACTAAGTGCCAGAAAGTGAAACATATATATTTATAGACAAAAGAGAACCATAAAAATTGCATATGGTCTTCCGACTGCTTGAGCACTTAACCTTAACTAGAGAAGTGAAATGGAAGTCAGTTTCATCTTCTTTTCCCCATTTTTTTTTTTAATACTTTGGCAGCACAATAATATACCTACTGTTACAATTTGCTACTCTTAGTTAAATCCACAAAGGCCACCAGGAAGTCCCTAATGCTAGAAGCTGGAGAATGCGAGAAGGGGAAGGGTTGAGCTTCCAAGACAATTAGAAAAGAAATTCGTCTAGGAATCCCAATCTACTTGGGCTTTGGAAAGAACAAATGTATGCTCCCACAGAGGAAAAATAAATTGTATTACTGATATAGCCTAGAGGCAAAATGACACTTAAATAGGAGATGCTATCTCAGAGGGTCATGCTTTATTTTATTTATTTATTTAGGATGACACATTGAGTCTTAATGCAAATAGTCAGACACCAAAAGAGTTGTTTATATTGTGACCATTTTCCTTCTTTCCTGCTTTTCCTTTTTCTTGTGGGTGCTTCTCTGTTTATCCGATCTAATGCAATAAAATGAGTAATTAATTTCTAAACGCTTCCGTTGAGCAGTGCAATTTGTCAAGTCAAGTTGTTAATAGAATTAAGCTTTTTATCAGTGATTAGCAAAAGAAGGTAAAAAAAAAAAATTAATTACGGAATTGTATGCCTCCCTGGTTCAAAGCCAGGTTTTGGATTAAATGTTCGATAAAGGTTTCCTGACACACTATAAAACATTTAGCAAAAGCTGCTTTCCTCTAGTGCATTTAAAAACTGTCTCTGTGCAAAACCAACCAGCAAGGCAGGAGAGTTTGGACAGGCCATTGTGCACACCAGCGTGGAAAGATGGAATATCACTTACACAAAATACTGAGGAACACTCTGGTTTTCCTCACACTGCTCAGGGGAAGCGACAAGCTGTGACCTCGCAGGTACTTTCTATATTTAATATTTGATAGTGTGACTTGCAGCTTGAGTGAAGTTGAAAAAATGGTTAGAGGGAGTACTGGAAAGGTGCATTGATGGCACGGTTAACACATAACATGCCTTTACGTGTATTTGTAGACAATGCGTGCACCATGGTTAGCATGTAAAGAATCTAAGGCTGCTCAAGAGCTCTGATTCTCTCTAAAGCTCTAATGTAATTCACACAGTTGTCCGTGCCTGGTGCTGTCTTCTCTTTCTCCCTTTGATTCACCCTCAGCATTTCACTTTTCCATAAAGTAGAATGATTCCATCTATTAGATCTTCTTACGTTTTCCCTTCCAAGGGACGAGGGGAACATAAATGATACATCTGACAGGTCAGACCATGACATCCTTGGAGTCATTTTGCATGAGTGGACCGAGTTACTATGCCTCAGAAACAGAAACCACATCCCATTTTACATTTTACTGTTTTCCAACTGCTTGTACAACAAGCAAGCTGTCTTCCAGCTCTTCTACATTTGAGGCTGCCATGTTATGCACTTCTAAATTCTCTGTTGGGGCACATCCAGGCAAGGCCCAGAGCTTGGTCTCCATAGGAATGCTTGTGCTCTTCAAAGAAGGCACCCTGAGTGTGCACATCCCAAGTTCTAAATTTAGGATGGGAGGTCAAAAGTCCAGTCCCCCTTCAGCCTCAGATTCGACTCATGTTCTCTAGTCCTCCTTTCAGCAGAGAGACAAGCACTGGCATTACAGGGAACTTTGAGACTAATAAAACTAGTACACATTTACAAATGGAGTATTCTCAACCTGAACATGCATCCACCAGCCCTCAGAACCCTGGGAGGACAAGGAGTGAGTGGTAGGTCCCGAACACACGAAATGTAATGCCTTCCTCTGTTAGCATGGGCATTTTTCTTCTATTTTTCTTAATCTACTTTCTTTCTCTTTTATCCTTTCTGCTTCCCTAACTTCTCTGGATAATTTAATTTGCAAGAAGCATTGAAATAATGATTCAGTTTGACTATTTTCTGTAACATATTTGGATTATATGGAACAATGGTGTCACTTCACTTTTCTATACACAATTATACATTTATTCTAAAGCTTTTCTGGTAATTATAAAGCAAGCAACAACAACAACATCTAAAACAGCTTAGTTATCGGGTTGAGAATTAAGGCATTCTGAGTAATATGGTTTTCCAGTTGTCTGAATGTAAGATCCATGACCTTCAGGGACTTTTTTAGTCTCACTTATCACTGTAACCTCATTAGCTACAGTTTTTCATACATACTATATACTATACAAATGTTAGTTATGTCAATCCAAAACCACATGTTTTGCAGTCAATTCCAACTTATAGTGACCCTATAGGACAGAGTAGAATTGTCCCATAGTGTTTCCAAGGCAATAGATCTTTACAGAAGCAGAATGTCACATCCTTCTCCTTTGGAGCTGCTGGTGGGTTCAAATCACCAAACTTTTGATTATTAGCCAAGTGTTTAATGACTCTGCCACCAGGGCTCCTTAAATACTAGATATATCAATGACTAATAAAATGGATATTATTTGTTCCTTTTTTTTTTTTTTTTTCCTTCCCTTTGATTCTACTTTTCTACTGAAATATTTTAGAATCGACTTCCAGGCAACCTGGTGCTATAGTCAGAAGCACCACACCGTCCCTCCACAGCAAAGATCAGAGAAACTAAGTCAAACAGACTCACACATCAATCCTAAAATCTTAAACATCAAATAAAGACAAAAAGAACTCAGCCAAACACTGAATGGAATAATTAACTGACTGAAACAGAGAGCAAGGAGACATACATGCAGATGTCACGTATCAGCTACCGCAGCATGGATCAGCCATTTTCAACTCCTATCAGAGATCAGCAAACAGGGGGTACAAGAAACAAGCTTAATGCAGCTTCCAGCAGGAGACAGAACAACTGGTAACCAACGCTATATGCTTTCCCACCCCCCACCCTTCTTCACCTCCACTCGGCCTCCTCTGCTTCCTGCATCCACAGTGTCTTGGCCGGGAAGCACCAACTTCACCCTGGTGTCACTTGAATTCCACCCACCCACACTGGCCGGCTCCCTGAGTGCAATTTGTTGGCTGCTGGTGTTAATTTTTTCCACTTCATTAGATTTCTTCCTTACCACTCGCCACCTCCGCTTCCTTTCTCTCAAATACCTGGCCCCATGTGCCATCTTTGCTTCTTCCTGAGAGGCTGCAGAACACCACTCAACTGTGAAACTGTTTCGCGGCCTGTGCCACCCCATAGGTGGGACCTCTGGGGCATTTTTTTGTTTGCTTGTACTGATATGTTCTGTTTTGATTTGTTTGTTTTCTTTTTATTTCCTCAGTTTGGGATCCTCTTCTGGCTGGGCAGTGACACGCGGCTTGGAACCTACTCCCTTACTCTGTGCACATGCACAGTGACATTCCCTGACGGAATTTCTTTTTTCTTGTTTTTTTTTCTTTTCGGGGGGGGGGGGGTTGTTTGTTTGTTTCTTTGTTTTGTTTTCTTCTTTTTTTCCCTTTCTGTCTTTCTTCAATTCCAGTTTCTCAATTTATTCATTTTTTCTTTTATCCTTTTTCTTTTTCTTCATTTTCATTTTTCTCCATTTCTCAGTCTGTCATCTCTCCACTCCAGTAGCAAACTCCCTTAGCACTCTTTTTTTCTTTTTCTGTTTGTGTGTATGTTTTTGGCTCCTGTTCCTCTCTCCGCTTTCCCATACCCCTCTTAGCTCCATACATCACAATCTACACCCTCTCTCCTGCCTGCTTGCACCATGCACTGAACATCACACTCCCAAGCAGGACAGGCATCACGTACTGGAACATGCCCTGCACAGATTCCCGGTCCACCCTTTCAGCCCTACTATGTGGCACAAACAACCCATCCCAGCAACTCCCTTTCAGCTGGACCTGCCCTGCTATACCACAACTGACTGACAGACCCTGCCGATTGGAGGAGGAGATGAAAAGTATCATGCCCACAGATGAGCAAACAACAAAAAACACACAGCCTGCCTACTAAGACATAACAAAATAAAATAAAAAAGCAGGATGAAACAAACAAATCTACCGTCAGTAAATGAGGAAAATAATTACTGAATGCCCAGAAGACAGCAGATAATATCAAAACATATACAAAAACAAGAAAGGATATTTCCAATAGGCAACAAAAATAAACCACCAGATGACTTTCCAGTAGAAGAAAAGGCACTAGAACTACCTGATAGGGAATTCAAATCTCTAATATTCATAATTATCCAAGAGTTGAAGGAAAATACAGACAAAAATGAGGAAAAAATGTACAAATTCATGGAAAAGGGAGACAAATTCATGTAAAACACAGACAAAAAAAGGAAGAATTCAAGAAACTAATACAGAAACAAAATGCTAAAATAAATTCACAAACAGAGAGTTCCGGCGAAATGGCTCTCTAGGCAGAAACACCACGCCATCCCTCCACAGCAAAGATCTGATAAACTAAGCTGAACAGAGAATACAACAATCCTGAAACCATAAAACATTAAATGAAGAGATAAAGAACTCAGCCAAGCACCAAAAGGAGTGAGAAAACTGACAGAGAATGGAGAGCCAGGAGAGATTCAGGCAGAGGTCCCCTACGAGCTAACGCAGCACGGATCCGCCATCTTGGAGACCACCAAACAGGGTACGAGAAAGCAGCCTGGTGGAGCATCCAGCGGGAGACAAAATAACTGCTCCACACATAACAATCTCCCTGCTGCATGCTGCCTACAAGCACTGTGCACTTGACATCACACCACCAAGCAGCACAGGCACGGCCTACTGGAACCTACCATGCACCGATTACTGACCTGCTCTGGAGGCTGTAGTAAGTGCCACAAACAACCCATCCCAGTAACTCCTCTTCAGCTAGACCTGCACGGCCATACCATATCTGAGTGACTGACTCTACCAATTGGAGAAGGAGGTGAAAAGTATTGTGCCCACAGACGAGCAAACAACAAAAAACTCACAGTCCACCTGCTCAGACATAGTCAAATTTAAAAAAAAAAAAGGGATGAAACAAACAAATCTACAGTCAATAAACGAGAAGAATAACTACTGAATGCCCCCAAAACAGCAGACAATATCAAAACATTTACAAAAACAGGACAGCACGGTTCCAGTAGGTGTCCAAAATAAAACACCAGATGACTCTCAAGTGGAAGAAAATGCACAAGAACTACCTGATAGGGAACTCAAATCTCAAATACTCAGAATTCTCCAACAGCTGAGGCAAAAAGCTGACAAACACGAGGAAAAAATAGACAAATTCATGGAAAATACAGACAAAATATTGCAAGAATTCAGGAAAATAATGCAGGAACAAAATGCCAAAATAAATTCACAAATAGAAATTATACAAAGACAACAATTAGAAATCCAAAAGATAAACAACAAGATTTCAGAAACGGACGGTGTCATAGAAGGGCTGGGAAGCAGATTTGAAACGGTGGAAGACAGGATCAGTGGAATTGAAGACAAACACTTGGATACAACTCTGTTTCAGGAAAACTCAGAAAAAAGAACAAGGAAAAATGAAGAGACCCTGAGAGTTAAGTGTGATACAATCAAAAGCAAAAATTTTCAAGTGATTGGAATCCAGAACAGGGGGAGAAAACAGAAAACACAGAGAGGATCAATGAAGAACTGCTGACAGAAAACTTCCCCAATATCATGAAACATGAAAAGCTGGTCATCCAAGAAGCTCAACAAACCCCATATAGGAGAGACCCCAAAACAAAATCACCAAGGCATATCATAATCACACTCACCAAAACCAAAGACAAACAAAGAATCCTCAGAGCAGCTCGTGAAAAACAAGAAGTCACATACAGAGGAGAAACACTAAGACTAAGCTCAGATTACTCGGAAGAAACCATGCAGGCAAGAAGGCAATGGGATGACGTATATAAAATCTTGAAAGAAAAAAATTGCCAGCCAAGAATAATATGTCCTGAAAAACTCTCGTTCAAATCTGATGGTGAAATTAGGTAATTTCCAGATAAACAGAAATTAAGGAAATAGATAAAAGTCAAGCGAAACTTACAAGAATTATTAAAGGGAGTTCTTCAATCTGAGGACAAACAGCTTCAGCTCACAGGCAGAATCTAGAACGCAGGATTGTACCAGCCAGATACCAATCTAGGAAATGAACTCTCGAGGACTATCCAAAACCAAAAGAAATACAACAGGGAATCACAGCAGTTAATCAGCAAATGACAACAACATCAAAACAATAAAAGAGAGAAGAAACGGCATAGATATAGACTCTTCTAATGGAGAGGAAGGGAGGCAATACCAAGTGATGGTAGACTGCTTCAAACTTAGAAAGATAAGGGTAAAATTCATGGTAACCACAAAAAAAGTTAACAAACATACTCATAAAAATAAAGAGGATAAACATAAAGTCTCAGCCAAAACAAAACCTACAAAAACAAAAGAAATGAAAAAAAAAAAAAAATCCACAAACAAAAGTAACTCAGCACAAGAGAGTACGAAGAACAAAGAAAACAACAGCAACACAAAAAAAGCACTAAAAAATGACAGCAACAAACTCTCATCTATCAATAATTACACTGAATGTAAATGGACTCCATGCACCCATAAAGCGATGGAGAATGAAAGAATGGATAAGTAAAGAGGATCCATCAATATGCTGTCTACAAGAGACACACCTTAGAAACAAAGATGTGAATTTATTAAAAGTCAAAGGATGGAAAAAAATATATCAAGCTACAACTACCAAAAAAGAGCAGGAGTGGCAATTATAATCTCAGAAAAAATAGACTTTAAAACGAAATCTACCATAAAAGACAAAGAAGGACACTATATAATGATTAAGGGGATGATCCATCATTATGATATAACCACAATAAACATTTACGCACCCAATGACAGGGCGCAAAAATACGTAAAACAAACTCTAACAACACTGAAAAGAGAAATTGACAATTCCACAATAATAGGAGGAGACTTCAACACAGCACTCTCAGTAAAGGACAGAACAACTAAAAACAAACTCAGCAAAGATACAGAAGACCTAAAGGGCATAATCAGACAACTTGACCTCATAGACATATATAGAATACTCCACCCAACCGCTACAAAGTACACATTCTTTTCCAATGCACATGGAACGTTCTCCAGAATAGACCACATTTTAGGCCACAGAGCAATCCTCAACAAGATCCAAAATGTTGAGATAATTCAAAGTATCTTATCTGACCAAAATGCCATCAAGGTAGAAATTAACAACAGAAAGAGCAAGGAAAGAAAATCAACTACATGGAAACTGAATAATACCATGCTTACACATCACTGGGTAATAGAAGAAATCAGAGATGGAATCAAAAAATTCCTAGAATCCAATGAGAATGAAAACACATCATACCAAAACCTTTGGGACACAGCAAAGGCAGTCCTCAGAGGACAATTTATAGCAATAGATGCACATATCAAAAAGAAGAAACGGACAAAATCAAAAAATTAACTACAGAACTCAAACAAATGGAAAGAGAACAGCAAAAAAAGCCCACAGCCACCGGAAGAAAGGAAATAGTAAAGATCAGAGCAGAAATAAATGAAATATAGAACAGACAAACAATAGAAAGAATTGACAAACAATAGAAAGAATCGACAAACCACTGGCCAGACTGACAAAAGAAAAACAGGAGAGGACACAAATAACCCAAATAAGAAATGAAATGGGGGACATTACAACAGACCCAACTGAAATAAAAAGGATTATAACAGAATATTATGAAAAACTATACTCCAACAAATTTGAAAACCAAGAAGAAATGGATAAATTTCTAGAAACACACAGCCTACCAAAACTACAACAAAGTGATATTGAAAATCTGAACAGACCTATAACAAGAGAAGAGACTTAAAAGGTAATTAAAAAATAAAAAAAATAAAAAACTCCCAACAAAAAAAAAACCCTGGCCCAGATGCCTTCACTGAAGAATTCTACAAAACATTTACAGAAGCTCTTGTACCAGTACTACTCAAGCTATTTCAGAGCATAGAAGAGGAAGCAACACTTCCAAATTCATTCTATGAAGCCAGCATAACTCTGACCAAAGCCAGGCAAAGATGACACAAAAAAACAAAATTACAGACCAATATCTCTCATGAATACAGATGCAAAAATTCTTTAAAAAATTCTAGCCAATAGAATTCAGCATCATATCAAAAAAATAACACACCACGACCAAGTAGGATTCATACCAGGTATGCAAGGATGGTTCAACTTTAGAAAACCAATGAACGTAATTCACCACATAAATAAAAGGAAAGAAAAGAATCACATGATCATCTCAACTGACACAGAAAAGGTATCTGAAAAAGTCCAACACCCATTCCTGATAAAAACTCTCAATAAAATAGGTATAGAAGGGAAATTTCTGAACATAATAAAGGGCATCTATGAAAAACCACTAGCCAACATCACTGTTAATGGAGAGAGGCTGAAAACATTCCCCTTGAAAACAAGAACAAGACAAGGATGCCCTTTATCACCACTCCTATTTAACATTGTACTGGAAGTTCTAGCTAGAGCAATAAGGCAAGAAAAAGAAATAAAGTGCATCCAAATTGGTAATGAAGAAGTTAAACTGTCCCTGTTTGCGGATGATATGATACTATACATAGAAAACCCTAAAGACTCCACGAGAAATCTACGGGAACTAATTGAAAGATTCAACAGAGTAGCAGGATACAAGACAAACATTCAAAAATCAGTTGGATTCCTAACCACCAATAAGGAGAACAATGAACAGGAAATCAGGAATACACCATTTTCAATAGCCGCTAAAAAGATAAAATACTTAGGAATAAATCTGGCCAGGGATGTAAAAACCTATACAAATAAAACTACAAAACACTGCTGCATGAAACCCAAAGGGATCTACCTAAATGGAAAAACATACTATGCTCATGGATAGGCAGACTCAACATTGTGAAAATGACAATTCTACCCAAAGCAATTTACAAATACAACACAATCCCAATCCAAATACCAACAACATTCTTCAAAGAGATGGAAAAAATAATCATTAACTTTATATGGAAAGGGAAGAAGCCCTGCATAAGTAAAGGACTACTGAAGAAGAAGAATAAAGTTGAAGGACTCACACTACCTGACTTCAGAACCTACTATACAGCTACAGTAGTCAAAGCAGACTGATACTGGTACAATGACAGATACATTGACCAATGGAACAGAATTGAGAGCCCAGATGTAAATCCATCCACCTATGGTCATCTGATCTTCGACAAGGGCCCAAAGTCCATCAAATGGGGAAAAGACAGTCTTTTTAAAAAATGGTGCTGGCAAAACTGGATATCCATCTGCAAAAAAATGAAACAGTACCCATACATACCTCACGCCGTATACAAAAACTACTTCAAAATGGACCAAAGACCTGAATATAAAGCCTAAACTATAAAGTTCATAGAAGAAAAAATAGGACCAACACTACAGGCCTTAATACACGGCACTAACAGGATACAAACCATAACCATCAACGCACAAACCCCAATAGATAAGCTAGACAACTGGCATCTTCTAAAAATCAAAACCTATGCTCTTCAAAAGACTTCACCAAAAGAGTCAAAAGAGAACCTACAGACTAGGAAAAAATTGTTGGACAGTATAAGTCAGACAAAGTTCTAACCCCCATAATCTACAAGAAAATGCAACACCTCTACAACAAAAAGACAAATAATCCTATTAAAAAATTGGCAAAGGAAATGAACAGACACTTCAGCAAAGAAGACATGCAAATGGCCAACAGACACGTGACGAAATGCTCGCTATCACTAGACATTAGAGAAATGCAAATTAAAACAACAATGAGATACCATCTCACCCTGGCATTACTGGCACGAATCAAAAACACTGCAAATAACAAATGTTGGAGGGGCTGCAGGGAGATGGGAACTCTTATGCACTGCTGGTGGGAATGCAAAATGATACAACCATTTTGGAAAATGATATGGTGCTTCCTCAGAAAGCTAGAAATAGACATAGCATTCGATCCAGCAATTCCACTCCTAGGAATATAACCTAGAGAAATAAGAGTCGTCACTCCAATAGACATATGCACACCTATGATCATGGCAGCATTGTTCTCAATAGCAAAACGATGGAAACAACCAAGATGCCCATCAATAGATAAATGGATAAACTATGGTACATACACACAATGGAGTACTATGCAATGAGAAAGAACAACAATGAATCTGTGAAGCATCTCATAACATGGATGAAATTGGAGGACATTATGCTGAGTGAAATAAGTCAATCACAAAAGGACAAATATTGTATGAGACCTCTATTGTAAAAACCCATGAAAAGTTCACACACAAAATGTAACTATCTGTAAACCTTCGTCTAAAGTAAAATAAAAAAAAAAAATTAAAAAAGGAAATATTTTAAAATGTGTTTCTTTGCTTCCTCAGTAAACAGTGTTCAAAACATATTTTGACTTTTCCTTAATGGCTTAGAATTTTGCAGTGCCTCATTAAGTATGAGTAGTACTAATTATCACTATACAATTACCAGCCTGATAATTGTCAGCTAAAATGGAAGCATTAAAACGGATCCTCATCAACCCTAACTTGTTACCTCCCTTACTTTTGACTGATTCTTTGATTCCACTTGTTTCCTTGCTCTTTATCTCATTTTCATAAAAGAGTGAAGAATGTGCAATTCCATGGCCTCCTGAACTAAGTTTAACACAGTTGCCTTTCTACAAAAGGAATGAGTGAACCTAAGGATGAATCTATCTTCTCCCAAATTGTTTTTCAGCTTTCATTATGATCTTTCTTGCCATTTGTATCAGTCTCCTTTGAATTTTTAGCAGCTTTCAAAATATCTTTTATTATCTGAACATCATCAAAAACTTAGTTAAATATGGAGGTTTCATTCCACTCTTCTGTGTGTTTGTGTGTGTGCTTGTTTTTTTAGTTGAGTGTCATGGATTGAATTGTGTCCCCCAAAAGTATGTGTCAACTTGGCTGGGCCATGATTCCCAGTCTTGTGTGATTGTCTACCATTTTGTCATCTGATGTGATTTTCCTGTGTGTTTTAAATCTTACTTCTATGATGTTAATGATGTGGGATTAAGGGCAGTTATGTTAATGAGGTAGGACTCAATCTACAAGATTAGGTTATGTTTTAAGTCAATCTCTTTTGCGATGTAAAAGAGAGAGGTGAGCAGAGACATGGGGACCTCATAGCACCAAGAAACAAGAGCCAGGAGAATAGCATGTCCTTTGGACTAAGAAGCTCCTAGATCAGGGGAAGATTGATGACAAGGACCTTCCTCCAGTACCAACAGAGAGATAAAGCCTTCCGCTGGAGCTGACACCCTGAATTTAAACTTCTAGCCTACTAGACTGTGAGAGAATAAATTTCTGTTTGTTAAAGCCATTCACTTGGGTTATTTCTGTTACAGCAGCACTAGATACCTAAGACATTGGGTAAGAATTTCTCTCCATTTCAAAAATCAGTACTAAGTTAGTATATTTGAGAATCTTTAAACTATTAAAGAGATTGCCAGGGCCAATTTTCTCCAAGCTTTTCTTTTTTATTAACAGAATTCTAGGAGAAGTTTTGTTGTTTTACAGCTTGTATTATAATCTTATAATGAGGTGATAGAAATCTCTCATATAGAAATGCATCATGTTCTTAGTAACATCCAGGCCCGTGGTTTGAATCAATGAAGTAATAATGGCCGATAGGGAAACGATAAGAAAATTTTCCCGTGTGTTAGCTTTGCTTCCTGAGGTGAACACAACAATTATCTTTCAGTGAAACAGAGTTTTCAGGTGAGCATGTGTTTGTAGAGTGATCTTGGATTGCATATATACTAATGTAAAGGCACTGTTCAGTAGGAAAAAGAAAGAGTGTGTGACATCTGTTTATAATCTTGGACTTTCTTAGCAAAAGCTTTACATGTAACACTCTTGAAGGATATTGGAAGAATATTTTCCATTAATAAAATTTTGTTTTTTAGGAAACCCCACATATAGAGGTAGTCTTTTGTCTTTATTTTACCTTACCTGCAGACATTTGAATTTGTCTTGTTTTACCAAAACCTAACAGTTCATCAGTGTTGTAACTCTGTTCAATGCATTCAGTAATTAGGACAAGAAAAATCCTGCAAATCTTTAATTTGCTATGCAGTCAGCTGACAGATTTTCACTACATACATCTAGCTATCCAATAACATGTCAGACTCAAAATGCCAAAGCTATCTTATCAACAATGCACGTGACTCAGTCAATTGCCTTTACTCAAAAACATTTTTTTTTTTAGCTTATTCATGAGACACTGAGCTAGAGACAGCAGTTAAAAACTCTCATATAAAATATGGTTAGTGTGTTCTAATATGCCTTAAAGAATATAAGACAGTATTTAATGGCTATATTTTGCTTACAAATGATGAAGAATTTAAACTGGTTCATTATCAGCCCCAACAATATGTAATATGAACTGAAATTGGAAAATTTCACCAAGCCTTATTCTTACTTTCATTTTTTTCTTGTAATTGTATAGTGTATTTCCTATCTGCAGATTGATACCACTTTGATTGATTAGTTCTACGCCTTTCACAATTAGAAGCCAATATGATAGTTATGTACATAAAACTAGTTTTAATGTAGAAAAAAAAAAACATTGTCGTTGAGTCGATTCCAACTCAGAGCAACCCTATGGGACAGAGTAGAACTGCTCCGTAGAGTTTTCAAGAAGCAGCTAGTGGATTCAAACTGCAGACCTTCTGGTTAGCAGCCAAGCTCCTTAACCACTAATGCCACCAGGGCTCTTTAATTTAGAAAGCACTATATAAATGTGTGAGGTACCTAGGTGGCACAAACGATTTGTGCTGGACTACTAGCCTTATGGTTGGCAGTTAAAACCCATCCAGCTGTACCATGGATGAAAAAGCCCAGTGATCTGCTTCTGAAAAGTCATAGCCTTGAAAACCCCTTGGAGCAGATCTACTCTGTAACACCTGGGGTCGCCATGAGTTGGAACTGACTCAATGGCACTAACAACAACACAACATATAAATGCCTGAAGTTATGGTACTCGTGGTGTAGTGTTGCTTGCATTAATGCTGGCTGAGTGTACAGGTGACTGGGGAATTATTTCAGGAACAAATACTCTCAGCTATAAAAGACTGTCCTACTTCCTCCTCCCTGCCCCCATAACAACCAGCTTTCTCCTCTGCAGCATCATAGCTGCTTGTTCTCTCGTCTTGGTTCTCATTTTGCTTCATCTCAAAAGACTTCTTCTATTCCCATGAAATGACTCCTCACTGTTCTTTTCTTCCCTCCTTTCTAGAGCCTTTCTCCTCACTCTTCCACCTCCAGTATCTCAGGTCTGGGCTGCTGTTTCAGAGGTTACCATTCCCAGTTTCTATACTTCCCTCAAGTCATGGGGTCAAATCTCCTGTTTGCATTCAGGATGATAGTCTCTGGTGATTACCTGCCTCTAAGGAAAGGAATGCTCAGTTTTCCTTCCTAGTAATCCTTTCAATAAAAATCCTACTTTACATCTGTATAGCACATTTAACTTTCCAAGGAGATTAAACAAACACACTTACTGAGATCCTTTAGTGCTAGGTAGGACTCTTCAAAGGAGCCCTGGTGGCACAGTGGTTAAGTGCTCGGCTGCTAACCAATAGGTCGGTGGTTCAAACCCACTAGCTGCTCCACTGGAGAAAATGTGTCAGTCCACTTCCATAAAGATTACAGCCTTGGAAACCCTGTGGGGACAGTTCTACTCTGGCCTACAATGTCACTATGAGTCAGCATCGACTCATTGGCAGTGGATTTGATTTCTCTATTTTGGCTTTAAGACTCTTCAATGGTTAGAAGACTCCCTCCTATCCAGTAATACACAATCTAAAAAAAATTTTTTTGATTGAGCACATGACCTCAAAATATGCATATTTACTTACTTTCAAATTATACATGTACATAAACTGCCATACTAACATCTTACAAACATAAAATACATTAAAAAGGAAATGGAAATGAATGAGATTAAAAAAATTAGGGTTCTAATAATTTTTTCAAAATCCTCCGTGCACAGTCTTGGGACCATGTCTGAGACTACTGCATGATCTACCAGGCCATTAGCAACTGCATTTTGACACCTAGAGGAAGTGATGATCACGTAAGAGGGTTGGGAGAACTTCCTGATTGCTAAAGCAGCATAACTCAGGTTCCTGACTGTGGTCCCCTTTTCTCTGGCTTGAACCATATCAACTAATTTGTGGGGCTTAGAGAGCTAAAAGGAGGAGCCCTGGTGGCACAGTAGTTAAAGCGCTTAGCTGCTAACAGAAAAGGCCAGAGCAGGAAAAAATGTGGCAATCTGCTTCTGTAAAGATCATGGCCTTGGAAACCCTATGGGGCAGTTCTACTCTGTTCTATAGGGTAACTATGAGTCAATTCCAAGACGGTGGGTTTGGTTTTTGGTTTTAGAGAGCTAAAAACCAGTTAGTGTGCCTCAGTGCCTTGGGGAGGGAGAACCAGCGCCCAAAACCCAAACAAAAGTCCAATACATCATTTCCTGCAGGAGAACTGACTTCCATTGAAATGCTTCTCCTGGAGTGTCTGCCGATGGAGGTAGAGGTAGAGGCAGGCACAGAGCATCACCTGGGGGAAAAGGCAGCTGATTCACATTCCAGGCATGTAAAACAGTTTGTGCACAATTAACTTTTCTGAAACATCTTCCAGAGCTTTTGAATTATATTTGGTGTAGTGTGATTTTATCCTATTACCCTTAGCCGCATACACCTTCTTATTACAGTACTATAAATTATTCCTTTGCCTCCTTAGTGTTTACAGCTTTCTGATACAGCACCTGTAGATAGTGTTCATGCATATTCCTTCCTTGTTATCATGGTGAAACTAGGGCTGTCTTAGTCTTCTAATCTTTCTTCATGTGTCCTAAAGTTCTTTAATAATGTTTATTGTTGGCTTCTTCCTTCATTTCCAGTTATCAGCATCCTTCTGATCCTGGGGCGCTCAGACCAGGAAGGGGATGCCCAAGAGAGTCTCACCTTACTATATAAATAGGAGTATAGGCTACAGCTTACCTCTGTAATAGCATGTGTCTGTTTATGAAGCCAGTGCTCTTACACGCATTTTTATCATCTTAGCATTGTGTTGAATGATCAGCATGTCATCTTGCTATTTAGGAAGCTGTCATCTGATTCTCTCTTCTTCATGGCATTCTTCCACTTTAGCCCAGTCTTTCTCATAGTTTTGAATTTTTTTTTTTTTCCTTTTGCCAGTTTTGTTTGCTCAGTTATCTGTGGTTTGTCCCTTCCTACATTTTTGTCAGCACCTGTCGACCCAGCTTCCTGTTTAGGAAGCAATTACCTATCTTGGAAATTAGTCTGGTGTCCTGTATCCAATCTTTCCGAAGACTAGGTTCTTCAGAGAATTCCTAGCTAACTGTGGACAGTTTGTCAGAATGTGGTGAATCCTAGAAATCTCCTTTCCAAAATACTCTAACTTAGGACAGACTCTTCACCACTAAAATGAACTGTCGTTCTCCATCTGGGCAAGTACACTTACATTCACCTATTTTTCCTAAAGTCATGAGCTGCTTGAGCAAACACTTCAGTACTCTATATGGCTGATCTTTACAACACCAAGAATAATCTGGGGTGCAATAACTGCTAAATCACTTCTTTAACGAGTCTAATAGATCCTCTTCTTTACCATATTCCAATTATTTTTCTAATGCAAACTGAGGTAGAAATATTCATATTCTATTTGCTCTTTTTTGTTTTTCTTTTTCACCTAAGTGTAAGGATGACTGTGCTAGGGAACATCCCGCCTCTCTCCATTTGCTATGCAAACCCAGTCAATAGTTACCACCTATTGTTGCTCCAGTTGCTGCTATTGACTTGGTGGTATGGAATCTGAAATTTGATTTCAAATATGAGGATGCAACCAATCCTGGGGATGGTGCAGGAATGGGCATTTAGTTCTGTTACGCATGGAGTCACCATGATTAGTGGCCAACTCAACAGCAGCCAACAACAACAACAACAAAATCATAAAATCATGAATTCTAGGTTGTGATGTGGAGACAAGGTTTCAGTATTATTTGAGTGCTAGGGCCTCTAGATTTTAGGGTGATAAAGATGCTGATAAATTCCTTTCCTGACTCCTAGTTGAAGCTTTGAACTCTCCCATTAAAAAAAATAAATAAATAAAAATTCCTTTGTGCTGATGTTTTAAACATTTTTTCACCCAATAAGCTGTTCAATCCCCTGTCTCAGATGCTAGCCATTTGGCCTGTGGGCATGTGATTTTCCATTCACTCTGGTGTTCCTGTGGGCACCAGACGGCAGTCACTTCCTGATGTATGCATTACAGAGCTACTTAAACTTGTTTGGACTATTGCATCAGGAAGGCTACCATTACACAGAAAATAATGCAGTAAATTTCTGGTCATAAATCATCAAGCACATTTTTATAGGGGAACAAGGAAGAAGTTCAAGAGGATCTTGTGCTTAAAAAGGGAGGTAAAAAAACATTTGTCAGGGAAGCTTGAAATCATCAGAGTCAAAGCAAGACACAAACTTCTAATTTTCTGTGTTTGGAATCCTCTCATAGGTCCCTCATGAGGTAGGCTCAAGGACTGTGGGGTTCAGAGGCACTCCCAGAAACAGGTTTAGTGAGTTCCCAGTGAGTAGAAAGCCAAGTGGTCTTCTTTCGCGGTCCTTAAAGCAACACTTTTTTTAGGGAGAGATTCAACGTGGTGGGCTCTATCACTCTAACCAAATTTACTGGGGAAACTTTTCCATTCTCTAATGGTCAAAACGAAGATAACACTCTGTAGGAAAGGGAGGGGGAAAAAAAAAAGATGTTGTAGGTAAGGCCAGTTGTTTTGTTTATGAATGACTAAGACAGCAAAGAATGCGATTAGGACAGAGAAAGAATGGTGATCATAATGAACAATGTGTGCTCCCGCTTGCAGGAATCCATTAGCTAGAATATAAAAGCATGGCCATTTTATAGTCACATATATTTCATAACTGCATTACATTTCTAGGGCTGCCATAACAAAGTACCACAAACCGGATGGCTTAAAACCACAGAAATGTATTCTCCTTTAGTTAAGGAGGCCAGAAGTCTAAAATCAAGTTGTTGGCAGGGTTAGTTCTGGAGGTTCTGAGAGTCTGTCCGGTGCTTCCCTACTAGCTTCTGGTGATGGCTGGCAATCTTTGGCATTCCTCGGTTTGTAGATGCACCACTCCAATCTCTGCATCCATCTGCATATGTCATTGTTCCCCTGTGTGTGTGTCTAAATTTCTCTCTTACATGGATACAAGTCACTGGATTAGGGCCTACCCTGCTCCATTGTAACCTCATCTTAACTTGATTATATCTGCAAAGCTCCTATTTCCAATAAGGTCACATTCACAGGTATGAAGGTTAGGACTTCAAAACATATTTCTGTGGGACTCAATTCAACTCACAACAGTAAGAAATTCTACATTGAGTGACATGCTTAAATCATATTTTCAGCTTTTCTATGGGGCACATATCAAGATGAAACCAGCTTTTATGTTGTTTCTCATTAAATCAATAATTTTATAAGTGCAGAGTTTTATAAATATGATCTTAAATTTATAAGCTGAAGTTTAATTCAAATAATTCATGATTTTATCCACTAATTTCACTTATCTTCATAGAAAATATATTCTGTTTGATGTATCCTTTGAGTTCCAAAGTAATATGACAGTATGGTTTTGAGGCCAGGATTTTCATGGAAAGTGACAGGCAGTTATCTGTAGCTTCTTTACTCAGATGAGAAAGGCACCCACTCAGTTACTTGGGAGAATGAGAACTAAGCGCAGAGGAAAGAACAGATCAGCTCCAAGAGGTTGCAACTGCAAATGATAGTGTGCTGCTATCAGGCAGGATATCGATGAAGCAGGTCTCTATGTCAGCCCTCACTTGGCTGTTACCACCTGCCTGCCTCATTCAAGGGAGGTAGCATCCTTTACTGCTATGGTGTCTGCTAGTCCTGCAGGATCTTAGGTATATTAGCTCATCAAATCAAAGTGGAAAAGACTAAGAGTATTCAAATACCTCATTGGTTCTTGTGCTTGGTATCTGAGAACCCTAAATAGTCACTCTTCTGGAATGAGGAGATAAGGAAACTCTCCCTGTGTTCCTCTTAGATTGCATTCTTAAGCTGGACTTCATTTTGGACAAGGGGTATAGTGGTCTGGAATTGAGTGCCTGCCAAGCTTGAGCAAGGAAATGGCCTTGTGATGTTTTGCATATGCTGGAAGGAGGCGGCTTCCAATACACCAAGTTACGGCTCTGGTAAGGCCAAATGAATGCTGGCACAACTCAGCCTCTGAGGCCACGCTCGCTAGAAGCCTCACAGGAGATACCGGGGGGTGTTCAATGTCTCTGCCATGCTGTGAATGACAAGGGAACAAGAGAAAGAGAGGATACTGAGAGAGTTAGAGAAAAAAAAGATGGTGGTGGTGATGAGTACACATTAAACTCATCAGCTCTATTCCATTTTTAATCCACCCCATTTTCCGGGTCTCTACACTTTGAATGATCTATTTACCTGGCAA
Source organism: Dugong dugon (assembly GCA_030035585.1). Taxonomy (NCBI): domain Eukaryota; kingdom Metazoa; phylum Chordata; class Mammalia; order Sirenia; family Dugongidae; genus Dugong; species Dugong dugon. The sequence goes on from CM057466.1 coordinate 6,911,750, forward strand.
TCCTCCTAGCAATGCGAAAGTTGTTTTCTAATGTCTAATTACTACATGTATGTTGTTATTTCTCTGATTTTCAGGTGAAGGTGATTGGCTTGTGAATAATCTCCCATTTAAAATAGACTTACAATGTTGCACATATTTTACAGAAAACTAGCTTTGGCATGAAAAAGTATATGCTCAAAAGCACCAGAGCTGTCTGTCAATTTTGCTGTTCTTGAGGAAGGTTCACCTAGAAAAAGGCTAAAGTTCATGTTGGATTTTTTTTTTTTTTGATTGACAATTTGGCACTTGTTTGAGGTAAATGTGGTTTCTACAACATTAAAGTACCCTATTATGATTAAGGTTCAATGTGGATGCATTTGGTGCTTTATATTGTAACAGATTTACATCTGTCCTTTTGATGATGTGCTAACTTTTCAAATCTGCATATAGAGGCCTCATAACCCTGCCATCTGCTTCCCCACCAGAAGAAACTTAATAGCATATACTCTGCCAGAACATGGCTTTCGTTTCTTTGTCCTACTGCTCAGACCAGAGTAATTTCCATAATGTTCCAGGGAGATGGAGTTCTTGAGTAGAGCAATTTCTTCCCCAACCCCTTGCCTCACACTAACAGCTTGACAATTGTCCAGAGAGGTGGTGCATTATCTAACCCACATGGGAGAAAAGAGGATCTGATTTAACGCTCTAACTACCTTAGTCATTCTTTGGTGCTCACATATAGACTTCTTGAAACACCTCTGTGTTAACAATCAACCAAACAAAACTTGTTGCTGTCAAAGTCGATTTCAACTCGTAGCGACCCTATACGACACAATAGAACTGCCCCATAAGATTTCCAAGAGGCAGCTGATGGATTTGAACTGCCAACTTTTTGGTTAGCAGCCTGAGCTCTTAACCACTGCACTACCAGGGCTCCAGTTAACAATCAAGGACACGTTAAAATCAGTAGCTGTCAACTCAGTACAACTCATGGAGACCACGTTTGTCACAGTAGAACTGTGCACCATATGGTTTTCAATAGCTGATTTTTCAGAATCAGATGGCCGGGACTTTCTTCCAAGGTGCCTCTGGGTGGACTGGAACCTGTAACCTTTCAATTAGCACCCCAGGGCTCCAAGGCCTCATTAGGCCTTCCTTAATCATTTACAGTCTTGACAGTTTTTTTCCCCCAATCTCTTTGTCCTGAACTAGCTCTGTAATGCAAGTTGTGCTTTCATATCAAAAAAAAAAAAAGAATGACAATAGAAATTCTTTGGCTCTTCTGCTTGTTTTTATCTTTGGCTTAAGTAAAAAAAAAAAAAAAAAAAAAAAAAAGTTATTTTCCTTCAAATAACTGCCAGCCAGAATTGGGAAAGGGAGGTTTTTGTTTCTTGATTTTTTTTTTTTTAATATTGAGAATTTGCTGAAGGTTTTGTCTCCACGGTCACAATTACTTAAAACTTTACACTTGGCTTTAACGCCCTTTTCCATCTTTGGCCAACCTCTCCACCCTCTTCTCCTCACACAAGGGGCAACTGCAGAGAAACACTACTTAATTACCACACCACGTAACTAATTAAAAGCAGGATGCTTACCTGTGGTATGCTAATGAGCTATTAGACATCCGACAAGACATGGGTTCTTATTCTACCGTTAACCTGGCTGTGGATTTCCAGTTGACAGTTAATGATGATGAGATGGGAATTTATTATGCTGCTTGTGAGTCCAGAACTTTGGGAGAGGGCAGAAAGGCCAAGCAACAAAATCACTCAGAAGAATCACACCTGAGCTGCAACCAAGTGACAAAGAAATCTGAGTATTTGATTTACAGGAAAGCAGAGAGTGTGGAGAGGCATGGCGGAGGGTATTCAGTAAATAGGAGCCCTTTATCATGATTTCTAGTGGGCCCAGTGATGGAAGATGAGTATATTGGAATTGGACAATTGATCAGCTACGTACATATGACATCTGTCCAGATATGAGTACATTGATCTGGAAATTCCCAAAGACAGCCTAAGAAGATTGGCATTTTATGCAGAGGTTGGAGAAGGACCATGCAGGTGAATGGACAGAGAGGAAAGAAAGAGATTACGGATAAAGAGAGAAAAGAGAAAGAGCTGTATATATAACAACTTTTGTTTGATTGTAAGAAAAAGAAAAATATTACATACTAAATAGACAGGAATGTGAGCAAAAGGCAAGAAGATAGCAACAGGAAGTGGGGCCAAGATGGCAGAGAAGTCAGATAATTCCAGTGCACCCTCTTACAAAAAAGACCTGAAAAAACAAGTGATTTGATTATATATGGCAATCTGGGAGCTCTGAACATCAAAGGAAGAGTTGAGGAACTGGACTGAGTAGGAGGGGGAGGGAGAGAAGGGTTCAGAAGCAACTAGGAGTTGCCAGACCTGACCTGGCGAGAGCCTTAGCCCTTCAGGCCTGATCAGCTCTGGGGTGAGCAGTGAGACAGGAAAGTGGCAGTGCTTGGGAGGCGCATTTTCTGCACCAGGAGAGACCCAGCACCAAAGAGTCTACACAGCTTCACAGAACCAGTGAGAAGCAGGCCCCAATGAAGGATAAGTACTTGTGTATGCCATACTGCATGGATAAAAAACACCCCCCTTCAGGAAAATTCCCTCTCCCATTTACCTCCCCGTGCCCCGCTCTGCACTGGATCTCGGACTGACTTCAGCACTTGCCGAGTCCCCTGGGCTAGAAGTAAGATCCATCACATGCCCTGAGCCATTCTCCCTGCCTTGAGAGTGAACAAATTAACAAACAGGGGGAGAAAATAAACTGCCGACTCCCCTAAGAGAGGAACCCAGGGTAGGCACAACTCCTTTGCCTAGGCATAGGCATAAGGGATCCATGGACTATGAGTGCCTTTCCCCGTGCATAGACTTGTGTGGGCCCATCTCAACAGTGTAGGGCCTCATTACCACAGTATAACAGAGTATATACTGGAACTCTAACTTCAACTGTTTCAGCTGTGAAGTGGCAGGTTCTTGACATTTGACACTGCTCTGCCTATTAAGCACGGTTTTCACCTACCCATATCAGGACTGGTGGCTCCACCAATGCCACCTAGCCACCTGCGATTAGAGCCCACGAATAAGAGGTGCCCCCTAGTCCTTACAGCCAACAGCATTAGCTGCTCATAGTCCAGCTGCAAAACCCACCCACTTACGTGATCTAGGGAACAGGGACACATCTTCCTTCTGGAACTTGGGGGTGGCCGTCAGCCCCTTGCCTTGTTCAGAGTGTGTCCCCCTGCTGCAGCCAGATGCCTATGCATACACCAATCACCCCTGCCTGTATAGGACTGTAAGTGAGAGCCCACACCACACACTTGGTAACTATCTACTTGGCACCTGAGCTGAACCCATACAGGAGGAGTGGACGGATTACTGATATCACATATCTAGTAACAACAGATCTAACCACCTGGTGACAGGACATTAGAACTTCAAAGGTGCTAATAATCAAACCAGCTCATATGAGCAGCCTATTTGGGCATATCAAAACAAAACAAGAAGCTAGGACATAGTAAACAAAATTAAAATAAATAAATATAATAACTTATTGATGGCTCAGAGACAATGTTCAATATCAAATCACATAAAGAGGCAATCCATGATGGCTTCAACAAGCTCCCAAAATAAAGAATTTAGAAATTTTCCAGAGGAGGAAAATTTCATGGAATTAGCAGAGGCAGAATACAAAAGATTAATATACAGAACTCTTCAAGAAATTAGGAAGGAAATTAAGCAAAAAGCAGAACACGCAATAGAGAAAATTAAAAAGACTAGAGAAGAGCATAATGACAAATTTAACAGGCTGCAAGAATCCATAGAGAGACAGCAATCAGAAATTCAGAAGATTAACAATAAAATTTCGGAATTCGACAACTCAATAGAAAGTCATAGGAGCAGAATTGAGGCAAAGGAAGTCAGAATCAGCGAGACTGAACATAAAGTACTTAACACCAACCTATTTGAAGAAAAATCAGATAAAAGGATTTTAAAAAATGAAGAAACCCTAAGAATTATGTGGAAATCTATCAAGAGGAATAACCTACCAGGGATTGGAGTACCAGAAGAGGTGGGGATAACAGAAAATACAGAGAAAATTATTGAAGATTTGTGGGCAGAAAACTTCCCTGATATCATGAAAGGTGACAAGATATCTATCCAAGATGCTCATTGAAGTCTACATAAGGTAGCTCTCAAAAGAGAGTCACCAAGACATATCATAATCAAACTTGCAGAAACCAAAGATAAAGAGAGAATTTTACGAGCGGCTAGGGGGAAACAAGAAGTCATCTACAAAGGAGAGTCAATAAGAATAAGCTCAGACTACTCAGAAGAAACCATGCAGGCAAGAAGGCAATGGAATGACGTATATAAAGCCTTCAAGGAAAAAAACTACCAGCCAAGAATTATATATCCAACAAAACTGTCTCTCAAATATGATGGCGAAATTAGGCCATTTCTAGATAAACAGAAATTTAGGGAATTTGCAAAAACCAAACCAAAATTACAAGAAATACCAAAGGGAGTCCTCCAGTTAGAAAATCAGTAACATCAGATAACAACCTAAGACTAGAACACAGGACAGAGCAACCAGATTTCAAATGAGATAGGGAAGTCACGAAAGTAAATCAAACACCAAAAATAGGAAAACATATGTCAATATGTAAAAGATGACAACATTAAAACAAAAAAGAAGGACTTAAAAAATGTAGACATAGATTTTTCATATGGAGAGGAAGTCAAGGCAATATAAAGAAATAAAAGACTGGTATAAACTTAGAAAAACAGGGGTAAATATTAAGGTAACCACAAAGGAAACTAACAATCTTGCAAGACAAAATAAAATACTATAAAAATATAAAGACTCAGCAAACACAAAATCAACAACAATGAAAAAGATGAAAAAAAAAATACATTAAAAAAAAAAGACTTAGCACAGAAAATTAAGGGGAACAAAGAAACTGTGAACAAAACATGAAAAAAGACATCAAAATGAAAGCACTAAACTCGTACCTAACAATGATTATGCTGAATGGAAATGGACTAAATGCACCAATAAAGAGAGAGTGAGTGGCAGACTGGATGAAAAAAAAAAACACAATCCCTCTGTATCCTGTCTACAAGAGACACACCTTAGACTTAAAGACGCAAACAAACTAAAACTCAAAGGATGGAAAAAAATACATCAAGCAAACAACACTCAAAAAACAGCAGGAGTTTACACACAAAAAGTAACAATCTCTGTTGGTTACCAGGGATGGGAGGGGTGGGAGGAAAATGCTAAATAGACAATAGATAAGTGGTATCTTGGGTGAAGGGTGAGACAGTACACCATATTGGGGAAACTATCAGAACTTGTACAAGGAAAGGTCATGGAAGCTCCATAGATGCATCCAAACTCCCTGAGGGACTGAATTGCTGGGTGGAGGGCTGTGGGGACCATGGTATCAGGGAACATCTAGCTCAATTGGCATTAACACAGTTTATAAAGACAATGTTCTACATTCTACCTTGGTGAGTAGCGTCTGGGGTCTTAAAAGCCTGTGAGCAGCCATCTAAGATACTCCACTGGTCTCATCCCTTTGGGAGCAAGAGAAAATGAAGAGAACAGGATACAACGAAAAGATTAGTCCAAAGGAATAATGGACCACAGCTATCAAGGCCTCCACCAGATGGAGTCCAGTACAGCTAGATGGTCCCCGGCTACCACCATTGACTGCCCTGACCCGGATCACAACAGAGGGTTCTGGACAGAGCTGGAGAAGAATGTAGAACAAAATTCTAACACACAGAAAAAAAAAAACAGATTTACTGGCCTAAAGGAGACTGGAGAAACTCTGAAAGTATGGCCCCCAGACACCCTTTTAGCTCAGTGGTGAAGTCACTTCTGAGGTTCACCGTTCAGCCGGGGATTGGACAGCCCTATAAAACAAAATGGGACTAATGAGGCACAGCAGTCCAGGGACAAGGGATAGAAGTCAGAAGGGGACAGGAAGGTGATAGGGAACCCAAGGTTGAGTAAGGACAGTGTTGATGTGTTGTGTGGTTGTTAACCATTGTCATAAGGCAACATGTGTACAACCTGTTTAATGAGAAACTATTTTGTTCTGTAAACCTTCATCTAAAGTGAGAATAGCAGCACAATTGGAAGAGCGTAGTCAATGTCACTGAACTGTGCATGTAGAAATTTTTGAAATGGTGTATCTTTGGCTATGTATATTTTCAACAACAACAACAAAAAATGGTGGAGAAGTGAGAGGGTTGGCGTGTTGTGGGGTTGTTAACCAATGTCATAAAACAATATGTACTACTGTTTAATGAGAAACTATTTATTTTGTAAACCTTCACCTGAAATACAATTTTAAAAAAAAGCAAAAACAAAACAAACAAGTGTGAGAGACACAGATCTCATGTGGCCTGCAAAGCCTAAAACATATTTATCTGACCCTTTACAAAAAAAGAGCAGGAGCGGCAACATTAAGCTCTGACAAAATAGACTTTCAAGTAAAATCCACCACAAAAGATAAAGAAGGACACTATATAATGATTAAAGGGTCAGTACACCAGGAGGCCATAACGATAATAAATATTCATGCACCCAATGACAGGGCTCTAAAAGACATAAAACAAACTCTAACAGCACTGGAAAGAGAGATAGACAGCTCCACAATAGTAGTAGGAGACTTCAACACACCACTTCTGGTGAAGGTCAGAACATCCAGAAAGAAGCTCAACAAAGACATGGAAGAGCTAAATGCTACAATCAACCAGCATGATCTCACAGACATATACCAAACACTCCACCCAACAGCAGCCAAGTATACTTTCTTTTCCATTGCACATGGAACATTCTCCAGAATAGACCACATATTAAGCTGTAAAGCAAGCCTTAACAGAATCCAAAGCTTCGAAATATTACAAAGCATCTTTTCTGACCATACAGTCATAAAAGTAGAAATCAACAACATAGAAAGCAAGGAAAAAAAACAAACACGTGGAAATTGACAACATCTTGCTCAAAAACTACTGGGTTATAGAAGAAATTAAGGATGGAATAAAGAAATTCATAGAATGAAATGAGAAAACACATCCTACCAGAACTTTGGGACACAGCAAAAGCAGTGGTCAGAAGTCAGTTTATAGCAATAAACGCACACGTCCACAAAGTAGGAAGGGTCAAAAGCAAAACATTAACCCTACAACTGGAACAAGTAGAAAAGGAGCAGCAAAAGAAGCCCTCAAGCACAGGAAGAAAGGAAATAATAAGAATTAGAGCAGAATTAAATGAAATAGAGAATAAAAAAACAATTGAAAGCGTTAACAAGACCAAAAGCTGGTTCTCTGAAAAGATCAACAAAATTGATAAACCATTGGCCAAACTGACAAAAGAAAAACAAGAGAGGAAGCAGATAACCTGTATACAAAATGAGAGGGGTGACATCACAACAGACACAACTGAAATTAAAAGAATCATAACAGAACACTATGAAAAACTAACTCCACAAATTTGAAAACCTAGAGGAAATGGATAAATTTCTAGAAACTCACTAGCTACCTCAACTAACACATAGAGAGGTAGAACAACCAAATAAACCCATAACAAATGAAGAGATTGAAAAGGTAATTGAAAAACTACCCTCCCCCCCCCCCCCCGCAAAAAAGCCCTGGCCCAGATGGCTAAACTGGATAATTCTACCAAACTTTCAGAGAAGAGTTAACACCACTACTATTAAAGGCATTTCAGAGCATAGAAAAGGATGGAATACTCCCAAATTCATTCTATGAAGCAAGCATAACCCTGATACAAAAACAAGGTAAAGACACGACAAAAAAAGAAAATTACAGACCAATATCTCTCAGGAATATTGACACAAAAATCCTCAACAAAATTCTAGCTAATAGAATTCAGCAACATATCAAAAAAATAATTCACCACGATCAAGTGCAATTTATACCAGGTATGCAGGGATGGTTCAACATTAGAAAAACAATCAATGTAATCCATCATGTAAATAAAACAAAAGACAAGAACCACACGATCTTATCAATTGATGCCGAAAAGACATTTGACAAAGTTCAACACCCATTCATGATAAAAACTCTCAACAAAATAGGAATAGAAGGGAAATTCCTCAGTATAACTAAGGGCATTTATACAAAGCCAACAGCCAACATCATCCTAAATGGAGAGACTTTAAAAGCATTCCCCTTGGGAATGGGAACCAGACAAGGATGCCCTTTATCACCACTCTTATTCAACATTGTGCTGGAAGTTCTAGCCAGAGCAATTAGGCTAGAAAAAGAAATAAAGGGCATCCAAACTGGTAGGGAAGAATTCAAAGTATCTCTATTTGTAGATGATATGATCTTATACAAAGAAAACCCCAAAGAATCCACAAGCAGACTACTGGAACTAACAGAAGATTTCAGCAAAGTGTCAGGATACAAGATAAACACACAAAATTCAGTTGGATTCCTTTACACCAACCAAGAGAACCTCAAAGAGGAAATCACCAAATCAATACCATTTACAATAGCCCCCAAGAAGATAAAATACTTAGGAATAAATCTAACCAGAGACATAGAAGACATATACAATTAGAACTACAAGACACTACTGCAAGAAACCAAAAGACACCTGCATAAGTGGAAAAACATACCTTGCTCCTGGATAGGTAGACTCAACATTGTGAAAATCTCGTTTCTACCCAAAGCAATCTACAGATGCAATGCAATACTGATCCAAATTCCACTGTCATTTTTTAATGAGATGGAGAAAGAAATCACCAAGTTCATATGGAAATGGAAGAGGCCCCAGATAAGTAAAGCATTACTCAAGAAGAACAAAGCAGGAGGCTTCACACTACCTGATTTTAGAACCTATTATACTGCCACAGTAGTCAAAACATCCTGGTACTGGTACAACAACAGATACATAGACCAATGGAACCAAGTTGAGAATCCAGACATAAATTCATCCACCTATGAGCAGCTGATATTTGACAATGGCCCAAAGTCCGTTAACTGGGGAAAAGACAGTCTCTTTAACAAATGGTGCTGGCATAACTGAATATCCACCTGCAATAAACTGAAACAAGACCCATACCTCACATCATGCAGGAAAAAAAAAACAAAAAATCAAAAATAAACCTCAAAATGGATCAAAGACTTAAATATAAAAGCAAAAATAATAAAGATCATGGAAGAAGAAATAGGGACAATGCTAGGAGTCCTAATAAATGGCATAAACACAATACGAACCATAAGTAACAATGCACAAGCACCAGAAGAGAGACTAGATAAATGGGAGCTCCTAAAAATCAAACACACATACTCATCAATGACTTCACCAAAAGAGTCAAAAGACAACCTACGGATTGGAAAAAAAAAATCTGGCTACAACAAATCCAATCAGCATCTAATCTCTAAAATCTGCAAGATACTGCAAAACCTCAACAACAAAAAAGACAAATAACCCAATTAAAAAATGAGCAGAGGATATGAGAAGGCGGTTTGCCAAAGAAGGTATTCCGGCAGCTAACAGACACATGAAGGAATGGTCACGATCATTAGCCATTAGAGAAATGAAGATCAAAACTACAATGAGATTTCATCTCACCCCAATAAGGCTAGCATTAATCCAAAAAATACAAAAAAACTAATGCTGGAGAGGTTGTGGAGAGACTGGAACACTTATACACTGTTGGTGGGAATGTAAATTGGTACAACCACTGAAAACCCATTTGGCGCTTCCTTAAAAAGCTAGAAACCATCCAGTTATCCCACTCCTTGGAATATATCCTAGAGAAATAAGAGCCGTCACATGAATAGATATATGCACATCTATGTTCATTGCAGCACTGTTCACAATAGCAAAAAGGTGGAAACAGTGTAGGTGCTCATCAATGGAAGAATTGATAAACAAATTATAGTATATCTACACAATGGAATACTACGCAACGATAAAGAACGACAATGAAGCCGTGAAACATAACATAGAGGAAGCTGGAGGTCATTATGCTGAGTGAATTTAGTCAGTCACAGAAGGACAAATATTGTATAAGACCACTGTTATAAGAACTCAAGAAAATGTTTAAACACGGAAGAGAACATTTTTTGATGGTTATGAGGGTAGGAAGGGAGGGTGAGGGTTATTACTAACTAGATAGTAGTAAGAATTATCTTAGGTGAAGGCAAGGACAGTACAAACTACAGGGGAAGTCAGCACAACTGGACTAAACCAAAGCTAAGAAGTTTCCTGAATACAATCAAACACTTTGAGGGACAGAGTAGCAGGGGTAGGGTTCTGGGGACCTTGCTTTCAGGGGACATCTAGGTCAATTGGCGTAACAAAGCATATTAAGAAAATGTTCTGCATCCTACTTTGGTGAGCGGCATCTGGGGTCTTAAAAGCTTGCAAGCAGCCATCTAAGATACATCAATTGGTCCCAACCCACCTGGAGTAAAGGAGAATGAAGAACACCATAGACACAAGGAAAGCATTAGCCCAAGAGACAGAAAGGGCCACATAAACCAGAGACTTCAAAAGCCTGAGACCAGAAGAACTAGATGGTGATCAGCTACCACCAATGACCGCCCTGACAGGGAACACAACAGAGAGTCCCAGATGGAGCAGGAGAAAGGTAGGGTGCAGAACTCAAATTCTAGTAAGAAAACCAGACTTAACGGTCTGACTGAGACTGGAGGAATCTCAGAAAGCATGGCCCTTGAATTCTTTATCAGCCCAGAACTGAAACAATTTCCGAGGCCAACTCTTCAGACAAGGATTGGACTGGACTTTGGGACATAAAGTGATACTTGTGAGAAGTGTGCCTCTTCGCTCAAGTAGATACAAGAGACTAAACAGGCAGCCTCTGTCCAGAGGTGAGATGGGAAGTCAGAGAGGGTTAAGAGCTGGTTGAATGGACATGGGGAATCAGGGGTGGGAAGGAGGAGTGTGCTGTCACAGTATGGGGAGAGCAATTAGAGTCACATAACAACGTATATAAATTTTTGTATGGGAAAAAGTAAAAAAAAAATTTAAAAAAAGGAAATAACACCAATGCTAACAATATTAATAGCCAACACTAAGGTTAGCAATAATAACCAACCCTTACTGAGTGCCCTGTTCTGTGTGACAGGCAGCAGCTAAGCACTTTTGATGTCTTATCCCACTGGCTGTTTACGACATTTCATTGTAGAGGGCTCTCTGAGGAGATCAATACAGGCTTCTGAAGCAAAGTGAGTGTCTCTAACCACTATCTCTAAATCTAAATTCTTCAAAACTAAGAACTTCCTGCAATACACTAGGAACAGTGAATCCCTACCCTGAACACAGCTAGAATGCCAGGCAGGTGCTATATCTTATGAGTATTGGTACCTGCTGCAAACTGAATATAATAACCACAAAAACCAAACCCATTGCCTTTGAGTCGATTCCAACTCATATCCAGAATATAATAGGTACTCATTAAAGATGATATTTTAAAAAAAAAGGAACGTTAGAGATAGGAGGGAAGTATTGTTTGTTACAAACAATGAGAAGTGGCTTCACAAACAGATGCTGCCACCTTGCATTTTTGATCTATTACTTAACTTCTATTAAGGGATGTGAGGTCTCTGGAGGGGCACAAATGGTTGGCCCTCAACTACTCACCTAAAGGTTGGTGTTTTGAACTCGGGATTCAACATGGCTGGTTCTGGTTCAAACCCCTGCTGAAAATTTGTATTTTCACCCCAAATATACTGAATCAGAATCTACATTTCAACAAGATTCTTACGTATAATAAATTTTGAGAACCACTGCTCTACTAGTGATTCTCAGAATTGGTCTCTAACTAGCAGCATTAGCAACATCTGGGAACTTATTAGAAATTTAAATTCTCATCAGGGTTTCCAACCAGAGAGAACCCATTGGAAGCCCTGTTTTGAACCCACCCAACAGCATGGCGAAAGAAAGGCCTATGGAGCAGTTTTACTCTGTAAGGCATGGGGTCATCACCGGTCGGAAGCGACTCGATGGCAACAGGTTTGGTCTTTTTGGTTTATTAAGGGATGCACTTCGAAGCAATAGGATCAGCACAGGAATTTTATTCTTCTCTTCCCACAATGAATTTCCACAATGTTTCCTGATGTGCTTCTGCTGATATTTCCTTACAGTAGGAAGAACTATACTTCCTTTCCCCCTGAGTCTTATTATCACCTGAGTTAAGAAAAGCAGCAATAAGCATAAGACTTTATAGGAAAATCCTTTACTTGAGAAGGAGAGAAGAGACTATACCTGGCCCCGTATCCCTGCTCCTTTGGGAACTAGGGTTGACAGCGATAATGTCACAAGAGCAGCAACTACCTTAGTGAACTGCTCATTAGGTTAGAAACCTGTTTTACTATAATCACATGCATTTCAATAATAAAAATGTAATCCCTGTTGGTGGCAGAGACTGATAGTTTTCTCCGCCGTATCTATTCTATCCTTTTTCCACCATAAGAGAATATCTGTATTATTTGGTGAGGCAATGAGCCCAGCTAAGAGCTTCCATCCTGCAGCTTCTCTTGCAGATGGAGTGGTCAATGAGATGTAAGTAAAGTCAGTGGATAGAGCCAGCAGGAAAGTTCTTAGAAGGACATATTGGAATGTAATTGCTAGAGCTCCAAAAGCTTCCTTGAACCTTGATATAGAAGTCATACATTAAAGATGGCAAGGTAGAAAGCTAGGCCCGGGACAGTTGTAATACAATTTCATCCCTGAATGATCTCTCTGGACTATTTTACAGTAAAGAAAAGTAAAAGTACGAATTTGTTTAAGCCACTTTATTTGGGCTTTCTATATTATGTAACTACGTAAATCAAACCCTAACACATTCTTGTTCAAGTTTCCTCCAGTACTCTTAAAATAATAAGAACAGTTATTTCATATTTTTCTTTCTGGTAGATGAGATACAACCATTAGTTTTACTCTTGTATATAAAGGGGATTCCTTTTGGCAAGCAGAGTGCTCACACTGACTATGAATGCTTCTCTTGCCTGGCCTACCAGAACTCCTTTCCTTTGCTACAATTTGAAGATGAGACATAAATCCATATCCTATTCTTCATAAACAGGAGTCCTTGGGTGACACAAATGGTTAAGCACTGGACTAACCATAACATTGGCAGTTCAAACCCAGGAAGTGCCCAGGGAGATCTGCTTCCAAAAACATCACAGCCTGGAAAATCTTATGGCACAGTTTTACTCTGCACACGTGGGCCATGAGCCAGAATAGACTTAATGGCAACTAACAATGACAACAACAATCCCTCATAAAAGTCATGGCTTACTATTTCTTGTTTCTTCCTTTTTCTTTCCCAGCAATATGTGGAGAGTGCAGAGTGGAAGAAGACTAGAGACTAACCAGCTTCTTTGTAAGCCACTGTTGCTAGACGGGAGCCTGGGGCACGACACACCACTTCTATAACATCCTGAGAGCACAGCAAATTGTGGGGGTGTCAGAAAAAGCCATCGCTGTTTTGGAAAACTTAGCAAGCATAGAATCCCTCCCTTTTTGGTTTGACCTCAATATTCTGTGTGTTTCCTGGATTTCTAAAGTTCTTTCTTTTCTTCTTTTTTTTTTTTTTTTCTATTTTCTTTCTTTCACTTTTTGTTATTTTTGTTTCCTTACTGTTATAATTTTATAAATCATTGAAAATTTAAAGAAACAATATTCTTCACTTGTGAGGATGAAGGGCAAGGCTGCTAACAAAGCAAAGAACTATGTGCAGAAAGAAAAAGAGATAATATTTTTTTGGGTATAAACAATAGGTATAATGGTGAAATGGCAGCCCAAGCAGCTGGAAGAATCCATGCTAACATCAGATCATTAAGTGGATCTAGTAGCCATGCTATCCCTATCAGTATGTACCCATGGGCTACAATTTCCCTAAGAGGGCCTAAGACAAGCCCGCCCATTGGGTGGTACCAGCAGCTCAGAAAGCTGTTGTATAGAGTTGAGTGGGGTTTACCATTCCTTTTCATCATCACCTCTGTCCCTCCCGCATGCCAAGCATAAAAGGTGCTTTAAAGCATCTCTCAATTATGTCTAAAAGGAAAAATAGTCGAGTTAAAAGTGCCATATTTTAATAACCAGTGTCTTTGAATCTCAGTTTTCCATGTATGAGCTGTGTGATAATAAGCAAGATATTAGACATCAGCAAGTGCCTGTTTCCTCATTTATACAATGTTAATGGCAATATCTCTCATTAAATGCTAAACAAGATAGGCAACATAAATACTCTGTATTCTGTTTCCACTTACAATATACCTTCCTTAGGCAGGCATTAAAAATTGTACTCATTTCCAAACAGGATCCATGCCTCACACCATACACAAAAAGGAATTCAAAATGGACTAATGACCTAAACGTATAAACTAAAACCATGAAATTCTTACAAGAAAATGCAGGGGCAATGCTGTTAGTCCTACCTTTTAACAATGGATTATCTAATATAATAACAAAAGCACGAACAGCAAAAGACAAAAGGGACCTCATAAACATTAAAAACTTTTGTTCATCAAAACATTTTATAAAAAAAGTTAAAAGGCAAGCTACTGTCTGGGAGAATGTCCCATACATCCAACAATAATCTAACAACTAAAATATTTATAAAAAACTTTGACAACTTAACAACAAAAAGACAAATAACCCAATCATAAAATGGGCAAAGGACTTGAACAGATATTTCACCAAAGAGGACATTCCAGTGGCCACCAAACACATGAAAAAATGGTCATCATCATTAGCTATCAGAGAGATGCAAATCAAAGCCATAATGAGATACCATTTCACTCTCTTTAGGATGGCTAAGAGTAAAAACAAAAACAGAATATAACAAATGTTGGCGAGGATGTAGGAAAATTGGAACCCTTATCCATTGCTGGTGGGAATGCAAAATGATACGGCCATTGTGGAAAAAAGTATGGAGGTTCCTCAAAAAACTGGAAATAGAACTGTCATATGACATAGCAATTCCACTTTTAGGTATATATCCAAAAGACTTGAAAGCAGAGACTCAGAGATTTGTACACTAATGTTCATTGCAGCACTATTCATAGTAGCCAAGAGGGGGAAACAATCTAAATGCCCATCAACAGATGAACAGATAAACAAATTGTGGTATATCCATACAGTGGAATACTACTCAGCCAGTAGGAGAAATGAAGTCTTGACACATGCTACAGTAAGGATATAGTTTGAAGACATTATGCTGAGTGAAATAAGTCAATTACAAAATGACAAATGTTGTATGACCTCACTTATATAAAAAGATGAGAAAAGGCAAATGTATAGACACAGAAGTTTATTACTGGTTACCAAGGATGAAGGGAAGGGGAAACAGGAAGTTAACAGTGACGGCAAAATTTCATTAAGGGTAGGGTTGCACAGCAGATTACCGCAGTTGCTGTCAGTAAGTTGTTCACTTGTAAACAGTTGAATTGGCAAAAGCTGTGTGATAGATATATTTACAACAATGACAAACTCAAGCCAAGAAGGTTGGATGGACCCCTGAAACTATTGTCCTGAGATAATCTTTAAACCTTAAACCAAAAATATCCTCTCAAGTCTTCTTAAAAACCAAACACTAGTTTAGCTTAATTAGTAAAAAATGTCTGCCTTGAGCATTATGCTCTTTTAAGAACTATCTGTATGGGATCAAAGTGACAACAGCAACTCAGAAGATTAGATAGAAAACTTAGGGGGCAGTGATTTTATGTTAATGAAGGAGGAACAACTCAGAAAAGGAGGGAGAGAATGGCTGCACAACCCGAGGAATGTCATCAATGTCACTGAATTGTACATGTACAAACTGTTGACCTGGTGTGTGTTTTGTTGTGAATATTTTCAACAACAACAGTTTTTTTAAAAAGTGTACTCATTTGGATCTTTAGTACATCTAGCATATAATTCTCAATAAACATTTGCAGAAGTTTTGAAAATATGTAATGAGCTAATGAATGAATGACGTTAACCCTAAGGTCACTCATCTGAGTCTTGGCTGAGTTTTATTCTACTTATGCAATACCATTCTATATTCAAGTTAACATTGAGATTATGCCATTGTACAGCAACCCTATCAACAGGGTGACCATATAATATATTCTTAATACAAGGGGACCTATGAGAACGAAGGGAGATACTATGAAAAATTACTATAGCACGACAAATATAAACTGGGCCTGCTCAGGGGAAATGGGGGCATATACATTATCACCTTATTTTAAAACAAAACAAAACCTAGTTCTTTGCTTAATCCCTTGGTCAGGATCACAAATTGTGTTTGTGAAATTATACACAGATTAAATTCTCTCACTGTTTAAGTCAAGGGAACGGCCCAAACCCTGTACAGTTATGCCTTACTTTCTGAAATAGATATTTTCCTGAACAATTGTGTTTATTGGATTTTTTTATCAATGAAATACATACACATTTCCATGGGGCTCTCTCTATTTAAAGAATCTCATCCTGCACTATTTTTAAAGTGAAAAATTATTCTAATATTTGATTAATCAACCCCATCTCTGAACTCCAACCCTGCTACCCAAATTTATAAATTGCATGTTCTTTTGTTTTGCTTTAGATTGGATTTTCCAAAGCAAGAAATACCTTCAGGCCTGAGTTTTGTATGAAGCATGTACCAATAGGTATGTCATTGGTCAATTCGTCATGAAGACAGTTTCAGTCATACAAAAACCTACCATGGTGAAAACAGTCACCTGGATGTGGTGACAGAGATGGTAGAGGACTGTTGCTGAGCAGTATGAAAGGATGCTTTTCCTGTGAGTTAAAATACCATTTCCCCGGCTGACCACAGAATTAACATCCTTCTGCCTGTGCTACTCAAGCAAGGTTGTCTGAAATTGAGGTTGCAGGGCTAGATGGGCCCTGGAGCTTCTTGCACTTGAGATCTACATTGTGATGGTTTTAGCAGTTGGGTTTTTCAGAATGACTTCAGTTATCCCAGAAATGGGCTTGGTGCCAACAGCATCATTGATGGCCCTCCAGCAGCTAACAAAGACTAACCACGAAATGAACAGCAGTTAAGTTACTCCCAATTTGGTCCATGAAAGTGTATTCCTGGAAGCACCAGCGTGCTGTAATTGCTGGACCCTGGATAGCTCTGACTTGCTAGGGAGGCTTTAATATGTTGGAGAGTTAAAGAAAATCTTTTAGCTGTGACTTTTATGAGGACTCTCTTTTTAGGAAAAAGGTCGGTGGTTCGAACCCATCCAGAGGTGCCTCAGAGAACAGGCCTGGTGA
Source organism: Dugong dugon (assembly GCA_030035585.1). NCBI lineage: Eukaryota > Metazoa > Chordata > Mammalia > Sirenia > Dugongidae > Dugong > Dugong dugon. The sequence continues at coordinate 6,929,051 of CM057466.1, forward strand.
TCTGCTTCTGAAAGGCCACAGCCTTGAAAACCCTATGGAGCAGCTCTACTCTGCACATATGGGATCACCATGAGTCTGAAAAACTGCAGGGCAACTAACAACAACCACCTGATAATGGCTACAGACGAAGTAGTTTAGCACCCTTCAAGTTTGTTCCATGATGGCTCACCCGTTAATTGGGAAATACATTTTCTTGATGAAGAACTCACCTAATTTCTCTTAATTTTACATTCATAAAGCAAAGGGCTTGATCTACACTGGTGTTTTAGGTTGTTGTTGGTCATGGTGTGTTTCTTGTTTTTGCTTTGTTTTGATTCAAAGTCAACAGGAACAACCATTCATCTGCTGGCTGATCCATTATTTTGCTGCAGGAATTTTATCCCCACAGACTCAAGGCACATACAAATCCTGTCATCCTGTAAGTGGGTAAGAATCTGTCCTAAATAGGTGGTATAAGAGTCTATTAGCATGAAAAAAATGGAACAGAAATTTTGGTTTGATATTTGATTTAAATAGCTATAATAAACTCAATTTTTTGTTGTTTATTTATTTATTTTTTTTAAATCTTTCATGGAAGCAGAACTTTGGGTATGAATAACCTCTCAGAATCAGATAAATTATGTCTAGGTCTTTACAACACACTAATATGTTCCCTTGCATTTCTGAAGTCTTTCTAGTGCTGTTAAATGCTGTCATTTATTGTTTGAACACTACTTAGAATTGCTCACTGTTCCCCCACAAGGTCATCAGAACACTTAATAATTTCAGAAAGAGATAAGCAGAACCAAAGACCTTATCTGTATATCAAATGTGAGTTGATGTGTGACCTGACCTACTACACCAGCCACTGCTGTCCCTATCAATCCTATCTCCACTTCACCCTATCCTTGACTAAAGGCTGGAGAAGGACTCTGATGATTTCCCATTCACATTCCGGCTTCTAAATTGATTTGCTATGTAACCTCTGACCAGTCACAGACATTCTGCCTTGCTCTTTCTTTTATTCTGTCAAGTTGGGTAAACCCACCTCCATCTTAATAGAAAAGGAGACTGAGGGAAGTCAAATATTCATATATGGTGGACTTCAGAAGAGATAATGAGCATTCTTGTCTAGAAACTAAAAAACATTAACTCCTCAAATACTTTTAGGTTTGTAGTTTCAGTCTAAGAGAGAAAAATAAAGTACTGCTCTCTTGGAGAAATCGATTTTAGAAATGTGAAATAATTATTTTATTTGGAATTACATATACGGATTATGTCCCCTCTCTCTCTATGTCCCTGTCTCTCTGGATGAACACTTACCATGGATTTGTAGAAAGTGTTTGACCATGACAAAACCAAAACCAAACCCATTGCCAAGTCAATTCTGACTCATAGCAACCCTATAGAACAGAGTAGAACTGCCCCTAGGGTTTCCAAGGAGCAGCTGGTGAATTAAAACTGATGACCTTTTGGTTAGTAGCCAAGCTCTTAACCATTGCACCACCAGGGCCCTGACCGTGACCATGACACAGAGTAGCCTCAAATGACTGTTAATGTTGCATCCAAGTTTAAGATTCTCTGCTGGCTGCTGGCTGCTGTTTTCCACCTCCTTCCCTTGGTGTTCTCTTTAAACATTATGTCTTCGTTGTGAATTATCTCAGAACTGTTTCCCTGCATGATCTGTTCCATGTTTACAATATTGTTTTTTTTTTTTAATTCATTTTTTTCTCTCTAAACTGCGTTTGAACTTCCCTCTCAGATTTTTCTAGAATTTCCATACATAGCCCATGTTGTAGAATTTGGAAGAAGTGCTATTTGTGATGGAACAGGATTAAAAATAAATCGTTACTCTTTTTGTATAGTTTGTACTTGGGAATATTTTCTTATTATCTTGCTTCTCCTGTTACTAGGATTTGGGTAATGGAAGAATTTTAATAAATGACAGGAGTTGTCAAGTTCTGGGAATATAAAAGGAACAATGGTCATAAACCTGATACTTGTCTAAGTATTAAATGCTACACCACTATATTATTTGTTTACTTTTAATTCAATTTGTCTTATGCCATAACTCGGCTGTTAATCGGAAGGTCGGCTGTTCCAGCCCACCAGCCACTCTGCAGGAGAAAGATATGGTAGTCTGCTTCCTTAAAGATTTACAGCCTGGAAACCCTGTGGGTCAGTTCTACTCTGCCCTACAGAGTCGCTATGAGTCAGAATCAACTTCACGAAAATGGTTAGGTACTGAACTAATAATAGATTTCCCTTGTATCTTGGACTACTTAAAACCATGGCCTATATGAAGTTAAAAGTGATGAAACAGTAAAACAGAAGGTGTTTGTCACTAAATTTATTAGAGAAGTTTTTGTTTGTTTCTTCCCATTTTCCAATCAAAAGGATTTTGCCAAATGCAGTAAAAAGAATGTTAAAGAAAAGATGGAATATATTTGTATACTCGAGCCTTTTTTCTCGGTATTAAACTAAATGTGAAAAATTTATTTAATGCAGCAGATAAACACATATACATATTTAAAAAACAAAGCATATTTCTATAAATGATAGGTATAGCTTCAAGTAGAAACAGCCAAGCAAGTTTCCCACAGCACAACAGAACAGGCTTTTTTTTTTTTTTTTTAACTACTTAAAATATTTGTTTGCTGTCTTATAAAAAAGGGAGCTCTGGTAGCACACTGGGCTGCTAACTGAAAAAAGGTTGGCGGTTCGAACATACCAGCCGTCCCATGGGAGAAACATGGGGCAGCCTGTTTCCATAAAGATTTACAGCCTTGGAAACCCTATGGGGCAGCTATGCTCTGTCCTACAGGGTAGCTCTGCATTGGAATTGACTCGACGGCAGTGGGTTTTTTTTTTTTTAGTTTGAGTCTTAGAAACATGAACACAAAAGAATTTTTGTTTCTCCCTTTATTTTCCATAAAATAATACCTGAAAAAAAGCTGTTTAACCACCTCAGTCATTTTTGTAGAAACATTAAATGTGCATGTATGTGTGGAGGGGAGGAGGGCAATCTACTACTTAAAAGAAATGTTATTTATTCATTCATTTACTTACAAATGTTACCTAATTAATTTATTTTACTATTACACATGATAACAATAGAAATATCATGCAGGCTGTCAATTGTATTTTCTATTTTCTAACCTCATTCTTTTCATCTTTACAGACTGATGCAGAAAAATCATCCAGACAAAAGAACAGCTTTCTTGAATTTTTGAAGGTGGAAATATTGGTAAAAATTCACAATCTGCTTCTTAAAAGGACTAAAAAGTCAATAGGGATAATCATATTATTAATAGTCCCCCTCTCATCTACCCTAAATTTCCATCTCTTACTCCTACCTCAATTCTTCCAGTCTGGGACCAATTAATTTTATTTTCATAATGAACAAACTGGTAGAAGATGAAAGGGGTAGGAGCATTCTGTATTCAACTGAATAAAATCAGACTGGGAAAGGACTCATGGGTGAAATTATATGAACTAAGTTCCTGAACTCTGCATAAGTGCATGCATGAGGAGACAGAAAACAAACTGGAAATTATATTTAAGAGAAACCAAATTTAGAAGGATATTAATATTATAGCTAACTGACTTGATAGATTCAACCAGCTTTTCCTTGGATGTATAAATGGTGGAAGTCCTAAGGTAAATATTTCATTATATAGTGACTACTCTATATTTAGGATGGAGGTATATATGTATATATATAATCTTTTAAGAAGATGGTGCACCATTCGAGAAATGCAGATCAAAACTACAATGAGATATCATCTCACCCCAACAAGCTTAGCATTAACCCAAAAAACACAAAATAATAAATGTTGGAGAGGTTGTGGAGAGACTGGAACACTTATACACTGTTGGTGGGAATATAAAATGGTACAACCACTTTGGAAATCAATTTGACGCTTCCTTAAAAATCTAGAAATAGAAGTACCATAGGATCCAGCTATCCCGCTCCTTGGAATATACCCTAGAGAAATAAGAGCCATCACATGAATAGATATATGCACACCCATGTTCATTGCAGCACTGTTCACAATAGCAAAAAGATGGAAACAACCTAGGGGTCCATCAAGGGACGAATGGATAAACAAATTATGGTATATTCACGCAATGGAATACGATGCAACGATAACCATGATGAAGCCGTGAAACATCGTATAACATGGAGGAATCTGGAGGTCATTATGCTGAGTGAACTTAGTCAGTCACAGAAGGACAAATATTGTATAAGACCACTATTATAAGAACTCAAGAAAAGGTTTAAACACAGAAGAAAATAATCTCTGACAGTTACGAGGGTGGGGAGGGAGGGAAAGTGTATTCACTAACAAGAAAGTAGACAGGAATTATCTTAGGTGAAGAGAAGGACAGCACACACTACAGGGGAAGTCAGCGCAACTGGACTAAACCAAAGCTAAGAAGTTTCCTGAATACAATTAAACACTTTGAGGGACAGAGTAGCAGTGGTAGGGGTCTGGGGAGCATGTTTTCAGGGGACATCTAAGTCAACTGGCATAACAAAGCATATTAAGAAAATATTCTGCATCCTACTTTGGCGAGTGGTATCTGGGGTCTTAAAAGCTTGCAAGCAGCCATCTAAGATATATCAATGGGTCCCAACCCGCCTGGAGTAAAGCAGAATGAAGAACACCAAAGACACAAGGAAAAGTATTAGCCCAAGAGACAGAAAGGGCCACATAAACCAGAGACTTCATCAGTCTGAGACCAGAAGAACTAGATGGTGTCTGGGCACCACCAATGACCACCTTGGCAGGGAACACAACAGAGAGTCTTGGATGCAACAGGAGAAAGGTGGGGTGCACAACTCAAATTCTAGTAAGAAGACCAGACTGAATGGTCTGACTGAGACTGGAGGATACCCGTAAAGCATGCCCTTGGATTCTCTATCAGCCCAGAACTAAAACAATTTCTGAGGCCAACTCTTCAGAAGGGGATTGGACTGGACTTTGGGACATAAAGTGACACTTGTGAGGAGTGTACCTCTTGGCTCAAGTAGATACAAGGGACTAAAAGTGCAGCTTCTGTCCGGAGGTGTGATGGGAAGTCAGAGAGGGTTAGGAGCTGGTTGAATGAACATGGGGAATCAGGGGTGGAAAGGAAGAGTGTGCTGTCACTGTATGGGGAGAGCAATTAGGGTCACATAACAATGTATGTATAAATTTTTGTATGGGGAACTAACTTGAAATGCAAACTTCATTTAAACTACAACAATAAAAAAAAGACTATTAGAAAAAAAAAGAAGACGGTGCAATGGGGCATGATCTATAACTAAAGAATGGTTGGACTGGAAAGAAAGTAAATGCACCCACTTTCTTCCTTTATATTAGGGTTGATGTACCTCTTAAAGCTCTTAAAATATTTATCTGGAATAAAAAATGGTATTTTATGCAAGATTAGTCAACATATGAAACTTAAAAATTGCTTTAAGAGTTAGGGTGAAAACAAATACAGTTCAAAAAAGATTTAAGAAGTTTCATGGATAATAGATCTACAAGCTACTAGTAGGAGAACAGGGCCTTTGGGGTAGATAAAACAAAAAAAACAAACCTGATGCCATCGAGTCAATTCTGACATATAGAGATCTTATAGGACAGGTCAGAACTGCCCCACCGGGTTTCCAAGGCTGTAATCTTTACAGAAGCAGGTTGCCACATCCTTCTCCCATGGTTGGGTTAGATACTTAAGCTTAAATATTGAAGCGTGTAAAGAAAACTCATGAGGAATGGAACACGAGTCCAAAGACATGGAGCTGGCCGAGTACAGCAATTCTTATTGACAGCAACCTAGACAACCTACTGAGAGAGACAGCCAGACAGCACGTCCATTGCTGAATGGGCTGACCACCCATGGATATTGACAGGAGTGCTGGAATGAGCAGGACTCCAGTGCACTCATATTCCTCACACTGGTTCACAGTCACAGTTGTGGCAGAACCTGTGTATCCACAAGTTAGTTCTCATGGAAAAGAAGATACAGAATTAGGGGAAAAGAAAGTAAAGACATTTGTGGTGGTAGGGCTTGTAGCTCTGGACATAGTTGATGCATCAGTAAACACCTGAGTGATCATCAAACAATATTCAACAGAATGCAGCCTCTGAAAGACAGGTCAAGAAACAGTGATTGTGTAAACAGAGATGAATCATCATGCTGTAGGAAGTATTGTGTAGCTAGTGCAGGGTAATATTAACTAACGTTATTAGTCAATACTTCTCTATTCAAAGAATAGATTGAGTTTCCCAGGTATGCAGCACCTCTCTAAATACCAGAATTCCAAGGCTATTTTGGCCTGATACTTGTTCAATGTTTGTTTTAAAATAGCAATTTGTTTTCTTGTTTTCTGCCAGTTTTTATACATCTGCAAAACAGTGTAACCACAGTCTACCTACCAATGACCAAAGATGTCAGAGCCGTAACAGTTGCCTGTTATAAGGGTTGCAAAGGTCCCTGAACAATTACGCTAATTGTTCAGAGTTGTGATAGACTCAGCCTATTCTTAACTTTTCATCATACAAAAGAAGAAAATCATGTTTGCTGCTTAATATAAGAAGCTGTCCTACCTTTTGGACGCTGACATGATATTGACACTGTGATGAACAAGATGCCACTGTGATGTTTAATAATCACTGTAACCCTATTTAATGTTATTTGTCTGAGATATCGTGCCGATGAAACGGCACATTTAGGAGAGGAGCTGAAAGCAATAATCCTATAATAAAAGTAAAGTGTATTAAAGATGGAAAGCACTATTACCACAGGTAAAACGCTTTGAGGGTGCTGAATGCTTTTCTTATTTATAATTTAGTCCCAGCAGGACATTCCGTCTGTGTGCTGATTATCAGAGTAATTCTAGCTTTGGGGAGCAAAAAAAAGTCACACACAAACTCAGAAGCTGAAATAAGCTTTTCCTTTTGTGTGATTTAAGAGCTATTGTCACTCTATGAAACTCTGAAAATTATTCCAGTTGAAAATAATTCAGCTCCTAGATTATAGATTGTGTAGGCTTCCTCTTCCTGCTCTTTACTACTGAGGCCATTTAAATGAAACCATTAGCTGATTTTTTTACTGCTTATTCTCCACCTGAAGTTATTATCCTCAATTCACGATATTATACTTGTCTGCAAAGCAACCAAACAGGAACATGAATTCAGTTGGGGAAAATAGACAAGCGGAATGGAGGGATTTGTAAAGTAGAAAGGGCCAGGGAGACAGGGGTCTCTGGGGAGACATGGGCACACTTAGAGCCGTTTTCACCTCTAAGTTGCTGATTTAACTTTATCTGGGTTTGAAGTAGCTGAGAGTTGCTTCTGTTGTGACATAATTGTGGCCATGAATAAGGGAAGAAACCCCTTTTTCTGTTGAACAAGTATTTACCCAAATTAGCTCCTTGGATGACAATGTCTCCGCTTGATCTGAATCAAATTAAAACTCAACACCTAATACCAAGCTTAGCACATGTCTGTTGCTCAATAGACGTTTGTTTAATAGACATTTGTTAAATATACCTTTATTTGAATTAGAATGGACAGCTGTCAAACTGCATGTTTTGTTTGATACTGTTGTGTTAACTCATCTGCCTCAAAGAGATGACAGCCTCTTCTGGCCTACCTCCAGGGACAACCAAAGAAATCCCTTCTCTGCTAGTGCCCTGGGTTCGTGTATGTGAGGCTTTACTCTACAAAACTCTCTGAAAGGCTTTGTATCTCGTTTTTGCTTTTGCAGTTGGAGAGTTTTCATTGTGATTCTTGTTGCTAGGGCTTGCCACTTGAATAATATTTGGACACGAGTCACAGGAATGCATTCACCATTTTCTTGCCCTGCATTTCAAAACTATATTAAATTTTATGTGACTCCATAAAAGAGGAACAGAAGGAACCCTGACAAAACAGAGGAGCCTTCTGCCTTGCCCTCAAACACATACATGTCACCCCATAGTAAATTACCAGTCACAAGAAGTCCACCTTTCAGAGAAAGTAGAATCACACAACAGCACTGCCTAAAGCAAAATGGTCTTCTTCTCACTAAAAGACTTAATTTCAAACTGGGTCTTTCCAAAATGATGGCATGCCCTGAAACCAGCTCTCTTGGCTGCCCAGAAAGTGTTGTTCCCTTTCTAACTAAGTATCTCTTCTTTAGTTTAGCTGTGGTCTCTGTGTAAAAGCAGAAGTAGAAGAGCAAGAAGCCTATTAGCATCTGCCTCATGTGAAAGATTCTCTGTACTGATTTTTGCTTGTGCTAGTCTCAACTCTTGAAAAGTGATATAAATTTTTCATATTTTTAAAAAGAATTATATGCTTTCCTAAAGAAAAGATATTCTTGGTTATTGTATTTCATTGCTTGTAATTATTGAAGAAATAAAATTATATTCAATAATACTGTCACATGTATCATGCTGACTGCTGAGTATATATTATCTATATTGAATTTTGGAAGTCTGTTATTATACAGTACACCAAAATTTCTTCTAAAATGGTGTTTTGGGGGACATATTTCCCAGAATTCCAAAAGTTAATGATTCTTGAACTCTTTTGTAAATGATTTTTACATATACTATGATAGATTAGTGGCACGTACCCATTTTTCCAATATCATCTGTTCTAATAAATGTCAGGAATACATTCCTAACCTTTACCATTATTTATGGCAAGTCCTGGTTAGGGAAACAATCATTAATAAATCTGCGTTTAAGCCAAATATGGGATCTGTAATCTAGGCATTCACAAAGGATTCTTTATATTTTAAGAACTAAAGCCTGGTGGCTTCAATTACTGGTGATCCTTGCCCACTTTTTGTTTTAGTATAAGTTAAGACAAAGAAGAATCTGACCTGAAACTTTCACGCCATGGAAGCCAAAAGAATAGAGAGTAATAACAGTATCAAATCAATACAAAGCAACTTTTTAGCCTTCATGCATTTTACCTAAATCATATCGGTTCTTAAAAATGGCAATACATAAGGAAAGCACAGCTGACATTTCACTTTGGAGATGAAGACATGGAGATTCTGAGACGTGAAGTATCTCAGGATCACATGACCTGCAAGCAGACCTGAGAGGACTTGCACCCACATCCGTTCTCTAGCCTTTTGTTTCCTTTTCTGTGAGTAAACTGGAAAAGAGGGACATTTGCAAGGACTTGGTGACTGGAAAGAGTGATTTATATGTGCCACTTTGTTCCCAATATTGGAATCAATTTTCATGGTGCTGCAAGGAAGTTTTCAAAACGTTTTGTCATTGGATGATGCTTAGGGAATTGGGCTTCTAAACAAACTTGTACAGACTTGGAAATAAACAACTTTTGAAAAGGTGGCTCATTTACAGGAAAGGGTGACTGACATGGCTATTGTCCAGGGTTCCTCTCTCTTTCCAATAATCTTGCCTCTCCCCTTCACGATTATCAATTTGTTCCCCTCTAGACATAGGGAAGGAGCCCTGGTGGTGTAACAGTTAAGCACTTGGCTGCTAACCAGAAGGATGGCAGTTCTCCTAGCAGGAGAAAAGGCCTGGTGATCTGCTCCCGTAAAGATTACAGCCTAGGAAACCCTATAGAGCAGTTCTACCCTGTCCTATAGGATGGGTATGGGTCAGAATTGACTCAATGGCACTCAACAACAGACAACAGGAGTGATCACTCAGCACAAATTTGAAGAGTGGCTTGAGAATGACATGATGCCTCTTGTGAAAAGCCCAGGAAAGTGTGATTTTTTTTTTTCCTGATAAAAGATACCAACTACTAAGTTTAAAAAAAAAAAGAAAAAAAAATTAATCATCAGGAATCTGCCCTCATCCATTGCTAGTGGGAATGTAAAATGTTGCAATAACTGTAGAAAACAGTTTGGTAGTTCCTCAAGAAGTTGAACATATTACTACTGCCGCATGACCCAGCAATCCCAATCCTAGGTACACAGAAGAAGTGAAAGCAGGAACACAAACAGAAACCTGTACATCAATGTTCGTGGTAGCACTTTTTACAATAGCCCAAATGTGGAAACTACCTAAATGCCCATCAACAGATGAATGGATAAAAAAATGTGGCATATACATGCAATGGAATATTACTCAGCCGTAGAGAGTAATGAAGTCCCAACACACACCACATGCATGAACCTTGAAAACGTTATGCTGAGTGAAATAAGTCAGTCATAAAGAAACAAAAACTGTATGATCTTACTTACATAAAATAAGCAAATATATAGAAATTAAAAATTACTAGTGGTTATGAGGGGTGGGAGGGAGGGGGAAAGGGGGATTTTTTGCTTAGAGGGCATCAAGTTTATGCTAATAGTGGTGGAATAATTTGGAAAAGGTAGCAATAATGGCTGCACAATTTGAAGAATGTAATCAATGTCACTGAATTATACATGTAGAAAATGTTGACCTGGCATATGTTTTGTTGCATATATTTTCAACACAGTAAAAAAATGGTTAAAAAAACTAGAATACGTTGAACACACAAATAAAAAAATGAAAAAGAAAATAAACAAAAAGAAAAGAAACAGAAGAAAAAGGAAGGTAAATGCAGGTCGTAGACTAAAGATGAAAGAAAAACCAGCAGTTGAAGGCTTTGAAATGACATAGGCCTGAGACCTATGGGATTGCTGAAGCAAAGGGAAGTGAGGAGAGCAGGAAGTTAGGCCCAAGAAGCTTTGTGGAGGAGATTTTTGAGGAGAACTGAAGAGAGAAAAAAACAGAAGAACATTAAAGATGAATGGAAGTGCAGTGGAGGGAGACAGGTAGGAGAAGTTATATCTCCTTTGAAACTCTTACAATCTGTATTCCAAGCTTCACATGGGCTGACATCTTGCTGTTTTTAAAGAGAAGAAATAGTTATTAAGAAAGTTGGTGAAGCTGACCGTTTCCTTAGTGTTCATGACAAACACCTATTTTGTAATTAGATGAAAAATAATGACAGTTATCAGAACAGATAAGTGTAAATGGAAGAGTCTTACTTTTATCTTTAAAGTTGTCAGATTTGGACATGGTAGTTAGAGTATGCATTAAAGCACCTTCTAAAAAATGAGTATAATAATGTGACCTCATAGGACTCTTACGAGGACTAAGTGTGAATATGAAATCATTTTGTAAAAATATAAGATGCTACACAAATAATGATATATCATTTTTTTTTTTTTTAAGCATGGATGCAAATCCAAGGGCCTACATCTATTCATGTTGGGTGGATGCTCTGTTAAGCTGAATGCCACTATTTGAGTCTTTCGAGAGGAAGATGCTTTCATTTAGATTATCACAACAATCTCCCCAAAGCATTTAACTTTGAATTCTCTGTGGCCATCAGGTCTTTCCCTGCATTATCTGTTATCTTTTAAGGCTAACAAACAAACATTAGTCATACTTATGTCTTGAGAGGTGTCAATCTGAAACGTGAACATCTGTTTTCACAGTAAAAGCCTTCTTAATTATTAACTTTCTGACACTGCCAATAAGGAGGTTCATTATTTTTTTTGGTAAGGGATGCTAGTTAAGTGATTATGCATGTACTTGTGCTTTGTTTATTTTCTATAAGAAAAACAAAACTCTCTAAAAACATCTTTTAAAAAAGGAGCATACTTTTGATAAACACTCATGTTCAGAAAATATACTGAGCACATTCTGGGCAGGACTTAATTGAAATAGTGACAATTCAGTATGATGTTACTAGGAACAAGAGATAAGATGGCGAGAAAGAGGGTTGGGCATGAGGATCAAAGATAGTTGCCTCTGCTTCCCCAACCCCCAGTTTTATAAAGGGCCCAAATACCACGTAAATATCTAAAATATCCTTTGGGGAGTCAGCCTATAGAAACAGCTTATTGTTTAAGATTTGTAGAAAATCTCTTTGACTCTTCTTCTTCTTTTTTTTTTTTTTTCTTTATTTTACTTTATTGTTGTACTTTAAGTGAAAATTTACAATTCAAGTTAGTCTCTCATACAAAAATTTATAACACACATTGGTATGTGACCCTAATTGCTCTCCCTATACCGTGACAGCACATTCCTCCTTTCCACCCCTGATTTCCCATGTCATTCAACTATATCCTGACCCTCTCTGCCTCCTCATCTCACCTGAGGACAGGGGCTGCCCATTTAGTCTCATGTATCTACTTGAGCTAAGAAGCACACTCTTCAGGAGTATCATTTTATGTCTCATAGTCCAGAATAATCTTTGTTTGAAGAGTTGGCCTCGGGCATGGTTTTAGTGCTGGGTTGACAGAGAGTCCAGGGGCCATGCTTTCTGGGGTTCCTCCAGTCTCAGTCAGACCATTAAGTCTGGTCTTTTTACTAGAATTTGAGTTCTGTACCCCACTTTTCTCTTGCTCCATCAGGGACTCTGTTGTGTTCCCTGTCAGGGCCATCACTGGTGGTAGCCAAGCACCATCTAGTTCTTCTGGTCTCAGGCTGATGAAGTCTCTGGTTTATGTGGCCCTTTCTGTTTCTTGGGCTAATACTTTCCTTGTGTCTTTGGTGTTCTTCGTTCTCCTTTACTCCAGGTGGGTTGGGACCAATTGATGCATCTTAGATGGCCACTCGCTAGCTTTTAAGACCCCAGAAGTCTTTGGCTCTTCTTTAAAAGTAATTTAATCAACATCAATCAGTCATTGTAATTTTTTTTTCTTACGATGTCTTTTACTATGAGCACCTTTTTGTGAAACAGGAGGTTAAGATATAACCTCCTTAAGTGTCTTCAGTGCCGCAGAAACGGGGATTACATCTTCCATACCCCTTCGTCTGTATATGTGTATGTCTCCAGTCTCTAAAACTTACATTTTCTGGTATATGGATTCAACCATACGCTAAGTAGACAATATCAGGAAAGAAAAAAAAAAAGGGCTGGAATGTAACTAAGCCAGGGATGTGACATATCTCATTGCCAAACAGAAGATTTCTCATTAACTCACAAATCTCAATGATATTCCTAGGAAGAAAATATGAGAAGCATCTATATATGGCCCATTTTACAGTTGACATAAAGACCTAAACTGAATCTCTTACAGGCAAGATAAACATGAGAGAAAATCATGGAAATATTTGGTTGAGATCTTTGCCAGCTTTCTTTTTAGTGACTCTTCCTCTCTGTCCAGCTGCCTTTATTTCAACAAGATGCTCATTGATCCCATCTTGCTTTTGGCTACTCATGACCTCTTCAATATTCCATAACAATTTTCCCGCCCTTGAGAGCCGACCACCTTCGAAATGTTATCTGTCTGCTCTCTCTTCCGTAAGTGGAGTGTAGGAGAAGTATCTGTTGCAGTAACAATAGCAGTAGTAGTCAGAAGAACTTATATTTGATGAATGCAGCTTATATTGTCCTTACATATTCATCATCATATTTATCCAATATGAAAAACCTGTAAGGGGGATATTTCTGACCACGTTTTACAGGTGAATAAGTTAAAATTTAGAGAAGATATGTCTTGTACCTTGCACTACAAGCAATAAAATCCTAGTTATTGAGTGGAGCAATGGTTCAAGCTCAGGTTTTCTGACTCTAACTCAAACTAATTGTTCTCATATGCTGAATTTTCAAGGAACCTACAAGATATTGGTAGAGGTAAGGGTAATGGGGGACAATTGTTTATAGGCATTAAGGTCTCCCAAGCCATTAAATCATGACATAGAGGAAAGCTGCCTATAGATAAAACCATGCACAATGTTTTTTCAGGTTATTCATTTAAGCAGGTGAGTAAAATCAAATAAATATTTTGCAATTATATACTTTGGTAAAACTTAAGCTCATATTACAACATGTGTTAGGTTATTCAAAAAATGAAATAATTAGATGGATATTTTCCTAAGGTGATTAGAACTTACAGTCTGTCACATGTTATATAAGATGTTGAGAATGTTACAAAGGTAGATCTGGGGAATTGTGAAATTAGTGGTAGAACTTTTAAAAAGCAGTTTAGAAGACTTTTAAACCTCTCACCAACATCAAAAGTATAAAATGTTTGAAAACAGAAAGATGTAGAAATGAAATTTAAAAAGATAAAGTGTTCAGAGTAAGCTGTGTGCTATGAGCCCTGCTCCAAGAAGAGGTTGGAATGGTTCTCCGACAACTTCAAGAAAGACTCCAACAAAACTCTCAGCTTTATAGGCAGTTAGGGGCCATAGTGATTTCCACTTGAACATTCAGAAGGACAAGAGATGGGCTGAAGGTGGAGCTAAGAGGAGGTGATTACTTTACATGGCCTGTACTTTCAAAGATCTCCAATGATCTTTGGATATTTCTTACAGACTAGATATCTGACCTACATGGAAGAGAGCAAGATGAAGTATTCTTAGGTCCTTTTCAATAGGTTAACCTCTGAAGCAAAGGTCAACTGAAGTTATATAACTTAACTCCTGGGGTCTCAGAATGAGTCATCATTGAGAGTGGGGATGCATTCAGCATGTCAAAGGAGCTACGGGTGAGATATTCCCAGTGATGGGTGGTGTCTTCTAAGAACTTCTGAAATTTCCTTTGGAGAAAGAGGTACCTTAAACTTTTGTCAGGATTAGAGAATGTTAGACACACTTATCATAGCACAAATCGAATAAGAACTTTTCTGTTCCCTTTACCACTTCTCCCTCCCCAAAGTCCCAATCTCAGAAGAATTTAAAAAAAAAAAGAATTATTATTGAGTGAGAAGGATAGGAGAACAAAAAGAGAAAAGAAGCTAGTACCCTCCTTTTTCCAGACTGAGGTAGACTTCTTTGAACCAAGAGAAAACTACTGACTAACAGAGCTTGAGAGCCTAATGTTTAAATGAGGTCTATACTTTGTACTTAAAGTTACCTTAGTGTTGTATTATCTAAGAGTGACCAGAAAAGTCCTGGTCAGAGAGAAGGGAAGAACTCCCAGTGAATAAATTTTAAAGAGATACATGGAATCAAAAAATAAAGATGGTTTATGATGAAACTCCATGAACCTTGTTTTTTCAAAGGCCAGGTAGAGGTTGTCATGGTATGAAGAGTCTACCCAGTGAAAAATTGCACTCACTCCTCTGCCTTCCCTAGTTTTTATTTTGCTTCTTATTAGGGTGGTCCTATCTTAATCAATATGTTTTTTATATGTAGGCTTGTGCTTTTATGTGTGGTGAAGAAGAAGTTAGAAGAATAGGATGAGTGTGGAGAACATATTCATTATTGTGCCTTCTAAAAATAAGAATGGAAAAGGTAACTGGAAGGCTGGTTTTACCATTCCTGAGGCCAGCTCTTCAGTCAAAGATTAGACTGGTCTATGGGACATAAAATAATACTCGTGAAGAGTGTGCTTCTTACCTCAAGTAGATACATGAGACTAAATAGGCAGCTCCTGTCCGGAGGTGAGATGAGAAGGCAGATAGAGTCAGGAGCTGGTTGAATGGACACGGGAAATCAGAGGTGGAAAGGAAGAGTGTGCTGTCACAGCATAAGGAGAGTAACTAGGGTCACATAACAATGTATGTATAAATTTTTGTATGAGAGACTAACTTGAATCGTAAACTTTCACTTAAAGCACAACAATTAAAAAAAAGAAAAAAGACTGGTTTAGAACCCCATCACTCCAAAGGTCACTTGTTTTATGTCTGAAATTGCTTATTTAGTGTTGTATTTTCACCTGGGGAGTATTTACTATTGGTACTTTAATTCAGAATTCTATGCCAAAATATGGTTCAGTTTCTTACATACTGGTATTACAAATTTGTAAGTATAGAATCACTATAGTTTGGGATTCTTTTATTTTTTAAATTTTTTTTTCTAGAAGATAAAATATATTCTTTTACTCTCAAAAGGACCTGGAAGTTATGCCATTTGATAATAGTGCATTTGCGTGTTTCTGGTTCAACAGTTTAAGACTGAATTCTATCTTTTCCAAAGCTAATACATCAGAGAAGCCGTGGACCATTTCTGAGAAATTAAGCATATCTTCTTTCTTCCACCAGATGAGATCTTTATATTCCGTTCTTGGCTGTAGTACAGACCACTGTCACTTTGGTACTGAAGAAGGAATAACCCTTGCATCTAATTCCTGCATGGCTATCTCATTCAGTTCAGTGCTGCATATAAGAGAGTATCACTTCTCTCTCATGGACTCTCAATCAAAAGAGCCCAGAGGACAGTATTCAAACTTCAGAATTCCCCTAAAATGATTAATTTAAAATGAGATTCAAATATCTGTCCATTGCCAAAATTATCAAATACATTCAGAATTCCAAAATACCTAATTGTATGCTCATTCAGATCACTGCTATTTGAAGGAAGATAAAATATGATATAACTATGAAAATATAACAAGTTAGGACAAGTATATATCCCATGAATTCCTCACACTGCAGTGAAATATCTTTGCTTAGTCAGTGGCTGAATGATAGAGTTACTTTTAAGGATAAATATCAGAAGAAAACAAAGAGATTAAAGATCTTGACCTTAAAGTTGACAAAAATTCTTCATCCCTGAGTAGGACTGGTTTGAAGCTTGAGCTTTAAAGTTAGCTTGGCTCCAACTGGCTGCATGGTTTGGGAAACTCCCTTCAATTTCCTGGTCTTCAGTTGGGCCAGGTGATCTCTTAAAAATGTAACTTATCTCATGTCATTCCCCTGCAATGCCTTCATGTCAAATGTGGGATAAAATCTCAACTCCTTGTTGGTCTATGGTTCTACAGGAGATCATCCAAGCCTGCTCCAGAAACCTGACCTCCTGCCAATCTCTGCCTTACTCCTCCTGTTCTGGTCACATCAGTAATCCTTCCTCTCCTCAAGCTTTTTGCTGCCAAGATGCCTCTGAAACTGCTGTGACATCTCCCTGGATGCTTTGTTCCAGACTTCTGTATGACTCATGCCTCTTCTTCTTTCAGGACTCCCCTCTGATGCCACCGCTCCCGAGAAATATTTATTTATTTATTTTTAGCACAATAGGCTTTTCAAAACATCCCACATTCCTCAAGCCAAGCCTTTGTCCTACTTCAGTTTTCTTCCTAGAATTTATATAAAAATCAGGTGATGGTATTTTTGTCTCCCTCAAACTAGAATGAAAGATTCATAAAAATAGGAATTTTGCTCCCACATCATGGCACTGCTGGCATCTGGAACGGGGCCAGGTGCATTGTAGGTGCTCTCTTAATGTCAATTGATGCTCTATCTCTTTCTACCACTACCCCCACCCCAAATATTAGCTGTAAAACCCTTAAAATAGAAAAAGTCTGTGCACTTCTGTGAACTTATCAAAAGGAATCTGGGAGATCCAGAGGCTACATGCCACTCCCGAGTAGTTCCCTTGGGGAAAACGGTTAGATGGGTTAGAGCTCTTTAAATTAAAGAGGAAAGGAAAGCAGGTGTCATCTCTAGGGCTTACACAAAGGAGGGCAAAGACCTTGGGCGAGCCAGCTTAGGTCTGAGACATAACCCAGAGGGCTTCACTGCAGAAAGTTCCCTGTGGTTCACAGCAGTTTCACCCTCCACTCTGACAATCCAAGAGGAGAAAAGGGGCACTTGAGGCAATGTCCTCTCCATGTCCTAGGAAGCAGGGGAGCCTTGCCATGAATATGAAATCCACTCTGCAGCCCTGGCAGACTTCCTGCCTTAGGAATGACTTTCTTACTAAAGCCAAAGACCTTGAAATGAAGACCTCATGTGTAAATACGTGCAAATGTTAAACTAAATTTATCCCAGAAAATTTTTAGGAAACAACCTTGACATGGATACAAGCTGTTGAATACATTATCTGCTGGGGTTAACAGGGTTTCTTTCTGCAGAAATAAATAAATTAAAAGGAAGCACTGATGGGTTCACTACTCCAGATTTGTCTTTAACAATATTCCATTAAAAATGAAGAGGCCCAGCTCTCACAGTAATTCAGGCTCAGAGTAACACTTGTCTTTCAGGCTCATGTCCTCAGACGAGGCTTCTGTGGTTTTAATCGCTTCTCTTCATCTAACTTAAGTCCCCCCTCCAGCTTTTTGTTTCCTTTTTCTTTCTTTTTTTGGTCTTTCTTTCCATCTATCTGACTATGGCTCATTTACCTTGATTAGCGAAGGGACTGGTATCACATTTTTCAATAAGGACTCATGATTTTTTAAACTATTTAGACCAAAAGTTACATAAATCATTTGTACTATGCAAAAACAGGAATCTGGGATAAAAAAAAATATATCTAGCTTAGCATCAAGCTAGTTTTTATCAGTATAATAGTCTAATGCTCAATATCCATGGAAGAGGCTTCCCAATTGTGCCTTCCCTACCTTGCTACCATGTCTTTTTTGTTTTGTTGTTTTGTTTTTCCTAGAGTAGAAAACAACAACCAGGGCTTAGAAGGTCTATACAGACACACTGCCAACACCAGCTGTGGCCCCTTCATTTCTCTCTACCCATGCCCATCTACATATAAGATAGAATATTCTTCTCCAGCCTCTCATTGCTTGTTTCATAGTAGCCACACTTAAAATATAAGCAGTATTGAATGAAGTTCGTAATGCTTTCTGACATATTTACGTGCAATTTGCTAAAAAAAAGCTGTTGGTGGTGTGTATGTGTGTGTGTATATGTACATATACCTATATTTAGACACAGAGAGACAGAAACTCATCAAGGCAGGTAAGATGTTGGTGTAGCATCGTTTGCATTATGGAGGTGAGGTCAGAATTGCTTAGCGCTCCTCTGTGATTTTCTCACCTCACCAACAGCTCTCCAACCTGACCCTGTAACATGAGAATATGCACTTCCAAGTACAAAGTCTTAATCTACAATCCACAGAAATCCCTCTGTCAAAGTGGGTTGAGGGCATAATTATCAGGCTCCCATGCAGTTATGGTGAACATGTGCGCATCAGCAAAGAGAGGCTGCCCGTGGAAGGTTTATCCCTTTTTGTGTGCATTATATCTGGCTCCATCACTTATGGCAGCTTGCTGGAGCTAACATTTTTCAAAGACAAAAAGGTGAAGATTTAAAATATTAAGGACTTTGAAAGCAAAAATCAATAGGAAAAAAAACTGAATGTAAGCAAGGCAAAGAAATTTTAAAACATTCCTTCCCTATCAGATGAAAAAGATGGAAATTGAAAGCAAGGTCCATTTGCCTAACTTTACTTACCATTCTCACCCAAGTCCCAGAGTCCCACCTCCAGTCTGATCACTGCATGCTCTGATCAGCCACCCCAGATGTTTCTGCCTGCTCTCACAGAGCTTAGCTTGCCCTCAACCACAAGCGTTAATGGGCAGCCTCCCCGGCTAAGAAGAGTGCACAAGCCTCAGACTTTGTGTAATTCCAAATCAGCTGGAAGTGTGATGTTTCCTCTCCATTTCTAGTAATTTTGACCTGGTAAGAGAACAGACAGTTCTGCCTCCCCAGGAGAGAGGCAGAAGACTCCTAGGAGACAATGACCATGTCAAAGAAGGCAGGAGATGTTTATTTTCTTCACGGGAGGAAGAAGGAGGCTGAGCCTCCCATCCTGGCGTTTTTGGTGATGTCTAAAATGAGGTGGAGGGACTGGGGAAAGGAACAAGAGGAAAAAAAATGTGAACAAAGGCATATGGGGAGCCAGCATATGTGTCCTCTTTGGAGAGGATGCGAACTCTCATTGAGCAACCCCTCATCTCCCTGCCCTTTCCCATCTGTGCTGCTTCTGTTTCCCTCTGTGCGTGGATTCCTCCAAGAAAAGATAGATGAAAGGAGGCATGTTCTAACAAGGGCTTGCAGGATGGTTGTTGGAGAAATGGCAGAATGGTCATTTCACCTGTGCCCCTGTCCCCCACTATGACCATTACAAGCAACAGATTAAAATGTGTGTTCCTGAGCTCACACGTGATTACTCTCACACTGATGGTTCTTCAGTGGGGCTTGTAAGGCACAGACTGGTAACACTTCTAAATCTTTAAGCTTTAAAAAGCTCACTGCAAACTTCACTCCATTTTATTGTTCTCTCCCTCGCAAAGTCTGAAGGTTTTCTGTGATGAAGCCTAGAAAAATGCTGAGAGTTTTCAATTTGGCAACTTCCCCAAACATGCACTAGCTGACTTTTTTTCCCAAATCACTCCAATTTCTCCTGGGTCTTCAGCGCAGTGCTATTCATTTTCCTGGCATAATGCAGTGAGAAATTCTCTTTGCTCCCAAATCACCTGGTAGAATACTTTTCATAAGGGGACCTCAACAATAGCTGGGCTCTTCCATTAACTGCCCTTTATCTAAGACGTGTCAAGACCAAGAAGAGACAAACAAATAAACAGCAGGCCAATTCATTTAAAAACAAAGGAAGTGAAGTTATGTTTAATTTCCTATAAACATGTAAAATCACTACTGAAAACAGATCTGTGCTTTCCCAGTCTTAAATCCCATGAGTTTATTATGTTGTCTTGAAATGATTTACTCTAAAATACAGTACACACTCAGAAGCCATAGAACCCGGAGTTTCTGTTTATTTATCTACTTTATAAAATTCTACAAGAGGAAGAAGCAGTTGCATCTATAGCAATCAGAGAAGGCCTAACACAAAAGACAGCACAGCAATTTATAACAGAGAGGAGTCAATCAAGACTGGTATTCCCATGAGATATAAATAAACAGTTCTCCAAAATCAGGGGGAAGGATTTTCATTGTCAAAAAATGTTAAAAACATTGCACATTTTACCTCTTTTTTAGATATTCACAATGTACCACAACATATGAAAGACTGAATTCCTGAAATCAGTTTGATTTTGGTTAATTTTTTAAACAGCAATTCCTACATTAATTTAACAGACATATTTTCAGCAAAGCAGAATATCCACTAACGTGTATAGGATACCCTAGTTTGTCACAACACACTCAGGGAAATGTTTTGTTAGGTCAACAGCCAAATAATGTAGCAAAGGCTGCTGGAAACCTGTTTATTTTGTGATCAATTGTCCTTACCTTTTGTCATAGTTACCTAATGCTGCTATAACAGAAATACCCAAGTGGATGGCTTTAACAAACAGAAATTTATTCTCTCACAGTTTAGGAGGCTAGAAGTCCGAATTTCGGGAGCTAGCTCAGGGGAAGGCTTTCTCTCACTGTCGGCTCTGGGGAAAGGTCCTTGTCATCTATCTTCCCCTAGTCTAGGAGCTTCTCAGTGCAGGGACCCCAGGTCCAGAGGACATGCGAGCTCCTGGCTCTTCTTTCTTGGTAGTAGGAGGTCTCTCTCTCTCTGATCACTTCTCTCTCCCTTTATTTCTTGTAAGATAAAAGGTGATGCAGGCCACATCCCCCAGGAAACTCTCCTAACATTGGATCAGGGCTGTGACCTGAGTAAGGGTGTTGCATCCCACCCTCATCCTCTTTAACATACCCTAATCTTGACACATTAACCACCGGCAGAGATTAGTATTTATAACACATAGGACAATTACATCAGATTACAAAATGGAGGATAACCACACAATACTGGGAATCATGGCCTAGTCAAGGTGACACATATTTTTTGGGGATACAATTCAATCCATGACACCGTTCTACTCTGTTTCCTTTATTTATGCTATTTCCAGACAGCAGGTTCAGAAAAAGCTTGTATTTGACATTTTTTAAGCCAAAGTGCCTCAATAATAAGATCTTATAAGTCAAATACACTATCTGGTAGCCACTTGGTGGCACATTCTAATGGAAATATTAGTCCACTCTCTCCAACCCAAACTTCACGCGGTGAGTTTTAATTGTCGACTTTGCAACATTAAAACTTAACTCAATATATTTGTCAGTGTGCTGCAAAAAATAGAGATTCAGGTTACCTTAAGAAAAGATTTATTATAAAGATATGTACAGCCTGAAGCTCAACTTGGAGTGTTGTTGTGTGCTGTTGAGTCGATTCTGACTCATAGCGACCCTACAGAGCACATGTATATGCTCTCTCTGTCTCTCTGTCTCTCTATATATGGAGCACTGGTGGTTAAGAGCTACAGCTATCCAGAAGGTCCACTATTCAAATTCACCAGTCTCTCCTTGTAAACCCTGCAGGTCAGATCTATTCTGTCCTATAGGGTCATTATGAGTCAGAATCGACTCGACGGCAACAGGTTTGGGTTTTTTTTTTTTATATACGTATATACTCAAAACACATTTTTTCCACAAATAGTGTGCCCAAGTAAGTAACACGCTCGCCCATGTAATGTACAGTTTAGTGCGCTTACGAAAGTAACGCAGGGGGTTTGCACTGTTGGGAAAAAAACGTATGATTCCTGCATTACTTGGGTAAAAATACAATGTGTGCGTGTGTGTGTGTGTATTATCTTCTTTTTTCATTATATGCTGCCAGGATAAATGCCAGAGCAGCTACTCTGGTTGTTTAGTAAATCATTAATCACCCTATCATGCAGAGTTCTTCTTATCAATCAGTCTCACGAGGATAGAATGGCACCTTTGAGCCAGGTGTATAACTCCCTCTTTCAGTCAGAAAGACCTGTGTTCAAGCAATCTATAGTGACTTTCATGGGAAGGAATTGGGTCAATGACATTTTCATTTATAACAGAGATTGTATGTAGCAGGTTCTTTAAATGCCATGGCCCTGTATACTGCTGCTTGCTACAGTGATGTGGGGAAAATATTAAACTGCACTGCCTGTGCTGTACCACATCCAAGGATAAGTGGACGTTAAAATCTAGAATCTGTAAATTGAAGAATTTCGCCCATCTTCCCCAAGATACGTAAAAGATACCCTAAACATAAACATAATTTCTTACTTGGTCTTTATGCCTCTAAATTGTCCCTGATAGAATCAATTCTATTTTCTGTTATTGTACTAATCTCACTAACAATGGTTAGGACAAGCCACATTTCTCTTCAGATACATCCAGTACCTCGCTTGCTCACAGGATTGAATACAAGCTTTCTAAAATTTCACTGAAGATTTTACATATCTTGACACTGAACTATGCCGCTCTATTTATGTCCCCCCTCTGTCCAACAGAAAACTATTAGTCTTCGCGCTGGTTGCTAAGGACACCAGCCAAATTCTTATGTCTCTATCTCTTCTCAGGTCATGCTCTCTGTCCCTCTTTGCCTCCTTACCTTAATCTAACCTAGTTATTCTTCTGTACATTCAGGCTATACATTATAAATCCGTGCTTTATTTAATTAGAGTTGACATATATGGGTAGGTAAACTATGAAACAGAATTAAAAAGGAAACAATGACCAGCTTAGATTTTCTGGGAGCAGAACTGGGTCTTTGAGGACTCTGCCATATGGCTTCACCATATGGACAGACTACAGACTATACTGAAATCAACCAAAAACTCTGGCCTACCAGTCACGCGATCGGGCTCTAGTCCCAGATCTGCTACTAACAAGCTATTTAACTTTGGGCAAGACACTTAACCTCTTTGGGTTTCAGCATCCTTATCTGCAAACTGAGTGCTATGGCCTAGGTGATATCTGGAGTGTGTTCAATCCCTCACATTCTATGATGCCATGATGGATTTTTTCAGTCTCATATGAGTTGGCTTCATTGGTTTGCCACAACTAACACTAGGTTGGGAAATGACCTAGGTTACCTTCAGATATATTTACAGAGATCTATCCAAAGGCTTATTTCACCTATATAAGAAATCTTTGGTGATTTAGTTCTCCCTCCTGCCCCCAGCCACGGTACTTCTGATGCTTTGTGACAGTTTCCCATGCCCACCATGGCTTAAGACAGACTCTAAGGTACTTGAAACATTGGTAGGGGTTCCTAGTTATGAAACAGATGTATCCTCTTTTAGACCAGACTTCAGAGATTGCATTAATCTACAGTTTCCTTGGGAAAAATAGTCCTTGAATCACACACAAAAGTATTTGGCAGAGCTCCCATTGTTACAGAGCAATATTCCAGGCAACAACTTTGAACTCTTTATTTCTCTTCTTGTTCCCTCCACAACCCTACAATTTCTTGAGATCTAAGGTCACTACTTAATAATCTTTCTCAAAATGAATTGTGTAGCAGGGACTCTAGTTCAAAAGGAAAAAGAAAAAAAAAGGGGGAGAGGGAAGTAAATAAATCCCTGAAAGAGTTATAGTTGTCACCTTTTGAAACATACCCTTTCTGGGAACACCGTCTATGTAACTGACACCTCTCACAAAAGATACAGAGGAGAAGGTCTTTTTCTCGCTTGGCCTGAGAGCTAATTTAACTTTATCTATGATAATTTTCCTTATTTTTTTTTATTTGTTTTATTTCTACAGTTTAGATGGAATGTACACTTTATAATTAAATGCAAGGAGGAAATAATATCACACTGACAAATCTCCCAATCTCACCAGGATATTAATAGCCAGTCATCTTTAATCCTGAGTCTTGCTACGCAAAGGCAGTATACAAGAATGAAAAGAAGAGGATGCCAGCCATAACTCAACAAATGGTGATTATAGGACACAAGATGCATGCATGTGATGAAAATAAATTGTAAACAGCGACTTAAAAAAAAGAAAGAAAGAAAGCATCGTACACACGTATGTTGCCTAACTCAGAGGGCAATTGGGAAAAATTCTACCGGGAAAGAGGAAATCAGGTTTCTAATCTCAGCTCAGCCATTATAATATAACTGTAAGATCTTGGGCAAAAAAGTCTATCTTTTAGAACCTCAGTTCCTCATTTGTAAAATGGGGTCCATGGTATTCACCCAGTTCACTTCTCAGTGTTGTCCTAAGAAATCAATAGGCAAGGTGAAGATTGAAGTTTATAATCGGTAAAGTGCTTCACGAATACAAGCTACTGTTTATAGATTTTTTTACTCAACCTCAATGTGTCATGGTCCTGTTTCCTGACTTTAAAACCACAGTATAAACTGTAACACCATGAAATGGCTTCACAAATGAGCTTGTGCCCCGTTCACTTCCGGCGAAGATAACAAGATAACTGAAGCTAACAAGTTAAGTGACTTGCTCACGTATTTTCTCTGTTGTTCTGAAAGCGTTCCTTCACAATACAGTGAAACTAAGGACAAGTAAGGGGAACGCTCAGAATAATATAAATGTGCAATAACCGAAAGGCAAACCTTTTTTAGTCTGTATACTATGGGAAGGTTACCTCTTAAACCCTCTTGCGTCAACCTTAACAAAAGGAAGCAGAAACTATCTCTTTCTTCACTTATTGTCTGTCTTTGTCATGAATGATACTAGCCCAGAGGCCTTGGTTTGTAACACCCTTGCCTTCTTATACACACTAGCAATTTTTCCAAAGAGTGGTAATTTAACATCATACTTTTTCTATCCTAGGTTGGCATACCTCCTCCAGATATCCACTGCTACTCGCTTTGCCACCAGAGTGATTCCTCCTTCGAAGGACTCAATACTCAATACCATCTCTAAATTGTACTGGCATCAGGAAATCTTCTGAGAACTATGGCTAGTATCCATATATGGACACTCCTTAATTTTATGCTTTATTAGAGCCATGAGTATGCCTGAAGATTACCCCCAAAACTGAACACTTTAAAGCTTTTCAAATTATGAAGGGTTATACAAATAAAAGATAATAATGCTTTATTTCTTATTTTTATATATATATGTAAGTAGGAAGCAAGCTAGAGGCATAGACAGGAATTCAAATGTTCTTAACTTACCAAGCAGAGGTTAAGAACTTTTGTCTATAATTTATAGAACAAAAATGGAGGTTTAAATCTGAGTACAATCAGTTTACATACATTTGACCAATAAGAGAACTGAGAATAGATTTATAATCATATTGAGTTGGGAAAGTTGGGGAATGGTTTGAGTGAGCAAAATAGTTGTCTAGTATAGCATGAAGTCAATAGATAATATTTAAAGTTGATAAATCTATTAACATCAGTATAAGTGAGATATATGGAGCTAATGAGCATAAGAATTAAAATGGAAACTGTTAAAAATAGAAAGTAGGATTTTTGGGAAAGTGGAGGGAGGCAGGAGGTTGAACTATAATGTGTTTAGCTATGTTCATGTATGATTTTGAACACACACACATGCACACACAAGAAGACATACTTTGTCTCCTTCCACGTGATCTGGAACAGATAACCAGTGCTATGTACAAGCAATGTCCTCCGTATGTGTTAGTTGGTTATTTTGTTGGTTAGTTGTCTAGCTGAGGGGTTAAATGAATGATTAATTGCATACATGATTGAATGAATAATAATGATAATTATAATAATTTTGAATCTACACCTCCTGCACACATATCTAAAGAAGACCTACAGTAGGTGGCTGAGGTATAACCACTTGACATTGAACGCTGCATTATTCACATAAAGATTGTCAACTGCTAATCGTTGAATTTCATAGAACAGGCTAGAAGGACAATGTTTTGGGAACAATATTTCTATGTAATTTTCAGATCCCCATTTTACTATAATTATTTTAAATTCTGAGTCTTGAATCTTACTACAGCCAGCTGTAGAAAACTAGAAGAAAGGAGTACAACAAATAATCACTTCTATTTCAGAAAAGTCCTTTTGCATGAAATGAACAAAAGCCAAGTGAAAATCAATCTGAAGTAAAAAAAAAAAAAAAAAAAAAAAAAAAAGAATCCAAAGAATCCTTTAACAGATTCTTATAATAAAAAATAAGGATTTTTTTTTTTGGGGAGGTTACCACAGCAGCAGTGATTTTTAACTACTATTCATACACATTTCAGCATTATAGTAATCAGTGTTACCTATTGTGCTTCAAGGTATTAAAAGTAACATGCAATGTTACAAGTTTAGATTGCCATTTAAATTCAAATATTAAGAAATGTTATGAATCAAAAGTTAATTTATATGTTCTGTAGATAATATCTGATGTGGGATATTATATGGCAGCCATTTCACCATTAACATCAAATAACATAGGTAACCTGTACTTTCAGAAGCCTGCAGTGATTGGGCATAGGGGGTAGTTAGGGTGGGTAACAGAGGATGTAAAGAATTCAATTTGTAGCCAATAGAACATATAGCATTATATTGACTATATGCCAGATCAGAAGACATGTAACAGCTGCACACTTCTTACAATTTTTTCCCAAAGCTCAGTTAGAACTCATTGGCAAGAGAGCAGTAAATGAAAAAATAACAGGAAAGGTTTTATCTCTTGACCTCAGGGAGTATATAAAGGCCCCTTAGTGGAATACAGAAAACTGATAGAACAGAAGGATAAGGATCATACAAGAGAACCTGAAAACCATATCTTTACACTTAAGAGAAAGAAAAAATGGCCAAAATTGAAGTCACATTTGTCCTACTCTTGGTAGTCATCAGGTCATCCTTAAAGATATTTTAAATTCTGAATAAAAGGAATGCTGAGGGGAGCCTTCTTTCCCTGATTTCTTTTTCCCACCTAGAACTTCCAGAAGTTCTTTTCCCACCTAGAAGCCTTCTGACTCACTGGAATTGAGTTACTTTAACATCAGGTGATATACATGGATCCATATTTCTTGACTGGATGGAGCTAATCTATTTAAAAGTTGCAAACTACAAGGATTTATTTATTTAGTTTTCTATCCTGAACAGTGTAAAAGTATAATTCCAAGTAAGTGTGACTATTCTGCAAAGCCAAATTTTCTACTATATGGTTGGTTCCAAGATCTAGACAACAGGTATGGTAGGGAGGTTGGACAGAGACACAGGGGTCAAAATGTGTTAGCACATATTTTTAATCACAGATCTATAGTCTTATTTTCCAATTGGCATTATCAGTAATAAAGAAATTGCCAATTCATCATATCAGAGGAGACACCTGTCTTTTTTGTGTTATTTCTTAACTGAATCAGAACTCAGGAAGGCAATAAAGAGGTATTATATATTGATCTCCCACTCTGAGCCTAGAAAGGGAGATCCTATGAGTATTTCGCTCTGTAAGTAGATGGATCAAGGAGACTCTGTGAGTAATATAAAATACTCCCAGGTTTCAGAACTCAGATTAGCAAAACAACCAGAGCATTATTTGCACCTTGTGAATAGCACATGGGGAAATTTAAATGATCGCTTGCTTAAGTTTGGATGGTGCATTAAGATTTAGTTTAGAATAAACTACTGAGCTTACAAGGCACATATCTGTGTGTGCTACATGAATTGAACAAGTCTATCCAGATAATGAGTATGATCTCTGTGGCCAAATCATGTGTGGGCAAACCAAATTGATTGCTAAAGAGCCTGAAATGAACAGCAGCTATCCACACCCTAGCTAACACCCTAGGAAACTTTGAAACATGAATGTAAAGCAGACTTTCCTCTTAGCTGTATCGGACAAGACAGAACTATTACATCTTGGGGATTATTTACACACTAAAAGATTTGCTTTACTATAAAAAACATCCTACAATAACCGATACTAAAAAGGATTTTATAAGAACAGCCCAGAACCACAGTGTTTTGACTATAAAAGTGTTTATTTTGCCCCTATTTGTGCAAAAAAAGTTAGTCACAGAGAGTTCTTCAGATTTTAGGCTCAGACCAGAACAAAGATTGCTTTTTAAGAAATCTATAGGCAGCTCCTGTTTGGAGGTGAGATGAGAAGGCAGAAAGGGACAGGAGCTGGTTGAATGGACACAGGAAATCCGGGGTGGAAAGGAGGGCTGTGGCGTCACATTATAGAGAGAGCAACTAGGGTTGCATAACACTGTGTGTATAAATTTTTGTATGAGAAACTAACTTGAGCTGTAAACTTTCACTTAAAGCACAATTAAAAAAAAAAAAAGCAAGATGTCATCAAAAAAAAAAGGAAACAAATCTATAAACATCTACTGAAGTTCCACTCCCATGGCTACACTGACCAAGCGTTGTGGAGGATTCAAAAAAGCTGAAGACATCGCCCTTATGCTGTGAAGGCCCTTAGAATCTATAATCATGAAAGGATCTGGAATGATGGTCCGATTTTACAGACAAGGCAACAGTCCCAGAGAACTTAGGTGACAAACCCCAGATCACGTAGCCATTTGGGGAAGAACTGAACTAAAATCCACATATCCAGAACGCCCATATATGATTCTGACCCCATATCTGTTGCGTCTGTTTGTGTAGGTAAAAAAAAGAAAAGTATAGCAAGCAAACCATCAAGATGTTGAGCACCACGCAGTACAATCCTCCCCAGTTTTCTGTAAAGTCTACAAACAACAACACAAAATATTGTGAATGGATTTCTTGTGAACCTTAGTAAAGAGACTATATTCTGTATCTAAGTTGAAAATGGATGAAGGAGAAATGAAATGCATGGATAGAAGACACAGAGGCAAGGAAAACTATAAGACTTTCAGTTCAAAAGAGTTAACAGTCTTCAAACAGGGATTACTAAATCTTGGGAGGCCATAGAATTTCTCCAGCTGTCATTGTGGAATTCAAATAAATTTGTCCTAGGTAACAAAGAGTAGTGAAACAGACCCCTAACTGACATGAGACATGATATAATATTTGGTCTGCTGAAGAAAATACTGCATCGAAATTAAAAAACAAAAAATATCTTTGATACATGAAGCCCTTATAGTGTTCCTCCTGGAACACAAATGAACATTTTTCTTGTACAGGTGATGATGCAGAAAACAATAGAGCCTACTGATTTACCTAAAATCAAAACCATGAGTTTAGGACTGATCATTTAACACACTACATTTCAGTTCCTTTACTGTCATCTTTTTAGCCACATTCTGGGAAATATCTTCCTGGATAGATTGAGAGTAAACAACACAGGATTACTTCAAGTCAAACGAACCAAACTGAAGAAAGTCAACTGCCTTCTCTGTGCATTGGTTCCTTCATATATAATGAGAATAAAATAGCTGGAAATTATCCTTTTCAGAAGTGTTCATCCTTTGAGCTCATCGGAAAAGGGAAAAGCCCAGTATACAGCTTGGCTCATGCTTTCTATCTTCATTATTCTTCAGTGATACTTCTACCACCACCCTTTCTCCTCTTCCAGAATCCAAAACTCTGTAGTCATAATAGATTTCTTGTTTATTGGCCCTATCTCCTTTATCTTCTTTATGTGTGGCATCTCTGGCAGCCAAATAATCTTCCGAGAGGCACCCTGTAACCCAATTCTTTAACGTACCGACAATTTCTCTTTATCATCCATCTAGGTATTAATCTATAAATCCATTTAGCTATCCATTGTGCTTTTGTCGCAGATGCTGATACCCAAAATGTAGTGCAACAATTGACTTACTATCTCTTGGAAGCTAAAGAAACCTTCTGTCTGATTCCTCTCTTCTGGTTCCAACTGAATTCCCTGCAGAGCCGTGGGCAGAAGGGAGGGACCCTCCTTCTGTTTCCTTCTCTAATTTTCTGCCCAAAATCATGCCTGGTTACAGCAAATAAATCATGGACTTAAAACCAGCAGCTTTATATATGCTGGCTTCAACATGTCGGAATATGTTTGAGAGATATATGTGTTCGGAAGAAAAAAAAAAGTGAGTTAGGAGGCTTTGCTCTGATTTCTGGAATTTGCCAGAGAAGAGAGGAGGGATCGGGAAAGCATAGGGACACAAAGAATCCTGAGTAGTATTGTTCAGTAGAAAATATACTTAAGTGCCTCTTCTCAATCTATAAAGATGCAGTCACTAACTTGTGACTTTGGGGAAAAAATAGCTCTACCAAATTATGTTTTTATCTATCAATTAAGGTATATTTGTTTCGTGAACTCATTTCAAGCCACAATTTCATTTTCTTTTCTTTTCTTCTTTATACTGGAGATGGAAATTGTTTTTAAGTTTGGCTTAATCAAGCACATATGATTTTTGAATCTGCAAAAGCTTGTCTGGAGATACTTGTTTATTTCTTGGTATATTTAGAGTTTCCCTTCCTATGCCAGGTTCTGGGTATGAGGAGCAGGAACAGATATAATCTCTCTTTGTAAAAGTTTTCAAAATCAGGCAGGCCTACCTTTACATATATAACTACCAATAACTTAGGGACTTGATGGCAGGCAGGTACAGGGTGGGGAATGAGGAGAGAATGGAATCAAAACATTTTCTTTTATTTTATCTTAACCAGCAGGAGTGACAGGGTAATGCAGCCTTATACAAATGAGTCAGAGCACAGAGTCTTGTTAAATAACAGACTGCAGGTTGCCTTTTGTCTTGACCATCCAAGTATTCTCCACTTTCAATATCCCTAGGGAATGACTACTCACACAGTGTGAACTGGGGGATTGGGAGAAGTAGAAACACAATGACTGAATTCTTCCAAAACAGTAGCTGTGGGTGGAGGAGGGATTACTTCTGACATGCTAGAAGGTCACTGGTGTATAATCAGTGACAAGTAGAACCTACAGGAGACAACATGTCACATACTGGAAAAGCACTGATGGAGAGTAACTCTTAACAGATATTATGAAAATACTGTCAAAGGACTGTGCAGGAACTTGCAGTGCCCTGGTCATTCTTTCAATATCCACTGATTGAGAAAGTGCATAGTGGCCAAAAGTTTCAATAAATCAGAAATGTTTTAAATGAATTCACATTTTACTTATCATAACAACATGTACATGCACTGGGAAAAAAATGGCAACACATTTTCTGAGTTGGGTTGTTTTGTTTTTTTTAATTCCATATACAGATTTGGCTTGATGTTCATATGGTTCTGAGCCTTGATTTTACCTGGTTCTCTAGGTACTTGGAACCCCTAGACCACTGCACCAGGTCAGAGTTTGGTCCAGCTGTGAAACATGCAGAGTTATGAGGCAGCCTACAACCTAGAAAAGAAACAAATGGTCTGTGTGGAAGTCCAGTCCTGTGCTGGGAAGACCTAGAGAGCCAGGGCTCTCTAGCATATTCCGGGAAACCAAAAGCCAGTGGGGAAGCCAACAGCTTACTACATCTACAGCCACAAGTCAAGAAAGCACTGAGCCTGACAGCTCAGGAAAATGAGCCACTTCTTGCCGACTCAGACAAAAAGGTTTCACTTAGGCCTAGGGAAAGTGTTTCTAATAAGGTCATCAGTTAACCACGTCGCCCAAGTCCCTCTCAACAATTCTTCACTCGCTCCCTTCTCACCTCATACCCTAAAGCCAGCCATTAATGCAGCAGGGACTAAGGAAAATGAAGCTGCTGGGCTCAGTAAATATTACTGAGCTCCACGAGGAAACACAGGGACATTATTTAGGCTCCCGTGTCTAAGGCACATTTTGAACACATCCATTTAGCAGAGAGGTAAAAGAAGAAAGCAGGCTGGCTGTGCAGCAGCACTCAGTCATCCATCCCCAAGCTCAGACAAAGTCATCAGAGAGAGCAAAAGAAAGAGCTAGGCCACTGTTCCCAAGCATTTGGACATGGGATGTCAGAAACCACATAATTGCACTGGGCAATGATTCAGGGGTCTTGGAATTTATTTTCTCCTCTCTCATTTACTTGATTTGTATCATGCATAGAGTCACTTACACTTCTAGCAATAACTGCTATCTCTAAAATGGAGATAATACACTTCATCTCATCACAGAAAGTTGCAATATCCATAAAAGACCAATATAGTGTTCAGAAAGGATACACATTTTTTTTGGAGAAATGACTTAAGTCTTTCAGGTCATCTCTTTCCTCCTTAAAAAATAATATTTTTAGTACCTGGTTACCAGTCTAATGCCTCAGAATATTATTTCACTCCAAAATGATAAAAATTAATACCTTGTGTACACTTTTCACATATTTGGTGAATTAAAATAGCATTTTTAATATTTGAAAATAAAAAGAGAAAAAATGAAATTTTGATATCATGTATAACTAGGATCATTTTGTTTATATGTATCTTCTAAAGTGAAAATCCAGGAATAGAAAATATGCTATAAAAAGCCATATCCATATGTCTGAGACCTAAAGCATTTCCCCACGTCGGAAGGGTAGACCATCTAATTATTTAGTAGGCTATAACTAAAAATTTAACCATTTGACAACTAAATTCAGTGGTAATGACAAATTACACTGAACTGAGAAGAAAGATGAATTCATCCCTTCTACCTGAGGTCCCAAAACCAAACAAACAAAAAGAAATAAAATAAAATCAACAACTAAGACTTGACCAAACACTTATAATCCAGTGACGTAGGATAAGGAAAATGATAAAAGATGGTGTCACCATCGTTAATCAACAGTCTCTTGTCTTAGAAAGAAGTAGATTGTGTGCTGATTTCCAACATTATACGTCTTCCCCAAAATGGTTTCTTGAGAAAGCTGTCTACCCTGAAGGGAGTGGGAGATATCCAATAACGGTCTGAGATTCAGACATATAATTGGATGAGTCACTGGAATTATGACCAGGTCCCATTCCTCATTTTCACAGTAAAAAGTATTTCATACAATCCATTAAATTCAGGTTTCATAAGATGAATGAAACAAATAGAATAAAAGTATAGAATTAGAAATTTTAGAAATTATAAAGATAGATAACAAGATATTTCCTTGACACAAATCTGTCATGTTAGATCTGATAATTCGATTGAATCAGTGATTCTTCTCTCCTCCTCCCCCAACCCCTCCATGAAAAACTCTCCTAAAGAAAAAAATACCTGATTTCAGCTGTGTGGTCATGGTGAAAATTCACCCATATTTCCACAACTCAGAGCACCCTCTGCTGGGCAAGGATAAGCAGATTCTCCGGCTCAGACCCCTTTTTTGTAACCGACACTGCTCAAGGGCTCCAGATATAAAATCTATATTCACTTACTGTTGAGACCATAAGAACCTGTCAAGAAGAAAGAACGTACTCCAGAATGAAGACACTGATAATTGCAAGACAGTAACACAAGAGAAAATGTCCACCTGTTATGGTAATCACCACTGGCATCCCAAGTAATGTGTTCAGTTTGTTTATCATAACACATTTTCAGAAAACACCCCTTTCCAGATAAGCATGCCTGGGGTAGCTCTAGGCAAAAATGTATATAAATCACTTTTTTCCTATAACTCACTGTCCCTCAGTAAGTACGCTCATTTTACCTGCTCCTTCTTCCATTACTTAGTTTCCAGCTTTCATCTTTCTAAGCCCTTTAAATAAGTTTTTCCACAAATATTTACGACAGCAATCATATGTATAAACTCCTCCCTCCACAACTGAATTAATGTAAAGACCATGTCTACTCTGTTAACTTTCTAAAATAAGAAGGACAGTAATTCAATACTTAATGCAGTGCCTGACACATAGGAGGTACTCCATAAATTTTTGTCAACTGTTGGATAAATGTCTATTAGTAAAAATATGAACACTGTTTGATTTATAAGTCTGAACGACTATCATATTTTACCCTGTATTTCCTTTAGTAAAACATAATAGCCCTTCAGATTTGTCCATCTATTTTCTTTTTAAATAATTCTTCTATACCTTTTTGTGACTGGAACATAGTAGGAGAACAGTAACTAGTTGTGGAATAAGAAGAATGTTTGAAATAGATATTGCTATCACACCAGGAGAGAGCTGACATTTTAGCAGTACCTATCTGCCAATGTTCCCATTAGGATATGCAAGATGAGAAGGATTAGTCTACAAGCAGACCATACATGTATTTGTCAACCTGTCAAATAAATATACTCTTCGTCTAGATTAGAACTCTAAACTACCTGTGACTCAAAATATGCTATCAATGAGTCTAAGTTCTAAATTGTACATATACGGGGCTTGCTTTTGTTTTCTCATGAACCCTGGGATTAATGTGTGTCCATGAACACAGAAAGATGAAACAACTAGAGAGGCCTTTTCAACCTCATGCAAATGCATGGCTTCATCTTGAGAGAGGGTAAATAGTAACTGAAATGTCAAGTTTTCTCTGACTTGAATTAAGCAAACTACAGAAATCATGCCTTCTCTAGAAGATATTTTGGTGAAATAAAGATTTTGAGAAAATTGCCATATGTCATTAAAGTTTCTAAAAGAAATGAAAGATGTGCAGCATTTTGCTTACTTCAATTTAAAAACATTGAAGAAGAAGACTTTAAAAGGATTAGTTAACCTGGCACCAAAGAAATGAATATACGTGTATGCATGACTATGTGTATTTATGAGCATGCAGATCTTGACATGTGGGCATAGCATAGTCTCTTTTTTTATTTTTTTATTTGTAGTTCATTGACCATTATGTCTGAGACAGAAACAAATAAAACTAGGGGAAACATGCTATGTTGGCTATCCTTGAATTGGAGGGGCACAGAATTTCCACACTCATAAAAACTGTATCAACAGATATCCAGCAAAATCTCAGGGATTCAGGGCATCTTCATGATCTGAACATGGCCCCGAGTTCGTGCTTGTGAAGTGTATAGAGAGGTTAATCAAAAATGTTACAGTCACTAACCCTGAAAGTGAATACTCTGTACTTGCAGGCTGGCATAGGCCTACCCAGAGCACAACAGATTTAACAACTGGATGTACAGAACAATCTTTTTTGCATGGTGTGTGATGTTTGGGTTGTTATCTCTTATATCATTGTGAAAAGCGAATGTGAACTAATGGAGGTGTTAAAACAGCCAAAGGAATTTAAAGGATGCTGTCATTTGAACATGAGTGAAAGGGTATTAAACCATAAGACAAGAGCAACACCTATGGAGGAATGAGAGAAGAGGGCAGACCAGGTAAAAAATATCCTAGAACAAATGATGAAGAGGCCATTAATGATGCTTATCTTCCCAGACGGGACATGGTTAACAGTACATATGTTCCCTCATTGGTTGTGCTAACTCTGCTTGGTCTACCTGTTTGGTAGGATGTTCTATGCAGCTCCACAAAGACACTGAAACACTGTTATGTGCCATGTCTTGAGGCCTTAAGGACCAATAAGGGATCATCGCTTCCCTCAAAAAGCCAAGAGTTAATTCCAGGGACGCAGACATGTAAAAGATTGAATATAGTATCTCTATAATCACAGAAAAATGGATATAGTACAAGTGTATACAGATAAAGGGGTACATGATGATGTGGGGTCTGGGGCTGAGAAGACACCAGGAAAGCTTCCCTCAGAAGGTGAAATCCAGTTGGACATTCAGACATAAAGAAGTTGTCTAGACAAAGGAAATAACTGGGGAAACGTTACAAAATAGCACGGTGTCCATAAGGAAACAAATGAACAGCATTTGTTGGAGGTCAAACAACGAGGGATAAGTGTGGAGGTGAGGGTGAGCAGTTATGGGAGAGGAAACTGAGCAAGGTAGCATGGGTCTGTGTGTCATACTTGTGTTTCCAAAACGAAGAGAAAGAATTTTAGCAGATGAATGAGTAGGTCAAATGAATATTTTAGAAACATTTCTCTAGCACCAGTTTAAAATTAATTTTGATGTGAGCCTGGGGTATGGAGATTATCAGAGACCATAGGATAATAGTCAAGGTAACAGCTGATGAGGACCTAAACTACGGCCGTGGTACTGATGTGACATTGAAGAAGAATGAACAGACATTGATGCTAAGATGGAGAATGTGGGTCATGGAAAGAGCAAGGTGCCAGTTTTCTGCTTCTGAATGATTTCGTCATGGAGAAGAGGAGGAAAGTCATAAGCTGAGTTACAGAATCCAGGATGAACATCAGGCTGTAGAGAGAAGGTAAATTACTCAACTTAAGATGTTTTTAGAACCGAAAGATGGAATCACATATCTAGAGCTAATTTGATATAACAATGTTGGATTTTTTTTAAAGAAAGATCAAGGATAGAACATCCTTTTGCCTAAGCGCACTATAGCTGACATCCTTCCCTGTTCCAGTGCTAGGCCCAAAGAACTACAGATGGTGGCACAGCCTTGTGCATAATTATACTATAGTCCCCACGTAATATATTCTAATTGTAGTCCATGGTATTTATTGTCATGGAAGACAGATTTCATTTCAGGACCAGCTCATTTACCCAAATGGATCAACAACAACAAATCCAAATTATGGGTTAAGAAAAGAGGTTAAGAGCAGGGCAACAGCCATATACCTTCTATGGTTCTAAAATGTAGTACCACAGCATTGTATGATCTACTTTATCACAATTTATTTCATTTTGAATAAAGAAATTCTAGACAACTCCATATTCTGAGCCAAGATACTCTTGAATCAAGGAGATTCTGGCTCAAGCCCAAACTACCACTTTTAGTGTCATTTCGATTTTTTTCTAATCCTTCACCTCCATCAAGTAAAAACAATGTATAGGCCAGTTCATAAGAAAAAGAAGAGAGAGGCTGGAGGTGGGGAGCACAACACTGACATGCGAGTACAAAAGTCAAAACCCACTGAAGACAAATGCTTCTTAATTTCACAGGAATAATTATATTACTTGTATTCATCACAGTTCTGTATGTATTCCCAAAGTGCCCTCATAAGACTCATATTGTAATAGGATATTAGAGGAAAGGAATTATATTACCTAGTCAAGAAGAAGCAAAAGTTACAATAGTTTGACGTGTGATCCCACAAATACAAAACTTCTCAAATCTCTCGGTTTGAGGAAATCTGAACTTCTTAATGGTGTTTTATCTCTCTCATATTGAACTTATTTCTTCATTGCTTTTTAATCATATAGTCATATGTGATTAGTTAATATTTTGACTTTTTACTCTGTGCCTGGCATATGCCTAAGCTTCCATATTCGGCTATAAGTTCCTTTCCATATTAGGCTATTCTTTTAGAGTAAAATTTGCTTATTTCTTTATTCAGCAAATATTTACTGGGTGACTACCATGTATTAGGAACTAAGCTAAAACCTGAAGAAATGATGGTATGTGAAAGCAGGCACAATCCCTGCTCTCAAAAGAATTCAAGGTTTGGAAGTAGGTGGCTAAATGATAAATTGAACAGATAAAAACACGAAACAATTAAACCAAAGTAAAGAGATTGCACAAAAAAATATATATATAAGAAGTTTTATTTGTTTACTTTTAAAATGGAAGCGAGTGGAGAATGCCTATTATAAATGGGAAAGACCCATTTTAGAGAGTGAGGTTGAATGTATACAGTGAAAGAAAATAAACATGTAAAGGTTCCCAACAAGCATGGGAAGGATGAAATCCAAAGCAAAAACAGAGGGAATGTTCTTACCTAAAAGGTGGCATTACTTCTCCCCATTGTACCAGGAGGTGGTATATGGGGATGGATGGAAGTATTGTAGAATCAGAATACTTAAAGTCAGAAAGTGACGAATGTCTCTGTATATAAGATTCTACAAGGGATAATCATTTGCTGAGAGAGTTGAGGTGTGCAGGGTCAGAACGTCTTTTCCATATGTGTATTCTTGGCAACATGTAGCACAATTCTTACCATGTACCTAGAGCTCCTGAAATGCTGATTGTATACTGTTGTCGTTGAGTTCATTCTGACTCATATAAAACATCGCCTGGTCCTCCGCCATCCTCACAATTGTTATGCTTGAGCCCATTGTTATAGCTGCTATGTCAATAAATTTTGTTGAGGTTTTCCTTTTTTTGGCTCACCTTCCAGTTTACCAAGCATGATGTCCTTCTCCAGGGACTGATCCCTACTGATAACATGTCCAAAGTATGTGAGACTAAGTCTTGTCATTCTTGCTTCTAAGGAGCATTCTGGTTGTACTTCTTCCAAGACAGATTTGTTTGTTCTTTTGGCCGTCCATGGTATATTCAGTATTGTTCACCAAAACCACAATTCAAAGGTGTCAGTGCTTCTCAGGCTTCCTTATTCATTGTCCAGCTTTCACATGCATGTGAGACGACTGAAAACACCATGGCTTGGGTCAGGTGCGCCTTAGTCCTTGAAGTGATATCTCTGCTTTTTAACACTTTAAAGGGGTCTTTTGCGGCAAATTTGTCCAATGCAATCTGTTGTTTCATTTCTTGACTCCTGCTGCTTCCATGGGCCTTGATTGTGGATTCAAGTAAAATGAAATCCTTGACAACTTCAATCTTTTCTCCATTTATCATGATGTTGCCTATTGGTCCAGTTGTGAGCATTTTTGTTTTCTTTATGTTAAGGTGTAATCCATAATGAAGGTTGTAGTCTTTGATCTTCATCAATAAGTGCTTCTAGTCCTCTTAATTTTCAGCAAGCAAGGTTGTGTCATCTGCATATGGCAGGTTTTTAATGAGTCTTCCTCCAAACTTAATGCCTTGTTGTTCTTCGTATAGACCAGCTTCTCTGATTATCTGTTCAGCATACAGATTGAATAAGTATGGTGAAAGGATATAACCCTGACACACACCTTTCTTGATTTTAAACCATGAAGCATCCCCTTGTTCTGTTCAAATGACCACTTCTTAGTCTGTGTATAGGTTCCACATGAGCACATTTAAGTATTCTGGAATTCCCAGTCTTCGTAACGTTATCATAGTTTGTTACGATCCACACAGTCAATTGCCTTTGCATAGTCAATGAAACACAGGTAAACATCTTTCTGACATTTTTTGCTTTCAGCCAATATCCATCTGACATCAGCAGTGATATCCCTCATTCCATGTCCTCTTTTGAATCCAGCTGGAATTTCTGGCATTCCCTGTCAATGTACTGCTGCACAACCGCTTTCGAATGATCTTCAGCAAAATTTTACTTGTGTGTAATATTAATGATATTGTTTGATAATTTCCACATTCTGTTGGATCACCTTTCTTTGGAATGGGCACAAATATGGATCTTTTCCAGTTGGTTTGCCAGGTAGCTGTCTTCCAAATTTCTTGGCATAGATGAGCGAGCACTTCCAGTGCTGCATCCATTTGTTGAAACATCTCAGTTGGTATTCCTTCAATTCCTGCAGCCTTGCTTTTCACCGATGCCTTCAGTGCAGCTTAGACGTCTTCTTTCAGTACCTTCGGTTCTTGATCCTATGCTACCTCCTGACGTGATTGAACATCAATCAATTCTTTTTCATACAGTGACTCTGTGTATTCCTTCCATCTTCTTTTGATGCTTCCTGCGTCATTTAATATTTTCCCCATAGAATCTTTCAATAATGCAACTTGAGGCTTGAACTTCCTCTTCAGTTCTTTTAGCTTGAGAAATGCCAAGTGCTTTCTTCTCTTTTGGTTTTCTAACCCCAGGTGTTTGCATATTTCATTATAATACTTCACTTTGTCTTCTTGAGCCACTCTGAAATTTTCTGTTCAGTTCTTTCACTTTATTGTTTCTGCCATTCACTTTATCTGCTCTACATTTCAGAAGCAAGTTTCAGAGTCTCTTCTGACATTCATTTTGGTCTTTTCTTTTTTTCTGTCCTTTTAATGACCTCTTGCTTTCTTCATGTTTAATATCTTTGATGTCATTCCACAACTTATCTGGTCTTTGGTCGTTAGTGTTTAGTGAGTCAAATCTATTCTTGATACGGTCTCTAAATTCAGGTGGAACATACTCAAGGTCATACTTTGACTCTCGTGAACTTGTTCTAATTTTCTTCAGCTTCACCTTGAACTTGGCATATGAGCAATTGACGGTCTGTTCCACAGTAGACCCCTGGCTTTGTTCTGACTGTTGATATTGAGCTTTTCCAGCATCTTTTTCCACAGATGTACTAAATTTCATTTCTGTGTATTGCATCTGATGAAGTCCATACATACAGTTGCCATTTATGTTGAAAAAGGTATTTGCAATGAAGAAGTCATTGGTACTGCAAATTTCTATCATGAAATCTCTGGCATGGTATCATTTTTATCACCAAGGCCATATTTTCCAACTACTGTTTTTTCTGTTTTTCCAGCTTTCACATTCCAATCACCAGTAGTTATCAACACATCTTGATTACACGTTTGATCAATTTTCAGACTGCAGAAATTGGTAAAAATCTTCAATTTCCTCATCTTTGGCACTGGTGGTTGGTGCAAAAACTTGAATAATAGTGTTATTAACCGTCTTCCTTGTAGGTATATGGATAATATCCTAACATTGACAGCACTGTACTTCAGGATAGATCTTGAAATGTTGTTTTTGACAATGAATGCAATGCCATTCCTCTTCAAGTTGTCATTCCTGGCATAGTAGACCATATGATTGTCCGATTCAAAATGGCCAACACCTGTCCATTTCAGCTCATTAATGCCTAGGATATTGATGTTTATGTGTTCCATTTCATTTGTGACGATTTCCAATTTTCCTACATTCATACTTCGTACGTTCGATGTTTCTATTATTAATGGATGTCTGCAGCTGTTTCTTCTCATTTTGAGTTGTGCCACATCAGCAAATGAAGGTCTGGAAAGCTTGACTCCATCCACGTCATTAAGGTTGACTCTACTTTGAGGAGATAGCTCTTTCCCAGTCATCTTTTCAGTACCTTCCAACCTGAGAGGCCCATCTTCTGGCAATATATCAGACAATGTTCCACTTCTATTCATAAGGTTTTCACTGGCTAATTTTTTCAGAAGTTGTATGCCAGGTCCTTCTTCCTAGTCTGTCTTAGCTAGAAACTCAGCTGAAACCTGTCTACCATGGATGACCCTACTGGTATTTGAAATACGAATGGCATAGCTTTCAGCATCATAGCAACACACAAGCCACCACAGTAAAACAACAACAACAAAAACACAGTAGGAATGAAAAAATGAAGGATTGAATGAATGACTCCATTGCATTTGTACTTATAGGGTCTAATTCAGGTAATGAGTAGAGGAGAGATTTAGAAGTGACTTTCAAAGCAGATATTGTTAGATCTGTAAACCGGGAGTCATCCCTGGGCTCAGTGGAGGGAATGCCTAAAAGCTTTTGCTGTCCAGATTCCATAGTTGCATGGAAAATAGATAAGTTGGAAATGAGAACTATAAAACAAAAGTCATAATATGCAATAATAGGATCACTGGTTTCTGCATGTCTCCTGTTCTATTTTCTGAAAGCATGAAGATTTAGGGCAAAAACAGGTTTTATGTCCCAGAAATAAAGAGGTATAACTATAAAAATATATGTCATATCAGCAGGCAAGTCTCTAAATAGAATGTTTTACCAAGCTTCCCATGAGGTGTCTGAGGCCCTTTAAATTATAGGGTATATGAGCTTCCCTGCAGGGAAGTCTTTGAACTACAACTCATTGTCAATCTAAAGTGAGAGTGGAAAATGAACCTTTTGGAAATGAAGGGTCTGTGTTCTTCACTCAGCATTTTTAGGTTTATCCCTTAAAATGGACACTATCACCAAGCTAGAAGAAAGACGTAACATCAGTATGGGTCAAGTGAAGCTTAATAATTTTAATTGCATTCATTTAAGAAAAAAATTCTCACATCTTAACGTAAACTTTCACATTACTTTTCGCCAAGTTTGACTTAGGGCAAAGCTATCAAAAACTGCTAGCACTCACTTAAATGGACAGGGCAATGTAATACATAAATCAGAAGAGCAGATAATCCAAAGATCATCACTTTTTAGGTTTGTAATAACATTTTCAGTTGATTTACTTTCTTAATTATATTTTTTACAGGTTAATATCAAAACTAATTTGCAATCCTTCAGGATAGACTAACTGGGTAGCAGAGATCTAGAAATACCTAGGCCTTTGAAAGAATCTAACTTGGGTTGTTTAATAGGCTGGAGGTGATCCCCAAAGTGAATGTTCTAACATGGAGTGGTGCATTTATTATGCACTCTTGCCTTCTCGAACTGTTCTAATACTTGGTGATATTGCCAAGGGAATCTCATGTGACTTTTCCTTTAGGCTGGGCCTGTGAGGAAAACTCTGATTCACAAAAACAGCCATGGAGTGTTATTCAAAATAGTAAAAAACTGGAGACAATTTAAAGCCCGAAAATAAAGGACTAGTTAAACAAATTATAATATATCAACAGGATGGGTTCCTGTGCTATTAAAATAGCATTTAAAAAATTTTTTAATGACTTGAGAAACAGCTTATGATATACCATTAAAAAGGAAAAAAATCAGGTTATAAAATTGAATATGCAGTATTACCACCACTGTGTGGTTAACAGCACAATTGCTGGAAGCTGGCAGCCTAGATTTGAATTCTGATTGTATCAATTACTAGATATTTGACCTGAAATAAATGACGTCACCTTTCTGTACCTCGATTTTGCTTGTAAAATGAAGATAATAACAGTGCCTAACTCACAGTGTTGCTACGAGGATGAAGAGGTATTTAATGCATTTATAAAATACCTTTAACACAGGAAGCACACTATACATATACTTT
This sequence comes from Dugong dugon, assembly GCA_030035585.1. Classification (NCBI taxonomy): domain Eukaryota; kingdom Metazoa; phylum Chordata; class Mammalia; order Sirenia; family Dugongidae; genus Dugong; species Dugong dugon. The sequence goes on from CM057466.1 coordinate 6,971,991, forward strand.
ACTTTGTTTTAAATAAACATAATTTTGATCATGCTATTTCTTCAACCTAGAAATCTTTCCCCCTTTTAAACTTTACCTAGCTCTTACTTTCCCCTCTAATGTCTAGCTCAGACTTCACCTACATGAGTGTGGGCTTTCTCTCACAGCCACCTCCCTCTAGACAAAATGAATCACCCCTTCCTTTTCTCTGTCAGAACATTTTGTAAGAAATCCTATCCGGTATCTATGCCATGGGACCGTGATCAACTTGTATTTCTTGCCCCATCAGAATGCGGACCTGTCAAGATCAGGGGCATGTCTTGTACCTCTTTATATTTCCACAGTTCAGCAAGTGCTTGGCATACAATAAGTGCTCAGTCCACACTGAATTAATGAATGTAAGCTAAGTTCCATGAGTAAAGCAGATAGAATGAAATGGTAGTTTCTTTCCAAGTGACCTCCAAAGGTTCAAGTGTACTTCTTTGACACGGAGGAAAAATGAGGAATGTTTTCAGTCTGGATTTCATGATTAAAATCTTTTAAGAAATAGATTGACACAGTGGCTTCAACAATGGTCTCCACCATGACAACAATCACACAGATGGTGCAGGACCGGGCAATGTTTTGTTGTGTTGTACACAGGGTCGCCTTGAGTTGGAACTCACTCGACTGAACCTAACAAAAACAACAATCCTCAAAATCCCTATTGTCTTTATATCATTGCCTTTCCTAAAACATAATATTTGTCCTAATAATTGAAGCATGGTAATATAATAGAATAAAAATGAAATTAGGAGTTAAAAGTCCAGGTTCCAGAGACTTCTGGCAAAATGGCACTCTAGGCAGAGGCACCACGCCGTCCCTCCACAGCAAAGATCTGAAAAACTAAGCCAAACAGAGAAAACAGCAATCTTGAAACCCTAAAACATCAAATGAAGAGATAAAGAACTCAGCCAAGAACCAGTGGAGTGAGAAAACTGACAGACAACGGAGAGAGAGGAGAGATTCATGCAGAGGTCCCCTATCAGCTAATGCAGCATGGATCCGCCATCTTGGACTCCTATCAAAGACCAGCAAATAGGGGGTATGAGAAAGCAGCTTCATGGAGCTTCCAGCGGCAGACAAAACAACTGGTAATTTGCGATATATGCTTTCCCACCCCCCACCCTTCTTCACCCCCACTCACCCTCCTCTGCTTCCCGCAGCCACGGTCTCTTGTCTGGAAAGCACTGGCTGCTTGGATTCCACCCTCCGGCACTGGCCAGCTCTCTGAGTGCCATTTGTTGGCTGCTGTTGTAGCTTTTTTTCCACTTCTTTTGATTTCTTCCTTACCTCTCACCACCTCCGCCTCCTTTCACTCAAATACCTGGCTCCAAGCGCCATCTCTGCTTCTTCCTGGGGGGTGGTGGAGCTACAGTAATTTGCAATATATGCTTCCCGATTCCCCACACTTCTTCACCCCCACTTGGCCTCCTCTAATTCCCAAGGCCACAGTCTCTTCTCCAAGAAGCACCAGCCGCTTGGACTCCACCCTCCCACACAGGCTGGCTCTCTGAGTGCCATTTGTTGTTGCTTTTTTCGTGCTTCTTTTTACTTCTTCCTTACCTCTCACCACCTCCCACTCCTTTCACTCAACTACCTGGCTCCGTGCCCCATCTTGCTTCTTCCTGAGGGGTTGTGGAGCTCCATTCAAGTGTGGAGCTACTTCCTGGTCTGGGCTACTGCGCTGGTGGGATCCCTGGGCTTTTGTTTGTTTGTTTTGAATTGTTTGTGTGGTTTCTTTTCCTTTTCCTGAGTTGGGAGCCCTTTCTGGCAGGCAGTGCTGCGCAGCTTGTAGCCTACCCACTTGGCTTGTGCAGATGCACAGAGGGATCCCGGAGGACATTTCTTTTTCCATGGGTTTATTTTTTTTTTTATTTCTGTTTTTTGGGGGGCTTTTCTTATTGTGTTTTTCTTTTTAATTTGTTTTGTTTTCTTTTCCCTCTTTTTCCCTTTCTTCATTACTCAGTTTCTCATCTCTGAATACCTTACTTCTCTTTCTGTTCTCTGAATACCTGGCACTGAATACCTCTAGGCCTTCTAGCTAGGCTGTACTGCAACACCTAAGAACAACTTCCTCAGACCTCATAGCTGCACCGGTGGGATCCCTGGGAACTTTGCTGTTCCTTTTCCTCTCTGATTTTTATTTATTCATTCTTTTCTTTTTTCTTCTTCTTCTTCCCCTTTTTGTTTTTCTCCATTTCATAGTCTCTCATTTCTCCACTCCAGCAGAAAGCTCCACCTAGAACTCTTTTTTGTTTGTTTGTATGTTTTTGGCTCCTATTCCTCTATCCTCTCTCCCATATCCATCTTAGCTCCACACATAACAATCTCCACCTACATCCTGCCTACCTGCACTGTGCGCTTAACGTCACACCACCAAGCAGGACAGACATAGCCTACTGGAACCCGTCCTGCACTGATTACCAACCTGCCATGGTGGCTTTAGCAAGTGCCACAAACAACCCATCCCAGTAACTCCTCTTCAGCTGGACCAGCCCTGCCATACCATATCTGAGCAACTGACTCTGCCAATTGGAGGAGGAGGTGAAAAGTATTGTGCCTACAAATGACCAAACAAAGAACACACAGTCCACCTGCTCAGACACAGCCAAATAAAAAAAAAGAAGGACGAAACAAATAAATCTACAAACGACAACAAGAAAAATAACTACTGAATGCCCTGAAGACAGCAGACAATATCAAAACTTCACAAAAACAGGACAGAATGGTTCCAGTAGGTGTGCAAAATAAAACACCAGATGACTTTCCAGTGGAGGAAAAGGCACTAGAACTACATGATAGGGAATTCAAATCTTTAATACTCAGAATTCTCCAAGAGTTAAAGCAAAAAGCAAACAAAAATGAGGAAAAGATAGACAAATTCATGGAAAATAAAGACAAAAAATTGGAAGAATTCAGTAAAATAATGCAGGAACAAAATCCCAAAATAATTTCACAATTGGAAGTTACACAAAAACAACAACTACAAATCCAAAAGATAAACAACAAGATTTCAGAAAAGGACAGTGTCATAGAATGGCTAAGGAGCACATTTGAAATGGTGGAAGAGAGGATCAGTGGAATTGAAGACAAGCACTTGGATACAACTCTGTTTGAGGAAAACTCAGAAAAAAGAACAAAGAAAAATGACGAGACCCTGAGACTTATGTGGGATACAATCAAAAGCAAAAATTTTCGAGTGATTGGAGTTCCAGAACAGGGGGAGAAAATGGGAAACACAGAGAAATCATTGAAGAACTGCTGACAGAAAACGTCCCCAATATCGTGAAAGATGAAAAGTTGGCCATCCAAAAAGCTCAACGAACCCCACAAAGGATAGACCCCAAAAGAAAATCACCAAGGCATATCATAATCACATTCACCAAAACCAAAGACAAAAAAGAACCCTGAGAGCAGCTTGTGAAAAACAAGAAGTTACATACAGATACGAAACAATAAGACTAAGCTCAGATTACTCGGAAAACCATGCAGGAAAGAAGGCAATGGGATGACATATATAAAATCTTGAAAGAAAAAAATTGCCAGACAAAAATAATATATCCTGCAAAACTCTCATTCAAATATGATGGTGAAATTAGGACATTTCCAGATAAACATAAATTAAGGGAATATGTAAAAACCAAACCAAACTTACAAGAATTATTAAAGGGAGTTCTTTGATCTGAGAAGAAACAACTTCAGCTCACAGGCAGAATCTAGGATGCAGGATTGTACCAACCAGATACCAATCTAGGAAATGAATTCTCAAGGACCATCCAAAACCAAAAGAAATACCACAGGGAATCAGAGCAGTTAATCAGTAAATGACAACAACATCAGAACAATAAAAAAGAGAATAAATGGCATAGGTACAGAACCTTCTAATGGAGAGGAAGGCAAGGCGATACTAAGTAATAATAGACTGCTACAAACTTAGAAAGATAAGGGTAAATTTCATGGTAACCAAAAAGAAAGGTAATAAACATACTCATAAAAATAAAGAGGAAAAACATAAAGTCTCAGAAAAAACCAAACGTACAAAAACAAAAGAAATGAAAAAAAAAAAAAATCCACAAACAAAATTAAGTCAACATAGGAGAGTAAGAAGAACAAAGAAAATATCAGCAGCACAAAAAAAAGCACTACTAAATGACAACAACAAACTCACATCTAACAATAATGACACTGAATATAAATGGACTCAATGCACCCATAAAGAGACGGAGAGTGAAGAATGGATAAGAAAACAGGATCCATCAATATACTGTCTACAAGAGACACACCTTAGAAACAAAGATGTGAATTTATTAAAAGTCACAGGTAGGAAAAAAATATATCAAGCTAACAACTACCAAAAAAGAACAGGAGTGGCAATACTAATCTCAGATAAAATAGACTTTAAAACAAAATGTACCATAAAAGACAAAGAGGACACTATATATATAATGATTAAGGGGATGATCCATCATGAAGACATAACCATAATAAACATCTACACACAGAGTGATGGGGCTCCAAAATACATAAAACAAACTCTAACAACACTGAAAAGAGAAGTTAACTGTTCCACAATAATAGTAGGAGACTTCAACACACCACCCTCAGTAAAGGACAGAACAACTAAAAAGAAACTCAGCAAAGATACAGAAGACCTAAAGGGCACAGTCAGACAACTTGGAGTCATAGAAATATATAGAACACTCCATCCAACAGCAGCAAAGTACACATTCTTTTCCAATGCACATGCAACGTTCTCCAGAACAGACCACATCTTAAGCCACAGAGCAATCCTCAACAAGATCCAAAATGTTGAGATAATTCAAAGTATCTTATCTGACCACAGTGCCATCAAGGTAGAAATTAACAACAGAAAGAGCAAGGAAAGAAAATCAAGCACATGGAAACTGAATAATACCCTGCTTACACATCACTGGGTAATAGAAGAAATCAGAGATGGAATCAAAAAATTCCTAGAATCAAATGAGAATGAAAGCACATCATACCAAAACCATTGGGACACAGCAAAGGCAGTCCTCAGAGGACAATTTATAGCAATAGAAGCACACATCAAAAAAGAAGAAAGTGACAAAATCAAAACGTTAACTACAGAATTCAAACAAATAGAAAGAGAACAGAAAAAAAAGCCCACAGCCTCTGGAAGAAAGGAAATAGTAAAGATCAGAGCAGAAATACATGAAACAGAGAACAGAAAAACAATAGAAAGAATCAACAAAACCAAAAGTTGGTTCTTTGAGAGAATCAACAAAATCAACAAACCACTGGCCAGACTGACAAAAGAAACACAGGAGAGGACACAAATAACCCAAATAAGAAACGAAATGGGTGACATTACAACAGACCCAACTGAAATAAAAAGGATCATAACAGAATATTATCTAACAAATTTGAAAACCTAGAGAATATGGATAAATTTCGAGAAACACACTACCTACCCAAACTACAACAAACTGATGTTGAAAATCTGAACAGACCCATAACAAGAGAAGAGATTGAAATGGTAATAAAAAACTCCCAACGAAAAAAAGCCCTGGCCCAGATGGCTTCACTGGAGAATTCTACAAAACATTCACAGAAGAGCTTGTACCAGTACTACTCAAGCTATTTCAGAGCATAGAAAAGGAAGCAACACTTCCAAATTCATTATATGAAGCCAGCATAATGCTGACACCAAAACCAGGCAAAGAAACCACAAAAAAAGAAAATTACAGACCAATATCTCTCATGAATATAGATGTAAAAATTCTGAACACAATTCTAGCCAACAGAATTCAGCATCATTTCAAAAAAATAATACACCATGACCAAATAGGATTCATACCAGGTATGCAAGGATGGTTCAACATTAGAAAATCAATCAACGTAATCCACCACATAAACGAAGGGAAAGAAAAGAATCTTATGATCATCTCAATTGAGGCAGAAAAGGCATTCAACAAAGTCCAACACCCGTTCCTGATAAAAACTCTCAATGAAATAGGCATAGAAGGGAAATTTCTGAACATAATAAAGGGTTTCTATCCAAAAGCAATGGCCAACATCATTCTTAATGGAGAGAGGCTGAAAGCATTCCCCTTTAACAAGACAAGGATGCCCTGTATCACCACTCCTATTTAACATTGTGCTGGAAGTTCTAGCTAGAGCAATAAGGCAAGAAAAAGAAATAAAGGTCATCCAAATTAGTAATGAAGAAGTTAAACTGTCCCTGTTTCTAGGTGATATGATACTATACCTAGAAAACCCTAAAGACTCCACGAGAAATCAACTGGAACTAATAAAAGATTCAGCAGAGTAGCAGGATACAAGATAAACATACAAAAATCAGTTGGATTCCTATACCAAAAAGGAGAACTATGAAAAGGAAATCAGGAAAACACTACCATTTATAATAGCCCCTAAAAAGATAAAATACTTAGGAGTGAATCTAACCAGGGATGCAAAAGACCTATACAAAGGAGAACAATGAAAAGGAAATCAGGAAAACACTACCATTTATAATAGCTCCTAAAAAGATAAAATACTTAGGAATAAATCTAACCAGGGTAACAAAAGACCTATACAAAGAAAACTACAAAACACTACTGCAAGAAACCCAAAGGGATCTACATAAATGGAAAAACATACCATGCTCATGGATAGGTAGATTAAACATCGTGAAAATGACCTTTCTACCCAAAGCAATTTACAAATACAATGCAATTCTGATCCAAATACCAACAACATTCTTCAAAGAGATGGAAAAAATAATCATTAACTTTATATGAAAAGGGAAGAAGCCCTGCATAAATAAAGCACTACTGAAGAAGAAGAATAAAGTTGGAGGACTCACACCACCTGACTTCAGAACCTACTATACAGCTATGGCAGTCAAAACAGCCTGGTACTGGTACAATGACAGATACATTGACCAATGGAACAGAATTGAGAACCCAGATGTAAATCCATCCACCTATGGTCATCTGATCTTTGACAAGGGCCCAAAGTCCGTCAAATGGGGAAAAGACAGTCTTTTTAGCAAATGGTGCTGGCAAAACTGGATATCCATCTACAAAAACATGAAAGAGGACCCATACCTCACGCCATATACAAAAACTACTTCAAAATGGATCAAAAACCTAAATTTAAAGCCAAAATCTATAAAGTTCATAGAAGAAAAAATAGGACCAACACTACAGGCCTTAATACGCGGCATTATCAGGATACAAACTGTAACCATCAACACACAAACTCCTGAAGATAAGCTAGATAACTGTGATCTTCTAAAAATCAAACACCTATGCTGTTCAAAAGACTTCGCCAAAAGAGTAAAAAGAGAACCTATAGACTGGGATAAATTTTTGGACAGTACAAGTCAGACAAAGGTCTAATCTCCATACACTACAAGAAAATGCAACACCTCTACAATAAAAAGACAAATAATCCTATTAAAAATGGGCAAAGGAAATGAACAGACACTTCACCAAAGAAGACATTCAAGCAGCCAACAAACACATGAGGAAATGCTCGCTATCACTAGCCGTTAGAGAAATGCAAATTAAAACCACAATGAGATAGCATCTCACCCCGGCATTACTGGCACGAATCAAAAACACTGGAAATAGCAAATGTTGGAGGGGCTGCGGGGAGATGGGAACTCTTATGCACTGCTGATGGGAATGCAAAATGATACAACCAATTTGGAAAATGATATGCCCCTTCCTTAGAAAGCTAGAAATAGACATACCATACGATCCAGCAATCCCACTCCTAGGAATACATCCTAGAGAAAAAAGAGTCGTCACTCGAATAGACATATGCACATCTGTGTTCATGGCAGCATTGTTCACAATGGAGTATTATACAAAGATAAAGAACAATGATGAATCTATGAAGCATCTCATAACATGGATGAAACTGGAGGACATTATGCTGAGTGAAATAAGTCAATCACAAAAGGACAAATATTGTATGAGACCTCTTCTGTAAAAATGCATGAAACAGTTCACACACAAAATGTAACAATCTTTGTTGGTTACCAGGGATGAGAGGGGTGGGGGGGTGGGGAGGAATACTAAATAGGCGATAGATAAGTGGTGTCTTGAGTGAAGGGTTAGACAGTACACAATACTGGAGAAACCAGCACAACTTGTACAAGGAAAGGTCATGGAAGCTCCATAGACACATCCAAACTCCTTGAGGGACTGAATTGCTAGGCGGAGGTGCTGTAGGGACCATGGTCTCAAGGAACATTCAGCTCAATTGGCATAACACAGTTTATAAAGGCAATGTTCTACATTCTACCTTGGTGAGTAGTGTCTGGGGTCTAAAAAGCCTGTGAGCAGCCATCTAAGATACTCCACTGGTCTCATCCCTTCGGGAACAAGGGAGTGTGAAGAGAACAGGATACAAGGGAAAGATTAGTCCGAAGGACTAATGGATCACAGCTACCAAGGCCTCCACCTGACTGAGTCCAGCACAGCTAGATGGTGCCCGGCTACCACCACTGACTGCTCTGACAGGGATCACAACAGAGCGTTCTGGACAGAGCTGGAGAAGGATGTGGAACAAAATTCTAACACAGTCAAAAAAAAAAAGACCAGATTTACTGGCCTAAAGGTGACCGGAGAAACCCTGAGAGTATGGCCCCCAGACACCCTTTTAGCTCAGTGGTGAAGTCACTTCCGAGGTTAACCATTCAGCCTGGGAGAGGACAGCTCCATAAAACCAAATGGGACTGATGAGGCACAGCAGTCCAGGGACAAAGACTAGAAGGAGAAGGCAGAAGGGGACAGGAAAGCTGGTGATAGGGAATCCAAGGTTGAGTCAGGATAGTGTTGATGTGTTGTGAGGCTGTTAACCATTGTCATAGGGCAAAATGTGTACAAACTGTTGAACGAGAAACTATTTTGTTCCGTAAACCTTCATCTAAAGTGAGAATAGCATCGCCGTTGGAAGAGCATAGTCGATGTCACTGAACTGTGCATGTAGAAATTTTTGAAATGGTGTATCTTTGGCTACATGTATTTTCACCAAAAAAAAAATGGTCGAGAAGGGAGAGGGTTGACATGTCATGGGGTTGTTAACCATTGTCATAAAACAATATGTGTACTACTGTTTCATGAGAAACTTTTTGTTCTGTAAACCTTCACCTGAAGTTACCAAAAAAAAAAAAGTCCAGTTTCCACCGGTGACGCTACCAGTGAGACCTTGAACAAGTAACTCAATCTCTTTGAACATTTACGATGAGGATAATAAATACAACCCCCTCCCCGTCCTCATCTATTCCACAGGGTTATTTTAAGTATCAAATTAGAGAATGTGTGTTAGAACATTTTGGAAAAGCAGAAGAAAAATACAAAATATCATTGTTACTTATTTTTTTGGTAAAGCTTTGCTCCTTTAGAAGTTCACGCTTAATATCAGACGTTTTACAAATTTACAGTAGCCTATAATTCTTTGACAAGAATTATAAAGTCAACATTTCAGTATTTTCCTTTGCCTCATTTTACAGAGAAGTTTTGGAAAGATGGAGAGGTTTTAAATCGTAAAGGAGTTCTTATGGAACACACTGACAATAGAGAATGTGATTCACATTAATGTTTAAATATACGAACACTCTTCTTTGTTCTATTTATAATGCATCAATTAGCAATTACATTAAAATACTCACATAATTCCTATTTGGCTGACAGCATCCTTTCCCCATTTCACAGACAAACTGAAACACAGCTATATCAAAGTATGTTATTGCAGATTACCAAGCATGATCTGGTGAAGGAAGTGAGAAGTACTTTCTAATCCAGAGATGTCTAACATAACTTTCAGTGATGAACAGTCAAACATCTCCACTACTGAGCATAGTAACCATATGTGGCTATTTAGCACTTGAAATGTGGCTTGTGCAACTGAAGAGCTTAAGTTTTAGTATTTAATTTAATTTTAAATTTAAACAGCCACATTTGGCCAGTGGCTACTATATTAAACAGTATAGTTCTAACCAGTCATTATTTAGCATGAGGATACTCCTATATGTAATCCAAATATAAACTTTGTTTTTTCCACCACTTGTCTGTCATTGACATACTGTGGTGGCTTGCATGTTGCTATGATGCTGGAAGCTATGACACCAGTATTTGAAATACCAGCAGGTTCATCCATGGTGGACAGGTTTCAGCAGAGCTTCCAGATCAAGACGGACTAGGAAGAAAGGCCTGGATATCTACTTCCAAAAATGAGTCAATGAAAACCTTATGGATCACAACAGAAGACTGTCCAACTCGCTTGCTTTGGACGTGTCATCAGGAGGGGTTAGTCGATGGAGGAGGACATCATGTTTGGTGAAATAGGGGGCCAGGGAGAGTAAGGGAGACCCTCAGTGAGATTAACTGGCAAAGTAGCCACAACAATGGGCTCAAACATACTAAAGATCAGGAAGATGGTGCAGGACTGGTCAATGTTTCGTTATGTTGTACATAAGGTCGCCATGAATCAGAGTCGACTCGGTGGCAGCTGTCTGTCTATCTATGTATCTACCTACACCTTAGTCAAACTAACAATTAAAAAAAAAAAAAGAATACCAGTTTATTATTTTATAATGGGAAAGAAACCTCCCACATAGACTGGTAGCATGGCCAGTGCATTGTCTCCATGGGAAGAACATTGTGATCAGAGGTTGGCTTAGGAAGCTCAGAACCAGAACAAGGGAGGTGACTGTGTGATTCAAACGTTTAATGGCACTCAGTTACCCTGACCTGGCCAAAAGGACAAACAAGTCTTATTGCTAGAATACTTAATCCTCCAGCCAAAGCTTTCCTTACATTGCAACCTTTGCTTTGGAGACTCTCCTTTCCCCAGTCAACCCCTTTTCTGTTTCTAGCTTTTTTAAGGAAGCACCAAATTGATTTCCAAAGTGGTTGTACGATTTTATATTCCCACCAATAGTGTATAAGTGTTCCAGTCTCTCCACAACCTCTCCAACATTTATTATTTGGTGTTTTTTGGATTAATGCCAACCTTGTTGGGGTGAGATGGAACCTCATTGTAGTTTTGATTTTCATTTCTCTAGTGGCTAATGACTGTGAGCATTTCTTCATGTGTCTGTTAGCTGCCCAGATGTCTTCTCTGGCGAAGTGCCTGTTCATATCTTTTGCCCATTTTTTAATTGGCTATTTGTCTTTTTGTTCTTGATATTTTGCAATATCTTGAAGATTTTAGAGATTAGATGCCGTCAGATTTATTGTAGCCAAAATTTTTTTCCCAGTCTATAGGCTTTCATTTTACTCTTTTGGTGAAATCTTTTGATGAGCATCAGTGTGTGATTTTTAGGAGCTCCCAGTTATCTAGTTTCTTCTGGTGTTTGTGCATTGTTACTTATGGTTCGTATTCTGTTCATGCCATGTATTAGGGCTCCTGGCATTGTCACTATTTTTTTCTTCCACGATCTTTATTGTTTTCAATTTTATATTTAGATCTTTGATCCATTTTCAGTTAGTTTTTGTGCATGGTGTGAGGTATGGGTTTTGTGTCAGTATTTTGCAGATGGATAACCAGTTATGCCAGCACCATTTGTTAAAGAGACTGTCTTTTCCCCCAATTAATGGACTTTGGGCCTTTGTCAAACATCAGCTGCTCATAGGTGGATGAATTTATGTCTGGATTCTCAATTCTGTTCCATTGGTCTATGTATCTGTTGTTGTACCAGTACCTGGCTGTTTTGACTACCATGACACCAATCCCCTTTCTGATTGACGCATTCTTCCTCTCATTTTTTCCCAGTTCAACTTGATGTGCACTAGCAGAGAGAAACGTTTGTCCCATCTCTTTGGATTTGCTTCTCCATAACTATCAGTCCAACACAGAGATCTCCCCTTTTATCAGCCAGAGACACAGAAGGGAAAAGATATTTATTTTAACCCTTCTGATAAGGAAAGAACTCAACCTGTCCAGAAACAGGCGTTCCTTCTTTTTCTTCAGACACACCGTCAAGAGCATCTTAAGGTCGGACTGTAAATCATTTAAATGTCTTTATATTTTCAAGGCAGTTTTTTGCCTACATTATAATCAAGGACAAGAGAGGCCACAGAATTCCAGCAGTACAAGTCCCTGCAGTGGCAGGTAGGAGGGAAACTTTAAGCTACCGAAACTGCTCTCACAGAACTAACCCAGGTCCTTGGCGGGCTCGCTGTCTGCCAAGATGAGGCCTTCAGCTTCCTAATTTGCTTTGTGGGTGATTCCGATATTCACTAAAATGACAGGTTGACAGAGCGAGGCACAGGCAACTTTTATCTACTCATCAGCTGTCCAGTCCCAAAATGCTCTGGACTACTTCAGATAGTCTAGGCTTTCTGTATAGATAGCCTTTCAGATACAAGCCTGAACTGTACCCAGGGATATTCCCAGTGATTACAGACCTGGATTTGAAGCTGTAATTCTGTATGTACTTAATTATGAAGAAGTTTCCTATTTGGAAAGAAAAATGCCTCAACTGAGTAACCAGAATAAAGCTGATGGTCGATGCTCAAAAATCTTAAATGCATGGGTTTTTACAATGTGGAGATCACTTAGTCCAACTCCTTCCCTACATAGATGGGAATATTTGGACCCAGAGAGGTGAAGTGACTTGATTAAGGACACATAAATAATGTCTAAACAAAATGCTGACAGTTATAACTTAATGACCATGATGATGATGATAAACCTTTTTTATTCATGTATATGGTAATTAGACTACTAAGAGTAAACCGAAAGGTTAGAAGATCAAATTATTGTAGAAAAAGAAGTCCATCGAAGGGCTCTTTAATGTAATATCTATTCAAACCAACAATGGTTAACAACAATCATTGAGAGTAGAACATTTATAAAATTAGTGGGCACTAGTTTAACGCCACTGACAACTATTTTGTAGAAATCGTGATGTGATTAAGACTTGCGTAACTCTAGAAACCACAAACTCAACTAGATCACTCAAACAGCCTTCCCCAAATCCCCATTCCTCCAGTTCAGAGTATTTCATTCCTTCTCATGGTACCTTGGCTATTAAGCATTGCAGCATTTCTCAAAATTGGCCTGCCCTTAGAATCAGTGGAGAATTTTACTTTTTTTTTTTTTTTTTAATTACAGATCCCTTGGTCTTCTTCCCAAAGTTTCTTGGTTAAAGTCTGGGAATGTGTATTTTTAAAATAAATCCCCCAAGTGATTATGATGCACTTATTTGAGAACCAGTGTTCAGAACATTCACTATAATTTACACTGAACTGGAGTTATGTACGCAACTGTCTTTTCGTTTATTAAATTTTTAAGTAGGGGATAAGGTTTAATTTCATTCTTTTTTGGGGAGGGGGGCGGGAGATGTTGTTGTCTGGGTTTTGCCCCAACCTTACTGTTTGCACAGTGATCTATACAAGGGTTTAGTACCATGCATGTTTCAGTTTTAAGTCTAGCCCTGCCACTACTAGCTACATGACCTTGAGAAGATAACTAAACTTCTATGACCCTTAGTTTCTCACATAATTGTATATACTTTAAAGGCTTGTTGTAAACTTAAGAATGTGCTACCTATAAGGCATCAAGCAAACAGCCATAAACAATGTGGGTTTTGTATTAAACAACTAGTTGCAGCAGTAGAGATAGTGGTATTAGCGACAACAGCATTAGGGATAGTATCATTAGTAGTACTTGCTCAATAAATACTTTTGATTTAACTAAGGAAGAAACCAAAACAATCCACTTGCAATAATCTAGAAGAAATAAGGCCCTGAGCAATAACTAATGCCTGTGTGAGGAGTAAATGGTGCCAAGTCAATTTAATTTTCATCTCCAATAGACTGGCAAGCTGTGCAGAAAGGGGGAAGCAATAGATGAAATCCATGGGGACATCAATCATGTTTCTGATTCCGTTCCATTTGGCATCATCATCAATAAGCTAGTAAAATGTAGTCGCGATCTGGGCAGCAACAATATTTTTCCTCTACAAATCTCTTGTTTCATAACTCTAAATCCCTCTGCGCAGCACCATTTTTCTATCCCTTCTCATGTAAAAAAGTAAACAAGAAAAATGAAACAAAAAACCAGTTGTGCCAAATTATGGAGGATATTTTTATGGGGGTTGGCCACAGATGGTAGTGAAAGGTGTGAATCAGGGAAAAGGGGCTCCTTGGAAGTATAGGCTCAGCAGTCCTGACTCTCTGAACTTCCCTGTGACCCCCTGGGGCATGAATAGTCTAAGATCCAAGCTGGACATCCTTAGCAGCATCTGCCACTGTGCAGTACCAAAGGTCTAGTGGCACTCAACTCTCCTGACCATACTCATGTACTTCGCTTTCCCTGGGTCACTCACTCTGGATTCTTGTTTATTTGCTCTTACCCGTCTTATTTTTTTTTTTTCATTTTTCACAATTCATTATTCTTTTCATATATAAATACATATATGCATGTGTGTGTATCTATATTCCATTTTCATTTTTCACATATATCTATAATTCTGTTTTACATACTTTTAACATATCCACAATTCTAACAAGCATCCGTTAGGTATATCAGAGAATACAGGGCTTGAGGGCTATCTATACTGCACTCAAGAAAGGGTACAGGTCTCTGACCTCGTACACACCAGAGGATTCCTAGCAGGAACCTAAGGTCAATTGGAGAGGGAAAGGAATCCACACTAACAGTATCATCAGAAAATAAGAAGGTTTTTGTTCAAATGATCTATAAAACACTCAATGTATGTGCTATCAAGAATGTGTGTATGTATGTGTTTTGATCTGCAGGCAAACCTTTACCAAAAAATAAACCAAACACACTGCCATGGAGTCAATTCTGATTCACAGCGACCCTATAGGACAGAGCAGAATTGCCCCACAGAGTTTCCAAGAAGCCACTGGTGGATTTGAACTGCTAACCTTTTGGTTAACAGCCTGAGCTCTTAACCACTGCACCACCAGGGCTTCCTCTACCCAGTGGCTGCTATATCTCTCAAGACCTGCCAAAGGAGCTGGAGACTGGAGGGTGAGCCTCTGCCTTCTCAAAAAATTTTATTACTAAGTTTTGCTCACTTAAAGCTTGGAAGGATACATGTTAAAAAATTAAGTTATTCATTTATAGATACCCAAAAAACTTGAAAACTCTAAGAAGAAATACTTATTTGAATTACTGACTTTGAAATGTTAGGGCAACAAACAAAAAGAAAGGAAAAAAAAAAAAAAAGACCCTATGTTGTCTCTTGCTACTGGCACTAAAACGAAACAATCTGCATCAGTGAGGAGCTGGGCAGCTCATCACCACTGCTAAGGATAACGTAACAGGGGTAAGGAGATAAAATGGCTGTGCTCTGATGAAGCACAGCAGAGTAGAGCAAAAATGGTTATCTCAGTTCAACACTCACATCCTCACAATAATTTTAGAAAATATTTTTATTTCAATAATACTAAAAAGAAATTATCCTTAGGTATTACCGGACCGGGCACACAGGGGTACTGAAAGGTCTAGTCTTTAAAATAATAATTCCTTCACTACCACTAACTTCTGCTGATGGTAGCAGCCTGTTGGAGAAGAAATTGAGAATTTAAAAGCACATTCTTGCCTCAAAATTAAGACTTAAGGGAGAAGGAAAAGGGAAGGCAGGCATGGAGAGAGGAAATAAGGATGACCCAAATGAGGTCATTTGATGCCCAGAAAGTGACAACATCTCTACCTTCATTTCAAACCATTTGCTTAAAATTTAACTGATTACTTAGAATGAAAAAGCATTAAAAATTTATTATGGATTTCATTATGTGAACGTATCCATATTTAGTATTAATATTGTAAAATTATTATAATGCTTAGGAAATAAAATAAAACTTACCCTCCCCCCCAAAAAAAAACAAAAAACTTAGAATGTACCAGGCATTGCATGAAGTGCTTTCACATGTGTCATAGAACCTAATTCTCACAATAACATAGTAAAGAAGATTTGACAGATTCTATTTTATACATAAGGAAAATGAGGCTTGAAGTTAACGGCCCAAGGTCACCTGGCTAGTCTGTAGCAAATCTGGGACTAGAGATCAGGTTGCCTAGTCCCCAATTTAATGTTCTTTCTAAGAAAGTTGCATAGTATTTGCTCCATTTGTTCATGTATTCAGTCAATAGATATGTATTTTTGTATGATATGACAGTTAAACATGTTTAGGCTCTGGAGTTAGACTGGGTTCAAATCCTGGCTTTAAGATCTACTAATTATACAACCAGGAAAACTTTCTTACCCTCTCTAGACATCAGTTTCCCTGTTTGTAAAATGGGATTAATAATAATCCCATTAGGATGTTGGCAAGGTGAACACATTATCCAGGTAAATCCCTTAACACAATGTCTGCAGCCTGGCAGAGATTTCCAGAACCTTCCAGTGGAGCTCATAAACCAGTGGGGAAGACAGATGCACAAACAGATAAATTACACTACAACATACTAAGTAGTAAAATAAAGTTAAAAAGAAAATGCTGCGGGATCTCAGAGAAGATTTCCTGACTAGATCCTCCCATCCTGTGAAATGTGAAATGAGTCCACCTCAATAAAACAAAGACAAAACTCACAATGATGTCTATGGAAACTGACCGTGGCAGAAAATAGTTATGGATTTAACTGATAAAGACAGATAAGGTACTTCCAGGGGCCATTTTTTACTCAGAGCTCCCCTGCCTGCTCGTGGAAGCCCTCCAGGGTTGGTGTAGAGAGTGCTCAGCTTGACCATTAGTACGGTTGTTTTTAGAGCTGTCAACATTTATATAAAGTGGAACTCATCTTATCCAAACAGGCCACATATGGGGCCTAGGACTGAATCATTTTTCCCTTAAAAAAGAAAAGCTCCATGATTCCCAGAAAAAGGAAAGGAATTTCTGGGTTTTTTTTTTTTTTTTTTTTTTTAATTAATCTACTGAACAATGATGATATATAAACAATATAAGTCCAATAAAAATATCATTGGTCCTTAAATAGAATAACCCTCAAGTTCAAAACAGAATCACCCTCAAGTTCAGTATTTCACCCGAATTTTCCCATTTTCGCTCCAATACTGAGCTCCTGGCAGCTTTACACACCAGCTGAACCAGATGACTGGCCATTCCCATTAGCACCTCCAGGCTTTCAGATCCAGACTTTTGCCCATGCTGGCCCCCTCTTCTGGACTGATCTTACCCCACATTCCAATGTCTCTCTTTCAAATCTTACCTATGAAGCCTTCAAGACTTGCTAAGAGATCTACTCCTTCCTGAAAGACTCTTAAAAGGAATCAAAATTTTCCCCAAATGTAATGAGGGTCCAATCTCACATATGTGGTCTTATAACAAAGCCCCTGGCCTTGAACTAGCTCTAGATATTCCTTTAAACTGAGAGGCACAGCATGTGACCTCATTTAAAAAAAAAAAAAGAGCGAAATTCATTTATCCATATTGGGGGTGCAGAGAGAATTAAATGGAAAAGAAAAACAACTGTCTTACAACTCTATGAGGCAGTTTAGTAATCCGTAAATAACAAGCGCCATAGACAGTTCTCTACTGGCTGTGGGAGAAATAAAATATAGACTCTCTGTCTTTAAAGAATTTACACTTAAGAAATGAGACAAAAACGCAGAACAATTACTTGTAAATGTTAATATAAAATACTAATAATATCTAATATCTTGCTGAGTATTTCCTATGCTGGAAGAATTGTTCTAAGTAAACAACTGGTATCTATCCCTGTCTGTCTCTGTATCTATCTGTTGACCTACCCACAAGATACTCATTTTATCTTCTCAATAACTCTTGGAGGTGATTACTATTATCTTCTCAACAACTCTAGGAGGCGGGTACTATTACTAGAAACATAGACCCACCACTCAATTAGTAAGCATTGGAACGCTGATGCCAGATTTCATGCTCTTCATATACTACTGTCATTGGTATATGATAAATAGCTAAATTTAGGAATTCCAATTACATGTTCAAAGACCACTGACATTCAGAGGGGGAAAAAGTCAATGTATTCAAATAAGAATCCAAGCATTCAGAGAGAAGGGGAATTAAAACTAAAAGTACAGCTTGAACAGTCAGAGACGATCGGGGCATGACATTTGAGGTAGAGGGAGAAACGAAGTCACAGAGGTGATAACAACCACGGTTACGTGCAGGAAGGCAAGTGAGAAATAAGGACCTACAGGTGGAAAGAGGACACAATACAGGACTTGACCTTAGGTTGAAGAGTTGAGATGTGATGAGACAAGTAATAGGGTGCCATCATAGGTTCTCATGAAATAGCAGGATGCTGGATTGGAAATATTATTTGGAATTACCAGTGAGTAGGATTTTACACTGTGTCATACAAGCCTATATTCTCTACGGGATTCTGTCCTTGGTAGTCTTTTTAGGTTGTTTTAGGAATTGCTTATTATTCAGTAATGTACTCTTCATGCCTAGCAAAATGCCTGGTGATCATAAATATTTGTTGAATGAATGAATGCATGCATGAAAAGAAAGTTGGGAGAAAACAGGATAGAGCAGTGTAGAAAGGCAAAGAAAATAACTGTGCTTTATAAATGAGGTGGTAAAAGTATAAAAGTTAATGCAAAAATGAGGTAAAGAGGATAATACCTTGAGATGAGGTCATTCAATTTGGCCAGAGGGGTGTCTGGATGATTTTCAAAAGTACTTTTCTATTGATATGAAGAGGGTCAACCTAGACTGCACGACGTTACTGGGAAAGTGAAGGCAGCAGATATACTCTATGGTTTTTGTTTTTAACCAGCAGGAGAAAAAGAGGCTTATAAGTGAGCAATTGGATCAAGAATTCATTCATTTTAAGAAGCCAGAACTCTCTTCATTTAATCTGTTAACGCAACTATCTTCCATAATCTCTGTATTGAAATACTCACTCTTTTCTCTGATTACAGCAAAGTTTTGTCCAGGTCTTTGAGTCTCTCAGGCCACATTAATTGAAAGTTAGGATTTTAATAACAGATTGTATGAACTTGACATTGAGGCATTAAAATATCCATCTAAAGATTTCATAACCAATTCTAGAAGCCCTAATACATGGCATAAACAGAATGCAAAACATTACAAACAATGCAGAAACGCCAGAAAAGAAACTAGATAACTGGTAGCTCCTAAAAATCAAACACTTATGCCTATCAAAAGGCTTCGCCAAAAGAGTCAAAAGACAACCTACAGACTGGAAAAAAAAAATCTGGCTACAACATATCTGATTAGAGTCTAGTCTCTAAAATCTACAAGATACTGCAAAACCTCAACCACAAAAAGACAAATAATCCAATTTAAAAATGGGCAAAGGATATGAACAGGTACTTCACCAAAGAAGGCATTCAGGTGGCTAACAGATATATGAGGAAATGCTCATGATCATTAGCCATTAGAGAAATGCAAACTAAAGCTACATTGAGATACCATCTCACCCCAACAAGGCTAGCATTAATCAAGAAAACACAAAATATTAAATGCCGGAGAGGTTGTGGAGAGACTGGAACACTTATACACTGTTGGTGGGAATGTAAAATGGTACAAGCACTTTGGAAAATGATTTGGTGCTTCCTTAAAAAGCTAGAAATAGATATGATCCAGCAATCCCACTCCTTGGAAGATATCCTAGAGAAATAAGAGACATCACACAAATGGACATATGCATACCCATGTTCATTGCAGCACTGTTCACAATAGAAAAAAGATGGAAACAACCTAGGTGCTCATCAACAGACGAATGGATAAACAAATTATGGTATATTCACATAATGGAATACTATGCAATGATAAAGAACAACGATGAATCCTTGAAACGTCTCATAACATGGATGACTCTGGAAGGCATTATGCTGAATGAAATTAGTCAGTCACAAAAGGACAAATATTGTATGAGACCATTATTATAAGAACTCAAGAAAGGGTTTAAATATAGAAGAAAACATTCTTTGATGGTTACAAGGGTGGGAAGGGGAGGAGAGGGGTGTTCACTAACCAGAGAGGAGATAAGAATTATCTTAGGTGAAGGGAAGGACAACACCCTACAGGGGAAGTCAGCACAACTGGACTAAACCAAAGCTAAGAAGTTTCCTGAATACAACCAAACACTTCGAGGGACAGAGTAGCAGGGGCAAGGGTCTGGGGACCATGGTTTCAGGGGACATCTAGGTCAATTGGAATAACAAAGCTTATTAAAAAAGTGTTCTGTATCCCACTTTGGTGAGTGGTGTCTGGGGTCTTAAAAGCTAGTGAGCAGCCATCGAAGATGCATCAATTGTTCCCAACCGTCCTGGAGCAAAGGAGAATGAAGAACACCAAAGACACAAGGAAAGCATTAACCCAAGAGACAGAAAGGGCCACATAAACCAGAGGTTCCATCAGCCTGAGACCAGAAGAACTAGATGGTGCCCAGCTACCACCAATAATTGCCCTGACACGGAACACAACAGAGAGGCGCTGATGGAGCAGGAGAAAAGTGTGGTACAGAATGCAAATTCTAGTAAAAAGAATAGACTTAATGGTCTGAGACTGGAGGAACCCAAGAAGACATGGCCCGCAGACACTCTGTGAATCTACAACTAAAGCCATTCCCAAGGCCAACTCTTCAGACAAAGATTAGACTGGACTATAAGACATAAAATGATACTGGAGAAGAGTGAACTTCTTAGCTCAGGTAGATACATGAGACCAAATGGGCAGCTCCTGTCCAGAGGCGAGATGAGAAGACAGAAGGGGACAGGAGCTGGTTGAATGGACAAGGGGAATCCGGGGTGGAAAAGAAGAGTGTGCTGTCACATAGGGAGAGCAACTAGGGTCAAATAACAATGTGTGTATAAATTTCTGTATGAGAAACTAACTTGAGCAGTAAACTTTCACTTAAAACACAATAAAAAAAAATGTAAAAGATTTCATAACAAGTCATTATAGACATAGAACCTAATGCCCCCTTTGGGCCTTCACACAGGAGAAGGAAGCGGTTGGACAGAACCACCTCTGAAGCTCTTCCAGTCTGACATTCTCTGCGTCTATACAGAGTCTCTTTCCTCACTGTCACTCTTTAAGTCAGTAAGCCTCTTGCTTCTCCCAAGCCAACTGGCAGCCTGACCTTTACATATTATCCTTAGCTGTCTAATTAGCTCTGAGAGAGGTTTCTATTATCCCGTGGTTATAATTTTAACTAACTGAAAATTAAAAGAAAAGTTAAATAAGAAAAACAATTAAACATAATGCAGTTAGCATTCAATGTACACATCCAATTAATGCCAACACCCACAAGAAGGCAAATTTCACGAAAACAAAACTCAATGCAATATATTCTATTTGGATTCTCTAACAAAGTCGTCTTTAAATATTTTCTCTGAAAGCAGAGCATTTAGGGATGATAAAGATAATTAAATGCTGTAAGAGTAGTGATCCATTTGACAGAGAGAATTAAAGCCACGAACGATTTCTAATAGAAATGTGAACTCCCAACCTTAATTCTAGCAAGCTGAAGTTCTTTCCACAAGAGGCAGGCGGAGTGAAGGGGCTGGGGGACGAGGTGGAAGGCCTAGTTCAAGAGGCTCACCACTTTTAAGTCCTGAGCTAGCTGTATGCCAAGTCCCTTTGCTGAAACGAAACAGTACTGTATAGAACTGCAGCAGTACAGGGTTGGGGAATAATGCAAACAGTTATTTTTAAACTGATTTCATGGCTCATAGACCATTGTTCTTTAAACAGTGGTAATCATTTAATGCCACAGGAATACACGTGTTTTACAGAAAAGTCATATGCAAATTAGACTAAATTTACTATGCTTCCTTTCCCCTATACAAAAGTGAACAGATTAAAGAGTTAGATTTTCCTGCAATTTGGGTTTACATATTCCAAGTTGCAAGTGGTATTTTGTCACTCATGTTAGTGATTAGCTTCACTACGTCAGGCATCAGCCCAGACTCTCCATTCAGTACAGTCTGGTATAGAGATGGTTATGCTATTTCTCTTTCTATGCTATACCTTCAATCAGCAGCATCATAACTGATATTATATAAGGACATCCAACCACACCAGCATGCAAAGCACTTGGAGAGACTTGCCTCCACTCTGTTTAGATCAATGAAAAACAAACACAAATGAGCACTGAATTTATTTTAAAAAACCAAGTAATTGTTTCCATTAAAAACAGTATTGACCAGCATATTAGCCAGAAAGTGTTACCTGAGGAAGGAAAGGGATGCGTGTTAGGTTCCTCCTCATCTCCTCGGGATCGGCACCCCTCTAAAGGTCAGCTCGCTAGCCTCAGGTTTAATTCCCTTTCTTGCTGCTAATGTTCAGAGGTAAATGCTGGCTTTTTATTAAAAATCAAAAGCTCAGGAGCTTGTAATCCTCTAGACTCAAAGGTCTTTTTTTTTTTTTTAATAAAAATGGAAAGTTTAGCTCAAAGCAATAGCAGCTAAAATTAGAGTGAAATCAGCAGCTGCTCCCCAGGGAAGACTGAAAACCAAACAATGGTTTGTTTTTTCTTACTACAATTTACGTTGTGGTTTTTTCTCCTTTAAATTGGAAAGACTTTCCAAACATTTGCATATGTCAGTAAAACAATCTGTTCTGTTCGTGGCCACCAGCCCCTACTCCCCTCCAAATGATGTCAGTCACCAGTCTTTCAGGTAAATATACAGGAAAACCAGCGTTGTGTTTTCAGTGTCTCAGCCCTTGGGAACAATGGCGTAATTAACAGCATTACCAGGGCATTAATCTGTACTACCAGTTAAACTTGCCTCCATTTCTCTCATTATATGGTCCTGTCAGTACACATGACAGCTGACATGAGCCAGAGGGACTAGAGTGTCTTAGGGTGCTGTGCCTTGTAGCTGATTCTATTGCTCAGAAATCGTGGTTAGGATGGGTCAGGAAGCAAACACTGAGACAAAGCTTACATGCCATTTGTCCTCACTTTCCTCTTCCTCTCTTCCATCCTTATTCTCTACTTCATCCATTCACTCTTCTCTTGATATATTTAAGGAAGATCTAAATTTTTTCTCCCTTTCACCATTTCACCAAACTCAGCCCTCATAATGGGGGCAGTGCTAGCACAGTGCCTGGTACATCATAAACAAGCAGTGAATGGGATCCCACACAGGTAAATTTTCTCTCAACATTTTTTTCCTTCATCTGCCTTCAGATTTTTCTCTTCTTGTCTTTAGGCATCTGGGTTGTGTGTGTGTGTGTGTGTGTGTGTGTGTGTGTGTGTGTGTGTGTGTGTGTGTGTGTGTGTGTGTGTGTGTGTGTTTTCCAAATCGGCTTCTTGGAAGAAATTCCTGCGCTAAATTTGTCCCTTAAACCTCTCAATGACTTTGTTGTGAGGGTGTCTTTCCATAGCAGACAGTAAAGAAGCAAACACTTTCATCTACTTATATGAGGGGAAGCCCTGGTGGCATAAACAGTTAAGTGCTCAGCTGCTAACCAAAAGGATGGCAGCTCGAACCCATCCAGTGGCTCTGCTGGAGAAAGACCTAGAGATCGTCTTCGGTGAAGATCACCACCTAGAAAACGCTATGGGGCAGTTCTACAATATCACATGGGGTCGTTATGAGTCAAAATCAACTCGGTGGTATCCAACAACCATCATCAAGATTACATAAAGAATAACCATCATAATCATTAGTGATTCACCTTTACAGGGTGCATACAAGCACCATGTTAGGGGCTTTTCAGGCTCTTTCTCACTTAATCCTCACAACTCTATGAGGAAGGTACTATTATCAATGCTTTACTGCTGGGGAAACTGATTTGAGAGGAATTAATTGGCTAAGATCATAGAGCTAATAAGTGATGGAATCCAGGCTCATGTTTAAGTAGTTTGACTTTCACCCATCAGTGCTACTGCTTCAGAGAGCCTCTCTGACTCTGTCTCTCTCATACATACACACATATACACACACACGTTGTTGCTTAGGGATTGGAGAAAGTGGCTCCTAGCCTTCTCTTCCTCTTCCAAATTCAATAATTGGGTCATGTCTGCAGCAGGTGGTGGTAAAGGAGAGTGTGTATTTCGAGTTTTGCCTCAATTATTTTCAAGATGCTTGCCTGCTCTGAAGTCTATGTTGTTTTTAATGGTTGTTCTCCAAAATTCATTCATACTATGTAGAATTTAGTGATGTTCAATTAATATGTGAAATAATGACACTAGAAAATAATTTTGAGGGAGACTACATGATGAATGCAATACTAGTGCGAAGGAAGATGTGGTGTTTATAGGACAATAAAAGAGATCTGTAGTTACATTATCCTCTGAAGCAAAACTATGTTGTAAGGGTCATCAACCTGTATGTTTTATAACATAAACTGGTCACAGAAAGGGTCAGAGGAATACTTCCCTTGGGAGGCACAGTTTGGGATAATTAGACACATCTGAGGGATTTTATACCTTTCTCAGCAGCATCCTACACTAGTCCTTCTGAAAACAAACTGTTGGCCACTTCTGGTAAAGCAGCTTTATGATCGAGTATAAAAATAAATTTTATTGTATTGTATTATTGAAGTGACTGTAACATTCCATTGAGTTGTTATATGGAAATAAGTCTATTTCCTCTATACAAACTCAACCAAGAATGTCCAGACATTCTCCTTTAATACATGTCTGGGTTCTGCAAACAGGCTTAGGTTTTTTTAAAATAAGAAAATACTAGCAGTAGATGAATCCTTAGTACACAAGTCACACGCAAACACCACTTCTGTCTTAGCACTACTTGAGTGTGCTTATTTTATGTTATATTTGGAGACATATCGTTTACCTAGAAGATTTAGGCCTTCTGTATTTGAGAATGCAAAATTTTTTAAATTGACTGTCTTCTATTTCTTTTGACAGATGGTAACTCTAAAAGACTTATTCTAGGTGAACAAACCTGCTTAAACTCAAAACTCACTGTCATGGATTGAATTGTGTTCCCAAAAATATGTGTCAACTTGGTTAGGCCATGATTCCCAGTATTGTGTGGTTGTCTTCCATTTTGTGATTGATGTAATTTTCCTATGTGTTGTAAATTCTAATCTCTGCCTGTGGTTAATGAGGCAAGATTAGATTATGTTAAAGAGGGTTAGGGTGGTATGTAACACCTTTACTCAGGTCACGTCTCCTATTCAATGTAAAGGGAGTTTCCCTGGAGTGTGGCCTGCACCACTTTTTATCTTACAAGAGATAAAAGAAAAAGGGAAGCAAGCAGAGAGTTAGGGGCCTCATACCACCAAGAAAGCAGCACGGGGAGCACAGCAAGTCTTTTGAACGGGTTCCCGCACAGAGAAGCTCCTAGACCAAGGGAAGATTGATGACAAGGACTTTCTTTCAGAGCCAATAGAAAGAGAAAGCCTCCTCCTGGAGCCGGTACCTGAATTTGGACTTCTAGCCTTCTCGACCGTGAGAGAATAAATTTCTCTTTTTGAAAGCCATCCACTTGTGGTATTTCTGTTATAGCAGCACTAGATAACTAAGACATTCACTTATGGGGATTTGCTAACCTCTTAATGGATCATATTGTCCCTATTCAAATCTTTCAATATTTTAATCTTTCTTTCTTTCAGTTTTCTTTTCTTTCTCCCTCTCTCCATCTCTCTCTCCTTCTTTTTCTCCTTCCTTTTTCCTTCCTCCTTCCTCCTCTCTTCCCTCCCCCTCTTCACTACAGACTATTAGGCTAGAAAAGAGTATGCTATTCATATTTTCCAAACCACAAATAGAACCAAATTTACTAGTTTTGCTGAACAAAAGGACAGACGATCCAAAATTGAGAATGCACCTAGGGAATATGGGCATCTAGTCACCATTCAGGTTTCCATCTGGCTACTTTGGTCACAGGGAGCCCTGCTGGCTCAACAGTTAAGTGTCTGGCTGCTAATTGAAAGGCTGGCAGTTCAAACCCACCCAGCAGCTCTGTGGGAGAAAAACCTGGCAATTTGCTTCCATAAAGGTTACAGCCAAGAAAACCTTATGGGGCAGTTCTATGTCACATGGTGCCGCTATGAGTCAGAATCGACTCAGTGGTACCTGTCCTAGTCATCTAGTGCTGCTATAACAGAAATGCCGCAAGTGGGATGGCTTTAACAAAGAGATATCTAGGTCTTCACAGTAAAGTAGTCTAAAAGGCCACACTCAGGGTGTCAGCTCCAGGGGAAGGCTTTCTCTCTCTGTTGGCCTTCTCATCAATCTTCCCCCAACTAAAAGCTTCTCCGCATAAGGACCCCGGGTTGAAAGAATGTGCTCTGCTCCTGGCACCGCTTTCTTGGTGGTATGAGGTGCCCCTGCCCCATCTCTCTACTAGCTTCTCTCTTTTATATCTCAAGAGATTGCCTCAGGACACTATTCAATCTTGTAGATTGAGTCCTGCTTTACTAACACAACTGCCGCCCATCCTCCCTCATTAACATAATAAAGGCAGGATTTACAACATATAGGAAAATCACACAATATTGGGAATCACGGCCCAGCCAAATTGATACATACATTTTGGGGGTGGGGAAGTGGGGGCGGGCATAATTCAATCCATGACAGTACTCAACAAAAACAACTTTGGTCACAAGTAAGGGATAATCCTCAGGTTACTACACAGAATATTGACTGGGATATTTCTGTACCTAGATGAATTCTCGTCTTTCTTACTTGCTTCCCTTATTTCTGCCAACAGTAATAACACGGCTATTTATATCAGATACTTAGGTCCCTGGAAACGCAGAATCTTTTCCACTTAAGGCCTAATTCTACCATCTCTTCTAGGTTGATGCTAACTCTCCCAGGAGGTACACAGACACGAACTCAATTGCAGACTCTGGTCACTGCTCTCAAAAATTCTCAGAATACGCTCTCCTGTTTTCTGAGCACAAAGGCTAACAAACTGCCTGTTTAGAACATGCTCAGGCTCTCCCAGATTCATCAGTTTTTTCTCTACTTACTGCTCATGAAGGTGAAGCCCCAAAGCACATCTTCAACTCTTCCTTGCAGGTTTACATTGCTCTGGTTCAAAGAATCACTGCATGGCCTTCAGGTTGAAACACCGTTTCTTTTCACAGAACACTACCTCAGCTCACCCAAATGATGATTTATCCTCACTAAAGTTATTTCAGGAGTTCTGGTGGCCCAGTGGTTAAGAGCTTGGCTGCTAACCGAAAGGCCAGTAGTTTAAACCCACCAGCCGCTCCACGGGAGAAAGATGTGACATACGGCTTACGTAAAGATCACAGCCTTGGAAACCAAGTTCTACTCTGTCCTGTATGGTCACTATGAGTTGGAATTGACTGGACAGCAATGGGTTTAAGGTTACTTCACCTTTGTCAATATCAGGTGAACCCAAAGTCTTGCAAATGACATTTAAGGTGGATTTTTGGTATTGCTTCTTTGATTAATTGTCCATGTTTGTCTTGTTGGAAATTACTATTGGAAACTGAATATAATGTAATTTTTTTTCCTGAGTTTCCTTATGAATAGAGGGAGCAGTTTTATTTCTAGGAATGGTATAAAATCTAAGATAATATAAAGATATTTCTCCTAGCAATAACAAATTTGAGGGTGTCTTGATATCTAAAACAGTTCTTACATTATTTAATTCTCTGTTACCAGTGAGTCGAGAACACAATCATATAATACCAACTCTCACCTCTCTACCTGGATCACACCATCGTGAATAATATTCATTCATTCACTTACTCAACAAATATTTGTTGAGCATCTACATTTGGGGCCAAGCATTGTCGATATCATGGTGAACAAAGATACAGAAAGACACAGTTCCCACTTCTGCTCTCATAGAATTTAACAGCATATTGTCTGCCTGTTGTTTTTGCTGTAGTTTTTAATTATTAATTGCTACAATTTATAAAGCCCATTCTATGTCCCATAGTTGTTTTGCCTAAAATATCACTAATCTCCACATATGCCTTGAAAGGTAGTGTAATCTGCGTTCTATAGGTGTCAAAGCGAGGCTCAGGGAGTATACTAATTAGCCCAAGGCCATAGTACTGGTAAATTGTACAACCAGGATTCAAGCCTGTCTGTCCAGCTCCAAAGTTCCCTTTTTTTTTCAGTTCACCATAGAACCTCCAACACTGGTTAGCACCTATCATTTGTATGATATGTGCTAGGAACTGGAGATCTGAAGAGGCATAATTGTCTCCTACCTTATGGTATTTTACAATCTAATTGGGAAAATAACTTATTTTTAAAAGTATGTTCTACCTTACACTGTTATTTATCTAAATATCATTAGAGTGATAGGGACAAGCTGCTTTAAGTCAAAACTCATCTTTGCACCAGACTATAAATCACCACTCAGGGTTACCACTTTGAGGATCAATAGTCTCACACCACATTAGGGAAAATAACCAGGGGTGGGGGGAGGTGTACTTGTGGAATGACTAATAAAGTACTTTGGAGTCTTTGAAAGAAAGTCATAAACAGAGAATATGATTAAACATGATTTCATTCCTTTACCAACAACGATACAACTAACAAGTCTCCCTGTATGGCACAAATGGTTAAGTGCTCAATTACTAGCCAAAACTTTGACAGTTCAATCATACCCAGACACAGGAAGAAAGGCCTGGTGATCTACTTCTGAAAAACCAGATACCCCTATGGAGCAGTTCAAGTCTGCACATATGGGTCACCATGAGTCAGAGTCAACCTGACAGCATCTAACAACAACAACAACATATATATATATATTTTTTTAAGTTAGCAAATATTTCTTGAGTGACTACCATACACACAGCATTGTATTAGACTTAGAGACAATCCTTTGAACTCTGATGGGAACAAAACCATAGTCTCTGAAGGGCCTGGAAATCTAGACCTGCTCTCTATTGTACTTAAGGAACTTCCAACTCCACAAGACAGAGACACAGGGCCTCCATGGCCCCAGAAAGGAAAGCTGCCAGCCCCCACTTATCAGAGGAAGAGAGAGATTGAGATCTATATATATATATATATAGAGAGAGAGAGAGAGAGACGGGCAGAGTCAGAGACACAGAGAGAGAGAGAGAGAGACAATGACTCTCTCCTTAAAAAAAGATTAAGGAGTTTATCTGTTAGAAAATCATTCTTCATTCTTTAATCTGTATATTCTGAAATAAGCTGAATTTTTTGACTTTGCCATATGTATACTGCTGATGCATACCTAGCTTAACTTTATCATTCAGGTCTCAACCTAGATGCCAGTCCACCCTCCTTATCTGAGCAACGAATCTGCATATTCTACCTTATTCTCTTCCTTCATAGTAGTTCCATCATCTTAAGTCACCTGTCTTTTTTTTTTTTTTTCTTTTTTTTTCTGTTTTTCTCTACTGGAACATGAGTTACCTGAGGGCAGGCATAGGGATCATGTGTTGATAAATGGATCCTTAACACCCAAAACACTCCCCGATCCTTTACTAAACACTAATTCTTATTTATAGGATGTGTAAACAAATGAATAAGGCAATGATAAAGAAGTTGATGCCACATCGGATATATCAAGGAGTCCTCCCCTTTTTTTCCCGTAATACATGCCTCAAATAATAGGCTCCAGCTGATTTATTTTATTTATCTGCTAAAATTATGATGGAGGGTGCTTCTCACCACCAACCTCTTGGCTCTGAGCTGAAACAGCCTTTCTTGCTTAATTCTGACCCGGTGAGTTTCAGACTATAGAAAGGTCTTTGGAAACCTTGAGCTTTGCCATTGGAATTGAGCACATGAGGTATTCCACAAGTAATCCATCAAAGGTTTTACTTGAGGCCCAGACCCTAAAAGTTTAAAAGTTTTTGATTACATAGCTAGACTTATGTAGACATATACATAGAATACAGTCAATGGAACTTCTAATTCTTTTCATTAACACTAGAGTCATAGTCTGTTCACCAGGAGCTCTTAGACATCTGAACCACCACATACCAGGCTTCAGTTTCCCTGGATGCCCTTCTTTTGGTTTTCTTGTATTCATCTTTTTTGCTGCAAGTCATGTTGAGTTCCCTGTGTGAATAAGCATTTTCTTTAGAGTTTGAGAGGAATTTATTTTTTTCTTCTGCAACTTGTCTTCTCTAAGCTGGCCAACAACAACCAATGTGCCTGAATTTTTCATGTACAAATTGCTGAAAAGGCATATGTTTTTTATGTATATTTTCACCACAATTAAAAAACAAGATTATAGCGCTATATCTTCCCACTATACTCTGAAGCTATTGAGGACACAAATTCTGTCTGTTTCTTCTCTAGATCCCTAGGTCCTATCATTCTTTTAAAAAAGTACTTTGCAAATATTTGTTCAGCTAAGCATCTCTGACTGAAAAGTTAAGCATCAGTCAGAATTTCAGTCCCTAATAAAAGCTTATGATGCTTTTCATTAAGAAATAACACCCAGTAGTCTAGGTATGTACAAGGAGTCCTTGTGGTACAATGGTTAAGCACTTGGCTGCTAACCAAAAGGTTGGTGGTTTGAACCCATCAGTCACTCCGTGGGAGAAATATGTGACAGTTTGTTTCTGTAAAGATTACAGCCTTGGAAACCCTACAGGGGAAGTTCTACTTTGTCCTACAGGGTTGCTATAAGTCAGAATCAACTCGATTGCAATGGGTTTAGTTTAGGCTAGGTGTGTGTGGCAGGGGGTATGACTGTGAGAGAGAATAGAGAAAAGGAAAAACATAGAAAGTTAATCTTAAAAATTTTAACAGGCAGAGCGGATTTGCCTAGAGTCTCTATTATGCCTTGCAGACATCTGTGAGTCTCTTTTGCACCCCTCCTATTTGTGCTGAGACATTACAGTC
This sequence comes from Dugong dugon, assembly GCA_030035585.1. Taxonomy (NCBI): domain Eukaryota; kingdom Metazoa; phylum Chordata; class Mammalia; order Sirenia; family Dugongidae; genus Dugong; species Dugong dugon. The sequence goes on from CM057466.1 coordinate 7,002,759, forward strand.
AGGACTCTTGCTGGGTGGTTCTACAACCAAGCTCCATCAGCTCCTCAGTTCTGTCTTCCTTTCCGAGCCACTGATTCCCACATCTCCCTTACTTTTGCATTTTCCTTTCCAATGCTTTGTCCATGCTTCTATCACTGCTCATTAGCTGAGACCCCAAGTGGTTTAGGCCTGCTCCCTACCCTCGTCCTTCCTTCCCAAAGTCGGATAGAAGGAAGAGTAGTAATCCATTATTGAAAAGATGCAGGCTTCTCTGACAGTCACTTGGGCACTTATGAGATACCAGGCCAAGAATATTTCCCTTCATTGCCTTTCTTCCCTTTCCATTAAGAATTTCTGCTACTATTCTCTGGGCCTCAGAGATATCTTCTGCAAACCTGACATAACAACAACAACAAAAACCCTTTGCTGTCGAGTCAATTCCAACTCAAAGCCTGAGGTGGGTGATGGAAAATTAGGTTCAGTATTCTTCATTAACTTTAATGGGCATACGATTGAAAAGAAGAGGTGCAGGGGTACACTTCTGTTCCTACTGTGACCTCTAAACAGCATACTCTACATGGAGCCCTGCTGGCGCAGTGGTTAAGAGCTCGGCTGTTAACCAAAAAGGTAGGCAGTTCAAATCCACAAGCTGCTCCTTGGAAACCCTATAGGGCAGTTCTACCCTGTCCTATAGGGTCACTCTGAGTCGGAATCAACTCAACAGCAATGGGTTTGATTTGGTTTATTCCCAACATGCAAAAGAAACTCAAGTTGGAGATTAATATTACAGGTAATATATTTTGGCATTGTACATCTAATATGCTTCTATAATCATTAATTATTAAAACTGTCATGTAAAATGAGAACCATTTGTTAACATTTAATATAGTGAACATGGGGGAATCGGTGGTAATAAATGAAGGTGGTTAGAAGCTAATGAGAAGAACTGAAAATTGATAGGGGCGTCACCATCACTACCTTGTCAACAAAGAAGGCCCATCTGTACACTGACATACCAAAGCAAAATGGGAAAGAGATGATGCGGCTTTACATGACCAACGCTCTGAACATAAGCTAATGAGCATTAACACGGCTGCAAAGATGGCCAATTTTGATTTGATTAAGATTTTTCTTTTAAAACCTAGTGTATGTTTTCTATATGCTATTATAGAAAATGAAGAGTATATTCTTATTATTTAAGGACTAAAACAAATCCCTGGTTCTATAATAAAGGAGTACAACTTGAAGTATGTGGAAATAAAAGCAAATGAGTTTGAATTTCCAGGTCCTTATAGTGCAGAATTTCATTCATCAAGACGGTTCCCTAATTATTAACAATGTAAAATGTCACCCAATTCAGAATAATGCAGGGTAAGGCACTTTTAGCTTCATAAAATATATGAATTTCAGGGTAGTTTCTAATAAGAATAGACTTGCACATAGGTAGAGTTTAATACGTGTTATGAACTTATCTATTTAAATAATAATTAAAAACATACATTGAGCTTTAATATGTTCTGAACGAATTACTGCATGTGCACCTTCAAATTTAGTTCTTAAAACTGTCCAGTGAAACTGATCCACCTTTTCACCTCATTTTAGGGATAAAGATATTAAAACAGAGTCCCCCAAGTCATCTCAGTTCTATATGAGAAATCCACATGTAACGTCTTTTTACATTCAGTTAGAAATTTCCTACGAAAATTTTTAAATAAAAGGAATCCTAGTTGTTTGCTTGATTCTGAGTCTATAAAAATCTTTGAAATTAAATTAGATTCCCCTATTAAGAATAAGGCTGTAAATTGTTAGCAGGAAAAATAATTATTTAATAAATATGATTTTTAGACTTTGGCTTCTTAAAAAGTTAATATTTTAGCCAAATCTAAAATTCTGTGATGCTATATATGCAAGCTACTAGCCATCTAAATAAATAAATAAATAAAAACGGAGTGGGGTCCCAAATTTCAAGATTAGACAGTAATTCAGGTATTCATACATTTTTCTAAATATTATAGAGTAGGACTATGTGATAGTATGGTAAAATCTGGTCTGGAACAAATGTGCCATTTAACCTCACATCAAATGGTAGATGACAGTACGTCTACGTCTTGTTTTTTCAATCACTTTCGTTTTGTTTTTGGTGATTTGTGGAGGGGGGGAGCAGTTAGTACCATTCATAATGAATAAGCAGTAAGAATCTGGTTGACTTATTTAACAGGATGTTTTCTTTATGAAATGCAAAGCCTATTTTCATTGAATTAAATGAAGTTTCAGGTGTGAATTACCTAACACAGTGCCTGGCACATCTCAGGTACTAAATAATTACTACTTTCCATTTCTTTCTTCTATATCACCCTTCCAAGAAATTTACTAGTCAAAAGGGCAATTAACTCACATGTTCTTTGTACACTGTTCATTTATTAAAGCATATCACACAGCTAATTTGATATCTGTTAGGACTTGACATTGATTAGAATGTCACACGAACTCTACTGGTTCTTCCAGTGCTCGGGAAATTTAGCAGTCGTTGGATAAGCAATTTTACTGGTTCAAATAATCTCTAATTTTTATTAAAAAACCAAAGAGGCATTTTTACTATATCTTGTATGGTAGGTAGCCTTGTTCTTTAGATGCTTGCTGACCCAATGACTAACTAATATCAAAGAATTTGATATTAACTACCTCATGAAGGTCAACCAGTTAACACTACCCGACTTCAAAAGGCCCTCCTAGTGTCCCTGCGTCCCCTTGCTAGAAAAGGACAGAGACAGGTGTGTGCATGCTAATAGAGACCTTTAGCAACACTCCTCCCTCCTGACCTAATGCTGGCAAGGGCCGCAACTAAGTTAGCGTGTCTTCAGCTTGAACATGCATCACAGTCGCTGAGCAAATTGTCACAAATTCTGATTCCAGGACCCCACCTCCAGAGTTGCAGATTCAGTGGATCTAGGGTGAGTTCCAAATGTCTTCATTTATTATTAGACTTCTAAGGCAATTGGATGCAGGGCTGTCCAAGAACTACCCTTTTAAAGAAACTGAGATAGCTGGACCCAGTCTGAAATCATCCAATAGAAAGAGAGGGACGAGGAAACACTGCCTATTTGCTTCTTACCCTCCACAAATTTATCCCACTCTTACAAAGAATCTGACTAGACTTTTGTTGGGTTTTTTTCTTGATTTTGTCTACATTTTGCAAAGACTCTAGCTATGAAGAGTTTGGGGAACATGGTCCTTACTGATCATCACCTGTCTGGCCTGCTTCAGATATCGCTATGAAGATGTGGCTGGGGTTTGTTAGGACTGTGGTCCAATGACCTTAGCAAGTTAAGTTTACTTTTTACGCCCAGTGGATGAATGCAGGAGGGATGGCATTACAGTCTCTCTACTGAATTGCAAGACAATCTTTTTAGTAACCTGCTCCTTGCTCAAGATAACTACCAAGTGTTCTCCAGCCTCAAAGCTCCAGAGAGCTTTTCCTGAAAGCACCCTTCCTTACATCTCTTCATCCCTCCCAGCTGGTCCTTTTAGAGTCTCTTCTCTCTCACTCCATGCATGGATACTCGATGTCTCCACATATACCTGTACCTGCATGTGAAACTCATGATAACCTGAGGACTGGAAACCAGACAGGTAAGACTGGAAACCAGACAGGTAAGACAGAAGCGTTCTCCCTCTTTTATGTTCAAATCGAGCAGTGCTTAAATTCCCACTGAGGAGACGGGGTGCTGCTGCAGCTGTGAGGTAGACGTCCAAGCGGAGAAAGAGTTAATGGACTTTATCAGCGGTTCCTCCCAAGGTGTGGCCTGCCACCCTTCTCTTGTTCTAAACCTCAGAAGAATGCTGAAGGAAGCTGACAAGGCTCTTTGAAGATGTTTTCATCAGAGTGGAGCTGCTGCAGTGGCACCCCAAAGTGGCACTTCTGTGCACACACCAAGTTATAAATATGCAAATTGAATTACCGGGTGCTACTAACCCAACCATTCACAGTAGAGTGATTATCAACTGACAGTTGAAGCTGGAACACTCCCTGCTGTGACACCTTCAGCAGAGCCTTTGCTTAAAGTCTTGTCATCCATCCCTGATGAGAAGGGGAAGGGAGCTCCTAAGATTCCTCTTGCAAACGTAGAGTAGTATTTTATAAGCTCTGGATAGTGGTTAAGAGCTCAGGCCTGTTAACCAAAAGGTCAGCCGTTCGAATCCACCATCCGCTCCTTGAAAACGTTATGGGCAGTTCTATCCTGTTCTATCGGTTGGTTGGTTGGTTTGTTTGTGGATGCCTCCAAGGAAGTGAGAAAAGAAGGGAATGCAGACAAGCAGCTTTAATAGCAGAGGCCAGGGAGTTTACCCGGTCAGGACAGTCTGACAGAGCTTTTGAGAATACCTCCATCTGTAAAGGGCAATGTAAGTAAAACCCAATGCCTGGCTCTTGCTGCAGACTAAAATTATCAGGAGCTTGATAAGACTACAGAATCCTAAACACCCCTCATACAGATTGGAGTAGACTCTAGGACTTGATAGTTTTATCATGATCCCCAGTGATGATAATTTGCAGCCATGGTTGAGAACCACAGTAAATAAACCAAAAGCTGTAAGAAACAGAGTTCTTCAAGAACCCACATCAGAACTTGACAATAATCAGCAGCACTGAATGATGATCACCACAGCCAATAGTAACATGTTTTATGATAGTGAATTATAAAGGTTTTAAACATGTCTGCAAATTGCTTCACACATTCTCATGGAGAAGTGGGGCCTGTATCACTCTCATTCCCAAAATCTGGGCTAAATCTAGGAACTAGTTGACCAATGATTTCCAAGGCTAGTTCATAAAAGCTAATACAGCTTCTGCCTGATTCTTTTGGGACACTTGCCTTTGAAGCTATGAGCCACTGTGTGAGAAGTCTGAAGCTACCATGCCTCATATCAAAGGGTCATTGATGGTTTTGGCTGACTGCCCCAGCCACCAGCCAGCATCAACTGCTGTATATGTAAGTGAAGACACCTCCAGATAGTACTAACCGAGAACTGTTGAGTCACTCCAAGTCACTGACTCATCCTCAGCCTTGGGTGTTCTCAGCTAAAGCCCCAGACAATGTGGAGCAGAGACAAGATGTCCTCAATGGGTCTTGCCCAAATTCCTGACCCAAAGACTGCAAGCATAATAAAATTGCTATTTTACGGCTCAAAGTTGTGAGATAGCACACTCATCTAGGCCAGAAATTCTGCATTGCGGAAGGAACAAGCGTTATAGAGTCCAATAGTCCTTGCTTTGTCATTCAGTTATTCCTGTCATTCTATTTACTTTTCAGATCCTCAGAAGATCAGTTTCCTAATGTGCAAAATGGAGAGAAAAGCACATCTCAGGATTGTGGTAAATATTAAAAGAAGCAATTTGTGAGACTTTGCCTGGTGCAGTACCTGTAATCTAGTGAGAATTTAATAATTATTGCTATTATCTGTGCTGTTGTTGTTGTTGATACTGTTGTAATTGGAACTTAATGTCAAGAATATCTAGATATTTCAGTGGAGACCAAGTCAATTATCTCTCATGATTGTGGGAAATCAGTAGAATGGGTTCAAATAGTGGCAAAAAAAAAAAAAAAAAACTTAAGATGTGTTGAATGATTTCTTCCAGATCACTGAACCCAACATTTCCCATATGAGGACTCTTTCTAAAGTTAACAACAAGCATTGGACATTAACATATTAGTAATACTCATGATGGAAAAAATAGTATTTTGTTACTAATCATAGCTTCTACACATATGCTATAGATTGAATTTGCCCCCAAAAAAGTTATGTTAAAGTCCTAACCCCTGCACCTGTAAATATGATCCTGTTTGGAAATAGGGGTTTTGTTTTGTTATGTTAATGAGACCATACAGAGCAGGGTGGATTCTAAACCTAATCCCTTCTGAGTGTTACCTGATAAAAAGAGCAGAATAGATACAGACATACACACGGCAGGGATGTCAGGACGGCACTGGAAGACAGAGGTAGATCAGTCTATAAGCTCAGGAGCTTCAAGGATTGCTGGCAGCTACTAGAAGCTGAAAGAGACAATGAAGGATCTTCTCATCAGAGTGAACACTTTGAATTCGGACTTCTCACTTGCAAACTACGGCAAAATACATTTCTGTTTTTTAAAGTCACCCACTTTTGGTATTATATTATGGCAGCCCTAGAAAACTAAGACAATACATACAAAAAATAGCTGTATATATCTGCAACACAGTCTGAGATAATACTCTATGCAAATAGAGATTAAAGGTTCTATTAGAATAATCAGCAGTCATGAAATCAAACAACGTATTTCACTGGGTGAATCTGCTGCAGAAGACCTCTTTAAAGTGTTGAAAACAAAGATGTCACTTTGAGAACTAAGGTGCACTTGACCCAAGCTGTGATATTTTCAATCGCCTCATATGCATGCAAAAGCTGGACAATGAATAAAGAAGACTGAAGAATTGATGCCTTTGAGTTATGGTGTTGGTGAAGAATATTGAATATACCATAGACTGCCAGAAGAACGAACAAGTCTGTCTTGGAAGAAATACAGCTAGAGTGTTTCTTGTAAGTGAGGATGGCAAGACTTCATCTCATGTACTTTGGACATGTTATCAGGAGGGACCAGTCCCTGGAGAAAGATATAATGCTTGGTAAAGTAGAGAAGGCCAGTGAAAAAAAGGAAGACCCTTGACGAGATGGATTGACACAGTGGCTGCCACAATGGGCTCAAACATAGCAATGATTGTGAGGATAGCACAGGCTGGACAGTGTTTTGTTCTGTTGCACATAGGGAGCCGACTCAATGACACCCAACAACCAAACCTCAGAACCTAAGACTTCTTAAGACAAATCAATGTCCCTTTCCAATTCCCCACGTTTAGACTCTCCAAAAGTGATACTACACAACCGCACCCAATAAAATACATACTTTGTAGTTGTTAACTCTTTCAACCTAAGAAAAGGGAAAGATTTCTGATAGGCTCTACACACATCATCATGGAGTCTTCCTGTAAGAGAAGTTGATGTGATTACCTGTGAGGCATCTGGAGGAAAGAGAAGCTAAATGATCCTTTTACGGATCCAGATGGAGTAACTGAGATAATGACATTCAAGCCCTTTCAACACTGATTCTTGTTTTAACAACTCCACATCATGTATAGATAAAAATATGTAAACATTCTCAAACTCTCAAAATCTTCTTTAAAAATAAATCCAAATTAATTCTGATAATTCAAAGTGAAAAGGAACAGTAGAAAGAATTGTCTTGTTACATATGAAAATAATGGTAAACAGTGTTTTTCCTTGTTGGGATTATGTGAACTCAGGACTTATTTAATTTCTTTAAAACTGACCTGGGAATGGGTTATTTTCATTATGTTAATGATCTCTTGGGTAAGGAGACAGTGGAAATAGCTCATTAATGAAACTTGCGGGCGAAAAGTTAAGATGTGTGGCAGGCACGTCTGAGGCTCCTAAGATGTCATCTAAATGAACCCAGCCAGGACAGCGAGATGAGTTGCAAACAACACAATGAGATTCAGCTTAGAAAAATGAAAACCAATACATCTTGAGCAAAATAATTCAATGGACAGGTGAAACCTGGAGCATAGCAATGCTGAAGGAAACCTGGAGCTGATAATGCAGGACAAATTAGATATCAGTTTGCAATGCAATATGGCTGCCAAAGGGACTGATGCTATTTTGAACTGAATACGATGATTCATTATGTTGGGGCAGAGGGAAAATATAGAGAAATGACTCCCACCTTCCTTGACTCCTGTTAGGTTAAAGCACAGCACCAGGCCTCTCAATACTCAAAATGAGTTGAGAAATAGGCCTGAGAAGAGAGGATGGCACTGAAATGATTATAGGAATGGAATGATGTATTTACGGGAAAAGATTAAAGGAGCTAAATACGTATTGGCTGGATAAGCAATGACAAGCAGAGCCAGGGTAGCACTATGTCACCATTTGAAAGGTATAATTTTCCTCAGAGGATAGGGCTGTCTAAATGTAAGGCAATAGTACCGGTATAAACACCCATGAGAAACTGTCTGGGAGGGGATGGCCTAACCTTTAGCATACAGTAAGGGGTAAAGATCACTTTCTGACGTCAGCTATGCTGACAATAGTCCTTTGACTTGCCGCATTGCCATTGGAGCACACTGGGCAGACCCTCTTCTCTCAAAGCAGAGAAACTTGAGCAGTTGAGACTTGTTACTGGGAAACACTGAATTATGTGTAATGTGTTTTTAGTGTCTTCCTTAACACTGGTCGCCATTACCTTTCTTAATTTCTTCACTCCTTTTTCCAGCACCCAAAGCAGATCTTGTCTGTGATTATCAGTCGCTAGGAACTTTCTCCTTATAAGTGAAACAACAGAGGAAGGAAAACAGAGAGTCTGAAAATTATATTAGAAGCAATTTATACTGAGATGCCAGTCTATGTAAAATACAGTTTAATGTATTTCTCAGTTAAATATATGTATTTACAGCTGTATGTGTGTGTGCGCATATATATATATATATATGTATGTATGTATATATACATATATCAATACCTTTTCCTGACAAGGAATGTTCTGACCAGTCAATGAGGAATACGTTTTAATATGAGCCATCCTTGTACCTTTCAAATCACATTCTCTAAGCTTTCAGGTGGCAAATGTCTGTATTTGGAAGTGCCCCGTACTATTTAAAGCTGCGAAAATACCTGTAGCATAGTCTTAGAGATTAAATGAGCTCACTTTAATAGATGTTTTGGGTTTTGCATTAAAACTCCAAACATCAAGAGCATGTGACATGCATTATGACATAGGAAGCTGCTTGGGGGAAATGCTTGTGTAGCTACAACGAGCCAGGACATGCTCTATTGGAAGCATGGATGAAAGAGAAATATAACTTCGCTCCCTTCCAGCTCCAACATTCTATGATTCTACAAGTCAGTGACTGCTGGATCATTTTCATGATTCAAGAGTCAATACTGATGGATTCTTTCCAAAGTGAAAATGTGAGAAAGTGAAAGAGAGATGAAGAGTTGTTCCATTACGTATTATGTAGTATTTACAATACCAGCGAGATACAATTGGGGAGTAAAGTGAGTGATGAAGTGTGTAGGGTTAGCAAACAAAAGGGGGGCATTACAAAAAGCAAAGAAAGGAAAAGAACTGCAGTGACTGTCCATCACTGATCCCTGGAGTGGAAGGGAAGGAAATGTGAAATTGCTGCACCTACTTGTGATGGATTGGAAAAGGCAGGAGATCTTGCTCAGGGGAAACTTTACGGAATCAGACATCTGCTGTAGAGCAAACACAGTGATACATGGGTCACTAAAGAGCCCCTAAGTTATGGAGAGGACAGCTTGGCACCCCTGAAAGGAGGTAATGCAGGCAGAGAAACCCACCTTAGATGTGCCATGGACTGGCCTGCAGGGTTGGATGGGGCATGTGAAAACAATATAACAACGAACAGCCTCCACTTGTTATTTATATTCTAATAGTGCAGAAAATAGTTTCCTAGGTTTCAGGTAATTTCCTAATACAAGTGCTTTAATGGAAACAAGACAGCACCCTGAGGCAGCCAGTTTAGCTGAACATGGCCAGTAAAATGCATCATGCCTGGTATAAAATGGCCTATACTGCTGGCCATAGGCCATCTTGATGACAGCTTCAGGTCACTCTGGGTTTACTGATAGCATGGGGCTCTGTGCTGATTATTAGCAGCCAAGTAGAAGAAATACTTTAGTCATGTCTCATAAAATTTTTTTAGCTTCAGAGAGGCACAGCCTGGGTTGACACAACGCAAGCTGAAGACAGAAGCTGAAGACAAGACTGTGACCTGCAGAGATGGGCGGGGGATTCAGCCAGCAGAGGCTATTCGTTTGCAGCCACACCGGGTAGGAGTTCTTTCGTCGTCTGAATTTATTCAAATAAACCTAGATAGTCATCAAGTTACACGATCCTGATCTAGATGCTGTGAGAGTGTGAATTTAATATTCAGGAGTAAGAGAGAAGCTAGATAAACTGCGAACATCTCTTTGCCACAATTTTAAGATAATAGTTACGCAAAATGCAATATTTTAAGAAATACAAGGACTTAAATGATAGAGTAATAAGACCACCATGCGGATGCCAAAAGCATAAAAAAATTAATTAAATAAGTGAATAAATAAATAAATAACAGGCTGCTGTGGTAACATTTGAGTAACAGAATAACTGTTCTTCATTCAATGTCAGGTAGCTAGCTCCGCCATATGGTCTTAGTTATCTCGTGTCGCTATAACCGAAATACCCCAAGTGGATGGTTTTAACAAACAGAAGTATATTCTCTCACAGTTTAGAAGGCTAGAAGTCCAAATTCAGGGCAACAGCTCCAAGGGAAAGCTTTCTTTCTGTGTGCATTCTGGGGAAAGGTCCTCTTCATCAGTCTTCCCCTGGTCTAGAAGCTTCTCAGTGCAGGACCCCAGGTCCAAAGGTTGCACTCCACTCCCAGCAGCACTTCTTTTCTGGTAGTAGGTGGTCCCTCTCCTCTCTGCTTTATTCTCTCTTTTAAATCTCAAAAGAGATTGACTCAACATACAACCTAATCCTGCAGATTGAGTCCTGCCTCATTAACATAACTGCCTCTAGTCCTGCCTCACTAACATCATAGAGGTAGGATTTACAACACATAGGATAATCACATCAGATCACACAATACTGGGAATCATGGCATAGCCAACTTGACAAACATTTTTTTGGGGGACACAATTCAATCCATAACATATGGATTGGCCACAAATATTAGGTCTCTAGTGCACTGAAGTTTTCTTTTCAGTTTATCTCACCGAGATTTCAGATACAGGCAAGAGACACGCATAAAGATTTGAATAAAGAAATTGTAAAAGCAAAAGCAAACAACCTAGAATTCCCTTAGTTGTTTACGGTTTGTGGGACAAAATAAATCCAAACACAAAGCAGAATAACTGATTGATAGTCAAAGAGGAGTAGGGGGAAAAACATTATTATACTGTAACTGTATGCAGACTTACAAAGAGATTTTAGAAATCCTTCAACAGAGAAGATTTTATTATAGCCATAAACCTACATTAACCACATCATATTTACTAAAGCAATCTTTTGCCTCCAGCCTCTTCTGTTCAACCTCCTATAATTGTCACTTCTGAAAATCACTTAATCCCAACACCTAGAAAACCCACTCCAAATGACTCCAGCTCTAATTCTCATCCAAGGTTCACAACAATATGATGAGGACCATTTATCTAGACTCAAAGTATGTCACAGGCTTCACATGCATTATCACATTTAATGCATACAACACCCTAAGAAATAAGTGATGTTATAATATTAAATAGGAGTAAACAGGGAGGAGAAACACACAGCCTAGCACTCTGGGTCCAAAGGTAGGTTTGACAGCTCCAGAGTTTCCAAAAGCAAGTCAACAAAAAGGAGATATAGAGATTTCCTTAAATTAATTTAGGTCCCGCTCTCTGATTTCTGTATCATTCACTGCAGGTGTTACAAAACTTGCTTGGACTTCTTTTAGGCTATAAGAAAACAGACTATAATCCGCGTGTGTGTATGTGCGTGTGTGCACGCATGCACATGCACATGCACACATGTGCAAACATTTATTTGTTTAACAAGTATTTATTGAACACATAATTCTGCAGGAGGCAGTTTGCCAAGCATTGTGGGTAAAACAACAGACGTGGTCTCTACTTTAATGGAAATTACTATCTAACTGCATGCTCTGCATGATAAGGCAAAGTGATCTAACACCACATAGCAGCCAAAGCATTAAAAATTGGAGGAGGCTGATTCTCAGGGATTTATAATCGGAAAAGTATGACTAAGAAAGGGATACAACCGTATGTGAGTGATCAAGCTTCCCATACTATTGTTGTCATCATCATTACTATAGTTGTAAAGTGATGTTAATATTGTAAAATCGGAGCAATTAGAATTCTGCAGGGCTGTCAACACTCAGAGCAGGGGTCACCTGGATGGGTGAGAGGGACTAGAAACCCTCCCCAGGGTTCACAACTCAAGGTATGTCAATCTTCTTTTTTCTGTAAATGAACAGAGAAATAACTATCTAATTTTCATAACAATCACTGAAATGGGTGTCTCCAGGAGCCCAGTGAATTCCAAGAACAGCCAAACTTGGAGGGATGCTCAGTTCAATTCAGTAGTAAAACAGTGCTCACAATTTCATTGACAACCATAATTTTTCTTTTTTAGGTTTTTATTTTTCCCATAATTTCCAAATAATATTACTTTTTGTTAATGCCTAGCCCAGAAAGACCAGCAAGTGTTCCGCAAAATTAGGCATGACAGCGTCAGTTACTGGTCCAAGTAGTGAGCCTAGAGGATCTGGGACACATAGAGGCTGAGATGAAAAAACAAACAGACAGACAAAAACAACACACCACAAAACAGAGCAGCAGAAAGCAGCACTGCAGCACGGTAATAACTACGATTGCTTTCTGCCATGTGCTCTTTTACTATGCTTGTCATACTAGGTGAATAAATAAGTACGCTATGGCCTGCACATGACCTCAGAGAAGGCTGCGTTTTGAAATGAGATGACAGAAGAAACCAGGAAGAACCCAAAGAATTAAAAGGTCTGGGTATAAATAATTAAAATTTAACACACATACTAAAAGGTTAGACTCTGGAACCTCAGTCAAAACTTCTTAAAAAGAAAATTACCTCGTAATTGCAAATAACCATTTATCACCAGGGATAAGCATTTCATAGAGGTGGGTGCTACTCTGCATTGTTAAATGCTCCTATTAATGAGATTTTTGAATTTTATGTTTGCATCTGCCAATGAGTTTTTTTTTCCCCTTAAGTTCAGAACAGGTGATTTATTTTCTACAGATTATATGATCTCATTACAGAGAGTTTTAATAACTGCCTATATTATACCTGGATGCCTGTGGACCTTTGAAACTATTCCTATTATTTATTATTACTAACTATTGTTAAGAATCACAGAATTTTAGAGATGAAAGCTTCATTAGAGATAATTGTCCAACACTTTCATTTTGCAGAAAAGGATACTGAGGGCCAGAGAAGCTATCTGTCTTGACACATATCTCACAGGTATTTCAAGCAGACCTGAGAATGTATGCATTCAATAAACATTCATTAAGCACTTACTATGTGTCAATTTTGGTTCTACACATATCCTAAAATAGTGGTCTCCAAACATATCCTCAAGTTGTGTCTACCTTTAAATTCCTGTTTTTTCACTCACCAAAGTTAAATAATACAACTCATCCCTCTAAACCAAGCTCTGGATTTGGTATGTAACTAATAAAACCATTTATTTATGTACAGTTTTCAAAAATATCCAAGTGATGCTCTTAATTTATATTGAAACAGTAACACAGAAACCAACTGTTCCACAATGACAGTGTGATGTTTATTGTAACGTGTCAACTTGGTGAGGCTATGATTTCCAGTGGTTTGGCAGATACTGGATTGTTTGCTCTTCCACAATATAATATGATATGATACAACATAACATAATATAATATAATGCAATCACTTTCCATGATGTGATCTGATGTGAGCAGTCAGTCTGTTGAAAGAGGAGTTTCTTTGGGGGTGTGGCTTGTCTCCAGTATATCAATGGATGTTCAGGCAAAGCTCACTCTCTCTCAGCCCTGCTCTCTTCTTGTCGCCTGACCTCTGGTTCCTGGGATGTAAGCCTGCCATGCCTGACCTATGGATTTAGGATTTGCCAGCCTCCAGCCTCCACAATTGCATGACCCATTTCCTTGAAGTAAATCAATCTCTCTCTCTCTCACACACACACACATCTCACTTGTTTTGCTCCTCTAGAGTACGCAGGCTAAGACAGGCAGGGAGAATCCAGAGTATTGCTAAAAGAATGCAGGACAGGTTCATTTTCTAATCTTGCCTGGGGATATACATTGAGCAACAACGTACTGATAATTTCACACTTACAAGATAAAACAATGTCATGAAATAATAATAACAACAATCTGTCCTTTTATTCACTCTTCATGAAATGACCTTTGATGATGAGGGTCTGTGTTTTGCTCTTACATACAGAATTAGCCTTCTCTACCTTATCCTCACCCTTCAGTTGAAGAACCATTTTTACAGTTGGTAGGTCAGCCAAATAACTGTTTCAGAAAACAAGCACTGGTTCACCTCAGACTTACAGGCAAATTAATTTCAGCCTAGTTTAACGTGGTCAGGCAGCAACTTAATGTGCGCATAGAGAAGTGACCCTTAAAAGTGGTTGAAGGATTGGATTACTTCTATCAGGACAGCCTCCTCACCTTGTACTATCTATTTCAGACTCTCTCTTTCTCTCCCTCTCTCTCAAATATTCAGATACATGTGTTTTCATGGATTATTTTAGAGATAAGACATACAATGGATTTTTAAGAGGCAGAAATTGTGGGTAACAAGATAGTAAAAAAAAGAGCAACACAGGCAAAACCAGGAAACAACAACCTTGCTCCATGGCCCATCCACACTAGAACCCAGGAAAGCCACAGGAGGACCTTAGGTGACCTCCTCCTCCTGTTTATAACCTTAACAATCAGAAGTGGTATATTCTGGGGATGGAGGAATATGGCAGTATAGAAAAATATCAAATGAGAGAAGGGACGAGGGACAGGAAAGATAGATAAAGAGAAGTAAATGAGATGAGAAATGTTACTGTCCATCTTTTTCACAAGTAGACTTGGAGGCATGTATGTGGGAAAAAGAGAAAAGGAAAGCCCAGGATATGTAGAGTGATCACACGTCGCAGTTTGCTTGAAGAGTCTCAGTTTACACCTGTTGTTCCAGCATAATTACTGATAGCATCCCTTCCACTCTCAAAAATTTCATAGTATGATCAATAAACTAAATGGTCACCCTAAGGATAGAGATTATTCACAGAAGATTGACAATTCTGCAAGTAAACACATTTTGTCTCCTCTCTCATTCATAACCCATTGTTTATAAGAGGGACCGCTTTGCTGAAGGATCATATTTTCTTCATGCCTCAGTACAATGAGTGTGATCCCAGTCAGAATGAACTCAGCCACACTTACATTCTCGGAAACCTCTCATAGGGAAGACTAAGTGAAGCCCCAGCCCAGAATCAAAACACCACAGCCCAGGTGTGTTTGGCGTCATGACTCCACTGCCGTGAATTCAGCTTTCCTGTTATTTAACAGGGATCAACATTTGGTTCATCCTATGCTGTGCAAGGAGTCCCTGAGTAGCACAAATGGTTAAAACATTTAGCTGCTAACCGAAAGGTTGGAGGTTCGAGTCCACCCAAAAGTGCCTCAGAAGAAAGGCCTGGTGATCTACCTCCCCAAAAATCAGCCATTGAAAACCCTATGGAGCAGAGTTGTACTCTGACGCACATGGGATCACAATGAGTCAGAGTCAACTCAACAGCAAAGGTTTTTATCCTGTGTAAAGGAAAGGTGTAGTGGCAGTTAAAAGCAGCTCCACTGCTAGGAACATCTAAGTCTTCCATAGTTAATCAGAGGTATATGACTGTGTAACCACCAGCAATTAGCTTCCATGCTCATTTTGCTGAAGGAATTTCTTACAGGCATTTTCTCCTGGTAAAGCAATAAAACCGGACTGGCATTAATTCCTGACCAAAGGATTAAACCTGACTAGAAACTATATTCAAACAAGCTTTCTTTTAACACATTACTTCTGAAAATTTTTTATATTACTAAAAGAACATATGGCAAAACTGAACGTTTTCTGATGAGGGTGAAGGGAAACTGGCACTTTTACTCATTGCTGTGACAGTATGAACTGCTACAACCTTTCAAAATTAATTGGCAATAGCTATTAAATTTAAGACATGTATTACCTTTGACACACCGATTCTACTTTTTCAATCAGCCTAATGGTTAGAAGAACAGACTATGGAGGCAGCCTGCCAGGGTTTGAATCCTGGTTCAGCCTCTGACTAAAGTGATGACATTTCAGCAAGTTATTTAACAGCCTCAGTTCCCTCAGCTGTAAAATGGGGATAGTAACTACACCTAATGTGTAGGACTGTTGGGAGAATCAAATGCATTAATGGACATAAAGTGCTTAGAAAAGTTCTGGGCTAATTGCTCTGCTAATTGATCTGCTTCTGAAAAGTCACAGCCTTGAAAACCCTATGGAGCAGTTCTACTCTGCACCAGGTGGGGTCGCCATGAGTTGACAACTGGTTGGTTTGCCTGTTGGACATACTCAGCGCCTTTTATAAAGAAGTTTCCTCTCACAGTCTGAAGACTGCCTGAGAGTGTTGAAACAGCATAAAGGAAGAGGATTTCATAAATTTGGATGTGGGGGAGGAGAGTGTGAGAAAGAGCTGCATCGCTGACAGTGAAGGCAGTGCACCTGCTGTGTCCTACACACAATACAATTGGTTTGTTTGAATTTTTTTGTTGTTGTTGTTCTTTCCTATACCCTACCTTCTGGCGGAGGTGCTGTTAAACAGGAAAGTGATCAAAAGCTAGACATCAGAAGGGAGAAGAAACAAAATGAGGACGCCTCAGAGCCATCAGTCCCTGAATAATGGAGAGGTGGCTTCAGTGCCTGAGGGGGGAACTGCAGAGAGGCTCAGCTGTGCTGCGACAGGAAGGGACCCAGAAGAGTCTTCCAGTCATTGGCATATTCACGTACGTACATACCCATCCATCCTTACCCCTCACAGTAGGTATAACCTGCATGTTCCCTCTCAACTGAATACAGTCAGACCTCATCAGCCTGGACTAAACAGACTCCTTCCAATGTTTAGAATTCTCCACTGGAAACTACAGAATGAATGATAGTGATGAACTAATTAAATAAATAAAAGCATAGCCCCAGAAGCTGTTTTATGTTTATTTGGGCCGCTGTTGAAAATGTGAAAGATGTTATTGCTATCCAGTATCATTCCCAAACTCCTGTTCTGGCTCACACATGAGTTGAGTAAACACATCGGGAGCTCTTGAAATGTTCAAGGACAGTATTAACTAGAAGCCACACAAAGGTGTTTCTCATTTCTTAGGGGCAAACACCAACTAACTTTCTATTTAAATGCACCAGTTTAAGCAACATGGAATATTGTATTCTCTCAGGTAACAGAGTGTGGAAAATATCAGCGAGGATGTCAGAGGGAATTTGAGCTACCCCTTCAGACATTGCAACATGATTCTTTATCAGCTCTGTAATTTGGTTAAAAGGTTAATCAGCCTTCACTGTATGTATAGTTAGACAAAGCAGACACCCACTCTAGTAGGCATTTATGCAAAAGGATCCGCTTGTCTTAAAAATACTCCTTGACTCAGTATATGAGACTGAATGGGCAAACTTGCCCAAAAGCAAAGACAAGAAGGCACGAATGGATATGGAGAACCCAGGGTGGAAAGGGAAAGGGGGAGAGTGCTGACACAACATGGCGATCGCAACCACTGTCACAAAACAAATTGTGTATAAATTTTTGAATGAAAAACTAACTTGAGCTATAAACTTTCACCTAAAACATAATTTAAAAAATACTCCCTCACTTCTCTGACATTTCTGCCATTAGGGTAAACTGTCAGCATAGAACCTTTATGTTATACACATCACTCTTTTAATACCCACTTAGCATTAATGTCGGGTTGATTATCAAGGTAGCTAGCAGATAACAGGGCCCTGAGGTGTATACTATGAGGCAAGGAGAAGAAAAAGGGCTGGGGAAGAAGGAGGTGAAACAGATCAAAACATTAGGACTTGCCAGTGAAAGCAGACTGGAGTAGGGGGGTTTTAATGCGGACGCAGGGACCTCACACGGAGAGCAGGGCAAGGAGAAGCTGAAGGGCAGTAAGGGGGGTCACAGGCAGGGATAGAAGCATCTGAAAAAGACAAACCAACGTTTTTTTTTACTGTTACAGTGTCAGGTAGGGACAGCACTGAGACTAATGATGAGTCATTAAATAAATCTCTTTTAAAGGATTGTACTCTAATATGAAAATATTCTTTGTTAGACAAAGATACAGTAATCATTCTTTTACCCAATCTCTCCAGAGAACTTGGTGAGCCTCAAAGAAAAACATTAAAATAACTGGAAATTATCTCTTTAATCTCTAAAATATGCTTTCATTTTCATAGTTTTTCTTGTAACTATATAATACGTCCATCTCTTATTTTCTTTAATTGACCTTTCAACAGTTGTTTCACTGCATTGTACAACAGTGACTTTCTTGGGATCTCTTGATGGATTTACCAATTGCTGTCAAGTCGACTTTCACTCATGGAGACCTATGTGCCAGAGAACTGCATTCCATATGGTTTCAAAGACTGAGTTTTTGGAAGTAGATCACTAGGGCTTTTCTTCTGAAGCACCTATGGATGGACTCAAACCATCAACCTTTGAATTAATTGCCGAGAGCATTAACCATTTGCACCACTCAGGGGCTCCCTTTATGTATTTACATAGGCCTGTTTGCCCCACAGGGGTTCTTGTGTGATGCAAATAGCTAACACTCCTGAAAGTTTGGTGTCCACCTAGAGGCACCTCAGAATAAATGCCTGGTGATCTACTTCTGAAAAATGAGTAACTGAAAACTTTCTGAAGCACAGTTCTACTCTGACACACATGGGGTTGTCATGAGTCAGAAGTAAATCAATGGCAACTGTGTTTTTTTTTTTCAGCCCAGTGAGGAATAGCTCAAAATTTGTCCTAAGTTTATAACTATTTAGTTTCTTCTGTTGTTATTTATCTATACACAGAAATGCTTGCTTCTTTTTTTAGGATTTGAAGTTTCAAATCCAACCTGGATAAGATCCCTAGTGCATATCACCTTCTTCGATAATCCTTTCAAGACCCAGTAACTTTCTGCTTTGAAAAACAAAATTATTTTTTTTGATACTATGTGTTTTCACTAATGGAAGCATGCTGAGCCCTGGAGTATGTTTAAATTTTTGATTAGTAATATGGATTTTGAGAAATATTATGTGGGAATACATGCTTACCACAAATCTTGAGGGGTTCTCAGGCACCATCATTGGTGGGAACCTGTCTATCCCACCAGTCTTGAGTGGCAGATGTATGGAGAGGCACCTTCCAGTGAGGTACATTGGGTACTTCTGGTTTTCCAAATATCACACACACACACACACATACAGACCAAAACAAAAAAAAAAAAATCCACTAGGGCTCCCTAACTATCACACAGAAAATTATATTATCTAGCTATACAAAAGCCAAAGGGACAAAATTTTTATCCAATCACACTTCCTGGATTCACTACCTCACATTCAAGCCTGATATCCCAGCTATTTTGCTTCAATGAACATTTCTTTCACCCTTCGCCATTACACAAGTCCCCACTGGAGGGCAGTAAATACTTTCATTGGGAAAAGTACGGTCCCAAGAAACCTGAGAGCTGGAAAAAGTGGATGGGCAACTGTTATCCCATGATTAAAGAGTTAAATCATTCAGCTGGGTTTTGTATTCTCAGAGCCTTCTCTATTTGTTCTTGTGTTCAAAGATAAGTTCTGAATAGTAGTGATTAGCTACAGTCTGACCTCTGGTTAATAAAGATGTTATACTTGAGCAAAAACATAAAGATCACGAGGTGGAGCTGCAGCTAGAGGCAAACCAAGAGAAAACAAGGGTTAATAATACCACATGCCTAGGAATGTGACTAAGTTATAAAAAGGATTGGGTGACCTAAATGAGAAAACTCAGACAAAGATAAATTATATTCCTCTACTCTTTTAGTCAATTATTTAAAATGGTCAAATGACTCTGGTTGGTTCTGTCCACAAGAGTTACAGTTTGAACCATGTAATTATGGCACTTGATGATATTTAATTTAGCACTTGATTATAAACTGGTGCTGTTATTTGTTTCATATACACAAGTCTTATTTCCTTAACAGAACTGTACATTCCTGGGGAAAGGGATCATGTCTTCCTGCCTAATTTGGTTCCTCCCCAGACAATCCAGTACAGCAGAAGACACTCTGTAATATGTACTGAACAGCATTATTATACCTAAATCTTTAAAGTCAAATTAATATTAGGATGGTATAAACTTTCTTCTAATACTACAGTGCTGTGAAAATGCAAAAAGGGGGATAAAGTGTACAAGTGTGGGCGTCAGGATAGTACACAATAAAAGTCATACAATTCCTTTATCATCTTATATTTTAATAGAGTGAATTGCCTTGGCTAAGTGAATTCCCATATGTGCAAATTAACATATGAACACAGACAATGGATTATACATCACTGCATCCACTTCAGGAAATAGCCAGTTGAGTCTATTAACCAAATAATTCAATGAAAAGGAAGTTCATATAAATCACTGTAGGAAAGATTCTATGATTTCTCAACTGCATATTCCTTCAATTATTTATCTATTTACCTGTTTATTTATATATTTATTTATTTGCCTGAACTTGAGAATTCAAGTATCCCTAGGAGAGTTTGCTTGAAGGAAATATTATCAGGTTCCTCTAGAATCTTTGATACATTTTCTCTTTTCACCATTGAAGCTGATACAGCTTGACACCAATCTTTATGTTTCACCCTGGCCAGGAGAAATTTAAAGATCTTTTGGCTAATGGAATACCTGGTCTTGCTTTACCCTCATTTCCAAATCCTGACATTAAATTATTGTCCTTTCCCTACTAGGATTACAGCCATACACCTCTGATCCTTTCCAGGATTATCCCTGAACTAAAACCTAAAAGAGGCATTCTCAGGATCAGATACTTTGATACAACTTCCAGACCCTGCTGATGCTGCCTGCATCTCTGCCTGTATCCCTGTCTATAATCACTTCTAAGAAACAACTTGATCAGCAGACCTAGCTTTTCCAGGCTTGACTGTCTCTACCGCTGTTTGAACCCTTGTCCCTGCAATTACCAAACAACTTGGTGAGAGTCTTTGTTAATGCCATAGTTCTAGTGGCCTTCCAGTGATAAAGAGGATTAAAAATTACCTTGGACCTAGAATCACAGAATCATACAATTTAAAGCTCAGAGGGACTGAAGAGATCCTTCAAGTTTAGAGCTGAATTGGGCACTGCGGGTAAATGCAGTGTTTTATGGTAGGTTGCCTTAGAGTCTGCCAGAGGAAAGGCCAAACATATATCTACTACCCATACATTTTCAAAGAAAAGTAAAAGAACCAGGGCAGGCACTGTGGACATCATTGATGATTTTGTAATTCCATAAGGGAAGATGAAAAAGCCATCAAAGACTTCAAAAGCTGCAGAAAAAGCCATGTGTGTGTACATCCACGTGTGTGTGTGTGTGTATGCGTGTGTGTATGTGTGTGTGTATGTGTGTGTGCGTGTGTGCACATGTGTGTTCCATTTCCTTAAGATAAGTGATTCAGAGGACTCAGTACACACACACAACACTTACATCCAAATGGCATAAATAATTCCCTGGATTTCTATGGATATATTGTTTGTTTTTTATATAATAGTATACAATTGGTGTTGATATTGATTCAAAAAAGTACCTGATTATATTAATTATTGATTCTATAAAATGAAATCCACCACATAAAAATAACTTGGTCTTCAGCATATATATCTGTTTTCCACGTTTACATGTGCATATATATTCTGAATTTTAAGATGTGAGTAAAATCAGCAGTAAGGAAAAACCCAAAACCCCCACTGCCAGCGAGTCCATCCTGACTCATAGTGACCCTATAAGACAGAGTATAAGTGCCCCATAGGGTTTCCAAAGCTGTAAATCTTTACAGAAGCAGACTGCCACGTCTTTTTGCCACAGACTGGCTGGTGGTTTGGAACAGCTGACGTTTCCATTAACAGCTGAGCACTTAACCTTTGCGCAAGCAGGGCTCCTTAATAAGGGAAAATAACAAGCAAATTTATAAGTCTGACTTGTATTTTCTTTTAAGATACATATATTTTTCTAATAAGGGTTCCTGCTGATTAGGAATTACTGTATGAAAATATACAGAGCCCTGGTGGTGCAGCGGTGAAGAGCTTGGCTGCTAACTGAAAGGTCAGCAGTTGGAATCCACCAGCCGCTCCTTAGAAACCCGATGCGGCAGTTCTACTCTGTCCTGTAGGTCACTATGAGTCGGAACCAACACCACGGCAATGGGTTTAGTTTCGTGTATATGAAAATATATTCTTTTTTTTTTTTTCCATAGGAAGTCAGTTTCTTGTAATTATAGACCTAATTGAGGCTAAGGCTCTTATTTAACCTTACAGCAAGATCATCACTAGGTCTAACTACTCCAATACCACATTTTATATTTAATGTTGTAAACTAAAATATTATAATAGAATAAAAGTAGAAATCACTCATTTAATTAACCTCTATATCATTAAATGGGGGGGAAAAAGTCTGTATTTTATTAAAAAGTAATTATTTTTAACATTTACCCTGAAAAGTAAAGTATCAAAATTTTCTTTGACAAATAGGAATCTTTTGTGAACTTGCAGGAGGCTTCACGGAATCAAAGTCTTTTCAAGTACAAAAAAAGACAATGAGTATCCTGCTGAGATCACCACAAATATGACCATGCACTATACCTACGGGTTTAAAAGGTAAAGATATAAAACAGAATCATATAACTGATAAGTAACTTATTCCCACAAGATTGGGTCTCAGAGACTAAAACTGTAATTCATCTAGTGCCTTCAAAGAAAATAAAAAGAAATGTTCACGTACAAAGTACACTCCTAAAGAGATGGTCTAGTATGCAAACTGATTTAAGACCAATTTTATGTTTACGCTGCATGGATTTTAGGTAGGGTTTACAACCATCGGGCCCAATTATCTTGTTCCAAAGCTAATAGAAAGAAATAATAAATAAACCTTGAAAACAGAGTCTAAAAATAATTTATATCAGTTCATGTTCTTCATTGAAAGCAACAGAAAATGTCTACTGGAACTAACATAAGGGAGAGAATGCAACTAATTGGCTTTACACGGCAATACACAGAGAGAAGGAGTTGAACATATAGGCCTCAGGAAAGTGAAACACCAGGGACACTTCAGGGAGCTTGGAGGAATGAACTCATGGAGAGTCCTCTTAGGTTTTTATCCATAGGATGCAGTAGTTCCAATCACTTCCCATCCTTGCATGAGTGTGCCCCATATTTAAACTTCTGGGAAAGAGTCTGTTTAGTCCAGGCCCCCTCATTGGGGTGGAGATGACTTCACGGTTGACTGTCTAAATGGCAGCACATGGGCTACGAGAGTGAAAGTTCTCCAAAAGAAAAGCTAGTTGCTTTTATAGAAGAAGGGAAAAAGGATTCTGGCATGCCAAAACACTAGAGTTCCCTGAGAAACGTGACTTAAGTATTTAGCCTTGATGCTTTCCTCACTGTAGGCTTTGCTGGACTTCAGTGGTAAATCAACTGTGAGGACATATAAATACAGGGGAGTTGTTGGATAATAACAGCATAGATGCCTTGGGAACAAGGCACCAACCTCACTTGCAAGGGCAGTGGAGGGAATGGCACAGAAGCTTAAAACCCTTCCATACTTAAGAGGAAGGAAAGCTTTGTTATGTCAAGTTACATCTGACAGGAGAATTTACCAAAAAATGAAGCCCATTAGATAAATTATTACCAGAGTGTGAGAATGAGTCCAACAGTTAGAATGCTTTTTTTTTTCCCTTTGATATGAGTGATGCATTAGATGAAATGAGACATTCTGTCTTAATGCACACCTGTTTCTACACAAAAATGATGACTGAATTAAATCTCCTCCTATGAAATACAAAAGGTGAGACTTTCAAACATCACATCTTAATGAGAGATGTTACTGGTTTTAATAAAATAAAAAATAGCAATATAAACACACAAAAATCTAAGTATTGCTGATAGTGCAAATATGGATTGAAATAATGTATTTGCTAATTATTCTTCTCTATCAAAAAGCATTTTTGGAGTGATGTAGGATGTTATTTCCAGTTATAAATGTTAGTCTGCATTTAAATATCTGTCTATCTGCCTGTGATAACTGTACCATGTATAAAATCTGTGGGTTATTTGTGCCATACTAAACGCAAGGAAGGAAAATCTAGTTTCCATGAAAGAAATTTTGGTTTACTTAAGCCATTTTAATGTGGTTACTATGAATTATCATATTTTAAACTCACTGAGAACAGACAGCATGATATATATTACTTTTGGGTCAAGCTCTGTACTAAGAATGTTATACAAAAAAACAAACAAACAAACAAACCCATTGCCATTGAGTTGATTTTGACTCATAGTGACACTACAGGACAGAGTAGAACTCCCCCATAGGATTTCCAAGGAGCGGATGGTGGATTTGAACCACTGACCTTTTGGTTGTCAGCCTAGCCCTTAACCACTGCACCACCAGGGCTCCAAGAACATTAAACTATGTGTATAATATATTTTAATTAATTAATATATCTATTAATGTGTAGAGATTAATTTTTCTTGAATCAACAGGTGCTAAAAGAATAAAATGTTTTGGTGTGATAAATATTTTTAAAATGTCAGAGTGGGATCAAGATGCATAAACTCATCTAACGGTGAATGGTAAAAAATTTCTTAGGCTTGTCCTCTCTTCAACATAGCATTGTGGAATCACTCTGCCTCAGACCAGTCACAGCATCTTGGTAATCTAGATGCTGTGTCTGAATATCACTGGCTCCAATTACCTAAGCTTTTCAGGGTTGTGGTTCATGTAATCAGGAAAATAAACAAGTTTATTTGAAGTAAAAATTTTATTTTTGTTTTCCTAGTGAAGTGGGCAGTGAGACACTGGGTTGCCTTGAGGCCAACAGCTGACTCCTATCAAAAGTATCTCTTTCCAAGACTCATCAACTTTTCGTAAGGATGAAGACCAAGATTGACAGGCAATGAAAATCAGTGTTTATTCCACCCACAGAGATGCTCCTTTCGCACTGATTGCTCAGACTATTTATCACTGCTCTGGTCTTTAAAGGGCCGTTCTTATTTGTCTGTACATAGGACAGTCACTCAGGGTCCTCCCACACACATATTTACATAAGTGAGTAAAAGATTTCAAGAAATATAGACAACATCTTCAAAGGATCCGAGAAGTTCAGGGATAGGGTTCCCGAGAGGGAATAGCAGAAGAGTTTTGGAAATAATTTATTCATGGATTGATTTAGAAAATTATTTATTGATTAATTGAGTAGCTACTTTGTGCTGTTGTTGTTGATACCAGTTGCCATCAAGTTGATTCCAATCCCATGTATGCCTATGAGTAGAACTGCTCCATAGGGTTTTCAAGGCTGTGACCTTTCAGAAGCAGATCACCAGGCCTGTCCTCTGAGGTGTCTCTGGGTGGGTTTTAACCACTAGTCTTTTGGCTAGTAGTCCAGTGCTTAATCATTTGTACCACCCAAGAACTTTCTTACTTTGTGTTATGGGCTGGGAATTCACAATCGGTAAATAAATTCCAATGCTACTCATAAGGTTTTCATGGTCTTTTCAGTCACCTCATAAGAATGTAAAAGCTGGAAAACAAAAAAGGAAGATTAAAGGAGAATCGACACATTTGAATTGTGGTATTGATGAAGTATATTGAATATACTGATACCATGGACTGCCAGAACCAACAAATCTGTCTTGGAGAATATATAGCCAGCATGCTCCTTAGAAGAGAGGATAGCAAAACTTCAGGTCATTTACTCTAGACACATCATCAAGGAAAGACTAATCGCTAGAAAAGGACATCGTGTTTGGTAAAGTAGAGGGTCAGTGAACATGAGGAAATACCTTTATGAAATAGACACAGTGGCTGCAACAGTGGGCTCCAACAAATAAAGATTGAGAAGATGGCTCCAGACCTGGCAAAGTTCATTGTTATTCATAAGGTCTCCTACAGGAACTACAACACCAACAGATGAAGTTTGAGTTCTTAAGAGCTTTGCTCTCAGCTTTGCCTCCATGAAGGTAGGATTAAGAAATGACTCCAGGCACAAGAGTTAAAGGCCTTCCTATTCTATCATTTCGTAGTCTTTTCTGAATCTTTCTTATCACTGACCCCCTCCCAACCCCATCCTGTCTTCTTGAGGCACTCTTCAGCATCTGCATCACCTAGCCCTTCACTAAACACGTATAAGGGGGGAGGGGTAGAATTGTTCCATTTGCTAAACTTTAAGAATAACCAGCTATCATATCTAGAATCTGAAACAATTACTCTTATGCCATACCTAAATACTTCCAACTGGCACATTAGACTTGATTGAACAGATTTAACAACTTGGTCAATAGCTATTGATCAGATTAATGCTAAGATAACTGGATCCTTTCATTAGAAGAGTCAAGTATAGAGACAGTCCAATGCAACTCTACGGTTCTTGTATATGTGTTTATAAGGCTTTAAATAAGAAAAATCATAACCACTGATAAATTCAAAATAGTGTCATTGCTCTATTTCTTAAGCTACATCATGGAGTATGTGTGTGCTAAATATGTAAAACGTACAAAAGCAAAATCAGGCAGCCATCCATTATAAATAAAGACAGTAGGATTTCACTAGATCTCATTTATACGTATATATATCTTTCATTTCCTTACTTCCTATCCGATTGACTTCTTTCTCTGCCTTCGTTTCTTCATCTCTCTGACAGTGTATTTCTCCCTCTAGTTTTTACATTTACTCTTTCTCTTTCTTTTCCTTTTATTTCACAGGAAATCCAGTTTACAAGCAAAGGTAATTATTCACTGTTTCTCTTATCTTCAGTTCCTCACACATTCCTTTCAGGTCTGATGACTGTGACGATGTGCCATCCTGGAACGTGCTGGTCTGCAAGCACAAACGAACATTCTCTTCACCTAAGGATATGAGTGGCAGGTGGGTGAGTGGGAGCAAAATTGCTCTGGTAAATGCGGGTGGGCGGAAAATGTTAGCTGCCTGATAGAGTTTTTTAAACGCTGTAATAATATTTCTCATTTAATTAATAGTGTGAAGAGAGCTGGTAAAGACTCAGAGGAATGCACACAGCAGTGCACAGAGGAGGTGGAGAACATCCCCTGACAGGTTAAAACTAGGCTAACGCCTGCTCAAAAGCAAAGACGAGGACGCAGGAAGTGACAGGAAAACTGGCCAAATGGACACGGGGAACCCCGGGTGAAAAGAGAAATGGGGAGAGTGCTGACACAGTGTGGGGATTGCAACCAATGTCACAAAACAATTTGTGTATAAATTTTTGAATGAGAAACTAATAATGTACTGTAAACTTTCACCTAAAGCACAAAAACATTAAAAAAAAAAAACTCATCTAATACACAGTGAAGTAGGACTGAAGGTAGACGTGGACTCATAACTCCAAAGAGATGATAGCCGAAAGCGGGGCAGGAATGACGTGTTGACACTACTGTAACCCTAAAAGAAACACTTCCGTTAATATCTGTGTTGTCCACCTCTCTCTCAAAACGTGAATGTGTGTCTGTTTACACATATACACAAAATAATGAGTGGGAAGTTATTAACCAATCTCCATTAATGATAGTGATTGTCTAGATTTTAGACAAAGTAAGGGACCAACTGAAGAAAAAATCTTTTAGATTTATTCAGTAAGACATGCCCAAAGTGACATGAACTGTATTTGGAGCCATCTATCTCTGAATCTGCTTCTTAAGCTTCCTCTCAAAGATAATTAGGTTGAAAAACTTGGCTTTTTAGTCCCAAACTCAAAGGAAAAGCAATGCCTACAATTATGCTGGTCACTTTTGTTGTTGTTGTTGTTTGTTTTGGGTTTGTGAATTTGAATACTCCATGTGTCACAGGTTTTCTTGGCTGTAATCTTTACATGGTGCTGCTGGGTGTATTTGAAGAGCCAACCTTTTGGTTACCAGCTAAGTACAAATCATTTGCACCACCCAGGGACCTTCATGCTAGTTACTTTTCTTCTTCTTCTTTTTTTTTTTTTCTTTTATTTTAATTGCTGTAGTTTAAGTGAAAGTTTACAATTCAAGTCAGTCTCTCATACACAAATTTATACATACACTGTTAGGGGACCCCAATTGCTCTCCCTATACTGTGACAGCACACTCCTCCTTTCCACCCCTAATTACCCGCATCCATTCAACCAGCTCCTAACCCTCTCTGCCTTCTCATCTCACCTCCAGACAGAAGCTGCCCATTTAGTCTCATGTATCTACTTGAGCTAAGAAGCACATTCTTCACAAGTATCATTTTATGTCCCACGGTCCAGTCCAATCTTTGTCTGAGGAATTGGCCTTGGGAATTGTTTTAGTTCTGGGTTCATGCTGGTTACTTCTGATGGGATTTACTATTTATGAGTTGAGATACTAAAGGAACAATTAGTGGCTCAATGCTGCCTTAAGGCAGGCTATAATAGAGGTCAGTAGTTTTATTAATTGTGAGGTTATTTTTAAGAAAAGTGACATATCATCACAGACAGAGCTCAGAATGTAAGAGCTGCAAATTTTCCTAAGGGGAAAAAAAAATTGTATTTTCAAGATTGCTATACAGTATTTTTATGCAAATAATGTGTGCCTTCTACATTTGTTTGCCAACCACTCCCTCCCCCCGGTAAAAAAAAATTAGTATAATGTGCTTAAGATATTACCTCACAGGAGGAGGGAATGGTTGGCAAACAAATGTAGAAGGCCTGTGTTATTTGCCTAAAAATATGGTAATATATGTGTATAAGTATATTATATGCATATATGCACATACATATATACATGGATGTGTGTGTGTGTGTGTGAGTGAGAGAGAGAGAGAGAGAGTGTATGCTTTAACCAAAAAAATTCAAGGTTGGTTATAAATCTTTCTTATTTAAACTTGCAGAAAACAGGCAATATTTTAAAAGATGTGACTAACATCATAAATTCATGGCCAATAGTCTCTGGATGGTATAGTTAACTCACTCAGCTGCTAACCAAAAAGCTGGAGGTTCAAGTTCACCCAGAGGCACCTTGAAAGAAAGGCCTGTGATCTACTTTCTGAAAATCAGCCACTGAAAACACTATGAAGCACACTTCTACTCTGACACACATGGGGTCACCATGAGACAGAATCGACTCAATGGCGACTGGTTTTAAACAAGAATTTTACTTCATTGTAAGAGAGTGCTTATCTTCTACAAACCTGATTGATTAGCTATGAGATTAACAAAATAAAGATTACTGAACAGGCATAAGGTAATTTGTGCTATATGAAATAAAACTTAAGACCTAATGTGTACAAGTTTAGCCTCAAAGTTTTAAAGAAGGAAACAATTTTATTAAGTGTGTAACAACAGAGGAAATTCACAGTCTTTCCATTAGGCATAAAGAAGAAAGCTAAAAAGAAAGAGGACGGGACAGATCCTGTGAGATGAAGGTTTTCTCCTATGGGTTGCGAGGAATACAACAATGAATAAGGCACAGCCTCCGCCTACAAAGACCTTGTAACCTACTGGTTGAGGCAGACAGATGCAGCAAATAGTTTTTAATAAAAGAAAGGCAGAATGTGTTCAGGGAAAAATGTTATTTACAACACTGGCTGCAGTTCCAGCCACAATGATAGAAACATTTGTTCCAAGGAAAGAACTGTTCTTATTTTCAGGAAAACATCTCTACTGAACTTTTTATGTTGTGTCTCTTATCCCCATGCTGGCAAGCCTATGAAAGAGAAGGAAGACTAAGCTAAGAAAGTAGAGGAATGTGGGTTTGGCAACTAGCAGCTCTAGAAGCATAAAGATGTTTTTGGGGGTGTGGCACAGGGTTGTGGACAGAGGTAATGCTGGATGAGAGGGGTCACCTCGGTAACATGAAAGTAGGCCAAGTCCTTAGGGGAAACAGAACTAGTAGGTTAAGTTTAAAAAAAAAGAATATTAAAAGAGAGGAAAAAAACTTAACTTTAATTGTTTTTTAATATGGTCTACTCTGTGTCCTTCTATTATCTTCAATCCTCAAAAAAAGAAAAAAAAAGAAACTAGTACACACATGAATCTTGTGGTTGTGTTGTTTTGGGGAATAGCAGAGAAAAGCTTGAGGGAACACAGGGCAGAAGGAAGGTATCTGCTTCAGGGAGGAAATACAGGGCTAAAAATTCAACCAGAGCAGAAATTTAGTATGTAAGTTAATGTAAGTACATCATCTCCCCAAATAGAACTTCCTTCGTTTCTACAAAATAACACCTTAGGCATTTTCAGAAATGTCGAGGAAGGCTCTGAACCTCTTACATTATATGGGATGATTCTGGGGTGAGAGCTGGGTAGGGATAGGGGATTCCAATAGTCTGGGTAAATTGTGAGTATCTGAATTATCACACATTCCAAAGTGAGATTATATAATCAATACTGAAGTTTTATGGGATAGTTGACTTTTATGTGGTTTCTCAAACATCAGATGCAACAAAGAACATTCTAGGTTGAGTGGACCAACATGATCAAAGAGACCTGTCAAACCTCTCAAGAATTCCAGAGTCTGATGACACAAAATAAGTGAGAACTGTCACATTTTACCATGGTGACCTCTTCAGGGATCTCCATCACTAACATTTTATATGAAAGAAAGGGTCATCTAAGCAGTGTTCAAATTATATGGCAAGAAAGGTCAGTAGTAAAGAGATTGGACTGTGGAATTCATCTACTATCACTTAAAAAAAAAAAAAGACTAAGGCTTTGAGGACACTGGAAATTTCTGTGTTCTGCTGAGGAGAGCAACGGTCCCCTAGCAATTTTCAATAGAATCTCATTAAGTTGTAATACAATAAGAGTCTGACCTTGTTATGCATTCAAGAGACTTCCTTTTTGCATGAAGACATTCAATTTTCATGAAAGACTTAGCACCTCTCTTCAAAGAGTCTTAATAACCTTAACGAGTATGATTAGACGTTAAGTACATTCTGCTAGAGATGAACTAAGGTATGAGGAGGTTAAATCTCTGGTCCCATGTCACCATCCAAGTCAAAATGTAGAGATGTAAACCAAATGGGATATCTGCAGCTTTGCTATAAGAGTTTTTGTTGTATTTTGCTCCAGTATCCCAGAAGTGTATAGAATTTCAATAAAAACAGAAAATACAATAACAGAGGATAATCAGAAAATTCTTACTGACAGCATCTGCTATTTATTTTTCAAAGACACTATAGCAGTTAACACTTTATTTATTGGTATACTTTTGGTGCCACCCTAACCCTACAACCAATCTACTAATTTCTCTGCAGCCTACGCAACTGACTCTAGACTTGAGAACTGGAAGATTAAACGTTGAGGTCTCCAAGGACCCCAGAGCATGGATTACTACCAACAAAGCTTCAGGGAATGAGAAGTAAGGGAGAATATAGTCACTAGGGGAATAAGCAATGGTTCAGCCAAGATGCAAGATGCCTCCCTGGCCAGTTGTGCAGCTCCTTTAATCCTTCTTCTTTGGACTCAGCTACAAAAAAGTGATGATTGTCTTCGGTAAATAAGTCATCTACTTCACAGAGCTGATACCATGAGACACAAATGAGTAAATATATATGAAAATTGCTTTGAAAAACATTTTATGCTTTTCAAATGCATTCTGCTTTGTCATCTTTGTCTATTATCTCTATTGTGATCATCATTATCACTGAGAGAAGAAAGAAGGGCTATTTCAACCACTGCTGATGAAGGAACTCTAAACTGGGTTCTGTGCTGAACGGTTTGGGGTGCTGTTTGCTGGAACAGTATTTAAAAATAAAACCTCCAATATAAAAAAAAAACAAAATACAAACAAATTTTTTAAATATTTTTAAATCAAATGCATTCATAAATTCAGAAAACTTATGAAACACCTAATAATTAAAACTTTTAGTCCCACCATCTAATGCTAAACACAACTAACATTTAGTATTTTTTCCTACAAGAGATTTTTTTTGTCATTCTCTGCATGAGTTTGGTTTGTTTTTATACTGTGAATATCATGGTATAAATAAAATGCTGCATCTTTTTTTCTCTTCATCTTTTAACAAAAGTATTTTTCTTGTTACTTATAATAATTACACTTAATGGTAGATTTTATTGGTAATATCTATAAGGCACTTTTTTTCTTTTAACTTTTATAGTTGAGGATCATAAGATCATCCTGAAATTAAGTGTTGGAAGGTAAATGATGGTAATCAATAGATTCACTGCTTCTGAGAGCATTCCAGCCTATTACTTTAGTCACTGGATCCTCTTCAACATCTTCAGGATTAAAGTCCCAACACACTTTTCTATGTACTAAAGTCTCATTTTCTATGAAAAATACTTTAAAAGGCAGACATGTATGTAAACTTTTAATCATCTATGACTATTTTTTCTCTAGGATAACTGTTGTGCAGATTTTTACTATATATCTAGTTTACTTTCTGTAATTTTTATTTGATATCAACAATACACTAAATTCATTAATATTCAGGGAGTGTTGTTACTAATACAGCAGGGTTGACACTTCAGAACTTTTAACTAATTAGTTAGAACAATGCTTGCCAACAAACGTCTGTAACACAATCTGTTTGAAAGTTGGAGAGGTTTTGTAATAAATGGCATATGCCTTTTCAATTCTTTATTAGGATTCCTCTTTGACATCTGATAAATACAACCAAAATAAAGAAAAACACCAACTGAGTGGATTAATTGTAAATACAAATGAAATACTCTGGAGCTCCTATTTTAGTTTTTCTGTTTGTAAACAAAAAGTATTCTTTGCTCTTTTATTTTATACCTAATTACCTTTTTCTCAAGTATGCAAACTTGGTGCCTCTCAATTTGTATAAAGTGTGTAATGAAAAGAGGCACCTTCTCACTACAATGACAAAATATTTTATCACAGGCCATGCCAGAACTTGACATAATGTTTCAAAAACAAACAGGAAAAAAAGAAGAAAAAAAAAAACAAAAACAAACAAACAACAAGAACAGCACCACCTCTAACATTAGAGGATTGTAGTGGGATTAGAGTTTTTTTAACCTTTGCAGCCACACAAACGCTTAAAATTATGGTTTAGTTTTTTGCTGTTGATGGTTCTTAAGGATCATCCAAAGAAAGAATATCTCTGTACCAGCAGTCAATCTCTCATTAAGCATTTTTTCTTAGTGTAGTTTTTACAGTTAACCAACAAGAGCAGTTATTTTGATTTATGTATCTGGAGATTTCCAGACTAGGTATTTTTAAGGATGCCAAAACAAAATTTAAAGGAAGCTGAAGAAGAAGAAAATGATTCAAACATGCCCCTGTGGAGTCAATTAGCACCTATAAATATTTATATAATCCATTACTTAATGTCAAATTAATCTTTACAACATTTTTTTTTAAATTAGTTCCTTGTTCAATAAACTCTCCACAGGTATTTAATAAAATTCAACTCTGTATTTTAAGATATCCATCAACAAAATTTGTCTTGTCTATTTGTAGTACTTCGAAGAAGAACAACTTCAACTCTTTTACCTTTCATTCTGTCCTTTCTTCACTCTACCAGCTCAAATGATATCCCCCTCATCACATACAACCTTACTATTGAATTTATTGACCAATACCCTACATGTCCTTCAAAGTCATCATCCATTCACCTCTTTTATTTTCATGATTGCTAATAATATTTAGATTCTTTAGAGACCTCTGTGTTTCACGAAGTATATGTGTATCTATGACACACACAAAGCCCTGGTAGTGCAGTGGTTAAGCACTTGGCTGCTAACCAAAAGGTCAGCAGTTCAAATCCACCAGCTCTTCCTCGGAAACCCTATGGGGCAGTTCCAGTCTGCCCTATAGGGTGGCTATGAGTTGGGATCTACTCCACGGCAATGGGTTCAGGTTTTATTTTTTTGGTTTGGTATGACACACACATACTTACACACAAATCATACTGACAGACAGACTGGAAAAGCTTCATTAATCCCTTTAAATCAGTAAGGAGATAGATAATGTAGGTGGCTTGACCATAACCAGTTAATTGGAAGTCAGAATTAGAACCAGGAACTCAGTTGCGCGAATCCCTCTGAGTGGACCATTAACACTGACTTTTCATCCCAGGCCCCAACAAACTGATCCAAAATCTGACCCTGTGACTTAAAATTTCTATGTCTCCCTCTTGGGCCTGAAACCAGCAAACTGTCTTAAACTGTTAAGTAAAAGGCTGAGTAGTTGCTGAAAAAATAAGTAAACACATACACACACACACACACACACACTATGAAAAAAAGAACAGTCTTGAGGAAAGATTGCTTTTCAAAAGGAAAATTTTTATATATTCACTCTGTCCGTAAATGCTGTTGACCTGCCTTTGCCTGCTTCTTATCTACAAAGCAAGGATAATTCATATCTGCCCCAACTCTCTTACAGGGATTTTGTTAACTGAGATGAGAAGGGCTCTGAGCTCTTCACTGCATAGGATTGTTATGATAATTTATTATTTAAGAGATTATAAATGAGAAATTCTTCCACAAGAATAAATGCCCTAGAAGAAAGTTTGGAGGTGGCAGTGTTACCTTGCTATGTACTTGGAAGTATGTTTTCATATATAAAGGCTCTTTAACTATTTCCTCCTACCTCCTCTGAATGTCTACAGCAGGTGAGTTTCATTTCCTGTGTCATTGATCACCAGTTGGCACCTGTTCCCTTGTTAGCTGTATGTCCCATAGCTCAAAAATGAGTCACCGTGGTGATGAATAAACCTGATCAAAAATGCTGCTGTGGATCAAAACAGAGTAGACACGGGAGGAAGATCTAGAATCCTATTATTTTAAAGTGAGAAGGACATTACAGTTTATCTAGTTCCTTTATTCCTACATTAAGTAAACTGAGACTCAGCAGATGACTTGCCCTTACAACAGAGCCAGGAATGACTCTTGAGATCCCATCCAATATTCTTTCCATCACTACATCTTACAACGAAAAGGAAAAGGGAATAGGGAAAAAAAGATGGGGCTTGGGAAAGAAGAAAATAAATGGAAAAGTAGGTATGTAAGTACTTTTTTATAAAAGTATAGAGAGAGTGAGGTATAGAATATCCATGTGAGGAGAAATAGGAAAACAGTTGGCGGAGGAAAGAAGTCACAAATTGGGTGACAAACTGGCAACACACGTTCTTGTTCACCAATGCCAGGATCATCCCACTGAACGTGGGCCAAACTGCCATGACAATGATTAGCTCTAGTACTTTGACAGATCACTATGAGAACATTAGCAGGGCATTAGTGATAATTACCCATTTTTCACACATTGATTACATGCCATAGTTGGCCCATTAGGGTATTGGTGTGTAATAACTGCACTCTAACTAGAATTTTCCTCCCACAGCTGAGATCTCAACCTGCTAAACTGAGGTCAAGCCATATGAAAGGGGTTTTGTTGAATTAAATAAGCAAAAATCCATTACACTTGTTTAGGAAGAAATTCATTCATCAAACCAGGGAATTATTTGGTCAATCTCCATTCAGCAAGGCACAGTAATCTACCATCTTCCTCTGATTATAATGATATGGTACATGATTTAGAAAAGAAAAAAGACCACGGCAGTATCCTCAAAACTTCCTTCAGTTTCTTAGGCTGCTGCTATTCAGAGTCTCAACTCAGGTAGAGGTTACCATTCATTTCATCATTTTTTTGTTTGTTTGTTTCCCTTTAGGAATATTCTTATACTTTATCCGTTTCAGTCAACGACTGCCTTTGTTTATGGAAAACTAGATCAGTTGTTCTCAAAAGTCTGAACGTAGAATCTCCTGGAAAGATTTCGAAGACATACAGATGTATTGTCCATGTTGTTTTGTTGTTAGGTGCCGTGGAGTCGGTTCCGACTCAAAGCAACCCTATGCACTACAGAACGAAACACTGCCCGATCCTGTGCCGTGCTGTACCATACTGGTGTAATCCATACTGAAGGCTGTGATCTTTGATCTCCATCAGTAAGTGCTTCAAGTCCTCTTCACTTTCAGCAAGCAAGGTTGTGTCATCTGCGTAACACAAGTTGTTAATGAGTCTTCGTCCAATCCTGATGCCCTGTTCTTCTTCATATAGGCCAGCTTCTTGGATTATTTGCTCACCGTACAGGTATGGTTAAAGGATACAAACCTGATGCATACCTTTCTTGACTTTAAAC
Organism: Dugong dugon; assembly: GCA_030035585.1. Classification (NCBI taxonomy): domain Eukaryota; kingdom Metazoa; phylum Chordata; class Mammalia; order Sirenia; family Dugongidae; genus Dugong; species Dugong dugon. The sequence continues at coordinate 7,038,783 of CM057466.1, forward strand.
CACACGGTATCCCCTTGTTCTGTCTGAACAACTGTCTCTTGGTCTATGTACAGGTTCCTCATGAGCATAATTAAGTGTTCTGGAATTCCCATTCTGTATTGTCTGTACCCCAGTCCAACCGACTGATAATTTCTGTAAGGGGAACCTGGACATCTGTGTTGGTTTATTTGTGCTAATCTCACAAAGTGTATGTTCAAATATATATTTAAGCCCATTAACCTGAGTGGAGTGGGATATATACAGTGATAAAGTTAACAATTTAGTTGGATTATTCCCAGTATTGATGACAGATGGTGCATTGTTCTCAGTACATGTGAATGATCTAAAAATCCTAAGCAGAGAAAAGCTAACTTTGAGGGGGTGTTTTATGATTTTTTTTTCCCCCTTTTCTTGCATATCACCACCTGTCTACCTACACAGAAAACATGTTTAATTTGAGTCATATACTTTAAAGGTTCAACAATTCCCTCACATTATTTTTATGAGTGATTGTTTTCCTAATCCTAAAAAGTCCAGCATGGATACCCAGGGCAAGGCTCTCTCCATCCTGACTTTCCAGCCCTTCGTTTTCAAAAGCTGTGTGTCAAAACAACACTGACTAGAACATGTGAGATGAATTACTGGGATGCTCAGAGCTAAGCACTCACCAAAGCTGGTTGGATTATACGACAATTAGGGAAGCATGTAAGTCACTGAGCTCCACTCAGTCACAGGGTCAGAATCTAGCTTTTTTTATTACCAGAAGAAACAGATTTTCAAGAGGAAGGAATAACAAAAGACAAGACCAAAAAGAAGATAGGTGAGGGGAAAATGCCATGTTTATATAACTGGCTGTCTCTAGGAGTCTAAAAACGAAGACGAAAACTAGGGCGAACTGAAATTAGCTGCACAACCTTGGCCACGATAGTTCCCATCTTCTGGATTTAGTTTTCACATATGTTGCATGAGAAAGCTGATTTTAAAACCTTTTCATGTTCAACATGCTACAAAATTTTATGCTTCAATGAGACAGATTCTTAGAATCCCAAATAGTAAGGTGCACATGAGACAATTTCAACAACATAAGATATATCCTTGGCATACAAGGATTTGTTTTTCAGATTTGCTACTACTTGGGAGCAGTAAGGCACATGTACCTTGGCCAGAGCCAAGGTGAAGCTCAAGCTCAAAGAAGCTGTTGTATGGGAAACTGCAAGTCTGTCTAGCCTCTGCATCTGTAGGAAGGTCCCATTCTCTACTTGTCTTGGCAAGTTTAAGAATTCACAAAAATCTCAGTTTATGTCTTTCATGATTGTTAAGAGCTTCCCAGAAGTCTCCCTGCCTATTATAGGAATGTTTTTACTTAATATAGCCGCCTGTCTTTTTTTTAGTATCTATCCTGTCTAGTTAGCATTTGTGGAACTGCATGAAGAAAGTAATGTAAAAGATAATTAATGCCTTGAAACCTGTTCGGAGTAGTGTTTTATATAAGCAAAGAGAGCATTGTCCATGGGTGATTTTAGAAGTTATGTGTATAATGATCTTGCTGAAATGTGAATTAAAGAAATACAGAAAGTCATGTTTGTTATTATTGATATTAATACTAATACTACTACACACAGCTACCAGTTATTGAGTGCATATCACAGCCAGAAAATGTGCTAATTACCTTACATGTATTATCTCATCTAATCCTCAAAAGAACTTTGTGAAATCCTTACTATTATTATCCTCACTTTACTGATTAGGAAACTAACTCTGAGAGAGGGCCAGGATCATCACATGGCTAATGAAGCAGAAGATGCAGGTGTGTAACCCAGAGCTGTTAGAACATCCTAAAGACCGTAGCGCATAGTAAGTGCAAATAACGTAGTAGTTAAGTATGGCATGGTGGTTAAGAACTCAGAACCTGGAGTCAAAGAGTTATCTGGGAGGCTTTTCCCTCTCTCCAAACAATCCTATACTCAGCCACAGAGTTAATTTTCCTCAAATTCCATTATGATTTTTAAAAAAATCTCCATAAATTTACATCTCTTACCCCCTAAATTCAACTACTTTGGGGATCATTCAAGGTATCTACCATCTGGTAATAATCTACACAGCCAGTCTTAATGCTCACTAATCTTATATAGCAACCCCATCATCTAAAATAATACCATCTTCTATCTTCTATCCTGTAGCCTCTAGCTAAAGCGATCAGACAAATTTTAAGGGAAGAAGTGACAGTTAAACCGGATCTTGAAGGATGACTAGAACTTTGAGAGGTGGAGGTTGGAAGTTCGGAGGAGGAGGGACAAGCATCAGAGAAAATACGCCTGGTCAAATAAAACTGCAGGACAAGATATAGAATAGCATATTTGGGACACAATATTCATCAGATATATTGAACAAAGAAGGAAGACAGTGGCAATTATGTTTGGAAAGGAAATTTGAGATCACATGACAGAGAACATGGATACCAAGCAAAGGCGTACTGGCTTGATTCTGTAAGCATAAGTAATTAATGAAAGTTTCTAACAAGGTAGCATTGATGGGAGTGCCATTTAGATAGGAAAACTAATCAGGGAATGACACACAGGATGGATGGGGAGGGAAGAAGTTGAAGACAGAGTGACTAAGAAACGAAGAAGAGATTCCAGACATGAAGGCATAAAAACAGGAGTGACTGAGGCAGGTGACATTTTAAATAAGGGATCACCACAAATAGATGACTAATTAGATATTTGAGGGCAGAGACAGATGAGTCAAAGTGTGCCCTGATGGAGCAGTGGTTAAAGCACTTGGCTATTAACCAAAAGGTTGGTGATTCAAACCCACCAGCTGCTCCGCATGAAAAAGACGTGCAGTCTGCTTCCATAAAGATTTATAGCCTTGGAAACCCTATAGGGCTGTTCTACTCTGTCCTACAGGGTCGCTATGAATCAGAATTGACTTGACAGCAGTAGGTATGCCTAGTGCATAGAAAAAATCCAGTTGCTGTCAAGTCAACTCCAACTGGTGGCAACCTCATGTGCGTCAGAGCAGAACTATAATCCATATGATTTTCAGTGGCTGATTTTTCAGAAGTAGATTATCAGGTCTTTCTTCCAAGGCACCTCTGGGTGGCCTTGAACCTCCAACCTTTTGGTTAGCAGCAGAGAGTGTTAACCATGTGCCCCACCCAGGACCTCTAGTACACAGAAGTACTCAATAAATGTCTGTTGATTGAGTAAATGAGTCTAAACATTCAAGAACTAATCACCCAATGGTTCCACACATAAAATAAGAAAATTTGGGCAGGAGAGCAATTGTTTGTTTGGTTGGTTTGTTTCCCCCTTGGAAAAGATGGTAAGTTGGGATTGAAGTATGAATATCTAAATGAGGAAGAAAACAGCATTGGGTTTTTCAAGTGGAAGTGTAAACAACAAAAAAATACAGAAGCTGAGACTGATTTGACACGTCACATATATAATTGTGTTTGAAAATAAAATATCTGCTTTCATAATTTCAACTAAAAAGAAAGTGTGAAAATAGAAGACCATATAAATATGCCCACATTTGGATTGGTGGCATGTGTGTGTGTATGTGAGTGTGTGTGTGTGTGTGTGTGTGTGGTGGCATTGTAGAGTATGAATGGAAGAAAAAGAAGAAATGCTGAAGAAATATCTGTAATAGTAGCAAGTTACAGAAGCTGAGGAAAGAATAGATATGAAGAAGAGGATGTAGTAGCAGAGCAAACGTTACAGAAACAAAAGTCAGGCCACTTGACTAAGAAATTAAGAAGTCATTAGGAAGATGTATACCTTGACCCTGTTCATTCAGGATTTTAGGTAACCTTTTGGTAAATTCACCTGAAAGTAAAGATGATGGGACAAGTGTTGGGTATTTTTTCATTTAGCTTTTGATTCTCGATTACTCTTGTTCTTTTGCAGCTCGGACATTTACACCAACAGTGGCCTCTGCTGTTCTCAAGCATATTACTCTGCCATTGACTGGATATAACAATAGACTTTTCTATTTTCATAAATCTTTTTTTTTCTTTTAATAAAAATAAGGACTTTGAGACATGGAAAATTCTTTTACTAGATGCCAAGAGATGGCTCTGAAGAACAGGAAGCATATGCACAACACCTTCTCTTTACCTCTCTTTCCAAGTGGTGGCCAACAATCTGGGAAGGATTTTAATTTTCAGCTTCACGGTCTTCTCTAATTCTCTGCTCCTGACCCCCAATACACAAAGTAAAGAGACTGAAACATACAAAAATTTCCTTTTAAGATGATGCCAAAATGATTTGGCAAAAACTCTTCTCACCAGCCCAAATTCACATTGGGACCACAGTACTGAAAGTTCTGAGCACAAGCACATTCGAAGGTAAATCAAGGCTGACAGCAGGCATCTTACTAAAAAAAAAAATAAAAAAAAACCTAATAGAGAACACACTGAGATGGAGAAATAGGAAACCAGGCCAGAGAAAGAGGAGATACTTTTGTAAATTTCCAGGTAGAGCATTGCTAAGCAACAGCAAGAGGAACCACCCAAGAGACCCAGGTTCTAATTGCAGATGTTACATTGCTGTCTTGGAGGGATGGGACAGAGGTTTCAAGCAGTCAAGGAGGATGCTGAGACTTATTCTGACCTTGGGCCAGACAATCTGATTTTTAACTAGAGGCAACTGTATGTGAACAGATGGCATAGAGGAAAAAATGCAAACACAGGCTTTCTAGTGTCTATTCCAAAAGCTAGCCAACTTCTAGCTGTGGTGGGATAGGCAATGGATGGCAAAGGTCCTAGCTGGGGGGGGGGGGGGGGTTGGCAGGGGGAGCTATGTAAAGAGCAGAGAAGACACTTTCTAGCAGTCAAGGCTGGCAGGCAGGAGGGTCTGCTTTGGTTAGTGATGCTGGGTAAATTAACATTTCAGTCACTTTTATATCACACTTCAGAACTCTCCTGGATCACTCATTTCTCTCTCTAAAACAGACCAGCGTTGTTGTTAGGTGCCATCGACCCTATGTCCAAATTCTACATTCTTTGTCCCTCTGATCACAGAACATCTTTTCAGTTACTATTTATTTTCCCTTTACATTTCATCTGGACAGTCTGAACACCAAAAAATGGTTGGTCACACTTAGCAAGAGGAGAACCTTCCCTGGGAAGAGACACTTAAGCAAGAGTGAATGTCCATGAAACACTAGTGGATAGCATCAGCTTCAAACGTGATATTAGTGTCTTCTAGGTCAGTATTCTCTACTGATTTCTTGACATAGATGGAGTTGACTTTCAATACAACTATTGCTAATTCTATGAAAAATGTATTTAAAATATTACAATAGGGATTTTAGATATGATATAAAATCTAACTGCTAAAAGTGTGGGGTTTTGGGCCTCGAGGGGCACTCCCAAAGCTGATTCATAACTGATGTGTTTGCCTAGTTAAGTAAAAGGTGACAGTTTAGCTGGAACATTATTTAAAATAAACAGACCAAATATCCACTGGTGTGGATGCTATAGATAGACATTTCTACATTGGGTGGGAGGTTGGAAAATGATTACTTCAAAAGGACATTTCAAGTAAAAAATTCAATATGTCTCCTGTACTCAAATTCTTTTTAATAGACTACTTACATTCAGCAACACTCATCCTGACCATGCGTCAGACATGGTTCTAGGTTTTTAAAGATAAATAAATATAGACATCATGACCAAAGTAAGCGGTCATGCAAATTAAAAGTTATAATTCAGTGAGTCTATGTTAGAGGCTAAAGTTGCCATAGTTTCAGGATGAAATGGGTATCAGTTCTTCCCGGTTCAGTTAGAGAAGGCTCTATAGAGAAGACAAAGTTTAAGCTGAGTCTTTGAGGATGGGGCAAGCGTTTATCAGGCAATCAAAGGGAAGAGGTTAGTTAAGGGCATTCCAAAGACGAGAGCTATGTACAAAGGCAAGCAAACATGTAACATCTAGAATTTGAGATAATGCAAGCAGTTCTATAAAGTTGGATAAGAGTAGAGGAGGACAAGGGAAGAAAAACCAAGGACCATTTAAGAAGTATGGACTATATCAGTATTATGTAGGCAATATGGAGGCGAGTAGTACCACACCCCCTGCAGTAGGTGATGTCAGTGATCTGCCCGTATCCCCTCAGATCCCTGTTACGGATTGAATGGTATAACTCAAAACACATGTTGGAATAGTGGTGCAGTGGTTAAGTGCTCAGCTGCTAACGAAACGGCCAGTGGTTTGAACTCACCAGCCGCTCCACGGGAGAAGGATGTGGCAGTCTGCTTCTGTAAAGATTACAGCCTTGGGAACCCTATGTGGCCAGTTCTACTCTGTCTTACGGGATTGCTATGAGTCAGAATTGATTTGACAGCAATGGGTTTGGCTTGGATTTTATACCTGTGGATGTAATCCTGTTTGGGAATAGAGTTTTATCTGTTATGTCAGTGAGGCCATATCAGTGCAGGTATGTCTGAAAACTAATCACTTCTGAGTTATAAAAAGAACAGATTTGTAGCAATGGATTCAAACATAGCAATGATCATGAAGATGGCACAAGACAGACCAGGCAACATTTTGTTCTGTTATACATAAGGTGGAGCCCTGGTGGCACGGTGGTGAAAGCGCTCAGCTGCTAACCAGAAGGTCAACAGTTCAAAACCACCAGAGGTTCCATGGGAGAAAGATACGGCAATCTTCTTCGGTAAAGATTTACAGCCTTGGAAACCCTATGGAGCAGTTCTAGTCTGTCCTGCAGGGTCACTATGAGTCTGGATGGACTCAATGGCAGTGGGATTTTTTTTTGTTTGTTTGTTTGTTTATTTGTTTGTTTTGTTTTTAATATATGTAAGGTTGCCATGAGGCACCCCAATTCAGTAACAACGAATAACAGCAGACACAGGGGTATGCACACTGAGGGAAAAAAAGACACTATGTGATGATCCTTTACAAGCCAAGGAATACCCGGGGCAACCAACAAGGCAGAGACTCTGATTTGGACTTTTTAGCCTCCAGAACTGTGAAAAAATAAATTTTGATTCTTTAAAACCATCACTGTCGTATTTATGTTATAGCAGCACTAGGTAACTAAGATAATCCCTTACTATTTTCATGCACATTGTCTCCTGGGGAGTATTCGTCAAAATGGCCTGCCCTTGAGGTTCTTGTCAGTGAGCTGTTCTCAGGCTGCTAGAATTTGTTGTGCCTATATACATGGAGTTCTTCAAGTGCCTAGGAATTTGTATCCCCCAAATAAAACTCTTAACCAAGGATTCTAGGTGCTGGGCTATAAACACTCAGGCTCCCTTGTCCCGGGATAACCTTGCACACTGTCCTCAGAACTACCCTGCAGGACTGAGCCCAAGTTACCCTCTGGATCCTGCATAATACTGCACTCTCACTTAAGATTCTTCCTTTTCAGGAATCAATTTCCTACTCGTCTACTGGATTTTCCTGGAAACCATTCCTGATAAGCCACATTGACACAATTCCTTCTGTCTGCTTTTGCATGTCCAATCTAACATACCCTTTTAACTTATAGCTGTGAGCTATTAAAGTGAGTCTGTAGAGATAATGTTTTATTGATAAACTAAATATAAAACGGTGGTTAAATAGGAAATCTGTTTCTAATTAGCTTTTGGTATACTGCAAGGTTGATGGCATTAAGAATAGATGAGATTATGCATTTATACATTTGTGTGGAGCAGTAAGTAAGCAAGGCTTTAGCTGTATCATTTGCATTAGAGCACTGCTTCATCTAAGTGTCCTGGGTTGGAACTGATGATATTATGGCTGAAGGAGTCGTGAATCTGGACCTCAAACTCTAGGTGCTTAGGGCTCCATGTATCTAAATCATTCATTATTATGCATATGTTTCTAATTCCCTTCCATAGTTCTCTGCTAATTGGGGAAAGTTCATTTTTACCCCATTAATGTCAGGTTAGAGAACACTCAAATAACGGAGGATCTTATTAAGGTGGCAAACACCCAGTTCAGCAGCATCTTCCTAGTTGCAACCCAGACTCTTTCTTTCTAATGGTTATTTCAGTGTAAGCCAGAAAAGTCTCAAACTTCTCAAGGATGAGAGGCAACGAAATTATGATCAGATTTTGATATATATACACAACATTATCCATGATGAGAATAATAACATTTAGAAAAAACATTCATACAGTTCACTCAAGCATCTCAATCCTGCCTTCACGCTCCCTCTGCTACTCCTGACCTAGGCTTCTGAAGAAGGCCATCAATACACCCTGAGCCAGAGGAAAGTGCTGGTAATGCTCTCCTCTGAAAAACAGCACCTCGTGATCCCCTCCCCACAAATGCTTCCGTGTAACGGATACCAGCCTGCTGTAATTTGGCCTCATTAAAGCATGACTCAGGCCAGCCCTCTCATTATGCTGGCTTTCTAATTAGCAGGACTGGACAGTTTTAGTCAGAAGCAAAACCACACACTGAGATCTTTGATACTTGATATTGAGTGACTTCTTTATTCTGGTCGTGATGCTTCCTTCCACCTAACTCTCACCCCATTCCAGCTTCCCCAATTTATTGAACTAATACGTTTCCTTCCAAAATCCACAGCAAGAGGACACAACTCTCAATAAGTTTAATATGTAAAATCTTTGCTCCTTATTCCTCATTCTTTCCATGCTCATTAGCTTTTTCAAGCCCAGTGGCTGCAAACATACAGTTGCATTTCTATCAAACGACAATGACTTAGCGAGGAGATCTCAAACCTACTGGTCTCTCAATAGTACTAAGATCCGGACACAGGCCATCTCTGTCTTTTGTTCTTATTTCTGTGGTTCCTGTCCTCTTTGTAATCACCATTCTCCTCTGTTTTCTGTTCTTCTGCCATTTTGTTTCTCTTTCTTTTCTTTTTAATCCTTGCTACCTACCTTGCTGGCACTTGTACATTCATTTCCTTTCCTGAAAATAAAATAAGAACTTCAAAGAGGCATGAATGATCTCTCCTGTTTTAATAATTAAAGACAAAACCACCACAAAGCTCGCTCTGCCATTCCCAGTGTTCACATTAGATCAGAAATGGCATTTGTAGCCCCCAAAGAAATATATCAGAGCCTTCCCCGCCCCGAAATGCATGGCACATAGCCCAGCTCTTCCCTGGAACCAGCATGTTACCAATGGGTCTGTTTCAAAGTAAGTGTAGCTGGAATATGGGAAAGAAGGATTTGATAGTGTTTGATAATTCACAATTTAGAGCTAAGGAAAGGCAGCTTATTATTGAATGCAAATAAAATGAAATGAAGTCCGGCTGTCTGGGTGCAGATAGAAATTACACAAAGCCCATAAGCCACTCTGGAGATCTTAACTACGAGACAGAACAGAGCTCCAGGAGCTGCCAGCAAACACAAATCCCTTCTTTGAAGGGACTTGCATCCTGTATTATCTCCAGAGAAAGACTCAGATTAGAAAACGTCTGCTGGGAAAACGAAGGTGTGACTAGAAACAGGGCAAGTGGAGCCATTTCATGGAAGAGGAAAATGTTTGATTTCTAAAGTATTTCAACTTTTTTAGTTCCTATTGTTACTTCTCCCATCCTAGGATGCTTCTTACTGGCTAGGGAAAAATTGCCTATCTTCTTGCAGGGTTGATAGACTGCGTAGAGCAAAAAGATATATATTGCCCAGAGACTATCAAATCCGTAACATTAATTTGACTGCTTTATAATAGTCACAAGTATAAACATGGGAATAAAATAATGATTTCATATCAATAGCAATTACAGATCTTTGTTAGGTCTATTTATATTTTAAAACAGTAAAAGTGCTTCAAAAGCTATGGAGTCAGATATATATATGACATATTTCTTCATCAATTAGGCTCCAGGGCTGTGATGGACAATATTTTGGAGGAAGTGGGGAAAGCTGGATTCCAAAACTGAATATATTCATTGTGGCCATTAATTATGGTATTCTCCTAAGAAAAATCTCTAGAAATACCTTTTGCTGGATCAAGTTCACATCACTTCTTAGGCAGTTCTATTCTGTATAACCTAATTTGTGATTTCCACACATATATTCTTAGACAGGAAACCCTGGTGGCGTAGTGGTTAAGAGCTATTGCTGCTAAAGAAAAAGTTGGCAGTTCAAATCCACCAGGCACATCTTAGAAACAGTATGGGGTAGTTCTACTCTGTCCTATAGGGTCACTATGAGTAAGAATCGACTTGACGGCAACGAGTCGGGTTTCTTAGACAGGTAGGAAGATCTCATCTGTGCTTCAAGAACACCATATTCTCACTACCCATCTTCTGGGCCTTGGATACCTCTCTCCCTTGTAACTACTGGGATGCAACACATGCTTCAAGGTCTCTTCAGAGTCCGTCTTCTCCAGGGACCCTTCGTTGAACGTGCATCTCCCTTCTCTAAGGTGTTATGGCAACTATTTTACCCAGCATTCATTTTGGCACTCACATACTTTGTAAATATAATACACCGACTGCTGATTAGCCTTGTTGTTCATTACTTTCATGTGTCTATCAAGCACAGCCAACAGACTATACATTTCTAGAAAGCAGAAATGCTATTTTTAGAGTTACTTTCTATTTCCTGTAGGATTTAGCATCATATCCATCATATCTTCATCCTGGACATCTCCACTGAACTCTAGACTTGTTTATCCATCTGTCTATTCAACATCTCCCCTTGGGAGTCTAACAGGCATATCAAACTTACAGATCCTAAACTAAACTCTCTACCTGCCCCCACGCGCCAAAAAAAAAAAAAAAAAAAATCCACTCCTTACATTGTTTTCTTTATCTGTTTTTGGAAGCTCCATCCTTCCTGTTGTTCATGCCCGAATTCCTTGGAGTCATCTTTCTGTCACACCCCACATCTCATCCATCATGAAAATCATCTCACGTCTATCATCAGAACAAATACAAATGAAACCATTTCTTCCCCTTCCATTGCCATGGCTCTTGTCCAAGCAACTATCATCTGTCTCCTGCTACAATATCATTATAATATCATCCTATCTGGTCCCCTCACTTCTACTCTGCACTGTGAAATCTATTCTTAACATAAGAGTCAGATGGTTCTTTGAAAAAATAAGTCAGATCATGTCACTCCTCTTCCCAAACCCATCCAGTGACCTCCCATCTTGGAGTAAGTGTCAAAGTCTTAACAGGGTGTCAGCACTTACTGGTGGTCGATAAGCCCTACAGTCCTGGTACTCCGTTATGTCTTTGGTCTCTTCACCTCCTCTCTCCACCATTCACTTCACTCCCAAACTGGCCTCCTTCCTATTTCTTGAATACATCAGGCAAGCTCTTTCCTCAAAGAATCTTCACTTGCTGTTCCTTTAGCCTAGAGTGCTTTCCCCTCCAACCAGCCTGTTTAAACTGTACCCCATGCAAGTTTTGGCAACTCCCTAGCCCCTTTCCAGCTGATTTCTGTTTCCATAGTACTTCTCATTACATACCATGCAACAATGTTTACTTATTAACTTCTATTATAGTCTATCTCCCTCCACTAGAACGTAAACTTCTTGAAAGCAGGAATTTCTGTGTGCTTTGTTCACTGCTATATTGCCCAGAGCTAGAATACTACCAGGCAAAAAGTGGATGCTCAATAATTACTTGATGAATGGGTGAATGAATGAGTAAACAAATATGTAGGGAATATATTCTTGCTAAATGCCTAAACTTGTGTTAAATGAGTATAGTATAAAATGGAAATTGCTCTGATAAAGTCTCAGAGAAAGGCCCCAGGCAGAGAAAGCACATTTCTCCTGTGGCATAGATAACTGTGTGCTCCCGTCTGTGACTGGCAGTGGTAGGCTGCAGGCCAGGCTCAGCCACTGGACACCTCATAAGCCCAGGGAAGGCCTGAAACTCCTCTTGCCTCAGGTCACATCTGTAATATTATTATGTCTGCCTTATACCTGAGTGCTTTATACAATGTTTTGTAATTTTTTTTCATGCTGTCTTCTGTGTGAATATTTAACTTTTAAAACAGAGTTAAATATCTCTTTTGCATAGCATCTTGTACCCAGTAATAAACTTATGATGCAGGCTTGGTAAATAAGATGTTTTTACCATTCCAAAGCTAATACTATAATGCATAAAAACAAGCAAAGACCTGAAACCAAACATTTAAAACATAGAATATACATGCAATGAGCCTTTATAATAGTAAATTATAATCATGAGCTTGACAGTTATATCTTCACTTTATAACACTACCTAGCTCATAGTATCTGCTCAATAAATGTTCACTGAGCAAAAATACATATGTAAGTTACTGTTGAGATTCAGTGCCCATTGAGAAGAGACGAAAAGAGGAAAGGAAAGATCTATGATATAGCCATGTGTGATCAGGGATGCTGTCTCTTTTATTGCTACATTTCCAGTTCTTCAGAAACTATCTGGCTCAATAGGCACTGAAATGTGTTTAATCAATGGATAATTTCAATAATGTTGGCTCTCTCATCATCTGATAAAGCTATAGGAAGGTTGCCATGGTTTTTAAAATTTTTGTTTGTTTTAATTAAAAAATAAAGGCATGGACCTTGGACTATGTAGTATTAGACTGTGTAGGAAAATCATCCAAATAATGAATGTATTTGGAGAAGCTTTGAAATGTGCATAAGAAGGTTGAAGAATATTTGTTAATTGCTAGAAGCAGAGAAGAGGTCTTTGTTTTAGAAGGTGTCTTGAATATTATCTCTGTGTAATGGGAACATTTATATATGAAGTACCTACTCTGATCAAAAGGTTGGAAGTTCAAGTCCACACAGAGGCACCTAGGAAGAAAGGCCTAGTGATCGACTTCTGAAAAATCAGCTACTGAAAACCTTACGGAGCAAAGTTCTACTCTGACACACTTGCTGTCAACTCGACAGCAACTGGTACTGGTTTATGTACGAGCTTCTATACTGGATGCTAGATATACAGATTAAGAAGACCTTGGGCATTGCTCTCAAGGAGGTGGCAGTCTTGTGAGGGAGAAACATAATGAAATAAATGAATCCCACAGACACTATTGTGTATATAAGGATTAACTAAACAAGAGTTACCTAAACAAGAGTTATTGAATATACCATGGACTGCCAGAAGACAAAGCAAATCTGTCTTGGAAGTACAGCCAGAATGTTCCTTAGAGACAAGCATAGCAAGACTTGTCTTATGTACTTTGGACATGTTACCAGGAGGGACCAGTCCCTGAGAAGGATATCATGCTTGGTAAAGCAGAGAGTCAGTGAAAAAGAAGAAAACCCTCAATGAGATGGATTGACACAGTGGTTGTAACAATGGGCTCAAACATAGCAATGACTGAGAGGATGGCGCAAGACTGGGCAGCGTTTTGTTCTGCCAACTGAACAGAACCTAACAACAACAACAAAAACAAACAAGGGATACCGATGGTTCAGGGATAGCTTTTCAGAGGAAGTGAAAATTGAGTTAAAGACTGAAGGATGTCGAAGTTAAACAGGGAGAGGGTCCGAAGAAGAATGGCGAAAGAGAAAATAATACATTGAAAGACATGGAAGAAGTTCAGGGTGATTGCAATCTGAGAGAACTGGAATTAAAGAAGAAGGTGGAGGTGGGAGGAAAAGGTAGGCAGAAAATGATATAAAATGAGACTAGTGAAGTAGATGCAAAAAAACCAAACCCACTGCCATCGAGTCGATTCCGACTCATAGCGACCCAATAGGGCTTCCAAGGCTGTAAATCTCTATGGAAGTAGACTGCCACATCTTCCTCCCGTGGAACTGCTGGTGATTTTGAACCATCAACTTTTGGTAGCAGTCTAAAATTTTAACCACTGCATTTCTTAACAGCCTCTTAAGGAAGTAATAGGTAGGGCAATATTACAAAAGGTTTGTTTACCTTTAGAAGAAATTTTAATTTTATTTTAAGAATAATTGGGAACAATTGAAGTATAATAAGAAAAACAATGATGTATTTAGAGTAGAATTTGCATTTAGAAAGCTCTGTCTACAGTGTATGGAATAGACTGAAGGAGCAACACTGATCACTGAAGCCAGTGGGAATTTTTCAATGACCAAATCAAGAAATAATATAGTCCTGAATATGGGTAGTGATTGTGGGGGAGGAAAATAAGGGGGCAGATTTAAAAAGATGTTAAGGAAGTGAAAGTGACAGGAATCCACTGTAGAAAAGATTGGAAAACAGAAAAAAGAAATGCAATCCTGCAAAGTGGTTATGAACAAAGACAGAGGGACAGTGCTAGAAACAGGCAAACCAGCAAAACTACAGTTGAGGACCGGGTAGAGCTTGGGGGCTATGCCAACAAGGAAAAACAAAAAAAACGAGCTAGTGATGAGAAGTTCTTTAGGTGGAAGCAATATGCTCTATGGACATGGAGACAAAAATTTCCTTTTGATCTGCAAATTTACATCCCATTGAGCAAAAGCTACTGAACAACAGTCCAGTGCTTCTATGAATTACCAGTCCTGACATCTCGCTGCACTTCCATGGGTGGGCACACATCCAAACTCTGTTCTGGGCTCACTTGTGTAGAAAGCATTGGCAGGTATGCTAGGAGACTGCGTATGTAGAGTGCCTAGGCGTATGTATTTCCTGAATTTGATGGGCAGAAGTAAAGGAAGGAAATAGAAGATCAAAGAGCCAAAGAAGTGAATCTTGCTAAGATAGTATTCCTATGCTTCATTCTTCTTGAACTACTCTGAAGATGAAAGTTTAAGGCTAGACTAATAATTTTTACAAATTTCTAAAGAGTTTCTGAATGTCTTTGCTTTCCCCATATACTCCAAGAGAAATGAGCTGGCTAATTTACTTTTTGCTCTTGCTTTGCACTACTGGGGCATATATAGACTTTTGATAAGGTTTCCGTTTGTCTATCAGCCTTAGACCACCATTGCAAACGTGTCAACATTTGCCCTTGTCCATAAGCATCTTGAAACTCAGGTGCCCTTCCATGCCCCACTTGCCCACAGCAGCACCACTTTGAGCGCTTGTCATCTTGTTCCTTTCAGATAAAGCTTTTTTCTCAGTGCATATTTTTTCCATATTACAGTTTTGATTCCTTTGTTAGTAACTTATTTGATTTTCTTTGGAGTCTCTGCAATGGTTTGGTCTCAGTTACCTGTGCAAATGCTCTAAGTGTCATGAACGGATCCACTAGCAAAATGTTGTCCCGTCCTTGCCCCTTACTTTAGAAATGAATTACATAAGAACAAAAACCTGCAGGAGAAAACCCACGGATGGTAGTGAGGCTGTTCTGCTCTAGGGTTGCATTTTCCTCAGCCAACCCTGGCATCAAGGACGTCTGGGACAGCTTCAAGTTAAGGTTTAAAATAAGTTATTGGTCACTTAGTAGCCCTCTTCACTTTGTAACATGCTGAATATCTTGGCGCTTCCATATAAAATCCAGCAAAGATTGGTTAGGACAAAGCTTATTTTGCACAGGCTTGTTTGCACAGGAGTGATTTCTTTATACCACTTTATACCCTCCCTTGCTGACTTGATCATCCCTTCTAATCATTTGAGATTCATGAATAATCTTTTCTTTCAAGTCATATCTGACCAGCCCCTGGCTCCTCCTTTGTGCAGAATTTGATTTCTCTTCTTTTGCTCCCACAATAGCTCATACTAATAATTAATTCACTATTTATAGACAAAAGGCCAAGTTAAGGCTACATATGTTCTGTCATATAATATCAAATATATGCATATAGAAGTATTTGCATGTTTATTAAATTGTGAAGTGTGTTCATTCAGTAGATTGTGTGCTCCTGGAGATCAGAGGTTTGTCTTACGTTTGTGTATCATTGCTTAGTACTATATCTGACACATAGTAGGTCATTAATTTGTTTTTTAATAAAAAGTATGAAACCAATTGCTACTCTATGAAGAATCTTATTCCTACTTCCCTTGTCCAATATGTAAAATCAAAATAGCAAATTCGATCACTGTCATTTTTCAGTAACACTCTTCACTTTTTCATTGTGGAAAATATTTGATGACTCACAGCCTATCTATACTGTAAAAAAAACAGCTGACATGATACCATTTTAAAGTGATAACTACGTATTTTATTTGTGGTTTCACATGTTAGGGCTAAAGACCAAATTTGGGCTAATGCGTCTAAATAGAGAATAGGCACTAGCACATCCATTCGTCAAGGTACCTTTTGCAATTCTAGTATGATGGATAATCACTTTTCATTTAAGAAAGAGCTTGACTCTTCTTGAAAACTGTCATCCTGGGAAAACCGCTGACTGAGGATAGACCTTGCTAGAAAAAGCAAAATATGTGCACTTTACTCATATCTCTCTAAATTAAGAACAAGCCCAAAAAAACCAAACCTGTTGCATTGAGTCAATTCTGACTCACGGTCACCCTACAGGACAGAGTAGAACTGTCCCATATGGTTTCCAAGGAGCGCCCAGTGGATTTGAACTGCAGATTTTTGGGTTAGTAGCCATAGCTCTTAATCACTATGCCACCAGGGTTTCCGATTGAAGAACAGCTTATCTCAATATCTCAGTCACTAGTAGTAAGGAATTAAATACAAATGCACACACACACACACAGAAACAACCTCAGATCTTTGTTTGATCACACAAGTCATTTTAGTTGATTAAATATAAACATAATAATGACCCAAAATTAATTTGCTAATAATTAGTTCACTATTTATGGATGAAGTTAAGGCTGTGTGTGTGTGTGTGTGTGTGTGTACATGCATATATGCGTATGTATGTCTATGTATATGTTACCCATCTGCTGCAAAAGACCTCTTTAAAATGTAAACAAGAAAACATGTCACTTTGAGGACTAAGGTGTGCCTGACCCAAGCCATGGTATTTTCAGTCTCCTCATATGCATGCAAAAGCAGGACAATGAATAAGGAAGACCAAAGAAGAACTGATGCCTTTGAATTATGATGTTGGCGAAGAATGTTTAATATTTCATGGACTGCCAGAAGAACAAACGAATCAGCCTTGGAAAAAGTACAGCCAGAATGCTCCTTAGAAGCAAGGATGGCAGGATTTCTCTGTCTCATGTACTGTGGACATGTTATCAGGAGGGATCAGTCCCTGGAGAAGAACATCCTGCTTCATAAAGCAGAGAGTCAGTGAAAAAGAGGAAGAACCTCAGTGAGATGGATTGACACAGTGGCTGCAACAATGGACTCAAACATAGCAATGATTGTGAGGATGGGGTAAGACGGGGCAGCATTTTGTTCTATTGTATATAGGGTTGCTATGAGTGGGACCTAATAACAACAATATGTGATACATACATACATATATAAAATCAAACATATACACATATAAATATACATAACTGACCAATTTGATTTATTCACAGCATGCATTATGCTTGCCCGGTTTTCATACATAAATCTACTGTATACTAGATAGTATAAAACCCTATCTAATGCTGGTTTTGCCTCTATTCTGCATTTCAGCATTTCTTCTATATAATATTGCGGACATAGAGTAGTCCCCCCTTATCCGCAGTTTCAGTTACCCGTGGTCAACCATGGTCCAAAAATGTTAAATGAGTAACTTGATGAAATCTCACGCCATCCCGCTCCATCCCACCTGGGGACCACATTCAAATAACTTTTATTACAATATATTGTTATAATTGTTCTATTTTATTATTACTGTTGTTAATCTCTTATAGTACCTAATTTATAAATTAAACTTTATCATATGTATGTATAGGACAAAACACAGTATATATAGAGTTTGGTACTATCCACAGTTTCAGGCATCCATGGGAGTCTTGGAACCTATCCCCTGCGGATAAGAGGGGACTACTGTAAGTGTTTTTTAACTGTGCAGTAAGTACATCTTTTTGGTTTTCTTCTGGTGGAAACCACTCTTGCCTTTGGGGACTGCTCCTTTATCATCTACCTGTGTATCAAATGGAACCTGATGATCACAGTACCCCAGGTTTCTGCCTCAAGTGTTAGCATATGATCCAGATATGATTAATCACTGTGTCCTAATGTCCTGATCAAGTGATTGGTGCAAACACAGGCATAAGACCTAAACCAAGTTCATCAGGCTCTTCCAAGGTGGGGTGATAATGTAACTTATTGTTCAAACTGGGCTTTTGAGAGTGAAAAAAAAAATCAAAAAGTTGGTGTCAAGTCGACTCTGACTCATGGTGAACCCGTGTGTACCAAAGTAGAACTATATTCCATAGGGTTTTCAATGGCTGCTTTTTCGGAGGTAGACCTCCAGACCTTTCTTCCAAAGTGCCTCTGGGTGGACTTGAACTGCCAACCTTTCAGTTAGCAGCAGAGTGCATTAACCATCTGCACCATCTAGGGAGTGTTATTAGTAATTATTCTGGGACAAGAGGCTTGCAGACAATGTCCTGGACAAAGACAGAGACTAATGGTCACCCTCGTCCCAGAGAGTTTTCTAGGTGAGGTTGACATAAAAAGTTTCCTTTCCTTTATGATTATAATTCTATAATTCTATTAATTATGCGCTGGCAGCAACCCTGCACTTCTCTGCTATGAGGAAAGTCAGTGAACAATACAGAAGCAGCCAGAAATGAGACAAGGCAGAAACGGGAGATGGAGGAAGAGAAAATGAAAGAGACTGCGTACAAGTTAGAAAACCTCAGGGTCCATTACATCCTAAGGCCGTTTTAACTTCCCAGGAGACATAATGTTTTGTGGGTGGTTGTTTGTTTTTCCTAAGCTAATAAGAGCTGGGTTTTTGTCACTTCCTAAACTCTGAATAGGAAAGCTGTAAGAGTCCTTATTTTACAGATTAGGAGACTGAGGCCCACAGAAGTCAACTGTCTTATCCAAGGGTCCAAAATATTTAGAATTATGCAGGTTACTCAGGCATTTGTCTTTTCTTCCATATCTCTTTGTAACACATGACATCTCTTCTGTATTGTTCTCAGTTATGATTTTGTTTTTCATATCATGCACATACTCATCATTCTGACAGAATTCTGTGTCTTCTTTAAAGAAAACTTCTTAATACATTTTCTATATCCCCTACCCAATGGAAAATTTTTTTGTTTGTTTTTCTATTGCGCTTTAAGGGAAAGTTTACAGAGTAAATTAGCAAATTAGTTTCTCATTCAAAACTTTACACACAAATTGTTTTGTGACATCAGTTACTGTTATGTATCTAGGTTCTAGCACAGAATTTCATTTTTAGGAGTAAGGACTCTAAAATATTTCTGGAGCAAATGATTAAAAGCCAAAATCTGCTGCCAGGTAAGGTAGGAATAGAACTGGAGAACTATCCTTCCATGAATAGTAACAATCGGAGCAGGCAGGTGAGTTCATATGAGGAGTGACAGTGAAAAAAGGAAGTCTAAACCTAAAAGAGTCAGAGCAGTCACTCAAAGCCAGTGGGCAGTGGGGGTGGGAGATTTGTAAAGACGATGAAGAGCTGGAGACAACGAACAATGAATTACTATTTCCAAAAAAGTCATTATGAATATATTTAGACACCTAGACATGCACCTTGGAATTTGTTCTCATATTTCATGTTTATTGAACACGTAAATATTCACCATGGATGCTAGATTAATCTGGGGGATACTCTGTTTACTTGCAAAGGCTATTCTCAGAGAAAAAGTTCCCTTGGTACAAGTCTAAGCAATCTATATACAGCTCAAGAGGTCATGAGTTAACCAAGTCTGTATTAATAAAATACAGCTAAAAAGTCTAATGGAAATATTTCTGCAAGTTCTCTAAAAATTAGAGGTTGGAATACATATCAGTTTATTATTTTACATATTTCTCCAGATTGATGCAGTGAATATCTTTCACGGATGGTTGATTTAACACATGAAAAGTTTCCAAATTTAAAGTTTGGCTTAGAATCATTTACATGTTAAATTAAGAAGTTTAGGTGAAAAGTGATTCCACTCCCCTGCCCACAAAATTTTAATGCACAGTTAAAAAATAAAAAATGGGAAAATAGTTCACCATTTGAAATATTACTGTGATTTTTTAAGAGTAAAAATTGAGTATGCATATTCTATCTCTTCCATTATTATATTGATTTTAAAGTTCAGATTCAGCTGTAAATACAGAATCAAGTTTAAGTGTCAATTTTTTATGATCTAATGGTGAAAGCTGGAAATCTTTCTATTTTTAATGTTTTAGAGAACATTCATTTCTGTCTGCTTTGCTTGGCGTTTCTAATAAAATGAAAATACGCACAGTCAGTACATCTTGTACAGACAATCATTCTAAACTTCTTTTTTAGGGTAAATTTCTAGTTTTGATTCATCTTTCTGACCCTGCTAGTTCTTTACATAGTGTCTTGCACAGAAAGTATGTGCAAAAAACAAATGTAAAATAAATGATGGATGAACAGAAAGATCAATGAATGGATGAACACAAATAAGTTGAACAGTCAAAAGAAGGCATGTTCTCATTAAGATAATGATGATGATGACAATGGCAACTACTCTATATTTCTATAGACAACAAAAATATTCTCTAATGTAGTTGAATAAAACAGATGCTTTTTCTTTTCACCAGCTGACCTCAGACAGATTCCATGATTCCAAAAAAGAGGACAGAATTGTCTTTGTTGAGTTAAATATCAAAGGCCACACTCAGAATTTATAAGAGAAATATGCATCATATTCGAGTGTATGGCAATTCTACTTCTCTTCCTCTAAATATCTCACTCTCTAACAACAACAACAACAACAAGGGCTTTAGATTTGTTAACATTGTCCAAGAATTTATTGAAAAGAGGAAAATCAGTGAGAAATGGGAATAAAAAAGATCCCAAAACCATTGGATTCAGAGGTCAAAATTTTTTACTCAAACTATCTATGAGATACATAGTCAAAAAGACATATATTTGCTTCCTAGAAGCAGGCAGCTTGAAAAGACTCAAAGAAGAAGCAGAGATGAGTGGAGCTGGCCACAATATATCTGTGAGTAGGAGGCCAGAGTAATTTACCACTCTCAACGACAGGGATGTCTGGATTGCAGTTTGGGGGTGTTGCATATCCTATTATATTACATTATCAAAATTGCAAGAACTATGGGTGATATGCCATTACCTTCTAGACAGACAAGCTACTGAATTATTTGTATGGGGAACATGAGCCACTTACTTATCTTCCTGATAAGGACAGAAGACAGGTGGGGAGTGTCTGGGAGACAGACAGTGGTGGGGACCCCTCTGTCTGGGTTGCAAAACTGCCAGTCTTTGATATGTTGTACCTGACTGACACACTGATAGCAGCAGACAACATCAGCAATATGAAATGTTCCCAGTATGATAAATAGTTGGAGAGGGGGTGTTGCATCTTGACTTTAAATGAACAAGTAAACAACATGCAAATGAGCACATTTTATGATCAACAGGAGCACTAAGTATAAAATAAGAAAGAAGAGAATTTTTTAAATGAGTCTTACAAACATTTAGATTTATAACTCATTAGTGGTGATATAGATTAGCCTCCCCTCTTTTTTTTCAGGTGAAGATATTGAATCCGCAGATCTTAAAACCTGTCCTAGGTCATGCAGTTAGTTAGTAACTAAGAAAGTATTAGTACTCATTCTTCTGATCTGTTGGAAGGACGCATATGTGTACCTTAGTGGGGGGAAAAAACTACATGAAGTCGGAGAAAGTTAAATAGAAAAAATTAAAAGTTGAGTTTATCATTGATGTCTGAGCCTAGAAAATTATATGGAATCCAAGGAAAGAACTTGATGAGATTCCTGGTTCTTCCCAACATTCACCTTGCTGCAAATCAGAATGCTATAGTTTTCTCATAGGAGATAAATTGCCATATCTTTTTATACTATATTTTAGCTCTGGCTAAAATCTGCCAAGTGTGTATCTGCCAAAAAAACGAAAGGTCAACAAACAACATGCTATCCAAAATCCTTTTCTACTTCAAATAATTACTTATTTGAGGGTTGGGAGCTCCAAGGATGTATTGCATGCATTAGTAGAGACCAAAAACATCAATGCCGAATAAATTAACATACAAAGAGATTTATCCAAACACCCAACTCTCTCTATGCTTGGAAATTGCACTGTAAGATAGGCTAAATTTTGTAATGTAAAGTATAGCCCAGGATCAATAAGTGGCATCAATGGACTATTAGCTTTAAATTCTTGGAGTCACACCTCTCTTTCAGGAGGGAATAATAGCATTATGAATCTTTTTTTTTTTGGAGGGGAGCTATTTTCCCTCTGATTATGCCTCACTGAACCCTCTCATTTACCCCACATTTCCTTTCTGCTTTTCCTATTTTTTTATTAACGTTTAAATCAAATAATTCCATTTTAACCTCCCAATTGTCTTTGCAACTTCCTATTTTTTTGATCAGAAGTTGGGTAGAAAATACAAACGCAATAGGGAGGGAAAATGGCATGTATGGAAAAACAGTAATATTTCTTCTTGAAAGGCTTACCTCCTTTTACTCTCCTTTCACTCTGCACCCCCAATATATAAAGCAAAATCTAAAATCAGTCTTTGGTCATTTTTGAATGAACTTCGAACAAACAGAGAAACGGAGCTTGAGAGTAAAGACAAGCAAATAGAGTAGTGGCAAATATAAGTGCAAAGAAAAGGGATGATGAAAGCTAGAAAGAGGTAAAAGGGGGAAATGCAAAGGAAGAATAAGTTATAAAAAGGAAAAAGATGTAGAAAATGAAAAAGACCAGAGAGGGATGCCTCTTTTAGTAATTCTTAAGCCACCTGCCTTTGATTCTCAAAGCATCTGCTGTGAGAATAGGGAGAAATTTAACTTTCTGTCTTCACTAATTGAATTGTTTCTAATTTAGATTTCAAGTGCTTTAAGAAGACTGATAAAAAATAGCCAAGTATATCTGTCTGTAACGGGAACACACAGTACATGCCCATCAGTTGTTCATCATCCATTCATGCAGCCCTGTCTCTATTCATCTTCCATCTATTTGTCTATATCAGTATGTTATTAATCTATATGTCTTTCCAACCATGCATCCATCAGATACACAGAGAAGCCACAAAGCAGAAACACCTTTGCTATTAGAAGCAGATATGTGAAGGTAATTAAAACAAAATTCAAATTTAAAAGATCTCAGTCACGAGCAACTGATTACCCTTGGTTGACTCTCAACACTGAATACTACAATTCTGAAATATTATTTCTCAAAGGTAACAAGCCTTTGAGGAACTTCTCTGATATTTTCTTTCCTTCCTCCCTCCCTTACTCCTTTCATTCCTCCCTCCCTCCCTCTCTTGCTCCCTCTCTTCTTTCCTTCCTTTCTGTCTGTAAGGATAGAGCAAAATTATATTCTATTCCAGCTTATGTTCCTATCTTCAGGCCTTTGCCAGGGATGTTTATGCTATGGGAAAGGTCTAAGCATAGCCTGAGGATTTGCACCACAACAAAGGATGACTTATGGAGGCAAGCCTGGGCTCCTTCAATCTTAGGATATTGTTGTTTATTGTTCATGGAACTCTCTTCAAGACTGTGGTGCATGATTTGCATGCCTGATTTACCCTGTCATGTAAAATGATAAATTTGCATGCTAGGAACTGTAAATTGACATGACAGGAGCAATCCAGAGGCTAGTGCCTACTAAGCCCAGCATCCCAGGTGGCCACTGATGGTATTTGGTCTTAACTCCAGGCCTATTGTTCACTAGAGGGACCCATTCTACTGACACTATGCCAAGACATAAACTCTTAGAAACTCATTTAGACTCTGAATAAGTTTTGGTATCTTGTGTATAGTATTAAAACCCTATTATCATATGTACAAAGGAGTCCTGGTGGCACAATGGTTAAGCACTCAGCTGCTAACCAGAAGGTTGGCAGTTTGAACCCACCAGCCGATTATTGGGAGAAAAGACCTGGTGATCTGCTCCCATAAAGATCACAGCCTAGGAACCCTATGGAACAACTCTACTCTGTCCTATAGGTTCGCTATGAGTTGGAATTGATGAGACAGAACACAACAACACCATCACAGGTACAGAGTCACTGTGTGTTACAAACAGTTAACATGCTGGGCTGCTAACTGAAATGTTGGAGGTTTGAGTACACCCAGAAGCACATAGAACGAAAGGCCAATCCATATGTTGTAAGTCAGGGACTACCTGTGTTGGTCACCATGTGTGTTTTCTGTTGATCTTCTTGTTAAAAATCATAGTTTCATTTTTAATGCCTCTAATCTTTAACTATGAAAAAGGAATGGCCCTTCGTATGACCATTATACAAGCTTCTTGTCATAACATGTCAGATTAGAGACTGAACATAGACTCTCTGAGAAATATGTTTTGGGAAGAAATCTTAAAGAGAAACACACCAAATATTATTAATGTTTTCCTTCTTTACACATATTGGTATTATGTAAATTTTGAATAATAAGTGTATGTTTTTTATAATTAGAAAATATGACATATATATAAAGTTACAGTTTTTTATAATTAGAAAATATGACATATATATAAAGTTACAGTTGTAAAGTGATGGGAAAAAAACAACTTGTTGTCATTGTGTCAGTTCAACTCAGGGCAACCCCATGTGTGTCAGAGTAGTACCTGCTCCAGAAAGTTTTCAATGGCTGTGATCTTTCAGAAGTAGATCTCCAGGACTTTCTTCCAAGGTGCCTCTGGGTGGGTTTGAACTGCCAACCTTTCAGTTAGTGGCCAAGCACTTAACTGTGCGCACCCCCCAGGGACTCCTTAAAGTGATGAAAGTTACTGTAAATAAATGGATGAGACACAGATCAATACTACGTCTTGTCCTACAACTGCAGAAGGAATCTTTGTTTTTCTTTCCTTGGAGAAATTCACTAAAATAGAGAATTTATTTGAAATTGATAAATCTACAGTGCATAACTTCTAAAAATGAAATCTGAATGGGGAGTGATAGTTAGCAACCTTCAACATTTGACATTTTATGTTGGGAGAAAGGAGTGTGTATTAAATTGAGTTTTCCTGCCTAGAAACTTAATCACAACTGAATGACTTGTGCAAAGTTTATTCATGTTCAACACACTGAGAAACATCCAATCTTGACTATCAGCAAGGTAAAAATAAGTGTGTAATACTCATAACCACCAGACATGGTAGACAGTATTTCCCCCATTTTATGGGCTCAGAGAGGTTAGACGGTGCGACATCTCAAGCCAGTTAAATGGCCGAGTCTATATGGCTCCAAAGTTAATGGTCTTTCTCTCACACCAGGAGTATAATAACTTCATAAAAGCATAACAACTGGCAGTTTGAAAATGAGTTCCCTATCAGAGTCTCAGATACAACAACTATAAAGCATAAAGTCTTCTTTGCTTTAGTTGTAAATAGAGTCTTTCTCATGGACTATTCCCAGGACTACTGTTGAGTCATTGTGCAGAAATGCAAAAAGCAATTGCCCGTCTTCTACACTTGTTTCCCCATCTGTACACCTGAGAGAATACTTGTTTCCTAGTTACCTCGGAGGGATGTTGGGAGCTCTAATGAGTTATCGTGTGTAAAGCTCTTCAACTTTCTTGGATGAGAGATGCTTTTAAGTACAAAGTATTACACTATCATTGATATTGTTCTGAGACACAGTAAAAGCTTAACCACCAACTGTTTGTGTAAGCATTTTCCCTCTGAATCCCTCAGGCACCATATAAGTAGGCGTGGACAAAGCGTAGTTTTCAGGCCAAATTTGGCACAGAGGTGCTTCATGGCGACTTCTGCCATCTTCCTCTTTACTGCGGAAGAACATCTCAGGGAGATGAAACGTCTCTTGAAGTAAAGACTTTTTAATCAGCGCTGCGAAGCTGCTTTGCATGCTGGGATCTGTAGTTTCCACACCTCCCTTTTAAAGATGAAAGTAAAAGTAATCTGCTCCAATTTATACCTATGGGAAACTGCTCTAGTGACCTGGGGAAGTAAGGGCAACTGCTGGAATCAGCCCACTCCATTCTTTCCTTTAAAAGTAGCGCTAATGAAGACTGGAAGGAGGAGTCGTAAATACATTGTAAGGCGGATGGCATTGGCTAGGTCTGAGGCACTTCTCCCGCCATCGTTTAATTACTCCATATTACCGTAGAAATACAGGGAGACACAGCCGAAGATGAGGTAGGTAGAGAAGGAGCTGTGCTTATTTAGTTAATAATTAATTACTAGGAATTTTCAACAGTGGGACATTAACCACTTGCCCTTTTAAATGGTAATAAATAGCAGACATATATCTAATTAAGGAGCTGTAAATGCTTTAGAAGAGCTGAATGGAAGGCAAAAGACGCTTATTTACTGAGCTATACTGAAAGAAAGGGAGAGTTATTGGCGCTTTTAAAGCCTGCTCTAATGTTAGGTATCTGCTCAGATTCCTGGCTGCCTCCTCTGCCATGGTGCTGAGGCTGGTGACAGATGGAGAGGACTCGTGGATTCCTTAAGTGGTTCCTTTTAAGCAGACAGCCTTAGCGGATCTCAAGCAAATCTCACCTTCCCCTCCTTGATCTTTCGTTATTAGGTTACAATTTCCATCACCGTAAGACAATTTCTTCAGTTTTGTTAAATCTCTATATAGCACCTAAATCATAATACTAAGTACAAGGATTCTTAACACACTTAGTAGACAGCTCTACTGAATAGAAAGAGTACCAATTTTTTTTTTAAATAAGTCCGTTCATTCTTGGACCCCACCCACGAAGGCTTAGTTAAACATTGAAGAGCTAAGAGGAGAGCATAAAAGAAAGTGTCATACATAACCCTCCAGTGCCATGTTATTCCACTGGACTGGGGCCATGCTGAAGGACACTGCAGAGCAGAAGGGATTAGAGTTAGAGGAAGCTCTTTGAACCTTCCTCCATCACCTGCTGGAATTCACGTCTAAGAGCAACTGTTGGTTTGTAAAATCTTTGTAAGGTTACAGAATTAGCCAGTTTTTCTGATCTTGGCACAAACTTCCTTTGTTTTCTTCTATTTCTAGCTTCTGTTTTGAAACATCTCCTTAACTGATTTTTATAGCAAAACTTTTCATAGCAAAACTCAGGCCACAGTGAATGATACATGATCACACAAGGGTAGAATAATTGTCATTAGGTCCATACTGAGAATTCTGTGCCAATCCCCTATCCATCCCAGCTCTCCTCTCTTCACTCCCCATTCCCAAACTTGGTACCCCAGGGTGAACACTGCAAGGGGATAATATAAGGCTATCTTACTGAGACAGTTATCACCACTGAGTCTGCTGTCCAGGTGCCATTTCCCCTGAGGTATTCGGATAAACACAACTAGAACTCCTAATTATTCATACATGATTATACTGTCCAATAGCCACAACAGAACAGAGATACAAACATGGGAATAAACAGTGAGGGAGAGCAACAGATTAGATTAAGAATATATACATACTCTCCAGGAAAAAGTCACAGAGGATTCTCTTGGCTCTTTCCTGCCTGGAACTCCCTTAAGCATGCAGTCTTAATATTGCAGCTCCCATATCAAGGGCATTGCAAATATTTGCTTTAATGATGACTTTCTACATCTCTGGCAATTCACTTGAACTCTGTTCTTCCTATACTGGATATGCTTTGAGAAACTAAGAGCCTAATCCCACAGAGAAATAAGTTTCTAATGAGAACATAGACCATCTACCAAGCAAGAATTAAATATGGACTGACGGCAAGTTCCTAATTTAGAAGCATCTTCAGAAAAAGACAACTCATTGCTGAAATTCATTCAGTGGCTATTTTCTACAGGGCAAAGACAGATTCCTGGGAGGTTTAACTCCAGCTTACTTCTTTAGCCTCTTTTCTGTGTAAAACCCTCACCTTTTCCCTTCTGTCTTAGTTTCTTATGTTGCTGTGACAGAAATAACACAAAGGTGTGGCTTTAAAGAACAGAAGTTTAGTTTTTCACAGTGTAGGAGGCTAGAAGTCTGAGCTCAGGGCACCCGCTATACAAGAAGGCTTGCTTTCTGTAGGCTCTGGGGGAAGGTCCTGGTTTCAGCTTCTGTAGTCCCGAATTCCTCAGTTCTTTGGTGATGTTCACATAGCGTCTATCCCGGCCCTCCCCCATCTCTTTTGTGCTTGCTTGGTTCTGTGTCAAATCCACTCCTTGTAACTCGGAAGTGATTAGGTTCAGGACACACCCCATACTGACGTGGTCTCATTAACATGACAAATAAATCCCTATTCCCAAACAGGACCCCCTCCACAGGTACAGGAGTCAGGATTCCAACACATAATTGTGAGGAAAGGGGAAGAGTGGAGACACAATTCAATCCATAACTCCTCCCTTCTTTCTGTTTCACGAAGTATGCTTTAAATCAGTGATTCTCAGCGATGGGTGATTATACCCTCTCCTCTCCCAAGGCACGTCTGGAGGTATTTTTTGTTGTCTGAATTGGGGACTGGAAAAGAGGAGTGCTACTGGCTTCTAGTGGGTATATATCAGGTATGCTAATCCCAAAAAACCAAACCCATTGCTGCTGAGTTGATTCTGACTCATAGCGACCCTATAGGACAGAGAAAAATTGTCCCTAGAGTTCCAAGGCTGTAACTAAATTTGCCGCATCCATTGACTCTTCCTTTCATGAAAGATTTCTCTGCAGCATGTGATGCTGTTTGATAGCATTTTACCCACAGTAGAACTTTCAAAATTGGAGTAAGTCCTCTCAAACCCTGCCACTGCTTTATCAACTAAGTTTATGTAATATTCTAAATCCTTTCTTGTCATTTCAATAGTGTTCACAGCATCTTCACCAGGAGTATATTCCATCTCAAGAAACCACTTTCTTTGCTCATCCATAAGAAGTAACTCATCCATTAAAGTTCTTTCATGAGATTGCAGCAATTAAATCCCATCTTTAGGGTCCACTTCTAATTCTAGTTCTCTTGCTATTTTCACCACATCTGAAGTTACTTCCTCCACCGAAGTCTTGAACCTCTCGAAGTCATCCATGAGGGTTGGAATCAACCTCTTCCAAAATTTGTTAATGTTGATATTTTGACCTCCTCCCATGAATCATGAATGTACTTCATGGCATCTAGAATGGTGAATCCTTTCCAGAAGGTTTTCAATTGACTTTGCCCAGATCCATCAGAGGAATCACTATCTATGGCAGCTACAGCCTTACAAAATGTATTTCTTAAATAAGAAGACTTGAAAGTCAAAATTACTCCTTGATTCATGGGCTGCAGAATGGATGTTGTGTTAGCAGGCATAAAAAAAAAAAAAAAAAAAAGAAATTAATCTCCTTGTACCTCTCCATCAGAGCTTGGGTGACCAGATGCATTGTCAATGAGCAGTAATATTTTGAAAGGAATCTTCTTTTCTGAGCAGTATGTCTCAATAGTGGGCTTAAAAGATTCAGTAAACTATGTTGTAAACAGATGTGCTGTCATACAGGTTTTGTTGTTCCATTTATACAGCACAAGCAAAGTAGATTTAGCATCATTCTTAAGAGCCCTAGGATTTTTGGAATGATAAATGAGCATTGGCTTCATCTTAAAATCACCAGATATATTAGTCCCTAACAAGAGAGTCAGCCTGTCCTTTGAAGCTTTGAAGCCAGGCATTGACTTCTCCTCTCTAGCTATGAAAGCCCTAGATGGCATCTTCTTCCAATATAAAGCTGTTTCATCTACATTGAAAATCTGTTGTTTATTGTAGCCACCTTCATCTATTATCTTAGCTAGACCTTCTGGATAACTTGCTACAGGTTCTACATCAGCACTTGCTGCTTCACCTTGCACTTTTATGTTATCCAGATGGCTTCTTTCCTTGAACCACATGAACCAACCTCTGCTAGCTTCAAACTTTTCCTCTGCAGCTTCCTCGCCTCTCTCAGCCTTCATAGAATTGAAGAGAGTTAGGGCTTTGATCCAGATTAGGTTTTGGCTTAAAGGAATGTTTTGGCCAGGGTGAACTATCCAGACCACTAAAACTTTCTTCATATCAGCAATAAGGCTGTTTTGCTTTCTTACCGTTCGTGTGTTCACTGGAGTAGCACTTCTCATTTCCTTCAAGAACTTTTCCTTTGCATTCACAACTTGGCTAACTGTTTGGTGCAAGAGGCCTAGTTTTCAGCCTATCTCAGCTTTCAACATGTCTTCCTCACTAAGCGTAATCATTTCTAGCTTTTGATTTAAAGTGAGAATGTGCAACTCTTCCTTTCACTTGAACACTTAGCGGCCACTGTAGGGTTATTAGTTGGTCTAATTTCAATATTGTCCTGTCTTGGGAAAAAGGGAGGCATGAGGAGAGGGAGAGAGACGGGAACAGCGGGTCGGTTGAACACACACAATATTTATCAATTAAGTTTGCCATCTTTTATGACAGTTCATGGCACCCCAGAACAATTACATTAGTAACATCAAGGATCAGCGATCATGGATCACCATAAGAGATATAATAATAATGGAAAAGTTTGAAATACTGTGAGAATTACCAAAATGTGACACGAAGATGTGAAATGAACACACGCTGCTGGAAAAGTGGCGCCGACAGACTTGATCGACACAGGGTTGCCACAAATCTCCAATTTGTAAAAAAACATCTATGAAGTGCAATAAAACGAGGTATGCCTGTACATTATTCTCTTTAAACAGAACCTCCTTCATTTTAAATTAATTTTTGTATACTGTTGTATACATCATCAAACTTTCGTTTTGGGGAATTTATATTTTTTGGAGGGTGAATTTTATAGCTCATCTGGACACTGCAGTGAGAGTAGAAATAGTTGAAGTATTCACTATTGAAGAAAAAAGTCAGCACAACCTTGATTTTCCCCTTAATTACCCCCTAGTCTTCCAGTAGCGGGTTCCTCAAAATGCTCTACCCTGAAAACCAAAAACAAACCAGTTGCCAGCAAGACAATTTCTATTCGTGGTGACCCCATGTGTGTCAGAGTAGAACTGTGCTCCACAGGGTTTTCAATGGCTGTTTTGTTGGAAGTAGATCACCAGGCCTTTCTTCTGAAGAATTCAGTGGATGTCAGTGATGTATCCACATGTGTGGTTTACTGCACAATTCCTTCAGCGTATCTTGATTCTGCCTGGCCTGAGTCTTCCAATTAGTTCATTCATTCATTTATTCATCAGAAATTGACCGAAAACACAGAGCTGACCTCACAGATCTTACATCTCACTGATGTACAGCAGACAGAATAATTATCCAATCTCACCTAAACCTCACCTAAATCAGAAGTCTTTAGTGTTCCATGAGGTGCTAGAAAGAATTGAGATCTGGAAGGAATCAGACTAGTGTCGTTGTACCTATTTCTACTGGATCACAGAACCTGTATGAGTTCTGTGAGTTCTACACTGCAGTCTGCTATACTCACTATACATGACTCTATGCATATGATCTGTTATTTAATTCTTAGAATAACCCTAAACAGTTATGATCATTATGATCATTTTACAGATGAAGAAACCAAGGCTCATAGAGGTTGCATGAGGGGTATATAGGTAGGTTTGTTCAAAAATATTTGTTGGACAAAGTAAAGTGTTTTCTACTTCACAGTATTGCTGAAGGAGGTCTATAGATAACCAGCCCAAGCTAATAAAGGTCAGAAGACAGAGTTAATGTGCTATCATACAAATCAGTCAGTCATTGGGCTTGAGACCACCAAACTGATTCCTTGGTGCTTTTCACTATGCATAACAAAATGATCTGGAGTAGGGGGGCTGTTACCTTTGTAACTGTGGCAGGAAACATTCCCCAGATTGCCTTGCTTTTCTTATTATGAGAGCTGACATGCCCTTAAGTTATGCATATAGATGATTAAGGCAGCCTGGAATGATACAGGCATTTGAAACTTCCCACAGGTAAAGTGTAAACTCAAAGCATCATAATAAATAATAATAGTGCTTCACCCTTCATGGTGCATTATACTGCTGCTGATGTTAAATTAACATAGGCCCTCGCAGCGAATGCAAATGAGAGATTCTTTAATATGTCAACAGGACTTTAGGCAACAGATAGGGTGAGAAGCAGCCAGAGTGGGGGAAGATGGGTGGTGTGTTGGGGGACAGGGTGAACCCAGGGCTGAGGCAAATGTATTCTGTAAATTTTAAAATAAAATATTCATGCCAATTCTAACAGTTTCTTTAAAGTGATGGCATTGACAAAGGCTTTCCTGTATATTCCTGCTCTTCTAGCATAGAAATCACACATAAATTCAAAGAAGTAGAGTTATAATTTACATGGGTTTATTTCCATAGTTTAAGACTTTGCTTTATGCTATAAAACCGAGGTAGTGTGGGAAATGGTTCTGGGCTGCTTGCTTTCAGTCAGCATTATTGAAATAAACGATTCCACAGACACTTATTGAGCCCTGTCCACGTGCCAGTCACCGTGCCACCGGAGAGGACGACAAAGATGAATAGGACATGATCTCAAGGAATTTACATTTGCAATAGTACTCGTTGTCCTCTCTATCCCTACCACTCACTAGGCCACCAGGGTACCTGACCAGTTGCCATGGAGTCAGTTCTGACTCATGGCAACCCCATGTGTGTTAGAGTAGAACTGTGCTCCATAGAGTTTTCAATAACTGATTTTTCAGAAGTAGATCACCAGGCTTTTCTTCCAAGGTACCTTTGGGTAGACTTGAACCTTTTGGTTAGCAGCTGAGAACATTAACAGTTTGCACCACCCAAGGACTCCCTCTCTATGACAAGTCCCAGCATATTTCTGTAAGCTCCCATCTCAGGGTCCATCGGGACTTGCCCTCACTACTTTTCCAGGCTCACGTCCCTCCTCTCCATCAGGACTCAAGTTATACTTTTCATTCTCTAAAACATGCAGCAACCTTCCTTGGTCAGTGCCTACATGTGTTTTGTCTTAGGACCGGAAAGAGAGTAAGACATTTTTACACACAGTTGTGAGAGCCAGAACTTGACAGCACTGCCTTTTTTCTGGGACTCATAAGTCGTCTGCCTTTGATACAGTGCAGTCTTACCGCTTGTTTTAACGGGAAATATTTGAGTTTTCTTTCTCTGACAGTTTCTGGCTTACACAGTTTCTGGCTTTTGCAGATTTTACTATGGCTGCTAATCAAAAGGTGGGCAGTTCCAATCCACCAGTCGCTCCTTGGAAACCTTATGGGGCAGTTCTATTCTGTCCTATAAAGTCGCTATGAGTCAGAATCAACTCAACAGAAACAGGTTCTTACATATATATGTATATGTATGTACATGTACATAGAGTATAGATTATATATCATAAGAATTGGAGTAAACAGATAAACTAGATCACCAGTTGGAGATACTATATTTGGAATAAGAATAGGTACAGAAGCAAAATAAAGGTAAGGAAACAGGGGAGTTAACAAGAGATTAGATATACAGGTGGGCAAGTGGAGGTGAATCTGGTGCAGTTTCCAAGGTAGAGTATGAGGACCTTTGGTGACACTGGGGCTGCCATTTAGTGTAGAACACAGCTGACACATTACCCGGCATGCACGTGTTATTTTTCCACATGCTTACCTCTATTTGGAATGCTCGTCTCCTTTCCCTTTAGATGAACACTGAACTGCCCTTCAAGGCTCACAACCAACCTTATTCTTATATGAATCCTCCCCGTTTCCTCTTGTTTCCAGGGCACAAGGCACTCTGTTGTGGGGCTAATCACATTGTATTTTGTGATCTACCTTCTAGATCTCCTGCTAAACTGCAAGCACCATGACAGAAGCTGTTTCTCTGTTTGTTTGTTGTTTTTTGTCCCTGTTGTACCCTCAGCCTTTAGTGAGTGTCTTACTAATTAATTATTAAACAGAATAAAAGAAGGGGGAAAGGAGGATATAAGGAAGAGACAAGAGGGAGAAAGAAAGGATAGATGGAAGAGAAAGACAGGTGCCTAAGGAAGGAAGGGAGGGATGGAAGCAGGGAAGAAACGGGAAGAAGAAAGAAATCTCCTTTTTTCTTCCCTCACATTTGGAGGCAGTCTTTTAACTTATTTACTTTTATCTTTTCACTTTTTAAAATCCTATTTGTTGTATTCTCCCATATTTTATTTTTCACCACGAAATTGTACATCCCTCAATTCTTACAACTCAAGAGATAGTGATTTAGTAACAGTAGTAGCTCAGCCAAAAACTCACAGCAGAGGCATCTTTGTTTTGAGCACCATGAACTAAGCCCAGGACCTGGCCGTCCACTACAGTGGATTTCAAAGCAGAGGTAGGCAAGGTGGGATTTAATCTCCTGCTTCTCAAAAGAAGGGATTCTATTGCACTCTTAACAGGGTTTTTCCTCTGGGCCAGCCCCAGGCACACGGAAAGCCATTTGGGATTGGGCCGAGGAGCTCTGATTTCCTAGCTTGGAGGATGGCTACACCAGAGTGAGAGGAGAGATTAATCAATCCAATACAACATCTGTCAGAATATTGAGTTTACCTCTTGTTATCAGCTGCCTGCACTTCAGGGGCTGTGTAATATTCAATTTGATTATCTCTCACCTGCAAAGAGTAAGTTTCTCCTTTTGCTTAAAAATTACTGGGACGAGCTGAAGAAGAATGGATCCGCTGGAGAAAATGCTGACAAGAAAATGCAAATCAGAAATAGGACAAGGGGATGAGAAAGAAGGGAAAGAGAATTTGGCTTACATCCTGGCCTTTTTTCTTTTTTTAATGAACTGGCTTGGTTTCCTGTTCCTTTAAGAGAAGGAAGTCTCTTTGTTTCACGTGTCGGTCCTGACTATGATAACTCCATGATGATGGCAAGAGGGCAGCGCGACTCTCTTGTGTGGGTCTTTGAGATTCCATTAACAAAAAAGTTCTGCTCTTTGTCTTTAAGGACTAAGGGCCTGTAGGTTTCTGTGAATTTCCTGATGGAGGGTCACAGTAAGGGGCAGCACCACTTTTATACATTTGAAAGGAAAATATTACATCCTAGACAGACATGGATGACAGGCTCAGGACTAACTGCAGTAGCTTTAATAGCCTAAATTCCCTTGAGTTATCGTTGATGCCATCTTGAAAACTTGTGCCGTCTTTAGGGCATTTGTTTTATAAATATATGTTTGTTCTCTCTCTCTTCGACCAGTATCTGCATTTTCCCTTGGTCAATTTCCTGTACAACTAAAGTAGAGGCAACACATTTGATAAAACTTCTGTAAAACTTCCCAACCCAATCTTTAGTACTCATTACCACTCATGAGATTTAGTCACTTACCGCAGTCTGCTAGCAGGAAAGACCTGTTAGATATTTTAATGTCGTCTCAAACTCAGCAGGTCTAAATGCCCAATGTATCATCTTTCCCTCACCAAAACCGCTCACTTTTCTCAAGTCTCTATTATCTTCAAGCTTGAAACTTCAATGACATCTTTGACTCCTGACTCATCCTTGTCATTAGGTCAACCAACCACAAATTCGTGTTGATCATTTCTTCACGATATGTATCATGTCTTGTTATTTACTTTCAGTACCACAGTCTGGTGTACTCCTTCATGTTATCAAACACGTAACCAGTAACCATGATGACCCATGTGTGTCAGAGTAGAACGGTGCCCCATAGGTTTCCAATGGCTGATTTTCTGGAAGTAGATCACCAGGCCTTTATTCCAAGGTGTTTCTGGATGGACTCAAACCTCCAACTTTTCAACTGGCAGCTGAGCACGTTAACTGTTTCTACCACTCAAGGACTGCCACCAAGCATATACTACTGCAATGAGCTGATGTCCCTGCTGCTAGCCTTTCATCTTCAAACTAACCCATCAGCCACAACTGTATCAACGTAACTCATCAGATCACATCTCCTTCCCTGAAAAAAAAAAATTAAATTCAGACCTCTAAACCTGATATTCAAGGTGACTCACAACCAGACCTTATCTACATTTCCAGACATATCTACCTGGATTCTCTTTGCAATGCAAAGATTCACATTTCCTAAAATCACCCTGAGCTTTCCCAGGTTTACCCGATTCCTCATGCTCACAAACATACCAGCTCACCCAATTCCCTGCATTCTCCACACTCCCTAAAAGTGTCTCTGCCTCTGAACGTGCTATTTCCGTTTCCTGTAACATGTCCTTCTTCTTTCTAACCATAAAGGGTAAATTCTGTCTTGAATGTTAGAGTCAATATTGATATCATCTTTTCTAGAAAATATTCTCCTTGTCTCCTATTCTGGTTATATAACTCATCAATATCCTCCAAATCACCCTGTTTTCTTGTACTCTAACATTCATTATATATGCTAATAAATGAATGAAATAAAGAAACCACACTGTCTGTAGCACCCTACTTTTCTATTCTTGCTGCATCTCCACTAAGTTAATCCTACCTCCCCTCAAGATGCTTCATTTGCAACATACCTTTGGAGACTTTCTTGGCCATCCCAATTAAAAGTGATTTCTCTCTTTTTGAATTCGCTAAATGTGTATTCAATAAACCATGCACAGCTTTGATTTGAAGGTAGAGTAATTGGATTTTTTTCTTTTCTGTGTTTCTGGACTCTTTGGGGTGTAGGCTGATGAGATTTTAAGTAATATGGTTTCAGAACTGTTTAAATTTCTTTTGTAGAAAATGGGTGTGCTGGGTTTTAGGTCTAGGTGTGGTGCTAAGAACCCAGGAGAAGGGTAAAGTAAGGCAGAGTGGGTCAAGATTCACAGTATGAAGACTTCACAGTATAAAGTTTATTTGTGAGAAAAACAGTAATCTTTGACTAAAAAAATCCAAAACAGGCATCAGCAGGGCAAGGCAGACTAGTGAAAATCCATGTATATAAATTAATAGAGTGGAGACAGTAGTCATCAAGAAAAAAGTAAGTTGCTTATTGTCCAATATGAAGATGGGCATAACTCTTAGCTTTCATCTATTTGTATTGGCTACTTCAAAATTTAGAGAAAACCATTTGGGAATATATTAAATAACTCATAATATATTTACCATAATGCCTTTGATAAAAATAACTCTCATTTGTCAGTTTCGTCTGACTTAGAAATTCAGACTTTGCTCCATTTTGCTCTTTAGAAGGTCTAAAAGTGACACTGTATCTACCTTTGTTGGTAAGATATGCTAAAGCAAATATTCCATCCCTATATTATAAACATTTGAAGGCAGAAAAAGGTTTCAGAGTACAGAGCTATCAATCCAAAGTTGGTACTCAGTGAAAGAATATGTACATATTCGTTTGTACATATATATACACAGAACACCAGACAGTAACAGGGATGAAGTACTATAAATTACAGGCATTCTGTGGCAATAACTGACCAAGAGACAAGCTAACAGATTTCAGCTTTCATGGGCCATTGTTCCCTCCTGAAATATAAAGAAAGAAAGGAAAAAAAAAAAAAAAAACGAAATCCGTTGCCGTCGAGTCTATTCCAACTCATTACTACCCTATAGGACAGGGTAGAACTTCTCCATAGGGTTTCCAAGGAGCACCTGGTGGATTCAAACTGCCGACCTTTGGTTAGCAGCCGTAGCTCTTAACCACTAAGCCACCAGGGTTTCCTCCTGAAACAGAGCAACTCAAAAGTGAATAGATTGTCAAAGGTGCCAAAGAAATTCTAAGAAAAGGGAAAGGACAGCCTTTTCAACAAACAGTGCTGGGACAACTGGATATCCACATTGAAAAAAATAAATGAATTTAGACTGTTACCTCACACCTTACACAGAAATTAATTTGCAAAATGGTTCATAGACATAAATGTAACATTTAAAATTATAAAACTTTTAGAAGAAAAAAGGGGGATAAATTTTTGTAACTCTAGGCAAAGAGGGTCACAAAGAGGTCTTAGATATGATACCAAAAGTATAATTCATATAAGAAAAAAAAAACTGATAAATTAGACTTCATCAAAATTAAAAACTTCTGTATTTCAAAAAGTAATGTCAAGAAAACAAAAAGATAAACCACAACTGTGAGAAAGTATTTGCAATTCATATATCTGATAAAGGACTTGTATCTAGAATATATAAAGGATGTTTATAATTCAGTAATAAAAATTAATTGCTTAATAGTTAATTATGTTGAGCATCTTTTCATGTACTTATGTTTCATGTTCTTATATCCAAAGAAGATATACAATGGCTTATAAGTACACAAAAAGATGCTTAACGTAATTAATCATTAGGTAAATACAAATTAAAACCACAACAAAATACTACTACACACCCATTAGAATGGTTATATCAAAAAGACAGACAACAATCAGTATTGGAGAGGATGTGGTATGAATTTAAAATGGTACAGCCATTTTGAAAAACAGATTGGCATGTAAAAAAATTAAAAAAAAATTTACTATGCAACCCAGCAACTCCACTTCCAGGTATCTATCAAAATCAAAATGTATGTTCACGTAAAGAATTGTTCACTTATGTTCATTGCAGCATTATTCATCATAGCCTCAAAGCAGATGCAATGCAAATTTCTATCAGCAGGTGAGTATTGTAAACTATTCATATAACAAAATATTATTCAGTGATAAGAAGGAACAAAGTACTGATACATGCTATAAATATGGCTGAACTTCAAAATACTGTTAAGTTAAATAATCCAGATGCAAAAGACCACATATTGTATGATTCCGTTGATAGGAAATATTCAGAAAAGAGCAAATATATAGAAACAAGAAGTACATTAGTGGTTGCCTAGGATCCAGGTGGAAGTGAGAATTGACAAGAAATGGGCATAAGCGATCTTTTTGGGAAGATGGAAATTGTAAAACCAGATTGTGGTGATGGCTGCACCGCTCCATACGTTTACTAATAATCTTTGAACTGAATATTTTACATAGTTGAATTGTGTGATATAGAAATTATACCTCAGTAAAGCTGTTAAAAATAAATAAATAGTGCTGTTAAGTTTGCTAAGCAGCTTTTTGGTCTCAGCTTCAACATCATCCCTTCAAAGAGGCGTTACATGAACACTTTATTCAAGGTATCCCCCTGTTAAAACCAGTTGCCACTGAGTCACTTCCAACTCATGGTGATCCCATACGTGTCAGAGTAGAACTGAGCTCTATAGGGTTTTCAATGGCTAATTTTTTGAAAGTAGATCACCAGGTCTTTCTTCCAAGGAACCTCCATGTGGACTCAAACCTCCAACATTTTGGTTAGCAGTCGAACACATTAACCATTTGTACCACCCAGAGACCCCACCCCCTTAATAGTCTCTGCTATTATATACCGTTTTGTGTTTGTTTAGCACTTGCCACCTGTAACTATCTTAGTTATGTATTGGCTTACTTGTTTATGGTCTTTACCTCAACTGGAAAGTAAGTTCCATGAAGGCAGGGACTTGATGTTCCTTATTGACATTTTATTCCCAGAATTTAGCACAATCCCTGGAACTAAGAACATATTTAACAGCCATTTATAAATGGATGAATAAATAAACGAATGAATAAATGGCTGCGAAAACAGATGAGCCATATTTTCTGAGCAGATTAGTTCCAGATATTTTTAGGAGAGACAGAACATAATCTTCCATTTTGAGAGACAAAAAATGCAACAGAAGGGAAGAGGTATTTCCTCATGATCAGGAAAGCAGAATCCCTTGCCCAAATCAGGATCTGAGACTTTTATCCCCATTGAGAACAAGTTGCCAGAACTAAGCAGAGCCAACTTCCACCTCTCTTTTTCTTTAACCATCCCATTAACAAAGTTGTTTTCTCTAGGATCTAGATCCAATTAAGAGCAAGGGCAGCAGAGAGGGGAACACCGAGTGAAGCAATGTTAAAGACATTGGAGCACATTCCTCTGGGGGATAGAGAAGGCATTCTTACCCCTCCTCTTCTCTCCCCCTCCAGCCCCCTCCTCCTTTACTCCTTCGCAGAAGGCGTTTGGACAAAGAAGCACCCAGCATTCAGCTCGGGGACAGAAAATGAATACACTGGGAATACGCCATGGTCCCTGGCTGAATACAAAGCAGTGATTCAGCAGAGAAGCTGCAGCCTCAATGAAAACAGAGCCTGCCTGAACACAGCACCAGGAATGAGAGAAAGAGGGGCAACATCTTAATGTCCTCACCATATTTCCCTTCTCTGATGAGGAGCTCAAATGCAGTAGCAAGTGAAAGGAGAAAAAGGAAAAATCGGATGGAATGATGGCAGTATTGCACAAAAGGAATATAGCAAGATAAAAAAGAAAGAATCAGATAATCTTTAAAAATTTAAGACAAGAATGAACTAGAATAAAACAGGTGGTGAAAACAGAATGATGAAAAAGGGTCAGGCAGAGAAAAATAAGTAATGCCATTTATTTGTTAGTTGAGAGTGAATCCGGGAGCTGTGTTCTGTTCATGTCCTGTGGCCATCTGACTTCAATTATGTTGTTCAAAAGCCTGCACTTTATTTCCAGTGTATGTGGCGGGAATAATGTGCATGTCCTTTCCTACCTACCGTCACCAGGGTCTGGTGAGGACTAATTAGGCAATGTATGTGACATGTCTTTAGAACTTTAGAGTGCTAGATAAACAGAATGCTATTTTGAAGTAGCTGTACATTGTTGGTGCTGAATAAACATTAAATCACACTCAAGTTTTGAGACTCAGCAAGGGAAGGCAGTTTATAGTTCATTGGGGAACAATTTAAATTTCATTCCAGAGCTTCTAAGCTACTGACAAAACACTGCTTATCTTCCATAACCCTACTTCTCCAAGGGGCAGTTATCTGTGGGGAAAAAATTAGAGACACTTCTTAATAATGAAAGCTGAATATTTTATAATTGAAAGAGGGTCACAGAGTACTATATATACATATATACACACACATATATGTATATGTATATATGGGTACAAAGCGAAACTTAGATAGGTGTGAGGCAGAAATTATAAGGTTTATCTCTAAGCTTTACATAGAGACTTAGTCTTATACAGGACAACAGGAGGTTATAAAATATCATGTTATTTACCCAATGAAATCTACAAACTTATTAAGTTAAATGATCTAGTAAGAGTCTTGGAAAGACTGGATTTACATTCTTCGGATTAATGGAGCTCTGTATGCAGCAAATAAGGCGGGGTGCCAGGTTAATACTCTACATATTAGGAAAACTTTGGGGAGTGTGCCATTTTCATATCATTCCTGCAATATGCAGACTTCCATTTTCCCTGCCTTTCAACTAGATTAAATACTGGAAATCACAAATTTATTGATAGGAAAGGAGATATCTGCATTACTCTTGAAAATGCCATCCCTAAGAGGCCAATCTGTTAATGAGGCAAAAACAGTGAAGTTTGTCAAGCCAAATAAATTGCCTACTCTGGAGGACTGGGCACTTAAACCTGGTGATGAGCCAGATGTCTAAGTCATCAAGCTTTTGTCAAATCATCAATTCTGGGAACGCATAAAAGTAATTTCAAAAGAATTGCTCACCTTTGATATTTTCATTGGCCCTATAGGTTTCCACACCCCGTACTTAGTTACAATAAGGAGCAAATTGATGCCCATTGTTACTCCTTGTCTCTGGTCATATATGAGCCATAGAATGGGACACAGCAATAAATACACTTCCATCCATCTTTACCTACCATTTAAAAGAAATTATTGAGCACCTGCTACCTGTCCAGCTCTGGCCTAGGCAACATATGTGGCATAGGTTGCAAGGCTTTGTGGAAATAACACTGATCTAGATCGAGTTCTGCTAATAACTAGTCTTTTGGCCATAGGAAATCATTTATTTTCCCTAGAGTTCTCTTTTTTCTTCTTTAAAATGCAGAGAACG
The DNA here is from genome assembly GCA_030035585.1 of Dugong dugon. Taxonomy (NCBI): domain Eukaryota; kingdom Metazoa; phylum Chordata; class Mammalia; order Sirenia; family Dugongidae; genus Dugong; species Dugong dugon. Next base: position 7,080,336 of record CM057466.1, read on the forward strand.
TTATATGCCCATACATCTACCAGTATTGATTCAGAGGTTACCCAGACCAAGGCACTCGAGTGATCTCCAACCTTCCTTAATCCTATGATTTAGGAAACTTGCAATCAAATTGAGGATACAAAGCTAAAATGCATGAAACCATTAGCAAACACTTTAAAGTGCTAAATTGTTTGGCACTCCTCAGAAGTCCAAAAATAAATAAATCAGAGGGAAGAATAATCAGTTGAAGATGATTTCCTGGGTGAGATTAGACTCAAAGTGAATAGAACCTGGGTAGATGGAGGGCAGAAAACAAACCATACATCCAGAAGGAAAATAAAACATTAACATCCACAAAGGGAAAAACGGGGATGGTGTATCCAGAAACATTCCTGAAAAAAAGAGAGGATGAGTATTCGACAAATAGACCAGCTAGAATCTGATGGTGCTTTAAAATTGAGGCTGCCAAGACATGGACTGGAGGCCTATTTCAGTTTACTGAGCAGGGGAAGAAATTGATAAAATGCTGTATTTGAAGAAGAATCAAAACAGTAATGAAAATCTATGCCTCAGACTGTACGCCCCATCCTATTTACTGCTCAAGCCAGCACCCAACTCAAGCGCCTAACATAAAGTGAGTACTCCATAAATGAAAGATTGGGGTTGTTTCAGTAATACAGTCATGCACTGATAAGGGTTTGGAATAGAGTGATAGCAGTGGGAATAAAGAAGTCGCATTACTTAAAGACAGCTCATTAAATTTACCAGATATAAAGAAATATAAAAGAAAAGATAATAATAATAAAACTCTACCCACACCGCAGCACAATTGGGAAAACAAATCTGAAATGTGAGTGCATCATCTGTGACTACCCTGTCTTCTCTCTTTGTCCTGAACCTTGGGACTGTCATCACCATATTTTTTAACTTTGAAGCAACGCAGGCTGTCAACTGCATAGTATACACGTGTCTCATGGCAAAGAATGATGGGCCAAAGTAGTCTACAGTATGGTGGAATGTAATTATTGTTACTAACCAGCCTGGAGGCAAAGAAGTGTGCTAGGATGGTTGAAAACAAAGATCTCCTTTTTTTTTTTTTTTCTGGTAGCACACAATCTGAGATTGGTTTACTATGCTTATTCTGTTTATCCTGTTTTTGCTTCTTTACTGAAATGCCTGCCTTCCTATTTTCTCTCCGCCCCCATTCAAGTTTCACTGCAACCCTTATGACTCAACTCTTTCATTAAAAATGTCCATAGTAACCATTAACTCACAGTAATTTTTTAATATCCATCTGTTCCACCATTAGGCATATACTGCTTTCATTTGTACAGGTCCTTTGAGAGACAAGAACAAGTGTGGATCCAGATTTTCATGGGCCCTTTAATTCACATAATGTGGAGTCTTTCTTTGGAAAAAAAAAAAAGAACATAAAACAATAAATTCTAAATTAGAAACAAGGCATTGGACATGGCCCATGCAAAAGAGGCACCCCAAAGCTGAAGCTTTGCTGTAAATCTACTTCTGCTGGACAGGTATTCAGTTTTCACGGTGTCTAGCACAGGTTTATACACACTGGCTGCACATGCTACACTCTTTGCCTTGGCAATTGCACTTAAAGTCATAGTTTAAACTACCCCCTAACGGGAAAATAGCTAATGATCCCAAGTAACTCAGACCTTTTTTCTGAACACCAGTCCTCAGATTCGCTTGCCAAGGGGCAATTCCACCATGAACACCTGATGGCTTCTCAAACTCAATTTGTCCAACTAAATCAATCTACTTTCAAAGTCTACTGTTTCATCCTATATATCCTTTTATATTGATTCCCTATCTTATGTATCATCTATAGATATATATTTTATTTATTTTGTTGTTATTGAAAATGTACACAGCAAAACATACACCAATTCAACAGCTTCTACCGTACAATTCAGTGGACATTGACTACATTCTTTGAGTTGTGCAACCACTCTCACCTTGCTTTTCTGAGTTGTTCCTCCCCCATTCACATAAACTCACTGCCCCCTAAGGTTCCTATCTAATCTTTTAAGTTGCTGTTGTCAATTTGATCCCGTATAGATAGTTTTTAAAAGAGTATAATGCTCAAGGCAGATATTCGTTTAGACATTTACTTGTTAAGCTAAATTATTGCTGATCATATGCTACCTTATTTATTTAAAACTCTCCCTATCTCTACCATTCTTCCAACCTTCTTGTGTCCATTTCCTACCTATACTTTAATTACACCTATCATTACCTGGTCTAAATAAATGTGCTCCAAACTTTATGAGTCAGAGTATTCTTTTATGATCAAACTAATTTTTCTTATATCTTTGTTAATTGAGGAGATATCCAGTAATTTAAAAAAAAAGCTACCATAAACTCAGAAAATTTTTACCACATTTTTTCATTTTAATGAAGTCTGCATAGACTTAAAAAAACAGCAGTTCATTTGTGCTTGAGACATATAATATCTATACATAATGTTTACGGTGTGTATGGATTGTTGGAACTTTACAATGATTTGGTAGCCCCCTAATGGCTGAGGGTTTGGGAAATGCTTGCCTAATCCTTCTCTTTTGGGACTAAGACTGAATCAAACAGGCTTTATTATCAAGGGATTTACTCTGGCATATTTAAAAAACTTTGTTAGGCAATTTTTAGGACCCTCTGTCATTATTTATTACAAGCCCCCTTTTTTATTAAATATCCATAGATTTTTCCATCAGGAGATTGACATTCTCGGGCATACTTTCCGATTTACACACAGATAACCTACTTTGGAATGGAGATATTTGTTTTACTGAACTCCTGACACCCGATCCGTACCTAATCTACTTGCCCCTAACCTGTCTCTATCTTTTCCCTTCTTCCCTTAAATCCTCGCTTTTGTTTGTTTAATCTTTCTGAGTTCTTTCAGAACTATTAGCCAAAATGCCACATTACCCACTGAAAAGGCACCTGGTTCCACAGACAAAGCTGTGCATCAATGCGTCTTTCACAGTAAATACAGCTGAGGCAGTGGCGACATAATTGGCTACGTTCCTGTCAGCTCAACAGGAGAGAGGCTAGTTTCGTATTCTGATAATTACTGTTCATAAATTTTAGCAGTTGTACTTTTAGGTAAATTAAAGTCATTTCACAAAAAGAGATGCATAAGGAAATATACATACACAAAACAAGAAAGCAAAAGTGTTAGTGTTGGTGAAATTGATGGGGATCAGCAGGAGGTACAAATAGAGTTTATCTAGGTACTTTGCTGGATGCCATTTATTGTTGACTTCATCTTTAGTGGCAGTAGAGACTATTTCAACTGAAGCATAGAAAATCAGCAATTCCAGTTCTTTTGCTTCATTGTCTCTGGATAAAGCAACATGGTGTGAAAAGTAACCAAGTGGTACAATCAAAGCACTACTCAATTTAGGAACAGTAGACTTACAAAGTACCATGGCCACTGCTACCCAGTACCATCCTCCTGAGACCATCCTTGAAGATACTGTGGGAGTCAGCAAACAGAAAGCTCTTAAATTGCTGGGGAGCTGAATGAGTTGTGTCAGGATTCAGAGGGACCCAGGAGAGAAGCGGCTCAAGGCCTAGGATATCTAAGGCTTTAGATTTGGATGAGAGCCAAGAGGAAACAAGGATTTGGAGGTGGCATCATGCGTCACTACTTGGAAAGTAAACAAAATAATAATCTGAGTCATTTTTATCAAAAGATTGAAACAGGATGAAGGTTTGAGGTTAACATAAGAATCCCTGTTTTCGTAAGGTTCACATTCAGACTGCAGAAAGAGAGTCAGTTAGGGACGTTATTTACAGTGGGATGCAGAACTGCAAGGTGGAGTTCAGGCAAAATTACACTAACAAGGGTGCAGATGTAATAGAGAAAGTTAGAAGACGCAAGAAATGAGATTACCATCTGACCTGATCGATCTTATCTATCTCTGTGAGGCTGGCTGCATGTAAGAGCAACTTTCTGAGACCAAATTTGCCTTCATATCACTCTACATAGAAGGCTGAAAGGCATAAATAGATCTTTGGTCTTAACGAAATACAGTCCGTTTCTCTTCACATTTTTGCTAATTCTTGAGTAGGAAGAAAATTGTAAGGGTACACATATTAAGGGCCACCGAAAAATGATTAGAAAATAGATTTCCAGATAAATTCTCCATAAGCAATCAAAGTTATAATGTAATGTCAGTAGAAATTTTAAAAAATAAAGACACACACACAACTAGAGTAGTAATTAAGAAATCACAGACTGATAGAATATCTGTTCTAGCAGATATCTGAGAAATCATTCAGTTCAATTTTCTACTATGTAAAGGGGCATTTTTTCTTTTTAATTTTATGTGTTTGTTTTGTTTTATAATGTGACTATTATACAATTTAAAATTAAATATATGGCTTGCATTGTATTTCTATTGTACAGCACTCGTCTAGAGCTCTTACTGTTTGGCCCATGTGTTTGGCACTTAACAACATCTGTCTCATTCTCTTTTTTTTTCTTTTTTTAAATTGTATTTTAGATGAAGGTGTACAGAGCAAATTAGTTTCTCATTAAACAGTTAATGCACATATCATTTTCTGACACTGCTTGCCAACTCCATGACATGTCAACACTCTCCCCCTCTCGACCTTGGTTCTCTTTTACCAGCTTTCCTGTCCCCTCCTGCTTTCTCATCCCTGCCCTGAGCTGCTGTGCCCATTTAGTCTTGTTTTGTTTTATGAGCCTGTCTAATCTTTGGCTGAAGGGTGAATCTCAGGAGTGACTTAGGTACTAAGTTAAAAGGGTGCCCAGGGGCCATACTCTCAGGGTTTGTCCAGTCTCTGTCAGACCAGTAAGTCTGGTCTTTTTTTGTGAGTTAGAATTTTGTTCTACATTTTTCCCCAGCTCTGTCTGGGACCCTCTATTGTGATCCCTGTCAGAGCAGTCGGTAGTGGTAACTGGGCACTATCTAGTTGTGCTGGACTCAGTCTTTTGAAGGCCATGGTATTTGTGGTCCATTAGTCCTTTGGACTAATCTTTCCCTTGAGTCTTTGTTTTTCTTCATTCTCCCTTGCTCCGTATCAGGTGAGACCAGTGGAATATCTTAGATCGCTGCTCACAAGCTTTTAAGATCCCAGATTCTACACACTAAAGTAGGATGTAGAATATTTTTAAAGGAGCATTTTTTAATAACATTTCTATTACTAATACTGGTCATCTGGCCTTTGCTTAAAAACTAAAATGTCAGAGAGTACAATCCTCACAAGGAAACTCATTCCATTTGGCAGGATAGTAATTGACATTTACACAAATAAATATATATATATACACACATATATATCTATATACATATACATATACACACATACATATATACATACACACCCATATTAATTGTACAGCATTCTTATGTTATTCTTATAACAACTTGTCAGCTGGTAGGGTAGATATTATTATTATTACCATTGTAATTTTATACATGAAGAATCTGTGGTCCAGCGGGGACAACTGATTTGTCCATGTTTACAAAGCTGATAATTGGTAGAGCTAAGATTTGTAGCTAGGTCTTCAAAAACTTCTGTTTTTACCATTATTCCATAAAGCTATTTGAGCTTTTTTTTTCTTTTTCTTTTTTAATTATTCAATCTGATTTGCTTATTTCATTAAAATTTTATTTAAATTATAAACTAACCTAACTGCTTTTATTTATTTACTTTTTTTGAAATGACGTGGTATAAATCAAGAAACCAAACCCGTTGCCATTGAGTCAATTCCGGCTCTTAGCAACCCTATAGGACAGAGTAGGGTTTCCAGGGAGCAGCTGGTGGATTCTAACTGCTGACCTTTGAATTAGCATCCAAACTCTTAACCACTACACCACCAGGGCTCCTGTGGTATAAAATACATGTTCAAAACATTCTTCTTTATACTGAGCTACAATCCACTTCTCTATTAGTTTTTGTTCCTTTTTGTATTCTAATTCTGTCAACAAGCCCTTTAGGGAAACTTTTATCTTTGTGTTATCCACATGGTTGGAAGATAACTGAGAAAGTCCTCTACCATTATCAATCAGTTTTTCTTTGGTATATATATTCCACCAGTCTGGAATTTTTGTATGTGTGTTAAAGAAACTATTTATCATGATAAACTAAGAAAATATTGAAGCTGTCAAGGATTTCATTTTACTTGCATCCACAATCAATGCCCATGGAAGCAGCAGTTAAGAAATCAAACAATGTATTGCATTGGGCAAGTCTGCTGCAAAAGATCTCTTTAGAATCTAACGAAGCAAAGATGTCACTTTGAGGACTAAGTGTGCCTGACCCAAGCCATGATGTTTTCCAATTGTCTCACATGCATGCAAAAGCTGGACAATGAAGAAAGAAGATGGAAGAAGAACTGTTGTCTTTGAACTATAGTGTTGATGAAGAATATTGAATATACTACGGACTGCCAGAAGAACAAACAAATCTGTCTTGGAAGAAGTACAGCCAGAATGCTCCTTGGAAGCAAGGATGGTGAGACTCACTCTCACATACTTTGGAAATGTTATCAAGAGGGACCAGTTCCTGGAGAAGGACATCATGCTTGGTAAAGTAGAGGGTCAGGGAAAAAGAGGAAGATCGTCAATGAGATGGACTGACACAGTGGCTGCAACAATGGCTCAAGCATAGCAACAATTGTGAGGATGGCACAGGACTGGGCAGTGTTTTGTTCTGTTGTACATTGTGTCTCTTAACAACAATTTATCATGTTATAGTTTGTTACCAGGGAACCCACGCTGGCTCCTAGTGATCTCTACTTCATTTTCAAAATGTTCTCATCTGTTTAAAAATACATTTTAACACTTAGACTCTGTTGTTGTTGTTATTATTGATTTAGTATTATTTTCCCCTATTACTCATAACTAGGAGAATATTGTACACTACCAATATTATGATACTGTTTCTGTTTTGTATAGGTTTTCAATTATTAGCAATAGTGTTTCCACAACCATGCTATCAATTTGTTTTAGTGCCCTGGGTGTCATTCATATGGGTCTTACAGCTGAATTCATTTATATTACTTTGATCATTTCTTCACATATCTCAGGCTTTCAAACAGAAAACGATATAAAAGCATAATTAAGACAATTTTACTTGATAAACAAATTGAAATTTAATTAAACTTTTTATTCTTTTTCAGTGGACAGTCTCTATCTCCAGCAAACACACTCATTAACAGATCACTACATCTCTTGGTGATTTACAATAACAGAATATAGAAATTTAGACTGGAATTGAGATTATAAATAGAAATGGTTGAACTTTTTTTTAAAAAAATAGTTATTTCTTATTCAGCTGAAGAAGCATTAATTTCTGTCCTATAATACCAAATATAAAAAGCTTCATAAGTTTCCATTTCACTCTTTAGAATTATATAATAGCCAAGATCTAATAGAAACAAAAAAGATTAAGTGCCACTTCTCTTAAAAAATAATTTCAGCACCTTGCATAATAATTAATTAAAAATAAATGAATAAAGCCACTGAATGATGCTTATTATATATTGTATCTGTTTACATCCATGATAATCTGAAAAATTTAGTTTTATGCAATACACTTCCCATCACTGGTGCATAAAATTAATTACGCTCCTTACTAAATAGTGTGCATGACCCAAATTCACAATATTTGTATTCATATTTTGTGTATGTAAATTTTATATCCATATAAAATATTTATACTCTTATATTTTACATATAATTACAAATATAGAGATAAATTTAAAATAAAACAAAAATCTTATGTTCAAACACATCCATACAATATGGACTAAATACATATATACCCATTGTCGTTGAGTCAATTCTGACTGATAGTAATCCTACAATATGTATATAGGTGACACAAATTATTCACATATTATAACAGATTCAGTATAAATGTATATTCTTATTTTTTGAACAACTAAATTTTAATTTTTTTTTTCTTTACAGGAATTGAGGCATGATGTAAAAATAAGTTACCTATACTATGACAAAGTTCCACAGCTATTCATAAGGTTTTCACTGGTTAATTCTTTTCAGAAGTAGGCCACTAGGTCCTTCTTCCTAGTCTGTCTTAGTCTGGAAGCTCAGCTGAAACCTGTCCACCATGGGTGACCCTGCTTATATTTGAACACTGGTGGCATAGCTTCCAACATGACACAACCTTGCTTGCTGAAAATGAAGAGGGCTTGAAGCACTCACTGATTAAGATCAAAGACTGCAGCCTTCAGTATGGGTTACACCTCAACATAAAGAAAACCAAATACCTAGCAACTGGATCAATAAGCAACACCATGATAAACAGAGAAAAGATTGAAGTTGTCAAGGATTTCATCTTACTTGGATCCACAATCGACACCATGGAAGCAGCAGTCAAGAAATCAAATGGTGTGTTGCATTAGGCTAATCTGCTGCAAAAGACCTCTTGAAAATGTTAAAAAGCAAAGATGTCATCTTGAAGACTAAGGTGTGTCTGACCCAAGTCACGGTGTTTTCAATTGCCTCATGTGCATGTGAAAGCTGGATAATGAAGAAGGAAGCCCGAAGAAGAATATTGGATATACCATGGACTGCCAATAGAATGAACAAATCTGTCTTGGAAGAAGTACGGCCATAATGCTCCTTGGAAGCAAGTATGACAAGACTTCGTCTCACATACTTTGGACATGTTATAAAGATGGACCAGTCCCTGGAGAAGGACATTGTGTTTGGTTGGTAAAGTAGAGGTCAGCGAAAAAAAGGAAGACCCTCAACAGGATGGATTGACACAGTGGCTGAAACAATGGGCTCAAGCATAACAAGGATTGTGAGGATGGCACAGGACTGGGCAGTGTTTCATTCTGCTGTACGTAGGGTCACTATACTATGACATGCATGAAGTAATGCAGGAATTTATTTTTTAATTTGGGCATATCATAGTCCTACTTAAAACATATTGCATTTCCCTTTCAGACTAGCACAACTACTTTAAAAAAGCATAACACCACTTCACCAGACCAATATGTTTGTTTAAGAGGTAAGTAGGATTATACTCATTTTGGTTTTGAGCAATGTAAGTTAATTGCCAGCTTTACTGAGTTCATAGTTTGTTGTTGTTGTATTTTGGTGTTTTTTCTTTTTTTTTTTTTTTTTTTGTAGAACTAATGTCTAATCTCTGGATGCCCACTCCAGAGCTTGATCTAATCTAGCAATATCCTGTAGAATTTAAGCAGTTCATCATTATGGTGATGACCAGTTCATCACAGTAAAGTCCCAAAGAGAAACAAGAACAGAAGTCGGAAAAAGAGGCATGGAAAATCCATTCAGCTGCTAAGCTCATGGTTCAGCACTGCAAAATGCTGATCTTGAGATATGCTCATACAATTACATCATGAACATTCATAAGATGACAGCATTCTTTGGTTATCTCAAAACAAAGATCAGCCATAAATTAGACACTATACATTGCTCAAACATCTTGAAATAAGCAGCACTAATACGGATACGCTGAAGTGAGGTATGACTGAAGAAATTATACCTATAAATCAGGAAACCAATCAAAATTTTCACATCTAGATATTTGCTATGTATGATTTTGGTGTTAGACTACACCACTTTCATTTTTGTCTTCTGTTCTTAGCAGGGTAGTGTGGCAAATAGTAGCATGACTACAGCACAACATTAGAAAGGATGTCATTAACCTACACAACTTCAAAGTATAGAGATTAAATATGAAATGCATAGTCAGAAAATTATAATGAGATAAATATTACTACATTATTGTATGGAAGACTGGGTCGCATTTTTCCTCACGGTTATAGACATTTCCTCTGACCTCATATAAATAATGCCCTTGTGCATTATGGCAAGACATACAAAAGAGAATTTAGGATTCTTACAAGGTCCACGGTATACTGAAGTTTGAACTTACCCAGGACTGAGTAATGAGCTCTGCAATGTAAAACCCAGGTAGGCATCATGGTTCAGTATGAGTAATTACTTTGAGTCAAATAAGTGTGAGTGATCTACACCTTGCCTCACTTCACAAGAAAGTAGAACTGATGGAGTTGAAAATGCTTGTTGTATATAACCGAGCTACTTTAAGTAACTCTCAAATCCTCAACTTAATCCCGGAAAGCTCACAGCCACATGTAGAGGGGGAAAGCTTCAGTAGCCACCGGAAGGTATATTTCTGCTTCTCCTAGAGCTACCCAGAATGCTCCGGACCACTGAGTGAAGACTAGTTCTGTCAGAAGCTGCCATTCTATCAGAGAAAGGAGCATGCTTTGTCTGGGTCTTGTGTCTTTAACCCTGAAGCTTTGGGATCCACCAAGACAAGACACTCTCATTTGTTTTTCTAATTTTCTGGAAAGCTGTGCTTGAAAAGAGTAGATGCAATGTGAAATGCTGAAAGTACTTCCCTCTAACCCCTCTTAACAACCTCATCATGATCAGAGAAGAATCTATCCCTGATTTTACTTCTATACGCTCTTCAACCACACATCTACAATTATTTCAGAGCTGGTTGATTTCACTATCAGACTATCTTGTTTCATTTCTGTCTCCTAATTTGTTTCCTCTTTTGTAACTCAGTTTCTCGTCTGCTTGACTTACAGTATGACCATCCCTCTCTGTTCAATTCTGTGAACAAATATTTAACTGAGAATTTACAGGTACTGACCTAAATTCTGGGGTGAAAATGTAAAGTAGATAAGATGCCTGCCTTTGAGGAACTGATAGTACATTTGAGGCAAGACACAAGTGAACAGAATATTTCAAAAAAAGTGTAGTAAATGCTACACTTAAGGTATGCAGATAGGCCATCAGTGATAATATATAGCACACTAAGCCTGTCCTAGGAATATCAGAGATTTCTGAAATGAGATGGTACCAGAGCTGAGCCTTGAGCCTTCAAGAAGGAATAAGAACCTGGCAAAGAAGTATAGTGGGGGTAGGGGAGGAGGAGGTTTCAGGCAGGGACAGTATCATGAACCAAGGCAAGAACCCACACTGTGTGTGTGTACACACACTATGTGCTCCAGAGCAAAGACTGTGTTTCTGAATTAATAGAGGCAAGAGGTAGCAGGTTATGGAGAGTCATCCAAGTTAAGGAGCTTGGACTTTATGCTGCTGGATGATGAGAGACTTTTGAAGGATCTGATGACATTTCTAGAATGATACAGAAAAACAATAGGACTGGGATAGTCAGGAGAACTCATGTCTACAGTTCTGCCAACTACAAGTAGTCTGGAACGTCTGTGTAGATTAAGGATGTAATCCAGTAAAGTTATCTAAGGCAGAGAGAAGCAAGTAGTACCCATTCTCACTTGGTTTAGATCTCTGTCTTCAATTTTTTCCCCATATAGCTGGAACCAACCGAGTTTTACGATCCTGAACTTACAGAGCAGACATTTAAGAAGATGGAGACCGGTGCTCTGGAATTCACCTTCAAGTCACTGCTGGGTTACTATAGCTTTGATACCGAGCTTCAGTTATACAGACTAGGTCCCGCTCTTTTACTCATTAACCAAGTTATCTATCTTGGTAATGTGCCTGTGGTCTAAATCCCATATTAGTGAGGTCTTTGCCCTTTTCAAGCCAGCCCTCATCCCAAGGACCCTGCTCCTTCTCCTAAGCCTCAGCCTTGTGGGTGAAGCTCTGCTACCAGCCAACAGAGTTCCCTGTGACACCTGCCTCCCTCCCTGTGGGGCTGACTTAAGGGTTGATTTTCCCCTTATTGTGCTCTGCCCTTCTCTCAGGATGTCATGTTGTACCTCACTGGTTTTGCTTCTCATCTCCTAAAAAACCCTCATAATGCTATGTTCTGTAAACCACGCTGGAAGCATTCTAAGCACCTGCAGTGGGGCTTTCACTGCCCCAGGAGACTAGTCTAATTCTAGGTTCAGTTCTTCCCAATGTACTACCATCAACCCTACTGTTAACCCAAAGTAAATTTTGTACAAATTAGAAAAAAGAAAAGTTTCACTTTCCTCAAAAGACTTTAACCAACAAACCCACAATGTACAATGTTTAGGGAACTCCTTGAGGCTGGGCAGAGGACAACCAGATAACTGAAAGCAGAGGCCTGGACCACAACTTAAAGCAACCACATAATCAGGGTCTCTAGAAGGGACAGGGAAGGTTCCTAGGTGTCACAAATGGTTTTAGCTTGACCGTGAAACTAAAGGTTGGTAGTTCAAACCCACCCAGCAGTACCATGGAAGAAAAGGCCTGGAGATCTGCTTCCCTTAAAATTATAGCCAAGAAATCCCTATGGAGCATTTCTACTCTGTAACACACAGGATTGCCATGAGTCAGAATCAACTCAACGGCAACTACTAACAGCAAGAGAGACAGGCAATAGGAGACTTGACCAGGTAGAAAGCCGTAAGTAACAAGTAAGATGGTAGTAGGATTACAAAAAAAACGTTAGGACCAGGAGATCACTGTCCTGCCAAATACAAGGATGGCTTTGAGAGTATGATCAGCCAGCGACTGTAAGTGAAGAAAAGAAAGTCCACAGATAGTGATATGAGAAAGATGGGGTACCTCCTAAAAACAAATCCTCCTTGACTATCACTAACTAGATGATTCTCCATAGAGCGGATCAGTGCTTCTTTGATTTGGAGAAGGAGAGAAAGAGGAAGAGGGAGAGGAGGAGGGAGAAGGAGATGGAAAGGAAGATCAGTTTGTTTGTTTTTTTATAGCATTTTTCTGGGCATAATGAGCATATCATGGGATAAAATGAAAACCAACGAGATAATCTCACCAGCAGTTTGGAAGAAGAGTTCTGAAGTAATGATTAGGAGAAATGAGTTCTAGTTCTCAAATGGCCACTCAAATTATTCGACAACCAACTTACTTTGTCTGTTCTCAGTTACATCACTTTAAATTAAGAGGGTTGGCTGCTTAATCTCCAAGGCCTTTCCTACTCTAAATTTCTATGAATTTATCCTGTAGCAATTAACAAAATCTGAAGCAAAGTGTTTTCTTTTGTGAAGGTTAATCACTCATTAACTTGAGGTGAAGTTTTGACTACAGGTGACTACAAAAAAGCATTGATTTGCTCTGTACTCCTGATTAGAAAGTTGACTATAGTCTAAAATACTTGTGACATTAAAGGACTTAAAACGAAATAACACAAACATCTTAAAGAAAGTGACCAGTTTTGACCATAGCCATAAGACCGAAAAGCTCATTTTATTAAATTTTCTAATTTCCTTAAAGTTATTTATTCCCTTCTGTGTACATAATGGCAGTAATCTTGTTGTTTGCTGTTAGGTGCCGGTTGAGTCGGCTCTGACTCATAGTGACCCTGTATGTAAACAGAACGAAACACTGCCAGGTACTGCGCCATCCTGGCAATCGTTGTTATGCTTGAGCCCCCTGTTGCAGCCGCTGTGTCAGTGCCTTCCAATCCGAAGGGGCTCATCTTCTGGCACTATATCAATGTTCCGATGCTGTTCATAAGGTTTTCACTGGCTAATTCTTTTCAGAAGTAGACCACCAGGTCCTTCTTCCTAGTCTGTCTTTATCTGGAAGCTCAGATGAAACCTGTCCGCCATGGGTGACCCTGTTGGTATTTGAATACCGGTGGCATAGCTTCCAGCATCACAGCAAGACGCAAGCCCCCACAGTACGACAAACTGACAGACAGGTGGGGAATAATCTTATTAAGAGCTTATATTTATATACCATTTTATAGTTTACAAAACACTTTGATATATATTATCTCATTTGATTATAACAATAGCTTGTGCAATAGGACAGGAACTTGTCAGTTATCCTGATTTAATAAATTAGAACATTGCAAGCTATTAGATGTTGGTCTTCTGACTAGTAGTTAAGCAATCTGACTTTATTATATTCTTGATGGAAAGGTTTTAGGTGTGACAAAAACTTGTCTATAAGTTTCAACTAGAGACTGATCACCATGAGAAGTTGAGATTAATTCTACAAACATATAGCCATTACTTTGCAAATCATATTTTTTTTAATATGGCCATGTAAGTAAACAGAATTAAACTTATTTAAATAATTTAACAATCATGACATTGTCCTTGCCTAAATACTTTGGCTTTTCTCTCACAGAGGTAACGCTAAAAAAAAAGAAAGAACTGTTTTTTGGCTTGCTAATCTGAATGATTTTTTAAAAAGCTTTAAAGTCATTTCAATAACTTGTAAAAACCATTTGCCTTCCAGTCGACTCCAACTCACTGTGACCCTATAGGACAGAGTAGAACTGACCCATAGGGTTTCCATGAAGTGGCTGGTGGATTTGAACTGCCTACCTTTGGGTTAGCAGCCAAACTCTTAATCACTGTGCCACCTCATTTCAATAGATACTATGTAAATTGGACCCATATTAGCATAAAGTCACCCCATTTTCCATGCCATCATAGTGATGAAATCAAGAGGTGAAGAAATGGATCTATGATGATCTCTTTCCTCCCTCCCAACTGAATTTGTACATCTTTGGCTGTTGGCATATTTCCAAATCCAAACATGACTCTAATTTTTCATGACACACCTACTAAAGTGCTGCCGAAAAAATCATTTTGTAAGAGAGATTCCTCACCCACCAAAGCAGTAATTCTCAACACTGTGTACATATGAGAGTTGTGCTTAAAAATACCTATACCCAGACCCTATCATATACTAATCATTTTGTAAGAGAGATTCCTCACCCACCAAAGCAGTAATTCTCAACGCTGTGTACATATGAGAGTTGTGCTTAAAAATACCTATACCCAGACCCTATCATATACTAATTATTTTGTAAGAGATTCCTCACCCACCAAAGCAGTAATTCTCAACGCTGTGTACATATGAGAGTTGTGCTTAAAAATACCTATACCCAGACCCTATCATATACTAATTATTTTGTAAGAGAGATTCCTCACCCACCAAAGCAGTAATTCTCAACGCTGTGTACATATGAGAGTTGTGCTTAAAAATACTTATACCCAGACCCTATCATATACTAATTATAACAGAATTACTGAGGACTGGGAATATGTGGCTTCAGTATTTTTTTAAAAGCACCCTAGATGATTCTAATGTGCAACCATGGTTGCAAATTATCTAAAGCAGTGCTTCTTCAACCTTAATGTCTTTATGGATCACCTGAAGATTTATTAAAATGCTTATTCTGATTTAGTAAATCTGGGATAGAGCCTGAGAGCTTGCATTTTTTTTTTTTTAAATGTGGTACTAAATAGTTGATACTGAAAATTCCCATCTGTGAACCATACTTTTAGTAGCAAGGGTCAGTGTTTCTCCAAGTGTGGCCCCAACCTGCAGCATCAGCATCACCTGGGAACTTGTTAGAAATGCACATTCTCAGATCCTACCCAGGAACTATGAATCAGAAACTCCAGAGGTGAGGCCAAGCAATCTGTGTTTTATCAAGCCCTTGCCCTCCACCCAGGTAATTGTAATAAGTAAAGTTGGAGAAACACTGATCCTAAAAAGTTTCCTGAAGTCAAAACAACTGGCTGTATATAGTTGGGAAAGCCACTTGTATATCACTTTACAAGCTGAAAATCTTTACTACTTTACCTTTTGTGAGCTTCTTAAAACAACCTTGTGAAGTATCTAAAGTAGTTTCATCATTTCAGAAATAATGAAACTGAAACTCAAAGAATTTAAGAGATTTGCTCAAAATCACATAGCATGTAAGGAAAGAATCAAAATTAGAGCCCAAGTCTTCTGAAACTTACAAAGTAAAGACAAGAGGTTCAGAGAAGAACACGGCAAATACCTGAAGTCCATAAATAATGGCCTGAAGGGGTGGTGGCAAGGAGAGGGACCAGGACACAGGCAGGCAACACCTATCAGGTGGGTCACAGCCATTTGTACTTGGAGCTTTCGAAGACCACAACAAAACACACTAAACCTTTTTTGTTTTGTTTTTGCCTGAATTTGCTATTATTTGAATTTAGTTTTGAGAAACACAAATGTTGCTTAACTCTCACCAACTGACTTAGTAAATGAGTCATTCATTTTTGGTTGTTCACTCCACAACTGTACAAATAATTCATTCAGAGTCAAACTACCTATGTGTTGTGTGTGTGTGTGTGTATGCATACGTATGTGTTTCACACTTAGAGAAATACAAAATTAATCACAATTCACCTGCCCTCTTAGTCAGGCCATAAATGATTTAATTTTAAAGTGCAAAAACCTTCTTTAATAAATAGTACCTAATATTTCATATCCCTAGATAAAATAGATCATATGATATGCCATTACTTACCAAATGTATCTGATAAAGTTATTTTATGGAAAATGGACAATAAGCTAATTATATTCATTTGAAGATAAAAAGTCATCATGTCTAATAAACCGTCCTATAACATTTATGATGCTTAAGGAAAGTACTGATGAATATCAATACTACAGCCTTCAGTATGGACTATACCTCAACATAAAGAAAACAAAAATCCTCACAACTGGACCATAAAAAACATCATGATAAATGGAGAAAAGACTGAAGTGGTCTAGGATTCAATCCACAATCAGTGCCCATGGAAGTAGCAGTGAAGAAATCAAAGGACGTATTGCATTGGGCAAATCTGCTGCAAAAGACCTCTTTAAAGTGTTAAAAAGCAAAGATGTCTCTTTAAGGACTAAGGTGTGCCTGACTCAAGCCATGGTATTTTCAAGCACCTCACATACATGCAAAAGCTGGACAATGAATAAGGAACACTGAAGAAGAAGTGACACCTTTGACTTGTAGTGTTGGTGAAGAATTTTGAATATACCATGAACTGCCAGAAGAATAAACAAAGCTGTATTGGAAGAAGTACAGCCAGAATGTTCTTTAAAAGGGAGGATGATGAGACTCTGTCTTACATACTTTGGACATGTTATCAGAAGGGACCAGTCCCGGGAGAAGGGCATCATGCTTGGTAAATTAGAGGATCAGTGATAAAGAGGAAGACCCTTAACAAGATGGATTGACAGAGTGGCTGCAACAATGGGCTCAAACATAGCAAGGATTGTGAGGATGGTGCAGGACTGGGCAGTGTTTCATTCTGTTGTACATGGGGTCACTATGAGTCCGAACCGACTCACAACAACAAGGAAAGTATCAGTAATAACCAATAAATTTTTATTACCTTTAGTGGTTTTGATACCGAAAAACAAAACAAAAAACTTTATCATCTTCACAAACTAACCTTGTAGACCCATGCCCACATAAGGTTTATTTTCAAATAGTGAACAATAAGTGATAGAAAATCACAAATTGAGTCAAGAGTGTTGATCTATTTTGACACAATGTAGGCGTTCCAGATGCCTTATAGAAGATAAAACATTTTTCCTTGATATTTGCACATAATCTTTACATTTTACTGTCACATAATCACATCTATGTTTTTATTTCTTCTTTTTTTCCCTTACTTTAGAAACTAACAGGGAATTAAAGATACAGAATTTTGAAAAAAACTAAAAATTTACCTATTCCTAAATTATATTTTCCAAGATACTTTCTTTCATATACCTAGCACTTATTAAGTGTATCTACTTCTAAATAGAAAAAATGTCATCACCATAAAAAGTATTATAATATCCTGCAAACATCACGGAGGGTCAGAATTGTGAAATTAAAAAAAATTAATACCCTGAATTTAGAATATTTAAAATCACAACAGTATGAAGTCCCTGCATTTTTATCATACATGTACTTTGGTGTATGTCTAGATATGCATGTATATGGAACTTTTACAAAGTTACCTTATGAAAAGCTATATTATCATTATAATATAATGTATTATATAACTAGCATGGCTCTTTGTGATCAAGTATTTTATATTTCTATTCTTATGCTGCTAAGATTGAAAATATGGTCAGTGGAACTGTTATAAACAAAATTGTAAAGGTTGAATTAAAACACTACCTATTATCACCTTCCCCTTGACTTATCAAGATTGCCGCATGGTATAAAACCCCCAAGGTAACCAGTAGGGGATTCTCTCTGGGGCAGGCGTGTGAGGTACGGAGTTTGAAGAACCACTGTCGAGTAGCAAATGAACTCCTGTGCTTGTGGGCAGTAGCAGTGATGAAGGTGGATTCTGTTCACAAAAGCTCCTGAGGCTTCACCACAAGTGAAGTCCTAAGGACTGGTGTACCTCACACTAACGTGCATACAGATCACCTGGGGATCTTGTTAAAATGCAGATTCTGTTTCAGTAGGTATAGGAAGAAGCCTTAGGTGCCGCTACTGCAGCTGCTGGTCCATGGTCAATACTTCGATTCTTCGTCCTCAGGATGGAAGCTGTTGTCATGGCTTCCTTTGGCTCTTTATAAAATTCCTAATAAAGATCTAGAATCTTCTCTGAGAAACAGCCAGCCTGGGCATGTATCAATCAGAATCTCTCTCTTTTTCTCCAGTTTTCTCACCATCATCCTATAATATTTTTTTTCAAAAAGATAGAAATTCTAGAGCCAGTCCTCAAGACTAACACACACTCTCTTATCAAAGTGCACATTTACACCAAAAATCCGAAGTACACAAAACTGAACATAAATTCCCAAACTTGTTTGATGGAAATAAAGCGATGAAGGTCAGTGTTTCGGGGACAGCCAGCCAAACTCTTGTCACTGGACCGCCAGACTTACCAGTCTTCCTTCTCTCCTGGTGCCATTTCAGATTACTCAAGGCCACAGACTCACTGAGAGGGGGGTTTTGCCCCTCGCCATTCTCACTAGCTCAGTGCCGAGCACCTACTGTGGCTTCCGAGCAATCAAAGTCTCCTTCCTTTCCCCACAAATAAAGCGGAAGCAAGTCTTTCCCAGGCTGGGCTTGTGAACAGAAAGCAAGAGCACCATTCTTTACCAGGAAACTGACCCACAAAGCTGACTGGATTCATTTAAAGAGACTGAGAGGCAGGTCAGCTAAGAAAACAAAGCGAACTCTCTCCTTAGTTACTTCGGATAGAACTCCACCAACCCAGAAAGAAAGCCTGTCCAAGGCAAAGGAGATAAAAAAAAAAGGGGCATGTTAGGTGAGGTCTGGCGAAGCAATGTGCAGAGCACTGGACTCTCACAGGTGACTTCTTTGCATGCTCTGTTTGTCTATCTTTTCTTTCCCAGGGAATAACTAGTTCTATATTTAGTCTCTTTTCTCACTATCCCCATTTCCACACTGTAATGTTCTACTAAGGTGCAAGGTTTTAAAACCTCCATTTCTTTTGAGCCATAGACACACTGAAGCACATAAGAGCATACGCAGATATTTATGTAGTGAGAGTGCATCTCATAGACATAAATGTTTATGCATATACTATATGAAAATATAAGACTTTTTTTTCTTCTGAACTAACATTTAGATGCTTATCTAACTTTATGATAACTATAGCATAAGATAGAGATGATGCTGATTTAGAAATAACTTATAAAGTTCATAGGCAAAAAAAAAAAACCTATAGATCCAGGTTATTCACTTTTACTATATTCAATCTTATAATTAGTAAAAAAAAAACAACAACTTTTATGGACAGCATTTAACCTAGTAAAGGGTTAATAATTTTAGGGACCATGAATGTTAGCAGTTGAGATGGCATCCTTGAGTGTTTGCAAAACATTTTCTGGTCATGTCCAAGTCCCTTTGCAAACAGATAAATTACTCTATAAATCTTATTATTCCATGGATAAATCACGCATGCAGGTTTACAGGGCTGGAGAGCTGGAAGGGAAAATCTACTTTGAATGGTAGGATCTTGGTGATTCATAATCACCCAGTACTCAGGAAATGAAGAAAGGAGTACTTACACATCAGGGTTTCCTTACTTTTTATAATTTGGAGCAGCACACACACACATGCATGCACACACACACACACACACACAACCAATACATACTCACTTTCCTCCTTAACAAGGCTAGAGATCCCAAAGCAGGACTCTGTGACAGCCAACCAAATTTATTTCTGAGAAAAAGAAAGAAAACTTTGCTGCTGTCAGCAGCTCCGGTACAAAACTGCTCCCTGATGCCTCGGGGTTTATGCACTATCAGCTCCTCTCACACAGATTAGAGGTGTATTTTCTATCGGTTAGTGTTCTTTATTGCCACAACAAGCAATATTAGCTAAGATAGACAGACCGACACCAGGCCATTTAATTTGGATGAAATGAGATTTTAAAGGATCTGCAAGGACAATGTTTTCTTTCTTTTTTCCTTTTTTTCCCCGAGTATCTGACAGAAATTCAGGGAAAGCCAGGGAGAAAGACGACGGGTATGTGCAGTGTGTGGAGAAGGGAAGAGAGACAAGAAACACAGGAAAAGCTGCTCGATTTTTAGCAACAGAATTTTGACTCGGTTCCACTCGAGTCTCTCTAGGTCACTGTCCCTTATAAGGGTCAAACTCCCAAGGACTTGGGACTCTTCCTTTCCAAATTTCAGCTACAAACTATATTTCAGAGTTTGGCAGAGCTACACAGAGGTAAGATTTTGAGGTCAATAATCAATTAGAAATACACATTTTATGCCAGGCTAATTCTTTCCCAACCTCTGGGTTTAACACTCCTCTTCTTAAGTACCAGCAATCTGGCAATTTCCTTCATTTACTTATTTCTCTTCATTCTTGTGCTGATTTCTATCCACATCCCAGTAAAGATTCAGTAACCAACCAAAGTTCTAATATTGATTTATTGCCCTCCATGTCAATTAGAAGATCTTCATTGAAAGTCTTCTATCTGAACTACTGCTAGGGCACACGCGCGCGCGCGCGCGCGCGCGCACACACACACACACACACACACACACACACACACACACACACGTACCAGGAGAGGAGCAGGGAGAATGCCGTACAGTGTACAGGTCTTCAGAGCCATGATCCAACAACTCTTCTTTCTGATCTAAGGAAGCCCAACAAAACTCCAAAGTGCAAGGCATCAGCAATTACAAAAGCAAGAACACAGCCCAAATGTCGCTAACACCCTAGATGAAGTTAACCTGGCATGGCAATAAAAACAAGATCCTATGGACCAACATTTAACCAGCGTAACTGGTCCTTGACAGGGACCAGAATTCTCGTGAATTTTGTTGATACGTCCGCCAGTCAGTAGAACACACACACACACACACACACACACACACACACACACACACACACACACGCGCGCGCGCACACGCTCCTGCATCATCGGAAACTGCAGATCTAGGAGATGAGGCACACACACATGCGCGCAGCGGAAAAGTTGCCCGAAAGCCCTACCTGAGGATGGCGGTGTCCCCCTGCCTCACGGTGATGTTGTCCGTGCCTCGGTTAAAATCCACGCTGCGAACAGGCAGTCCTGTGGGAAGAAGGCAGAGCAACCTCAGTAGGACCAGCGGCAACTGCTTGCGATCAGGCTGAACTTTGGCGACCATGGTGGCCAGGCCGAGTTGCGGTCCGCAGGCGGGTGGACTGTGGCGGCGTGTGCGCGCGTGCTGCTCGCCGCGAAGAGGGCTTTACGAGCGCGGGGCTTTCATCCGCGCAAAGGCAGAACGGGCTTTCCCAGTTTGTGAGCCTTTTCACTTTGCCCCTCTCTTTCCCCAGCTCAGTGTCTTTCCCTCTAAGATTTCACAGAGCCTTCATAAAGCCCAAACAGGGCGAAAGAAAGTCAAAGGAACGCAATACAAAATCAAACAGTGCAAATATAAAACCCTCTAGGAAAGAAGAAGACGAGGCTACAAAAGGCAAGATGTTCTTCTCTGGTCTGTCTGTGGCTGGATGCTCCTTTGCCAGTAAGGGGATGCCCAGGGTCTGCGCTGAGCTTCTTCCCTCTGTAACCCACTTTCCCGGGCGGGCAGGCGGGCAGGCGGGCGAGCGAGGGAACCGGCACCAAGCCTGCCAGGGAGTGTGAGGAAACAGCCACACAGCAGCAGCAGCGGCAGCCCAGAGTCTCTCTCCCCCTCCTCCCTTGCCTGTTTCTCTCTCCAGTCCCTCCCTCTCTCTGCTCAGCACTTCCCTCCTCCCCACTGTTTTTCAACAGCCCCTCCACGTCATCCCCTTCTCCCTCCCCTCCAAGTGGCCCCTGGCTTTGCACAAGTGCCCCCTTCAGCAGCAGCCAGCCTCAGTGAAAGGCTGATGTGCCTTTAGGTTGTCAGGACAACAGCTCCCTCTGAGGCCTGGCTGGTTTCCTTAAGAAGAGGGAATGGAGCTTAGAGATACTGTTGGAGAGGGGAGACGGAGAGGGACGCCTACTATAAGAGCACAGAAAAAGGAGTGCAGAAAAGGAGCAGGAAGAGTGAGGAAGGAAGGAAAGGCCATGGGAAGAAGGAACAGGAGAAGAGGATGCAAGTCTTGACAAACGGAGGCAGGGAATGGAGATGGCTGGGGAAGCAGAGGAGAGCACCGAAAGATGGGACGGGGAATATAAACCAGAAAGGAAACTTGGCAGTGAAGTCCAAGAGTAAAAGCCACGGTTGATTTCAAAACTAAACACTCCTGGCAACTGGCGTTTCATACTCACATCTTGCTCATTCTTTCCTCTCTTCTGCACTTTCTTTTACAGCATTAAAAGGTTTACTTTCTCTCCCGCCTTTGTCCCCTCCCCCTTCTAGAACTCTTTATGAAAGATGGATTGGAGACAATGCTAGTATTGAGTGGTCTGGGGTGTGAATGCTTGGCTTGTCTTTTCCAAGGGCCAACCTCACCAGCTGATCCCTGATCCCTACATCAACCTCACTCTCCAGGAAATGCTCACTCAGTCCCATACATGTGTAATGATATTAATGACGGCTGTTTACAGAGCACATTGCTGTTCCTACCCAAGTTTCTACTGGCACTTGCTTCTCAAAATGTTCGTATGCAAGGAAGGCAATCTGAATATCAGAAAGTGTGTCATTTGCAGGGTGATGCTAAGGTTGCATCAGCTCCCAGCTAGTGGCAGTCAAAATAGCTGCCATTTGTCTCTTCTCCCCGAGTCAAGCAAGTGAAGAAAGGCATGAGGACCTCACACTGTTAGTCATCCACAAGAGTCAAAACGTTAGACATATCCTTCGGTACTGACTCTGGGGAGGGAAGATGGGGCTAGGCTAACCAAGCACTTTTTTTTTTTTAAGTTTTTTTAATAAAAAATATTTATTCATATATTTAAGGCATTTACATGGTACAAAAATTGAAATGGTACCAAATGCTATAGAGTGAATTGTAGTTATCATTCTAATCCCTGTCTTGGGGCAACTCATTTCCCTTAACTGGAGACAAAAAGTATTTTCACTTCCTTGTGCATCTTTCCCAAAATATTTCCTAGACATAGAGATAAATACACAATTATCATCACTACCTGCTTTATTTACGCAAATGGTTAGCCAAGTACAACTGCAAAAAGCAGCAATATATTTAGAAATCTTTCTCAAGGCCCACAGAGTACAAGTCCTAAAAAAGTACTTATTGTGTTGACCCATGCCTTGTCCCTCCTGAATAGTCAAAGAATTTCCCTGCTGCATTGATTGTATCCGTTTAATGGTAGATAAACTCATACAGATTATGTGAGGAAGGAAAGGAAGACCCTTTTTTTAAGAAAAGATACTGAAGGACTGGAATCTGAATTGTTGAAAATTCAAGATAGGTAGAGTTCAAATAATTTCGTTTGTGCTGTGCATTAAAGTTATATAAATCAAATTATCTTCTGTCGGGGCTTGTAAGCGGTCCCCAGCTAATTAGTCAATCAATAATGTTCCACCTCTAATTTGTAACCGCAGGTTATTTAAAACTTCAAATCTATTTTGATACAGAAAAAATTGGTAATGGCAGGTGGTTAGTTGCACTACAAAACCCATAATCCTGTGGTCCCCAATATCAATAGAAAAATGAGCTTCAGGTGCCAAAGGAAGATTTAAAAATTACCGTATCTCTTTGCCAAGACTGCAGTGAAAAGAGCACTTCCCTCTCTCTCCCCAGGCTTGGCCATCCCTGCAAGATTTCTTCTGAGTTTTAAGGGATGTAGTGTTGGCTTAGACAAAGACCTAGCCACAGCACCTTCAGTGGGTGGATGGAGTTTCTCTAATGTCAGGAGGAAGAAAAAAAAAAAGACAGAGGGGACTAGGGCTACTGGAATTATCTATTTCCAATAATAGTACTCGGTGAATGGCATGACTCTCAGTGGGATCCAAGATACTCTGATGGGGAAGGGTAGGACACATCAAGACTATGAGTATATGCGTATTCTTTTTCACATGAGTATTGCCAGTGGCTTAGATTTTGCATGAAGAAAGGAAGAGTTTTTTCCCCCGGGCAAGGAGGAAGTTTGGTGGGATGGTAGCACATGATTTGCAGATGTTTATATGTAGTGCTTAGCTAATGCCGATACTAGTAATCTCATGCTACCAATGGAACTTGTCTGATACTGCTAGAAGAAAGCATAAAGTTTAACATACTGGGGTACAAAATAATTCACACCAAAGTAGTAAGAACAGGTTATTTGAGGTAAATCAATCAAATCTGAAGTTTGTCTCGAGAATCATTACTCTGAGAAAAGGATGTATTAAGTTAATCAGGACTGTAATCAAGATAGTCATGAAAATGCCTAGCCTACCTGAGAGGATAAAATCATAAGCACACATTCATATAGAAAAAAATTAAAAAGCATATAATGTGATTAAAGTCTTTTAATACTTTCATTAAGTAAAGTCCATTTCTTGGTACCTTTTGTTAAACTAAATTGACTGTGTGCAATGAAAGTAAAACACAGTAACAAAAGACTACATTAAAAATGTTCAGTTTGGACTATTAGATAATTCAGACTGGATTTAGGAATAACTTCCAAATCATGATTTTCTTTTTTACGTAAGCTAATTATTTAATATCACTTTTATTCAGGTGGCACTACAAGTACAACTTTAACCCAACCCTGGGTCCAGAGTGTCATTCTATAACTGGTGAATATAAGAATGAAGGAAGCATTGAATGCCCAAGTCAATCATGTGGCTTATCTCACCGTGTATGAAACACTATATGTATTTGTGGGTGCACTATGCACTTCCGCTTCAACGTTATGTTCTCTCAGAGTCTTTCCACCCTTTACTCCCTCAGGGACTCCTTCCAGTTTTCTCTTCCCCATGATCTCTCACTTTTTAATAAATTCAGCAGTCAATGTATCTTGGATAACTTACCTCATTCTGATGGTCATTCCCTAAATCTACCCCAATATTAACTCCTCTGCTTGCTTTCTTAAGAAAGGTAGAGGAAGAAACAAATAAGTTACTGAAATGTATACAAGTTATTTTTCTATAAACTAGTATATACATTCTATCAAGAGGACTGGCAAAAATGAACATACTTTTGGGTTATTTGTGAGGCACAAGACTGTCAGCCGTGTGAAATAGCCATCATCAACCAGGTAAGATGATCTTAACTACTACGTTAAAATAGCTGCCTTTCTAAGAGAGGCTTTTGAAAATTCTGGCACTCTCCAGGGAAAAATGCTGCAGGAAAAACAAAAACAAAATTAAAAAAAAAAAAAACCTTAGCTAACGTCTGAGCACCCTAAGAAGCATGAATGGTTTGTTCTTCCGTTTAGCTTTGTAAGGTAACAGGCTCATATGAAATCCAGATGCAGCCTGGAATGTACAACTAATTCAGCTACGTTGCTTGCATTTTATGCTAAACATATCCATAATATTATTAATATACCACTCTACATTTCTCCAGTTGTAAGACCTTAACCATAATAACATCATACCTAGATTTTACTTTCATGAGTGGGATTAGCATTCCATATAAACTGGGAATGCAGAATTTTTAATACTTCTCCTTTAGATTCCTGCTCTGACATTTTCAATGATTTCATAATAATTTAATAATATGAAAGTATCCCAATTTATGCTCATAAACATGGCACTATCTCATGTGAGTTTATAATCTGGCTCCTTCCAATACAGTAACTTCATTCACATGTGTCTCACTGCCTAACAAAATCAATCAGCTTCAGCTCAGTAAAGTATTATCCAAATCCTAGCTATAGAACCCAAAGTAATGGAAAACACTCAATCCAAATCCTGCATAATTAAAAGCACTCTTTCATGGTTTGCTATTACCGCACGTCTTTGTGGTTCATTGCTATCACATCAGCCTTCTGCTTCAAACTAAGTCTCCATTGCTCCACTCATTCTACTTTAATAAGCATCAATACCTAGATCTGTCTCAGTTTTTGCAGATCTTTGTGATTCTTGAGCTACTACTTGGGTCCTCACTCCTTGTTTCTACTACTATTTACCCATAAACATAAATGTACTTGCACTCAATGATACATTTGCACATCAGCAAACTTACTCTCATATATGTGCCTTATTATTTCACAGACATGCACTCACTAACTCTTGGACCATCCTCATTTCCAGGCTGTCTGTTCTACCATCATAAATGTGGAGTGGGCAATGGCCAAGAAATGCACTATCTGCATTTCTGCTGTTCTTTTTTAATCTGTCCCGACATACGGGAAGAGCATTGTGACACCTGGAAAGATTGTGGTAGCAGCATTTTCATATTAAAAAAATAAAAATAAACTCGTTGCCATCAAGTCAATTTCCACTCACAGTGACCCTATAGGACAGAGATGAACTGCCCTATAGGGTGTACAAGGAGCAGCTAGTGGATTTGAACTGCCGATCTTTTGGTTAGCAGCCTGAGCTCTTAACCATTGCACCACTAGGGCTCTGAGATGTGCACCAGGAACCAAAAAAGGGAAAATAAACTTGGAGTGTACTTTGTGTGTGTATGTTGGAGGTAGAGTAGTTGGAAATTGAGGAGGGGTCATAAAGAAGAGGTTCCAGGTAAGGAATTTAGAGTTTATTCTAATGACTTGAATGGTCAGTGCAAGATTTTAGCAAAGATTGACATTTTAGACAGATTTCTCTGGATATCATATGGAGAATGGATTAATAAAGGACAACAGTGGAAGAAGACAAATAGAAGGATATCTTAGTTACTCAGTGACAACTGGCTTGTACTGTTGTTAGGTGCCTTCAAGTCAGTTCTGCCTCGTAGTGACCATATGTACAACAGAACTAAACATTGCCCTGTCTTGTGCTATCTTCACAATCGTTGCTATGTTTGAGCCCTTTGTTGCAGCCACTGTGTCAATCTATTTCATTGGGGGCCTTCCTCTTTTTTGCTGACCCTCGACTTTACCAAGCATGATATCCTTCTCCAGGAACTGGTTCCTTCAGATAACATGTCCAAAGTATGTGAAACGAATTCTTGGCATACTCGCTTCCAAGGAGAACTCTGGCTGTATTTCTTCCAAGATAGACTGGTTCATTCTTCTGGTGGTCCATGATATGTTCAATATTCTCCACCAACACCATAACGCAAAGTCATCAATTCTTCCTCAGGCTTCCTTATTCATTGTCCAGCTTTCACATGCATATGAGGTGATTGAAAACACCATGGCATTGGTAAGCCAAACCTTAGCCCTTAAAGTGACATCTTTACTTTTTAACACTTTAAAGAAAGTCTTTTGCAGCAGATTTGCACAATGCAATGCATCTTTTGATTTCTTGACTGTTGCTTCTGTGGGCGTCAATTGTGGATCCAAGTAAAATGAAATCCTTGACAACTTCAATCTTTTCTCCATTTATCATGATATTGCTTATTGGTACACTTGTGAGGATTTTTTTTTCTTCATGTTGACGTACAATCCATACAGAAGGCTGTATTCTTTGATCTTCATCAGTAAGTGCTTCAAGTCCCCTTCACTTTCAGTAAGCAAGATTGAGTCATCTGCATATTTCAGGTTGTTAATGAGTCTTCCACCAATCCTGATGCCATGTTCTTCTTCATATAGTCTGGCTTCTCGGATTATTTGCTTAGCATACAGATTGAATAAGTATGGTGAAAGGACACAACACTGACGCACACCTTTCCTGACTTAAACATGCAGTATCCCCTTGTTCTGTTCAAATAACTGCCTCTTGATCAACGTACAGGTTCCTTATGAGCACAATTAAGTGTTCTTGGATCCCCATTCTTTGCAATGTTATCCATAATTTACTATCCACACAGTCAAACACCTTTGCATAGTCAATAAAACACAGGTAACACTGGTGTTCTCTGCTTTCAGCCAAGATCCATCTGACATCAGCAATGATATTCTTCGATCCACATCCTCTTCTGAATCCAGCTTGAATTTTTGACAATCCCATGTTAATGTACTGCTGCAACCATTTTTTAATTATTTTCAGCAAAATTTTACTTGTGTGTTATGTGAATGATATTGTTCGGTAATTTCTGCATTCAGTTGGATCACCTTTCTTTGAAATGGGCACAAATACAGATTTCTTTCAGTTGGTTGGCCAGGTAACTCTCTTCTAAATTGCTTGGCAGCATTGCATTCATTTGTTGAAACATCTCAGTTGGTATTCCATCAATTCCTGGAGCCTTGTTTTCCACCAATGCCTTCAGTGCAACTTGAGCTTCTTCCTTTTATACCATTGGTTCTTGATCATAGGCTGCCTCCTGAAATGGTTGAACGTTGATCAGTTCTTTTGATCTTGGACTAGGGAGTAGCAATGGCAATAGAGAGAAGACTGAGTTAACTGGACTTGCTCATGATGGTAAGACTCTCTTCAATAGACCATGTTCTATCATCAGTGATCGATATTTACCAAATACCGCCATTTTCCCCTACTGGTTAAGGGCTTGGCTGCTAACAAAAGGTCGGTGATTCAAACCTACCAGCTGCTCCATGAAAGAAAGATGTAGCAGTCTGTTTCCATGAAGATTACAGCCCTGGAAACCCTATGAGGAAGTTCTATTCTGTGTCCTATAGGGTCACTATGAGTTGAAATCAACTTGATGGCAGACAACAGCAACTAGTTTAACTCTATTATTCCTTCATATGACCCCATTACTGATCAAATAAGAACTGACAAAATGCCAATTAGCCTGCCGTTTATACCAGCTAATCAGAACTAACTGGATTCCAATTGCTAAATTTCAACTATAAACTTAGTTTCCTTTAATATGATTATTGTATGTTAATTAAATGCCAGTATCACAGGAAAGTGTTCTGTTGATGATTAAGAAGTGCATAAGAAAATGAGCATATGCTATTTAATTGCTAAGCTTTACTAAATATATTCTTACATATCTGTATTTATTTAGCAGGCAGTAATGATCCTGCTAAATCTAAATGGAATGCCTTGTTAAATATCTTGAGGCTATAAGTCATGTAAATAACACTAATACGTTTTCTCAAGAGCTTACTGACAAAACTGAGCTTTAGGGTAAGTCTAGTGTAAGGTCATTATATTATTATTCTAAGCGTCCCAGAAGTTTACCTGTTTACAACCACTTTTCCATTTGCCCTGTAATTCATACTCTCAGCCCCCTCTACTTTTAGGAATGATGGTAGGGGCATTATCTACACGAGAGGTAGAATATTCACAAAATCTGCCTCATCAGTTATTTTGCCATCTATCAGACAATTCATTAAAATAGTATTTTTGGAGACCTACAATGTGACAGGCACTGTGGTAGGCTCTGGGGAAACGGTAATGAAGAAAGAATAACAGCCTTCCCTCATGCAGTCTAATGAAGGCAAAGTTACTACTACACCCTGCTAGAGAGGGGCTGAACATCTTCATTGTATACTGGTAAGGCAGGCCTTTCAAACATGTTCTTCGTTACAGAGCAGCGCCCAAATTAATCAACACTTGTGCCATTCCTATCTCTGGTGCTGTGAGTACTTCCACACAATAACAGTCAAGGTCCTCATCCTCAGGAATGCAGGCATTCTCAACCACGATGGAGAAGTAAAGTGAACACAGAATAAGATGGACCCAAGAATAATTGATTACATTGTGACAGAACAGAATCAAAATGCAAACAGAGTTCAGGAAAGGCCATCCTGAAAAAGGTTCTTGACAATAATGGTATTATAAATAATCCCTGGAGCCTTGGTGGTGCGATGAGAAAGTGCTCAGCTATTAACCAAAAGTTCAGCAGTTTGAACCCACCAGCTGCTCCATGGGAGGAAGATGTGGCAGTCTGCTTTGGTAAAGATTACCCGTTGTTGTCGAGTTGATTCTGACTCATAGTCTGAGTGGCTGGTGTATTCGAACTGCCAACCTTTTGGTTAGCAGCCAAGCTCTTAACCACTGTGCCACCAGGACTCCCAGTAAAGATTACAGCGTTGGAAACCCTGTGGGGCAGTTCTAATCTGTCCTGAAGGGTCACTATGAGTCGGAATAGTCTCAAGGGTGATGAGTTAATGCGTGAGGTAATCCTTGGAAGATGGAGGAAAGGTAACACCTTATGCAAAAGGATGCCCATGAGAACAAGTCTGGGAGGAGGAATGGAGCTGCAGGAACTTCCATCTGCCTCACTAGCTGAAGGGGTAGAGAGAGGGAAGGTAGCATAGGAAAAAAACAGTTGCCTTTGAGTCGATGCCGACCCCATGTGTGTAACACTAAGATTCATAGAGTTTCCAGTGGTTGATTTTTTGGAAGTAGATTGCCAGACTATTCTTCCAAGGTACATCTGGGTACACTCAAACCTTCAAACTTTTAGTTAGCAGACAAACACATTAACCATTTGCACTACCCAAGATCTCTAGGTAGGGTAGAGAAGCTGCCTAAGAAAATACCCTGAACGCTCAAAAGCAGAATCACAGTTAATCTCAAAGCTACTTTAGATTCTGGAGGAGTGAGGTGAGATACAGACATTTCAAAGAGATTATTTTGGCAATGGGAAATTGGAAGGTAGAAGGAAGACTGAGTAGAGAAACTATCTAGAAAACTAATAAAATTGTTGATGAAAGAGGAAATTAGCACAGGAAATGAAGAGAAAGGGAGAAATATTATTGATAATATACAGTATTCTTTTTTAATAGTGATGAAGAATAAGGGCCTTCCCTCAGAGAGTTTACATTCGTGCAGAAGGCAAGTTGTAGGGAAGGGTGTGGGGTAGAGATGGGAAAAAGTTAAAATAAAAAATGTCCTAATGACCCCGTTTTAGTAAGTTGCAGTCAGTGAGGGTTTTGGCAGGCAAGTTAACAAGCTCAACCATTAGTCTCTGTGCAGTAGGGAACCATCGAAAGCTTTGAGCAAGTGAGTGACCTATTCAGACCTGTGCTTTAAGAAGATAGCTGGTAGTGGAGTAAAGATACATGGGGAAAAGTTAAAGTCAGGAAAGACCAGTTATAAGCTTCTGAAATAGCTGAGGCAAGAGACGACAAAGGTAGGCCAAGGGAGTGGAAAGAGAAAAAGGGGACTTTTATGGGAATCTCACAGACCTGACGGAACTCGTCAACTAATTGGATGTAGAAATCGAGGAAATAGGAAGGGCAAAGGACACCTCTAAATTTGTTTGTTTAATTAAAGTCCAGAATGATAAAATGGAAGGAGAGTTGAGGAACAGAGGCAGTTTCAGAGGGGATTTAGAAATTCTACATTTAGAATTCTGGATGGGTTCCTACTTTGGTGCTCAAGTAGCCTGCACCTCCAGATGCAAAGCCTCAGGAAGCTGTCACGGAGACGATATTCTTCACAAGATGGCTGCTCCCTACTTCTGTCCTGAGCAAAGCCTGGAAATCAAGAGTTTTTTTCCTTGTGTTTTATTTTTCTCTTTCTACCATTATTGTGTAACTTTAGGATGTAAATACAGCCTGTGAGCGAGTGACATACTTGCCAATAACATGAATCTTCATTTTGATTCTTTAAAACACATATATCCACATAGCAATTAACTGATGCTGTTTCAAGAAAAAAAATATAATCTGAACTTGTCTCCCTCTGCTGGTTGCACATTGAGGCATCATAGCTCTTTTACTAGAATAACAATAGAAATAGAAATATCCAATAATAATTTGTTATGTACAAGTATGGGGCCTTGCAACTCACAATGATAATCACACATAATCTCGTACTTTATTTTTGCTACAACTCTGAGCTAAACAGTGCAAGTATTATTACTCCATTTGACCAAAAAAAAAAAAAAAAAAAAAAAAAAACCAAACAAACTGAGATGCCAAGCCATTCAGCTTGCATATAAAATTAGAGGAAAATCAGAATTGTACGGTTAAAACTGGAAAAGACCCAGAAAATACTTTCTCAACCTCCCCATTTTACAGCTGAGACATGGAAACAGAAGTCACACAATTACTTAAGGGCTCCAAGGTTAGTACTGAGAGAGTCTGACTCTCAAACCAATGCCCTTTCCCTGGTGCCATGCCTCCTGCCTGATAAGGTCAGGATGGTAGTTCTTTACAGCATAACAGAAACGTTTCCACAGCCAGGATGGGTTGTAGATCTGAAATGCCCGTTTCTCTGAGGCTAGAT
This sequence comes from Dugong dugon, assembly GCA_030035585.1. NCBI lineage: Eukaryota > Metazoa > Chordata > Mammalia > Sirenia > Dugongidae > Dugong > Dugong dugon. The sequence continues at coordinate 7,112,588 of CM057466.1, forward strand.
CTACAGTGCATCAGAATAACCAACAGCTATGCTAAACTTACAAATAAGCAAATAAGAAACAAAGAAAAAAAAAAGGAGAGAGAGAACAAAAGAAACATACATCAGTTAAATAGCTAGATAAGGCAAAGATCAATACCAAATAACCTGTTTGAATTGAATAGTGCTCAGTGTAGCCTGTGGCTCTATCACCACAGGCGAGGCGTCAGATGATTTTCAACTGTGGCAGAGTATTACACTGTGTCAACAGAAGAGTTCCAGTAGGATTCTTCACCTTTCAACTGCCTGGTGCACTCCATTCTTTTCAGTTTACCTTCTGAGGACAGTCTCCTACAGCCCTCTGGCTATTCGCCTGAAATTCTACTCTAGAAAGTTATCTCCATTCTCCATGGATATTCCCATTCTCTCTTGCCAGAGAGGAGAAGCTGATTAAAATAATTTATATTTCTATGTGAGTGACTGATAAGTTCCAAACCCTGAAGGGATAAGAATATTATACAAGGAGAGTTTGCTAAATTCAGTAAATCTGTCATAGGTAAAACATGTACTGAAGACTGTTTTGAATGAAGGAATTCCTTAGTAACTTTTGGTTCTTCCTGGTAAGAGACAAAAACCTTTGATTCTACAACTGTGAAAATATCTTAGGGGATCTAAACTTAAAAGAAAAAAAAAAAAAAAAAAGGAATCTACATGATTTTAACCCACTGAATCATAATATTCACTCATACAGAAGAGAGCTGAACTTAGACCATCAGCTCAACACATTGTACCTGAGACAAACTGTGCATATAATAATAAAGGTTATGGGTATAGATCAGGAATAGAGAATTAAATTAAGAATGACAGTGAAATTTTATAAATTATATATATATACACACACACAAATATAGACAATTCACAAATATAGACAAGTTCCAATATACTTGGTAAGTATTCTCAATACTCATATCTAACAACATTTTATCAGTTAAAATTTTCACACAGCTTTTTTATATTTTTAGCAGCAAAATAAGAATCTTCTTCCTTCTATGGTGTTCTCTTTTTTTCTATGGCAAAAAAGCATTACAGAGTATTGATCTTAGGAGAGAATCAGGTTAGTAAGTGGCATTATAAGCTTTTTGTGATGTTTGGAAGCAATGGGAATGAGCTGATATTAAGGATATTCTCTACTTCAAGAGAATTACATTGTAGGTAGAGCTTTGATCTATGAAGCATTTAGTTTGTATATAAGGACCATACCACTTCAGAAGGAAGGAGGGTAGAGAAAAGGATACGCAGGTGAGAAAATTTATATTGTATCAGTTCTAAGTGAGTCAACACAGGCAGTGAATATCTATCTATCTATCTCTATATATATATATGGAAGTGAAGAGAAACTTGTAATATGATCAATTATATCTTGAGGTAGAACAGCTTATCGGTCACCCTATGTGAGACAGTCTGATACTGGTACCTGTTTTAATGCACCTAGTAAATGGATAAAATAATTTTTTCTTGGGATAAAAATGACCTCCTTGCTATCGACAGATAGCAGTTGTGACAATTCAAGTCATTTTTTGCAACTTCTTCCTACTCTTACCAATTTTGGTTGTATTATTTTTTATTTGTGATATTATTAACGATAGTGATTGATTATCTAATTAAATAATAAAAATTTACTGATCACGTTCTGTGTAAGTGGGTGCTCTGAATGGTATGTGGGAACCATTCAGTATTTTCTCTACGGTAAGGATCCTCTATAACAGGAATTTTTCAGCCTTTTTGGAAAAGATCAACATATAGTTTAGTGACTGATTGAAAAGCAGTATATGATTAAGTCTGAAATTTCAAGAAAAGGACTCTGTATGTCCAGAAATTCAGACATGCAGAGATCTCTTCAACCTTCTAGGGTGCTAGGCAGTTAAGTTCATAAAGAAGTACAGGGCAAGACTCCTGCCCTTAAGGGGTGAACAGGATGGGTGATGCTGACAGATAGATGGGCAATGGCAATACAGTGTTAGCTGTGCAAGTAGCCTCATGGTGCAGTGTTCACCTGAAGGAGGCTACCTCGTCTAGATTGGAGGGGATACTTTCAGACAGAGATGGTATCTGAGCTATGTCCTGAAGTAGGATTCATCTGAGAAGGTGGGACTTAGAAGGCTCCTTAAGGATGTCTAAGATGTAGACAGTTGGAGGAGACTGTGGGAGAAAGTTCAAGAGGGCCAGCAGCAGGGATACACGCCTAGGGTTAGCAGCCAGCACCATGGGGCAAGGCAATGGAGTAGGGAAGAGAGTGCCCTGACCAGAGAAGAAGATTCATGCTGAGCAGTAGCAGGAAACTCGTTTAGAAAAGGGAGGATTATAAAGAGTCTTCAAAGACAGGAAGGGGGAATCTAAATGAAACGCATTAGCAAATAAGCATTTTAATTTCTTGGGCAAGTTCTTAAAAGTGGCATTTGGTGTAGCAGGTTTATAAAATGGAGGGTACAACTAGGACATTGCCTTAGTAATTCGGATGTGAGAGATGATGACCTGGAGGTAAGGGTGGAGAAGAAAGATGAATGTGTGAGAAATTTTAAAGGAAGAGTCAGTAGAGATTGGTGCCTAACTACATGTATGGAATGGATAAGAGGGAAGTAGCCAAGATGAGCCCTATGATTCCTGCCTGGGTTTCTGGAGAATGAGTCCATCATCGATAGCAATCAGGGAGCTGAGAAAGCAAGACAGAAAACAGAGTGGATGTATGAGATGGGAGAGGCGGGGAGGCAGTGACTAATATCTTACAGGCATCAGACCTGCCATTTGGTTAGCTACTGCTATGAAAGGGAGTATGCTTGTTAATGAGTTCCCCTGCTTTTGCTCAATTAGTATGAATTTCCCAGATATGCATAATTTAAAGGAAATCTTACAAAAAAAGAAACCATATGATCCTTTAAGTGTTAGTGCTTATATTTATTAGCACTCATAAATAAAAGAGCCTTAATTATTCCCTGTGGGGACAGTGGTGGTTCAGTGGTAGAATTCTTGCCTTCCCTGCGGGACGCCCGTTCAATTCCTGGTCAGTGTACCTCATGCGCAGCCACCACCTGTCTGTCAGAGAAGGCTTGCACATTGCTACAATGCTGAACGGGTTTCAGCAGAGCTTCTAGACTAATATGGACTAGGAAGGAAGGCCTGGAAATCTATTTCTGAAAATCAGCCAATGAAAACCCTATGGATCACAATGGTCCAACCTGCTACCAATCATGGGGGTGGCACAGAACCTAGCAGTGTTTTGTTCCATTGTGGGAGGGATTGCTGTGAGTAGGGGGCTGAGCAACAGCAGCTAAGAACAACATCAGTTGTTCTTGAATGTCCACTCTCTAACCATATGCACACTTTGCAGCACATAGAAACCACACATAACCCCCGGGCTTAAATGTGCCTTACTCAGTCCTGACAGGAAACACAACAGAGGATCCCTGATGGAGCAGTAGAAGGATGGGGTGCAGAACTCAAATTCTAATAAGACCAGACTAAATGGTCTGATTGAGACTGGAGACACCCCGGAAAGCATGGCCACTGGACTTTCTATCACCCCAGAGCTAAAACAATTTCCGAGGCCAACTCTTCAGGCAGGGATTGAACTGGACTGTGGGATATAAAGTGGTACTTGTGAGGAGTGTGCCTCTTAGGCTGGTAGATACAAGAGACCAAAGGGGCAGCTTCTGTCCAGAGGTGAGATGGGAAGGCAGAGAGAGTTAGGAGCTGGTTGAAAGGTCATGGAATCAGGGGCGGAAATGAGGAGTGTGCTGTCGCAGAATGGGGTGAGCAATTAGGGTCTCATAACAATGTATGTTAAAAAAAATGTGTATGGGAGGCTAACTTGAAATGTAAACTTCATTTAATTACAATAATAAGAAAAAAAAAAAAATGTACCTTACTCACTACATTTTGCTGTCATCAATTTCTGTTCAGTATAACCCTGGATTTTATTTTCTAGACCTCATCCTCAAACTCTTAGGGTCTCCAAAATATTCCAGGCTCTGCTCACTGAATTTGATTATCCATCATTATTCTCCTGAACTTCTTATACCTTTTATTTTATTCTAATCTATTTCTAACTGGAGCCATAACATTTTTTTTTTAATTCTGTACGTCTCAAAATGCATTTTGAATATCAAATAAAGTTAGTAAATAATTTTTCTAAAACTAAATAATGAGCTTTATGTTGGAAATGTTAGATTTAAGTTTAAATATTAAAGAAGATATTTCCAAAAGCTAGTTATAAATATAGAGGTGGGCTTCAAGAAAGCAATACAGACTAAGGGTCATCAGGATAAAGCTGAGAGTTGAAATGCGGAGGTGTGTGTGGATGTGTGTGTGTGTGTGTGTTTGTGACTGACAGAAGAAAATGAAAAGCAGAGTCTGAGACTGTAGTCCTGGTAAAGTTTACCATGTAGGACCAAGAAAACAGGGAAGAAGCAAGAAAAGTTGCTACTGGAGAGCAGCAGGGCCAGGGTGTGTCTCCTCTCATTGTAGAACACAAAGTGTTCTACATTCATTTGTCTTCACTTGACGCCTTATTGCACTTCAGAGAGCGCTTTTGAAGAAAGATGTTATAAATGTCAGGTATTAAGATAATAAACATAACAACAAACATAGATTTGCAAGAGCTTTAAATAGAAGGAGGGTGCTGCCAGTACTCACCACTAAGTGGTTTGAGTCAATATCAAAGAATGATGAGAATACAGGGTAGAGAAGAACTAGAGCATCCCTGTGTGTGCAGTGACATGAAAAGCACCACGAGGGAAAAAGAGTGGTCTTCTCTTCAAATGGGCGTTTCTGTCTTTGCGAAAGTGCCATTAGGCCTGTCACTAATTCAACAGATGATTGCTACAAGCATTGTGCAACTTCCATGTTCCCAGGAGAAACTCTTAGATCACAATTCCTAATTGCACAAGAGTCTTCTTCAGTAACACCAAAGTGGCAGATCACAGGTCATTATGAAAGATATGGTTTAAATACATGTTTGATTTTTTTTCTAGTGCCAACAGAAATGGTATCTGTTTCCCAAAATGCCATTTTGCCATAGTTATTCCAACACATGAGATTTTGATATTATCCAAGCATTTTACAAAGGGAAAAAAAATCTTTCCTAACAAGCACCAAATTAACATTTACCTAAGAAACATTTTAAATCCGATTTGAAAATACACAGGACATCACACAACCACACACATACAAACACACGTATGCAACTACATGTCCGCCATGAATATACCAGCACTGGAACAGTTGGTGACCTACTTGCCAGTTAGTTATTGGTTCAGTAATTCACTATCATTCCAGCAAAAACCTAACCGAGCCATTAACAGAGTTTAAATTTCAAGGCTGCTGCTTAGTTGTGACTTATACTGCTTCCAGTGGGACAAACAGGTACCAGAAAACTGAAGATTGAAACTTTGAGCTCTAAATCTCAGAGATGTGTTTGCTGTAGAAGAAGGATATTGTGGCTGGGGCTATGTTTGGTATTATGCTTAGTTTTTGAGTTAGAGTTTTCCTATCTGACAAATGCAAATCCTACAGATATTCAGATATGAGCAGAAGATTTGGTACATCCTTTTTGTATTTCCAGCCATTCAATTCTTGCTGTCACCTGCAACTTAATGCTGGGTACTATGCTGATTCTTTATCATCTCCACTTGCCTAGGCAGAGCATGACAGTGTTATAACATACTATATGTCAACGTCCTTACTCTCAGCAGTGCCTTTTCTTATCTAAAATTTAGGAGGAAAATGTCCTTAATTTTTAAAGAAAAATGTCAAATTTATGTCTGGAGATTTCTGTGTTACCAAACAGTAAAAAAGATTTAGAGTAAAGGAATATTTAATTTGCAATTATTTTACCTGTCTATGAGAGTTTAAAATCTATTTTCCTATATATGAAATAACAAAAAAATATAGGCTAGCTTAGGTCACTTCTCATAAATTATCCTTGTATCCTCCAAATCATGAGTTATAGATCAAACAGGTTTAACTGTATCTCCCAATGTTTACACTGAATGGGTCATAGCCATAATAGAATTCAACTCTCTCATTTTACAGATGGAATAACTGAGACCCAGACACGTTAAAGGGCTTGCTCAAGATCACACAACAGAGCCTTGCAGAGCTGAAATGAGAAAACATTCTTACTCTCAGTTCATAACTGTCACTGAGATATGCTGACATTCAGGCAGAGAAACCATTTATTATATGAGCATATGCACAGGTGTGTGTGTGAGTGTGTTTCTGTTTGTTTAGTCTATTCTCTTGGGTAAAATTTCCTTAACTCCCACCACTTTGACTTCCCTCTCTGCCTCCAATGTTTCTTTATGCAGAAAGTTCTTACTACTTAATCAAGACCCAGTTCAAACACCATCTCTTCCTACCTTCCTGCTCCATCCCAGACAACTGCTTTGCCCTCATAGAAAGTACTGCACTCATTTTGGTAGCACAGCTTGCAAAACACATCAGAGTTCTTTGCAAATACGTCTGTCTGCTTCATTAGAGTAGAATATGAACTGTTATCCCTACATTACGAACTCCTTAATGATAGGAACCATATACTATTGAATGCATGGTGCCTAGCGCAGGGCTAGACTATGGTGAATACTCCCTAAGGATTTGGAGAACTGGCTCAGTTTCACTAAGACAAATACAGAAAAAAACTTGCTCTTCAGAGTAATTTGTTCAGTTAAGGATAATACCCTTACTGTAGACATCATATTTCACTTTACTTCCATTTCTCTGGATGTCCAGAAAGTATAAGGATCTAACTTTAATAAGTACTTTTAGCACGGATGTTGACAGTGGGCCAGGTTTTGTTCTTCAGAACACAACACTGGCACTTCCATTTCCCATAAAAATCTTATTCTTAAAAAACAGTGCCTGTAACTTCTCATGACCTATTGAAACCTTCTGTTTTCTCCCTGTAGGAAGCCGATATTTCTCATTCATTTACTGCGTTAAAGTCATCAAAGACAACTTGGAAGTTCAGGCTTCATCAAAAGTGGATGATGCTTCAGTTAGTGACCTGTTCACTAGCCTAAAGATTTGCTATTGGAGAATCTCTGAAATGTCACAGCTGTTCTTCTATTACTAAAGGGTATTGTTTAAAGAAGGCTACAATTTAGGAATGTATAACAAGACCTTTGATGACAAAACAAAAAGGGCCAGCCATCTTGCTGACCTGGTTCTCCAGTGACAGATAGTGGAGGATCGCTTGACTTAAGCTGCATTGTCCACACCTTCTCAGGCTGAACCAAGAGAAATTTTGATCAGTGGGGAAATCAGGGGTCATTCACAGTTGGTTTTTTTTGTTTGTTTGTTTTTGCCCTGTTTTTTGCATGTATCTTTGTCCTCTGTCTCCACTTTGTTTTCTCCCACCTTTCCTAATCCATTCTCTGTACTTATCTTTAAAAAAAAAAAAAAAAATTATCCAACTTTTCTCATTTCTTCTCATGTTTTACCCCACGTTCCACACTAGACCATAAAAAAGTAATTACAAATTTAACAATTATCATCTAATATACATACTGAAAGTATTGTTTCATTTTTATTTGTTCTTAATTTCCCAACCAATCTTCAGTTACCAAGCACTTTTGATTGGAAGTATTTAGAGATAGAACCAGTAAACTATCCCAGAATATTTACTTTTGACACAAGGTATAAAAAAAGGAGTTAGATACTGTGCTAAAAGGAGAATGAAGAACACCAAGGACACAAGGAAAATATTAGCTCAAGAGACAGAAAGGGCCACATAAACCAGAAACTCCATCAGCCTGAGACCAGAAGATCTAGATGGTGCCTGGCTACTACCAATGACCATCCTGAGAGGGAACACAACAGAGAGTCCCTGACGGAGCAGGGGAAAAGTGGGGTACAGAATTCAAATTCTAGTAAAAAGACCAGACTTAATAGTTTGACTGACACTGGAGGGACCCCAGAAGTCATGGCCCCTGAATGCTCTGTTAACCCAAAACTAAATCCATTCCAGAGGCCAACTCTTCAGACTAGGATTAGACTGGACTATGGGACATAAAATGATACTGGTGAAGAGTGTGTTTCTTAGCTCAAGTAGATACATGAGATTAAATGGGCAGCTCCTGTCCAGAGGCAAGACAAGAAGACAGAGATGGTCAGGAGCTAGTTGAATGGACGTGGAAAATCTGGGGTGAAAAGGAGGAGTGTGCTGTCACAGTATAGGGAGAGCATCTAGGGTCACATAACAATGTGTGTATATATTTTTGTATGAGAGACTAACTTGAATTGTAAACTTTCACTTAAAGCACAATTAAAAAACAAAAAGAGAAAAAAAAAAGACACTATGCTAAGCGTTAGATGTAAAATTTATAAAAGACAAAGTCATTGTCCTCAAGAAAGTCATACCATAGTGGTTAAAACAGACACACACACACACACACACACACACACAAATTACTTTCTGCTTACATGTGACCTTAGACTGAATTTCAGATTTTTGCTCTGTAAATCATTGGCTCCTAGAAACTCAAGCATCCCCCCTTTGCATTTTGATATATAAAGTGAGACAAAGAATGAAATATTAAAGTGGAAATACTAATGCAGGGAACATAAAGTAATCCTCCCAGACTTTTATTAAAATTGGCATAGACTTTTGAGGACTTGAGACTTTAGTGAGAAGGAGAAATCTGGCAAGATTCTAAAGCAGAACCACAGAAATGATTAAAGCAGTTAGAAAAATTAGCAGATGCCCATCAGTTTGGAGCCAAACAGATATTGTTGCTGAATCAAATTAGAATCTTCCCAAAGGCCTTGGGAAAACAGTAAAGTTAGTGTTTTTCAGCCATGAATGTCAGTCATAGCTCATTTTCTTGACACTGCCTTCAACAGGCACATGCAGCTCAATCCTTTTCCAGCCCCCTGCTAGAAGTTTCTGCTTACCCCATCCTAACACCACCTCAGCAGAGGCAGGATGTGACCAGTGGCCTTTGCTGCCATTCCTTCACCCTTCAGACTCAGTGGCCCAGCCACAAATTCTGGCTTCCCATTAGGTCCTCTCCCTTCCCTGCTATGTTCTCCCAGCAGCACCCTCGACTGCCAGCCAATCCTAAACCCAACATACCAGGGGCAAAACCCAAATAATCTGCAAGTAACTATACTCCCTAAGCCTTCTACAAGAATGAGATTTCTTATTATATCATATTTACATATATACAGTAATATAGTGATAAAACCTGTTGCCGTAGAGTCAACTCTGACTCATAGTGACCCTACAGGACAGAGTAAAACTGCCCCATAGGGTTTCCAAGGATTCAAACTGCCAACCTTTTGGTTAGCAGCTGAGCTCTTAACCACTGTACCACCAGGTACACTCCAAAATAGTGATATATACAGTAACATAATGATACACACACACATACATATTACTTCTTAGTGCCGGATATTTTGTCAGGTACTGGGGATACAAGTAGGAATCAGATAAACTCATAATCTCATAGTTGAGTAGAACAGGAAGTACCATTCAAAAGTAACACAAGAAATTTGCGATACTGGGACTGAGATTTGCAAAAGGCAGATTGAGGGCACATGGATGGAATAATTGTTAAGTATTCTCAAAGTTCCTGAACAGGGTAAATAATGTCAGGAAAAGCTCCATGATAGACAAGACACTGGAGCTCCCAGTATTGAAAGACTAGGACAGAGACAGGGAGGAGGAAGGAGTGGTGGGAAAAGCATACATTGTCCTGCTTAGTTGGTACCGCAAGCTGTTTGGTATATCCAGAGTAAGGCGATTAGTAGGGAAGATACTCCGGAGAAATACTCAGGAGTCAAATCACAGAGGGCTTTCTCTTGACTTTTACCAGCAAAGAAATATGAACATGTTGGGGAGACAATATACACATTTATATGGCCCACACTTCCTCTCTCCCAGCTGCACACAGATGTATCACATACACCCACACACAGGTTCATACACACACACGCACATACACACACACCCTCCTCATTTCCATGCTAATTACTGGGCTATGGTATCACTTCTCTTGTCCAAATTTAATATTCTTTTTAGGGTCTTGCTCAGTCCTGGCCATGGGAAGGACTCGAAATAAGGGGAACTCTAAGCTAGAAACAACTCTTACTTTCCTGCACCTCCTCATACCACACATACACACACACACACACACACAGAGACAGAGGGAGATTTCATTTTTATGGTAAGAAAGAGCAAAAGGAGACCAAAACAAGAGGGTGGGGGATGGAAAGAGAAGAGAGGAGAGTGAAATTTTCAACTGCTTGGAAATAGAGCTGAGAAATATTAGAACACCACCTCTTACTCATCGCTTGCCCCTGCAGATATTGGTCATAAAGTAGCTGACTTTTTGGCACACCAAATGAAATTTCAGCCAAATGTCTGATTTATGATCCTTAGTGAGAAGAATCTGATCAGAAAACCAACAAAAGCTGGTGTTACAGAAACTGGAAATGTTTGTATTAATAGACTTTTAAAAACTCAGAATATTTCAAATTCCTTGCAAGAGGAAAAATACAATTATTTTAGCATCGCGTTTCATGGAATTGTTACTGTATCCACAATGTACAAGAGACCTGTGAGAAGACCTCCAGGTAAATGTGTTTTCCCACCCAAAGCCGCGTTTCTCCACTTCCTCTCTCCACTCTTTCACCTTTCCTAGCAGTGCGTGTATAGACCACTGGGAGAATCAGACTTGGAAATTGAAATTTCAGGCTTAAAGAAAAGGTGAAAATGTCCAGGATTTCCCAAAAGCTTTAAAGCCCCAAACAATAACAATTCTATTCCGAAACTCAGGAGAGGATTCTGTGAGTCTTTTTGGTCAAAGCATTACTGAGCAGCATTTGGAAACACCTTTGGTGGAGATTGATGACTTCATCAGTAAGGCAGGATCTTGTCCTCCAAATTCCTCCTTTCCTTTTGGTTGCAAAAGATTGAGTGACCTTGGTCAGATGTCTGGTCAATTGACTTTTGTTAGGACTGGGCCGCTCATCCAATATTTTTCCTTAGAAATTTCACTGGGCAAAGAGAAAAAGAATAGGAAAGAAAGTAGCCTGTGTGAATTGCCTCCATAAAGATTAAAGCCTTGGAAACCCTTTATGGGGCAGTTCTACTCTGTCCTACAGGGGCTATGAGTTGGAATCTACTCCAGAGCAAAGGGTTTTAATCAGATAAGATATGATATAAACTAGTCAAAATAACAGTGCTGTTTATTCTTTTTATGTTTCCCCCTTCTTTTTTCTTTTGACACTTTATAATTGTGTCTATAATAGTCTTATTTTAGTTTCTCTATGGTTATTGTTCAATATCCATTTCTCATCAATTCTAAGTGTATTAGTCCAGGGCGAAAAGATAATAGGGGTTATTATTATCATTAGTAATATTATCATCTTTCACAATGACAATATTTTATTTAGAGACATTCATCACTCGTAGATTTCACATATTAATTATATTGGTATAGCCTTCTATAACCTTATGAAGTACACAGAAAGGGGTATGAAAACTGAGGTGCAGAAATGAGAAATTACTTGCCCAATGGTACACAGCTACTGAGAAGCACCAGCAAAGTTGGGGCCCTGTATCTCAGCCCCTAGTCTTTCCACTTGACCACTCCAATGAAGACATAGGGGAGGGAGGGGGAGAGGGCTAAATTCCCACCTCCACGTGAGATTAGTCTGCTTTCCCTTGATATTTCAAATGACTTTGTTCCTTATTAAATCAGTCATGCATACACTTACAAATTACTGGTTCCCCTTGTCAACCTCACTGCCAACCTGCTAGAGCAAGATCAGGAAGCCGTAAGTTCCTCCACAAACTCTTCTCCACAATCCACATGGTTCATTACCCTTTCATCTAGACATTTTTTGCAACCTTTAAATTTTGACAATATGTTGAACACATTTGATCCTCTTTTTTTTTTTTTCCTAATTGTGCTTTAGGTGAAACTTTACAGCTCAAGTTAATTTCTCATTCAAAAATTTATACACATATTATACACATAATACATGACATTGGTTCCATTCCCCACAATGTGACAGAACGCTCCCCCTTTCTACCTCAGATTCCCTGTGTCAGTTTGCCCAGTTCCTGTCCCTTCTTGCCTTCTCATCCTGCTTTTGGACAGGTGCTGCCCATCTGGTGTTGTATATTTAATTGAACTAAGAAGCATGTTCTCATGTGTGTTATTTTTTGTTTCATAGGCCTGTCTAATCTTAGTCTGTAAAGTGGGCTTTGGGAATGGTTTCAGTTCTGGGTTAGGGATCCCTGTCAGGTGGTAGCCAGGCACCATCTAGTTCTTCTGGTCTCAGGCTGGTGGAGTCTCTCGTTCATGTGGTCCTTTAGTCCTTTGGGCTAATATTTTCCTTGTGTCTTTGCTTTTCTTCATTCCCCTTTGCTCCACATGGGATAGGACCAACAGATGTATCTTAGATGGCTGCTCACAGGCTTTTCAGATGGTACTCACCAAAGTGGGATGTAGAACATTTTCTTTATGAACTATGTTATGCCGACTGACCTAGATGTCCCCCGAAACCAGGGTCCCCAGGCCCCATCCCCAGCTACTCGGTCCCTCAAAGTGTTGGGATGTGTCCACGAAACTTCTATGATTTTGCTTTGGTCCAGTTGTTCTGACTTTCCCTATATTGTGTGTTGTCCTTCCCTTCACTGAAGTTGACACTTGTCTACTATCCAGTTAGTTATTTCCCTACCCTCCTCCCCACCCTCGTAACCATCAAAGATTGCTTTTTTCCCAAGGGTAAACCTTTTCTGAAGTTCTTATAATAGTGGTCTTATACAATATATGTCCTTTTGTGTCTGACTTATTTCAGTCAGCATAATGTCCTCCAGATTCATTCATGTTGTGAGATGTTTCTTGGATTCATCATCATTCTTTATCATTGCGTAGTATTCCATTGTGTGTATGTACCATAATTTGTTTATTTATTCATCTATTGATGAACATTTAGATTGTTTCCATCTTTTTGCTATTGTAAATAGTGCTGCAATGAACATGGGTGTGCATATATCTATTCATGTAATGGCTCTTATTTCTCTGGGGAATATTGCTAGGAGTGAGATTGCTGGATTGTACATCATTTCTATTTCTAGCTTTTTAAGGAAGCACCATATCATTTTCCAAAGTGGTTGTACCATTTTACATTCCCACCAGCAGTGCATAAGAGTTCCAATTTCACCACAACCTCTCCAACATTTCCTAGTTTGTGTTTTTTGGATTAATGCCAGTATTGTGGGTTGAGATGATATCTCAGTATAGTTTTGATTTGTGTTTTCTAATGGCTAATGATTGTGAGCATTTCCTCATTGGTCTGTTAGCCGCCTAAATGTCTTTTTTGATAAAGTGTCTTTGATCCTCTTTTGATCTTTCATCAGTCCTACATCTTCTCTTCCATTGGGTTTTTATTTACATAGTCACCAGGCTCATACCAGAACATCTCATTTTGGGGTATATTGGTAATATACTACCCAAGAGCTTGCTCTTATCTCTGGCCCTTTGTGGAGATTCTAAATCCCTACCTGAATATTTAGACTGACAAGCATGGGAGATTATACAAAGGACTGGTAGGAGTCAGACATGAGTAGATACTCCCAACAGAAAATAGCAAGGGCAGAAGGTGGTCACATCCCCCAGCATCGGCATGCACATAACTCCAAGGTTAACATGTGTAAATATCTAGTTTTGAAAAAAAAAAAAATAACCACATGTTGCCTCTGAACCCCAACCCCCTCCATAATATAGTGGAAGCAGAGATTAGGAAGTAGACCAAAGTAGAAGGAGTGATATACCTCCACCACTGGCATAACTGTCAACAAAATCCAAAGATTTGCGAAGAGCGGCATCCATTTCTTCCATTCTCCAGCTGAGCAGAGGCACATAAATGGTAGTGATACAAATAAATCTCAAATCAGTTGCTTTTGGGCTAAAGCTCATGCTCTCTTCACTTCCGTAGGCAGTTTGAGAGGTGAAAGGTATCAATTCAAACACATGCTGATGGGTAAGAGACCTTTTTGTTGAATCAGCAATTTGATTTTCTATTGAAAACTAGTATCTTTTAAAAGGCAAAGTAAAAGTCATTTCTGGGTCAGTCCTGGCAAAATGATTACAATCACATTTCTCTATTGCTTGATTAGGTCACTGTTCACTAATGCGCCACTACTATGAGCTTCTTTGAGCTGTCATCTCATACCTGATACCACTTGTGGTGAGCTTCCCTATATCTAGTTTGGAAAACAAGTTGAAAGCAGAAGGTGTTTTTTTCTCTCTACTATAAACAAGAGTTTTGGGTCATGGTTGGTTGCCTCCTTACTGTGCTTTTAAAAGAAGAGAGAAAATGCCTTCAGTTTGCTAGAAGCAAAAATATGTTCTTTTTCATCTGAAACCATTCCTCACATCTCACTAAATATTACTGAGCATCCCACAAGTAGCTAATCATCTTATCTATTTGCAATAGCAAACTGAATGTATTAGGGAAACCTCTTCAGACTGGTGGAGCCTAGCAGCCTGGGAAGCTTTAGGGTACAAAATATCTCACAGCAGGTGGCTAGGGTAGACCAGCTGTGTGTCTGTACAGAGGAACTGCTACTTAACAAGTTAAGCAGTCTGTTCCCGTAGCTCATGTGGAGTTGGACACAATTCTATTCCCTCTAGGCTCCCTGGGCAGCAGGGGAAAAGCAGGCATTTCATCATGTCCTGTGCTTATTTTCTCAGGTGATTTTAGGCTGTACTTGGACAGAACAGTTTCACGTGCGGGAGTAAAAACATCAGTCCTAGGAGATACGGGACCATTGACCAGAGTCCATATGTCAGTAGTCTCTGTTCCCCTTTGGGACATGGTCAGTTACCATGGTAACTGGCAGCAAAGGCTTATTACTGCCTGTGCTTGTTAGTGTTTGAAAGGTGATTTATAAGCATATAGATAATTGGCAGCTTGTTAACAGGTGGGGCTCCTGAACTCGGCTGCCTTTGGCAATTATCTCCAGGATTCAGGAGTTGTGCTCCTGTCCTCAGCAGCTGCCTGTCTGCCTGTCTGGCTCAGAGAGCATCATCAACCTTGAAAATAAGGCAAAGAAGAAACCATCCATCAGTGCAGTGGGTGGAGCAGATCGTGTGACCGATGGTGGTTGTTCACCTAGCAGCATGCACAGGAACAGATGGGAGGCAGTACAGGTGGCCCAGTTTCCATTTTTTTCTCCAGAAAAAATGTACAGACTGTCTGTTTTTGGAAAATTCATGGAGAATGAGGCCAGCCTTACATATAAGTGGTTGTTGATACTGGAAAACACCCTTGTTTAAAAATATCTCCCTAACCCAGGAGTCACAGGAGATGAAAGTACATCAGAATAGATGTATTATTATCTTCTAATAGAATAATGGGGTGGGGGGAAGGAAGTTTTCTGTGGGTTTGGGGAAGAGCAAGGTTAAGAGATAGAGTGGTTAATATTCATAATAGTCATAATGGACTAATATTTGGTGTTTATCATATTCTTAGTAACTGGAGAGACCCAGGACAACATGAGAAAATCTAAGAAGATAGAGCTGGGAAAGTCAAGGATTGAATATTGAAAGAATTTGTGGATGGAAGCAACAATTCTTCCACATCACAATTTTGACCTCCGTGCTAGACCCAATTTAGATCTTTCTAAGGTTTGAGTATTGTTTGTTTTGTTTATCTTTAAAGACCTTTTGTAATATCTTTTTTTTTTTCCCTACAGCTTTGAAATTCTAAGTAACTATTTCTAAAAAATACTGTCTTGGGAAAAGTTTCTGCAGTCACCTCTCTATCAGTGATACTATATTGTTTGTTGTTGGTGTTATTTTGGCTTGAGGAAGGTGAGAAGAGGGAGAGAAAGTGGGAAGATAATTGGAAGATACCACAATGGTAGTATGAAGTAGGAAGAGAGATCACAGAATAAGAAGAGGGGAAAACTGGAGGCTAAAAGAGATATTTTGTCTATTCTCTGCAGCTTCTTTCTGCCATTTATAGGGAATCTTAGGGGAACCCAGTCAGTCTTAGTGAGCTAGTGCTACTTGGAGGATGTCGCAAAAGAAAAGGGAAGTGTATCAGATGTGCATTGTCCTGTAGAGTATTCCATCAACTCCAGGAGGTATACAGACCAAAAATGATGATGTATGTCTCAAAGCCAGGGAGGCTGATTACCCTGTCAATAATTTCTACTTGTGTAACTGCATATTTTCTCCCCCATTCAACTAAGTGCCTAATTTTCCTGATGAAGCACCTAACTCACCAGCAACTTGGAAGTGTTATTCAGGTTGATTAAACACTACTCTATTTATGGAAATACCTTTCCTTTTAATAATTGGTTGTGGTTTTTAATTCTACCCTCAACAAAGTGGGGGGTAATTATCTTGATCATTTCTAGGACTTGCTGAGATTTTTGAGCACATTCTATGCTGTCTTTAGAAAAACCCTATTCCAAATAAATAAAAAAAATACCTACACAATTCTTACAGTGTTTCAGGCATTGTTCAAAGTGTTTTACGTATGTTAACTCATTTAATCCTCACAAGAATCTTATAAATTAGAGCTTATTATTATCTCTTTTCTTTACATTTGAAGAAACTGAGTAACAAAGATGTTTAAAAACTTGCTGAGCGATGTAGCAAGCAGAAAATTAGGAGCAGAACTGGAATTTAAAAACAAACACAGGAGACGCTGCCTTGCGTCCCCACATTTAATAAACAACTACGTACTGATTGATGGCTCTCACCATAATGAAACAAATCAAGGTAGATAAAAAATCAGTCTTCCTGAACCCATCAGAAAACTGACAATATAAAGAAATTTTAAGTAAACTAAACTCTACTGACGGCTTTTCACAGAGGAGAAAACACATGTAGCTGCTTTCACCTCTGGCTGACTAGCAGGAAAAGGAAAAATCAACCACAGACAAGTGGAAGGGAAAATCAACCAAATCTTTTACAAAAATTAAAAGCCTATGTGTGGGCTGGTAAAACGGATTAGAATCTGAAGCACCCTCACCAGAGAATAAATCTGCATTCACTTTCTACTCTTTGCCTGGGTCTTCACTGAGTGTTAGAGGGAGAGGTGTCATTTTCCAAAGACTTGAAGGCAAGACAGGAGAGCTGAGAAAGACCAATTTCAACTCCGGATTTTCAGCTTACAAGAGCTGGGGGCAGGACAGGAGTAGTGAGACAGAAGCTTGCTCTGAGGCACTCTGGGAGGAGAGATCTCCCTAGTCACAGAAATCCTGGAGCAAAGAAAATGCCCCAGTACCCCAAAGAGCTGACAGTCAGGTTATAAACGCAGAGAGATATCTTCATGTTAAAAATAAATAAATAAATAACTAGCACTTGAGCAGAAAAGCATAAAGAGATCTATGGATTCATTAATCCTCAGACCTCAAGTCCACGGGAGGTAAATTCTAATCCCCTTCTCAAATCATTGAAAGCCTAGAGTCAAACTAAATTAACCACAAAGCCTAGAAACAAGCTCAACTACAAATCTGATCTATTCAGTCCTTCTCTGGAAGTAAATACTGTTTACTTCATTTTCTACTATTATATAAAATGTTTGTAGTCTCATAAAAAGTAATAAGCAAGAATATGCAACTCATCAACATGAGAGAAAATATGAAGAGAAGCAGACCCAGAGATGGTCTGGATGTTGGAATTATAGTGAGAGAATTTAAAATATCAATAATAAAAATTATAAGTAAAAATCTAGCAGTAAAGGCATGCAACATGACTGAAGAGATAGAGAGTTTAACGGAGCCATGGATATTTATATTTTTTAAAATCTAGTGAAAATTTTAGAAATAAAAAGCGTGATATTGAGAACGAAGAATGAATTAGATGAACATAACAGTGAACTGGAATAAGGAAAAAAAAAAAAGAACATTATCTTTGAAGACAGATCCATCAAAGGCATACAAACTCAGCATAAAGAAGACAGGAAAATAATGGAAAAAAATAAATAAAACTGCACATGTTCTGCAGCACAATATCACATTCATCATGACTATTAAAAAGAGAAAATAGATGACAGGGTAGAGCAAAATACTTGAGAAATATTGCAAGAATTAGTCAAAAATATTGAAACACGTTACTTACATAACCAAAATACTCAGTGACACCACACAGGTACTACAAAGCAAAACACACCTAGGCAATTCATAGTTAAATTGCATAAAATTAAAGTTATAGAAAATGATTTAAAAGCAATCAGGAAAACATATATATATATATATATATATATATATATATATATATATATATATATGTATATATATATATATACACGGTACATAGGTACAACAATAAGTAGGATGGCTAACTTCCCTCTACAAATAATTGAAGGTCAGAAGACAATGGAAAAAAATATTTAAAGTACGAAAAGGAAAACACATGCACAAATCAATATAAGAATTTTATGTTCATAAAAAAAAAAAAGAGAGAGACTTCTGGGCAACATGGTGCTACAGTCAGAAGCACCACGGCATCCCTCCACAGCAAATAAAAGAAAAACTAAATCAAACAGAGTCACATGTCAATCCTGATATCCTAAACATCAAATGAAGAGATAAAGAACTCAGCCAAGCACCAAATGGAATAAGAAACTGATTAAGAACAGAGAGCAAGTATAGATAACATGCAGAGGTTCCCTATCAACTACTGCAGCATGGATCCACCATCTTGGACTCTTATCGGAGATCAGCAAACAGGGGGTATGAGAAAGCAGCTTCACGGAGCTTCCAGCAAGAGACAGAACAACCAGTAACCAGCGATATAGGCTTTTCCACCTCCCACCCTTCTTCAGCCCCACTTAGCCTTCTCTGCTTCCTGCAACCACAGCATCTTGGCCAGGAAGCATGAGCTTCATCCCGGTGTTACCTGGATTCCACCCACACGCACTGGCTGGCTCCCTGAGTGCCTTTTGTTGGCTGCTGTTCTTGCTTTTTTCCACTTCTTTAGATTTCTGCCTTACCTCTCACCACCTCCTTCTCCTTTCTCTAAAATACCTGACTCCATGAGCCATCTTTGCTTCTTCCTGAAAGGCAATGAAACACCGCTTGACTGTGAAACTGCTTCCTGGCCTGTGCCACCACGCTGGTGGGATCCCCGAGGTTTTTTTGTTTGTTTGTTTGCTCTGATTTGTTCTGTTTTGATTTGTTTATTTGTTTTCTTTTTCTTTTCTCAGCTTGGGAGCCCCTTATAGCTGAGCAGTACTGAGCAGCTTGGGAGCTACTCCCTTACTCTGTGCAGATGCACAGGGACATCCCTGGGGGCATTTCTTTTTTCTTATTTTTTGTTTGTGTTTGGGGTTTTTTTGCTTCTTTGTTTTGTTTTCTCCCCTCTCTTATTCCTGTTTTGTCTTTCTTCATTTCCAGTTTCTTAATTTATTAGTTTTTTTCTCTTACCCTTTTTCTTTTTTTTTTCATTTTTGTTTTTCCCCATTTTTCAGCCTTTCTTTCTCCACTCCAATAACAAGCTCACTTAGTACTCTTTTTTGTTTGTATGTATGTTTTTGGCTCCTGTTCCTCTCTCCTCTCTCTTATCTTTCACATACCCATCTTAGCTTCTCACATCACAATCTCCCCCCTCCTTCCTGCCTACCTGCACCGTGCACTGAACATCACACTCCCAAGCAGCACAGACACGGCCTACTGGAACGTGCCCTGCACTGATTCCTGGTCCACACTGTCAGCCCTAGTACATGCCACAAACAACCCAGCCCAGCAACTCCCCTTCAGCTGGGCCTGACCTGCTGTACCATACCTGAGCAACTGACCCTGACCATTGGGGAAGGAGGTGAAAAGTATCGTGCTCACAGATGAGCAAACAACAAAGAATGCGCAGCCCACCTGCTCAGACATAACCAAATAAAACAAAAAAGCAGGATGAAACAAACAAATCTACAATCAATAAACAAGGCAAATAACCACCGAATGCCCCGAAGACAGCAGACAACAGCAAAACATTTACAAAAACAGGACAGGATGGTTCCAGTAGGTGTCCAAAATAAAACAGCAGATGACCTTCCTCTAGAAGAAAAGGCACTAGACCTAACTGACAGGGAATTCAAATCTCTAATATTCAGAATTATCCAAGAGTTGAAGCAAAAAGCAGACAAAAATGAGGAAAAAATAGACAAATTCATGGAAAAGGCAGACAAATTCATGGAAAATACTGACCAAAAAAATGGAAGAATTCAAGAAAACAATACAGGAACAAAATGCTAAAATAAATTCACAACTAGAAATCGTACAAAAACAACAATTATAAATCTAAAAGATAAACAACAAGATTTCAGAAATGGACAGCATCGAGCAGGTTTCACACGAAGATAGTTTTAGGGAAACTGAAGACAAACACTTGGATACAACTCAGAGGAAAAATCAGAAAAAACAACAAAGAAAAATGAAGAAACCTTGAGAATTACATGGGATACAATCAAAAGCAAAAATCTGCACGTGATTGGAGTTCCAGAACAGGGGGAGAAAACATAAAACATAGAGAGGATCATTGAAGAATTGCTGACAGAAAACTTCCCCAATATCATGAAAGATGAAAAGCTGGCTATCCAAGAAGCTCAACGAACCCCATATAGGATAGACCCCAAAAGAAAATCACTAAGGCATATCATAATCACACTCACTAAAACCGAAGATAAACAAAGAACCCAGAGAGCAGCTCAAGAAAAACAAAAAGTCACATACAGAGGAGAAACAATAAGACTAAGCTCGGATTATTTGGCAGAAACCATGCAGGCAAGAAGGCAATGGGATGACATATATAAAACCTTGAAAGAAAAGAATTTGCAGCCAAGAATAATATATCCTACAAAACTCCAGTTCAAATATGATGGTGAAATTAGGTCATTTCCAGATAAGTAGAAGTTAAGGAACTATGTAAAAACCAAACCAAACTTCAAGACTTATTAAAGGGAGTCCTTCGATCTGAGAACAAACAACATCAGACCACAGACTGAATATAGGACACAGGTTTGTACTAGCCAGATACCAACCTAGGAAATGAACTCTTAAGGACTATGCAAAATCAAAAGAATTACAACAGGGAACCAGAGAGGTTAATCTGTAAATGACAACAGCATCAGAACAATAAATGAAGGAATAAATGGTATAGGTATAGAACCTTCTAATGGAGAGGAAGGCAAGGTGATACGAAGTGATAATAGACTGGTTCAAACCTAGGAAGATAAGGGTAAAATTCAAGGTAACCGCCAAGAAAGTTAACAAAACTACTCATCAAAATAAAGAAGAAAAACATGAAGTCTCAGTAAAAACAAAACTTACAAAAAAAAAAGAAAGAAATGAAAAAAAAAAAATCCACAGACAAAAGGAACTCAGCACAGGAGAGTAAGAGAAACAAAGAAAACATCAGCACCACAAAAAAGAGCAGTACAAAATGCAATCCCACTCCTAGAAATATATCCTAGAGAAATAAAAGTCATCACAAGAATAGACATATGCACACCCATATTCAATGAAGCACAGTTCACAATAGCAAAAAGATGGAAACAACCTAGATGACCATCAACAGATGAATGGATAAAAAACCTACACACAATGGAGTATTATGCAATAATAAAGAACAATGATGACTCTGTGAAGCATCTCATAACATGGATGAAACTGGAGGACATTATGCTGAATGAAATAAGTCAATCACAAAAGGACAAATATTGTATGAGATCTCTACTGTAACAACTCATGTAAAAGTTTACATACAAAAAGTAATAATCTTTGTTGGTTATGAGGGATGGGAGGGGTGGGGGGGTAAATACACAATAGATAACTTGTAACTTTGGTGAAATGTAAGACAGTACACAATATTGAGGAAGCCAGTATAACTTGTACAAGGAAAGGTCATGGAAGCTCCATAGACACTTCTAAACTCCCTGAGGGACTGAATTGCTGGGCGGAGGGCTGTGGGGAACATGGTATCAGGGAACATCTAGCTCAATTGGCATAACACAGTTTATAAAGACACTGTTCTACATTCTACCTTGGTGAGTAGTGTCTGGGGTCTTAAAAGCCTGTGAGCAGCCATCTGAGATACTCCACTGGTTTCAACCCTTCGGGAGCAAGGGAGTGTGAAGAGAACAGGATATGTAGAAAAGATTAGTCCAAAGGACTAACGGACCACAGCTACCGTGGCCTCCACCAGACTGAGTCCATTACACCTAGATGGTGCCCGGCTACTACCAGTGACTTCTCTGACCAGGATCACAATAGAGGGTCTCGGACAGAGCTGGAAAAGGGTGTAGAACAGAATTCTAACTCACAAAAAAAGACCAGATTTACTGGCCTGACAGACTGGAGAAACCCCAAGAGTATGGCCCCCAGACACCCTTTTAGCTCAGTGGTGAAGTCACTCCCAAAGTTCACCATTCAGCTGGGGATTGGACAGCCTCATAAAACAAAATGGGACTAATGAGGCACAGCAGTCCAGGGACAAGGACTAGAAGGCAGGAGAGGACAGGAAAGCTGGTGATAGGGAACCCAAGATTGAGAGAGGACAGTGTTGATATATCGTGGAGTTGTTAACCATTGTCATAGGGCACTATGTGTACTAAGGGTTTAATGAGAAACTATTTGTTCTGCAAACCTGCATCTAAGGTACAAAAAAAAAAAAAAGAATTATTTATGAGGGATCAAATTGACAACAGCAACTCAAAAGGTTTGATGGGAAGCCTAGGGAGCAGTGAGTTGCAGACGATGGTGAGGGAATAATTTGGAAAAGGACAGTGAGAATAGCAGCACAACTGGAAGAATGTAATCAATGTTACTGAATTGTACATGTAGAATCTTTGAAATCGTGTAACTTTGGCTATGTATATTTTCACCAAAAAAAAAAAAAAAAAAGGTCCTCCAAGGTCAAGAAGGGAGAGTGTTGACATGTTGTGGGGTTGTTAACCAGTGTCATAAAAGAGTATGTGTACTGACTGTTTGATGAGAAACTATTTGTTCTGTAAAACTTCATCTAAAGTACAATTAAAAAAATTTAAAAAAGATTATTTAAAAATAAAGGTAAAAAAAAGTCATTTCCAGATAGACAAAGGCTGAGGGAATTTGCCTCTGTCAGTCCTGCACTGCAAGACATGCTAAAAGAAAGGCAGGCTGAAGAAAAATGATACCAGATGAAACCCCTAATCTCAAAGAATAAATGAAAAAGGGCAATTATCTTGGAAAACAGGAAACATATTTCTATCTATAGTATCTATTTAGATCTATATCATCTTTAAAAGACTACAGAACATTTAAAAGAAAAATAACAATACATTGAATATATTACTATTATCTTTCTTTTAGAAGGATTTTATGTAGAACTAAAATATGTGAAATAAAGTGCACAAGGGCAGGAAGAGGGTAAAAAATATACTATTCATAGAGTTATATAATATTATTTTGAAGGTAGACTATAATGAATGTAAGATTCATATAGCAGTCTCTAAGACTGTTCTATCCAACAGTGCAATCACTAGTTATATGTTGGTATTTGAATTTAAATGGAAGTTAATTGAAACGAATTAAAATAAAAAATTCAGTTCCTCTGTTGCACCAGCCACATTTCAAGTGTTAAATAGCCACATGGTCTAATTCTTACCATATTGAACTGAATAGTTATAGGACATTTCCATCACTGCAAAAAGTTCTTTTAGACAGCACTGCTCTAGATCGACCACTAAAATATAGCACAAATATATGTGTCTAAATATTTAATATAAGAATTACAATTCAATACCAAAAAATATATGATTTACTTCAAAGAAGACGGGAAAGGATAAACAGAGAAATAAATAACAAACGCGATAAATAAAAGCCAAATACCAAGATAGGAGTTTTGAACAGAACTATATCAATAATTACATTAAATGTTAATAAAATAAACACTCCATCCAAAAAGTCAGAGACCAGCAGATTGTATAAAAAAGAAACATATAACTCTATGATATTTACAAGGAATAGATTTTAAGTATAAAGACAAAAAGATTGAAAGTAAATGTGTAAAAAAAAATACCATTTAAATGCAAAGATTAACATCTTCTGTGGCTGTATTTGTATCAAACAAAGTAGACTTCACTCAATGAATATTACTAGAGAAAAAGAGGAACATTTCATGATGGTAAAAGGATGGATTCATCACAAGTCATAACGTCTTTAATGTGTAGGCAATCAACAGTATCTCAAAATACATGAAGCAAAACTTGACAGACTAAAGGAAGAAATACAAATCTACATCTATGGTCAGAGATTTCAATATCACTCTCTCAGTAACTAATAGAGCAAGTTGTCAAAATTTTAGAATATGATACACAAGAAATGTACACTAGGATCAAATGGCTCCATTAAAACTGTATCAAATATTTAGTAAGAAAAATGAAGGAGTGGTCCAGTATAATTCTTGTACCAAAACCTGATAAAGATATTATTAAAAAAAAGTATATCTATATATATAAAACCAAACCCATAGCCCTTGACTCATAGCGACCCTAGAGGACAGAGTAGAACTGCCCCATAGAGTTTCCAAGGAGCAACTGGTGGATTTCAACTACTGACCTTTTTGTCAGCCACCAAGTTCTTAACTGCTACGCCACGAGGGCTCCATATATACATATATGTGATCACAGAATCAAAATCTTTAACAATGTTGAAGCAAATTGAATACACACACATCACACACACACTTAAACCCGCATAAATATATACAGAGAGATGCATCATGAATAGATGGTTTGTATCTCAAGTTTGGAAATGTAGTTGAACATTTAAAAAAATTAGTTAATGTAATTCAGCACGTTATGAGAATAAAGGAGAAAAAACTATATAACCATCTCAACCAATGTAGAAAATTGAATATACTTTCAAAATAAAAAACACTCAGCAAATTAAAAATAGAAGTAAATCTCCTCAACCTGATAAAGGCATCTACAAAATACCAACAGCTAACATCATTCTTAATTGTGAAATATTTTATGCTTTCTCCCAATTTTTTGGAACAACAAGAATATCTGTTCTCATAATTTCTATTTAATATTTCATGAGAGTTTCCATACATGAAATAATGAAAGAAAAATAAAAGCTTAAAGATCTAAAAGAAATTAATTAGAACTGCATTTTTTTGTGGCAAAATGATCATCTGTAGAAAACTGGATGGGATCTACAAAAAAGAGACTAGATTTACTAAGTAAATTTAGTAATATTGCAGGATCCAAAGTCCATTTAAAAAATGAAAATGAAAAAGTACTTCTACATACAAGTAATGAAAAACTGGAAAATGAAATAAAATATATAATTTAATAGCATCAAATAATATTAAATAGACAAGGAAAAATATTGAAAAATATGTAAGACCTTCACACTGATAATTATAAAACATTGCTGATAGATTAAAAATACTTAGATAAATGAAAAGATATACCTATGTTAACTGACAGGATTCAAAATTTTAAAGATGTCTATTTTCCACAAAGTTTTCTATAAATTCAATACAATAACTATCAAATTTCCAACAGGCCATTTTGAAAATACTGGCAAGCTGATTCTAAACTTTTGGTATAAATGCAAAGGATCCAGAATCACCGAAACAATCTTAAAAATAATAATAATACAGAACTTAACACTACTTGATTTCCAGACTTACTATAAAGCTACAACAAGCAAGAAAGCATAATAATTGGCTTAAGGACAAATATATAATTAGTGGAACAGAACAGAGTCCAGAAATAGACCCATGCATATAAAATAAATTGATCTTCAGACAAGGCACCAAATCAATTCAGTGAGGAAAAGGAAAGCCTTTTTAACAAATAGTGCTAGATCAATGTGACCCTTATCATACTACCTACACATAAATGATTTTGAGACGGATTTTAAGCCTACACTTAAAACCCAAAACCATCAAGCCCAGAAAAAAATAAAGGACACTATCTTTATAACCTTGCAAACAAGCAAAGATATTTTCAACAGAACATAAAATCAGTAACTCTAAAAGAAAAAAAAAAAAAAATGATAAATTGGACTTCATTAAGATTAAAATTTTACCTCATTTTAAAAAATTTAAGAACATAAGCAAGCCACAGATTGTGAAAAGGTTTTTGTAATACATGTATCTGATAAAGAACTCATATCCAAAATATATAGAGAACTCATCCAAATTAATAATAAAAAGACAATTCAATTACAGAAGGGGCAAAAGGTTTGAACCATTACTTCACAAAGAACAAATACAAATGGCCAATAAGCACATAAAAATGTGTTTAAAATGTCCCCCAAAGGCTTGAAAAAGAATGTTTATAGCAACTTTCATATTCATAATAGTCCCAAACAGTAAATCTACAGATACAAATCAACAGAAAAGTGGATAAAAAAATTAGGTTATAATCATATATTTTATATTATAAAAAGATAAAATACTGATATAGGCAATGGCATGAATAAATTTAAAAAATTAGGAGTGAAGACAACCAGCCACAAAAATATACTTAATCAATTAATGTATTTGTTTACCTTCCAAGAATAGACAGAGCTAACCTCTGATGATAGAAATAAGAATGTGATCACCTTGGTGGGTTGGTAGAGTGAAAGAGAGATTGACTGGAATGGGGCAGGAAGGAACTTTCTGGGGTAGGACAAATGACATCATTAAGAAAAAGAAGAGGCAAGCCACAGACTGGAAAAATGTTTTCATGATACATATTCTGACATAGGAATCATAAACAAAATATTTGGATAGTGGTTATATGTGTACATAAAATGGCTAAAATTCATTAAACTAGATACTTAAGACCTGTGCACGTTATTGTATGTAAATTATACCTCAATTTTAAATATAGCTATCTCTATCTCTCAGTCTATCCATCTATCTCCTACTAAGCACCAGATTCTGTACAATCCACAGGAGATATAGTGACGAACAAGATCCACAGGGCCTCTGCCCTTATACAAGTTAGAATAGCCAACAAATGACTTCTTCTGGGCCATACTAGGACTTTGAACTCTACTACATCTGTCTCTTTGTT
The DNA here is from genome assembly GCA_030035585.1 of Dugong dugon. Taxonomy (NCBI): domain Eukaryota; kingdom Metazoa; phylum Chordata; class Mammalia; order Sirenia; family Dugongidae; genus Dugong; species Dugong dugon. The sequence continues at coordinate 7,139,642 of CM057466.1, forward strand.
TTTAACATAATTGACGCTCTTTTCTCAGTACATAAAGCATTGGCAAAAAGCAAACCTCTAGGAGTTGATGGAATACCAATTGAGTTGCTTCAACCAACAGATGCAGTGCTGGAAGCATTTACTCACCTATGTTAAGAAATTTGGAAGACAGCTACCTGGCCGACTGACTGGACAAGACCCATATTCATGCCCATTCCAAAGAAAGGTGATCAAACATAATGTGGAAATTATCAAAAATATCATTAATAGCACATGCTAGGAAAATTATGCTGATGATAATGCAAACATGGCTGCAGCATACATCGACAAGGAACTTCCAGAAGTTCAGGCCAATTCAGAAGAAGACGTGGAAAGGAAACATCATTGCTGATGTACGATGGATCTTGGCTGAAAGCAGGGGATACCACAAAGATGTTTACCTGTGTTTTATCTACTACATGAAGGCATTCAACTGTGTGGATCATAACAGATTATGGATAACATTGTGAAGAATGGAAATTCTAGAACACTTAATTGTGCTCACCAGGAAACTGTACATAGACCAAGAGGTAGTCGTTCGAACAGAACAAGGGGATATTGCGTGGTTTAAAATTGGAAAAGGTATGCGTCAGGGTTGTATACTTTCTCCACACTTGTTCAATCTGTATGCTGAGCAAATAATTCAAGATGCTGGACTATACGAAGGAGAGTTCAGCATCAGGACTGGAGAATGACTCATTAAAAATCTGCGATATGCAGACAACACAACATTGCTTGAGAGGACTGGAAGCACTTACTGATGAAAATCTATGACTATAGCCTTCAGTACGGATTACACTTCAACTTAAAGAAAACAAAAATCCTCACAACTGGACCAATAAGCAACATCATGATCAGCAGAGCAAAGATTGAAATTGTCAAGGATTTTTTTTACTTGGATCCACAATCAACGCCCATGGAAGCAGTAGTCAAGAAATCAAATGACATTTTGCATTGGGAAAATCTGCTGAAAAAGACCTCTTTCAAGTATTAAAAAGCAAAGATGTCACTTCGAGGACTAAGGTGCACCTGACTCAAGCCATGATATTTTCAGTCACCTCATATGCATGCGAAAGCTGGAAAGAATCGCCCTATTCAAATTGTGGTGTTTGTAAAGAATATAGAATATAGCATGGACTGCCAGAAGAATGAACAAATCTACCTTGGAAGAAGTATAGCCAGAATGCTCCTCAGAAGTAAGGATTGGGGGACTTATTCTTGCTTACTTTGAACATGTCATCAGGAGAGACCAATTGTTGGAGAAAAACATAATGCTTGGTAAAGTAAAGGGTCAATGAAAAAGAGGGAGACCCTCAATGAGATGGATTGGAAAAGATCCATATTCATGCCCGTTGTGGCTGCAACAGTGAGGATGGCAAAGTTTCATTTTGTTATACATGGGGTCACTATGAGTTGGCGCTGACTCAATGGCACCTAACAACAATACTGTAATGAAACTTACCGTGTAGGGAATCAGGAGTCCGGTGTTCTATTCACATTTCTCCCCTTGATTAGCTTTGTGACCTTGAGTAACACATTTCTTCTCTCTAAACCTTAATATCCTTATCTACTGAATGAGCGTATCAGTCCAAAATCCTTTTAAATCCTACATATTTATTGAGTTTTATTCTTACCATGTAGAGTAAGGATACTGGTGTTGTTAGTTTCCATCTGACTCCCGGCGATCCCTCGTACAACAGACCAAAACAAAATGTCTGCACCATCTTCGTAATCACTGGCCTGCTGAAAACCATTGTGGCAATCACTGTGTACTTTGAGCGCCTTCCAACCTAGGGAGCTCATCTTCCAGCACTATATCGGACAATATGTTGTTGTAATTCATTGAGTTTTCATTGGTTAATTTTTGGAAGTAGATCACCAAACCTCTCTTCCTTGTCTATCTTAGTCTCAAAACTTTGCTGAGACCTGTCGGCAATGGGCGACCCTGCTGGTATTTGAAATATTGGTGGCATAGGTTCCAGCAGCATAGAAACACACAAGCCACCGGAGTACAACAAACTGACAAATGGGTAGTGGGCACTAACAATAATATTTACCATGAAGCTGTTCCATGGAAGGGGACTGCCTCACTTTCTTGAGCATATGTGATAATTGCAACCACTTGGTTGCTGCTCTCTGGTGCTCCCACTGACCCATTTCTTGTGAGTAAAACCAAAGTTTTCAGAGTTATTGCTGTCATTTGACATCTAATTGTCCTTTAACGGCTTTTCAACTCTGTTAATTTTGAGATAGAGTGACTAACCCAGAACCCAGTGTTCAAATCTAAAGGCCTCAGTTACAGAAATATTTTTTTAATGTTTTAAGTGAATTAGTTAAGACTCAGAGATGGGAAGGAAATAAAAAATCTGTGTGCCCATAAAATATTCTCTCTTATAAACATTTAGAGAACATGCAAGAGTAAATTCCTTTTTTATGAGGTCTGCAGAGAAACATAATACATAACTGCTTTTCTTGTTATTTTTGAATTTTGCCTTTCTCCAAAATTGCTACAACACATTTTAGTTAAAGAAAATAAATTCAAACTCAATATTGCCTAAAGCTTTATGCAATGATCTCTTCCTCCCAGCCCATGCTGCTCATTTTCTACTGGAATCTATAATCCTTTCTTCTCACCCCTCCTTCACATCCATCCCATGTCTTTCTTTCTTTCTGTACATAGACTTCAATTTACTTCTACCCATTGTCTCCTTTATTGGCATATACCCACAACTCCTTAACCTTGTGCTTCATTATTAGCATCTCTTTCCAATATCATTCGTTCATTCACTGACTCATTGAACAAAAGCTGAGTGAAGCACAAAGAGTGTGTGCAATACATTGGCTAGGCGCCAGGGATACAGTGGTGAAGAATGTCTCTGCATACTGGAGCTTATAATTTAACAGACATTTAAAAAATAATTACAAGTGTGATGGTGTTTACTTATTAAGTCATTTTACAACCTTTACATTTCATGTGTGAGTGTGTGCTTAGATTTGCTTTTCAGTGGCCCTTAGACTCAAGGTAGCAAAATACATCAAACTTCTCTCTACACTGCCAACTACAGTCTTCGGACTGACAAGCGGTTTCATGCTTCAGGAACAGTTACCCAGCATTGTAAAAATATATCTCCTAGGATCTCTCCAAGGAGCAAAAGGAAAACCATTGATGGCAAAGGAAGGACAGATACGGTTCGTGTTCTGTTCCTATTATGGTTCTCCGATTTTAACTTTCTGACTTTTCATTCTTCCATTTATATATTCACTTAATGATTGATTGATTCATTGGGTCATTGAGTCATTCATGCGTGCATTCATTCATTCATAACAATGTATTTGGAAGCCCTGGCGGCGTAGTGGTTAAAGTGCTACAGCTGCTAACCAAAAAGGTCAGCAGTTCAAATCCACCAGGTGCTGCTTGGAAACTCTATGGGGTAGTTCTACTCTGTCCTATAGTGTTGCTATGAGTCGGAATCGACCCAATGGCAACAGGTTTATGAGCCAGGAAGTATGCTGATGAGTAACACCTAGTCCCTGACTTGGAGGAGCTCAGAGTCAAAAATACTGTCTCAAACGTAACTGTCTTTGTCAATCAAAAAAGTGTACTTTCCAACCTTTTTCAAAAAGATGTTGTTAAAATTAATAAAACATTTTAAAATAGAAAGGACTTTTTCTTTATGGTGAGGTACTCTACTAGAGAGTATTTTTTAATATGTACAATATAAAACAAAAAAAAAACTCGTTGCCGTCGAGTCGATTCCCATTTAAAGCAATCCTGTAGGAGAGAGTAGAATTGCCCCATAGGGTTTCCAAGGAGCAACTGGTGAATTCAAACTGCTGACCTTTTGGTTAGCAGCCTGATCTCTTACCCACTGCACCACCAGGGCTCCAATATATGATATATATTACATTATATATATACATATAAATATATATATATATACACATACATATACATGTGATATATCTGTGATACATATGTGAGAGTGTATATATGTTTATACCATATATGCATACTTACCATACACTTCTCTTAGTATCATATTCTTACAGGGACCTTTTTAAACTGTGCTGATATAAACTAAATTATTATATATGATTTATTAACTAATTTCTTTAAAATCCAAAGAAAATGATAGTGAGACAATCATTTTCAGACAAGATGTTGCATGAGATTTTTAAAGCACAGATTTAAAATGTCTTCATCACATCCGCCAAGTAAGGAAATTACAACCAATGCCAATATATATGCCTACATAATCATTCAATTTGGGAGGAGGTGACAATTTTTTTGGTCTATGTAATTCATATAAGAAATGGTTATTTGGTTACAAACAATAATAGCTATCCCTCAATGTGTGTTTCTTATGTTCGAAGCTCCGTTAAGGTAATAAGTCATTCAGTCAACACTACTCTAAGAGCTAGTTACTAGTGCTGTCTACATTTACAGATGGTCAATCTAAGGAATATAGAAGTTAAAGAACTTGATTTATTGAATACTAAGTTCAAAATATCATAAAGATAATAAATAAAATTTGATTGAAAATGCACAAAACCTGCTCAAAAGGACCTTCAATAATCGACAGCCATTTTTTAAAAGATAATGAGTATTAGTAAAAAGCTATGGAAAACCTTAAAGAACATGATTTTTTTCCTAACTGAAACATGCCTTTGGGATGTATTTATCTCCTTGCCTTCATCTTTCCCTTGAAATCTTACAGATTCTGCTTTCTCCTTGTTTCCTTCCTTCTCTCTCTTGATTGAAACATTTTCAATGACTGCTGAAGCGCTCATCTGCATTCACAAGAAGGGTTCAAATACAGCGTTTCAATCTTTAAACACCCCCGTTGCCACTTGGGAGAAACACAGCATACTGTACTCACTTGGAAACAAAAGGGGGACTATTTATTTACTCTTCTGTAATTATAAATAGTCCTCTAAACTTTTATTATTAATTGAACAGATACAAAGGTTTAAAATGACAACAATCCCAGCTATTTTTTCACAAAACCCTGCACTATTTCATTTTGCATTCCTTTGAGATATCTGTCCTGGGTCAGCTCGTAGAGATTCCCTCTGCCCTTTGTCATTTTTCCATGGTGTCCTTATCTGTGTATGTATTTCTTTCTCCTAATCCTCTTCTTTCCCATTATTTTTCAATATTATTAGCCTGGTTTCTTTTGACACAAAAGCTTAAAAGTCACTGCCTATTTCTGTCTGTGTTGTCAACTTTTCATGTCCCTGTCATGGTGACGCCTTAATTCACTGACAGCAAATGTCAAAAGCTCCCAAACTACACTGTAGACCAACTTCAGCTAAATTCAATAAACAGTTAGGTAACTCTGATGAAAACAATTGGTATCCATTGGAATAATTGTTATTGATGTGTCTAAATTCTTTCATACTAGAGTTCCAAAAACAGCTTTGACTTTGCATATCATATTCACAAGAAGTTAGTTAGTTCTATCTTAGTATTATGACCGGCAATTTTTGTGACTGCCTTAAGGCGACTGGAGGGTAGGCTTGAGTTAGCTCCCCTGAAAGTTTAAGTGTTTTCCAGAGTTATATCACAAATGATGGAGCTGGGATATAAAACAGAAAAGGTTAGAATTTAAAAAGTAGTTAAAAGTCTTCTAAGTCCTCATTCTCTCCCAATTACCTACAAAATTTTGACTTTTACTTTCTAATCTTGATATATGTCCCATAGAGACAAAGCTCTCTTCTCTTCTCTAATTTTTACTTCTTAGGCACTTTTAAATATTCTCCTTCTTTTTTAAATAACTAATAAATAATTGAATTCCTTATAGAATAAGGATTACAACAGATTTGTACAACTTAGCTACAAATCTCAAGCCAATCTTTTAAAATGTCTTCTAAACTTGGTTCTTAAAAAAAAAAAAAATTTCCTTCTCTTCTTAACCTTTAAAAATGGTTTGAATGTAAAAAGACAAAGCCATTGTTAAAAACAGCCACAGTAACATCTGCTAAAGGCTAAAAATACCTCATTAGTTTAACAGATCAAATTTGTAGCCACTATGAAGTTAATGTTATCATGAATGTCTTATGATGGGTTGTGTGTTTAATGTGTTTGCAGAATTATATGGTAACTCAGAGACACTAATAAGCTATGTTTTGCACTTTTGTTCTGGGTGCAGGAAGGAAACGTTTAATCCACTTGATTTGATCCAAAAAACTATCTTAACGACATTTGGAAGGACTTCTTGGTTCCAGCTCTACTACTCAGTGATACTTCATCCCATATGATTAGGCTATGACTTTGCAGACATAGCCATAGTGCTCAAAACGTCAATTCATGATTAAAATGTAAACCGAAAAGAAATTGAATTTTGCTAAGTACCCCTTTCCAAATAATTGTGGCTAGACACTCTCTCTCTGCTCCATGCTGGGCTCTGAGTGTGAAGGAGTTGCTTGGATGGGGGCTATCAAACTTGTCTCACCTTAGGATCTGTTCTAATTATTTTCTTCTCTCAAATTCCTACCACGATTCAGAGGGCACCAGTTGCTGCATAAAATAATGAAGGTATAAGAATGTCAGACTCAATCACTGCAAAGTAAATCAGAGAGGATCATAAATAATGGGGCAGGCAACTTGGGAAGATGGCAGGAGTTGATAACTAGAGACAACTAGTGCAAAGACAGGTAACGGAAGGGACAGTTGGGTATAAGCTGAGCAAGTAGCGGGTACCATAGCAAATACTGGATTCCAACCACCCAGAAATCAGTAAGTTCACAAGGTGGGAGTAAAAGCTCAGAGATTGGAAAGTTGAAATTATGTGGAGAAATGGCCAGAGAAGAAGCATGGCTAACACAATTGGTTCCTGTGAGATACTAGAGACAAAGAAGGCATGGAAGTAATGCCCTGATTCTGTAGGGTCCCAAGTCCATCATGGAGTCTCTTTTATTATGTAGGAAGTAGGACTATGGGAAAAAATCAGCAAAGGATTAGGTACTGCTGAAGACAGTATTTAGCAAGGTTTCTCTGGCAGTTGTGTTCAACACATGTAGAAGTTTGAAGGTATCACATGCAGAAGCTGGGTGACCTAGAGCTCACTACGTATCTCTGGCTTCCTCATCTGTAAAATGGGACAAACCTGTAATTATCTCATTGGGTTTTTGTGAATATTCAATGAGATAATTCCTGCACAGTGACTGACATAGTAAGCCCTTGGATGAAAGTCAGAGGCTGAGTCATACATGTACAAAGTTGTAATTCACATTTTCCTTCAAACTAAATGAGGACATTGATATTTGTCCTCACCCCTTCCTGACTATAAGCTCCTTGAAAGAAGTACCTGTAACTAAGGCTTTTTATTTTCCCCTAAGCAACATTTAGTCTAGTATGACATGTGATGAAGAAACTGATATATGTTGTATGGATGAATCACAGATGATACAGAGGATAGAAGGCACAAGCTGCTTTTCTTTACTGTTCCCCAGCCCCTACCTCTGTCACCCTCTCAGCCTGAATATAAGCTGGAGGCTGAATCCTTCACAAGAGTCAAAAAATGCTTGTAAATTTGGGCCTGACTTGCTCTGATGAGGTCTTCCTTTCCCTCCGTTTCTAGGAGGAAAATGAAGCACCGAACGACATGATTCAGAGGGCAGATAGCGCCTCTTTACTATCTCTACACATGCTGACCTGTTTCAATACTGGGTTCCTCTCAGGGCTGAGAAGCTATGCAGAGTCTGGAAGAAAAATACCTGAGAGGCTACCTCCTCCTGGGAATGTTTCAGCTTTTCAAGATTCTCTGTCATCCCTGCCCCTGATTCCCTCATATTCTGAGTTCATTCCCACTGGGAGGTCAATCTGTTCTGTTCTCTCCTTCTTTTTTTTTTTTGAACAATTATTGTTTATCCACAGTCCAATAGATATAATATTCGAAGACAGAGCTGTGTATGGAGTTTTTCTTTTCCTCAGGAAGGAGTAAGGTGCCATAATTTAAGGTAATTTGATTAATTTTGAGTTCAGTAATTAAGCCACCTTCTGAGAAAGGCACTGTTTACAAACACTCAAACAAATAAACTGAATGCTGTTGGTCAGGGCTGGGTAACTTTGCTCAGGGACTGTGAGGTGTCCCGTGGAGGTGGGTTCTGGAGGCGTTGTTTCTTGTTGTTACAAAGAATGTTGTTCCTTGGTTTTTGTTTCTGGGAGACAAGAAAACACTTTCACTAAATTAGCTTGTCTTGCAGGCATTTCAGTCCGTAATCCCAAGCAAGTCTTGATGTCTCTCAGTTCCTGCCACAACTTCTGCAATAAATGTACTACTGTCCTGGAAGGAGGGACAGTGCTTTGCAGAGCGTGGCCTTGATTCAAACCACTACCCAGGAGAAATTAGCATTACTTTAAAAGTTTGGAAGAATGAAGCAGCTTCAGAATATGGCTTCAAGACCATCCTTTTTTTCCCCCCTACTCCTTGATGTGGCAAGATACCTATCTTGGCAGCTTTTTGTATCTGCCTTTGTTTTTTTTTTTTTTTTTTTTCCATTTTTAAGTCAACTTCTCACCCCTGCTGTCCCATCATAGAGGCATACTAAATGGCCATAATCAAGAAACTGACATGATTAGTGATAATCTTACTTGCTGCGTTTTTGTAAACACCTTTATCAACTGCCATTTTGGTCATTTAATTTTGTGGAGAGTCTAAAATTCTTTTAAAATAAGGGAGATTTGACTTCAGTGCAGTTCACAAAACTTTTCTCAATCAGCTTGTGCAGACGCACACCAACATGAAAGCCGATTCTGTGCTGTGATCACCTGTGTAGTCTCAGGGCCATGCAGAGTACTTGACAAACAGTGGCGAGGCAATGCATTTGATGTGAATCTGATGTTTGCAGAGCAGTTTGTCAGAATTACCTGTTAGAATAGGAAGGCTAACTTCCTGAAAGATCAAACGGCTCAAGAAGACAGGAAAATGGCAACTGGATCATACTGGGAAAATTGTTGCTTCACAAGACTCTGTATCTTTTAAATCTATGAAGAGATCTTAAGGAGACAGAAACTGCCCAGCAGATGATAAATGCTAGAATAAACTACTGCACTAGGGTTCTCAAGAGGTCAAAGAGGGCTTGGTTAGCACATTCATATAGGAGTGACATCAGGGTACCCTGCACATGAAATATCCTGCAAAAAAGAGCAGAGAAGAAAATAAAAAGTGAAAGAAAATGACATGCTTTTTGAGAATGGTATGCAGGAGTACAACAGGTTCTGGGAAATTTATGCAGCACATCTAGGGTCTCAGACTTGCTTAAGGCAACGGGGTCCTGGAGCTCTGGTCCAGTGTGGTCCCGGATGATATCTTTCCTGGTCTACTCATTACTTGAAGGAGAACAAATGCTGAATTTAAAGTCAGAGACCACATCTTGTTAAAGCTAAGGTTTTTCCACAGTCAGTGCCGTCTCCTTCTGTCCTAAATTTCATCTATTCTCAGTGACTTCTCAAATCATTTTAAGAAGACAAGGAGAGTGACTGAAGGAAGTTAATGTGAAATACAGTTTTAAAAAAATGAAGCATGAGGAAGTAAAAACTATCCTTGTTTTAATAAAGTATTTACATTATATGTTCTTTATTTTACTTGCCACATTATGCATATCTTAAATGCAGTAGATACTTATAATATTGCAATATTTCCGGGACAAAAAGTTTATCTTCAGACTCAATTTATTTAGTTGTAAAGTTGTATATATTTTTGTGTGTATGTGTCTTCTCTATTCCAAAGAGATTGGAGAGGGGGTCAGAAAGAAAAGAAAACTTTTAATTTGTGCATTCAGCCAAGCAGTTCAGCAACAGAACATTAATTTTTATTTTAATAATGTGATTTTAATTGAATACTTCTCTGGTGCTGCACTAAATTGGGTCTGTTATTTAAAATTACATTAAGAAAGATCACCCCCCTTCAACAACTAATGCCACCCACACCCCCAAATAACATGTTATCCATCTGGGAACAGGCAGAATTTAAATTACTATTCCTTGGGGGATGCTTGCAGCAAAATGAGAGAAATATCAATAGACCAGCAAGTTATTGTTGGAGAGCAACCAGAAATACCTTTGAAATATAGCTTCTCTTTCACACAATGTGGCAGAAACCTCTCACTGTCCACCAAAATCTATTTTCTCTTTCTTCTCCTGCAGTAGGGTCACCATGAGTCTAAACTAACTTGACAACAACTAACAGCAACAAATAGGATTGTAGTTAGGCACACACCTTGTTGCTAGATGTGTCCGTATGATTACATCTCACCAGTGGATTTGAGGGAATGTGATGTGGGCCACTTATAGATCAAGGTTTTTAAAAAGTAGTGTGCCTTCTTCGTGATTGCTTTTTACTCTTCCTCTAGCTGGATATTTTTGATGTAATGGCTTTATGGGATGGTGAAGCAACAAGATGGAGGAGCCTGGGTCCCTGAATGACCACCTGGAGTAGAATTTTTCTGCTGACCTAAATATCTACCTAGCCATGAATTAAGTGCCTATTGTGTTGAACTATTAAAATTTGGGAGTTAGTTATTGCAGTCTAGCATACTTTACCTAATACATACTCCCCTGTATTTGGGCTCTATTTCTTAGTTAAGTGGAGAAAGAAGAAAGCCCCATTGGTGAGTTGTATGCGTCTTCTGATATTTTCAAGAAGGTCCACTTTTAAATAGTGTGTGTTAGCAACCAAACACTGTGGTAGTAATTGGAAGTTAATGTCTTTGAAAACCAGAATATTTTCATGCTCATAACTACCATTAAAGATGCCAAATATTTTGACTGAAAAAAAGAAAATACTGAAGAAAGCAGAATGAATGCAGCTCAGTAAATAGAAAATTAGTTAATAAATGAATAAATGAGTGAGTAGATGGGTGGATGGGCAGTGGAAAGAAGGGAGGGAACTCTGAACCTAGGTGAAGATTCAAAAGGTCCAGCTCTCCTGAGTTTTTGTTTATGGGGCTGGGAAATTTGACAATAATTTTGGGTGACAGTTGCAGAACATGATTAATGTAATTGATATGACTAAATTATACAAGTGAAAAATGTTGAATTGGCAAATGTTGTCTTATATATGTATTTTTTCAACAATGAAAAGTGCATACAAAAAAAGCCAACTCTCTTTCTCAATTTAGAACTACATAGGATGCAGTAATGGTGCATATTCCTCTGGGATAGCAAAAGAGTATGGAATTTAGGATCGGACAGATGGAAACTGGCATTTATTGAACAAACATAACATGCCAGGCATGGTTTCATATTTTCATACACAATCTTATACATTTTTATGCATGTTTCATAAGAACTCTGCAAGGGAAGAACTATCTTATCAATTTTTCACAGTGAAAGACTACTGAGGCCCATTTTCACTATCTTTAGATTGTCCAAATTTTACAACTTATTACCTAGAAATTTGCAGGTAATACTCTGAACTTCACTTATCTATGAAATTGAAATAATTGTATCTATTAAAATTAATGCAATAATGTATGTTAACAGGCACTGTTAAATTCATCGATTATTATTGTTTATACTTCGAGCAAAATGTGTTGTAATTTAGGAATATCAGATTTCCTGTTTTACGTATGAGGACATTAAACAACACTATTTGAATTTCAGGAGAAGTAGAGGGGGTAAAAAATAGGAAGGAACTTAAGTCTGCACTCCAGGCAACTAGCCTGGTGGGTCTCCAGAATTAGATCACTACTTTGCCTTCAAAGCCTGTTCTCTTTCAGCCTCACTCCACGATCGAAATTTTCTACATCCTCTGATCTCATATTTTTATCAACATACTTTTTTTTTTTGTTGTTCTTTTAATTATTTCATCACGGCTGTGTTCAAAACAGAGAAAAAATTAGCTAATCTAACAAAGCAAACCATGCTGGTTGAGTGATGTTGTGTTATTATTCAATGCCTTTCTAGAGGAAGTGCCTTAAGTCTGTTTAGGAGGACTGAAGGGAGTATTTTTTAGGAGTATGATACTGGCTGTGATTCATAAGAAGTATAGCTGTTATGTCTTGGGCATCTGTATGTACCAGGCCCTGTACTAAGTGTTTTACAAGCATTGCCTCATTAAATGTGAACAATAAAGAGAGATGGTGATATTGAGGAAGGAATTTCAGAAGTTAAATAGCTTGCCCAAGGTTACACATCCTATAAAGAGTAGTGGTAGGTTTCCAATCTAATCTCTCTTCCTCTGAAGGCCATGTTCTTCACCTCCACAGTTTATTGTATATACTGCGGGTAAGTTATTTAAGAGTTATTTTCTAAGTGTTGGTGCTAAAAATAAACCTTTCAAATACTTTGAACATAGAGAAACATTAATTATTGGAGAGAGTATAGGGTGGGGAGATGGGACTTGGCTACAAACTTTTAAATTCAATACATAAACCATAAATAGTAATAAAAAGCTGATGCTAAAATGCCTACATACTAAGGATTTCTGTGAAATTCAGTGAGATGTCCAAAGGGACCAAACAGAAAAGGTTTGTGTTGATTACTTAATGTAACCAAAGACACACAAGACCGTCAATATAAATTAAAAAAACAAAAACAAAACAACAATTGCCGTCAGGTCAATTCCAACTCATGGAGACATTGCAGGACAGAGTAGGACTGCCTCACAGGTTTTTCTGGGCTGTAATCAGACTGCCACATCTTTCCCCCACAGAGCGGCTGGCGGGTTGAAAACTTTAATCTTCAACATGCAGGTGTCAAAATGTAATAGCAATACTGTTCTGAAAGAATGCCACCTATGGTTACTTATTGTTATACAGAAAGAGAGATAATTGACCTCTGCTTCCTAAAGGAACGGAGCCCCAGTCTCGCAATGGTTAAGAACATGGCTGCTAACCAAAAGGTAGGCAGTTTGAATCCACCAGCCGCTGCTTGGAAATTCTAAGGGGCAGTTCTACTCTGTCCTATAGGGTTGCTATGAGTTGGAATCAACTCTATGGCAACAGGTTTTGTTTTGTTTTTTTGTTTTTTTTCCTAAGATAATAAACATACCTGCTGGACTCGTGGTGCCAGGGTCAAAGAACTGAATTTCTCAAGCATCTGCACGTGCATACTGTTTGCAGCATGTAGAACAGGTGAGTGAACTTTTGAAAATAAAAACAAACCAAACACCGTGTACATTTTTATTTGATTTGCATAAAATCATTGGTAACTTATATCCTCTCAGCATATGTACGGAATGGAAATATAATGTTGAGATTAAAATAGAAAATAAAAGCATTCCTTGAAAGAATAGGGAAAAGAACTAGCAACCTCTGGGTTAGAAATGATAATTCTGAAAGGTACTTCATATTTCTGCAGATGCTTTGATGGGCAACAAGTTTCTGACTGCAGCAGAGAGAGAATAGCAACATTTAAAAACATGGGGGAATAAAATGCCTTTTGATTATTGGTTCAATTTCCTATTATATCTTTCCTCTCACCTTGAGTAAGTAGCAAATATTTACTTTAAGCCATGAAACATATTAAAGTTTGTCTGGCAACTCCATGCTTCTCCTTTTTATGGTCTTTTTCTTCTATCAATGAAAAATTTTGAGTTTAGTCTTCTTCTAGGACCTAGAGTCTAGGTGTAATGTATTATATAACTATGGTGACAGGATGCGGGACAGTCATACCACTAGGGAGGATTCAGCAAAGAGAATCTAGATAAGTACTAGGAGTTTGTATTCTGAGCCAAGAAAGACCTGATGATTAACTGATCTCAAGTCAGGGATTACCTCTATGTTTGTGTGTGAGTGTGTGTGTGTAAATTTGGCGATATTAAATCCAACAATTTATTGAATGCTAAACAATGTGCTGCAAATGAATTGAAGGTGTTTAAGAAGACGGGACACAGACTAAGACTGCAAGAAGGAGACACGCGTTCTTCTGTGGGCTGTAAAGATGGTGATTAGTAGAGAAACCAGCTAGAATATGCTATTTTTATGAAGGAAATAATACATGGCAAATGATCAAGGCTGATTCATAAGGTGCTTACTGAAGTCTAACACTTCTGTAACAAACACAGATCTATACACTTTTAACCATCGCGTATTTCACCACCATGATATATGCAATCGATATTAGATATTAGCTAAACACAGTTGGTTACAAAAAAGAAGTAACTTCTTTATTTTTCTCAAAGCTAACTTAATAGAAAATTGCCAGTTTGGTACCTCTAAAATAGCAGCAATTTAAAAAGCTTTAGTAGTACAGACGCATTCTTTGGCATCCATAATTTTTATATACATATATAAATTGGCAATATTAAATTTAACAATTTATTGAATGCTAAAAAATATGTCAAAAAGCCATTACAAAAATTAAAAACATGTTATTTGCTTTTCGGAAAAATGTATTTGTTCAGCTGAATGAAAAAGTCACTACCCGCCATGGATTAATTTTTTCTTACCTCGTGGGCTCTTGCCATATTTTACCTACCTCTCCTCACAGCTGCCAGCACATTTGAATGAATACAAAATGAATAAAATGGGGGCTCTTAGAGTCACTTGCTTGAACCAACTCCTACATGAGTATCTTTCTCTTCTCTTACAGTTCCTCCACTGTGCTGACAGGGCCTAATTAGCTCTGGTATTTACTACTCTGTTAACATCCAGTCCTCTGAGTCCTGTATCTTTCTCCCTTATATCCTCTCCTAACTATGCTGCCAAATTAATCTATGAAATCAAATATCTTGCTTAAGAGTTCCTGGTAGCTCTTCACTGCCTCTCTAAGACAAAACATCTAAGCCTGATACTCAATGAATGTCCTCCCTAATCTCTCCCTACCTTACACTTTCAATTACATTTCTTACCTTGTCTGGCCCCTTACCCAACACTCTAAACTAGACCCATTAATACACTTTCTCCTTCCCCAATTCCCTTGATACATTTGGTTCTATTAATCCACATTCACCTTCTCCAAGTTCATATCCTTGCTTAAGCCATTCCCTTTGCCCAGAGTGTCAATTTCTATTCCCTACAGCTTTACCTACCAAATCTGTACGCTTTCTTTAAAACACAGATCAAGTGCCATCTCCTTCAGCATTGTCTCTCATCCTTATGACTAGAGGTGATTTCTCTCTACTTTATGGAATTTATTGATTATAACACTCAGATAATGTTTGTCATTTGCTGCCTTTTACTGCAGTCCTTGGCGCATTTGTCTTAATTTTCCAACCAGACTACAAGCTACTTGAAAGCGGTGACTATCATTTCTCATATATTTAACCCTCCCAAATCACACTTGAGAGATATTTAATGGACATTTATTGAATGAATGGATTGAGTGGATGGTTGTAATCTCCAATTGTGCCTAAGACATAGTGTCTGACAACAACGGTAGCTATTAAATATTCAGTTGAAAGCTGGAAGCGAATTGGGTTGAAGAATCTCCAGAGAGTGAAAATACACTTTCATTTCCCTATGGGAGAATTAAGAACTATGGGAGCAGATGCCTCTAAATGAATATTTCCATGGGGTGGCTAAAACTACAGAATACAAATATTCCATCTACTTTTCATGTAACCCTAGGGATTTCTGATTCTAACTTTGGATGTCCATGTCGTGTACACTACATAATTCAAGTGGCAGTGAAATACGTTATTATGTTATTATATTACAAAATGTGTTATTAGACTGGCAACCAAATAGAAGCTTCTCTCTTTACCTTTTTACTTTAGATTTACTAGATTTCAAACACATTTTGTAACTTTATCCTTTCTATTACATTATTTTTTCTCCATAATTAACTTTACCTATAATGGCATATTCCTCTATAAGAAGAAAAAAATTGAAATTGCTCAATTTTTCTAAGTTTGTATTATTAAAGACCAGAAAAGTCAATGATTATTCACTTTATCTTACAATGAAACAGGCGAAGACAACCACAGTGGAGGAAAAAGGAACAAGTAAATATTCAACAACACAAAGGACTTGAAATAACACTTATAAATATTTTGGTTTGATACTGAGAAAGGCTCAACATTCTACAGGATTCCCATGCCAAGCAAGTCTGCCTATAGCATATATTGTATCCTCATTGAGTAGAGAACTTAGTGGAGAATAAGAAGGAATTGATACATAAGGTTCATGTCCACAGGAAGTTATATGTAATCCTCTATTTAGAACTCCAAGTGTAGCTCCCTGATTAATACTACTGTTTTTGCTACCTCATTTCCCATACATCAGATTTGGCAAGACTTGGTAGTGTAGATGATTGTTCTCCACCTACTTACACAGTTCCTTGGCTTATCATTAGTGTCAGATTTCCCAGAACAGGTCCAGTTGAAACTGGATCAATATTAACAGTGACTAATATTATTGGAGTGGCTGGTGGTATTGAACTTTGTTTCTAAGATCTCTTTCTAATAGAGAAAGTTTATCCAAAATAATAAAAGTCAAAACTCCAGAGACCAGCTAAGAGAAAATTTTCTCTGAAGTCCAAGAGAACTACAGATAAAGGTGCTCATAGACCTAGATTGCCATGTTTTATCCCTTCCACTCAAATGGACTTAAGTATGCAAAGGATAAACATCACTGTACTGGGGAAGACAAGTGTGACATACAAAAAGAAAGTGGTTGGGAATTGAAGAGAGGAGTAAACTAGAAGATAATAGCACATAGTAAGAGCAGTGAACTCTTTAATGATACCCTGTTAAAGTATCCTGCTATGGATTAAAAATAGGGACAATTTTGAGAATAAATGAAGAGGCCAATGCATTAAATATTAATCAAGACAATCTTTTTCATTTTATGTACGGTTCACATGCACACACACACATACACACACACAGTCATGCACAAGTAACTTGTTTAAATGTTATGGCAGGAATAAAAAGGGGGATGGAAAAAACTACATGTAGATGAGTGTGAAGATAAAACACAAATTATTAGATTTATTTTTAAAAATGTACAAGCTGACTCTGCAGAATCCTTTAGGATTCTAGAGAATACTCCACATATATCATGGCATTTAAAAAGTGTATCAGCACTTTGCATTCTTCTGTTTATGAAATATCAAGAATAACATTTTCCAACCAGGATATATATTACCAGAAAATACTGTGAGGCTTATAGAAGCCATCTTCCCATCAAATCACAGCTTAAGCCAGGGGTCATAAAAGGTTTTTTGCTTTTTTTTCAGGGCCAGATAATAAAAATTTTAGACCTCGCAGGCCTAGAGTCTCTGTCCCAACTACTCAATTTTTATGTGGGAGCACACAAGCAGCCATAGACAGTATGTAAAATTTTATTTACAAAAACAGGTAGTGGGCCAGCATTGGCCTATGGGCAGTAGTTTGCCTACCCCTACCTTAATCAAATAATTAAGTGTGGATGACATTTTTAATAATAATATCACACATTATTTATTTATTTGCATAAAAAAGGAACTGAAAAAATGAATCCTCTACATTTTGGCACAATGAGCAAACAATGAATGTAGTTCAGACACATTTACTTTACAGAAATAAATGTGTTATGGTATTTTGTTTTATATCTCATCTGAAAGAACACATTTTAGGTGACACATAGTGTGATGGTTAATTTTATGTGTCAACTTGGCAGGGCTATATTTCTCAGTGGTTTGGCAGAGACTGGTTGCTATTCTGTAACATAACACAATCAACTTCCATGATGTGATCTGATGTGGTCAACCAATCAGTTGAAAGGGGAGTTTCCTTGGGGATGTGATCTACCTCCTTTCTCTCGATCCTGCACTCTTCTAGTCACCTGATCTGCAGATCTTGAGATGTAAGCCTGCAGAAGTCTTAAGCCTGCTGCCTGATCTACAGATTTGGGATTTGTCAGCACTACATTTGTGTGAGATATTTCCATGAAGTAAATCCCCATACCTCTCTCCATATACGTATATTCTCACTGGTTTTGTTCCCCTAAAGAACCCAAGCTAAGACACATGTTCATGAAATTATTGGTCAATTTTGGAAAAAAAGAAAACTGCAATTGAAGCAATCATTAACACTAATTCCTGAAGATATTTGTTCTTTTTGCTAGGCTTCTATCTTCTCTATGAATTAACAATAAAATTATAAATTTCAAAAAAATTACAGACTAAAAAGTTTGCATTTATGACATATTATGCTTTCCTAACTCATTAAATATTGTACAAGTCCAAAGACTGGGAGATTGCAAGTATAAATAACCAACATGGCAGATTGTTTTGTTAACTAGTTTATAAAAAAAGAAATCAGGAAAAATAATTTTTAAAATTGTTGAAAAGAAGTGTATAGGGCTCATGTTTTCAATGGACTTACAGAATGAACATATTACACAACTCCAGAGTTCAAAGTGTCCTAGTAAAGGAAACAAAGACACTTGGTCTAGCGGTCTCCTTCCACAGCTAACTTCATCAAGTTTTTTTTTTTTTTTTTTTTTTAAATGTAAAATGGGAATGGGCCCACTTGTGCCACGATTATCTCCCAGGAATCTTGGAATAGGGAGGCCATGTGTCCACTTGATGCTATGTAAAAGAATCTGATCTACTGGCCCATAACGAACCATGGGCAGGGTTAGGCATGACTCCTTGGGGATGTCTATGCTAATACAACTTGTGAACTACATAGGAAGCTTCCTATGAATGTCGTTTCACAGTCATGGCCCGAATATTGACTGAATGTCAGGTACTCTGCTGGGCACTCCAGGAGGCATTTCAATCTTGGCAAGATGGTGAAATAAGGGTATTAAAAATTGGTGTCAATTGTTTATTTATATAAGATCTGGAAACTTCCTATTTGATACAAGTTAATGTAAACACCATTTTTTTCAATACTAAGGAAAAAGTCTCACTCTCCCCTGTGGTTATTCTAAGTTCTCACTGACAGTAGTCAAGGAATTACGAATATTAGTACATCAACCTTGCTTATCAAGTGATTTTTTAACTACCTTTCAGAGGACTCTTAATATATTTTCAAAATATTCTGCTTTGATAGGCTATATATCCTATAACTGTTGATAAATAAATTAAACATATCAATAACATCAAACTTGCTTTTTTATCTTGCTTTTCTAAATAATATTGTTAAAATATAAAACATAGAATAGGCAAAACTCGATAACTCTTCAACTGTACTTGCCCTTCATTTTTCCTCCTTTTTACTATTTCTGCACTTTATAGTCATTTATATTTGATTTATGTTTCTCCTAATAGAGAAAGAACTTTTAGATTTAAGCTCGGGTGTAAGGAAAGAATCATGACTGATTAAAAATCAAGGAAGGTGAGTGTAGAATGCAAGTTCTGCTGGTAATGTGTAGTGTCATCTAAACTGTCTGGGCCCTGTATTCTTCATCTATAAAAAGAAGTTCTTGATGACTTCTAGGAAGCCTTACACCTCAGAGTCATGTGAAATTCTTTTGATATTGGAAATTCTGAGGCCTCAAACAGAGTAAAGATACTGAAGAAAGGCTAATCTCTCTCTGTCTCCCCACTCCCGCTCTCTCTCACACACACACGTACACACAGAGGGTCTTAGGGTAAACTCTGCAGGAATTCAGTGGCCCTACCTCTATAGATCCTATACCAAAAGTCATGCCATATTTGTTGTGTTCTCAAACCCATATACATACTACACACTACACAGGATAAATAGATGATAGGTAGGTGGATAGATGGGGAGATAGAAAATGCATGGAAAACAGGGAAAGTGGAAGAGAATAGTGAGGATTTTTAGGCACTAGCCCTTCTCCCCAGGATACTGCATAAATAGCATCCTCTCAATGGTGAGTCTTCTATGATTCTAGGAGGCTCTGCAACTTCAAATTGAATAGGTCAGGGCTTATGTAAGAGAGGGTGGAAGAACTTAGAAAGATAGTCCATCAACAAAATTTAGAAAAGCTGCACTGTATACCCAGAATGCATTCTAGCTATTCTATAGGTACATGGAGGAGGAAATCAAGACAATTCAGTTGTGTCAGTTTAATGGTGTTAATGGAGAAGCATTATGCACCTATGTTTGGTGCATTTGGTACATTTTGCAAATTCTGATATTGGCCTTGAAAATCAGAGAATAAGATCCTCCAAGAAAATCGAATGAAAACTAAAACCAGAATGAGGTGCAATAAACACATGGTAAATCCTTGTCATTTATTCTTTGTAAGGTCTTAGGAGAATATGGATATAAAATAATGGGGCATCTTAGAGATACTGGCAAAAAAAATTTTTCTTTAAAAGATAAGGAGAGGACTACAGCAGTGGAAGAGCTTTTATTTCTTAACTAATAAAGCCATAAACAATGGAGTGTACAGCAATGGAAATCTGCCTCAGTGCATGTTTCTTTTGCTACTAAATTTCACTAATTTGAGAAGGTTTCACATATCTGAAATCCTAGAAGACAATTCTTGTTCAGTCATTTCCATTTGTCTCAAGTAATGAAATACTTTCTCTATAATATGGCTTTGTTTGACTAGCTACACTTTTGTGATTCAGAATTAGAGAAGCACTGTTAACTCATCAGTGATGAACTGTGAGACATTCTGCATATAAAAATTTATACATACATTGTTATGTGACCCTAACTGCTCTCCCCATACTGTGACAGCACACTCCTCCTTTCCACCCCTGGTTCCCCATGTCCATTCAACGAGCTCCTAACCCTCTCTGCCTTCCCATCTCACCTCTGGACAGAAGCTGCCCATTTAGTCTATTATATCTACTTGAGCTAAGAGGCACACTCCTCACAAGTATCACTTTATGTCCACAGTCCAGCCCAATCCCTGTCTGAAGAGTTGGCCTCAGAAATTGTTTTAGCTCTGGGCTGATAGAGAATCCAGGGGCCATGCTTTCTGGGGATCCTCCAGGCTCAGTCAGACCATTAAGTCTGGTCTTCTTACTAGAATTTGAGTTCTGCACCCCATCTTTCTCCTGCTCCATCAGGGACTCTCTGTTGTGTTCCCTGTCAGGGTGGTCATTGGTGGTAGCCGGACACCATCTAGTTTTTCTGGTCTCAGGCTGATGAAGTCTCTGGTTTATGTGGCCCTTTCTGCCTCTCAGGCTAATTCTTTCCTTGTGTCTTTGGTGTTCTTCATTCTCCTTTACTCCAGGTGGTTGGGATCAATTGATGCATCTTAGATGGCTGCTTGCAAGATTTTAAGGCCCCAGACGCCACTCACCTAAGTAGGATGCAGAACATTTTCTTAATAAGTTTTGTTATGCCAGTTGACCTAGATGTCCCCTGAAAGCATGGTCCCCAGCTCCTTACCCCTGCTACTCTGTCCCTCAAAGTGTTTGATTGCATTCAGGAAACTTCTTAGCTTTGGTTTAGTCCAGTTGTGCTGACTTCCCCTGCAGTGAGTGCTGTCCTTCCCTTCACCTAAGATGAAACTTGTCTACTATTTAGTTTAGTGAAACCCCTCTGGAATTGTCTTTTTTCTTTTACATTGTTACATATTAAAAAAAAAAAAAAAAAAAAAAAAAGACTAGTATTAATTGAGTCTAGATTTAGAAGACCTGGGAGAAGGTAATTTTCCACGGAGATCTCTATCCTGCTCACTTGCTCTGTTAAAGAGATACTTGTCTGATTTTCATGACATAAAACAAGATATATTTGTTTAACTCAGTTTACTCTGATACGTATTCATTTGGCTTGTGTTTTTTTCCTCTTTATTCTTATTCTGTATATCATGCATCTCTTTAATGGATGCACAGTCACCTAGAAAATGCAATGAAATGTGGAAAAAAAGATTCTGCAATTTTCAAAGGTAAATGAAGTCAAGCTGCCCAAGGAAACAAAATAATAAAAAAAAAATCATGTAGTAGATGAGATCTTGGAAGATATTAATTTAGACTGGCTACTTCGGTTCAATCTAAATCACACCTAAAGCACTTCTAGACTAGAAATATTTATGGTTTTGAAATGCTTGCAAAAAAGGAGCCTCACAACTTTTTCAATTGTTTAACATTTTTTTTTTTTTTAACAGGTAATCTATTTCAACATGGTAACAACACTTGCTTTCAAGACAGTCTTCTTTATGTTGAACTGAATTCTTACAGCCTATTTCTTCATGTTCTTTCTTAGTAAATTTAGGAAATAGTTAGAATTAATACTTTGGACTATATGTGATTTTCAGAGTGTCTCTTATCCTGTAGAATCAAAGAAGAAAAGGCACAGAGAACTCCCTTCTCACTTTCAAACACTTAGGAGGAAAATGTTGCTGTGGAGCCTGAGGTTTCTTGACTCTACCAGCAGTCAAGAGGAGGAAGAACAATCAAGGACCATGTTCCTTAAACTTAACCATGATTGAGAGGTTGTGGGATAAAGGGCTACCTCATCTCTGATTTTGAAACTAGTGGTCTCCAAGGTTGCAATATCTCAAAAAGAGCTGAGTTTTAAGCTCTTAACAATTTTTTTAGGACTGAAATTAGATTGATCTAACATAGGCACAACTCCCAAAGAACCAGAGTAATAGACTAATTGGCCTGGTTAGACTTTGAGAGATGATAATTAATTCCAATGCCTTGCCTTTGCGAAAAAGTATGTCACTGATTTCATCGTATCTTGGTCTTCTAAATAAAACATTTGTATTTTGTTTGTCTAGTGTAAACTGTTTTTGTTATAGTTGCTTTGTGTAATTAAAATTTCACCATTCTGTATGTGCTAACCATTCCATGACCCAGGGCCCAGTAGTTTCACCTCTTCTGTCTTCTATCTGCACTTAATCATGGGTAATCTCATCTAATTTCTAGGCTTTAAATATTAACATTATGCTAACAAATTCCAAACGTGTATCTTTACATATGGCCTCTCAATTTATCAAGAATCCCATAGTTGCATAATTGCCATCTCTGCATAGCAGTCTAACAGGCATTTTGAATGTAATGTGCCCCAAACAGAATTGTTCATATGACTCTACACATTGAAATTTATCTTGCCCTGTTATTTCTCATCTCAGTAAATAATATTTTCATCATTCTTCTGGCTCAAGTTAAAAACCATGGAGTGACTCTTGACTCATCTCTTTTTTCCTTATATTCAACTCATACATAGATCATGTCTTTTCCTTCAAAATATATCCAAAATCTGACTGTTTATAACAATCAACATAACTAAAAACCTGGTCCAAGCCATTATTTTACTTGTCTGGACCATTACAATGGCCCCAACTAGCATTTTGACTTTTGACTAAATTCTATAGCCCAGAATATATTCTCCACTCACAATCCAGAGTAACCCCTTAAAAATATGTCAGGTTATGTCATTCAGCTTGAAACCACCCAATGGCTTCCCATTTCAGACCAAGTCCCACATTATGTGTCTCCTGCTGACCTCATCTACTATTAATTTCCCTTTACTCACTCTCTTCCAGACACATTGGAAAGGCTTGCTAGTCTTTGCCTTCTGCCTCAAAACACTTTTACTCACTGTTTTCTCTACCAGGAGAACTCTTCCACAGGTATCGTCTTGCATGGCTCATGCCCTCATTTCCTTCAGGTTCCATCTCAAATAATAATTTTTCTAAAAGACTGTACTTGAAATTTTATTTTAAATATCCTGTCCATTCACACTCTATCTCCCTTACCCTACTTTATTTTTATTCATAATACTGATATATCATTAAAAACTCTATAAACTCTTCAAGGGCACTAACTTTGTTTTGCTATTGTTTATTACTGGATTCAGAGTACCTAGAACAATTTTTGAAAGAATGAAATGGTAGTTTGTGAGAAATTCTGGGAAGGAAATGACTATTTTATGGGAGGTGGGAAATCTTCCTCAAATCGCTACTGCTTTTCAATGCACTAAACCATTCAGGTAACACATCAATCCCATATCCTAAGCTTGTAATTTTAGGTGAAAGAAGTTCGGTGAGAGGTAATTAAAGGTGATCAGGATTCTCTATTGTAGTAATTGGCTAAATAATTCATTTATTAATTAGTTCATTGTTTGACAAAAATGTGTTAAATGTCTCCATATAAAATTCTTGGCGCTGGAAGAATTAAAGATAATTCAGGATTTGTCCTCCAGGAGCGTATTTATCTAATGTCAAGGCCATGATTTGCAACAATCTGGTTTCACTTCACAGTAGCTGCTCATCTTCTAGATATTGTTAACACAAATTCAATGCTTCATAAATAATCAAAATCCAATACATTTCATTACAAAGTAATGATAATAATAAAACTCTCAAGCAGATTGCAACTGAAGAGTGCTTAAGAACCCAAGTCTTAATATGCTCTTTACTTAGATTCCTATAATGGTGATATTCCTTGAACTTGTTTAGCTTTTTCATATGCCACTTACTAATTAAAACTGTGAACTGTGCCAAATACATAGTATAACATATGATATGTTGATTTCATTGTTCTCCAAATCATTACTTTATATATATTTTTTAAACTGGGAGGCATAATTACCATACAATTACCTCACCTTTTTAGAAGACTTCTGAGTCCAGCAGTAATTAATGCCATGCCTACAATCTTTTTATTTCCCTATAGAACATCAATACCAAAATGATGTTGCTTAATAAATTTAATTGTGAAAATGTGGAAATTTATATTTCAAAATTAGAGATCAAAACATAATCTTAATTAGATCTCCCAGAAATAGGCAACATAAATTTGAATTACAAAAAATAAAATAAAGATGTAGGATTGGAATTGTACCTAATACATATTAAAGTGAACCATTCGGAGAAATGAGACCACTGAAACACACTAAGTAGCAATTGAAACAAGATAAATATTTATTAAATGTGGCTGTGATTTATTAAGCTGTGTTGGACTAAACAAATGTAATTTGATATCTGAATCATATCTCATTCTGATACAGCCTTCATTAAATCCGAAGTCTTTCCTTTGAAGGAATATCATATGTTCCCTTCAGTTTTTAATCTCTTTGAAACATCAATTTGATTCTTGTGAAGGCTCTGAAAGTCACAGACTCAAGTCTCTTGATTATAAATGAGGTTGTTCTGTTCTTCCAGGACTGGCTAGCTAGCGATGACAACCTCTCACAGGGAACATTAACTTTTGTGAAGGCAGGAATCTTTGCCATTCCCAAGTACCTAGAACAGTATCTGACTCATAATGCATGTTCAATAAATAGCTATATTTATTTTTATAAGTGAATGACCTCTTATTTTCTTTATCTCTAAAATGAAATGATTTAACCATACAAGTTTTTTTTTTTTTTTTTCCATAATGGGATCCAAGGTTAATTAGTTTGACATTAATAGGTGTTCTCTGAAAAAATATCTTCTATGGTCCAATATGTTTGGAAAACAGGGAGTTAAACAAAATTAATGGAGTTTCTTTACTGCAAGACTTTTCAGGATTTTTATATGCAAATATGCACTTAAATACCCAAGAGAGGAAAAGCATAAGCATCATTCTCAAACCTTTCTTTTACTACAAAGCATCTGTAAAAATTAAAATACATAGATCAAACCATTTTTTGTCACATCCATTGACTTATAATAATGTTCTCTACTCTGACAAGTGTTCAATATTGATTCATTTAAAACACGGCTACCTTACCTTCTCTACAGTTTCCTGAATTATGTAGCAAAGGAAATTTTTTTTATTGTTCAGTTCTTATCAACATGGGCAAATGAAAGTTGAGATTTGAAACAATTTTTGAAATACAATTTAATGCAAAACCTCAGGAAAAGTAATGGGTTTCCTGCCTCATGGGTGTGCTTTTCTGTAGGTATGGCCTGGATGACTTGTTCTGCCCCTTGGTTTCCCTTCCGGCCTGGAAGTAAGTCTACAACTCAGAAACGAGGCAATCTGGAGGAAAACAGCAGAACTGTCTCAGTGAAGAAGCTATTCTTAAGTTGCTAATGATGTATTGGAAATTCATTAATAAAGCACTAAGCAAATAGTTACTGCACAGATATTAGTTTTTACTTAATTAAGGTATAAAGTTGTCTTGAATATCTGGTTCTGCTGTTAACACCCAAGCTGTTCCTGATCAAATATTCTTATTCCTTGGGTTACTGGGAAATCTCTTCTTTGGTAATGTTGGAAATTTTGGAAGTACTGGAATACAATATCTTTCTCTCCTCAGACCCTGGTACTGTAGAGATCTAGATCCCTTTTGCTCTTGTCTTATTTCTTAATAAGTATCCATCAGCCAAAACCATCTGGCTACCTGAGCACTGGGGCTTTTTTGAGACTGTTGGTTCTGAAATCATTCAGAGAGCAAATTCCAGCTCTACCATTTACTCTTTGACATTGGACTATTTAACTAATATCTCTGCCTCAAACCCTTCATTTGTAAAGGAGGGTGGCGCAGTGGTTAAGAGCTCGGGTGCTAACAGAAGGTTTGAAGTTTGAATCTACCAGCCTCTCCTTGGAAATCCTGTGGGGCAGTTCTACTCTGTCCTACAGGGTTGCTGTGAATTGCAATCAACTCAAAGGCAACAGCCTTGAGTTTTTTGGTTATCTCAGAATTATTGTATTAAACAAAAAATAGCACAGGGAAGGCTTAGTGGAGAGCTTAGCACTAAATGAACTTTCAGTGAATATTTATTATTAATAAAATCCTCTATAACAGTCCTACTCTTCAACTCTCTGCTGGCCTCTACCACCAGAGACATACATTCCTTTAATCCACTATTTTTAAGACCCAGAATGATATTGCCTAGTCTAAACGAGATGGAGGCTACTGTTTCTTCACTAACATTTAGCTGTAGTGTTTGACATATATAAACAAACTGACAGCTTTGGTACCTACTAAAGATAGCACATATTCAGACATGTGAGAAGGAGAATTGTTGGGGAGAGGGACAACAGGGAGGGTTGTAGGTGCTGAGAAATGCTGAATTTTCCAAACTAGTGGTTTGTACCGATTAGTCACTGCTTAATTATTCAACAATATGTTTCATTTTGAGTTTATAAACTCCGGGTTTTGCTATGTTTATATGACACGCCTCATCTCCAGCAGTATAGTTGTTTCTTTTTTTTCCTTACCCTGCCATATTAGCAAGTGATAGCCAAACAATTAGCCACAGCTAGCTTTAGAGCTCTGAACAAGCTGTCAAAGACACTAAAATAACTAGACCAACTATGGCACAATCTGCTTATTTTCAGTTGTCTGAACATAGCCTGAATCTCTCATTTCATTCAATTCTTTGTTAGCTCTCACTTTCCTGAAAGTTTGTTTTCCTATTTCCATTTAATAAATAGGAAATGGCCAAGGAAACAGGGGTATTAAAAAAAGTTAAGAGTGGTAACTTGCCAGAACTGTCACATGCTCAGGAGATACGACAACTGGTGTCCAAGGGTGGCAAACCTACAACAGGCTATCACTGTCCATCAGGCTGCTGATCAAAAATGACCAGCTACCTTAATGAAGTGTCTTGTTTAACTATTCCATGTGCCAGCACATCATCCTTTCCTTTACTATTTCTTTTTCTTCCCCAGGAAAAAACAAAGGAAAGGCTGCTCATCTCCACAGGGATCATGTATGACAAATTTTAGTCTAAAAGGGATATTTTCAAGGAAAGTATGTGACACCAACTATGTGGAGAGACTGGGAAACTGAGCTGCATGCCAACTCAAACTGTAACAAAGTAGCTAATGAACAGCAGCCTTCTAATGACTAAAACCAAAGTGACAAAAGTGGATGCTGATTGGGCTAAAAATGGAACGGCAGCCAAGTGACCAAAGGGAATAAGCCTAATCCTAACGTATAGGATTTCAGCTTTCAGCCGCTGGGTTGAATAATGTTCTTTTTCCTTCCTCAAGTTCTTCTCGGAGTCAAAAGCCATCATGTCCATAAGAGACAGAGACATTGCCTGCTCAATGTCATAGACGATGTTGTTTTACACATGATCCAGTGCCTACCTTGTAAGTACCAATGAAGAAGCTTTTCTCAGAAAACATTTCCTTCTGTCCATATGCTTTATTTTATCATTGTCATACTGGGAATTTTACTTTGATTATGTGTCTGTCTTACTTTACTTTTTCCCAGAAGCAGACCCTTAGACAAGAATGAAAGTAGTTTATTTGGGAAGGGCAGGTAACACTGGCAACAAAATGGAGAGGTGATAGAGGGAATGGAAGGATCATGAAAAAAAAAAAAAAAACTACTAGAGTGGGTTACTGAAGCTTAATCCCGCAGAGAAACTCTGGGAAATGACGAAAAACACATGACTTGGAATGAGCATTCTCAAGTATTGGGGGAGTTTGGATAAATGTATACCAACTACTGCAAGTCTTTGGTTGAGGGCTGCTCTGGGGAGTTAAGTCCTCAGCACTTCCATTCTAATTTCTGCCATTATTGGGGAAAAGACTCCAAAGCACAGCTGGAGGCATGGGCAGCTGGATGCTGTCTGGGTCACACTGAAAGGTTTAGGCATTGTGGTCTGAGCACTGCAAGCACTTGCTACATGCTCTTTTTTTTCCTTTGGATCTAGAAAGTGCAGAGTAGAAAAGAGGTCCATATTTAGCAACTGTATAAGACTATATTTCCTGCATTTTTGTGTGCTTATCTTACCCTTGCCCTCTCTTATTCTTTCTTTTTCTTTCATTTTCTCTTTGTCTCAAAAATGTAATACATTTTTTTTCTATCTGTAGGTATTTATGTAAGGTCCCTCATATCATTTTTAGAATGAAACTGGGTATAAACAAAAAGTATCAGTGATTAATTCAAATTTATATATTAAACTCCTACTATGTGTCAGGCACTATTGTTGGATTGAGGATAAAGTGGTTAACAAAATTTATATGGTATCTACCGTCACTAAGCTTATAGGTTAGTGAGTCTTCTCAAAGAGTCTAAAGGGGGTGACATAATTAAATGAAATAAAATCTACAAAGTAATCTGTAGAGTCCTCTCATTATCTTCCAAGAAACAGAAACCTAAAAGTTGCATTACTTTTATTTCCTTCCTGATAATTCTAAATAGTTAGTATATAAAGTTATGCTGAGATTTAAATACGAAGTATACATAAGATCTTCACAGTCCACCACCAACTCACTGTTGGATATATTGGCTAATTGTGTCTCTAGGTATAGCCATTTGATGTTGTTTTTGCCTACTTTCTGTCAGCCATTAAATTACACTCAGAGGATACAATGAGAAACAACACGTGATTCCTACTCTCAAGGAATTTGCAACTTAGTTGGAGGAGAATGACATGCAAAGAGACAAGAATAACAAGAGCATTGCCAAAGCTAGGATGTGCAGTAAAATGGTACATGATCTTTTTTTTTTTAAATACTGTATCAGATATGATTTCTGTTAGCCCAAAATTGGGGGAGGTAATACTTTAAAATCGGAAATATTTACTACCTTAACTGTTGTTGAACTGGGTTAGCTGTGACTATGTACAAAATGATATGGTCCTGTCAGAAGAGTAATTGATAACCTTCTTTCAACATCTATCTTGTTGATATAACAATTTGTCTTTACCCAGTTTGCACAAAAATGGTTTCAAAACAACCACAAGCCCTCCAGCCTCACCACAAATCTTTCTCCCTAACAAGTCTGTGACATGGCATTAGATGTAGAAAGACTGGGTAAAGCCATTTGTTACATATTCAGTCAAAACTACATTATAATCTTCATACAGCAAGTCTTACTCTGGTTCCAGACTCATAATGACAGGAACTCAAAACCATGAAATGCATTTTAATGAAAATGAAGTTGAAATGTGTGCTCCCTAGTGTTATTGCTGACTCTCTAGGAAAGGAACCATGCCCTCCTTAAATATATATATATATTTACACATACATATATGTTTTAAGAAGTTAAATATGTACACATTCTGAAAAACAATACACTTCAAAATAGATAATGGGATCAGCTTTTAGGCATGCTTTCTGGAATTATTTTGGTAATTATTGAATGTACGCATTGGGAAGAACACTTTGCTGTTGTGTTAGGTGACATCGAGTCAGTTCCAACTCATGTGAGACCCCACATACAAAAGAACAAAACACTGCCCTGTCCTGAGCCATTCTCACGATCATTGCTATGTTGGAAAGTTACTATGTTGTTGCAGCCACTGTGTCAATTCTTCTTGTTGAAGCTCTTCCTCCTCTTTGCTGACTCTCTTACCGTGCAGGACATCCTTCTCCAGGGACTGGTTCCTCCTGATAAAACATGCCCAAGGTATGTG
Source organism: Dugong dugon (assembly GCA_030035585.1). NCBI lineage: Eukaryota > Metazoa > Chordata > Mammalia > Sirenia > Dugongidae > Dugong > Dugong dugon. Next base: position 7,169,726 of record CM057466.1, read on the forward strand.
AGACAAAGTTTCACTGTCCTCGCTTACAAGGAGCACTCTGGCTGTACTTCTTCCAAGACAGACTTGTTCATTCTTCTGGAAGTCCATTGTGTATTCAATATTTTTCACCAACACCATAGTGCAAAGGCATCAATTCCTCCTTGGTCTTCCTTATTCATTATCCACCTTTTTCATGTATATGAGGTGATTAAAAATATCATGGCCTGGGTCAGGTGTACCTTAGTACTCAAAGTGACATTTTTGCTTTTTAACACTTTAAAGAGGTCCTTTGCTGCTGATTTGCCCAATACAATACGTCCTTTGATTTTTTTTTTTAACTTTATTTATTGTCCTTTAGATGAAGGTTTACAGAACAAGTAGTTTCTCATTAAACAATTAGTACACGTATTGTTTTATGACATTGGTTAACAACCCCATGACATGTCAACACTCTCCCTTCTCGACTTCAGGTTTCCTATTACCAGCTTTCCTGTCCCCTCCTGCCTTCTAGTCCTTGTCCCTGGGCTGTTGTACCCCATTAGTCCCTTTTTGTTTAACCGGCCTGTCTAATCTTTGGCAGAAGGGTAAACCTCGGGAGTGACTTCATTACTAAGCTAAAAGGGTGTCCAGGGGCCATACTCTCAGGGTTTCTCCAGTCTCTGTCAGGCCAGTAAGTCTGGTCTTTTTTTCTGTGAGGTAGACTTTTTTCCTACATTTTTCTCCAGCTCTGTCTGGGACCCTCTGCTGTGATCCTTGTCAGAGCAGCCAGTGGTGATAGCTCGGTACCATCTAGATGTACTGGACTTAGTCCGGCAGAAGTCGTGGTAGTTGTGGTCCATTAGCCCTTTGGACTAATCTTTCCCTTGTATCTTGTTTTCTTCATTCTTCCTTGCGCCAGAAGGGGTGAGACTAGTGGAGGATCTTAGATGGCTGCTCACATGCTTTTAAGACCCCAGATGCTACTCACCAAGATAGAATGTAGAACATTTTCTTTATAAACTATGTTATTCCAATTAAGCTAGATGTTCTTTGAGACCATGGCCCCAAAGCCCTCCACCCTTGGTCCGTCAGGGAGTTTGGATGTGTCTTTGGAGTTTCCATGACCTTTCCTTGTACATGTTGTGCTGGCTTCCCCAGTATTGTGACGGTCTTGCCCTTCACCAAGTTATCACTTATCTATTGTCTATTTAGTATGTCCTTTGATTTCCTGACTGCTGATTTCATGGGCATTGATTGTGGATCCAAGTGAAATGAAATCCTGGACAACTTCAATATTTTCTCTATTTAACAACCTGCTATATGCAGATGACACAACCCTGATTGCAGAAAGAGAAGAGGACTTGAAGTATTTAGTGATGAAGATCAAAGACTACAGTCTTCAGTATGGATTACACCTCAACATAAAGAAAACAAAAACACTCCCAACTGGACCAATAAGCTACATCATGATAAATGTAGAAGAATGCTTTACTGTGTACCCTATTTCTTTAACTTCTGGACCCCTGGATAAAATTTAAGAAATGGAAACTGTTGTCTCCTCTTTAAATGTCAAAATGAGTGTAGAAGCACCTGCTTTCAGAAAAGACAAAGGAATTGCGGTAGTAAGAAGAAATTAAGCTCTGGATCTATTCATCAGTTTGTGACTTTCACCAAGTCAAAAAGTTCTTCTGTGAGGACTGGATTTAGTGTTTCCTAAGATTCCTCCCTACTCTAATATTTAATGGCTCCTGGATTTTCAGGACAAAGTAATAAAATCAACTAAATTAATGTAGAAGAGAGCTGACAGTTTTCCTCAAGTATAATAGGAGTCCATACAAGACATAATTTAGAAAGGTGAAAGCTAATTGAGAAGGGATCTAGTAGTTCAGCTCTCTGAACAGCCTAGTTTGTAATTTTAGTCTAACTCAAGGAAAAAGAGACAGCCTTTCATAGGTCTAACATTTAAATGGAAGAATAATAAAATAACTTGCCAAAATCTGTAGCATGTTTTTATGCATAATATCTCATGTAAACCTCATAAATGGTGAATCTGTTCTCCCCATTTTACAGATGATAAAATCAAGGCTCAAAAAAAATTAAGCAACATATACAATGCTACAAAGTAGTCAGTTAAAAAATTTAATAACTGCAACCATGTTTCCATTATGGTGGTATGATATCTTTACAGCCCATTTTCCCCACTCATTACAAATGAAAACTCTGGACAAACCAAAACTCTGAAACTACCTGAGAACTCTGAAAATTAGACAAAAGCAGGCGGATTATAAGAGGAGATAAACTTTGCTGAGATAACCTGCATGGTGGCAAGGTTCTTAATTTTTTTTTTTTTTTTAAATTCTCATTGTTCTGCCCCAAGAAGAGGCCCCACTCAGGAGATGTCACTGGGAAATAAAATTCTGATAAAAACAAACAAAACCTGCTAACTTCATGGCTTGGAAAACCGCAGAATGGAGTATCAGAGATTGGAGAATAAGGAGGAAATCATGGAAGAATTAGAACAGGAGAAGGGGATCCCTTAATTCTGTATTGTTGCTGTTGGGTGCCATGGAATTGATTCTCACTCATAGCAACCCCATGTGAGAGAGCAGAACTGCCCTACGGGGTTTTCTAGGCTGTAATCTTTACAGAAGTAGATCCTCAGGTCTTTCTCCAGCAGAGCAGCTGGGTGGGTTCTAACCACCTATCTTTCAGTTAGAAGCTGATCCCTTAACCATTGTGCAAACAGGGCTCCCTTAATTCTGAACAAGTTTCAGTCTAGACCCTGAACCACAGATTTGAGAACTGACACAAAACAGCATAGCAGAGATGGATAAAACTATATTGAGATGTGAAAGATAATCCACTGAAAGTGGGACCAAATTTATAGCCTTAATCTAACCAGATTGATTACCTGAGAAAAAACAAAAGATAGACAAACTTTAACTTTCTCCAGAGAATTATAACAGGATACAGAGCCTACACATCATAACATTCAAATTACTCAACATGCATATAACAAAAAATATATGACCCATTCCCCAGGGAAAATAAAAGCAAAAGATGTAAGAGTCAGTGAACTTGAAGATAGAGTAATGGAGATTACCCAATGTAAAGAACACAGAGAAAAAAAAAAAAAAAGAAAGGTAAATAAGTAAATAAAACCAAGAAAGAAAAGAGAGAAGGAGTTTTAAGAATTTTGTGGGACAATATCAAAACGTCAAACATAAATGCAATGGTAGTACCAGTAAGAGAGAACAAAGATGTTGAGTTCAAAACAAAAACATATATTTTAATTAATAATGGCTCAAGCCTTGCCCATTTTATAAAAGTCATAAATTTTGTAGATTCAGAAACCTCAAAGAAACCATGCCTAGATACATCATAATCAAACTACTAAAAAGCAGAACTAAATAATAATATCTTAGAAGCAAATAGAGAAATTAGCATATTATGTACAGGGGAACAAAGTTTCCAAAATCACTAATTTCTTATTAGAAAAATAGAGGCCTAAGACAGTTGGAGCAAGAACTTTAAATCACAGAAAGAATTTTTTTAAAAAGTCAGTATAGCCTTCTTTGTCAAAAGAAAATATTTTTTAGGAATGAAAGTGAAATAAAAACATTTTTATAGAAAGAAACACTAAAAGAATTTGATGCCAGCAGATGTGCTCTACAATAAATGCTAAAGGAATTTTTCAGAATAAAGAAATATGATACAAGGACAATTTGGAACTTCAGGGCAGTACGTATATACGACAAATAATTTGTATCCAGAATATATAACTTATTCTTACAACTCTAATATGAAGAATGATAACACACTAAAAAAAACAGGCAAAATGTTGGAACAGACAATTTATTAAAAAAAGATACACACATGACCATGGAGTACAAAAAAATGTGCTCGGCATCTTCAGTAATTAGAAAAATGTAAATTAAAACAATGAGATACCAATACACATCTATTAGATGTGGAGCAACTGGAATGCTCAGACACTGCTGATGGGAATATAAAACAATACAATCACTTTAAAAAAAAAAAAACCTGTTTGGCAGTTTCTCAAGCAATTAAATGTATACCTCCATATGACCCAGCCATTCCAACCTTAGGTTTTTTATCCAAGAAAGTAAAAACATAAAATCCTACTCATTAATGTTCATAGAAGCTTTATTGATAATAGTTTAAAACTGGAAAGAATCCAAATTTCCATCAACAGGTGAAGGAATAAACATCAATACATGCAGTACAACTCAGCAATAGAAAGAAACAAGTTACTGATACATATGAAAATATGGATGAATCTCAAAGTAATTATGCTAAGTACAAAAAGCCAGGCACAAAAGAATACGTGCTGGATAAGTCCATTCGTATAAAATTCTAAAAAATGCAAATTACTGTACAGTGATAGAGAGCAGTGGTTGCCTAAGGATGGAGGTGAATGGAAGTGGATTACTAAGGGGCATGAGGAAACTTACTGGTAATGGAAATATTAGTTATCTTGATGGCGGGGAAGGTTTCAAGGATGTATAAAAGGAAGTAAATGAAACGTATTGTTGTGGAGTTGTTTCTGACTCACAGTGACCCTACAGGACAGAGTAGAGCTGCCCCATAGGGTTTCCAAGGAGCAGCTGGTGTATTTGAACTGCTGACCTTCTGGTTAGCAGCCGAGCTCTTCATGGATGTATACATATGTCAAAATTCATCATATTTTACACTTTAAATATGTGTAGTTTATTAAAAAATCAATTATGCCTTAGTAACACTGTCCATATGTATCAGAATCATTATTGCCTTTCTATATTCAATATTCAGTAGACCATGGACTGCCAAAAGAACGAACAAATCTGTCTTGGAAGATGTACAACAAAAATGCGCCTTAGAAGCAAGGATGGAGAGATTACATCTCACATGCTTTGGATATGTTATCAGCAGGGCTCAGCCCCTGAAGAAGAACATCATGCTTGATAAAGTAGAGGATCACTGAAAAAGAAGAAGATCCTCAATGAGATGGATTGACACAGCGGCTGCAACAGTGGGCTCAAGGGTAACAGTTATGAGGTGGGCGCAAGACCGGCACCTAACAACAACAACAACAAATACTCAATAACTTTCGCTGAAGTTAAAATACACTCTTACCATCCTCTGAATGAGGCCCATGCTCTCAAAAGCTAGTTTCTGCAAGAGCCCAGCCAAATGTTGAAGTATTATTTTCATTTTTTAGAAGTTAAAGATATATTTTATAAAAATAGGGAAAAAAAGCAAAGTTTAAGTTTCCAGGCAGATAATTTTTTATAGCAAGCCTGATAGAGTGAATGAGAACACACATCCGTTATCTCTCCTTATTAATTCGTGAGACTTCTTTTAACAATTTTGACCATACTTCATCTTACAAATAGACATTGCTGTGAATACTACCCTTCATAATTTATCTAGAAATGTGAAGTGACATTAGCTCCCACCTCCATCAACTTCTGGGCTACAGACATCAAAACCTTAAGTGGCTTTTCTGCTAACCATTGGGTTTTAATTTATTCTTGTAGGAGATTTTTTCTGCATATCCTCTGATCCATTAAGAGCCAGCTAAGAACACCAGTCAGCAAGAAACACAGAAAGAGGATAGAGAAATATGAAGATATTCAGAAAATTATTTAGGGAGAAGTGGGAAATGTTAAAGAACTCTAGATCCTAGGTATTTCTGACCTGTGCTTTTTAGGTTTTACGGTGTTTTCTTCAGTGGACACGGGAGACCCAAACAGTGTTACCCATCTAATGCTGCCACAACCAGTAGCTTTAAAAGCTTCTTTAGACCTGGGTTGTTGCCCTTTTTCCTTTGTTTCCTCTGTCATTTTCCTTACGTATGTACTTACTGATTATAAAAGATCCAGATATAAAATAAAAAATAAGATGATATAGGACTGTACAATGGAGAAAATTAAAATCCCCTATAATTTCACTCATAATTATCTAGCATATTCATCTCCATTTGTTTTCTACTCAATTTTCTGTTTTGTAAAACAATACACATGCATATACATACACACACATACTTTATCTTACTTAATTTTTACAAAATAAGATCAGACTATACCTCCTGTTCTTAGTTTGCTTCTTTTCAGTCAACAATGTGTCTTGGAGATTTGTCCATATCTGGCCACATAGATCTATCTTATTCTTTGTAACAGCTGCTTAGTAGCCTATTATACGAATCTTCCAAATTTATTTTGTTAATTTCATATTACTTGGGATTGTTTTCCATTTTTTGCCATAGCGGTGAATGCTAGAATGAATTATATACACATTCACACACACACTTGTGAATTTGTGTGATTATTTCTTTGAGAATGTTACAGAATAAGAATTTCTGAATCAAAGAAAATATACATTTTAATTTTATTAAGTACATTTAATTGCTTTCAAAAATGACTGTACCAAGTCATATTTTGGAGCTCTGGTGGTGCAGTGGTTAAGACCTCGGCTGCTAACCAAAAGGTCAGCAGTTTGAATCCACCAGCCATTCCCTGGAAACATTACGGGGCAGTTCTACTCTGTCTTATAGGGTTGGTATGGGTCGGAATCGACTAGATGGCAATGGGTTTGGTTTTTTGGTTTAAGTGATATTTTAACCCACAGTGAATGAAAGTTCCTATTTTTCCATATCACTATTCTGAATGTTTTAGGTGTACAGTGAACAACTAAATAAAGCTAAGACACTGTCTTCCTTTGTGGCCATTACAACATAATTTAAGGTAAAGCAAATTTTTCAGATAAAATAGCTACTGCACTGTATGATTGAACCTCACACAACCTGCAGGTGTTATGCTAATGTTAAAGCATAGCACACGGGATTCAGATTTTAGAACTCCAAATGACCCTAACCTTTCTCTTGATTCTTCTTCTCTTTTTCAGTAAGTCTATTTCATGTCCCAATATAGAGAACATCTACCAAAACCCATCTTTTACATAAAAGTACATGAGACCATTAAATTTTGCCTTAAACTTTTATCCTTCCACCTTTTGACATGCAAAAAGAAGGGATTCAAGTAGTGTTATTTCATCAGCTTCTCTGCTGGACAAAGATGCTTGCTGATGCAGTGGAAACGCTTTGCCAGCCCATCTCCCATTGTCTCCAGAAGCTATTCTGAATGGGAGCCACTGCCATTATATGAATAAGTCATGCATGATCCCTGGGTATATTATCAGCCCCTTGTGGAACATTTTGCCAATGATGAAATGTTATTGTCATCAGTGTCAGACATTCGGTCTTTATCAGTCTCTCTCCTGACAGCCCTTGTTATTCAGGTAGACTTGGGACATCTTCACGGTGAGAACTTTCAACACAAGGTCAAGTGGAACAAATATGGTTCCTATCCATTGCTCAACCATTTCCTTTCTCTTTCATCACAATTCACAGATCAACTCTTCCTTCTATAAGACTGCAATAGGAAAAATGCAATGGTAACTTCATTCTTTGGGATACTAGAACCATCTGTAATGGGTAAAAGACAGAGTTTACAATTTCTTGCTTCTTCCCTAAAGACTTTAATTATGTTCCTTAAATGCTGACGCATACACATCCTTAATCCACAAAATTCCTGGGGAGGCAGTATGATGCAGTAAAACAATTTATGGGCTTTAGAGCTAGAAAGATTTGTTTCATATTTCAACTGTATGAACTTCGGCCAGCTACTTAACTTCTCTGGGCCAGAATCCTCCTTTCTGACAATGGGTCAAATGCTACCTGCTTTGCAGGACTACTGTGAGAATTAAATGTGACAATGTATGTACAATTACCTTCCTTATTACATAATGCAGTATAGGAGCCCAACAAATATTTGCTTCTTTTTTCTTCTTTGTTCTTGTAATACTTTCTGACAAACACGGACCTCAACATCCTCATGATTATTTTGACCAAAAAATTGTGTTATCTTTGGGAATGAATTAAGCATAATCTTTACTGACGCATATCTTGGAGTTTCACGAAATTTGAAAGGCTAAATATCAGAGCTAAGACCCCAGTGTAATTGCTCCTTTTTCCCATACCTCCACTTCTTTCACCCACTACTTTTGACTCATAGCTCTTTTGTGTATTACTCAATAGCTGTGCCGAGAGGTGCCTGCAGGGTTTGGAGGACTGGCTGGAATACACACATGAGCATGCCAGTAGGTCAGCTCTCTGCATTTAGACTAGCAGATAGGACATGTACTATGTGTAATTACACAAGTATTAGAATGAGCATAACAGTCCTTCAATCTTAGAGGAGAATGGCAGAATTGGTTGTGTTCAGAAAGACAGTATGGGATTGAATGGGAGCAGATCTTCCATGACAACAGATCCTTCCTGGAAAACCCAGAGCCAAGGGAAACATTACTTATTTTCCTTCACAGTATATTGTTCTATTATTTCCAACTTCTAATCATCAAAAATAAGCACATACATCATAAAACCTGATTATACTCAGAACTGTATTCTCTATTAGAATCTGCTGATCCATGAACTCATGTATATATAGCTACAAATGGCAATATCAGAGAGAATAGCAAAGGTCAAGATGAAGCAAGTTTAGTTAACAGATATACATTGTAAGAACATACTGACTATGGGGGGGATGATTAAGCAATGGGTTCTGAAGCAGTGATTGCTCACGGGCAGTTCATATAACATTAATGTCATGCCTACTATGTGCTGGGCAGTGTGCTGAGCACTTCACATGCACTGTTTGATTTATTCACCTAGCAACCCTTTGAAGTACCTATCATACTGTTCATGACGTAAACATGAGGAAACTGAGTCTTACGGAAAGTGAGTGATTTGTCCATTATCACTAGCTGGCAGTCATGAGTTTTGAATCCATATATATCTGACCACAAAAGATATATTCTTTTTATTTTGCAAATCAAAATGTACACATATGATGAAACTGATGTTGCAAGAACAGCTGTATGATCTGAGGAGGCAAAGGAATGGGTTTCCAAAACTGTGAACTTCACTGTGAAAAATACAAGAAGTTATCTGTCATTTATGCTATCCATTCATTCATGAAACTCTTCTTGAATACTTACTGGATACAAAACACCCTAATAGGTATCTTTGAAGTAGGATCATTAAAAAAAAAAAAAAATTCAAGATAAACACCTACACATATTCAACAGAAGGCATAATCTAATATTCAGGTATTTGGGTTTGTCATGTGTTTTTCAATGAAAAAAAAAAACTCAGACATCAGTCATGACAAATAATATTACTATTACATAATGATGACTACATTATAAATGGAGTCTTTGGAAATTTAGCATATGGAAACATTTCTCTGGGACTCAACAATCCAGCAAAAAAGTTAGAAGTAGTATAAAGTGACTCACTTAGCCCCAGGAGAAAAAAAACAAATTCTTGCATTACTCAAATACATTTGTAGAAGAATATCCTCCCAGCCCCACCACAAGAAAAAGAGTTGAGAGCCAGGGTCATCAGATGGTTAGATGTCCAGGCTCTGAAGCCAGGCTCTCTGAATTTGAATCCTGGCTTTACACTTACTTACTAACTGTGAGAGCTTGGGCAAGTTTTTCAACCTCACTCTGACTCAGTGAGGGTTGTAGAGAGGATCAAGTGATTTAATACATTTAAAGTGCTCAGAAAACACTTTGAATGCTGGACAAACAGGGAAACACAATAGATGTCAGTCTTCATCATCATTATTGTTATCATTATTTTTTCTTTAAATTCTTTTTTTCCCCCTAGGAGTCATATTACTATCCTTCATTTTAAAATAAACTTTTTAGTTCTAAATAGAGAGAGAACTAAAGATCTGTCCCAAATGTAGTATCTTTTGAAGTGTCATGCTCATTAACTCGCTCCAAAAATCCAAACCCCTTGCTGTCGAGTCAATTCTGACTGATAGCGACCCTATAATAGCTAGAGTTTTAAAAAACAGGTGAATATGATTAAAGAAATACCAGTACTAATTCCTCCTATAGATTTTCTTAAAGTCTCATAATAATTGTTGGTAAACTGAAGGTTGTTGACCATCAAAAATAACAAAAAATGGAGTCGTGATGAAAGGAGGCTGGTGTAGGTAAAGTAAGAAGAGAAAAAAAATGCATTCGTCAAAACTTTGGGTGAACAAGTATACGATCAAATGGCTTGAGGAAAAAAGATGTTTGGGACTGTATGGGCCTTTTGTTAAACGCTGGCCTATCAGGTACAACCTGGGAAGGGAAGTGAGAGCCTGTCTTGATTAATCCTTGAAATATCTGAACTAGTGTTTCTGTAGGATAAAAAGATACACAGCAGGAGATTGGTCTTCATCAGCAAGGGGATTGAAAATAAAATCCAAATCATAATTTTATCTATAACAAGATCACACTTTTTTTCTTTTTAAAATATCATACTATATTTTTGTCACCTGTTTTCAAGGAAGAAAATGCAGAGCTGGATGATTAAAACCTTGAAGGAAATGGAAGCGAGAAGTGATATGCATTTCTGGTGAGAGCAGATCAAAAATCTCGGAACTCTTCATGCTATAGAAATATGGCTGCTGAGGAATATGAGCCTTAAACAGAAGAAAGTTATGGATGAGATGGATGTGCGCAACAAACTTCAACATAATAAAACAGAGGACCTTCTTTGAGACTTGGAGTAGTTTGTCTTTGAATTAGGTAAAGGAAGTACTACTTTGTAAAGATAATAGTAAACATTCCAATCTATTACTCTGAGAGACAGAATGGAGCCAGATTTAGATAGGTCATGAATGACAGATTAATAAAATATTTTTAAGAGAGATTTACAAATATTTCAGAATACATCCCTCAAACTTTGAAGCAATCATCATTAAAGATGATAATTACATTCTTCTACCTAAATAGGCCTCTCCTATTTTTTTTTTAACCAAAAAGAAAAAAAAAAAAAACCCAAAAACAAACCCACTGCTAGGAGTCGATTCCAACTCATAGCGACCCTATAGGACAGAGTGGAACTGCCCTATAGGGTTTCCAAGGCCGTTATCTTTACCAAAGCAGACTGCCACATCTTTCTCCCATGGAGCAGCTGGTGGGTTCGCACAGCTGAGTGCTTTAGCCACTGTGCCATCAGGGCTCCTTAAGTAAGTTATAAACTACTGATTTTTTTTTAAAGTAAATAAACTGAGTCCAGTTTCCAGGAAGAGTATTGGAGCAAAGGACTAAACATAATCAGAGTATTTTTTTCCAAGAATCTGCTAATATTCTCTCCATAATTATTAGTTAGATAGGAAAAAAAATGAGCACTGGTAAAATAATAATCTCATCCAGTGTGGCAATTTTTATATTGTATTCCTTGTTGTTCACTCATACACCAAACGATTTTAAGTATCTGCTATGAACAAGCCGGAGCCCTGGTCGTGTAGTGGTTAAGAGCTCGGCTGCTAACCAAAATGTCAGGAGTTCAAATCCAACAGTGCTCCTTAGAAATCCTATAGGGCAGTTCTACATTGTCTTATAGGGTTGCTATGAGTAGGAACCCACTCGATGGCACCCAACAACATCAACAATATGTACAAGCCACCATGCTAAACACAGAAATGTCAACATGATGTGGACACATATTCCTTCTCTAGAAGCACATATTCTTGTTGGGAAGAGAGACAGAAAAGCAAGCTGCAAAGTGATAAGTATCAACGCATAAGTATGGTAAATATGGTATGCGGAATACACTAGACATCGTATTTTCGTTTTTTTTATGAGTATAGAAATAGAATAGATGTTCACCAAGTATAATGTGTAATCAAACTAGGGTTAATGAGGCTGAAACGTGAAAGAAGCTTCTAGGGGTGTCTGTGTACAATAGTAAAAGAATTGGATGACTGGTACACCAAGACTTTGCCAATATTATTACTCAGCATGAGAACAGGAGGAAAATAACTCAGAGATACTTTGTAGGCCTCAGTGGAGAACCTACTTTAAGGCTGTAACTGATTTCAGGTGTAAATTACTAGGCTATATGTTAATTACAGGAGTAAATGGGATCCATATTAATGACCAAAAAGAAAGAAAATGAATGATACAGTATAACATTTGCATACTGTAAGTCTAAGATACGACAATTTCTTCCTATTTAAAAAGCAAGTAAAAACTGAGGGAATGGTGAAAAACCCAACATTTCAGAGACATTTCACAGCATTTTTCTTCTGAGTTGCTCTTCGTTTTTGGTTATTATATTGTTTTCTCTAATGCCACTTGTTCAAACGTCCCTCCAAGTAGATATTAGCCTTAACTGAAGCTTCATGTCTCACAAAAGAGTATGCTTGATAATCTTGAGAATAGGGAAAAAAATTTTTTTCAAATATTTTGATGACGTATTCCTTTTATATAAGATAGCAGAATTCAAAAAAGACACCACTCTCAAGAGGAATAAAGAAATTAGGAATGGTCCAGATTTTGTTTAGGCTAATTTATCATTGAAAATAAAATGATTTTATACGAAGATTCTACCATACAGAGTTAAATATTAACAGAAACACGGTGGCTTAAAAGCACATATGTATAGGACTGATACACTCCATGAGCGTAGCAGTACAGTCCTAGTGGTTGTTAAAATACTGAGATACTTCCATGGAAGTGGGTAAACAAACACTGTTCTGAGGCCCTCAAATGGCATGCCCCTCAGGACTCCTGTAGCCCAGCCCAGGAGCCCTATGGGTGGACCTCCTGGGAATCATGCTTGTTCCTGTGAAGCTCTTTGTCCAGGAGCCAGACAGTTGCTGGTGGGAGAGAGCTCACTCCTGGAGATGCTAATTTCCCTGTGGGTAAGTGCTCCTTGAAGGACTTAAAAGAACTTGAGCTCTGGAAAATCCAAGAAAGAAGGGAAAACAGGTAACAGGAAATAATGGGGACCACCATAGCCACTGGCCACGTGTTGCAGACTCCAAGGGAATGGGCTATACTCCCACAACAAGAGCGAAGCTGAGAGGGATAGATGAGAACTTAAGTGTCTGTTCTACTGGAGAGCAGAGGAAGCCTGGTGTGGGAGTGTCCACCTTCACCATCATCCCTGTTGAATAGACCCTCCATATGATGGAACATATTAATGGGACATCAAATGGACCACCAAATGCTCGTTGGTCATGAGCATTTACAAATTAATTTTATTAATAACCTTAGACTCAACCCTTATATAAAATTTGCTGTATACCAGTCACCTCTTTTAAAACACATTCACTCGCTTGAGTATTATTATTGCCGTTCCCATTTTGCAGATACAGAACTGAGGCAGAGAATTATTTAAACATTAAGTGGCAAAGCTATAATTTCAGTCCAGAAAGCTTGGCAACAGCTCTCGGATCTTACTACCACACTGCACATCATTTCTCATCTGCACTGAAAGACAAGGCTCCATCTACTCAAATGCATCTTTCCAATAAACGGTATTTGTGATTGAGTCAATGGTAACGATGCTTACTATATCTTAAACATATCAGGCAGTATGCTAAGAGTTAGAATACTTTGATTGTAATTTATGTTAGCTGAGCAGAAGCTGAAAGAGGACCAAGTACCACTGACAATATAATTGATGTTAAGAGAAACTCTCTAATTATTGAGACCACCGACAATCACCCAGTGACTATCACTTTAATGGACACATCGTTGGAAGAGTTTGATGCGTGTCCTATGTTAAATCATGATGCAGACTGGAGCATCATTTACTTCTTGGCAGCATTATCAAAAAAAAAAAAAAATGATCACATCTGGGAGAACAGAGGAGACCAGTTATCTCTAAACATCAACTGATTTGGAAATTAGTAGAATGAATTAATGAAAAATTTGAACCATGGCGTGTATCACTTGTTAAGTAGATTTATAACATATGCAATTGAATGTCTTTAGAAAATAAAGTAGAATTTAAATTTGTTGGATTTATCTATTTATTTATATATTAATTTATATTTATTTATATATTAATTTATATTGCCATACCACCACCACGAAATGCTGTCGAGTGGATTCCAATTCATGGAAGCCCGTGTATTTCCGAGTAGAACTGCTCCACAGGGTTTTCATGGCTGTGAAAACCACCAGGCCTTTCTTCTGAGGCACCTCTGGGTGGGTTCAAACCACCAATCTTTTGATAAGTAGATGTGCATGTTTGTACCACCCAAGAATTTCTTAATTGTTAAATAGTGTTAATATCACCACTGCATATATACACAGAAAAAAGATTAGAAACAGTACAATAATAGTTATATCTGGGTGTTGAGATCAGATACATATTTTACACATATATGCATCAGTAAAGGAACCCTGGTGGTGCAGTGGTTAAAAAGCCCGGTTGCTAACCAGAAGGTTGGCATATTTGAATTCCACCAGCCACTCTGCAGGAGAAAGATGTGGCAGTCTGCTTCCATAAAGATTTACAGCCTTGCAAATGCTATGGGGAAGTTCTACTTTGTCCTACAGGATTGCTGTGAGTTAGAATCAACTTGATGACAGTGGATTTGGGTGGGTTTTATACATCAGTAAGCATGTAACTAGTGTAAACAGGAAAAGTAAATACAAGTTGTATTTGTAAAATATAGTTTCTGTTCGGTCTATCTTCTTTTTAATTCCAATAATTTAAAAGTCAGGTTTATGCGTTCACGTTTATGTAAGCTAATTCATAAATAGCTCAGAAGCCAGAAGACAAATCTTGTTGAGTTTTCCATAAACAGGTTCCTCGGCCCACTGTATTTACCACTTTCCTTAGCCCAATACTGACCTCAGGGGTCTTAGTCTGTCCTGGAATTCTAACACTAGCACGGGATGGCTGGGATGAACTTTTCCTGGACACTTTTAATTGTTTGGTTTCCTCCCTTTCTCTGCCAGTCACTATTTTCCCCAAACCACCCCCCGCCCCCATACACACAAGTCAAGGAAATACGGAGATAAAGAGGTTCTATTTTAAGGATGTTTCTCACCTCGATGAGCAGAATATTCTACAATGTGATAAGCGGTGCAAGGACAAAGTTGCCGCTTATGAAAGAGGCTCTTTTCAGAAGATTACCACTTAAAGGGTCACCTGGGATTCTGTCTTACATTTGACTGGTAGCATGCTCTCATTCTCTCCAAGTAGAATCATAAGCTATTCAAATCGTCTGAATTGTCGTCCCTGTTTTCCCTAGGAAATTGCTAGCTGACACCAGGAGACAGGATTGGGAGTCAAGTTTATACCTTTTCTCTCCACCATAACTGAACAGAGCTCCAGGCCCTCCCCAGTAGTGGTCTAAAGGTCCCTGCATATTCCCAATAAAGAAAACGTACTTGAAGTCTCAATCTGACCAAGAAACAACAAGAATGCAGGTGATCAAAAAGCTAGCACTTATGTAGCACTCCCTACATGCCAGGCAGTACTCTAAGTCAGACTTAGTTATTCATTCGTTCAATTGTCACAACGACCCCATGAGAAGGGCACTATTACTCTTCCCACTTGAGTAACTTGCTCAAGACCATATACTAATAAATGGCACGACTGGGATTCAATCCCAGGCAGGCTAGTCTCAGTCTTTAAGCATTGTGTTATACTGAAGTGAGCCTGGGAGGGGTCCAGTTCATATGGAGAATTTAGATCAAGTTTGAACATGTTGAGGAGCCCTGGTGGTACAGTGGTTAAAGCGCTCAGCTGCTAACCGAAAGGTAGGTGGTTCAAACCCACCAGCCGCTCGCTCTGTGGGAGAAAGATGTGGCAGTCTGCTTCTGTAAAGATTTACAGCTTTGGAAACTCTATGGGGCAGTTCTACTCTGTCCTGCAGGGTCACTATGAGTTGGAATTGACTCCACGGCAGTGGGTTTGATTTGGCTTGAACATGTTGAAAAGTGCTTTTGTTGCTGGGTTGTGGCTGGTGCATCAAGTAAAGGGAATTATAATAAAGCCCAGCATTAACTCTCAGTTAATCGCTGGTTTCTGTGAATCACAGCCTCACTCTTTCTTATTAAGGTAGAGAAAATAGATCAAATAGTTAAATTCCTTAAGAATTCAGCAAACCAACTTTTCTATCTTTTCAGCATCTCTAAAATGGGAATATTAATAAAAACTTCCTCAAGGTGTTGTAAAAATTAACTCAGATATTAGATGCATATATACATACACATAAACACACATATATATGCATAAGCATATACAAATACACACATATGAAGTATAACATGGTGCCTGACATATAATCTGCGTCCGTAAATGGCTGTCATACACAAACCACAAATAAGTATATAGAATGGCACAAAGTAAAACATTTAGGAGCCATAGAATGTGAAATACAGAACCTGCCATAAAGAAATTCGGAGTCTTATGAGTCTCAGCAAAAGTCAGGCAGGGAACTAACCATCTGAAAGCTAGAGATGTAATTGTCAAATAGGATCAGAACTATTGAGCAGCTATTTTGAGCTTTAGCGACTAAGCATACCCCCATAACATCAGTCTCTCCTGTATTGTTCATAGCCAAGGATTACATTATCCTATTGATTCTTCTTAAGGTTACCGCAACACCAAAATGCCACTCTCAGGCCTGCCCCATTGGTAGGTATCCCAACTCGCCTTGTTAGAGCTTACACCTCTCCTGTGAGTCCAGAGACATTTTCAGGTGGATTCTTATTCCCAACAAACTGAATACCTTTTATCATGCTCAACTGACATTTATATAGAGCCTATCACAAAATTGCACATATACTATGATTATTATTGCTGGTAGCAGTTATAAATATTGCAGTCTGATGATTC
This sequence comes from Dugong dugon, assembly GCA_030035585.1. NCBI lineage: Eukaryota > Metazoa > Chordata > Mammalia > Sirenia > Dugongidae > Dugong > Dugong dugon. The sequence continues at coordinate 7,186,401 of CM057466.1, forward strand.
CAAATAGTTGCTATCTATAAATTAATTCACGTTTCATATATCTGTGCTAATATATACAGATGGGCATATTTCTATTCCTTCCTTGTTTTTATAATTTTATATACTTCTCAAATTCCTAACTTGCTTTTCCTCCCTTCAAGTATCTTGCACATGTATCAAATACTAGGACACTGAGTGAATAATGTGGTTGAATAATATGATATAATCTGAATAAAATGATTGACAGTGAATAATTCCTGGCTCCTTGAACACTCAGTTTGGAAAAGGAACTCTATCACTGGGCCTTTAAAACCTAAGAAATTTGCTAGAGAAGCAGGATGCTCATCTCTCACTACTTGCAATGAAAGTCAGCTTGCTTCCTCCAGGGCTTTTCTGTGGATTATGCAGAATAGGAGTTTCTAGTCAGTCTCCTTTGTGAAAGATACTGTACTGATGGATTTCCGTGATGAATTCTTCCTCTTCTAGTTTTGGAGTGATTTCTAATGCCCTGATATGGAAAGGAAGAAAGCAAGTGAGGAGGAATTTTAAAGAAAGGTTATGATAATAGCTGGGAGTCTTCTTGCTGAGCCATCCCAGAACTAGAGTTTTGAATAATGCATGTTCCATAAATCTAAGTGTCCCACTACGCCACACTTTAGACCAGGGAGAGAAAATAATAGCTACTGTCCACACTTATCACCAATAATAAATTGCAGGGCTCCTGTGTGTGGTGGCGATTAAAGCAAAATGTAACCCAAAACACATAACTAAATAAATAGATAGTTTGGCTTTTGTGGGGGTTATCTCTCTTCTTTTTTCTTTCCCTCTCTCCTTTCTAAATGGAAAATACATTTAAGAAAAATCTCTAGAACACCTACCCTATTCTCTTTGAGACAGACAAATGGGCTCTTTTACCAGGCAAGGGCAGGTGTGCATGTGTGTGTGTGTGTGTGTGTGTGTGTGTGTGTGTGTGTGTGTGTGTGTGTGCATGAGAGACAGAGAGAGTCAGAGTCACTGGCAGGGAGCTGCGCCACTGCAGAATTCACTCGCTTGAACCAATGGGATATCAGGAGATAAAGGGAGAGTGGTGATCAGCACAGTTACTGTACGATCGTGAGACCCCAGCACAGGCTCACAACAAGCAAACTGAGAGAATATAACCACAGAGTAACTTTCAATTAGATTATGAAATACTTTATGTCACATAAACACCCAATTCTTTGAAATTAAAATTAAAATTTATGTAGACGTTAAACACTGATCATGTATCTAGACAACGGAAACTCTTCTAGAAGGTGGGAGAATTAAGCTCCACCACTGATAACTGATACCAGTTTTTATAGGACCCTCTGAATCTGCTCGCTCCAGAGGAGCCAGCATTTATTGACACCCTTCAATCTGCAGGCATTCTACCACACAGTTTACATATTAGCTTATTTAACCCTCTCACCAACCCTATGAGATAAATATTGAAATTATCTCTGTTGTTCAAAGCAGGAAACATGCTCAGAGAGATGAAGTAACTCCCTCAAAGGCACATGCCTTGTAGGTGGCAGAACTGGGATCCGAATCCTTCTTCTGCTAAACACCAAGGCCTATGCCCTTTCTACTCTGCCCTACATAGGGTTGTCAGACAAAACACAGGACACCCAGTTAAATCTGAGTTTTAGGTGCTCACCAAATACTATTTTAGCATTCGTATGTCCCAAAAATTGCATGGGCCATACTTATGTTAAAGAAAAAAATGTCATTTTTCTGAAATTCAAACATAACTGGGCATCCTACGACGTTGTTATTTGCAAGTCTGGCAACACTAGCCATATATTGCCCCTGCATCTAGCTGTCTGTCTTTGAGAGGGTGCAAATCAATAAAAGGGAAAGTCATTCTTCATGAAGACGGGGTGGTGCTGAAAGGAGGCACCTATTCCACTCAGCAGCACCGGTGTGCTCCTGCAAGGTAATTTGTGCTTTGGAGAAGATACCAGAGTTTGTGCTGGTGGTGAGATTACCAGAGTTCACAGGATCGTGTCTTGCAGCAGACTGAGTGAGCTGGGATAGCATAACTTGGGGAGGGTACACTATGGAATAGCAGGAGCACTGAACTGGCAAGAGTAACCCTGGATGGCAAAACTGCCACTCACCTAGGGAGTCAGATGATCTCTCAGCTCTAATATTTTTTGACATATTCTACTCTGCATGAGAGTCCCCAGATGGTGCAAACGATTAACACTCTCAGCTACTAACCAAAAGGCTGGAGGTTCCAGTCTATCCAGAAGCACCATGGAAGAAAGGCCAGGCCATCTACTTGCGAAAAATCAGCCGTTGAAAATCCTATGGAGCACAATTCTACTGTGACACACGATGTTGCCACGAGTTGGAGTCGACTTGAATGTAACTTTTTTTTCTCCTTCTATTCATATGATTGGAGCCCTGCTGGCACACTGGTTAAGAGCTTGGCTGCTAATCAAAATGTTAGCAGTTCAAATCCACCAGCAGTTCCTCAGAAACCCTATGAGGCAGTTCTACTCTGTCCTATAGGATTGCTATGAGTCGGGATCCACTTGACGGCAATAGGTATGCATATAATCAGTCAAGGAAGAAATCTGGACCTAAAGATTTGTTCTTCTTGCCACCTCACCTTTTCAGCCTGCAGATGAATGCCCCAGCTCATCATTCCATGGCACAGAGACAGTTATTCCTCCCCTCCCAGAACCGTGTTTCCAGGAAAAGCCACTTTTAACCCTCCGGGGCATTTGAGTGCAATCTTTGGCTACCACCTCTGGGGCCACAGTGCTTGTCTTGCCCAACCCTGCTGCCCAGCACCATTGCTTACTTGGGTCTGCTACAACCCTAAGACGTGAGCCATTCTCCCTCACTTTCTTCTCCTCTCTGAATTCCACCAGTCCTAGACTATCTGTCCCTTGCCTCCTTTGTGGCATTCAGCCTGTTTGCTGCTGCTAGGGAACTGATAAAGGTAATGTGAGCTAATGTGTTAATGACCGTCAGAGGGCTTATCCCTTCCAGATAACATCTGCTGCCTTAAATGCTGTAACACTAAGGAATAGGCAGGCTGGCAGTGGAAACGTTTTAGGTCAGGTAGCTGTTTTCTTATGATTTCTGTAGTAGGGAAATCAATACATGCAGACCCACCCCCCACCCTCCTGCCTGTGTTGCAATTGATCAGCCAGGACATCTATTTCCTCACTCCATCACGCTGGCCAATTTATCTAACCATGGTATATTAGGAAAACCAATTTTTGTCTTATTCTCAATTGAAGTGAGTTGATTAAATGGAAGTAGACAAATCTGTCTCACAGAAGGCTTGTTTAGTTAAAATAAGAACTCAGTAACAAAAATGGCTCTGCCAGAAAAGTACGTCCCTGATGTTTCCCTCTCATCTACCTTCACTCCTGTTTATCTCTTAATAATCGTCTCAGGTTTACCTTTCTCGAACCCACACAGCAGTTCCGCAGAAGAAAAGGCCTGGCACTCTGCTTCCAAAAGATCACCAAAAAACTGAAACCCGTTGCCGTCTAGTTGATTTGGACTCCTAGAGACCCTATAGGACAGACTAGAACTGCCCCATAGGGTTTCCAAGGAGCGGCTGGTGGATAGGAACTGCCAACCTTTTGGTTAGCAGCCTGAGCTCTTAACTAATTCTATGGAGCAATTCTACTCTGCGACACATGGGGTCGCCGTAAGTCAGCATCCACTCAACAGCAGCTAACAACAACATGACACCTTTCCTTCTCCCCAACAGTGCCCCTCATTGTATCCCAACTGTACCCCATATATTTTTCCATCATAGCACTAAGGCTAAAATTATAAATTCAGCTAAATTGCCTGTGCAAAGCCTGACTCTGCCACTTAATAGCTGTGTGATCTTGGACAGGTTAACTTAATCTCTCAGTGCCTAAATTCCTTACCTGTGAAAATGGACAATTATATTACTGTCTCTGCAGAGGGCTGCTCTGAGGTTTAAATGAGTTAATATACATATAAAGTGCAAAGAGCTGGGCCTGGCACCCAGCAAGCACGGCATACGTGTTTGCTGTTATTATTTTATATGGGTTTACACATCTGCCTTTCAATACTATGAGCTTTTTGAGGGCAGGACATTTGTGCAATTCATACGTGCATTTGTAGAGTCTAGTACCTGTCCCATAGTAGGCACTTAAATGTTTGCAAAACAGATAAAGCCCTACACACAGCTTAGTGAACAATGTGAAACTACACCAGAGCCCTTGCTCCGAGGCGAGAAATGACTGGCAACAGGACTCAAATATATATACACACTTTTTCCCTGTGAATGTCTTAAGGTCTGTTGAAGAATCACATTTTTCTTCCAAACACCAAGCATGAAAGATGGTTATTTGGCTGACTCATTTGTTTATTTATCTGTTTATGTAGCATCTGGCCTGAAATGGCTGATCTTGATTGTGAGTCATTTGCCTCTACATAGCAGATCCTTCTCTAATCAAGAATTGTTTTTCTTCATATTATCATTCATTCTTAGTCAAAATCACCCCTTTTCAAAGAAAAATATTTTCAACCACTCATATGATTGTACATATGTATATATAAAACACACATATATATGTATGTATATAGGTGTGTGTATATATGTATCAGTCTTTCCCTGAGCCCTGTTTTTTCTCAATATTTACCGTAAAAAACCTTTATAATAAAGATTCAAGTTTGTATATTCCCCAAAACTAAGTCCCAAAGATGCCTGCCTGAGGTGTAATTAAAAAGTAGGTCACATCTGTTCCCCCTCTGCCTCTGCAGCCAGGCTGTTTACCCCAAGGCCTCATGTTTCCCTTCTCTTTCCCCTACCCTTTGCTGCCAGCTGCCTCAGCCTCCACTGCAGTGGTCCAAGGCTGTTATCTTTTTGGCTCCAGTCTTCGGGGCTTTCTTTCTATCAGAAATCTAATCCACGAGTGTGAGCTAATGGGCTCATGGCTAGTGCTAACTTAGTCTTCTTGAATAAGGACACATTAAAGTTTGCATACCACCTAATCACATTTTTATCACAAAATGCCAATAGAATTTCACCCTGAGGTTGGGGGGAAAACAAGGGGATGAAGAGAGATGAAAGACCGCTCAAGTTTCCTTAAATTTCAGCAAATCAGTTTACATTTAACAGGTGCATCTGTGTTCTGCATGGTGGGAATGCTAAAATGACACAAGCTCTCCAAGAGTTGGGCACCTAGTGGGGTTCTATGGCCCTGAACTAGTCTACTCAGGAAGCGATCAGACTCCAGCCCAGAGTGAATGACACCATATGGGAATCTGCAATCTGGGATTCATGCGCATAGCTGAGCATGCTGCTGAACCTATGGCTTTCCTTGGGGTGGGGCTGGGGGCTGGCAGAGGGCAAGGGGAAATGTTGGGCAAGATTCCTACAATATGAAATTTTGGGATATTTCTTTTGTGAGTATCATGCATGATCTACACCAACATTTCCTCTACCTTCCAAAGTCAGAAAATCAAGTGAAATACACTTCAAGTACTCATGTAACGCCCTAGGAAGGCCCTCTACGAATTTAGGAAAAAGACCTAATTTGCATGGCCAGACTGGTAGTGCCATTCACATCCCATCCAAGCCTGTTTCGGCGCCAGGACACCCTTTTTTGTAGGATGAAATGATCCACAGTGCCGTGTTGGTCACTGACATAAAGAAAGATTTTGTCCTCTTATAAAAATGCAGCTGAACATTATACTGCCTTTCTTTTATAGCAGATGGAAATGAAGAACTAGTTCACTCTTTGGGATTTTTGTGGGATGGGGTTTTTGGAGAGGAAAAAAATTCAAGGAATAAGCAATTTCTCTCATTGTAACAGACTAGGAGCAGTTTATTTACTCCTAAAAAAATCAGCAATGGGTGGGCAAATATATAAATTTCCAGTACTTAAAAATGAGAAACAGATAAAACGAGAAAAGGCTGTATACAAAGGAAAAATCATTAAATAACTCTTGACTATATTTCTCAGGGAACTGACTATGGATAATGACGCTGGATCCTGAGCACATTTTATACTCTGGATTTAATGTCATTCTGGGCAAATTTCAACAGTTTTACTTACGACAGTTAGAGAAACCTGGTATTCCTCCACCCCTAGGTCAGGAAGCGCAAAAGAGAAAATCCAGCATTCCTTTCAATATGGAGATATGTTGAGCCATTCCCAGGTAAGTGAGCAAACAACCTGCGTTATCAATGGGATTTACTTCTCTTCAGCAAAAGCCCATTCTTCTTTTCCAGTTCATGTAGTCTAATCAAGGACGCCACTCAATAGCGCAGGATGCATGGAGGAGACAGAAGATGGAGGGAGCATGAGTGTGGGCACGTTATTGTTTTAATTTTGCCCAAGAGAAACATAACGTCATTTGTCAAACCTGCGGTTGTTCACTGTCGTATGCTATGACTGCCAACACACACACACACACACACACACACACACACACAATTCCATAGTGGAGTATGTAGAAGTATCAGGAGAGGTGTGATTGAGCAACTGTGGCTAATCACGAGCATTTGTCAGCATGACATTTGCATTTATACTAGCACATCGGCACTATGTTAAACATATCAAGAGTGAGTGAAGTGGGTATGGGAACTTAGAGAGATTTGACAACTTTTACTGTGGACACGTGTACATGATCTTTAAAAACTCCACTACAGACTGCACTGGTAGGCGGGACAGTGTCTGGTAACAGCCAACCTGTGTCTGTATTTGCCCTCATTTCTCATGAGAAGATGCAAATCTTCTATCGTACCATCAGTGCTACTAGTAATCTAACATTAGCACACAAGTCATGTGACATATTTTGTTTTTCACATTGTAAAGGGTAGATAGCATCTTCTATATTTACTTAGAAAGTCTCCTTTTCTGATCTCCTACTGTCTTCTCTCTAAACAGGATGGGGGAAAGGGGAGCCACGGCACTGTGTGGGCTCTATTCTACTAAAGTCATCTGAAAATTTCAATAGACTTTTATATTAATAATACAATTTATTAAACAATAGTGGAATTTGACAAAGCTGATCACTGTCTAGAGCTCCTTAATGCTACCCTTCACTAATCCCTTTAATTAAAAATAAATAAATAAAGTATAGAATTCATTTTTTCAAAGAAAGTCTAGTGGTGGGAGGGGATGATGACAACACATGACAGGTGGTGTTTACATTTATAATTTCCTTAATTTTCATGTCTGGGAATGAATTCAAAGCAAAAAAGTTCCAGGCATCCATGTCGGCCCTGAATAGAATTTATGGCATCTTTTCTGGAGACAGGAGATACAGTTGTAGGACAATCCTTTTGTCTGCTAGTGGAAATGAGATAATGCAGAGGCAGAAAGCAGGAGGATGGGGCAATAGTGCAATGCTTCAGTCAAGGGTCCCTGAAACAACCCCCAACTGGGGTCTTGCCATTTTAACTAAATGCCACTGACTTTCTTTTTGGATCACTACATCATCCCCTGAAATAAAGGCTGTGAACTCCAGTTGTAAAGCTTGCTAACGGAAGTTGTTGTTAGCTGCCGTAGAGTCACCCCTGACTCATGGCGATCCTGTGTGTGGCAGTGTAAAACTGTGCTCCACAGAGTTTTCTTGACTATAACCTTTATGGAAACAGATCACCAGGACTTTCTTCCACAGAATCGTTGGATGGGTTCAAACCGTTAACCTTTTTGTTAGTAGCTGATCATCAACTGCGATATGAATTTAGGCACTAATGCTATTTGTATTAAGTGGGTTATTGAATTATGTTTACTTAGGCTGCCACAGCTTTGAGATCCTGTGCATCCAGCATCTCTAAACATCTGTTCAACCTCCAAGGGCTTAGGTTGTTTGGCACTCAAATGCTGTTCCTGGTGTCTTAGTTATCTAGTGCTGCTATAACGGAACTAACACAAGAGGGTGGCTTTAACAAACAGAAATTTATTTTTCTCACAGTTTAGGAGGCTAGAATTCTGCATTCAGGGCACCAGCTCTAGGGGAAGGCTTTCTCCCTCTGTTGACTCTGGGGGAATGTCCTTGTCACTTTTCAGCTTCTGTTATTTGGTTCCTTGGGAAGCTTCATGTGGCTAGGCATCGATCTTCCCCCATCACTGCACACTTTTCTGTGCCTCATCTGCTCTTTTTATATCTCAAAGGTGATTGGCTTAAGACACACACTATACTGATATGACGTCATTAAGAAATGGGATTACATACACAAGTATAGGGTTAGGATTTACAACACATATTTTGGGGAGGGGGGACACAGTTCAATTAATAACACCTGACAATAAGAATCCTACTATATCCAGCAGATCCTGTACCAAGTGGAGATCTGACAGTTTTTCTCTGATACAGCCTGAGGCAAACAGTTGCACACTTGACCTGTGATAATGCCACTGACCTGCTTGGACCTCTTATACACTTTCTGTATGTTTTCCCGACTCGTGGTCAAAGAGTACAGCTCTCGAAGGAGTCTTGGCTTCTCAATTGTAAGCATGTGCCACTCAGGACTAGAAGCCTTAACCCTTAACTCCTTTCCAATGGGACTAGGATATCAGGAAGCAACATTGAAATTCACTGTGTGATTTTTTTTCTCCTCCATTATTTGTGAATAAATGTCTCAATGTAAACAGCCGCTTAACCAAACAGAAAAAAATTTGCTCTAAGTTCTATTTCTGAAACTAGAAAATAAGTCTTTATTCATACCTGTTCAGGTAGGTTTAAAATACTGTTTCGTTTTGTTTCCTCATCCAAGCATTAGTAAGCAAATGGACTATAGATTCTAGTGTCTTCTGTGGCAGGGGGAAAAAAATTTACATTTGAAGTTTTAGGTATGGGTTTGGGGAACAAAAGGAGGGCCCAGGTTTGCTGGCTATATAGGAGTGGAGAAAAGAACTAGAGCAGTCACTGATGGGCCATTAAGTGAGCAGACTAAAGTCATTTGTCACCCCTATACCTTGAAATTGAAGCCCTGGTGGCGAAGCAGTTAAGCGTTCGACTGCTAACCAAAAGGTCAGCAGTTCGAATCCGCCAGCCGCTCCTTCGAAACGCTATGAGGCAATTCTACTCTGTCCTATATGGTTACTATGAGTCAGAATTGACTGGATGATAACAGGTACGGTTTTGCCTTTGGTATACCGTGAAATTAAGGAGACCTGATGGTGCGGTGGTTAAAGTGCTCGGCTTCTCACCAAAAGGTGGGCAATTCAAATCCACCAGCAACTCTGCAGAACAAAGACATGGCAGTTTGCTTCTGTAAAGATTACAGCCTTGGAAGCCATATGGAGCAGGTCTACTCTGTTCTACAGGTCCTTATGAGTTGGAATCAACTCAGTGGCAACGGGTTTGTTTTTTGGTTTTATACCTTGAAATTATTCAGAAATAGTAGAATAAGGGAAATAAAAAAGAGAAAGCAGAGATTATAAGGATATGATGATGACCCAGCTACCACCAATGACCACCCTGACAGGGAACACAACAGAGAGTCCTGGATGGAGCAGGAGAAAGGTGGGGTGCAGAACTCAAATTCTAGTAATAAGACCAGATTTATTGGTCTGACTGAGACTGCAGGAACCCCGGAAAGCATGGCCTCTGGATTCTCTATCAGTCCAGAGCTAAAACAATTTTCGAGGCCAACTCTTCAGACAGGGATTGGACTGGACTGTGGGACATAAAGTGATACTCGTGAGGCGCGTGCCTCTTAGCTCAAGTAGATACAAGAGACTAAACGGGCAGCTTCTGTCCGGAGGTGAGATGGGAAGGCAGAGAGGGTTAGGAGCTGGTTGAATAGACATGGGGAATCAGGGGTGGAAAGGAGGATTGTGCTGTCACAGTATAGGGGGAGCAATTAGGGTCACATAACAATGTCTGTATAAATTTTTGTATGGAAAAGAAAGGATATGATGATGACGAGTTTAAATAGACTCAACAATTTATTAAACGATAGTAACTTATATTTAACAATTAAAATGCACAGATATGAACCAATGTCAGTTTTTGTTACCTTAAAGTTAAAAATGGCCAAAGTGCCTACCCCCCAGTGCTGGTGTACTGTTTTGCATATTTAACACCTAAGCTATGAATACAGTTTATTGAGACTCCTTGTATTAATGGAAATTAGAATATCTTATTATCAAATCTTTTCCTCCACCTACACATCCCCACCTTGCCCCCTAGCAAGAGAAATGGAGTGCTGAGGAGGAGTTTTAGTCTAGCTGTAACACAGGGGAAACTCTTACATAATAACCCAAAAGAGAAAATGATTAACTGGCAGAATGAGTAATCAAGGTGGTGAGCTATGGGACTGACTACTGTGTGAAGTTCTGGGAGAGCAAATTTCATGGAACAGAAAGATGAGGCTCACGTTCAGTGTTTATAGGCAGAGGGGCAGGGGGAGGAAACTCAGACCCAAAGCACAGGATGAACAGAGTTAAGAAAGACAGAGAGTGAGGATCGAACGTTCAGTAGACAGTCCATAGAACACTCTAGCCAGAAAGAAGTTTCCATGTGGAAAATTAACAGGAAAAAAAGAGAGGGAGAAAGAAATCAGGTGGGGGTCAGATAAAGTTGAGGCTTAAGTGTCAGGTTAAAACACATTCTACCAACAGAACTGATTCCTTTAAAAATTTTATGAAAAAATGGATAATTATCAAAATAACTATTTTTAAGATATCACTCATCAGTGTGTGCTGTGTTTAAGGACCGATAGAGAGAGGAGGAGGCAGGAGTTAGAGGCTACTGGCAATAATTCAAGGCTCTGGTGGTGAGGGCTTACTTTATGGAGGTTAAGTGCAAAAGATGATGTGGGAAGGAGAAATGGCGGTGCTTCGTGGGTGGATTAGGCATAGCGGGTGGAGAAAACAGAAGTCAAAATATCGAAATTTCAATCATAATTAATAAGAGCAGCATTTTGGTAGTTTTGAAATTGTTGTAAACTAGGAGAAAACTGATCACAAGTTACCAAAGAGACAATATGAATGCAAAAGTATTTCATAAACTAATGACATTTTAAAAATTAGTCTTCAAAACATATTATTTCTCTGCTATTTATGTCTTGAAATATATAAATGCAATTACCTAAAGGATGAAGGATAAGGTGCAAATACATCCCAGATTAAATTTTCATGCAAAAAAAAAAGCTGGTTTTCCCTTTAAATCCTGAATACATAAAACATTTGTCCTTTCCTCTAAGACATAATGCAAATAATGAGTTCAATGCCCTGAAATCCTCAAACAAGCCACATAATATTTCTGTATAGTTTCGTTTAGAATAATATCAGTATTCCCCAACAATGCTTTGGTGGTGCATTTTACTTTTTCCTTTCCAATTCTTTTTTAATATTCTTCAGAAAATACTAAGACATTCCTGGGAGGTTTATGAAAATTCCCCACAATGGTAGGAGAGTGTTTCTATTCTTACTTTACCCGTGGGTAGTGGAGTATAAAAGCCCTGTGCTCAACCCACTCCAGCTGTGAAGCTACCCAAAGGTTGTGGCTAAGGAGTCAGCACTCACACATGGGGGGTGGGGGAGGGACAGCACACACACTCACAGTTTAATCGTCTGTGGCGACACTGACCACCTTCCATATGTCCTAACACAGATCCTTCCAGTGTATGCACACAATTCATTCTTTAACATGGCAAGAAGAAGGGCAATAGGTGGGTTTCAATGGAGGGAAGGAACAAAATTTAAATAGATGCTTTAGAAAGCCACACAGCTGGGGACATGATTTTATTCAGTGCCCAGCTACAATTAAGGACTAAGCAGGTACCAACCCAGCTTAATGGGAATACCTTACAGGGGTGGAAGGATGCACTTTTCCCCTTAGCAGTGCTCCAGGAGGCTATTTTATCTTCCCTTTCCATAAAGGACAGAACTGATTTAAACGGCTACATTCAACATTCCCACTGTAGAATCAATGAATCCCTCTACCACTGGTATAGTAGTTGTGGTCACGTGAATACTTTGAATTAGGTTTTGTAATCCCAATGTCCCTTAACAGTGTGAGTGCAATTATAAAATATCAAAGATTTTGTTTTTCTGAATTCAAGCTGATAAGGTAAAATCTGTGCATCTCAGTGGGTAAAGTCTTCTGATTTTCTACTTGCTGTACTTTGAATCTTTAGGATTTAGGTAATCTTTGCACAACCTTCTGTGTTTTTCATTTTAAAAATCTGCTTGTAAATTCAGAAGCTAACACTTAATAGCATATCCACCTGAGCATCTGCTTGAGTGTGTGCCAAATGAACCTTCTCAATCAAGTCTTACTGCATCTTCATCCACCTTTCTTTCCCGTCCTCTGTTAGACACCTCTAACTAATTTGAAAAATTCACACTCTGTTACAAAAATCTGCAATCACAAACTTTTTTGTTAAAGAGTATTTTAGCTCTATTATGGTAATCTCAGTTGCACACTATATGCCTGCTGTATCTATTTATTTATTCAAGCCTACGAAGAACAGAGGCACCAAGTGCTGTCTCTAGCTGTTGCAGATGGCCGGAACGATGGTGCTGCTCCCTTTCTGGTGTGGATTTGGCATAGGGCCAAAATGTGGTAAGCCGGGCTCCTGATTTTTCCCCATCCCTGAAATTTCTGCCACCTCAGAAGTAAATATTGTACGGAAACAACCATTCTAAGGACTCTGTATCTGTTTTAGTTCAAGGTTGTACAAACACCATAGGTATGAATTTAGGTGGAGTTATTAAAACTAATATTTATTTCTTCCTTCTTAGAATCCAATCCATCTTGAATCTAATGGATCCCCCAAGCCCCATACCAAAAAGAACCTCTTAATCCAAAACCCCCATCAATCATGAAGGCAGCCTGTGTCTACGGTAGCCTTTAACCTGGTGCATCTCCGGCACACTGAATCCTGTCACAGATATCCAGGACCTAAAGGACCTATAGATCCCCCTAGATGCTGGAGAAAGTTGTAAACTTAGCAGATATGCTTCATAAGTTCTCATAGGAGAATTTATTTCTTATCCTCAAGAAATGGAAAAGTGTTTCTAGAGAGCTTTAAAAAGTAAGGTAGCAACAATCTTAACAAAACCAAATAAACATAGGAGCAAATTCAATTTTAGAATTACAGCAGGGGTTATCTTATGTAATGAGGACTATGTAGGAGAGGATGATGAGGAATGGTTAGTGTTTAGTTTGATTTCATCTACCTTTTAGAGATGCTTAGCGCTAAAGTCAAGTCCAAGATTGATTTTGGAGGATTCTAATTGCCTATTGCTGACTTCAAGGTATTGTTGTGTCTGCCTAAAGAGAACCCTTTATGCAAGGTGTGGTTGAAGTATCTACCACAGAACTGGGATTTGATTGAGCTTACCAAGCAGATTGTACAGTCTTTTTTGTTCTGCTTGCTAAGAACTATGTTAATAAATGTTTACTTGTATAGCTGAAAAAAAAATCATTGAAGAGCTTTGAATTCTTTCAACATGGGTACTGTACAGAAATGAATAAATGGTATTACTGTATTATTATAAGTTAAGGTAAGACAGTTTGAGTACTTTCATGCCGGTGGGAAATTTTAGCCAGTTGGGAATATTAGCTTGTTCTATGCATAAGTGAGGGGGGTAAATGCAAATGAAGTATTTATCTACTTAAGCATTTTTTTTCCTCTCTTTTTCTTCCTTTCTTTCATTTATTTATCCTTTTTTTTTTTGTTTTTTTTTTTTTGTCTTCTGCCCAGTGACAGGGGCTCTGTGTCAGTGCCAGGAAGAGCCTGGTAATGATTATTCAATTTACTGTCAAACTAAGGCAGTATGTGCATGAGCCAGCCAATAGCATGAGGGACACAGGCTATCCTTTTTATGAGGGATCTTTGTTTTGGGCCTTTTGTAATAAAGAAAGGATTGGGGAGGAAGAAGAAGGAGAAGAGAAAAATGACTCTAAAAACAAATGTGCCCACAGATAATTACATTAAAAGGGAGGATTCAAGCTTCCAAATAGCTCCTAATCCTTCTACAATTGGACACAAATTTCCCTTACCTTTCAATAATTACCTTTTAGGGAACTTCTAGGAAAGTTTCAACTCAATGGACATTTTTACACTATCCATTAAATCTTCTCTCTGCCTCTGGCTCACTGTGACCTGGGGGAGGTGAGGAGGTGGGAGTTACTAAATTTGCTTTACTCTGATTTTGTAGTACTGGAGATGGAAGTAAAACTACCACAGAGGATGCCATAACCAACAATCTGCAGTAAAAGTCATATCCAGTCAAGCTAAAGTGGGGACTGTGGGAGATTTTATTCTCACATCGTTTGAAGGAGAATCTCCATAACACAAACAGATTGTTTTAGTCAATCGAGTCTCTTGGTGCTGCTGAAATTTCTTGGCCTAGTGTCCATTTAAAATGGTGGAAGATAGGAAGATTTGGCTCTGTTTCTACTGGGTTGCCAGGCGTTTTTACTTACTGATGATAATACTATTCATGAGACCATGTTATGATACAAAACTTAATTCCCTTAAATATAGCCTAGTTATTAAAAGTTGAAATTCAAACTCTATTTCTAGTAGCATGCTGAAGCTCATAGACATTTCAAAATCACCATTCTTATTTCTTTTTATTTTTTTAGGGGCTAGAGTATCTCTGTGTGTAGGGGTGGGTATGAATAAATGTTAAGTTTAATATTTTCTAAAGCTATAGTAAAAATTCAGTAGTCTTACCAACATTCAGAAGGATCTTCAGATTAGCTAAGTATCTTAACAGAAGGTTCAAACATTTAATTGTATGTGGCACTAGGTCTAGTGGTATATGTCTGTGTCCATATAGCCATTAGTTCATCATATTTATCTACTGGCAATGGGAAGGGGACTCATTGCTTTAATTAACCTTTTCTTTTAAAATATTGATGAGCAATGAACCCAGAACTTTAAAATGGAATGCTTAATCATCTCCAGCTTAAAATAGAAGATATCTACTTCCTGTGTTTAACTATCTTCAAAGAGAAGACAGTCCATCATTTCATTGTACCCTCAAATCACTGTACTTGAATTATTTTTTCTGTAATCAAGATAGTACTTTCTTAACAGTCAAAATTATATATAATGATTACATAGGCATATGGTGAGAAAATAAAGTGATTCTATAAGGATGTGAATATCAAGTAGTAACATGTTTAGCAGCACTTTCATTTGAATATTTTTAGCAAAGTTCTATGGATCTAGTCCTCAACAGTTTTACTATATTGAAAATAAGATAATGTTCATATTACTGCACTGCTTCCACTAATGAACCAGGGTCATATCTACTCTAATGATAACAATAGTTAACTTCACTCATCAGTTATTTATGCCAAGCATTTAAGCATGGAATATTTAAGCCTCATAGCATCCCTAAGAGGTAGGTATTCGTATTTTAATTGTCCGCGTAACAAAACTAAGGCTCAAAAAAAATGTGTTCACTTGCCCAAAGCCCTGTGATAAGCTGTTGAACTGGAATTTTAGAAACTAAGCTCATCTGAACCTAAAGGTCATCCACATCCCCTGCTCCAAGACATTCTTCCAATTCTGCTCTCTATGACTTTTGTGCATAAGCCTTCAGTTTTCTGTCAGCAAACAGAGCTGAAAAATTTGACAGTTTATTCATTGCAACTCTTTGAAAAAACAATTGACATTACCGAAATGTTCTATGTGTTTCTTCTAGGAGTGACTTCATTTTCAGAAGCTCTGCTTTGCATGTTTTCATCTTCTTTTCTAATGTATTGTTACAGTGTTTCTTATCAATACTGATTTTATGCTCTTGATACTTGTCTTTGATTCTCCATTCAATAACTGCAACATTATTATAAACAACGTTAAAAATTGTTAAAATCTATAAGCAAGCAAAAACAAAACAAAAAACTCTGTTTGGACAGTTGAAAATCTACTAGAAACTAGGCTGGGAAATGGAGATAGAGAACTTATTAAAGCCCAGCCCATAAAGTAACCAAGTCAAAAGAAGACAGGCGTGTAAACAAATACATTACAACATAGGTAATAAATACAATGGTAGGAGCATGAACAAGTCATGGAAGTAGCTTTGAGAGCTGATTAGTCTTATGGGGGTGGAGACAGAGGTGGATATGACAAAGAACTAGAAAATGACAACTGAGTTGTATTTGAAATGCGAGCAAGAGTTTGGCTGGTAGATGAAATGGAAGCTTTAGATGGTTGGGGGGGTGAAGAAGGGGTTCTGGCCTGCGGGAAGATGTATCATGGGTGATCCAGCACCCAGGGCGTAAGTTCAAATTAGAATTTTCCAAAGATAATACTAAAAAAGCACCTGTCTCCAAAGTCATCATCCCCAAAATGCCAATGGCCCTTTATGCATACCCTTCCGAATACTACAGTGGCAATTTAAACACTAGTCACACTTACACTTTGTTTTCTTTACAAATGTCTCCAGGTTCTCTGAAGATCTTATTTGATCTTAACATTTTTGTTTGATTTGTTTTCATTATTTAATAGACTAATACTCCTGGATTTATTTATATTAATAGGATCCATCATTAACACTTTTTTCCAGAAAAAGGGCTATGATGCACTGTTAGCACTATTATTTCTTTATAATATTTATTCATAGGGCAAGCGCCAAAGCAAAGCCTGATTATCTTAACCATCAAAGATTAAAGTAAAGCTTAAAACTGCTTCACTGGACTACAGGAGCTTGAAGGCACATATAACAGCAAACACCTTTTAGCGATCATGGTACACCAAGGGTTGTTTTTTTGCTTTATATGTGTTAACTCAAGTCAACCCTCATAAAATTCTCTAAGTTAGGCATTATTGTGATTTCTGTATTGCAAATGTATGAACTAAGGCACAGAGGGGTTTTAGTAACTTGGTCAAGTCACATAGCTCATAAACTGGAGGTCAGATTCAGATGAAGGCAGTTTGGCCCCAGAAACCACACTCCCAACCCCTGACTACGTCAGGCTATTTACTAAACAGAACTAAAGAGAATCTTGCTTCTTTTAAGGTCACTCAGCAAATTATTACTTAGTACCTACTACTTTTATAGATCCACTTTTGCATTTTGTGTATTATAAAGACACAGGCATAGAAGTCAAAGTTCGTGCTCTAAGGAGCTTACAGTTTTTCTGTAAAGATAATACCCAAAATAATTGGAAAGTACAGGAAGACCAACTAAAGAAGCAACAGCAAAAATGATAAATAATAAATACTTTTTATTAATATTTTTATAACTCATTAAAAATTTCATTATTTTATTTCAGTATATCAAGAAAATTTGGAGTACACTTTGGGTGCAGAGCTCCATAAAAGTGCTAAAAAACTACAATCTCGGGGAGTTTATAATCTATCTAGGGAGATTTTTCATACTTACATGAAAAGAAACAACAGGATCAAGACTATATCAATAAGGAAGTGAGAGAAGAATTAGTTAAGAAACACTGATACAATGTCTATTGTGTATATGATGTTATACCAGGAATAACAACATGCAAAATATCTTGTAAATGTAATCAGTGATAGGCATTAGTTTATAATTTATCAGAAAACACATGCAAAAAATTCTTTCAGAAATATTGTTGGGTAACCAAGCAATAAATGAAAGCTGGTTGCCCGCCATGTTAATACATAGATGTAAAATGGTACAAAGTAGAAGGCTACCTTTAAGTATAGCTGACAATCCCCAGAAACACTTCTAGGGAGTGAGAGCTCTGAGCCACTCATAAGGAGAAGAAGTCCATCATTGGCAGAGATGAGGTGAGAAGTCACTCACAAAACTATCTGTGCAAGTGTTCCCAGATACTACGGAGGAAACGTGTCAATAGTTTGAGGAGGTATGACGCAATCAAACCCGGCCAGAACAGAGGTACACCCAAAGTGAGAGAAACAAGTGATGCCACTGGGAAAAAATGGTGTGGGTAGCTGACAGAAGGTGTTGGATTCTGGGCTTAGAGTTAAACTGTGACTCATTAAGTATTCAGGAACCACAGTGGGGGTGTTGAGGTACAAAGGGAAAGAGAACACTGTCTGGAAGCTGTATGAAGGGTGAATTGTATGTAGGAGAGACGAAAGGAGGAGAAAGGATCAAAATCTCAAAGTGAATGAGTACCTAGACCAAGGTAGAGGCTGTGGGATTTAGAAATAAAGATGAATTTGAGAGCTATGGAGGGAGAACTGAAGTTGGGGACTGCTTCAAAGTTATTAACATAACCCTGAGTTTTCGTTTGAAATAATTTGTTACAGAAGAAACATTACGGACCGGGGAAAAAGTCAGTTGTTAGAAAAGAAGGGGGAGGAGGATTAGAAGGTGATGGAAAGGGAAGAAAGAAGAAAGAGCGTAAGAGAGAAGAAGAGAAGAAGATTCTGTGTGCGTGTGTGTGCGTGTGCGTGCGTGTGCGTGCGTGTGCGTGCGTGTGTGGCGTGTGTGTGCGTGCGTGTGCATGCGTGTGCGTGCGTGTGTGTGCGTGTGTGTGCGTGTGTGGCGTGGTCTGTGTAAAAGAATCATCATACTCATGGGAAGTAGTGTCAGTAAATCAATTCCACAACATTTTCTTTTATCTTTAAATTACCAGAGTAGTAGTAGCTCAATCCTTATTGTACTTTCACAGTGTATTAGGCATGGGTAGGCAAATCTTTCTCATTGCTGGCAGAATCATAGGATGTGTGCTGTACGTGTAGAACTAGCAGGTACTAATCAATAACTGGGCTTATAGAAAAAGATAATTTTTTTTTTGAAAATGAGCTTATTTGCTTCCATAACATCAAGAACATGCAGATCCTTTGAACAGGTCATGCAGAGATTTAGTGAACTATGTGACGCCTGCCCTTAGCAGTTCTCATGAATATTTCTAACACTCATTCACAATGCATGCTCGTGTTAACTACAGCCTAACAAACACATAGGTGGGTGTGAACACAGCCTTTGTAGAACGCCTGCATTTTTTGGGGGGCCCTGTAGCACTGTACGTGAGGCCAAGCCCACTGTGCTCTATCCATCAGTTGACAATGCATCTGAGGAAAATGGAAAATGATGGCCTCCCAAATCTGCACATTAGTGAACACAAACTCAGCCACACAGTGACATCTTTCTCCTTAAAAATAATGATGCAGGCTGTCTCCATTACTTAAGGAAGCCAGAACTCACACTGAAAGGTGTCAAAAAACACTGTATTATCCCACTTTGCTTGGAGCTGCCTTGACAGCACCTTCCTGCCATAAGAGTGGATTACAGGCAGGGTGGTAATCAGCCAGGAAGATAGTAAAAATAGGTTCTTTTAAGAGCAGAGTGTGAACCTGTGAACATCCTAAAAGTTTACCACCATGCTGACTAAGGGAACAATTAGCTCCCTGCTGCCTTAAACTAACCAGGAACTGCATGGGCCCTTGCTACAGGTTGGTAAAGGGCAGCAGTGGGGAGTTAATTTGCCCTTTGATGAAACACCAATGAATGCTTTACAGAGCCCACTAACAACTACGTTGAGATCCAAGGGTCTCTGGTGAAAGGTGCCATAGAAACGTGTAGAGGCAAACCAAAATGTGGAAAAGTGAGAGACGAGCAGATGGAAAATGAAAGGGAGAGAGGCATGAGAGGAACTATACGATGCTTCAGACAGGCAACAGAAGGAAAAAGCAAGAGTCAAAGACAGAACAGGAAAGACATCGAACTAAATTCAAAGGGTTTAATTCAACAAATCCAACATAGTCCAGTTCAGCAGGACTTCTCTGAGATGTCTACCAAACACGCACAATTATAACAAAAGACAAACTCCCAGGTGAACACTAAAGAGGTTCCCTAAGTGTCCCACAATAGCAGGTGTCTTATTATTCCTTTAGGTTTTCCACCTGCTCACCGAATTAACTCAGCAGAGTCTCACTGGCTAACACTGAGACTGTAACGAGAAAGTAGAACTCAAGGGAGACCCCAGCTTAAGGAGAGCCAGTGTTTTCAGCACAAGTCAAATGTACAAGCAGAGATGGTGGTGTGAGGGGAAAAGAACCAGGAAGGAAAAGAGCCACAGGAAAAGAGCCACAACTACAACTGTTTGTCATCTCTTCTGAGTTAGATTTATCCATGTGTAAGAGACTGCAGGTTTGGAACAACTGGAATGATGGCTGCTTCTGCCATGTTGGCTTCCAGGGCATTCTCTTCTTCTTTATCGTTTTGGCTTATTAATAACCATTAGGATAAAAACAATGATAGCTATTTATTGAAAACCCCCTGCATGTCACTCATTGTGCTAGATGCCAAAACTATGTTACCTCCTTTAATCTCCACAATGATTCTATGAAGAAGATATCATTAATATCCTCATTTTTCAGAATTTGGTGCTGGGAACTCAAACAAGTTAAGGAAATTTCCAGAGTCCAGGTATTCAGGAAGTTACAGCCCTGATATTCAAGTCCGGGTATGCAAACCTCAAAGGTAAAATTTGTTTGACTAATCTGCTATTACTTTTTATTTTTGAGCAATAAAAAGTTGGAATTTTACTAAGCAACATACTCTTTAAAGAAATTATAAAAATAGATTAACTTACCAAACATAGAATTCATAAAATAGAGTGTTGATTGGGATCATCAACTTGGCTGGGTAAATTTACTAGATTCACAGTTTCTCAGGTCTTTTCCTCATCCAATTTCAACTAGTTCCAATTTTTTAAAGTACATTCACTACTTGGGCACACAGGCTGCTCTTCCCCTCCAGGAAATTCTGCTTCTTTAGCCATAATTTTAAACTATCATCTATGCCTAGATGGGGAATCCCTCTAAGCTTCTCTACTGAAGTCCTAGTCATTAGCACCTACTTGTTTCTAAATTCTACTTCCAGGGTAGGATTCTGCACCAGTTTTATCTTTTCTGTATAAGGAATGCCCTTAGATCCCATCTCAATTGCATAACAAATGTAACTGGCATCCCTAGGTCATGGTGAATAGTACCAGTAAAAAAAAAAAAAAACAGTTACCATTGAATCGATGCCTACTCATGGGGACCTCTTTTGTGTCAGAGTAGAAATATGCTCCATAGAGTATTCAGTGGTTGGTTTTTTTGAAGTAGATCAACAGGCCTTTCTTCCAAGGTGCCTTTGGGTAGGATTGAATTTCCATCCTTTCATGGTTTGAGCTCACCCAGAGAGAACTAGGAAGAAAGCCCTAGTAATCTATTTCTGAAAAATCAGCCATCGAAAACCCTATGGAGCATAGACCTACTCTGATACATATGGGGTCACCATGAGTCAGGAGTGACTTGACGGCAACTAGTGAATAGTGTATAGGCTTTTCAAAATCAGGTTATATACAGTGCCTTG
Organism: Dugong dugon; assembly: GCA_030035585.1. NCBI lineage: Eukaryota > Metazoa > Chordata > Mammalia > Sirenia > Dugongidae > Dugong > Dugong dugon. Next base: position 7,207,643 of record CM057466.1, read on the forward strand.
TTCCTGAAGGACTGTACCTCTGGAATATACCAAGAATTTGACTAGTCCTCATTACTTCACTGTTAGCACCTGTCATGGATTGAATTGTGTCAACTTGTCTAGGCCATGATTCCCAGTATTGTTGATTGTCCATCATTTTGTTATCTGATGTGATTTTCCTATGTTTTATAAATCCTACCGGTATGATGTTAATGAGGCAGGATTCGAAGCAGTTATGGTAATGAGGCAGGACTCAATCTACAAGATTAGCTTGTGTCTTAAGTCAATCTCTTTTGAGATATAAAAGAATCAAGCAGAGAGACAGGGGGACCTCATACCAACCAGAAAGCAGCACTGGGAGTAGAGTGTGTCCTTTGGACCGGGGGTTCCTGCGCTGAGAAGCTCCTAGACCAGAAAAAGATTGATGACAACGGCCTTCCCACAGAGCCAACGGAGAGAGAAAGCCTTCCTCTAGAGCTGGCACCCTGAATTTGGACTTCTAGCCTCCTAGACTGTGAGAGAATAAATTTCTCTTTGTTAAAGCCATCCACTTGTGGTATTTCTGTTATAGAAGCACTAGATAACTAAGACAACACCCTAGACGTTAGTCAAAGTCCTCATCATCTTTTGTCTCGGTTAATTCATAAGCTGCTTACCTTGTTGCTCTGCTTCTTCCATTTCTTCCCTACTGCCTGTTCTCCAGAGTGGAGAGCAGCCAGAGGGATTCTTAGAAATCCTAAATCAGATTGCATCCTCTGCTTAAAACCTGTACTGGCTTTCCTTCTCAATCAAAGTAAAACCTAAGTTTCTTGCCATGGCCTAGAAGGCCTTATGGGATCTGCTCTCTATCGCCTACCATCCAACTATACCAGCCTTCCTGGTATTCCTCAAGGACAATCACTCGAAGCATGCTCCCTCCTCAGGAACTTTGCACCTGCAAGTCCCTCTGTTGGAAATGTTCTTCCTGCAATATCCATACATCTCTTGCCCTTCCATCCCTTGGATTTCTGCTTAAATATCACTTCATCAGTAAAGGTTTTTCCGACAATCTACTGTATGCTATTCTTTGATTTAAGATGACACTTCTTTTGTTTGCATTTTAACATCTCTGAAAATTGGATGCCTCTTACAATTGATGGTATTTTACAATTATAATTGGCGACTTTTCTTTCCTTCTTATTGGTAGATAAATATCAGTGAGTATTTGCAATTACTGATGTCTTTGATTTAATGAAATATAGTAAGATAGCCCCACCTGCTCCGTTCCACAACATCATGTTCTATGCCTAATTTTATTTTTTTTCCTAGATCACCTCTGGCATGCTATATATTTAATAGTTTAATTTCTCATTTTCTTTCTCCTTTGATTGGAATGTAAGCCCCATAAGAGGAAGAACTTTGTCTTTTGGGGGTAACAGTTGAATCCCATGTTTAGATTATGTTTGGTATGTATCAGGTAATCCATAAAAAAACAAAAAAAACTCATCGAATGAGTGAATGAAAGCCTCTCTCTGATACTTCTTTCAGATATGAGCTCTGCCTCCCTACTCATTAAGGGACAGGGATCAACAGAGAGACACTGAATTGCTATTGAAAGTTACAGGGCAATGGAGGCTTTCCTGAAGCCACATGCAGGACATTTGGAAACAATGTTTCAAGTGTCATAATCCTCTTTATGCATTTGGTCTTGCCTCCAGTGAAAAATTAGGCATATTTTAAAATAATAAAATCTTAAAATATCTCTACGGCACACATGGGAAAAAGTAAATATTAAAAATCCTAATAACACTGTTAACCAGTGAACCTGGGTCAGAAAAGGCTCTAGAAGCCTCCGGAAGAACATGGCAAATGGTTGTTCCAGAACTACTTCCAGGGTCATTCATTCAGAGAGCTGAAGAGTAATTCTGTTCTAATAAGTGATTTCCATTTCCAGTATGCTTCCAAATCCTTCCTGACTTCATTTAGGACACCAGCCACCACAGAGAACAATTCCTCCTATGTGTTTGTGTATTCACCAAGAGAGAGAAAGAGTTGCTAAAACCCTGACGCTGCCCACGTACATCCATCAGTGGAGAATCAAGTCTACGTGCAGATTTCCAAAAGGTGTGAAATATTTTATGCTATTTATATTTTACGAGTTTTTAAGGGGCTTTTGTAGTAAGCCTCTGTAAATAAATGATTTACTAGTGTAGCTACTCAATCACGAGTTCATTCCTTTTGTTTTTGTAGCTCATTGCAAATTTTAAAATTCTACGGGTAGGGGCTCAAGGGAGCAGCCCTCGATTTGTTCAAACAAAGGAATCGATAACAAATCCCATGAACTCATCTGTGAACCGTCTCCAAAATGTGATGTTTCAGATGTTCTTCCATGGACACGGACCTTTCAGTACTTTCCGGACGACAGACTTGCCTATGGAAATGCAGTTGCTTTGAGTGGCAGATGTCCTTGTGAATGTATCTCCCTCACTAAGGTTATATTCTCTGTCTTCTAACTTAATAGCCAGACCAATTTTAAGGAAAATTGGGTTGAGAGAAATATTCTGAGACTGAAGCTTTATATATCAAATACTGCACCCTGGGGTCAATTTATACAGCTGGAAGAGAATGGGCATGGAACATGATGACTGACAGGCCCTCCGGAATGAGGGCTTTCGAGTGTCACAATCCTCTTTATGTATTTGGTCTTGCCTTCAGAACACCCTTAAATAGAAACTACTCCCACTCAGAATATTGTACTCATGGTGATTCTAGAAGACAGTATTCTCCTTTGAAAATAGAAACAAAAACCGTGTTCCTCTCTTTCAACCCTGGGTCCTAGCTTTTTGGCATTTGCCAAGAAAGTTTTCCAACACCTTTGAAGTGAAAGACTTGAGATTTTTTTTTGGATGCTTAGAGTACATGGTTCAGCAGACCTCAATGTTACTAGGATGGATGATTTCTTCTGTCCCTTCAGTCACAGGAAAAACTCCTATCTTACAACTCAGTATCATATCAGAAAGACACTGCTCCAATAACCCTTTTCTGGTTACTCTGGGTGATCTGCCTGACCCAGAGGAAGGGTTCTTTTGTCTCTTATCTGTCATATGATAGACAGGAAGGACATTGGATATGTCTACTTTTTAAATAAGTACTACTTCACATTTGTTAGCTTTTTTTTTTTCAGGAAAAATGAAATGCATTTGAAACAGAGTTGCAAGTAAAGCAACTAGCCATCTAATGTAGCTAAGTGGACCAGCTGGGTTTGCATTATTGGGTCATACCAAGAAATATATTATGTAAACCAAGACTAGAAATGCCATTTGACTCTCACCTAGGAAAAAAGTCTTTTTAATGAATGGATCATTCTGTAAATTATACAAGGCAACTACTTCATGCAAGGTGAATGCAAATTTTTTCAAGTTGATGTAAAGCTGAACTATGATAGTCAACACTGTTCTGAGAAAACGGGTCCTCACTTTTCGTGAAAGACATATTTACTGGTGTATTAAATTATCTTTAATAATTGTTGAAAATATTACAACTATCCAAAGTTGCTATTAAGAAATTACAAGAGTGAGATCTATAATTAACTCTAGGGCAGTGTGTATCAAGCCGTAATATACTTAAGATTCAACTAAAGATCTTGTTAGAGCTACCAAATCAGAATCTCTACGTGGGAACTGAGAGTCTGAACTTTAATTATGCATGTTGGATGAGTCAAATGTAAGTGGTGTACAGGTTGAACACCAACAACATCTGCTCATAGAGTTGTCTTATATATGAGAAATTTATGAAAGAACCCCACTAACTTAAAGGTAAGTTCCCCTATAGGCTTATCACGTTATTTTATATATATATATATATATTTTTTTTTTTTTTTTTTTAATTGAGGCATTGGAGGCTACTGGCACTGCCTATTAAAATGTGAACATATTCCACCTGGAACAAAGGAGAATGAATAACACCAATAACACAAGGAAAGTATTAGCCCAAGAGGCAGAAAGGGCCACATAAACCAGAGACTTCATCAGCCTGAGACCAGAAGAACTAGATGGTGCCCAGCTATCACCAATGACTGCCCTGACAGGGAACACAACAGAGAGTCCCTGATAGAGCAGGAGAAAAGTGGGTGCAGAACTCAAATTCTAGTAAAAAGACCAGAATTATTGGTCTGACTGAGACTGGAGGGATCCCCGAAGACATCATACCTGGACTCGCTGTTAGCCCAAAACTAGAACTATTCCCGACACCAACTATTCAGACAAAGATTAGACTAGACTATGGGACATAAAATGAAACTCGTGAAGAGTGTGCTTCTTAGCCCAAGTAGATACGTGAGACTAAATGGGCAGCTCCTGTCCAGAGGAGAGATGAGAAGGCAGAGAGGGTCAGAAGCTGGTTGAATGAACACAGGAGATCCAGGGTGGAAAGGAGGAGTGTGCTGTCACAGTATAAGGAGAGCAACTAGAGTTATATAACAAAGTATGTATACGTTTTTGTATGAGAGACTACTTGAAATGTAAATTTTCACTTAAAACACAATAATAAAAAATGTTAACATATTAACCTAATAAAAGGAATATATTTGATATATTAGGGGTGTTATGAATGGAATTGTGTCACCAAAAAGATATATTGAAGTCTTAACCTCTGTAACTTTGAATGTAACCTTGTTTGGAAATAGAGTTTTTTTTCTTTTGTTATCAGTTAAATTAAAGGAGGTCATACTGGAGAAGAGTTGGTCCTAATCATAATGCCTTTTGAGTGGTGTTTTATAAAAGGAGAGAAAACCCATTGCCGTCTAGTCAGTTCCAACTCATAGCTACCCTATGGGATAGAATAGAACTGTCCCATAGAGTTAGTTTCCAAGGCTGTAATCTTTACCGAAGCAGATTGCCACATCCTTCTCCCATGGAGCACATGGTGGGTTTGAACTGCCAACCTTTCCGTTAGCAGCCAAGTGCTTAACCACTGTACCACCAGGGCTCCTACAGACATATGAAGCCACACACACAGAGAAGATACCATTAAGGCATCCACCTACAAGCCAAAGAAAACCAAGAAATGTCTAAGGCTATCAAAAGCTGAAAGGGACAAGGGTGGATCTTCCCCCAGAGCCAACAGAGAGAGAGCAAAGCCCTGCCAACACCCTGAATTCAGACTTCTAGCTTCCAGAACCGTGAGACTATAAGTTCTGTTCTTTAAAGATACCCACTTTGTGGTATTTTCTTATGGCAGTCCTAGAAAACTGAGTCAAGAGGCTATTAATATGCTTAGCATAGAAAATGCTTTGGTAGACTTCAACCAGAAGCAGAATTCTGAAGAATTGGAATGGGGAAGAATTAATGGAAGAGAGCCAAAAACTTCTGGAACTGCTTGATTTATAGACTCCTAATTGCCCCTGCAGAGCCCTGGTGGCACAGTGGATAAGAGCTCAGCTACTAACCAAAAGGTCAACCGTTCAAATCCACCAGCCACTCCTTGGAAACTGTATGGGGTAGTTCTACTCTGTCCTATAGGGTCTCTATGGGTTGGAATCGACCGGACCGCAATGGGTTTGTTTGTTTTTAATTACCCTGGGTGGCACAAACTGTTAAGCTAAATGCTTGGCTAAAGGTTGGTCGTTCAAACTCATGCAGAGGTGCCTCGGAACAAATGTTTGGTGATCTGCTGCTGAAAGGTCACAGCCGTGAAAACCCTATGGAGCACAGTTCTATTCTAAAACACATGGGGTCATCATGAATTGGAATCGACTGGACGGCAATTGATTTAATTGTCCCTCCAGGTACTTGTTCAGTGTTGAAAATATTACAACTAACCAACAAAGCTTGCTAAATAGTCTATCAAATTCTTTCTACTAACCATACATAGAATATATGTGTACATATCATATTATTTAAAAACAAACAAAAACACTAGTGACATTATCTGTTTATGCCAAATCAAATGCGTATACTCTATAGCATTTTATGACTGAGAATGCCACCGATCAGCCAGTAAGCTCACTCCCCCTTACCACCAGCCTCACAAAACTCATACAGAGTATGAAACCTCTTAATGCATTGGCCAGTGACATGTCTTTTCCATGGGGAATAAACTATAAGAGAAATAAATCACCTCTAGTCACTCCTGCCTAAGTAAAATGCATCAAAGTTGTGATCACCGTAAAGCTTTTGATATGTGTTAAACAGCAGTGGTTGCAAAGCATAACGTGAGATTTTTCCTTCTCTCACTCTCCTAAGTATTGAACTCCAAATTACCCTGTTAGGACTGGGAGCATGTGCTTTGCATTATGTATGGAAGAGAAATATTGACAGTGAGTGCACTTAACTAAGTCCACCCCAAGCTCTGAGGTTAAAACCAGAGAGTATCTGTGATCAATTCCCTCATGGAGCTGTTAAAAAGCCAATGTGTACAAGATTCTGGTCTCCAGATGAGCCCCACAACATGGTCATGAAGTTAAAAAACACTGGAGTAATGTATCTCAGTTGCTAGGTGCAAAGGGAACCTGATCTGGAGGGGCTTTAACCTCCAGTCTGCAGTGATCCTTCCTTTTTGTCTGTGGCTTTTTGGTTAAAAGCTTTGACAGATACAGATAAGCACTGCTCCTCACTTTTTTTTTCAACTAAGTAGATAATTTTGTTTTTCCCTGGACTTTACTTTATATCCACAAAAGCAGAATTCCCATATATCTCATGCTACTTATACAAGAGTCTTTATATCCAGGACTGCTTATGGTTGAAGGTAGAAGGGTTTAAGATTAAACCTTAGGCCCCCAAGCAAAAGTCTGCACATGATCCACTCCCCCAGCTTCTGGAGATATTACTCTAATTGGCCAGTCCTGAGTCAGCTACCTACTCCCACGTCTATATGAGCTAAATAGGGTTATAAGGGAATAGGATATGATGATAAGAAAGGGATGTTTGACAGGCAATAAAGTGAAAATTTTGTTTTACTTTATTGGCCACAGTCAATCAGTTTATCACTATCCAGGGCTCAGCTTGGTTTTATATCTGAAATAGAAACGTTGTGCTTTGTGTAGGTTTTTTCTTATGCATCTTCTTCAGTTTTACATTTACACAGCCTGCTTATTTTCATGTTATGGTACATGGGCACTAATAAAATGGTCTTTTGTCAACAGGTACCCCTGGTGAAATGTCTCAGGGATTTATAATGCTATTCATAATATTGTCGAGCTAAAAAGGTTCTAACTGCACAGAGAATGTGTTCTGGCATTGTCCAAGCTTCTTGTGGCTTTCAGTACAGTGGTGTAAGTAACATACTAATGGGTCTACTGTATTAATACTCCACTTTACCAACGATAGGGACAAGGCAGGCAGGACATCAACCAAGCTGAAGGAAAACCCATCAAATGGCCTTGAGGAGTTTCTTGGGGCAACCAAGCATATGTGTAAGCTGTAGTTTCTCAAACCTACTAAAGGTTTCTAAACTTTTAAAAGTGAATTAGCAGAGTGAATTATTCTACCCATTTTCCTGCAATTGAAGTTTAAGATAGATCACATACCAAACAGTAGCCAAAACCATTCTGCTATTCCATGGTTTTTTGATTGATAATATCTAGAGAAATCCATAAGGATGCTAACCAAGATCTTCCAAAATATCCAGTACTGGATATGATTTCAATAAAATTAATCACTAACACCAAGCCAGTAGGATGCTGCCTTGCTGTTGGTGATTAAAGTGGAAATGTAAAGTTGCTCTAATATTACATGCCTTCAACTTTTGGAAAGTTTTGACATTTTTCCCATTTATGAATTAAATTACAAAGAGATAGTTGAATTTTTATAGAGAAAAACTCCTAAATGCTTTAAGACAGGTAGGTCCCTGCATGTCTATACTCCTGATTAAGAATTCTCAGGGGGGCATAATTTTGTAATCTCCTTGTAATCACAAGGTTGAAACTACGTTCAATGTTACTCCCACCATTCTACATCTATACCAAAGAAAAATGATAAAGGAGGAAACTAAAGACATACATCTGGACCATTGGGTAATACAGTTTTCTTTTCCTGTTCCAAAAGCCTTTCTGCAAGCTTTTTTTTTTTTTTAATCTTCCCTCCCCTTTGTAGCTCTTCTTCAAAATTATGTTTTGAAAGCATATAGCGGTATAATTCTTATCATCAAGCACTACGCACTGAGCACATAGATGCTATTGTATTAACCTCTCTAGACATTGATAGAAACTGCCAAACACTTGGATAAATGCAGCAAGATATGAGGGGCACAATTCTGTAACCATCACCAAACGAGCATAAAGTCTTCATGTCTACAAGTTAGCATGTATCTTTCTTTCCAGTACTGTAAGAAGCACATATTGACAGATGCAAGTAAGATCAGCTTCCTGCATGGGAGTCACAGTTACTAATTTGCAGTGTTTTCACCGTTTATAATTCATTCATCCAGATACAGCTACTAATTAGCTACTGTTGGCAAACTTAGATGTGTGCATAAGTCAATGCCTTGCTATCTGATTCCTTCTGTTTGCTGATTTCTATAGTTACAAATATATTAGAAAAAGAATAAAACATAGTTCAGATGGTTTTTGTTCCAAGAAGCTAAATGTTCCTCAGTTACAGTAGATAATAAGAAAGGCTAGTTTAACTCCAAACGCAGTCATCCTTTTTGAGAACCAGCATATTAAGGTAACAGAAATGTTCCACACATGTAAGGATGCCAGCAGATGTCGGTGATTGAAGTGGATGTTGGTGATTGGGATAGAAGTACCACTGTAAAGATAATATTTGTGCTTGATTAGAAAAAATAACTTAATTTTAAATTCTTTCATTGAGGCTCTGGTTTTCAACAACAAAAAAAAAGTTTATTGAAGACACTGTGAGACAATTGTCCAATTTTCTATCCCTTCCCCTTCTTTGCTAGGTTGAGACCAATGTTTTATCTAGGTAAAAATTAGCTTTTTCAGCCCCCTTTACACCTAAAGATGGCCACAGGACTTTATTTTAGCCAAGAGCTCAAAGTAGACATTTGCTGGAATTTTCCAGAAAAACATTTGTTTTACTGATGAACGAGGCTAATTGTGGCTGGAACACCCCCTCTCTTCTTTCTGTCTTGAATGGCACTCAATATCAGAGTAGCGGCCACTATCTTACAACCATAAAGGAAAACCCAAGAATACTGTAGAAACTTTGGCCCTGGCAGCACTGAGATGCTGAACCGAGAGCTGCAGCCTCCTACACATAGGAATCTTGTTCTATGATAAAAATAAATCCTATTTTAAAAATCATTACAAAATGAATGTTATGTTACTCCCAGGTGAACTCATTCTAACTGACACATGGACTTCACTTTCCTTAGTGCCAGTCAAGAGCATCACTGAAGTCTCTGATCACCAGGTGAAAGGGTTCAATGTCAGTCAGGACAACAGTCACCAAAACAGCCTCTGAGTTCTGTTCAATTTAAACCCATACGATTACATGAACCTTTCAGTTAGAGTTTTCATGAAGTTTTCTGACATGTATTATATGTGCATGGAATGTTTATTTAATACTTGCAAGCTATCATTAAATTCTTATTTAAGTAAAGGAGACGAAGCCTCAAAGAGAATGAAGGAAGAGATAGGCAATGTTTTAAAGGACACAGGGCTAATAGGTGCTAAGTCAAAAGTCAAACTCAGTCTTCTGATTCCAAGTCCACATCTGGGTCAAACAAAATAACAAAGGGAAGATAGTTCACACCTTAATACCAGCAATGGAAAAAGTTGCCTACTGCAAACCTGTGAGTATATGTAAGTCATTTATAAATAAACTGAAATAAGAGGGTTGAGATCTAGGTAGGGATATCTGTATGAGTGTGTGTGTGTGTGTGTGTAAGTGCCCAGGGACAAACTTCTTAAATTAGAGCTCTGGGATATCACTGTCTGTGACTCTTGGTGGTTTTATGCTCTTACTTTTCAACAGTGTGACCTCTTCTGTGTGTGAGACTCCTGTTCATCGGAGCAGTATAGAACACGCTATTAACTCTTCATCTCATTTATAACTTGGGCTGAAAATATGCTCCAAATTCTCAGTTCCTTTTCCTTTGGGCCATTATTTGTTATTGGGGAAGGTAACTACAGTATTGAATTCTGGGAAACAATCTGGGGAGCCAGCTTACATAAATGTAATAAATAAATCAAACTGGTACAAACAACTTATGTTCGAATTTTCCAGCATTTGTGGCCTAAATCATCCACAGATATTAGTGAGCATATATTGTGTGTGGCAGTCAGATGCTGAAAATCATATACTCCTGTCAGGACCAGAAAGTTTTTAAGTCATGATTCCTGGTTTATAACACCAGTACTTCTTGGACACAAGGAATAGCTTAATGACATTCGGTATGACGTGTCAAACCAATGCCTTTTCCAAGGATAAATCACTAGGATCACGTCATTTGTAACCATTTCTTTACTCTTAGTGTGCTGGTTTCACACATAGGTAGGCTTGTTGACCCTCAGCCGTATGTGTTTGGAGAAAAACTTCCCATCCTAAACAGTCTCTCCTCAGATGCTATCATGCTAGAAGTGCCCATTGACTGAACTATGTCAGTTATGAAGGTGGCTTATAATTCTATGCGTCTTGGTATAACCTTCCGCACAGTGTCTTGCACAGCTGTAGGTCAAAATAATAAGCAAGTCTAAATGAGAGGAATGGAATACAGAAAACAAAAAAGATCAACTTCAGACTTCAACTATTTCACAGTTTTGCCTAAGGTCAGCTTGAACTAGGAAGAAACACAAAGGCAGCTCAGAGTCTTCCCAATCCCGGATTTTGCCTGAAGCAGAGGAAGATGTGATTCTTCCCTTTATAAGCCAGTGACCTTTGTGTGTCTGGCATTGACCTGAAGCGTAACAAGGCTATCAAGGATGGTGAGCTTTTCTAGAGTCCTATTCCTTGAATAAAAGAGAAAATGCCTGAAGGTAGGGTGATGAGCAAGAAGACAAAACAGCCGCAACACACATGGAAACATCTCTGTGGCAGACGTGTGCTTATTAATCTATTTAGTGCCATGTCTGGGCCAGTTGGCCCTATTCCCCTACTCAGAGAGAAGCATTTGTGCTTGGGGAGGAGGGGATCTGAGCATTAGCCAAATCCTGATTTGAGTGTTTAACAACCTATGAGGCTCATTAAGAGTACTAAGTGTACTACTCAGAAGCACTGCATTGCGAATAGCGATGCAGTTCTACTGGTAATGTCACTCCCAATCTCCCTGCCATTTGAAGTGGGCAGATCTTTCTTCATTCCTGTGTGAAGCATTTAGGTACTTACGTATCTGCTAAACAGGGGCCATGCTGTTTCCCAGTTCGTCAGAGAAATAAGTCTGAAACAGCAAATGCCGGATCAACTTCATCACTTAATGAGTGGTGTGTGAATTTACTTTGGAACACAATTTGGCTATGATTTTTAACATGATTTCTACAACAGAATGAAAGGTATTATGTTAATGAAATTTTAATTAATATAAAAATGGACTATTTTATTATCAGTGTATGAAACATTATTTTTAGAGTATTAAAAAAAATGTTAACCCTAGATTGAAATCCTTTCCCACTTAGTTTGCCTCCAGGCCATTTTCCCTGCCTTCCCTTCTGTCTCCTTCCGCCTAATAAATACTTACTCTTTAAGAATTTCAAATTCTCACAGACTCCAGACTTTCTGGTGCCATGGGGGCTGGATAAACCCCTGAAACTATTTCCCTGAGATAATCTTTAAATCTTAAACCAAAAATATCCCCTGAAGTCTCCTTGAAACCAGACAATAGTTTAGCTTAACTCTTTAGGAGTAGAAATTTATTTTAAAATCAACTTTAATACTTAAAGCTGCGTGAACTTGTAAGTAATGCAGCCTCACTGAATTTTATAAGCACCAAATGGCATCATGTATATGAAGGTATCTTGAAAAATTTAAGCATTATGCAAATGTGAGTGGTTATTATTATTATCACTAACTTGTGTAACTATGTGGAGTGGTCATTAGATTAATAGGCATTGTGCTTACTGCTTTTCATATATTATCTAATGTATTCTCACAATAACTCCATCAGAGGAGTACTATCACTACCCCAGTTATAGAGAAGAGAAAGATGAGACTTAGGGAGGTTAGGTTCTTGTCCAGCGTTCCACAGTTACTAAATGAGGAAAAGGTAAAACCTGATGCCAAACCAACATGATATAGTTAAAAACCAAATGCAGATGAGGTTTTTTATTAGTTGCTGTTTTAGATTATCGCTACTCTTTCCTTCCAAAAACAGAGTGAATGAAACTTTATTTAAATAAACTCTTTCTTAGTCTGAAGGAAACTTCAGAAGAAGCCATTCTGTGCTGATTAAGAATTAAAGAATGGATCTGTCTTCTAGTCTTTAGGAAAGTTGGAGTCTACCAACATACTGGCCTTGGGGGCAAGTGTAGGCTGGGCTGTTCCACCCAACCTACTGAAAGGCCATCTACAGCAGGAATTGGTGACACACCATCTTCCACCACAGACTCCCCCCCCCCCCCTTAAAAATCTCATAATTCCACATTCAGTGTCCCTAGAGGTTTTAGCCAGAGTTCCTGGGTGGCACAAAGGGTTTAGTGCTTGTCTACTAACAGAAGTTTGGTTTTTTGCAGGGCTTTGAAATGGTTTCTCTGGTTCAAACCCCTGCTGAGCGTTTCTAACACATTCCCAAGAAGTTATATGTAAGTATCACCTGGCGATCTTGTTAAAATGTAGATTCTGATTCAGTTTATCTGGAGTAGAAATGATAATTCTCTGCAGGGAACTTGTTAGAAATGCAAATTCTTAGCAGGGGTTCAAACTAGAACGAACCAGGTGGAAGCTCTGGTTGTTTGAACCCCCACCCCCACCCCCCAGAAGTGCCTCTAAGACAGGTCTGGCGAACTGCTTTTGAAAGGTCAGAGCCTTAAGAACCCTATGGAGCAGTTCCACTCTGAACACATGGGTCTCCATGAGTGGGAATCAACTAGACAGCAACTAACAACAAAGGTTTTAGCTAAAGAAACTGAGCAAAAGTTCAGATTGCCCTAAGGCTAAATGGCACAGCTATTCTGGTAGATCTGTAATTTACCTTGCCTCTTTCCTTTGTACAATTACTTCTCCTCTTCCAAAGCATCTGTTTGTCTTAGATGCAAAATAAGCATGAAATCAGAAATAATGCAACTTCTCTCAGCCTACCATGTCCAACAGATTCATCCACACCCCTGCCTACCTTTTCAAAGTCATCCACTGCCACACTCTCCTCACTGCTGCACTCAGGTATACTGGCCTTTCTGTTCTGCAAACACATCAACCTCTTTATTGCTTTAGGATCTTTGTGTTTATACTCACACTACCTGCATGGGAAGCCTCCTTATTTTCCAATAATCACATCATATGACACTTTCCCTGAGAGACCATCCCTGAATACCCGCACTCAGTCACTTTCTCACACATCCCCTTGTTCTTGTTGTTTCTCTTCATCCATGCGTTATAACCCAAAGTTACTCTAGTCATTTGTCCGTTTGCATGTGTGCTGTCTGTCTTTTCTTAAGGAACATCAGCTTCATGAGAGCAGTGCATCACCGTATCCCACACATCTAGTTCCTAGCTTAAACAATGCCTCCTAATTTCAGTGCACAATAACATTTGCCAAATGAATTAACAAACTAGTTTGAACAACTAACTTAACTTCCAGCACTGAAAAATAATTTATCTGAATTACTGTAGGATGAGATTGGCCATATGTAATATTACATTTTCTGGACAGAAGTTCAGTGGAAAATTGTACTAAATTCCCTCTATTAGTTATTTTTGCCTGCAAAAAGCCCAGAGCCCAGGCTTCGGTGTTCACTTGGTAGATAGTAGGCTTCACATGAAGAGGAGATGAGCTTTGGAGCACCATCAGCAAACATCCCATAATCACTCTCTTAACAAATCTCATTGTAAAAGCCGGAGCCACAAATAAGAAATGAATTCACAGCATGAGTTACAGGGGAGAAAATTTTGAGGACAGCAGTGTTACAGCTTTGTTAAGACAACCATGCTTAACAATTTTAGAAATAAAAACCTTGAAGCTACTCCAACATTACAGCATTCTTGTTATATCTAATAACTGTTAGTTGAGGAAGAAAAACTAGACCTAGATTAGATTCAAAGACTCAGTCTTCAGTCTGAAGGTGGAAAGACATTGGTCAATCAGAGTAAAATGTTTCTTTTCGGAAGACGAGGTTTACCAGCTCTGTGAATGGCATACTTAATATATTGCTGCATCAATTGATTCCTTGAAGAATGGGGCTTGTGATGCTTATCCCTTATCTGCTTCTCAAAAACCAGGTAAGAGTAAATGAAATCAAGTCCTTAAAGTTCTTTCAGCTTCTGGCAGCATCACAAGTATCAGGCAATATGTAATTTGGCTGGCCAGGATTGTTAATCCTCAAGGGCTGTACAAGAAATAAAGTGAGTTCCATTCCATTGGAGGCCCCTTGGAGGCTCAGGGAGCCATCTGGTTGCTTACCTTGAGTGAAAAATTGAATTTAGAGTTGAAAGAGGAAAGGACCTCTGGAGGAAGGCCTGGCCGGGGAATCTGCCCAAGTCTGTGAGGGATTTTTGAGGCGTCCATTGGATTATAGCAATGCAAAGGAAGCAAATGAGGGACCACACGTAGTTCCCATGAGATTGCTATGCTAGGAGGAAAAAGAGAATTAAGACAGGATCCACAAAAGGGTGCTCATATAAAATGAGGAGGGAAGATTTATTAAATACTAAAAAGAATCTTTAGGTAAAAGAAAGAAATCAATCCCCTGCCTACATTGCTATAAACCAAAATTTAGGGACCCATTCGTTAGAAATTTAGACTTTATTTTGCTGGGACCTTCTCTATAATAGTAGACAATACAGGGAAACATAATCCTTTTTAAATTATTTTGAAATAATTTCAAATTTTTAAAAAAAATTTGTAAGATGAGTACAGAGAACTTCCATACACACTCTCAATTTGAAATTTGTACTATTTTGCAATTTTTATTCTCTTCTCTCATTAAATTTTATAGTTTAATGTTGATATATTTAATAGGTACATATATTAAATGTATTTTTAAATATTTAATATCTACTATATGTGCACATTTTTCTGTTTCAAGAACTTTAACATTGATACAATACTTTAATCTATAGCCTATATTCCAGTTTCATCAAGTTACCCAATTATGTCCATTATAGCATTTTTTTCCCTTGAAATCTAAGATCTAGTTCAGGGTCATTTATTGCACTTAGTGGTCATGTCTCTTGTATCTTCTTTAATCTGAAATTACTTTTTAGCCTTCTTTTGCTTTTCATGGTACTGACATTTTTAAAGAATCCAGACTTGTTATTTGATAAACTGTTCCTCAGAATATGTCTAATGTCTCCTCATAATCCCATTCAGATAGCATATACCTCCTCAGAGTACCAGAATAAGGATGTGTCCTTAGGATATCGTATCTGGAGGCACCATGTCCCTCTGCCCTTCATTGGTGAAGTTAATTTTGATCATCGGGTCAAGGCGTTATCCAATTTTTCCACTGTATAGTACCTGTTTCCTTCTTTTAACTAATAGCAATCTGTGGGGTTATACAAGTGTTCTGTACCACATTAAATTTTTCTCCATATTTTTAACATCCGTTGGCGATTATTGCCTGAAACAATTTGTCCTGTGATGGTTGTAAAATAATGGCTATCCAATTTCTCTACTCTCTCCATAATTATCATCTGGCATTCTACTGTTAGGAAGAACCTCTCTTACCCCTCATTTATTTAATTGTTTTTGATTTGTTTATTTTATTTATCTATTGTTTATCTGTATAGACTCATGGATTCCTATTTTATTCTCTGTTATAATCCATTACATATCTTATTGCTGATACTTAAATTGTCCCAGATGTGTACAATGGGAGTCCCTTACAGCTTGCTCCTGTGTCCTATTAAAGTGCCCCCACAATTTCGGGTATTTTTTATTTTGTTTTGTTGTGTGTTAGCTTCATGGGTTTTTTGGAGCACCTCCTCTAAGCACAAGTCAACAAGGTGCTCCAGGCGCATTTTAAACTCTTACACCTTCCCTGCTTCTGCCTAAAATCAGTTGTCTCCAGTTAGCTCTGGTTCCTTTTATGGAGAATAACATTCAGAAACCAGGAGCTGCGCACTAGGTGTGCTCATTGTTCCAGGGGTCTAATTGCTTCTTGCCCTTTCAGTGGACACAGGAAATCCATGTTCCTACTGCTGTGTCCAATTCCAGTTTACCTCCATAGAATCCTTCTCTGCCTTTGCTCATTGCATATTCATAGTTCCCTCTTATCACAGTGAAGACCCTGGATTTCAACAACATCAACACATCTCATTTTCTGTCTTGCACTGCACACAAAATACTTTCAGAATTGTTACACTCATATCACCACCAAAACAAATAGATCAACAAATTGAAAACTAAACTACTTAACAAAGTTTAAGATTTAGTTTTTCTCCTTATATTGAAGGCAAGGTCTGTGTTTGAAAGATAGTTTATGCACTTAAAAGTGGTGAATTTTGTTGAATGCAAATTATAATTTGATAATTCTGAAATTATAGTTAAGACTATTTGGGTTATTTATTTTTCATTAAGTGTGGTTATCCTATTATTTATAATGCAGTCGGAATCACTTGTTTCTGTTTGTAGCCAGTTTTAGTTTTTCTTCTTCTATTGTCATTGATTTAATTTTTATTTTTGAATATGTAGGACATGTCCTACCTATACTTGCATCTCTTCTCTGCAGCCAATGCTTTGTAGATAATCAATTCCTTGAGTGTTCTGTTTTATCTCTCCCAAATTTCTTTTGTAAAAATCAGCAGATGCATGCTTATGTCTCCTTATTTCCCTCTTACGTTCTTACAAAAAATATAACGTGTAGCATATACGCTTCTCTAATAACCTACTTGTAAATATGATGAAAGAGATCCTGCTATGACACATGAATTTTAAAAAATACACATAGCTTACATTGGATGGACAAAGACATAAGATGATGGGAGTGCTTATTAACTTACTCTTTAATTCCGAAATCTTCTATCCAGTTACTCTGTTTTAGCATATTTGCAGATTCTTTTTTTGATGATAAAGTAAAAAGGCTACATTTTTCTTTTTAGTTTCACCCTCAGTTACCCTTGCTCCAAAATCATTTTAGCTTCGTTGAGGCAATGATCTTCTCTAGTCCCTCCTCCTTTCCTAAAATAAACTCCGCCCAAATAATGCAGTCCTGGGTTGTTTCTCTTGAATCAGTAAGCAGAAAGCCCTTATCTTCTGTAGAACTTTTTGTCCACTTTTCATTCTTTTTTCTCACAGATTTATTCTGATTTTTATGCTCACACCTTCATTAGGAGGAGATCTGACATGCAAGTTAAGTCTCCAGTTCTAAAATCAATAATTGCCCTCCCATTGCCTGCTAAAATGTGTAGTTTTTAAGGTGTTTTACTATAACAGCTGCTATGAAGTAGCTTTTATATTCTGGTAAAAATTTTTTGGGTGGTAGTGGGGAAAAAAAATTTCTGGAAAAGGAGCCAGTATATATTCACCTGAGCAGCGACAGATTACCCGATAAGCAAGGTATGCACGGGCTTACTTGTACTTACTAATCTGTAGGGCACAATTTCACCACATCAAAGGTGTGGTAAAACCCGTATGAACTTGTGCCCTACAGATTAGTAAGTAAACACAAGTAAGCCCATGCATACCTTGCTTACTGTAAGCTTATGCATACCTAGAGTCCTGGTGGTGCAGTGGTTGAGAGCTATGGCTGCTAACCAAAAGATCAGCAGTTTGAATCCACCAGTCGCTCCTTGGAAACCCTATGGGGCAGTTCTACTCTGTCCTATAGGGTTGCTGTGAGTTGGAATCGACTTGACCCAGCAAGTTTGGTTTTTGGTTTTGGTGCATACCTTGCTGACTAGTTAATTCACCCCTGCCTAAGATTCAGTTATCTCTTCTAACTTATTTGAATTTGTTTAAGTCTGTTCAGCAATCTGGGTTGCATATGTATAAAAAAAGAATTAAAATATGATCTTTAAAAGTACTTTACCAGTTACCGTAGAGTAGATTCCTGTTCCAAGTGAGTCCATGTGCTTCAGAGAAGAACTGTGCTCCACAAAATTATCAATGGCTGCTATCTACTGTAGATTGCCAGGCCTTTTTTCCTAGGTGCTTCTGGGTGGACTCTAAAGCCCAACCTTTTGGTTAGCAGTCAAACACTTAACCATTTGCACTCCCTAGGGACTCATTTAAAGTTTTTTACAGCCCTAAAATTCCAATTCCGTGATTCCATGTTACTTTCCAGTAGCCCTTTTTTCCTATTTCTTATTTTATTTGGAACCTGAGGAAAACACCTAGTAGATTATATACATACATATATACATACATTTCCATATTAACAAAATCAACAGAATGTACATAAAGTGCAATCTTGCTGCTGGAGATGGAAATGCACTCCAAACAATGGGACAAAGAGTTAGATGCTTTGTTGACAGATTATATTGACAGTTTATGAATGACGCCAAGGGACAAAAAAATGCCTTTCGAACATACAGTATCCGGCAAACACATGTCTATTAAATGGCATCACTATTGCTTCTCTGAAGTTACGGTCCTTTATTATTCCTATTCTAAAAGGAAAGGTCCATTTTCTATCTAATTATGACCTGCCTGTGTTAAACACTGCCCAGGACCATACTCTGTTCTGCATAATTACCTCACAGTGAAAACTTAGTAGATGAAAACAGAGAGATCTGCTTTTCTCCAAGCAATTCAAAACCTGAAAATTAGATGTCAGCATTCGCTCAGACCCAGCTCCGTTTGCTGCAGTGCAGTAATTACCAAATGAAAAAAAAAAAAAAATTAATCCAATACATTTTTTTTTAAGATTTTTTTTTTTTTAAATTCACTGCCTCATAAAGTTTTCTAAACCAGTCCATCACCCTGTCACCCTGTCAGAGAAATGAAGCTCAAAATAAGAATATATACCGGATTTGGGTGGTAGCTATACTAGAAAAGTGCCCCTTGCTAAAAATAGCCCTCCCCATTCCAGCCCTGCCTGAAGGCGAGCCTTGCTGAGATGTCTCTAGATGGGCTGCCTCAGGTGGCACACTTGTCGGGGCTTCTTAGATGGCAGTAGCGAAGAGGAAAAGAGGTTCAGTAAAGAATGCAGCAGAATGTAGAAGAATCATTACTAAATATTGCAAGAGAGACTCCTTAAGACTATTTTCCTGGACAAGGCTGTAATTACAGTAAAGTTCATGCAAATTAGTGCTAATTGCTAAGTCTTTGCAGGTTAATGGAGTTTCTAGGAATGGAATGGAAAGTAAGGAAGAAAAATGACTGGCTGGTGCATAACCAGTACTTTCCCAAAGCTCATTCATTTATTTACCCTTTCCCTTATTATACAATATTTATCAAGTGCTTACTAATTTTCAGGCACTGTGCTAGGCACTATGAATATATCCCAGATAGCCAGAGAGGCGTGTTACTACATACAAACTATGTCACTACCTTACAGTAACTATTGATGTGTTAGCACCTCATAAGTAAACAAGCCTAGGAGAAATAAAACAGTTGACTTTCAAAAGAACACAAAGAACTTCAGTTCAATTTGCAGTCTCAGGAATGGACAAGGAGCTTATCATTCCAATGTCTTTACAGAGTTCTATCACACTGGTTTTCTTGCATGACATGCCCCAATTATGTGTGGACGTAGTAAAGAAGTATGAAGAATGTCTGTCTACCCTAGAGCTTATTTAAAGAAACAAAGCATTTCTAGGACTCCCAGAAGAAAAATTACAGATGGAAAAGACAAATAGTTGTCTTGCTAGATAATTCTGAAAGCACGGACTTTAAGGCACAGACAAAGTCTATGTTAGTCACCATTTTGTACCTGGTATCAAGTCAAGTGGCTGACAAATATCAGGAGCAATGATTACTTGTTGAATGCATGAATGAATGAGTAGGTAAAGAAGGCTAGAGTGTTCAGAAGAAGGACATGACACTATGAAGGGGAAAAAAATCTGTACTACCTAAGATAAAAATATTATATGTCTCTTTTCATAGCAGTTGAAGAGGCAGCTACTTCCCATGAGCCACATTGTATTAAGGAGGATTTATAGGCACTAATAAATTCAAAGCATCTTATTACAGACATTAGGACGAAGATATGAGGACAGTCACTTATAGAAATGTATTTATGTAGACTGACAAGGCTGATCGAGAGGTTTGCTATTTTCCCAGAGCACTTATCCAAGGGTGATGCTGTGCCATCCAAGACTCGTCAAAACCATCATTTGCAACCCACTTCTGTTGATTCAAGCGGGGATGAACAGTTGAGCCAGAAGAAACCAGGACTATATCTTTAGTGACTTTAACCTTGGACCCGTCCTTTCCTACCCCCAGAGTCCATTTTCCTTATGTTTAAAATGAAAACATTGATTCCAATTATATGTGTTTCCTTCAAGACTGTCAATTCTACAATTCTGAAACTTGAGTAGGAATTATAGGCATGAGTGGAATTTTCATCTATATTTGATTTGAAGATCATTGTTTTAGAAAAGAGTTTCGAATGCAGATATTCAAAGTAAAGATGACTCTGTGGGTGTTTCAAGGAGAAAAAAAAAAAAATATATATATATATATATATACCAAACAGTATCTTTCAATACCAAAAAAAGAGTTTCTAGAAAGAACAGAGTACCTCTCACAGGGTTGGGAAGAACATCTGGCAGAAGGCCTCCAGACAAGATTGAAGGGCTTTATGCTAAAATCTTAAGACGAAGAAGAATGCTCATACAACATCAGATACAATAGAGAACTGCAGATCTCACAGAGAAAGGGGCAAAAAGTGGAAGCTTTTCATTACAATTCTTAAAAAATTAAAAGTCACAAAAATACTTATGACTTAAGATTCTATGAATCAGTGTACGTAGTGTATAAAGAGATCTTGGATTTTTAATACAAGGATTTATATATGATCTTAGTTTTCAGGAAGTAAGACCTGTGGCTAGAATAAGGAAATGCAAGAGAATATTTCTGATCTGATAGTGAGACCATGGCTGAAAGGATTTTGGTGGAAACAAAATTATTAACAGAAAGAATATTACTGCATATAATTATCTCTATGATAGTGTATATTACATTGTAGTCACTGTTCAAATATCAGTTTCTCCACTAAACTTCAAGTTCCATGAGGGCTGACTCATCTGACTTAATTTTCAGTACTTAATATAGTTGCTAGAATACAGTAATTCAATTATTCTTTGTGTAATTAATATTACACCTGTAGTAGCTACTTATCAACTACTTGATGAATAAGAATAAAAAACAGAATCTATAATAAAGCTAAAAAAAAAAACCCATTGCCATTGAGTTGATTCCAACTCATAGCAATCCTATAAGACAGAGTAGAACTGCCTCATAGGGTTTCCAAGGAGTGCCTGGTGTATTCAAACTGCCAACCTTTTGGTTAGCAGCCATAACTCTTAACCACTATGCCACCACTATACCATAATAAAGCTACTGGGTTAAAAATGGACAGTTGACTTTTAGAAGTCAAGGAGGAAATTCTTTACCCAGAATATTCACGTATTTTCTTACTACAACCACTAGGGGAAAATTCTTTAAAGAATGGGTGCTTTCTTGCTGGCTAGACTGTCTAATGCTCCTGGAAGCATAGTTCCAGTGCCTTCCTGCTCAAGGACTCCTGGCATCTGAGCCCTTCTAAGGAGGCATGAACAATCTCCATGAATAATGCTCTTCACATCCTCCACACTCCTGGCCTCCATAGCCATGAAGGGCAATGTATCCATTTATAATTCCCTGTGACAACGGCACTCCCGTGTGGGAAACAAGCTGAAACTCAATTAAAGAGGATGTGGCAACTACAGTCTTTCATTAAGTCCTTTGACAGAAAGCACAGTTGCAGATATCCTTCTTTTTTTGCTCTGAGAAGCACCTCCTGGGTTTTAATTCTGGCTGAAGAGAGATGTAGGGACTTTCCCAGGATCTTATCCTGAAAAATAACCTCTTGGGTTGAAATTTAGAGAATGTCAGTTAGCAGCCTTGTACTCTTGCAGGAATGGATCTGACTGCATTTCCTATCAATACTAGAAAGGAGAAGGAAGGGCTGAAGGGAGGTGGTAAAGTTTGACAGTAATAGTTACCAGCAACTCTGACATGCCAAGAAACTTTATCCGTTCATCACACTTTTCCTTTCTCTGCTGATTTTAAATGCAAGCCTCTGACTTCAAGCCTGACTGACTTCTCTCGTGATTCAGAGTAATTGGGATCCTCAGAGGCTTCCCAGAAGAAAACATTTGCTGGCTGTATCATCTCTGGGTGTTAACGCAAGATGGAAGTTTGGCTTACGTTCAGTGTCTTCGGGTATCACGCTGGAGACTGAGGGTGCTGGGCTGCTGAAGCCCAAAAAGCCCACTATGGGGGAAAAGGTCACATTAGTAGCTTTTCCTTTCCTACCTAGATCATCACCCATTTCAATTACATTGTGTAACAGAATCCATGATGCAGCCTGAAATCTTAGGAGATCAACACAGTCTTGAAATATTTCCAGCCTCTCCAAACCATGCTACATGAATACGTGTGTTGACACATGAAAGCATTAAGCACACATTGCAATCGCACTGATTACTACTTGTCATCATTACAGATGGGCATGTGGAAGTCTAGGGTTTTAATAAGCCAGTATGGATTTCATAAGGGGCCCTGGTGGTGCAGTGGTTAAAGCACTCAGTTGCCAACCAAAAGGTTAGCAGTTCAAACCCACCAGCTGCTCCACGGGAGAAAGATGTGGCAGTCTTCTTCTGTAAAGATTTACAGTCTTGGGAACCTTATGGGGCAGTTCTACTCTGTCCTGTAGGGTCATTATGAGTCGGAATCGACTAGACTGCAATGGGGTTATGGATTTCATGTTCTACTTGTAGGCTGAGAGACAGCGGTAGCTTCTTTCCCTAGAAATTGATTCCAACAGCCTGAAATTTTAAGGTCAGCTCGTTTCCCTTTGGATGGGACACTTATTAAACAGACAAATCATAAGAATCCAGATCATTAGGGTAAAGTGGAAAGAAGAAAAGAACGATTTTCTAGGAAATCTAATTTATTAGAGAGTTAGCATGGATAATCCAGAGCTTTCTCATCCGTAGCTTTTTCAACATCCAGCTGCTTCAGCTCTTCTCTTTTTTGCCTGCATAAAGTCATGGAAAAAATATTACTTATAACATCCTCCAGTCTCCAGAACATTTTCCTCGAACTTAGCAGAATGTGTTTCTTTTCTCTTCCCCATCTGATCACATATTTCAACAGTAATATTCGTATGGAGAACACTGTGTGTATTTGATGGAAGAAAATTTTGTAGAAGTGAAACACCATTGCCTCAGAGCGTGGCCAGTAACTCTGAAAGTCAAGAACCTTTGCACTGCTGCACTGGTGTGATTGCATTTTCTTACCACTCCTTCCTTGTTTTTTGTAAGGAGCTGAGTAGAAGTGACTAATATGTCCTAGTCCCTGACAGTGTTACTATAATCCAGAAACTTGAAAACGTTTCAGAGACAAAAAGGGAATACATAATAAGCTAAACTCTTCGGTTACAGGTCATGTGAGCGCACAGACACAGAATTGTATTTATCTTTTCTCAAAGAAATGAGTGTACAAATGAGATGGTGTAAATTTCAATTTTTCAGGACACTGGAGGAGGTTAGCTTCAACTGTGAGCCAGCAATCCCCAGCCATTTGAATTTGCCCTAGGGGGCTCTAATGTGAGAAAGAAGAGTTTTGTGTTTAGGATACAATTGTCACAGCAATCAATCCATCAGGATGCTGTTCTTTTCTTTTCCTTTTTTTTAAGAGGAATAAAAAGGATGTGGAGGCTTCTGAGTGAACTCTGGAGCAGCCAAGATATGAACACAGAAAACCTGTATCCATCAGATTTGTACGGTAACCTTTGGCCAAAGCTTACCTACTTTGTATTATATTTGCTTCTGGCTTTCCCAATCGTTACGTGTTCTGATTTTTGCCTCTCCTGCCAAATCAATGTGTCTCTCTCTTTATTTATTTTATGACTAAAATGAATACTTTGTAACTTTTCCTCACCCTTTCCAACCTGTTTTAATTAAAGTGGAAATAAATAGAAATATCGTATCTCTCAGAGAAACTATGGAAACAGCAGATAAGTAAGAAAAGCCTTCAAGACACAAGTGTTCTTGTCAATAAGCTTCAGAGATTGTGTGAAAAGAAAAATGACTTAAAGAAACATTTCTCCCCTTCTTTACCTTTGATTCAAAGTAGGAGATAAAGGGTTCCATTTAATAGCAGCATAATACTTGTTTCTAACTGATGAGCTGGCTTTTGGAATGGAGTTTGTACTAAAAGCCCAGCAAAAGAATTTGAGAAAAATGGTGGTGAAGAGACAAAGGAGATAACAATGCTTGTTGCTTTGGTTCTAACCCTGAAGGAAAGCGGGTGTGTGTGTATCTGAGAGCACGTGTGTGCGTGCTTGCCTGTGTGCACGCGCATGCATGTGTGTGCGTACCTACATCTGATACACAGTGAGAAAGATGGATAGAACAGCTGTGAAAACATCCTCCATGAGTTGACTTCCTACCATCAATATGTTTGTGATTTCATAAACTTCGAAGTAGGCACATTTCTCTCATACCTCTATAGGCGCTTCTTTCTTCCTCTCTCCACATCAGCTTCTAAGTCAGGCCGAATTTTCTGGCCATGCTAAACACAGAGTGATGGACCTTTGCATTCATCCTTGCCTGTCCACTGTCTCATCCCCAATGGCCCTGTCTTTTAAGGCAAGCTTGTCTTATAAACTCAGCTAGATTATAAAGTGCCAACGTTACAAGGAAAGGAGATATATCTAAATGGAACAGCTTAGATAGAAAATGTAGATTTCACAACCTGCCTAATATCCACACCGGAATTTCAGAAGAGAGACTCTGGAATCTGTACTCAACAACAGCGATGCTGATGGTAAGTTGTGCTGAACATAGTGAATGTACAGATAGGCCAAGAATGTGTCCTGGCTTGCTTGGAAGTGCAATATTACTAATCTGCATATTTTGCAAGTTATCACTGAAGTCTGATGATTTGTCCAAGTAAAGTGCTTAAAAATATAAAAGTTTAATGTGTTCATAGTCCATTGCGCTTCCTGACATTGTCTGTTGGCACATTCTAGTATATTTTAATGCTTTTTCATGCTTGACTTGGCACTACTGTATAGTAATTAAGTTTCCATAAATATGTTGAGTAATGATTGCTATTTAAACTGATTAGCCATTGATTAGTCCGTATTAGTGCAACGACAACTCAGCTTCTCAAATTAAGCAACCCAACAAGATTATGACAGTCTTAACATACATCATTTAATTTGAAATATAAGAATAAGAATATTCTAGGACAATATGCTTGCCGTTGATAACTGTAAATTCATTTTTAATAACTGTTGAGTTTTACACAATGTGTCTACATAGGTTTTCTTTTTTTTTTTTTATATTTTATTGTACTTCAGGTGAAGGCTTACAGAACAAATAGTTTCTCATGAAACAGTAGTACACATGTTGTTTTATGACATTGGTTAACAACCCCACAACATATTAAGCCTCTAAATTCTCAACCTTTTTTTTTTTTTGATGAAAATACAGATAGCCAAAGATACACCGTTTCAAAAATTTCTACATACACAGTTCAGTGACATTGACTACGCTCTTCCAACTGTGCTGTTATTCTCACTTAAGATGAAGGCTTACAGAACAAAATAGTTTCTCATTTAACAGTTACTACACATGTTGCCCTATGACAATGGTTAACAATCTCACAACACATCAAGAATATCCTTATTCCACCTTGTGTTCCCTATCACCAGGGGACTTCCTTGTCCCCTTCTGTCTTCTGGCCCTTGTCACTGGACTACTGTACCTCATTAGTCTCATTTTTTTTTTTTTTTAACACCATTTCAAAACTTTTTACTTACACATTTAAGTGATATTGACTATGCTCTTCCGATTGTGCTGCCATTCTCGCCCAAGGATGAAGGCTTACAGGACAAAACAGCCTCCCATTTAATAGTTACTACAAATGTTGCCCTGTAACAGTGGTCAACAATCTCACAACACATCGACAGTGTCCTTACTCAACTTATGTTCCTTATCATCAGTTTCCTACTCCCCCTCTGCCTTCTGGCCTTTGTCACCGGACTCCTGTACCTCGTTAGTCCCATTTAGTTTTACTGGGCTGTCCACTCTGAGGCTTAACATCAAACCTCGAAGGTAACTTCACCTCTGAGCTGAAAGGGTGTCTGGGGACCACACACTTGAGGTTTCTCCAGTATTCTTTAGGCCAGTAAATCTGGTCTTTTTTTTTTTTGGGGGGGGGGGGGAGTTAAAATTATGCTCTACATCCTTCTCCAGCTCTGTCCAGAACCCTCTGTTGTGATCCTGGTCAGAGCAGTCAGCGGTGGTAGCCGGGCACCATCTAGCTGTACTGGACTCAATCCGGTGGAGGCCTTGGTAGCTGTGGACAATTAGTCCTTTGGACTGATCTTTTCGTTGTATCCTGTTCTCTTCATTCTCCCTTGCTCCCGAAGGGATGAGACCAGTGGAGTATCTTAGATGGCTGCTCATAGGCTTTTAAGACCCCAGACACTACTCACCAAGGTAGAATGTAGAGCATTATCTTTATAAGTAGTGTCATGCCAATTGAGCTAGATGTTCCCCGAGACCATGGTCCCCAGAGCCCTCCGTCCAACAACTCAGTCCCTCGGGGGGGTTGGATGTGTCTATAGGGCCTCCATGACTTTTCCTTGTGCAGGTTGTGTTAGTTTCCCCTGTACCGTGTACTATCTCACCTCTTACCCAAGGTACCACTTATCTATTGCCTATTTAGTATTTCCCCCCCCTCCCCTCCCATCCCTGGTAACCAACAAGGATTGTTACATTTTGCATGTGAACTTTTTCATGGGTTTTTACAATAGAGGTCTCATACAATATTTGTCCTTTTGTGATTGACTTATTTCACTCAGCAAAATGTCCTCCAGTTTCATCCATGTTATGAGATGGTTCACAGATTCATTGTTGTTCTTTCTCATTGCATAGTACTCCATTGTGTGTATGTACCATAGTTTGTGTATCCATTCATCTGTTGATGGACATCGAGGTTGTTTCCATCGTTTTGCTATTGTGAACAATGCTGCCATGAACATAGGTGTGCATATGTCTATTCGAGTGATGACTCTTATTTCTCTAGGATATATTCCTAGGAGTGGGATTGCTGGATCGAATGGTATGTCTAATTCTAGCTTTCTGAGGAAACACCATATCATTTTCCAAAATGGTTGTATCATTTTGCATTCCCACCAGCAGTGTATAAGAGTTCCCATCTCCCTGCAGCCCCTCCAACATTTGTTATTTCCAGTATTTTTGATTCGTGCCAGTAATGCCGGGGTGAGATGGTATCTCATTGTGGTTTTAATTTGCATTTCTCTAATGGCTAGTGATCGCGAGCATTTCCTCATGTGTCTGTTGGCCATTTGAATGTCTTCCTTGGTGAGGTGTCTGTTCATTTCCTTTGCCCATTTTTTGATAGGACTGTTTGTCTTTTTGTTGTAGAGGTGTTGGATTTTCTTGTAGATTATGGAGATTAGACCTTTGTCTGACTTGTACTGTCCAAAAATTTTTTCCCAGTCTGTAGGTTCTCTTTTTACTCTTTTGGTGAAGTCTTTTGAAGAGCATAGATGTTTGATTTTTAGAAGATCCCAGTTATCTAGTTCATCTGTTGGGTTTTTTGTGTTGATGTTTATGGTTTGTATCCTGTTAATGCCATGTATTAAGGCCTGAAGTGTTGGTCCTATTTTTTCTTCTATGAATTTTATAGTTTTAGGCTTTATATTCAGGTCTTTGATCCATTTTGAAGTAGTTTTTGTATATGGTGTGAGGTATGGGTCCTGTTTCATTTTTCTACAAATGGATATCCAGTTTTGCCAGCACCATTTGTTAAAAAGACTGTCTTTTCCCCATTTGATGTATTTTGGGCCCTTGTCGAAGATCAGGTGACCATAGGTGGATGGATTTACATCTGGGTTCTCAATTCTGTTCCATTGGTCAATGTCTCTGTTGTTGTACCAGTACCAGGCTCTTTTGAGTACTGTAGCTGTATAGTAGGTTCTCAAGTCAGGTAGTGTGAGTCCTCCAACTTTATTCTTCTTCTTCAGTAGTGCTTTACTTATTCGGGGTGTCTTCCCTTTCCATATAAAGTTAATAATTAGTTTTTCCATCTCTTTGAAGAATGTTGTTGGTATTTGTAGCAGGATTGCATTGTATTTGTAAATTGCTTTAGCTAGAATTGCCATTTTCACAAAGTTGAGTCTGCCTATCCATGAGCATGGTATGTTTTTCCATTTATGTAGATCCCTTTGGGTTTCATGCAGCAGTGTTTTGTATTTTTATTTGTATAGGTCTTTTACATTCCTGGTCAGATTTATTCCTAAGTATTTTATCTTTTTAGGGGCTATTGAAAATGGTATTGATTTCCTGATCTCCTTTTCATGTTCTCTTTACTGGTGTATAGGAATCCAACTGATTTTTGAATGTTTATCTTGTATCCTGCTACTCTGCTGAATCTTTCTAGTAGTTCCAGTAGATTTCTCGTGGAGTCTTTAGGGTTTTCTATGTATAGTATCATATCATCTGCAAACAGGGAGAGCTTAACTTCTTCATTACCAATTTGGATGCCCTTTATTTCTTTCTCTTGCCTTATTGCTCTAGCTAGAACTTCCAGCACAATGTTAAATAGGAGTGGTGATAAAGGGCATCCTTGTCTTGTTCCTGTTTTCAAGGGGAATGTTTTCAGCCTCTCTCCATTAAGAATGATGTTGGCCATTGGTTTTGCATAGATGCCCTTTATTATGTTGAGAAATTTCCCTTCTATACCTATTTTATTGAGAGCTTTTATCAGGAATGGGTGTTGGACTTTGTCAAATGCCTTTTCTGCGTCAATTGAGATGATCATGTGATTTTTTTCTTTCCTTTTATTTATGTGGTGGATTACTTTGATGGATTTTCTAATGTTAAACCATCCTTGCATACTTGGTATGAATCCTACTTGGTCGTGGTGTATTATTTTCTTGATATGATACTGAATTCTACTGGCTAGAATTTTGTTCAGAATTTTTGCATCTATATTCATGAGAGAAATTGGTCTGTAATTTTCTTTTTTTGTGACGTCTTTGCCTGGTTTTGGTATCAGCGTTATGCTGGCTTCATAGAATGAATTTGGAAGTGTTGCTTCCTCTTCTATGCTCTGAAATAGCTTGAGTAAAACTGGTACAAGCTCTTCTGTAAATGTTTTGTAGAATTCTCCAGTGAAGCCTTCTGGGCCAGGGCTTTTTTTGGTTGGGAGTTTTTTTTATTACCTTTTCAATCTCTTCTCCTGTTGTGGGTCTGTTCAGATTTTCAATATCACTTTGTTGTAGCTTGGGTAGGCCGTATGTTTCTAGAAATTTATCCATTTCCTCTAGGTTTTCAAATTTGTTGGAATATAGTTTTTCATAATATTCTGTTATAATCCTTTTTATTTCAGTTGGGTCTGTTGTAATGTCCCCCATTTCATTTCTTATTTGGGTTATTTGTGCCCTCTGCTTTTTTCTTTTGTCAGTCTGGCCAGTGGTTTGTCGATTTTGTTGATTCTTTCGAAGAACCAACTTTTGGTTTTGTTGATTCTTTCTATTGTTTTTCTGTTCTCTATTTCATTTATTTCTGCTCGGATCTTTACTATTTCTTTTCTTCCAGTGGTTGTAGGCTTTTTTGGTTGTCCTCTTTCTATTTGTTTGAGTTCTGTAGTTAATGTTTTGATTTTGTCCCTTTCTTCTTTTTTGGTATGTGCATCTATTGCTATAAATTGTCCTCTGAGGAGTGCCTTTGCTGTGTCCCAAAGGTTTTGGTATGATGTGTTTTCATTTTCATTTGATTCTAGGAATTTTTTAATTCCATCTCTGATTTCTTCTATTACCCATTGATGTGTAAACAGATTATTATTCAGTTTCCATGTGTTTGATTTTTTTTCCTTGCTCTTTCTAGTGTTAATTTCTACCTTGATGGCATTGTGGTCAGAGAAGATACTGTGAATTATCTCAGCATTTTGGATCTTGTTGAGGATTGCTCTGTGGCCTAAGATGTGGTCTATTCTGGAGAACGTTCCATGTGCATTGGAAAAGAATGTGTACTTTGCAGCGGTTGGATGGATTGTTCTATATATGTCTATGAAGTCCAGTTGGCTGATTGTGTCCTTTAGGTCTTCTGTATCTTTGCTGAGTTTCTTTTTAGTTGTTCTGTCCTTTACTGAGAGTGGTGTGTTGAAGTCTTCTACTATTATTGTGGAACTGTCAATTTCTCTTTTCAGTGCTGTTAGAGTTTTTTTTATGTATTTTGGAGCCCTGTCATTGGGTGCATAGATATTTATTATGGTTATGTCTTCATGATGGATCATCCCCTTAATCATTATATAGTGTCCTTCTTTGTCTTTTATGGTAGATTTTGTTTTAAATCTATTTTATCTGAGATTAGAATTGCCACTCCTGCTCTTTTTTGATAGTTGTTAGCTTGATATATTTTTTTCCAACCTTTGATTTTTAATAAATTCACATCTTTGTTTCTAAGGTGTGTCTCTTATAGACAGCAAATTGATGGATCCTGTTTTCTTATCCATTCTGCCACTCTCCGTCTCTTTATGTGTGCATTGAGTCCATTTACATTCAGTGTAATTATTGATAGATGGAAGTTTGTTGCTGTCATTTTGTAGTGCTTTTTTTGTGGTGCTGAAGTTTTCTTTGTTCTTCTTACTCTCTTGTGCTGAGTAACTTTTGTTTGTGGATTTTGTGTTCATTTCTTTTGTTTTTGTAGGTTTTGTTTTTGTTGAGACTTTATGTTTTTCGTCCTTATTTTTATGAGTTGGTTTGTTAACTTTCTTTGTGGTTACCATGAATTTTACCCTTATCTTTATAATTTTGAAGCAGTCTACCCTTACTTGGTATTGCTTTGCCTTCCTCTCCTTTAGAAGGTTTTATACCTATGCCATTTGTTCCCTCTTTCATTGTTTTGATGTTGTTGTCATCCTTTGATTGATTTCTCTGATTCCCTGTTGTATTTCTTTTGTTTTTGGAAAGTCCTCTGTAGTTCAGTTCCTAGAATGGTATCTGGTTTATATGAACCTGGGTCCTAGGTCCTAGGTCCTGCCTGAGGGCTGAAGCTGTTTGTCCTCAGATCGAAGAACTCCCTTTAATAATTCTTGTAAGTTTGGTTTGACTTTTGCATATTCCTTTAGTTTCTGTTTATCTGGAAATGACCTAATTTCACCATCAAATTTGAATGAGAGTTTTGCAGGATATATTATTCTTGGCTGACAATCTTTTCTTTCAAGATTTTATATATGTCATCCCATTGCCTTCTTGCCTGCATGGTTTCTGCCGAATAATCTGAGCTTAGTCTTATTGTTTCTCCTCTGTATGTGACTTCTTGTTTTTCATGAGCTGCTGTCAGGATTCTTTGTTTGTCTTTAGTTTTAGTGAGTGTGAATATGATATGTCTTGGTGATTTTCTTTTGGGGTCTCTTCTATATGGGGTTCGTTGAGCTTCTTGGATGGCCAGCTTTTCATTTTTCATGATATTGGGAAATTTTTCTGTCAGCAGTTCGTCAATGATCCTCTCTGTGTTTTCTGTTTTCTCCCCCTGTTCTGGTATGCCAATCACTCGTAAGATTTTGCTTTTAATTGTGTCCCACATAACTCTCAGGGTCTCTTCATTTTTCTTTGTTCTTTTTTCTGAGTTTTCCTGAAACAGAGTTGTATCCAAGTGTTTGTCTTCAGTTCCGCTGATCCTGTCTTCCATGGTTTCAAATCTACTTCTCAGCCCTTCTATGACACCGTCCATTTCTGAAATCTTGTTGTTTATCTTTTGGATTTCTAATTGTTGTTTTTGTATAATTTCGAGTTGTGAATTTATTTTGGCATTTTGTTCCTGCATCATCTTCCTGAATTCTTCCAATTTTTTGTCTGTATTTTCCATAAATTTGTCTATTTTTTCCTCATGTTTGTCAGCTTCTTGCCTCAGTTCTTGGAAAATTCCAAGTATTAGTGATTTGAGTTCCCTATCAGGTACTTCTAGTGCATTTTCTTCCACAGGAGAGTTATCTGGTGTTTTAATTTGGACACCTATTGGAGCCATCTTGTCTTGTTTTTGTAAATGTTTTGATATTGTTTGCTGTTTTCAGGGCATTCAGTAGATATTTCTCTCATTTATTGATTGTAGATTTTTTTTTGTTTGTTTCGTCCTTGTGGTACAGCTGGGCAGATCTAGCTGAAGAGGAGCCACTGGGACGGGTTGTTTGTGGCACTCACCGCAGCCCCCAGGATGGTCAGTAGTCAGTGCTGGGCAGGTTCCAATAGGGCGTGCCTGCACAGCTTGGTGGTGTGTTGTCAAGTGCATGGTGCAGGTAGGTAGGGTGCAGCAGGAAGACGGTTATGTGTGAAGCTAAGCGGTCGTTCTGTCTCCCACTGGACGCTCTGCAAGGCTGCTCTCCCGTTCGCTGGTCTCCGATAGGAATCCAAGATGGTGGATCCATGTTGCGTTAGCTGGTAAGGAATCTCTGCATGAGTCTCTCCTCGCTCTCTGTTCTCTTTTAGTATTCTCACTCCATTTTGTGTTTGGCTGAGTTCTTTATCTCTTCATTTGGTGTTCTAGGGTTTTAGGATTGTTGATTCTCTGTTAGGCTTAGTTTTTCGGATCTTTGCTGTGGAGGGACGGTGTGGTGTTTCTGCCTAGAGCACCATCTTGCCCCGCCTCTCTACATAGGTTGTCTTATATTACAAAGATGAAAAATCCAGATTCATGTGAAAAGTATTCAATTTACAACACATTCCTAGGAAGCCAGGAATAAACTGTAAAATAAATCTTAAGGGTATATCATACACTCAGATTTACTTCATCTTTGGATATTTACCTTGGCTAACTAGATCAGATCAGTTTATGTTTTTTACATGTACAAAACACTAAGATAATGATAAAGTTAATTATTCTGCCTGAAAGCATACCCTAACTGCCTCCCCTATTTCTTTGGAATTCTGAAAATGTTCCTCTCCCTCTCTTCTACGTATGCTTATATGTTGCCTTTGTCGACCCACTTATTTGATTTTCCCATCTCATACTCTACTTCTCTCCAACCTGAACTCTCCTTCAGAGAATGTGATCTGCTTGTTGTTCATGGTGGTAGTGGTGCCATCGAGTAGGCTCCAGTCATAATGACTTTACCTACAATAGAACGAAACGTTACTCCTCCAAAGCCATTCTCACAATAGTTGCTATGTTTGATCTGCTTCCTCTCTTCCAAACAAAAACTTCTCAGAATCTTCTGCACAACTCTCTCTATTCACTGATTCTTCTGTCCATTCTTTCTGTAAAATATGTATTCCTGGGGTTTCACAGTGGCTGTGTCATTTCTTTCTGCCTCTCCTTCCTCCACATGAGGCTGTGAATTATTCCAAGATGATTCTCTTTCACTCTAAGCTCGTGCAAATGATCATACACATTTTATGTCTCATAAATCTAGTGGGGTCCCATTCACAATGACCACAATGTAAACAGTGATTCCTGGACACGTGTCTGCTTCCACAGACTTTGTAACTCATAACCCAATGAGTGGCTGAACAAACATCGAACAGACATCCCACACAAGAAAATAACAGAAGTTTCACAAAGCACAAAATTAGAAAAACAAAATGAATGAAGCAAATGTTGGCCCTTTCTGCATATGTCTGCTGTGGTCAGACAATTTTCGCATTTCCATGTCCAATTGTTCTATTTCAAATGGTGCAGTGATGAACCTGGTGAGGGGTCAAAACACAGAGGGTTTAGTGGGGAGATCTTCCTCTTGACCCAGGAGCTTGCAACTGGGAGGTGGCATCAGTTATCTCCTACTGCAATTATTGCTGCCATTTCCCTCGTCTTTATACGCTTCTCCTTGTCACTGCTGACAACCTCATGCCGATCTGTTTATCATTGTTCTTCCAATGAAACAACACAGTTTAACTTCTCCATGCTAAGAATTATCATTGTTCTAAATTCTAATTGTTTTGACACCCTTTTATGCTTTAGTCTCTGTGACATTATATGAATTTTTTTTTTTTTTCCTAATTCTTGGTGCTGATTCTTCCTCTGCTCTTTAGTTATCCTTTACTGGTTTATATCCTTTCTTTCATTCTTTCAGTGATCACCTTTAAGGTTCATATCTGCACTTCCTGTTTTCTTTCCTACATTCTGTCTCTGGCAATTCACCCAATTTTTAAATTCCCTGACCATTTCTATGTGAATGATAGACAATAATATCATTTATTCATATATCTTTGACCCTTTCTCAAGCTTCACACCTACATTTCCAATTCCCAGCTGAGCATCATCAATGAGCTATCCTTTCATCATTCAGATTTAATGTGTCCACACAAAACCTTACCTAAGAATAAATTCTTCCTCCTTTCTCTATATCTGTTAATGTATTACCAAGCTCTCTCACCAAGAATTGAAACCTTAAAGCTATCTTTTTTTTACTTCCTTCTAATTATCTCCCAATCCCCCAATCTGTGAGTAATGAAAGCATGCTAATAATTCATTCAAAATTACTTCTCACATCTGGCACTTTTTTTTCATTCATACCAGCACCATAGTGCATGTCCTTATTACCTCACATCTGGATTCAGATTAAGATCCAAAAACCATTTAGTGAGCACCTGATAGGAACCAGACACTGATGGCTGCTATCACAGATGTTGAATATTTCTCTTGACTCTTTATTCTCCAAGCTATCCTCAATCCAACTTTTAGATTAACATTCCCGCAATGTTAGTCTTCTCTTTTCTTCCCTGACAAAATCCCTCCAGTGACTCATTCAAGTCCACTCCACTGTATATCCCTATTTCTTTTTAATATTTACCCTGGTCCACCGAAGCTAAATCTTTTGCTCACTGCTTTTTACATCATGACAGATTGAAAAAAATGGCTATAGATTCACATGAATGCCCCTTTACTGTGTGACTTTGCTGCTCCTTTAATCAAAAGCTGAGATCTACCTCTCCACTTGGTCATCTGACTAGCTTTGGTGAACAGGATAATAGCAAACATGACTCAAGCAGATTTGATAAGTTGTTTTGCATTAGGACTTGCCCACTCTTACTGTACTTGGAACTCAGAGCCAGGAACACCATGTTAATGAACCCAAGCTAGTTTGATGGAGGAGCACCCTAGCTGACAGCTGAGAATCACCAGGTATGTGAGGCCATCAGACAGCCCTCCAGCTTCCTACAAGTGAATGAGAGATCCTGGTAGAAATCAGAAGAGGCAGCCTGGACAAAAACAACCACTCAGCCATCCACACAATCATGAACTAAATAAACTGGCTGTTATTTTAAGCCACTAAGTTTTGTGGTGGTTTGTATTGCAGCAAAATCTAATTGATAACTATGGCTTTGTTGCTTCCTTTTTTATTTCTTTCTTATATTATTGTTTTGAACAATGCTCTCTCTCTCTCTTTTATAAGTCGTTGCAGCTTTCTGACTATACCAGGTGATCCAGTTATATTCTCACACCATACAACCAGCATCTCTTTCTGGAAACAATAGTTTATACCACTTATTTGGCACCTAGTCATCTACTGTCTTGTTTTAACATCTCAGAATCTAAATCTATTTTCTTCTAGTAGATAATAAATCTGATCTATCTTTTCAGAATTTTAATATCTCTTCAGAACCATAAGCAACCCATGTCCAAAGTAGGCTTTCATTTGATCAAATGAAAAATTGTGCACGATAAAAAATAATCAGACCATTTCAGTGCAAAAGATGGTTGATAGTTTATATGACTGAAGAGACACATATTCATTTAGGCTGTACCTTTGAGTCTAGTTTTCTTCTCGGCCTTCCTCCTGTGCTCATCTCAGAAATTTGACTTAAGAACTCTCTGCCTAGAGAGATATACAGGAACAACACAGGAGTAAAGAGTAAGACCCTGGCTTGCCCTGGATATATTTTTCTAATCCTTCATAATAAGTAGTAAGATGAAAGTGGTTTATCTTATTTATCTTTCAGCTTTATGTCAAATGTACATTGTGATATGCATAGGATACACAATGAAGCTAAGATTTTTCTTCTGCAGGATCATTAAATTAGAAGTGTCTAGCTTTTATTTTCTGGAGTGCCTACAGCCTTTTTACTTCAGTGCTGCATTAAAGTAATTTTTGCATTTAATATGGAATAAAGGTGAAGCTGTCTCACAATGCCCTAACTCAGGTACATGGGCGGACAGTTGTCTAAAGATTATTGCTTGGAAACAGATTCAAAGGAAAGATGAGAAAGGCAAAACAACTCAATTTGGAATGTGAATGAGCCTTGGAAGTGGCATGCTTCAGTGAGGATGGTGTATTTTCTTCCCTACTTCAGGATAGAAAGATGGTGTCTCAGCACAAATTCTGCTTCCAAGATATAAGGGGTGCTGCATTCCAATTAGGAGATTCTCTAAACACAGAAATAAAATAATAATAATAATAAATAGCATAGCATATGAACTGTCCATCAACCTGCTGTAAAAGGCAAATGGCTACATGTCATTATCATCTTCAGGGAGTTTTTTTTCCTCTCCACCTACCAACTTTCATACCTTAAAGTCCTCTTCCATGAGAATCCCAGAATGGCAAACTATAACAGCAGCATCTGAATAGAAATAGAATAATTGAATCTTTTTGCCATCATTTATGCTGGATGTATGTTTGGCTTGT
Organism: Dugong dugon; assembly: GCA_030035585.1. Taxonomy (NCBI): domain Eukaryota; kingdom Metazoa; phylum Chordata; class Mammalia; order Sirenia; family Dugongidae; genus Dugong; species Dugong dugon. The sequence goes on from CM057466.1 coordinate 7,244,462, forward strand.
TTTTCTTTATATCAAATAGGCTTTATCTATATCCTTCAAGGTAAAGAGGATGATAATGTAGACTTCTTTGTTCTTGTATATCTGGTTGAATTCTGGCTATGCATAATAGTTCTGATATATATATTTTTTCCCCTGAAAAAGCTATACTCCTCAATAACAACTGGAAATGAATTCCCAGTTGAGTAGGCATGAAGTTTGCAAAGAAGGAACAGTAATCAGAGAAGTTAGAGGAGAAATAAACAAAGAATTATATTCTTTCCTGTTTCTAAATCGTCAAGGCTGAAGACATTGTTTTGCTTAATTAATCTCACACTACTTTCTTCCATTCATTTTTTCATTGATCAAAAAAATTATTCTTCCAAAAACTGGAAGCAACCACGATGTCCTTCAATAGGTAAATGGATAAACAAATGGTGGTACATCCATATAATGGAATATTATTCAGCAATAAAAAGCAATGAATTATTAAGTCATGAAAAGTCATGGATGAATCTTAAATGCGTATTCCTAAGTGAAAAAAGCCTATCTGAAAATTATATATACTGTATGATTCCAATTATATGACATTCTGGAAAAGGCAAAACTATACAGTAAAAAGATCAGTGGTTGCTACGGGTATGGAGGTGGGTAGGTGAAACATAGGCAATCTTTTTAGGATGGTGAAGTTATTCTGTGTGATATTATAACGGTATATACATGCAACTATGATTTAACAACACTTATGAACTTTACAGTACAAAAAGTGAACCTTAATGTACGTAAATTAAAAATATCATTTAAGAGGTTGGAGATCTCAGGATGTTAAAAAAAAACAATCTAACTATATTACAAAATATGAAACAACCTCATTGAATGATGTGGATGGGGTGATAACCTGAGTAATTTTAGAAGCTGATGAAATTGTTTCCCATTGGGATGGAGGTTAACAATTTTAAAATCCCTATAATTGTCTTCTGGAATTGAAAATAATAAATGAATTGTGGATGATGGAAACCAAGTTTTTTTATTGTTCGTATAGTAGTCTACATATAAGCAAAGGAAGCTAGTATAATTCATGTAGTATTGGATTAGAGTTGATTACACAACCAAACCAAACCCACTGCCATTAAGTTGATTCCAACTCATAGTGACCCTACAGGACAGAGTAGAACTGCCCCGTAGGGTTTCCAAGGCTATAATCTTTAAGGAAGCAGACAGCCACATCTTTGTCCTGTGGAGAAGCTGGTGGGTTAGAAACGCTGACCTTTTGGTTAGCAGCCGAATGCTTAACCACTGTGCCACTGGGGTTCCTTACAGTTGATTACATATAGAAATATTTATACATATGTATATAGATACTGGTTAGTACATATACATATATATATTTGCTTGCTCAGCAAGCTGAGAAGGGTTAGAAGCAATGACACTCCAATATTATCAGGAACATTTAGTAGCCAGAGGATCTTGTTTTCTAACATTATAACAAAAGAAAGCACAGCTCCTTGGAGAAATGTCTGGTTCTAATACTGGGTCAGGAATTATATAAGATAAGCTTAGAGTATATAATAGAACCAGAAGGTAAGGAAGTGCTAACAACTCACATACAAAATGATAGTGTTATGTCAAAGGAACATTAGAAAAGAGCTCCTAGTGGTCAAAGCTGGAACAATTTGAGCAAAAAAAAAAAAAAAAAAAATAGTGTTGGTTTATAAGCTGAAGTATAAAATATATATATCTGTGTGTCCATACTGATATAAATAGATGATTGAATATGTAAATAAATGTAAAGGGAGAGACAAATCTCCCACATAGAAGAATTCCAAATAATATGTCAAGGAAATAGAATATAACTCCACACTTTTTAAGTATGGGATGTGCACGGTGACTTTCTTCCAAAAAGTAGAGCATGGAAAGGGGTGAAAAAGTAACTTAACGGTGTAAAAACCTGACAAACACTACCTTAGCCAAGTTCAACATCAACAGTGATAAGTCATGTTGACAGTATGTACCCTTGATATGCTATGATGAAAATAGCCCTTTATCTGCATTGTCTTCCTCTAAAAACCCCATTCTAATCATGAGAACTCTAATCATGGGAAAAACATCAAACACATCCCAGTTGAGTTCTTACCCTTGAGGACACAAGTGAAAGAAACCAGTTATTGAACTTCATTATTGTCAGGTTCTGTACCAAGCCCTTTCAGATTCATCTAGCAAGTACTTACGACTCTAAGCCAAACATTATCTCAGCAATGAGAAACCAATGACATCACCTCTTCCCTTTCTTATTGCATTATGATTATTTGTTTACAGAGCCATCTTTCCTGCTAAATTATGAATTCCCAGAGAGTATGCAAAAGCTCACCTAGGAAACTACTTTCCTTCTCTTACATTTAAAACACCACCCACTTCTATTGTGTAAACATGAAATAATCAGAATGACATAATAATTGGTTTATAGAGAAGAACACATTTTTCTTTTCTGTCTTAAAACAGAATTGTTCAGTCTTGGGGTAATTATCACTAAAGATAAATTATTCCCATGGACTAGGTTTTCTTGACCTAAGAATGTAGAAAAAATTGGCTTTGAAGAAGACTTTGAAGGAGCAGAGATGTTACATGTTAACATTGCATTTCATCCTCTTGAAAATTATTCAGAACCTGTACAGGCATACCTTGCTGGTATGTGGGTTCAGTTCCAGATCACCACAATAAAATGAGTCACACGATTTTTTTGGTTTCCCAGTGCATGTAAAAGTTATGTTTATATCATATACTGTAGTCTATTAAGAGTGGAATAACATTATATCTAAAAAAGCAATATATATACCTTAATTAAACAAATATTTTATTGCTAAAAAATGCTAACCATCACCTGAGGCTTCAGCCAGTCATAATCTCTTTACTGGTGGAGGGTCTTGCCTCAGTGTTGATGGCTGCTGACTGATCAGGGTGGTGGTTGCTGAAGGTTGGGGGCTGTGGCAATTTCTTAAAACAAGACAACAGTGAAATTTGCAAAATCGATTGACTCTTTCTTTCATGAAAGATTTCTCTGTAGTATGCAATGCTGTTTGATAGCATTTTACCCACAGTAGAACTTCTTTCAAAATGGGAGTCAGTCCTCTCATACCACGACACTGCTTTATCAACTAGGCTATGTAATAGTCTAAATCCTTTGGTGTCATTTCAGCAATGTTCACAGCATCTTCACCAGGAGTAGATTCCATCTCAAGAAACCACTTTCTTTGCTCATCCATAAGAAGCAAATCCTCATCCATTAAAATTTTATCATGAGATTTCAGCAGTTCAGTCACATCTTCAGGCTCCACTTCTAATTCTAGTTCTCTTGCTATTTCCACTGCATCTACAGTTATTTCCTCCACCGAAGTCTTGAACCCCTCAAAGTCATCCATGAGAACTGGAATCAACTTCTTCCAAACTCCTGTTAATGCTGATATTTTGACCTCCTCCCATGAATCATGAATGTTCTAATGGCGTCTAGAATGGTGAATCCTTTCTAGACGGTTTTCAATTTACTATGCCCAGATCCATCAGAGGAATCACTATCTATGGCAGCTATAGCCTTATAAGAGGTATTTCTTAAATAATAAGACTTGAAAATCACAATTACTCCTTGATCCATGGACTACATAATGGATGTTGTGTTAGCAAGCATGAAAATAACATTAATCTCCTTGTACATTTCCATCAGACCTCTTGGATGATGACGTACATTGTCAATGAACAGTAATATTTTGGAAGGAATCTTTTTTTCTGAGCAGTAGGTCTCAACAGTAGGCTTAAAATATTCAGTATACCATGTCATAAACAGATGTGCTGTCATTCAGGCTTTGTCGTTCCATTTACAGAGCACAGGCAGAGTAGACTTAGCATCATTCTTAAGGACCCTAGGATTTTTGAAATGGTAAATGAGCATTGGCTTCAAGTTAAAGTCACAAGCTGCATTAGCCCCTAACAAGAGAGTCAGCCTGTCTTTCAAAGCTTTGAAGCCAGGCATTGACTTCTCTCTAGCTATGAAAGTCTTAGATGACATCTTCTTCCAACATAAGACTGTTTTGTCTACATTGAAAATCTGTTGTTTAGTAACCAGTTTCATCAATTATCTTAGCTAGATCTTCTGGATAACTTGCCACAGGTTCTACGTTAGCACTTACTGCTTCACCTTGCATTTTGTTATGGAGAAGGTGTCTTTCCTTAAACCTCATGAACCAAGCTCTGCTAGCTTCAAACTTTTCTTCTGCAGCTTTCTCACCTCTCGTAGCCTTCATAGAATTGAAGAGAGTTAGGGCCTTGCTCCAGATTAGGTTTTAGCTTAAGGGAATGTTGTGCTTGGTTTGATCTTCTGTCCAGACCACTACAACTTTCACCATATCAGCAATAAGACTGTTTTACTTTCTTATCATTTGTGTGTTCACTGGAATAGCACTTTTAATTTCCTTCAAGAATTTTTCCTTTGCATTCACCACTTGGCTAACTGTTTGGCACAGGAGGCCTAGCTTTCAGCTTGTCTCAACATGCCTTCCTCACTAAGCTTAATCATTTCTAGCTTTTAATTTCAAATGAGAGATATGAGATTCTTCCTTTCACTTGCTCACTTAGAGGTCATTGTAGGGTTATTAATTGGCTTAATTTCAATATTGTCCTGCCTCAAGGAATAGGGAGGCCCGAGGAGTGGGAGAGAGATAGGCGAATGGTCATTTGGTGGAACACATATAACATTTATCAATTAAGCTTGCCATCTTTTATGAGCATGGTTCATGGCAGCCCAAAACAATTACAATAGTAACATCAGAGATCACTGATCACAGATCACCATAACAGATATAATAATAATGAAAAAGTCTGAAATATTGAGAGAATTATCAAAACATGACACAGAAACAAGAAGTGAGCACATACTGTTGCAAAAATGGCACCAATCACTCGATGCATGTTGCCACAAAACTTCAATTCATAAAAAACACAACATCTGCAAAGTGTAATAAAGCAAAGCACAATAAAATGAAGTAGGCTTGCATAATTTTCCATTTACTGAAGAAATATTATGGTGCATCTACTATGTGTCAGGCACTATGCTTCATGCTATTGCCTCACAGATGTAAAGATACTTGGTTTGTCCTCAGGAAGATGGCAGTCCAGTGGAGAAATAGACACATGAATAGACAAATACAGTGTTGATCAACCATTCAATCAAGGAAATTTTTCTTGATCACGTACTATGTGCTGTGCACTAGCCTAGTTAATAGGGAGACACTGGTAATCCAAATCAACTCAACTTTTCATCATGGAGGTTATAGTCCAGTGAGGAAAGATATATAAAATAGGTCATTATATCTTACCAAGTATAATTAAGACTGTATACCAGGGTTTCACAACTTTGACACTATTGATACTCTGAGCCAGTAATTATTTGTTTTAATTTTTTTTATGCATTGTAGGATGTTCAGCAACACCCCTGGCCTCTACTCCACTAGATTATAGTAGTACCCCTAAGCCTGGTTGTAACAATCAAAACTGTCTTCAGACATTGCCAAACGCCACAGTGAGGAAAATTGCCTTAGGCTGAGAACCACTGCTATATTCTATAGAATGCTGAGAAACCATGGAACTGAGGGATTTAGAGTAGCCCCAGGGTGAGGGTTAGCTTTCCTGAGATGTTGAGTGCTGAATACATCAGGAGTTCAGGGTCATAAATAATAAAAATAAGAAGGGCTAAAGAGCTAACTTCTAAGTGCTGTGTGCTAGGCACTGAACACGGTACACTCATTAACTAATGTAATCTACTGCCAACCTAAAATGTTAAACTCACTTTATAACAATGTTTACTAATTTTGCCAGTGTCATACAGTTAGGAAGAGATAAGCCAGATTTCAGATCCAGGCAGTCTAGCTCCCATACCTGCTGCACTAACTACTTTTCAATGGAGCCAGATTTCTCAGAAAGCTCAAAGGTAGGAGTCAGTGGTAGTTTTCATGAATGTGGTCATAAACATTCTTGGGTATGATCTAAAAAGGAGATATAAATGAAAAGCCAGTTTTCTACAGATTTTGAATATATAGGTTGCTCTGGCTTGGTGAAGGATAAGACTTCGATATAATAGTAAGAAAGAGGGAAGCATCCGAAATGATTCCACAGTTACTGTTTGACAGGAATCATCACACTGCCATGAAATGTTTTATGGAGAATAAGGGTGGAGAGAGGAGAATAGTTTGGGGGTAAGCTGTTAAATCCAGTTTTAGACATAGTGATCTGCAGGTACTTGGCTGCATTTCAGGCAGAAATGTCTAGCAGGAAGTTGCATATATGAATCTAGATTTCCAACAAGATTCCTGAGGAAGTGTAAATAAAAATAAAATTATTTAATCATCAAATCACAAATAGCTTATAAAGAAAAAACATGAATGTAATGAGACTATGGTTCACTTCTGGGGAAAACTCCATTTGGAAACAAAATAGACGTTTCAGATTTATATATATCCTAATTCTTCCCTTCATGGCTACTTGTACAAAGTCTTCCTCATTTATCTTAGTAAATAGCAACCCCATTTCTACATCTTACTACTAGTTATTCAAGACATAAAATTTGGAGCAATCCTTAATGTCTCTCCCCTCATAAACCACATCCAATTAATTAGCAAATCTTCTCGGTTTGCTTTAAAAATATGCTCAAAATTAGACCACTTCTTACCATTTTCACTGCTACAACTGTGGTCCAAGCCACCATCATCTATCACTTGGATTATTTCAATAGCCTTTTAACGATTATTCCTCCTTCTGCCCTTGCCACATCACCCATGGTATATAGTCAACCAGTGATCTTTTTAAAATGTAAGACATACATGGCCAACTGATGTTCAACCAAGTTACTAAGCCAATACAATGGGGGAAAGGAAAGTCTTTTTTAATATGTGGATATCTACATTAGGAAGGAAAAAAAACAAAAAGAAAACTCAATCCGTCCTTCACTTAATACACAAAAATTAATTTGAGGTAGATCTTAATGGAAAAACATCTCTGCAAACTTTGAGTCCTAAAAAATTTATTAAACAGGATACAGAAGTATTAATGTTAAAATAATAAAAATGATAAATTAAACTTCCACAAAATTATTTTTTTTTCTGCTCATCAAAAGACTCCTTTGGAATGAAGAACACCATAGACACAAGGAAAGTATTAGCCCAAGAGACAGAAAGGGCCACATAAACCAGAGATTTCATCAGTCTGAGACCAGAAGAACTAGATGGGTCCAGCTAACACCAATGACTGCCCTGACAGGGAACACAACAGAGAGTCCTTGATGGAGCAGGAGAAAAGTGGGGTGCAGAACTCAAATTCTAGCAAGAAGACCAGGCTTAATGTTTTGATTGAGACTGGAGGGACCCCAGAAGACATGGTCCCTGGACTCTCTCTTAACCTAAAACTAAAACAATCCCTGAGGCCAGCTCTTTCGACAAAGATCTGACTGAGCTGTGGGACATAAAATGATACTTGTGAAGAGCGTACTTTTTAGCTCAAGTAGCTACATGAGACTAAATGGGCAGCTCCTGTCCAGAGGCAAGATGAGAAGGCAGAGAGGGTCAGGAGCTGGTTGAATGGACACGGGAAACTCAAGGTGGAAAGGAAAAGTGTGCTGTCACAGTATATGGAGAGTAACTAGGGTCACATAACAATGTATGTGTACATTTCTGTATGAGAGACTAACTTGAATTGTAAACTTTCATTTAAAGCACAACTGAAAAAAAAAAAAGACTCTTTTGTTGTAGGTGCCGTCAAGTTGGTTCTGACTCACTGTGACACTATGTATAACAGAACGAAATACTGCCCCATCCTGCGTCATCCTCACAATCATTGCTAAGCTTGAGCCCATTGTTGTAGCCCCTGGTCAATCCATCTCATTGAAAGTCATCTTTTTCGCGGACCCTCTACTTTATCAAGCATGATGTCCTTCTCCAGGGCTTGGTCCCTCCTGATAACATGCCCAGGGTATGTGAGACAAAGTCTTGCCATCCTTGCTTCTAAGAAGCATTCTGGTTGTATTTCTTCCAAGACAGATTTGCTTGGTCTTCTGGCAGTCCATGGTACATTTGATATTCTTCACCAACACCATAATTCAAAGGCATCAATTCATCTTCGGTCTTCCTTATTCATTGTCCAACTTTCACATACATATGAGGCTGTTGAAAACACCATGGCTTAGGTCAGGTGCACCTTAGTCCTTAAAGTGACATCTTTGCTTTTTAACTCTTTAAAGAGATATTCTGCAGCAGATTTCCCCAATGCAATGTGCTGCTTGGTATCTTGACTGCTGCTTCCATGGGTATTGATCGTGGATCCAAGTAAAATGAAATCCTTGACAACTTCAGTCTTTTCTCCATTTATCATGATGTTGCATATTGGTCCATTTGTGAGGATTTTTATTTTCTTTATGTTGAAGTGCAATCCATACTGAAGGCTGTAGTATGAGTTTCATCCGTAAGTACTTCAAGTCCTCTTCACTTTCAGCAAGCAAGGTTCTGTTGCCTGCCTATCTCAGGTTGTTAAAGAGTCTTCCTCCAATCCTGATGCCACATTCTTTCTTCATATAGTCCAGCTTCTTAGATTATTTGCTCAGCATACAGATTGAATAACTATGATGAAAGGATACAATTATGGTGTGTAACTTTCGTGACTTTAAACCATGCAGTATTCTCTTGTTCTGTTGAAACAATTGCCTCTTGGTCTATGTGCAAGTTCCTGATGGGCACAATTAAGTGTTCTGAAATTCCTGTTCGTTGCAATGTTATCCATACTTTATTATGATCCATACAGCTGAATACCTTGCATAGTCAATGAAACACAGATAAACATCTTTCTGGTATTCTCTGCTTTTAGCCAAGAGCGTTCTGACATCAGCAGTGATATCCCTTCTTCCACGTTCTCTTCTGAATCCAGCTTGAATTTCTAGCAGTTCCCTGTTGATGTACTGCTACAACCATTTTTGAATGTTCTTCAGCAAAATTTTACTTGTTTGTGATATTAATGATATTGTTCAATAGTTTCCACATTCTGTTGGATCACCTTTCTTTGGGATAGGCAGAAATATGGATCTCTTCCAGTCAGTTGGCCAGGTAGCTGTCTTCCAAATTTCTTGGCAGAGACAAGTGAGCACTTCCAGCACTGCATCTGTTTGTTGAAAATTCTCGTTTGGTATTCTGTTAATTTCTGGAGCCTTGTTTTTCACCAGTGCCTCCAGTGCAGCTTGGACTTCTTCCTTTGGTACCATTGGTTCTTGATCATATGCTATTTCCTCAAATGACTGAACACAAACCAATTCTTTTTGGTACAGTGACTGTATTACTTCCATCTGCTTTTGATGCTTCCTGTGTCATTCAATACTTTTTCCATAGACTCCTTTAAAACTGCAACTTGAGGACTACACTTTTTCTTCTGTTTTTTCATCTTGAGAAATGCTGAGTGTGTTCTTCCCTTTTGGTTTTCTAACTACAGGTCTTTGCACATTTCATTATAATACTTTGTATTCTCCAGCTGCCCTTTGAAATCTTTTGTTCAGCTCTTTTACTTCATTATTTCTTTCTTTTACTGTAGCTCTTGTTCAAGAGCAAGTTTCAGAGTCTGTTCTGACATCCATTTTGGTCTTTTCTTTATTTCCTGTCTTTTTAATGAACTCTTGCTTTCTTCATGTAAGATTTCCTTGATGTCATTCCACAACTCATCTGGTCTTCGGTAATTAGTGTTCAGTGCATCAAATCTATTCTTGAGGTGGTCTCTAATTTCAGGTGGGATACACTCAAGGTTGTATTCTGAACTTGTTCTAATTTTCTCCAACTTCAGCTTGAACTTGCATATGAGCAATTGATGTTCTGTTCCACAGTCAGCCCCTGGTCTTGTTCTGACTGATGATATCGAGCTTTTCCATCATCTCTTTCCACAGATGTAGTTGATTTGATTCCCATGTATTCCATCAGGTGAGGTCTACATGTATAGTCACTTTATGTGTTGTTGAAAAAAGGTATTTGCAATGAAGAAATAGTTGGTCTTGCAAAATTCTATCATTTCTATCACCAGGGCCATATTTTCCAACTACTGTACCTACTTCTTTGTTTCTAGCTTTCACATTCCTATCCCCAGTAATTATCAACGTATCTTGATTGCATGTTTGATCAATTTCAGACTGCAGAAGTTGGCAAAAATCTCCAATTTCTTCATCTTTGGTCTTAGTGGTTGGTGTCTAAATTTGAATAATAGTCCTATTGATTTGTCTTCCTTGTAGGTGTGTGGATATTATCCCATCACTGACAGTGTTGTACTACTTCAGAATAGATCTTGAAATGTTATTTTTGACAATGAATGCAATGCCAACCAAAACAAAACCCACTGCTGTTGAGTCAATTCCTACTCATAGCGACCTTACAGGACAGAGTAGAACTGCCTCATAGAATTACCAAGGAGCACCTGTTGGATTTGAACTGCCGACTTTTTGGTTAGCAGCCATAGCTCTTAACCACTACGCCACCAGGGTTTCCAAATGCAGTGCCATTCCTCTTTAATTTATCATTGCCACATAGTAAACTGTATGATTGTACAATTCAAAATGGACACAACCAGTCCATTTCAGCTCACTAATGCCTAGGATATTGATGTTTATGCATTTCATTTTTGACGACTTCCATTTTTCCTAGATTCATACTGTGTACATCCCATATCCCAATTATTAATGGATGTTTGTGGCTGTTTCTTCTCATTTTGAATTGTGCCACATCAGCAAATGAAAGTCCCGAGAGCTTTACTACATCCACGTCATTAAGACTGACTCTACTTTGAGGAGGCAGCTTTTCCCCGGTCTATTTTGAGTGCCTTCCAACATCAGGGGCTCATTTTCCGACGCTATATCAGACAATGTTCGACTGCTGTTCATAAGGTTTTCACTGGCTAATTTTTTCAGAAGTAAACCACCAGGTCCTTCTTCCTAGTCTGTCTTACTTTGGAAGCTCAGCTGAAAACTGTCCACCAAGGGTGACCCTGCTAGTACTTGAAATAAGGGTAGCATAGCTTCTAGCATCACAGCAACATGCAACCCACCTCAGTATGACAAACTGACAGATGCATGGGGAAAGACTCTTTTAGGAAAATAAAATAGGTAAGACACACACTGGGAGAAATTATTTGAAATACATATATATGAAAAATGCAATTCTCAGGAGAATAGATAAAGAGCATCTACAAATCAACAACGAGACAAACAACTCATTTACCAAATAGACAAAACACTTGACTAGACATATCACAAAAGAAGATAAAAGAATGGCCAATATGTGCAAGAAAGGTGCTCACCATTATTAGTTAATAAAGAAAACAAATTAAAACAACAAGAACAGACCACCTTACACCCCCGGCATGACAAAAATAAAAAATTTAGGCAATTACAGTGGAAAGCAACCAGAACTCTTGTCATGAGATATAAAATGATACAAATGCTATGGAAAACTGTTTAGCAGTTTATTATAAATTTAAACTCATCTATCCTATGACTGAGGAGCCCTGGTGGTGCAGTTGCTAAAGGAAAGTTCAGTGGTTTGGACCTACCAGCCTCTTTGCTGGAGAAAGGTGTGGCAGCCTGCTTCCATAAAGATTTACAGTCTTGGAAACTCTATGGAGAAGTTCTAGTGTTCCAGAGGGTCACTATGAGTTGGAATCGATTTGACAGAAGTGAGTTTTTATCCTATGATTCAGCATCACAGTGAGGTATTGATTAAAAATAACAGAAACCACAAAACAGCAAGAACAAAAACACATATGTCTTCATACAGATTTGTATAGGAATGTTCAGAGCAGCCTCATTCCTAATAACCCCAAACTGGAAACAACCCCCATATCCATCAATAAGAAAATGAATATATATAAACAATATAAATAAATGAACATTAGAACACTGCTTAGCAATAAAAAGATACAGACTACTAATTCATATGACAGCAGGGATCAATTTCACAGACACTATTTTGAGCAAAAGATGCCAAACACAAAAGAGTACATATTCCATGATACCATTTATCTGGAAGTTCAAGAACAGAAAGGGGGAAGAGTTGAATGGAAAGAGCATGAGGGAATATGCTGGTGTGATGGAAATATTTTCTATTTTGTTCTGGGTTATGATTAAATGAGTATATACTAATGTCAAGATTCATAAAGCTGAACATTTATAACCTATGCATTTTATTTTTTGTAAATCATAACATCACAAGTTAAAAAAATTAAAAACAAATGACAACAAAACATAAGCCGGAGATGTCACCCCTATAAGAATGCCTTCAAAGCCCTTACATGATCTTCCCATCCTCATTTCCATCCTGTCACTTTCAGATCTCATTCTCTGTCATACTCCTTTCCTTCATTCTGTCCTAACCACGATGACCTTACCCATTGCCACTGCCATAGAGCTGATTCTGACTCACAGCAACCCTGTGGGACAGAGTCGAACTGCCCATAGGGTTTCCGAGGCTGTAATCTTTATGGGAGCAGACTGCCACGTCTTTCTCCCTTGGAGAGCCTGGTGGGTTCGAACTGCCAATCTTTTAGTTAGTAGCCAAGTGCTTAACCACTGTGCTACCAGGGCTCCTTAATGGCCTCCTTCCTGTTCTTTAAATATGCCAAGCAAAGGTACCATCTAGGGCCTTGGTATCTGAGAGTCTTTCTCCAGAGCTTCGTCATATTTTGTTCCACTTCTTCCTTTAATGTCTGCCTAAATGGCATCGTATTCTAAAACCTTTTGTACCAACCCTATTAAAAAATAAGCACACACACACACATGCAAAAGCATGCCCGTACACACACTTACACACATACCCGTACATATCACCACCAGTAGCTGAGCTCCAGCCTTCTTAACAGGTTTGTTTTTCTCTTCAGTAGCCGACACCAACTGACTGACCATAAAATCTGCTAGTTTTGTTTACTGAAGAGCTCTGCTAGGTAGAATGAGTGCTTATCAGGGCGCTAGGGGACTTTGTTTTTCTACTTCTTAATTCCCATTATCTAGAAGAGTGTTGGTATATAATAAGCTCTTGATAAATAATTTTTGAAAGCGTACTATTTCAATATAGATATTTCTTTTAAACCTAAATAAGTTTTGATGTCTGAAAAAAACAGAGTGCATGTCCAAGGAACAGAATGCATAAATGAAAATATAAGTAACTATGAAATGTGAAATTAATAGTGGGGCAGCTGGAATTTGCAAAGGTTTGTGACTAAGGCAGGGGTCACAGACTAAAAGGTTGAATAAACTAAACTCATGCACGTTTACAACTATTATAGTTGGAGGATCATGTTACTCCATCATAGCCTTGCATGAAAGTGTAGTCAATGTTACTGAGAAACCTGTTGTGTCCTAATGAGTGAGTGAGTTGTAAAGCATGCAGGGCTGCTGAGAGAAGGTGTTTTATTCGTTAGCCCATTGAAATTTTATTCACATTCATAAAATGGTAGTACAATAATGCTAACTTCAGTAAAACAAAACATGCTGTATCTGAATAGAAAGTACATTTAAGTCTATTTAGAGCTTGGCTTTAGAAATTGTTATGTACTATTTTAATTCTCCAAATCGAATTACAACTGTTAGGGTATAGCTAATCCACCTTTCTTTCTTTGAGAGTTTAGCAAGAAGTGTGCATCTTTCACCTCAGTTCTGCTTTAGAATGGATCATATGATGGAGCAAAGCAAAGACAGAGACTAAAGTAAAGAAAGGCAGTTAGGAAGATGATAGCTATCAAAGATGAAGACACAAATCTGGAACTTGAGAAAGAAGATAAAAAGAATAGAATAAAGAACATAGAAATGCTACGAAAGCACCTGAACAAAAGTAATTCTTTCATATCTTTCTAGTTTATTCATCAAGCAAAAATAAAAGCTAGCCCCAAAGATAATTGTAAGGATTGAATTAGAAACTCGGTGGACATAGTAGAAGGCAAGAGGCAGTTATTGAAACACAAAATTTTGAATAGTTTAAAATTAGAAAGACACTTCATCAAAAAAAGGGGTGGGTGATCTGCCAAGTGTTACAATAAAGATCTATGTCTACTAGCTTCTGAAGTCAGACATGTTCCTGGAGGCCATTGCGCATAACAGGACCTGAATGTTTGAGGCTCACTGTTCCCCATTACATATTTTATCATAGATTCTAGGTCACACTGTACTGATCCTCACCTGTAAGTATGAAATTCAAAAAGCCATATCACATGCCATTTTCAAGACACTGAATTAGACTCATATTCCCCCCCCCCAAAAAAAAATCATGATGTCTTACATACAAATACATAGGTAGATTTTAAGTATACGTACATACTTGCATACATATGTGAGTGCCCATACACACACACACACACACACACACACACACACACACACACACACACACACACACACACATAATACACAGAAAAGAGACTGAGGGTGTAGAAAATCCACAAATATAAAAACAGAGAAGGAAGACTAACATTAACTGATGCCTTCTACATGCCAAGCATTGTTTTGGCCTGTACTTGCATTTTCTTATTTGATAAATGTAATGAGAAACCTAAGGCCTTCCCTGAGGTCCCACCCGTAGGAACTCTTTATAAGTAAGACTATCTTTCCTTGAGTTGCTTTAGATAGTTTTATAACTAATATGCTTAGCTAGAGTCATATATTGGATCTTTAATACCAAATTATTTTTCACTGTGAACTATGATGAGGAAAAGCTCTAATAGATCTATTACAAGCACTTCAAAAATGCACTTGATGGCACCTTCTGATGTGGCATAATTCTTAGAAGTTTAGATTCTTTATAAGCCTTTATCCCTAGGAATGGTTCTACTTTAAAAAAAAAAATCTGAAACAGGATTTGTCTTTTTCACGAAGAGAGTATAACAAATAAGTCACCTGGTAGGTGGCTTTTGCTCTTCCTTATTCTTAAGCCATAATCAATTAACTGACAAGTAACACTTGCCGTATAGATTTGGGGTGAAGGGTAGATTTAGGGATTTGTGAAGCAGAGGAATTCTTATAAAATCCATGCCTGAGGAGAAGTTCAATTTAGAACATAGGAAAGAAGCACAGTGTACTTCTGAAAAAAAAAAAAAGAGGGAGGAGGGATGGGGAAAGATTTTGAAAAGCTAACTTCTGACCTAATGGGCTTCTTAGTCATGAGCTTAGATGTCATTAGTCAAATGACAGAGTCATGGGGAAGTTAGCCAGGAAAGACTTAAATAAGCACAGGAAGAAAACATGTGTTTGGTCAAAGGGGAAATACAACGACACTAAGTGGGAGATGGAGCCAGCAAAAGAAAGAGCAGGAGTACTGAAAGGTCAGGGTGGTGATGGTGGGATTGTACTGAAAGCAGGGTGTACATTCAGGACACTGATAGAAATGAGGAGACTCTTGGGGCAAAAGTGGAATATGATCACAGAACAAGAAAGCATAATCTATCCATATATAATTGCCCTGGAATTAAAAAAAAAAAAAAAAAACTAAACTAAAGCAAAACTCTTAATACTTTCTAAGTGGCTAAGTCAGAATGCTAACATAATTGCCAAATATAGCTCTTCTCTTCTGTACAATATTGTAATTCTATAGTGGTGGTTGTTGTTAGGTGCCTTTGAGTTGGCTCCGACTCATAGTGATGCCAGGTATAACAGAACGAAATACTTCCCTGTTCTGTGTCCGTCTATCTCGTTAGGTGTTTTCTCCTTTTTCACTGACCTACTTTACCAAGCATGATGTCCTTCTTAATAATTCTGTAAGTGTTGTGTTGTTGTCAATTGCAATCAAGTCAGTTTCACCTCATGGCAACCTTATGCACAACAGAAACAAATGGTGGCCAGTCCTGCATCATCCTTACAATTGTTGCTATGTGTGAGCCCATTGTTACAGCCACCATGTCAATCCATCTCACTGATGGTCTTCCTCTTTTTCGCTGACCCTGTATTTTACCAAACATGATGTCCTTCTCCAGGGACTGGTCCCTCCTGATAACATGTCCAAAGTACATGACACGGAATCTGGCCATCTTCACTTCTCAGGAGAATTCTGGCTGTACTTCTTCCAAAACAGATTTGTTCACTCTTTTGGCAGTCCTTGGTATATTCAATATTATCTGCCCATACCGTAATTCAAATGCATCAATTCTTCGGATTTCCTTATTCATCGTCCAGCTTTTGCATGCATATGAGGCGATCGAAAATACCATGGCTTGAGTTGGACACACCTTAGTCCTCAAAGTGACATCTTTGCTTTTTAACAGTTTAAATTCTATAACTGAATACCATAAAATAAACGTTCTATTCTCTGATCTCCCTTTTTGCCTACTTTAAACTGGTAAATTTCAAAGTCTTATGGTTTAGCCACTGTCCGGGTGTACACTAGATGCTCAATATATTAATATAGTTCGTTTGACATCTAGATTATGGCGAATGTTTCATAATGGAGTAAAATTATTCTTACGAATATATTTAAAATACTTCTGTCTTAGTTTTCTACCTTCTGGTGGCTCCAATCCTTGGTGCCCCTGATCTGCAGCTGTATCTTCACATGGTGTCTTCCTCTTTTGACTCTGTGTCTATTCTCCTTTTTCATATTTTAACACTCAGATAGAATTAGGATCCACTGTCCTCCAGTTTGGCCTCATTTTAACCTAACTGATAACATCTCAAAGACCCTATTTCCAAACACGGTCACATTCACAGGTACAGGGATTAGGACTTCAACATATCTTTTTGGGAAACAATTTAACCCATAAACATTTCTTTACTTCGTACTGGGTAAAAAGCTTTAAGAAACTACACATGGGTTAAAAAAGAGTGCAAAATTTATCCTAACTTGGGAAGCATTAAAAATTAACAGAAAATCCAAATATCTCAGGAGCCAGTCCTGCTCTATTTGACTCTATCATTGCAAAGGGTGCTATGCATATTCTGAGAGACAGAAAAGAAAGATTAATCACGTAGGATACAAATCACACTTACGCAGGAACCCTGTCTTAATAGTAAATCAGTAGAAATTACTGCTTAGAAGAAGATATTATTCATTTTCTACAAGCTATCATTTGCAGGTGAGAACATATTTATCTTATTAATATGTATAGTATAATTCATATTACCCAAGTGTTCATGCCCAATTGTAGACAAAATGGATATCCTCATAGTTTCCTCTATTTAACCACCATTTTGGTGCCATCTTTACTCTTCTGGTCACCAAACCCACCCAACGCCTGTTCTAACCAACTCTGAGTTTACATTTCAGTGTCTAAACCTGCCTCCACATGTAAAATCTTGGACCATTTGTACTTGAATACATAACTCCTAACCAATCCTTTCACCTGTCATTCCAATAAAGTGTATGTCCTCCGTCTCCTTAGATAGGAAGGAAATCTCAGATGATGATGAATAGATCTTGGGTAAGCTGTTAAGATCTGATAATAGAAGCTAGTGCTACCCTTCTTAATGTTTTGCTCAGAGGATAATTCCTTAATTGAAAGGTGGAATTATACTATCCGTGGGAAACTTTCTGTTGCAGTAGTATGTGAAAGAACATGATCTTTCTCAGAGAGTGTGCCTGGAGAGTTAGGAATATATCTCAAAGGGAATGAGAGTTCACCATATCTAGCTAAAAATATAAACCATTAATTATTTTTAAGAGTAGTGAAGGCCATCATAGTTGTTTTCCAAATGTGAAGTTCTATTCTCTATTTTGAAACTAAAACACAATAGTCACTAGTATGTTTAACCATTTATGGCCTAAAATTCTCAGTTTCTTCCTCTGTGTGTTCCAGCAAACTTACTAAGTAGTCAAAGTACTTTTTGTAGTTTCTACACATGTACACACACACACACACACACACACACACACACACACACACAAGGAGTTGTTGCTCTCTAGTATTTAAAGGATAAAACAGGAATAAAGAATCTACTATAATTCTATTTTGTCACAGGTCCACTATCCCTGGCTATTAGTTTTCATTAATTAATTAATAATTAATTAAGCAGATATTGAGTTCTTATTATACTTCCAACACTGTGCTAGGTGTTGAATATGGAGACTTTTCTACTAAAGCTATTTTAAAGGACAAAGTTTCATTAAGGGTGAATGTGTGCATGGGGAGTAGTCAGATACAGTCTCATAGAGAAGAGCTAGTACATGATAGGAAAAAAAGATAATTTTAGAGTATAGCAAGAATATAGATATATATGTGTATATATATATATATATATATATATATACATACATATATAGTAGAAACATAAACTGGGTGGAACAAGAAACAGACATTGAAAAAGGAAAAGGATAACATTAGTTTCCTAAGATAATATCCGGGCTGAGTTTTATACTAAAAAAACAAACAAACAAAAAAAAAAACCATTGCTATAGAGTAGACTCAGCTAATGCAACCCCATGTGTTTCAGAGTAGAGCTGTGCTCCATAGGGTTTTCAATGGCTGATTTTTTGGAAGTAGATTGCCAGCCCTTTCTTGCAAGACACTTCTGGGTGGACTCGAACCTCCAACTTTTCAGTGAGCAACTGTTTGTACCACTCAGGAATCCACATACAAATTTGGAGGAGCATGGATTTTGCCATGACTGATTATGAAATTTGTAATATTCAATCCACAGAAATATTTTCAGGGGAGGATCTTAATAATATTTCACCCACTCTGGGCTATGTAGAGTCCCTGTTCATGCTTTACATCTTGTGAGGAGTCCTATTCAACACAACACCATGTGTGCTATTGATATCTAGTATGTTGCTGTTGTTAGTTTCTGTTGAGTCTTTTCCAACTCATGGTGACCCCATGTGTGCAGAGTAGTAGAACTGCTCCATGGAGTTTTCAAGCAGATTGCAAAGCTGTCTTCCAAGGCACTTCTGGGAGAGTTTGAACTGCCAACCTTTCGGCTAGTAGTCAAGTGCTTTAACAGCTTGTGTCACCAAGAGACTCCAATATCCAGCACATGAATAATAACAACAACAACAACAAAAAACCATTACTACTTTTGGCTATAAGAAAGAGAATGAAAGAGAGCCTGAAGGTGGATAATCAGGTAGTCAGAGAAAACTGGCAGCCACTCAGACGAATAAACAAATTCTAGAAGAAGGGAGGAAGACAGTGATTTCTCGAGTGTAAGTTAAGTCTAAGCTGAAACCGAGGCGAGAAGACCAATAGGATTTGTACATAATGACAAGTTCCAAGTGATCACCATAAAGATTTTTCTGGAATGTAGTCCTGCTAATCTCTCCTCTAACAGTCTACTGTCAATTTCTCTGACTTCTTCCTGTAACGCTCTTGAGAATGATATGTGTGTAAGCACATGCTTTGCATCATGTAAGGATGCAACTGTATTGTCAAACAGAAAAAAATTTTGATAAGTTTTTTGAATAACTTTTGGATAGTCATGATTGATATTTGGAAAGAGGAATGTTTATACTTTCATTATAATTCAATAAATATATTTGATGTGGATAAATTTGTTTGGGATTGGGGGTGGGGAGAGGCTAGGGTTTACTTCTAAAATAAGATTGCAAACCACTTTATCTTTGACTCAGAAAAATGTGCCACTTGAGAGAAAATCTATTTCATTACAGATTTTATAAATGCCTTAAAACAACAGAAAAAATAAGAATTTAACCAGGAGTGCTCTGCTTGCTCACTTTGAAGTCTCTTTCAGAGTCAAGAGAGAAACAGTAAATGAATATTTAATAAAAGTATACCGAACAAATGCTTCTCGTACAGCCAGAGTCTCAGCACACAGTCGCTGCTTTGCTAATCTCACTCATACTACCTGATAAATTATGGCAGGTCAAACATATATATGACTGTGATCTCATTTCCTGTCTTTGGTTTTTTTGTTCTTTATCATTAAGCAATCAGTTTTAGTCATTCAAGAGTCAGCTCAAATGTTACCTGTTGTATGAAGGCTTCTTCTCCCTAGTCAGAACCAATTTCTTCTCACTAAGTATTCCCATAATGCTCTGTTTACACTTTTCTTCCTGCCCCTGACTCCCTTCTGCCCTCAGCAACTAGAGGACAGAGATGATACACCATTCTGTTATTTCATCCCATAGAGTCTAGAAAAGAGAGGGAGAGGTTGAAGTAAGGACGGAGGGAAGAATAAAGAGGGAGAAGAAAGAGCTAAGAGAAGAAAATATTAGCAATAGTTGCCATGTATTGAGTGTTTATCCATGCCAAAATATCTTATTAAGTATTTTGCATATTCATTTAATTTAATCAAACAATAGTTAGCTGCGTGCCAAGCTTTTGTCCTCACAGTAACTCCTTAATTTTGAGTTATTAATATTACAATTTTATGGGCAATGAAACAAAGACACAGAGAGGTTAAAAAACCTGCTCAAGGTGACTCAACTGGCAAGTTACAGAAGGAATATGAAGCCAAGTCTGGCGAATTCCAAAGCCTGTGACCTGAACAGCCATGCCACGCTATTAATGTAGGCAAATGTGAGAAATGTGGTAGATGTAATCTGACTGGTAACAACACATGCTTTTAGGACTGATGATGATGGTAGCAGGTAGGGTACACCATTTAGCCTGGAAACCAGAGAGACAAATCACAGTGATGAGAAAAATTACAGAAGATGCTGCATAGGTGGTGATAAAATGGAGAGGTTGTTATGTGCGTGATAGCAGATAATAACCCTGGGCTTATGAAGTAAGATTTAGAGTCTGCTCTGGTACAAAGCTTAGTTCCAAGCCAGAGATGTCATTTCAATACTCTGTCCACCACTCAGAAAGCTGGCAAACCCTAGATATGGGCCCGTTCTCCTACGGACCTGTAGCCAGTGGCATCACTTGGGGAGTGTGGGGGGTGAGGGGGGGTGGACCACACTGGGTGACACTGTCAGAGGAGGTGACACCAAAATGACTGTCTATAAAATTTTTGTGTAGTGTTTCAGCAGAAATGTATTATTTTTACAAAAATATCCCTGTAATTAGTTATAACAAGCAAATAAAATTTTGTAAGCCCAGTTTACATGTATCACAATACCTACAAGGCTAAAACTCTATGCTAATTTACTTTTTGAACCTTCTAATGCGTTCCTGTCAGAGTTGTCATTATTACCCAATTACAATGAGGCATCCAGTCACATGGTTTTGTCTGCATGGCGCTACTAGCACACGCTGTTGTTTTTATTGCTGCTGATGCTTTTATAGTTGCTGATTTTGTCAAGTTTTCTGGTGTTTTAGCTATAATATTGTGGTAATTAGTATTTGTGAACCTATATCAATATGCTATGTTTCTTGATCTATGTTTAGAAATATAACATAAATCTTAAATTCAGGGTTTTTTAAAATTTTCTTTAAAAACATCACTCTTGCAAATATGTATCTGACTGTAATGAAATTTTCAATTTTTAAGTTTGAAGTATGGTTTGAAAAAATAGTGACACATTAAAAAGTGCATTGGTGAAAGGCATTGATTTCGATGACGTCTTTCATAAATTCACAGTTGGAAGGCTAGGAGAGGAAAGTTCTGTTTTAGTTGAGATGTTCACTAAGTGTGAAATGCTTGTGTCTTTATTCCTGTTTATTTTTATGGTATTATTTTCATATACATTTGTCTACTACTTCTACATTATTTGGGCCGTTATTGATTATGCACTCTAATCCATTAATGTATCTTATGTGACAGTAAAGGTTAACGTTAAAATGAATATAATTTTGATGTAGTTCTTAAACGTCTTTACTTCAAATTCTCTTGTTTTCTTACTGAATTTTCACTTTAACTACATGAAACTATGTAATAGTAAATACATTTAGGTTGTGCATATGATATTGTAATTTAAAGATGTAATTTTAATTTTGCTAGTTGTTTATGACACAACTATTGAGCCTCGGTGGCGCAGTGGTTAAGAGCTTGGCAGCTATCCCAAAGGTCAGCAGTTCGAATCTACCAGGTGCTCTGTGGAAACCCTATGGGGCAGTTTTACTCTGTCCTATAGGGTAGCTATATGTCAGAATTGACTCGACCACAATGGGATTGGTTTATTGCCATTACATTCAGTGATAAAGGAGAGTTACGATTTATGAGTAACATTAGTACAAAAAAAACATTACTAAGGATTCTGTATGTCTGGTATGGGGGAGGCCCACTGGGGAGTGACACCGTGAATTACCACACTGGGTGACACCAACCCTAGTGACACCACTGTCTGCAGCTGTGAGGCAGTACCAGAATCTCCAAGGTCAGCTTGTGAGAATCCTTCAAGACTCATCAAGATAAAGACACCAGGTGAAAGTCACTGGGAAGTCTTCTAGCATCCTACGCTATGAATCCTGCCAATACCTCTCCAGACCAAAAGTTCACTCTCACTAAAAATGCTTGTTCAAAGATCACCAGAGGATCATACACACTGGCCCACATTCTGAATGGCTTTCAGCCCCTCCCCAGGAGTCAGCATCAGAATAGAGCTGTCAATCACTGTAGAGCCTTCCAAGGTGGAGGATGCGAGCCCTAGAAGTGAGATGAACAACAGCTGTTTGGGGGCACGGCAGTCAGGTGCTGCTTGGTGTGCAAGGCTCCAGTCTAAGTGTTTCTGATCATGCAGATTTCTGTCTTGCTTTCAATCATTCATGGTTAATACTTCCCTGGGAAGGTTATGATGTCATATAACAACTATAACAAAACAACAAATGAAACAACAGTAACAGCAGCAACCACAGCAGCTAACACTTATTGAACATTTAACATGGGCCAAGAATTCTATTATGTGTTGTCATCTATTAACTCATATAATAGATACAAACATGTAGATATACAGACATACATAGACATAGGTTATAGATAGCTCACACTTGCCTTAAGCTTCTCATA
Source organism: Dugong dugon (assembly GCA_030035585.1). Lineage (NCBI taxonomy): Eukaryota > Metazoa > Chordata > Mammalia > Sirenia > Dugongidae > Dugong > Dugong dugon. The sequence goes on from CM057466.1 coordinate 7,267,317, forward strand.
TAACCTATGCCTACATTGTCCAATTATCAAACAGAATCCAGAAAATCTGGACCCAGGAATCCACAGGTTCTAGGTTATTTATATATCCAGGGATATTGATGCCTTTAATTATGTGATGTAATCTAGTGTGGAACTCGAGCCAAAACTTTTAGCATTTTCCTAACCTTGGACCAGGGCAAGAATCAGTTCAATCTAGATAATGACATTCTATGTATAGAATTTGAGACCATAAAATCCAAGATTATCTTTTAACTGAACCTAAATTTTAGGGAAAATTGTTGTTGGTAGAGAGGTGTTAAATTACAATCATTACTTTATAGTTGAAGGATACTTGGGAGGATTTAACAATTAAGAAAATAAATTTTAATAAATAGATGTTTGTTGATTGGAAATAAATAGCTACAATTATTTGACACACATAAAGAATGTCCTGGCAGCTAAATTAAATATTTTATTGGCCTCTTAACCATTCACCAACCGATATCTCTTCTCCTACCTAGTGTCCTCCACTTGCAAAGGAGCCATCTAAAAATACTGTTTGATTCACAATGAGGTAGGCTAACATGTTCTTTGGATTCAGAGACAAAGGCTCCAATGCTCAAGAGGAAATAAGACAAGACTTTCTTATTTTATTGGCAAATCCTCTTTGCATCTCCAATAAAATCTGGCCGCCAATGGCAGTCTTTTAATTTCCCTGTCTATGCACATACACGACATTGCATATTCTTACATTTACCCTCCAAATACCTACTTTAATATTTTCTAATGTCATGTCTATTTGCCTCTGAAAGTCCTAATAAAATCCTTGCTACATATTACCTATTCAAAGATTGGCCTCATTCTTTAGACACATTTTCTATTTCATGTAAGTCTACAGGCTGTTTGGCCTCTGAGATACCTCTAGAGCACTAGCTATGAGAGGAAAATATAATAAGGTAATGCTGAGGTGAAGTTAGAATTTTAGTTGCTGTCTATAGATGTTACATCCTCCTGCTTCAAAGAAGTCTAAATATAGACAAATCTTTAGAGATAAATAGGCTAGAATGCTAGAAATACATAGACAGGCAGTTAGACAACACACAAGAGCCTCTCATCTACTTGCTTCTCATATCGAGAATAAATGGAAATGATTTTTATTTATTTTTGTGTGTGCATATATGTCTGTGTATATAAAAAATAAGAGATATGCATACATATGTTATATATTCATATCTCTTTTATTTTAACTTACAAAACTGAATCTGGTTGGTGGATACCTAGAAGTTGCTGAAGGAAGAAAGAATAATTTAACTGATCTCAATAGCTGGTTTTAAAGAATGACTTCCATAAAAAATAAATATTTCAAAGTTTTACCTGGAAAGATGCCACCACTCTAGCATAGTGAAATGATATTTTCAGGTGTTACATATTATTTGGAGGAAAAGAGATCTTCAGTGTCTGAATTCACAATGGCAATCTGCCTTCCTACATATGTGATAATTCAAGAACAGTAGGATACAAGTGAGTTCAAGGACTAGGGGACTGGATTGGTAGCTGTCATTTCCAGTTGTTTCAACCAAAACTCTATTTAAATCCCCAAATGCTGCTTAGCTTTTCCACATTCTAGTTTTTAATTTGTAAATCGGGATTTGAAGTGTTTAACCTTTTTGGAGCATATTTAACAATTTCCAGTGACATTAGATCACAGTAATTAGTATTTGTAAAGAGATTTGGGAGTTTGGATGAAAGTGGTTATAAAAGTGAAGAATACTAATGTTTTTTTATATCAAGAGATAAACTGATATCAGACAAACAAAACTGAAATAGAATAACACGATAACCTAAGCAAAATCAAAGAAGCATTGGTACATCATGCCCTCACCTTAACAACAACAATAATATTGTTTTCTGATTTCAAAGCATAGTCTAGCAAATACCAAAAACAAATGAACAAACAAACAAAAATTGTCAAGTATATTATTTAAGTCTACACTTTTGCAGATAGATGCATGTGAGCATTTTTCTTTTTCTTCCCTGAAGGATGGGATTAAGCTGAGCAGCAGTGGCTGTCAGAAGCTCAAACCCCCTGCTTCCCAGAATGGGTACTTGTAATTAAAAGCTTAGCCCACCTTATCCTTCCAGCTTCCCAGGCGAAAAGTCAAAGCCTGCATTTAATTGCATATATATGCGCGCATGTTTCTAAAATCAAATCTCCAAAGAGAGCCAAGGCTTGGAAGTTGACAGGGCAATGCACAGACAGATATTTGACACAGAATCAAAAGTAAAGGAAAGCAGAGAGCAGGGGACGACGAGACAACAGAAATGTGTTCGTTTGGTTTGTTACCAGCTCGAGTAGGGAGCACTTGCTGTTTGGCATTTCTACTTAGATAAGCAGCAAAAACAAACCCACCCAAGGGTGCTGTATTTGCCCAAAGATTTGCTGTAGGCATATTATACTTTTTGTTTGGTGAATTAAATCAGAATTCTGTCAGACTGGGATTAGAGAGTGGCAGAATCATTTTGTTAAGGGAAAGCCAGCACCAAGTATGCCTGGTGGCAGCTATGTCGGGCATGGAGGTGAGACTGGATGAGTTATTGGAAGGATGGTCATTCAAGGATCAAGACTCTGAGAAAACTATAGGAGAAGCAGCATGCAGATCCCGAGAACCCTCTCTCAAGGGCCAAAGTGTCTATTTAAGCAGAAGAAGGACAGCAAGAAATAGAGATCCCAAACCCAAAACAAACAAAAATGTTGCCCTTGAGTAGATTCCAACTCATAGCAACCATATAGGACAGAATAGAACTGCCCCGTAAGGTTTCCAAGGCTGTAATCTTTATGAAAGGAGACTGCCACATCTTTCTCCAGTGGAGTGGTTGGTGGGCTTGAACTGCCCTGAGCGGTTAACCACTGCACTACCAGGGCTCCCTAAAGAGGTCCCAATAGCAGCTAATAAGTAGTGACTAGCATGTAGGAACATGAATACTAATGAGCATGAGGGGACTGAGAATCCCATAGAGAAAATCTAGACTCTGAGGGGATTGGATATAGAGTCTATAATGCTCCTTGGGAAATAAAAAGTCTTTAGACTGACTACACATACCACATAAAAATCAGCATTAAATCAGACTTAGTGACAAGTCCTGATTTGGGTTAGGGCTGACAAAACCAGAGGATTATAGATTAGAAAGGGAGTTAAGGATTATCTAGATTAACAATGTCTGACATGCAGTAGGTTCTTAGTAAGCTACTGCTTGATAAGAACAAAAGAATCATCCTAGTGCAACGGGAGCAACTAAAGCCCAGGTAGGCGAAGTGACATGCCAAAGTTAGAATGTTAGATGGTGCATAGTCACAGCTAAAAATTCAGCTCTTTCTGGAGGCTACTACCCTTGACGCTCTACCCTGCTACCTAACCCAGGAGAGCACTATGGAGATTTCCTGGGGTCGAGGGTTAAGTAAGAACTGGTGTTGAGGTCACAGGGAGTCAGCAAGCCCAGGCAGGCTTTTAAGAACTGACACCAAAAGTTTACAAAAGATGAAACAGTCACCCTTTGTATCTAGATGGTCATGAAAAATGCTGCGCTCATGGCAATTTGTATGGCGGTGGGTTTCCTGTGGTGGGGTGTTGAGAAGATGTTATACAAGGGTTTAAGTGACTGACAAAGTAGTTTTAAAAACACTAGTAACTGGGGCCACTAAGGTGAAATATTCCTGTGGAGATCAGAACTATAGAGTGCTAATTCTGTTCTGAAATAAGTCAGCAGCTCAAGCTGGCCTCCCAAGTTGGATAGTTTAATTTACTTTTCCGCCTCTCAGAGTTCATGTGATCCTTAAAGGTCTGGCCTGATTGACCTTTGAAAGGAAGGAATTGCTGAAGTAAGTAAACTGTTTCCCCTCTCAGGATCTCAACTATCCTCCAAGCCTCTATCCTGCTCTGGTGCCTGGTTAGACTGGATCAACTAACTCATCTAAGTGTTTACTGATAAACTGAAGTATGACCCTTTTGTCAGTGCCCTTCCTTTCTTCTTTGTTTCCTTCCTTCCATTCTTCATTCTTTCTTGCCTACTTTATTCCCTTCTTTCCTTTCAAATAGGTTATGTTTAACACTTTACAGTCAGTTAATAGCCAAGGAAATGAATCTGTAATTGAGGAACCTCAGGCATAGACAGGATGGGTGAACAACAACAACAATAACAAATGAGGAGCTCCTCAAATCATATAATGAAGGCAAGTCCCTACTTTATCTTGGTCCTGGAATTATGGAGCACCAAAAAAAGAACTGGAATTCCTGGACCGTACAGTTAATGCACTTGGGGGCTAACCAAAAGTTTAAACATTCAAGTCCACTCAGAGATACCTCAGGAAAAAGGCCCAGAATCTACTTCTGAAAAATAAGCCATTGAAAACCCTATGGAGCACACCTCAACTCTGACATACCTGAGGTCACCATGACTCAGAGTTGACTCCACAGTAACTGGTTTAAGAAGAGAAACTATACTCCAAACCCCACAGAGTATCTGGTTAATTAATTAATTAATTAATTATTTTTCGGTAGTGGATGGTACAGGGAATGAAGAAACTTTCATTGGACTTAAATAGCAGAGAAATCAAGGAAAACTGCTCTAGTAAATTACTAAAGGAGACAGACAGAGGCAGCCCTTCCTTCATAGCACTACAGCCTGGACGGCAAAGTTTCCTGTAAAACGCCCTAAACCAAAAGCCTCTTTTATCCCCATATGAAAACTTTTACACAGTTTCACAGAAAGCCATTTTTCTTTTAATATCAGCCCTCACATTAACTTTTGCATTAAATCTAAGTTGTTTATCCTGTCTCAGAAGTTCCTTCTTCAGAAAACCATCTTTGTAATTCTGTTCTCCCTTATTCTACCTCATCCAGATGCCAAGCCAGCATTCTTCCTTCTTTCTTCCCTTTAATTCTCTTCCTGCTTCCTCTTCATGACATCAGGCAAATTATCTTTACACTTTTATATCAAAGGTCAGAAAGACTGTTTTCTGGAAAGTTTGAGGAGTCATGTATGAGAAACTTTCTCCTACTTAAACTTGAATTCCAATTACTACTGTATCATTGCAGAGGTCAAAGAGTGAAGAAGTTATATGTTTTGACCCCTGAAAATGTGCCAGATTTTTTAATGTAGATGATTTTATTTACAGTCCACACAATTAACTACTAAGTAGCTTTTTATTATAATTTTAATTTTTCTGCTAGAACCAAGGCATAATGAGGTTCAGTAACAGTAACTGTGTTATTACCAGATATTTATTTTATTAAAAAATAGACTCAGAAAAGTTGAGAAACTTCCTCTGAAATTACGAATCTGGCCCCTGTGTTGAGAAGCCCTAAATTATGACCTTTTACCTTTATATGACTCAAAATGAGAAGAAATAGTTGCAAACATCCATTAATAATTGGAACATGGAATGTAAAAAGTATAAATATAGGTAAGTTGGAAGTTGTCAAAAATGAAATGAGAAGCTCTGGCAAAATGGTCCTCTAGGCAGAAGCACCACGCCGTCCCTCCACAGCAAAGATCCGAAAAACTAAGCCAAACAGAGAAAACAACAACCATGAAACCCTAAAACATCAAATGAAGAGATAAAGAACTCAACCAAGCACCAAATGGAGTGAGAAAACTGACAGAGAATGGAGAGCGAGGAGAGATTCATGGAGAGGTCACCTACCAGCCAACGCAGCGTGGATCTGCCATCTTGGACTCCTATTGGAGACCAGCAAACGGGGGTACGAGAAAGCAGCTTCACAGAGCTTCCAGTGGGAGAAAAAATAAGCGGTAATTTGTGATATACGCTTTCCCAACCCCCACCCTTCTTTACCCCCACTCGGCCTCCTATACTTCCAGCGGCCACAGTCTCTTGTCTGGGAAACACTAGCTGCTTGGATTCCACACACCCAAATGGGCCGGCTCTTTGAGTGCCATTTGCTGGCTGCTGGTGTTGCTTTTTTCTGCTTCTTTTGATTTCTTCCTTACCTCTCACCACCTCCCCCTCCTTTCGCTCAAATACCTGGCTCCGTGCACCATCTTTGCTTCTTCCTGAGGGGCTATGGAGCTCCATTTGAGTGTGGAGCTCCTTCCCGGTCTGGGCTGCTATGCTGGTAGGATCCCGGGGCTTTTGTTCATTCGTTTGTTTTGAAAAGTTTGTCTGTTTTTATTTCCTTTTCTTGAGTTGGGAGCCCCTTCTGGCCAGGCAGTGCTGTGTGGCAAGGAAACTACCCCCTCAGCTTGCACAGACCTACAGAGGGATCCCTGAGGGAATTTCTTTTATCGTTGTTTTTGTTTTTTTTTTTTTTCTGTTTTTTTTGGGGGGGCTTTTCTTGTTCTTTTTTTTTTTAATTTAATTTGTTTTGTATTCTTTTCCCTCTTTTCCCCTTTTTGTTTTTTTTTAATTACTCAGTTTGTAATCTCTCTATATCTTCCTTCTCTTTCTGTTCTCTGAATACCTGGCGTTGTATATCTCTACGCCTTCTAGCCAGGCTGTACTGCAACACCTGAGAGCGACTTCCCCAGACCTCATAGCTGCACCAGTGGGATCCCTGGGAACTTTGTGGTTCTCTAAACTTTCTGATTTTTATTTATTCATTCTTTTATTTTCTTCCTTTTCCCCTTCCTGTTTTTCTACATTTCATAGTCTCTCATCTCTCCACTCCAATGGCAAGCACCCCTAGCATTCTTTTATGTTCGTATGTTTTTGGCTCCTGTTCCTCTCTCCTCTCTCCCACATCCATCTTAGCTCCACACATAACAATCTCCCTGCTACATCCTGTCTACCTGCACCTTGTGCTTGACATCACACCACCAAGCAGCACAGGCATGGCCTGCTGGAAACTGCCCTGCACTGATTGCCAACCCGCCCTGCTGGCTGTAGTAGGTGCCAAAGACAACCCATCCCAATAGCTCCTCTTCAGCTGGACCAGCCCTGCCATACCATATCTGAGTGACTGGCCCTGCCAACTGGAGAGGGAGGCAAAAAGTATTGCATCCACAGATGAGCAAAGAACAAAGAACACACAGTCTGCCTGCTCAGACATAGTCAACTTTTAAAAAAAAAAGGATGAAACAAACAAATCTACAATCAATAAATGAAAAAGTAACTACTTAATGTCCAAAAGACATCAGACAATATCAAAACTTTTAAAAAACAGGACAGGATGGTTCCAGTAGGCAACCAGAATAAAACACCAGATGACTCTCCTGTGGAAGAAAATGCAGTAGAACTACCTGATAGAGAATTCAAATCTCTAATACATTATCCAAGAATTCAAGCAAAAAGCAGACAAAAATGAGGAAAAAATAGACAAATTCATGGAAAATACAGACAAAAAATTGGAAGAATTCAGGAAAATAATGCAGGAACAAATTGCCAAAATAAATTCACAACTAGAAATTATACAAAGAAAACAATTAGAAATCCAAAAGATAAACTACAAGATTTCAGATATGGACAGTGTCATAGACTGGCTGAGAAGCAGATCTGAAACAGTGGAAGACAGGATCAGTGGAATTGAAGACAAACACTTGGATACAACTCTGTTTCAGGAAAACTCAGAAAAAAAAAACAAAGGAAAATGAAGAGACCCTGAGAGTTATGTGGGATACAATCAAAAGCAAAAATCTTCGAGTGATTAGAATTCCAGAACAGGGGGAGTAAACAGAAAACAAAGAGAGAATCATTGAAGAACTATTGGCAGAAAACTTCCCCAATATCATGAAAGATGAAAAGCTGGCCAACCAAGAAGATCAACAAACCCCATATAGGAGAAACCCCAAAAGTAAATCACCAAGGCATATCATAATCACACTCACCAAAACCAAAGACAAAGAATCCTGAGAGCAGCTCATGAAAAACAAGAAGTCACATACAGAGGAGAAACAATAAGACTAAGCTCAGATTATTCAGTAGAAACCATGCAGGCAAAAAGGCAATGGAATGACATATATAAAATCTTGAAAGAAAAAAATTGCCAGCCAAGAATAATGTATCCTGCAAAACTCTCGTTCAAATTTAATGGTGAAATTAGGTCATTTCCAGATAAACAGAAATTAAGGGAATAGGTAAAAGTCAAACAAAACTTACAAGAATTATTAAAGAGAGTTCTTCAATCTGAGGACAAACAGCTTCAGCTCACAGGCAGAATCTAGGACGCAGGATCGTACCAGCCAGATAACAATATAGGAAATGAACTATTGAGGACTATCCAAAACCAAAAGAAATACAACAGGGAATCAGAGCAGTTAATCAGTAAATGACAACAACATCAAAACAATAAAAGAGGGATAGGTACAGAACTTCTACTGGAGAGGAAGGCAAGGCAATACCAAGTAATGGTAGACTGTTTCAAACTTAGAAAGATAATGGTACAATTCATGGTAACCACAAAGAAAGTTAACAAACATACTCACAAAAATAAAAAAAAAAAAAGACGAAAAACATAGTCTCAGCAAAAACAAAACCTACAAAAACAAAATAAATGAAAAAAAAAACCATAAACAAAAGTAACTCAGCACAAGAGAGTAAGAAGAACAAAGAAAACTTCAGCACCACAAAAAAAGCACTACAAAATGACAGCAACAAACTCACATCTATCAATAATTACACTGAATGTAAATGGACTCGATGCACCCATAAAGAGATGGAGAGTGACAGAATGGATAAGAAAACAGGATCCATCAATATGCTGTCTACAAGAGACACACCTTAGAAACAAAGATGTGAATGTATTAAAAGTCAAAGGTTGGAAAAAAATATATCAAGCTAACAACTACCAAAAAAGAGCAGGAGTGGAAAAACTACTCTCAGATAAAATAGACTTTAAAACAAAATCTACCATAAAAGACAAAGAAGGACACTATATAATGATTAAGGGGATGATCCATCATGAAGACATAACCATAATAAACATCTATGCACCCAATGACAGGGATCCAAAATACATAAAACAAACTCTAACAACACTGAAAAGAGAAATTGACAGTTCTACAATAATAGTAGGAGACTTCAACACACCACTCTCAGTAAAGGACAGAACAACTAAGAAGAAACTCACCAAAGATACAGAAGACCTAAAGGGCATAATCAGCCAGCTTGACCTCATAGACATATATAGAATGCTCCACCCAACCGCTACAAAGTACACATTCTTTTCCAATGCACATGGAACGTTCTCCAGAATAGACCACACTTTAGGCCACAGAGCAATCCTCAACAAGATCCAAAATGTTGAGATAATTCAAAGTATCTTATCTGACCAAAATGCCATCAAGGTAGAAATTAACAACAGAAAGAGCAAGGAAAGAAAATCAACTACATGGTAACTGAATAATACCATGCTTACACATCACTGGGGTAATAGAAGAAATCAGAGATGGAATCAAAAAATTCCTAGAATCAAATGAGAATGAAAACACATCATACCAAAACCTTTGGGACACAGCAAAGGCAGTCCTCAGAGGACAATTTATAGCAATAGATGCACATATCAAAAAGAAGAAATGGACAAAATCAAAAAATTAACTACAGAACTCAAACAAATGGAAAGAGAACAGCAAAAAAAAGCCCACAGCCACTGGAAGAAAGGAAATAGGAAAGATCAGAGCAGAAATAAATGAAATAGAGAACAGACAAACAATAGAAAGAATCGACAAACAATAGAAAGAATCAACAAACCACTGGCCAGACTGACAAAAGAAAAACAGGAGAGGACACAAATAACCCAAATAAGAAATGAAATTGGGGACATTACAACAGACCCAACTGAAATAAAAAGGATTATAACAGAATGTCATGAAAAACGATACTCCAACAAATTTGAAAACCTAGAGGAAATGGATAAATTTCTAGAAACACACGGCCTACCTAAACTACAACAAAGTGATGTTGAAAATCTGAACAGACCCATAACATGAGAAGAGATTGAAAAGGTAATTAAAAAAACTCCCAAACAGTAAAAGCCCGGGCCCAGATGGCTTCACTGGAGAATTCTACAAAACATTTACTGAAGAGCTTGTACCAGTACTATTCAAGCTATTTCAGAGCATAGAAGAGGAAGCAACACTTCCAAATTCATTCTGTGAAGCCAGCATAATGCTGATACCAAAACCAGGCAAAGACATCACAAAAAAAGAAAATTACAGACCAATATCTCTCATTACTATAGATGCAAAAATTCTTAATAAAATTCTAGCCAATAGAATTCAGCATCATTTCAAAAGAATAATACACCACGACCAAGTAGGATTCATACCAGTTATGCAAGGATGGTTCAACATTAGAAAATCAATCAATGTAATCCACCACATAAATAAAAGCAAAGAAAAGAATCACATGATCATCTCAAATGATGCAAAAAAGGCATTTGACAAAGTCCAACACCCATTCCTGAAAAAAATGCTCAATAAAATAAGTATAGAAGGGAAATTTCTCAACATAATAAAGGACATCTATGCAAAAACAATGGCCAACATCATTCTAAATGGAGAGAGGCTCAAAACATTCCCCTTGACAACAGGAACAAGACAAGGATGCCCTTTATCACCGCTCCTATTTAACATTGTGCTGGAAGTTCTAGCTAGAGCAGTAACGCAAGAGAAAGAAATAAAGGGCATACGAATTGGTAATGAAGAAGTTAAACTGTCCCTGTTTGCAGATGATATGATACTATACATAGAAAACCCTAAAGACTCCACTAGAAATCTATTGGAACTAATAGAAAGATTCAGCAAGTAGCAGGATACAAGATAAACGTTCCAAAATCAGTTGGACTCCTATACACCAATAAGGAGCACGATGAAAAGGAAACCAGGAAAACAATACCATGTATAATAGCCCCTAAAAAGATAAAATACTCAGGAATAAATCTAACCAGGGATATAACAGACCTATACAAAGAAAACTACAAGACACTACTGCATGAAACCCAAAGGGATCTATGTAAATGGAAAAACAGACCATGCTCATAGATAGGCAGACTCAACATTGTAAAAATGACAATTCTACCCAAAGCAATTTACAAATACAATGCAATCCCGATCCAAATACCAACAACATTCTTCAAAGAGATGGAAAAACTAATCATTAACTTTATATGGAAAGGGAAGAAGCTCCGAATTAGTAAAGCACTACTGAAGAAGAAGAATAAACTTGGAGGACTCACACTACCTGACTTCAGAACCTACTATACAGCTACAGTAGTTGAAACAGCCTGGTACTGGTACAATGAAAGATACATTGACCAATGGAACAGAATTGAGAACCCAGATGTAAATCTATCCACCTATGGTCACCTGATCTTCGACAAGGGCCCAAAGTCCGTCAAATGTGGAAAGACAGTCTTTTTAACAAATGGTGCTGGCAAAACTGGATATCCATCTGCAAAAAAATGAAACAGGACCCATACCTCATGCCGTATACAAAAACTACTTCAAAATGGATCAAAGACCTGAATATAAAGCCTAAAACTATAAAGTCCATAGAAGAAAAAATAGGACCAACACTACAGGCCTTAGTATACGGCATTAACAGGATACAAACCATAACCATCAATGCACAACCCCAATAGATAAGCTAGATAAGTGGGATCTTCTAAAAATCAAACACCTATGCTTTTCAAAAGACTTCACCAAAAGAGTAAAAAGAGAACCTACAGACTGGGAAAAAAAATTTGGACAGTACAAGTCAGACAGAGTTCTAATCTCCATGATCTACAAGAAAATCCAACACCTCTACAACAAAAAGACAAATAATCTTATTAAAATATGGGCAAAGGAAATGAACAGACACTTCACCAAAGAAGACATTCAAATGGCCAACAGACACATGAGGAAATGCTCGCGATCACTAGCCATTGGAGAAATGCAAATTAAAAACACAATGAGATACCATCTCACCCCGGCATTACTGGCATGAATCAAAAACACTGGAAATAACAAATATTGGAGGGCTGCGGGGAGATGGGAACTCTTATACACTGCTGGTGGGAATGCAAAATGATACAACCATTTTGGAAAATGATATGGCGTTTCCTCAGAAAGCTAGAACTAGACATACCATTCAATCCAGCAATCCCATTCCTAGGAATATATCCTAGAGAAATAAGTCGTCACTTGAATAGACATATGCACACCTATGTTCACGGCAGCATTGTTCACAATAGCAAAATGATGGAAACAACCTAGATGCCCGTCAACAGATGAATGGATAAACAAACTATGGTACATACACACAATGAAGTACTACACAACCAGAACAAACAACAATGAATCTGTGAAGCATCTAATAACATGGATGAAACTGGAAGACATTATGCTGAGTGAAATAAGTCAATCACAAAAGAACAAATATTATATGAGACCTCTATTGTAAAAACCCATGAAAAAGTTCACACACAAAATGTAACAATCTTTGTTGGTTACCAGCGATGGAAGGAGTAGTGGTGGGGAATAGTGAATAGGCAATAGATAAGTGGTATCTTGGGTGAAGGGTGAGACAGCACACAATACAGGGGAAACTAGCACAACTTCTTCAAGGAAAGGTCATGGAAGCCCCATAGACACATTCAAACTCCCTGAGGGACTGAATTGCTGGTTGGAGGGCTGTGGGGACCATGGTCTCGGGGAACATCTAGCTCAATTGGCATAACACAGTTTATAAAGACAATGTTCTACATTCTACCTTGGTGAGTAGTGTCTGGGGTCTTAAAAGCCTGTAAGCATCCATCTAAGATACTCCACTGGTCTCATCCCTTCGGGAGCAAGGGAGAATGAAGGGAACAGGATACAAGGAAAAGGTTAGTCCAAAGGACTAATTGTCCACAGCTACCAAGGCCTCCACCAGACTGAGTCCAGTACAGCTAGATGGTGCCCAGCTACCACCACTGACTACTCTGACCAGGATCACAACAGAGGTTTCTGGACAGAGCTGGAGTAGGATGTAGAACATAATTCTAACTCACAATAAAAAGACCAGATTTACTGGCCTAAAGGAGACTGGAGAAACCCCAAGAGTATAGCCCTCAGACACCCTTTTAGCTCAGTGGTGAAATTATCTCTGAGGTTCACCTTTCAGCCTGGGGGTGGACAGCCCCATAAAACCAAATGGGACTAATGAGATACAGTAGTGCAGTGACAAGGGCCAGAAGGCAGAAGGGGACGAGGAAGCTGGTGATAGTGAACCCAAGGTTGAGTGAGGATATTGTTGATGTGTTGTGAGATTGTTAACCATTGTCATAGGGCAACATGTGTAGTAACTGTTAAATGAGAAACTGTTTTGTTCTGTAAGCCTTCATTTTAAGTGACAATAGCAGCTCAATTGGAAGAGCATAGTCAATGTCACTGAACTGTGCATGTAGAAATTTTTGAAATGGTGTATCTTTGGCTATGTGTATTTTCACCAAAAAAAAAAAAGGTTGAGAAGTTAGAGGGTTGATATGTTGTGGAGTTGTTAACCAATGTCATAAAACAACATGTGTACTTCTGTTTCATGAGAAACTATTTGTTCTGTAAACCTTCACCTGAAGTACAGTAAAAAAAAAAAAAAAAAGGAAAAGAAATGCATAAAGATCAGTATCCTAGGCATTGTGAGCATTAGTGAGGTGAATGGACTGGTATTGGCCATTTTGAACCATCAGAAAATCATATTGTCTACTATGCTGGGAAGGACAAATTTAAGAGAAATGGCATCACATTCATCGCCAAAAAGAACATTCCAAGATCTATCCTGAAGCACAACACTGTCAGTGATAGGATAATATCAATACACCTACAAGGAAGACCAGTTAACACGACTATTATTCAAAGTCACCCACCAACTTCTAATGCCAAAGATGAGGAAATTGAAGACTTTTATTAGCTTCTGCAGTCTGAAATTTATCAAACATGCAATCAACATGCATTAATAATTACTGGTGATAGGAATGTGAAAGTTGGAAACAGAGAAGGATAAGTAGTTGGAAAATATGGCCTTGGTGATAGAAATGATGACATAGATCGAATGATAGCATTTTGCAAGACCAATGACTTCTTCATTGCAAATGTCTTTTTTCTACAACATAAATGGAGATTTCTTGTGGACCTCACCAGAAAGAAAACACTGGAATCAAATCAACTACATTTGTGGAAAGAGACCATGGAAAAGCTCAATATCATCAGTTAGAACAAGGCCAAGGGCCAACTGTGGAACAGACCATCAATTGCTCATATGCAAGTTCAAGTTGATACTGAAGAAAATTAAAACAAGTCCACAAGAACCAAAATATGACCTTGAGTATATTCCACCTGAATTTGGAGACCATCTCAAGAATAGATTTGATGCAGTGAGCACTAATGACTGAAGACCAGATGAGTTATGGGAAGACATCAAGGACATCACACATGAAGGAAACAAAAGGTCATTAAAAAGACAAGAAGAAAAAAAAGACCAAAATGGATGTCAGAAGAGACTCGCAAACTTACTCTTGAACGTAGAGTGGCTAAAGCGACTGAAAGAAATGATGAAGTAAAAGAGCTGAACAGAAGATTTCAAAGGGTAGCTCAAGAAGATAAAGTAAAATATTATAATGAGATGTGCAAAGACCTGGAGTTAGAAAAAATGGAAGAACTCGCTCAGCATTTCTCAAGCTGAAAGAACTGAAGAAAAAAATTCAAGTATCAAGTTGCAAATTTCAAGGATTCTATCACAGTGGTTAAGAGTGTGGCTGCTAACCCAAAAAGGTTGGCAGTTCAAATCCAACAGCTGCTCCTTGGAAACCCTATGGGACAGTTCTATTCTGTCCTATAGTGTAGCTATGAGTCAGAATCAACTCAACAACAACGGGTTTGTTTTTCTTTTTTTTTTTGTTTTTATGGGAAAAATGAAGCCCTGGTGGCACAGTGGTTAAGAGCTTGGCCCTTAACCAAAAAGAGCAGTAATTCAAATCATGAGCTGCCCCTTGGGAACCCTATGGGGCAGTTCTACTCTGTCCTATAAAGTCGCTATGAGTTGGAATCCAACTGATGGCAACAGGTTTGAATTTGGTTTTTTAATGGGCAAGATACTGAATGATGCAGGAAGCATTCAAAGCATATGGAAAGAATACACAGAGTCACTGTTCCAAAAAGAATTGGTCGGCATTTGACCATTTCAGGAAGTAGCATAGGATGGAGAACCAATGGTACTGAAGGAAGAAGTCCAAGCTGCACTGGAGGCATTGGTGAAAAACAAGCCTTCAGGAATTGACAATACCAGTTGTGATGTTTCAATAAAGAGATGCAGCACTGGAGGTGCTCACTCATCTATGCAACGAATTTGAAAGACAGTTACCTGGCCAACTGACTGGAAGAGATCCTTATTTGTGTCCATTCCAAAGATAGGTGGTCTAACAGAATGTGGAAGTTATCAAACAATATTACATGCAAGTAAAATTTTGCCAAAGATCATTCAAAAACAGTTGCAGCAGTACATCAACAGTGAACTTCCAGAAGTTCAAGCCAGATTCTGAAGAGGATGTGGGACTAGGGATATCATCGCTGATGTCAGATAGAGCTTGGCTGAAAGCAGAGAACACCAGAAAGATGTTTACCTTTTGACTGTGTGTATCATAACAAATTATGGATAACATTGAGAAGAACGGAAATTACAGAACACTTAATTGTGCTCATGAGGAACCTGTACATAGACCAAGAGGCAGTTGTCCAAACAGAGCAAGGGAATATTGCATGTTTAAAATCAAGAAATGTGTGTGTCAGGTTTGTATTCTTTCACCATACTTATTCAGTCTGTATGGTTAGCAAATAATCTGAGAAGCTGGACTATATGAAGAAGAATGTGGTATCAGGATTGGAAGAAGACTCATTAACAACCTGGGATATGCAGATGACACAACCTTCCTTGCTGAAAGTGAAGAGGACTTGAAGCACTTACTGATGAAGATCAAAGACTACAGCCTTCAGTATAGATTACACCTCAACATAAAGAAAACAAAAATCCTCACAAGTAAATCAATATGCAATATCATGATAAATGGAGAAAAGATTGACATTGTTAAGGATTACATTTTACTTGGATCCACAATCAACGCCCATGAATGCAGCAGTCAGGAAATCAAACGACATATTGCATTGGGCAAATCTGCTGCAAAAGACCTCTCTAAAGTGTTAAAAAGCAAAGACGTCACTTTGAGGACTAAGGCCGCCTCACCCAAGCCATGATATTTTCAATCACGTCATATGAGTGCTAAAGCTGGACAAAGAATAAGGAAGACCAAAGAAGAATCGATGTCTTTGAATTATGGTGTTGCGAAGGATATTGAATATACCTTTGACTGCCAGAAGAACGAACAAATCTGTCTTGGAAGAAATACAGCCAGAGTGTTCCTTGGAAGTGAGGGTGGCTAGACTTTGTTTCACATGTTTGGACATGTTATCAGGAGGGACCAGTCCCTGTAGAAGGACATCATGCTTGGTAAAGTAGAGAAGCCCAGCAAGAAAAGAAGAACACCTCAATGAGGTGGATTTACATAGTGGCTGCAGCAATGGGCTTAAACATAACAATTATGAGGATTGTCTAAGACCTGGCAGTGTTTTGTTCTGTGGTACATAGGGTTGCCATAAGTCAGAACCAACTCAAGGGCACCTAACAACAACAACAACAATCTTTACATCTTTTACTAGGTAACATACTGCCCTTTCCATTTCTGTGCCATTTGTTAGCAATATAGAAATCAATTAATGTACCTAAATCCAGATTATTAGACTACTTTTATATTACATATGAAAATCTATTGTGTCAATTTTTTTAAATGTCAGTATCGATCATTTTGACATTAATGTGAGATTAACCAAATTTACAACTTGATCAAAGGAAACTCGTTTGAATTACATAGCACATTAAAACACACACAACAACAACAACAAAACTGTAATTAAGGAAAATTTGGAAATATAGGAACAGAACTTTAACTGAGAAAGTAAACATATTAACTGGCAAATAAAAATATGTATTCGGGTTTTTATGTAGGGCCATGGCAATATGGATCATACTCACTACACTCAGTTATAGATTAGTTAGAATATGTTCTCATTCCAAATCTGTAGTTTGGATTCCACAATATGGCAGAAACATGCAATGTATTCAGGTGTGGCTTCCTTAAATGATGGAGTAAAGTAGAAAGAATGAGTATTTGTGTCATTATTTAGTCACTTTTTACATATGGTGCTGATTTCCGTTCTTTAACTTCTGGTTATGGCATTTTTGCATTTTGTACCTGCCATCCTAGCAACCCTGAGGAGTAGCTGTGAGACTTTCAGAAGAGAGAAGGACATCCATTCCCATCTCTGTATAAATGAACAACTAAGCAGGAAAGAAGAAGAAGGAATTAAATGCCTAGAGGACCTTACAATTTTCTCTTTTGCCAGGCCTAATGTACAGAGATGAAATACAAATGCAGGTGGGGATGTGAGTAGCCCCCTCCCCTCCTGAATTTGTAGCTACCCCACACATCTGCCTGTCATGTTAGCCAAGGATCCCCACGGTGAAAGCTGTGCACTGAATATTAATGCTGCCCAAACCCATTTCCTCTCCCTTTCCTGCTATGGTGTGAACCCATTAACATCCGGAGATGACTGAGTCCCTAGCAACAATTTTGCAACATGTTTGAGGTAAAAGTTAAAACACAAAAAAGTACCTTTGAATGCTCAGTCAGTATTAATACAGGCAATGCCAACCACATAGGTGGAATGTTAGAAGTTGTATCTAGAAACGTTATTCCCTGTTTCACTTCCTCTCTAACCTCGCTTCCTCTCTCCCTGACTTTTTCTTAGATTTCATATCACTCACCCAGGGTGGTGTGGAGCCTGACACAGGAATCATCACAGACCTAGAAAGCATCAGACAGGGCAGAGGAGAACTTCACAGCTGCTAGAAGATCAACTCTTTATTTACTTAACAGAAACTCTTAAATCCAAACCACTCCTGTGCTGTCTCTAACCATTCCGTGTCAGGATGCTGTCAAAATGACTGGTACTGTTGATATATATAGACTTTTTTCAAATAATATTTAATTGAGTTTTTGGTGAAACTTTACACAGCAAGTTAGATTCCCATTTGACAATTTCTGCACAGATTGTTCAGTGACATTTATCACAATGTGTCAACGTTCTCTTCAATTGCATTGTCTGTTCTGTTTCCAGTACTCCAGTTTCCCTGCCGCTTAGCTTCTCATATTTGAGTAATTGTTGACCTTTTGGTCTCATAATGATGATTTTTAAGTAGGACATGATCTTACATTTTGTATGCCACTCTGCTATTTTGCCAAAAGGTGATCTCAGGGAAAAGGCTCTGTTCTAGGTTTAAAGAGCGTCTCTGGGTGAAAGCCTCAGGGATTCCTCCATTCTCTACTGTTTCACTTTGTCTGGCTTCTTCTTTTTTTAAATAAGAATTTGAATTCAGCTCCACATTTTCTCCCATTCTATCCGGGACCATCTATTATGACTCTGGACAGAACAGTCAGTGGTGGTAGCTGGGCACCATCTAGTTCTTCTGGTTTCAGGGTAGATGACATTGTGGCTCCTGTAGACTTTTTTCTTCTCTGAGATTTTGGTTACCTTCTTACTGTTTGGCTCCTGGATAAAAGAGACCCATGATTGTGTCCTAGACAGCCACTTGTAAACTTTTAAGACCTTTCCTCTTCCCTCCCTGGTAACCACCAATGAACATTGGCCTCTCTATATATATCTCTTGTTGTCTCCTTATAAAATAGAGATCATACAATATTTGTCATTATATGCTTAACTTATTTCACTTAGCATTGTCCCTCCAAGTCCATCCATGTTATAATATGTTTTGCAGACTCATCATTGTTCTTTATGGTTGCGTAGTATTCCATAGCATATATGTACCACCCACCTGTTGATAAGCAATTTGGTTGTTTCCATTTCCTATTGTGAATAAAGCAGCAATGAACGTAGGTGTCCATGTGTTTGTTTGTGTCATTATTTTTAGGTCTCTAGATTATACCCAGGAGTGGGATTGCTGGATCATAGGGTAGTACCAGTTCTAGTTTTTTTCAGAAAGTGCCATACTGTTTTCCATAGAGGTTGTACTATTTTACAGTCCCACCACATCCAATTTCCCCACACTGTTACCAACATTTTTTGTTATCTGGTTTTTTGTTTTTGTTTTTTAAACAGTGACATTTTAGCAGAGTTAAGATGGTATCTAATTGTAGTTTTGATTTTCATCTCTCTAATGGCTAATGATCACAAGCATCTTTTTTTTTCATATGGTTATTGACTGCTTGGGTGTCCTCTTTGGTGAAGGTTCTGTTCGTGCCCTTTGCCCATTTTGTGACTGGGTTGTTTGTCTTTTTGCTGTTGAGTTGTTGCAGTTTTCTATGGATTTTAGAGATTGGACCCTATCAGATAAGTTGTTTCTGTAGACTTTTTCTCAGTCTGTAGGTTGCTTATTTATTCTTTTAATAAAGTATTTTGATAAGCATAAGTTTTTAATTTTTATGAAGTCCTATCTATTTATTTTGTCTTCTTCTATTCAATGGCTTTGTTATGTTTGTTATCCTGTTTTTACAAAAAGATTAGGTCCCACAGTTTTCTCCCTATGTTTTCTTCCAGGAATTTTATGGTTTTAGGTTTAACATTTAGGTCTTTGACCTATTTTGAGTTAATTTTTGTGTATGTTGTGAGGTAGGGGTCTATTTCATTTTTCTGTAGGTAGATATCAGTTCTGCCAGCACCATTTATTAAAGAGTATTTCTGCTCCATTGAATGGACTGTGACTTCTTGTCAAAAATCAGTTGTCCATAGATGTCTGGGTTTCATTCTGAGCTCTCTATTCTGTTCCACTGGTCTATATGTCTATCATTGAACCAATACCAGGCTGTTTTGATAACAATGATGTATTGTATGTGTCTTAGCTATCTAGTGTTGCTATAACAACAAAAATATCACAAGTGGATGGCTTTAACAAACAGAAATTTATTCTCTTACAATTTTGGAGGCTAGAAGTCCCAACTCAGGGCACCAACTTCAAGGGAAGGCTTTCTCTCTCTGTCAGCTCTGGGAGAAGGTCCTTGTTATCAATCTTCCCCTGGTCTAGGAGCTTCTCAGTGCAGGGACTCTGGGTCCAAAGGACACGCTCCACTCCTGGCTCTTCTTGCTTGGTAGTAATGAAGTCTCTCTCCTCTCTGTTCACTTATCTCTTTTATATCTCAAAAGAGATTGACTCAAGACACAACCTAGTCCTGTATACTGAGTCTGGCATCATTAAAATAACTGCCTTATTAACATCATATAGGTTAGGATATACAACACATAGGAAAATTACATCAGATCACAAAATGGAAGACAATCACACAATACTGTGAATCATGGCCTAGCCAAGTTGACACACATTTTTTGGGGACACAATTCAATCCATAACAGTATTTTTTGATATTAGGGAGTGTAAGGTCTCCTGCTTTGTTCTTTTTCTTCAATATTGCTTTGGCTATTTGAGGTTTCTTTCCTTTCTATATGAAGTTGGTCATTAGCTTTACAATTTTAGTAAAGAATATTGTTTATTTGTATTGTCATTGTGTTGTATCTATAGATCACTTTAGATAGAATTGACATTTTCATTATATTAAGTCTTCCAATCCATGAGCATAGAATGTCTTCCATTTTTGTAGGTCTCTTTTAGTGTCTTGTATTAGTGTTTTATAATTTACATTGTATAAGTCTCTTATGTCCCTGATTAGGTTAATTCCTAGGTGTTTTATCAATTTGAGGGCTATTGTAAATAGTATTGTTTTCTTGATTTCTTTTTCAGAGTAGTATTTGTTAGTGTAGAGGAACCTAACTGATTTTTTTGTGTTGATTTTGTACCCTGCAACATCGCTAAATTCTTCTATTAGTTCCAGCAGTTTTCTTGTGGAATCTTTAGGGTCTTTTACATATAAGATCATGTCATCTGCAAACAGAGATAGTTTCATTTCTTCCTTTCTGATTTAGATACCTTTTAGTACTCTTTCTTGTCTTATTGCTTTGGTTAGGACTTCCAGTACAATGTTGAATAAGAGTGATCATAATGGGCTTACTTGTCTCATTCCCATTCTAAAATGGAAGGCTCTCAGCCTTTCTCTGTTGAGTATAATGTTGGCTGTTAATTTTGCATATATGTCTTTGATTATGTTGAGAAATTTCCCTTCTATTCCTATTTTGCTGAGAGTTTTTATCAGGAAGTGGTGTTGAGTTTTATCAAATGTCTTTTCTGCATCAGTTGATATGATCATATGGTTCTTTTCCTTTGTTTTATTTATGTGGTGGATTACATTGATTGATTTCCCAGTGTTAAACCACCCTTGTAATCCTGTTGTAAATTGCACTTGATCATGCTGTGTGATTTTTTTTGCTATGTTCCTGAAGTCTGTTGAATTTTGTTGAATTTGTTTTTCATCTATGTTCATAAGGGCTATTCGTCTGTAATTCTCTTTCTTTCTTTTCTTTTTGTGATGCCTTTGCCTGGTTTAGGTATCAGGGTTATGTTGGCTTCGTAGGAGGAGTTGGGTAGTGTTTCTTCCTCTTCTATGTTTTTGAAGAGATTAGATAAGATCGGTGTTAAGTCTTCTCTGAATATTTGGTAGACTTCTCTAGTGTAGCCATCTGGTTCTGGTTTTATTTTTATTTCTGGTAGCTTTGTGATGACATCTTCAAGCTCTTCTTTTGTACTGGGTCTGTTTAAATTTTCTGCCTCTGTCTGTGTTAGTTTGGGTAGGTAGTGTATTTCTAGGAATTTATACAATTCCTCTAGGTTTTCAAATTTGTTGGAGTAAAATTTTTCATTGTAATCAGTTATGATCTTCTTTATCTCCGTTGGGTAGGTTGTAATGTTACCATCTCATTTCTTTATTTGGTTATTTGCCTCTTTTTTTTTTTTTTTTTTTTTTTTGCCAATCTAGTCAGTGGTTTGTCTATTTTATTTATCCTTGCAAAGAACCAGTTTCTGGTTTTGTTGATTCTTTCTATTGTTTTTTTATTTTATTTCTTTCTGCTCAGATCTTTATTATTCCCTTTTTCCTGGTAGCTTTCAGCTTCTTTTGCTCTTACTTTCCTATTTGTTCAAGTTGTCAGTTTAAGTTAATGATTTTGGATCAATCTTCTTTTTTTAATATAGGCATTTGTTGCTATGAATTTCTCTCTGAGTACTGCTTTTGCTGTGTCCCAAAGGTTTTGATATGTTTTCATTTTTATTTGATTCTAGGAAATTTTTATTTTTACTTTGATTTCTTCTATAACCTAATAGTTTTTTAGTAATGTATGATTAGGTTTCCATGTATTTATGTTTTTTCCTTATTTTTCTTGTTGCTGATTTCTATCTTCATACCATTATGGTCAGAGAAGATGCTTTGTATGATTTCAATCTCTTTAAATCTGTTGCGACTTCTTTTGTGTCATAGTGTATGATCTGTTCTGGAAAATGATCCATATGTGCTGGAGAAGAATGTGTATTGTTCTGATGCTAGATATGTCTTTTATGTCCAGTTGGCTTATGGTTTTATTTAAGTTCCCAATGTTCTTAGTGATCTTCTTTTGGATGTTTTGTCTGCAATTGAAAGTGGTGTGTTGAAGTCCCCTACTATTATTGGGGAGTTGTCTATTTCTTCTTTCATATTAGTCAATATTTGTTTCATGTATTTTGGTGGATTGTTATTAGCTGCATATATATTTATGATTGTTATGTCTTCTTGCTGGATTCACCCTTTTATTATTCTGTAATGTCCTTCTTTATCTCTTGTAATAGATTTTGATTTAAAGTCTATTTTAATCTGATATCAGTATGGCTACCTCTGATCTTTTTTGTTTACTGGTTGCATGGAATATTTTTCTCCATACTTTTATTTTCTGTCTTTTTGTGTTCTTATGTCAAATGTGTGTTTCTTGTAAACAGCAAAAGAATAGATTTTTTAAAATCCATTCTCCCATTCTTTGCCTTTTGCATGGAACTTTTAGACCATTTACATTTAAGGTTATATCTGAAAATGAAGTCTTACCTACTCATTTTGGTATTTGTTTTTTGAGTGTTTTGTATCTTCTATTTTTTTTATTCTGATTTTTTCATTTTTGTTTGTATTTGACTGCATTCTTATGGTGAGCCTTTTTTCTTCTTTTCTTCTGAATTTTTTTTTTTTTTTTTTTGGTGATTTATTATTGGTTACCACATATATTTCATTACACAACTTACAATTGCAACAATGTTTAACTTATAAAAAACAGTTAACATACAACCTTAATATAATACGTCTATTCCTGATATACTCCTTTCTTCTCCATTTCTGTTGATGTGTTCTCCATTAACAGGAATGTACAGTCTATGAATATATTTAGTAATTTTCCTTTGTGCTTATTTCTTACACACTTGATGATATATTGTTTGTGGGATTTAATTATTGAGTTTATTTCCTGAAAATATCATATACTTCGTCTTTATGATTGTTCATGTTGCATTTTTTTGAGATCTCTTTCTCTTATTATTATTTTTTAAATTTTTATTGCCATGTATAGATACAAGTATTTATTTAATGTTTTTGCCTTCCCATCTGGAGTACTCCCTTGAGTAATACTTGCAAAGCTGGTCTGGTAGTGGCAAATTCCCAGAGCTTCTCTTTGTTTGGAAATGACTTAATTTCCTCCTCATTTTTGAATGATAACTATGCTGGGTAAAAAAATTCTTGGTTGGCAATTGTTTTCATTCACTGTTTTATATATGTCACGCCATTGTATTCTGGCTCTACAATTTCTGGGGAGAAATCCGCACTGATTCTGAAATTCCCTTGGTATGTTCTGTTGTTTTTTTCTCTTGCTGCTTTCAGAATTCTTTCCTTGTCTTTGGTTTTCAAGAACTTTGTCAGGAAATGGTGTGGAGTTGATGTTTTTGTGTCTCGTCTGACAGGGGTTCGTGGAGCTTTCTGTATTTGCAGGCTTGGTTCTCTGTTCAGGTCTGGGAAATTCTCTGACTTTTTCTTAGGAAATTGTTTCTATGTTTTTATTGTTGTCATGGTACTTTGAGATTCCAATAATTCTAATGTTATATTTCTTAATTGAATCCCATATTTCCTTTTAGGATAGTCTGCATTTCTTTCTTCTTTTCTCTTGTTTCTCTTGAAACTTGATAAATTCAGTTATTTTTCTCTTCTAGTTCATTTATTCTGTCTCCTGTCTGTTTGACTCTATTGTTGAGTGTTTGTCTGGCTTTTTCTAATTCAGTTGCTTTATTCTTCAGTTTCAGTAGTTCTTCTTGTTTTTTGTTTGTTTATTTTAATGCTTTCAATTTCCTTGTTGAGTCTCTAATTTTCTTCTTCCGTTTGTTTTCTGATATTCACTAGTTTGTTTTCTGTATGTTTTTTGCTTTCTTTAATCATATTTGGCACGTTTTTCTGAAAATTATGAATTCTTTCCATTAGTCTGGCTTCCAAAGGAGAAATTTCCTCTTCTTAATATTTTGCTTTTAATTGGTCTTTCTTCTGTTGTGATTTTATGTATTTTACTATTTTTTGTTGAACTTGGGCAAGCTTGTTATCTTTTTTTTTTCTTTAAATTTAAATTTTGTATTCTGGTTTCTGTGGGAAAATTTTCTGACTACGTACCCTGGTGGTGCAGCAGCCAAGCACCCAGCTGCAAACTGAAAGGCTAGAGACTGCACCCACCAATCACTCCATGAGAGAAAGATGTGGTAACTTGCCTCTGCAAAGATGCACAACTCTGGAAGCCTCACAGGGCAGTTCCTTTCTGACTTGCAGGGTCTCTATGAGTCAGAATTGGCTAAGCTGCAGTATGCTTGGTATCATATCCTGAGAACCACTAGAGGACACTCTTATTCTTAGTTTTTTTTTTTTTTTTTCCAGTGCTGATTCACGAGTTCTGGATGCTTGATCTCTGAAATTCAGTACACATGTGTGGGGGGGGAGGTTAGCTGGTCACAGACACTGACATAAGTGTTAGGGCTTGATTTTCCTGTGGCAAATGTGGGTGACTCTCTATATCTGTAACTCACAGGTGCCCCTGCACAGGCTGTCCCAGGATGTCCCACTGTAGGCAGAGATCTTGTTATTTTCCTCTATCTCCTATCAGTCAGATATTCCCCTCATCCTACTCCATTGCAGTTCCTCTTGGTCCTAATGCCCATCCAGCTCAGGCCTCAGTGAGATTTAACAGCACTCTCTCACAGTGCCACAGTATCTCTTCACCCCTCCCAGTTGTGCAGCCTGTGAACTCCCATGGCCAATTTGTGATGTCTTAAAAAATTGGGCTACAGAAAGTGGAGTCAATATAGTGCCATAGACAGATACATCAGGCAGTCCTTGTGCAGCAAAGACCCGAAAAACTAAGTAAACAAATAAAAACATCAACCTTGGAATCTTGAGCATCAAAAGAATGGATAAAGAACTAGATCAGATAGTGAAAGGAGGAAGAAACTGATGGAGAACAGGGAATGAGGAGAGATATGAAATGGGAATGAAGGGCTCCTGCCAACTAACACCGCACAATGTGTCTATCTTGAAACACAGCCAGCAATGACCCTAGATGGGGAATAAAGGAAGACAACATCACTGAGCTCCCAACAGCAGACAGAGTACCCAGTAACCAGAGAAACATGCTTTCCCACCCGCCACCCTGCTGGTGAATAAAAACAACACCCCCCCCCCCCGCCCATCCTGGCAGCCTCTGTCACCAGGGTTTGCAATACGAGCCCCCCCAGGCCTAGCCTGCCCCCTCCTGCTGTGAAGGTATTTTTATTTTTACCTTTTATTTCTCCCTCCCATCTTGCCCCATATGCCACCTCCCCCTCCTCCCAGCTGACTCCCACAGTATATTGTGGGTACAATTATTGCTTTAGTATTCTTAGCCATAAAATATGGCTGCACTTATGCTAAGTGCAGCTCTCTACAGGCCTCTGTGTTATCGACATCAGTATAAATGACTAAGGCCAGCCACGTCTTGTTTAATTGCCCTGTTTTTCTGAAACTGTCTTGTGATCTGTTTTATTGCTTTCCATATACATACCCAATTTCCTTTCCCCTTACCCCAAACTGATTGTTATCCACCTGAAAACTCACTGTCTTGTGATCTGCTTTACTTCTTGCTGTATCTATTATAAATAAACGCCTGGGACAGAGGTGGGGGTCGACTCCTCAGAGTGACCCTCCTGGCCCCACTTTTCTGTAAGAGTTGTGCAGTTGGTTACTGTCTTCGCCGTCCTGATT
Organism: Dugong dugon; assembly: GCA_030035585.1. Taxonomy (NCBI): domain Eukaryota; kingdom Metazoa; phylum Chordata; class Mammalia; order Sirenia; family Dugongidae; genus Dugong; species Dugong dugon. The sequence continues at coordinate 7,293,554 of CM057466.1, forward strand.
ACCGTCGCCACTGCGACAGTATATCATTTTTTTCCTTTTTCTCTTTATTTCTTTCTCCCTCCCACTTAACTCTGTATGCCACCCCCTGCCCTTGCCACCAACCCCTGCTGTGCCACTGCAAATAGAGTGCCACTGGTGCACTGCCCACTACAGCCCTGGGTCTGCTCTGTCTCCAGCCACCAACCACCACATAACTTATTTATTTTCTATTTAATTTTTTTTTCTTCCTCCCTCCCTCCTAGCCCCATACGTCACCTCCCACACACTTCTCACAGACTCTGGGTCCTCCTCATCCCCCACCTGCAGACTTTTGCTGCACTGCCTTTTTTTTTTCTCTTTTCTTTTGTTTCCCCCTCACACCTAGCCCTGTATTCCACCTATCCCATTTTCTGCCAGCCTCTGCCACACCACTGAGGCTAGAGCACCTCAAGCTCTCAGGCCCACCACTGCACCAGGCCCACACTGCCCCTCCCCTCCCACCACTTGACCAGCTACTGAATGGCGAGGTCATACCACTCCCCATATGGCAGCCCTGCCCATCTGGTAAGGGACTGTGAATTCTCCCACACTGCTGGACCAACATAAGGAGGCAGACAGAGCCTGTCCAGTGTGCTGTCAGCCACCTTGCTGTACACATACCAGTGTACAGCGAAGCAGGCTTACCATGCCTGCTGCTGTCTTGCCCACCTTGACAATGTAGTCAGAGTGATTGTGCCCACAAATGAGCAAACAGCAAAGCATGCTCAGCCTGCTTGTCCTGACATACCAAAACAAAACAAAAAATCAGGTTGAAACAAAAAAACATGCAATCAACAAATGAAGAAAATAGCAGGTAGACAATATCAAAACATAAAAAAGCAATACAAGATGGCTCCTGTAAATGATCAAAATAAAGGATGACACAAACTTCCAGCAGAAAAAAAGGCATTAGAACTACCTGATATGGAATTCAAAACACTAATACTTAGGGCTCTCCAAGACATTAGAAAAGATATAAAAAGAAAACTGACAAAATCAAGGAAAAAAAAATAGACAAAATCATTGAATGCACGGACAAAACCAATGAAAACATAGCCCAAATCAAGGAAAACATAGACAAACATATAGAAGAATTAAGGAAAATAATACAAGAACAAAACATCAAAACAAATAACAACAAATCATACAAAACAACTAGAAATCCAACAACTACACAACAAATTTCAGTAATGGACAACTCAATAGAAGGTTTTAGGAGCAGATTTGAAACAATGGAAGACAGAATCAATGAGATTGAGGACAAACCCACGGATGCAACTTTGTTTCAGGAAAAATAAGAGAAAAGAATGAAGAAAACCTAAGAATTATGTGGGACACAACCAAAAGCTAAAATTTGCATGTGACCAGAGTTCCAGAATGGGGAGAAAATGTAAAACACAGAGAAGATTGTTGAAGATTTGCTGGCAGAAAACTTCCCAAGTATCATGAAAGACAAAAGCTGACCACCCCAGAAGCTCCACAAACCCCATATAGGAAAGACCCCAGGACATATAATAATCACATTTGCCAAAATCAAAGACAAATAAAAAATCCTGAGAGCAGTTTGAGAAAAAGGAAAAGTTACTTACAAAGGGGACAAAATAAGACTAAGCTCTGATTACTCAGCAGAAACTATGCAGGCAAGAAGGCAATGGGATGACATATATAAAACCTTGAAAAAAAAAACTGCCAACAAAGAATAAAATGTTCTGCAAAACTTTTTTCAAATATGATGGTGAAATTAGGACATTTTCAGATAAACAGAAATTAAGGGGATAAATAGAGCAAGCGATGCTAAAATGGCCGAAAAATCTGATGTTTTGTGTCATTCCTCTTACAACAAAGACCCAAAAAAGCAAGTGAATCGGACATATCTGACAATCTAGGAACCCTAATCATCAAAGATAAAGCTGAAGAATCTGACTGAGCAGCAGGTGGAGGCAGAGACAATTCAAAAATAGTGGAAATGGGGAATTACAGATTGCGGGGTTGCTGGTGTCCTGCTAGCTGAAATCTTGTAGTGCACACAGTCTTAGGAAAGCAGTAATATCCCAAGTCAAAATCCACCCCATCTGATGCAACCAAGCAGCGCAAATCTGACCCACATCCAGAGCCAAACAGGGGTGACACCAGGCCTGTGAAAGTTAAGTGCAACCTCCCAACCCAGTGTGTGCCCTTTCTCTATCAGAGATCCATGGCCAAGGAGCACTTTATTCCCTCCACTCATCCCCCTCCCCCCTGCAACACCAGTCCCACAGCATTCAGTAATGCCACGCTCCCTAAGCCAGGAACTCAGGGCTGAGTCTGGAGGCACCAGCTTCTTCACCCAGCCACTGGTGTAGGGGGTCCACGGACATGCAGTGCCCTTCACCTTTGCCCAAGAACTTTGCGTGCCTATCTACATACCTCACACCTTCATTAGGACAACACAGGCAGGACATCCACCTGAAGCACATTTTCACCTACAGCAGTCAAGTGGGAGCTGCAGATTTGTAACATTTGACACTGCCCAGCCCCCTAAGAAGGGACCTTATCAACCCACAACAGGGGCTTGAGGGCTAGTGGTACCACCTACTCCATTTAGCTGCCCACAACACAGGTCTGAGAATTAGTGGTTCCTTACAATCCCTCCAGTTAACAGCACTGCCTAATGACCAGATGCTTACCCTGCCTCACTATGTGTCCTAGTGGAGGGGGCATGCCTTCCATCTGGGCCCCTGGGGGCAGCCTACAGCCCCTTGCCCTGCCCCCCACATTGCCCCCCCATTGCAACCAGAGACCTGTGCCTGCTCTGAACACCCCCATGCAGCTCTGCCTGCCTAGCACTGTAGGTGAGAGTATCCACACCACACACTTGGGGATCATTGACCTGGGCACCTGTAACTTGAACAACTGCATCCCCACAAGAACAGTGAACAGACTCACACACCTAGTAGTTGCTCTGACTACCTGGAGACAGGAGGTGAGAGCCTCAATGACGCCAACAATCAGAGTAGTATACAAGCTCAGCCTACTTGGTCATACCAAAACAAAACAAAAATACAGGGCACAGTAAGCAAAAATACAATAAATAAATTAATAACTTATTGATGTCTTGGAGACAACAGTCAATATCAAATCACATAAATAGGACTAGATGGCTCCAGCAAGCTACCAAAATAAAGAACCAGAAAATCTTCTAGAGGACAAGAAGGCAATGGAGCTACCTGATGAAGAATTCAAAAGACTAATATACAGAGCTCTTCAAGAGATCAGTGAGGACATCAGGCAAAACACAGATCAAAGCAAAAAACAAACAGACAAAGCAATAGAAGAATTTAGGAAAACAATACAAGAACAAAATGACAGAATAAACTGGCTGCTAGAACCCAAACAGAGACAGCAACTAGAAATCTAAAAGATTATCCATAAAATTTCAAAATCAGACAACTCAATAGGAGGTCATAGGAGCAGAATTGAGACAACGGAAGTCAGAATTAGTGGGATTGAAGAAAAATCCTTTGACACCAACTTTTTTGAGGAAAAATCAGAAAAAAGAATGAAAAACAATGAAGAAAGCATATGAATTATGTGGGACACTAACAAGAGGAAAAATCTATGATGGATTGGAGTATCAGAAAGAGGAGAGGGATAATGGAAAACACAGATGGAATTGTTGAAGATTTGCTGGCAGAAAACTTCCCTAATATTATGAAAGACAAGAAAATATCTATCCAAGAAGCTCAACGAACCCCATATAAGATGGACCCCAAAAGAAAGCACAAAGACATATCATAATCAAACTTGCCAAAACCAAAGACAAAGAAAGAATCCTAGGAGCAGCCAGGGATAAACAAAAAGTCATCTACAAAGGAAAACCAATAAGACTGAGCTCAGATTACTCAGCAGAAACAACGCGGGCAAGAGGGCAATGAGATGACATATATAAAGCCTTGAAGGAAAAAAAAAATGCCAGCCAATAATTATATATCCAGCAAAATTGTCTCTCAAATATGATGGCGAAACTAAGTCATTTACAGATAGACAGAAATTAAAGGAATTTGTAAAAACTAGACCAAAGTTACACAAGAAATTTAAAAGGAGCTCTCTGGATAGGGAGCCAACATCAGACAACTATCCAAGACTAGGACAAAGGACAGATCAACTAGATATCAACCCATATAGGGAATTCACAAAAGCATATCAAAGTTAAAAGACTGAGAATAGGGAACCAGAGATGTCAATATGTAAACCATGGTAACGTCAAAATATAAAAGAGGGAATAAATGGTGTAGTCATAGACCTTCCACGTGGAGAGGAAGTCAAGGTGATATTAAGAAATAAAAGACTGGTTTAAACTTAGAAAAATAAAGGTAAATTTCAAGGTAACCACAAAAGACGCTAACAAATCTACCCATCAAAATAAAAAAGAAGAAAAACATAAAGACTCAGCAAACACAAACCCAACAGTAATGAAAGAAATGGAAAGAAAATACATAAAATGAACAAAGTACAGAAAATTAAGTGGAATAAAGAAACCGTCAGCACCACAAGAAAAAAAACAAATAAAATAAAAATGACAGCAGTAAGCTCATACATATCAATAATTATACTGAATATAAATGGCTTAAATGTACAGTAAAGAGACAGAGTGGAAGAACGGATAAAAAACACAATCCATCTAAAAACTATCTACAAGAGACGACTTAGACACAAAAACATAAACAAACTACAACTCAAAGGATGGAAAAAAATATATCAAACAAACAATAACTAAAAAAGAGCACAAGTGGCAATGTTAATCTCCGATAAAATAGACTTTAAAGTAAAATCCACCATAAAGGATAAGGAAGGACACTATATAATGATTAAAGTGTCCATGAGACTTTAAAGTAAAATCCACCATAAAGGATAAGGAAGGAAAATATATAATGATTAAAGGGTCCACATATCAGGAGGACATGACCATAATAAATATATACGCACCCAATGACAGGGCTCCAAAGCACATAAAATAAACTCTAAAAGCTTTGAAAAGAGAAATAGCTCCATAATAATAGTAGGAGACTTCAACACACTACCTTTGGTGAAGGACAGAACATCTAGAAAGAAACTCAATAAAGATACAGAAGATCTAAATGCCACAATCAATCAACTTGACCTCATAGACATATACAGAACACTCCACCCAACAGCAGCAAAGTATACATTCTTTTCCTATGCATAAGGAACATTTTCCAGAATAGACCACATTTTAGGTCACAAAGCAAGCCTTAAAAGAATCCAAAACATCAAAATAATACAAAGCGTCTTTTTCTGATCATAATGCCATAAAAGTATAAATCAATAACAGAAACAGCAAGGAAGAAAATCAAATACATGGAGAGACTGTGGGGAGATTGGAATTCTTATGCACTGCTGTTGGGAATGTAAAATGGTACAACCTCTATGGAAAACGTTATGGCACCTCCCTGAAGAGCTAGAAATACAAATAGCATATGATCCAGCAAATCTACTTCTAGGAATGTATCCTAGAGAGATAAGAGCCATCACATGAAGAGACATATGCACACCCATGTTCACTGCAGCATTATTCACAATAGCAAAAAGATAGAACCAACCTAAATGCCCCTCTACAGATGAATGGATAAACAAATTATGGTACACCCACTCAACTGAATACCTCACAACAATAAAGAACAGTGATGAATGAACAAAACTTCTCACAACATGGGTGAATCTGGAAGATATGCTGAGTGAAATAAGTCAGTCACAAAAGGACAAATAATGTATGAGGCCACTATTATGAAAACTCAAGAAAAGGTTTACACACAGAAGAAAACAATCTTTGATGTTCACGAGGGAGAGGAGGGTTGGGGAGAGGAAATCACTAATCAGATAGCAGAAAAATGTTAACTTTTGTGAAGGGAAAGACAACACACAATATAGAAAAAGTCAGCATAACTTGACCAAGGCCAAGTCATAGAAGCTTCCCAGACACATTCAAACACCTTGAAAAACAGAGTTACTAGGGCTGAGGGCTAGGGACCACGGTCTCAAGGGACATCTAGGTCAATTGGCATAACATAGTTCATAAAGAAAATGTTCTACATCCTACTTTGGTGAGTAGCATCTGGGGTCTTAAAAGCTTGCAAGTGGACATCTAAAATACATCTAATGGTCCCATCCCATTCAGATGGAGCAAAGGAGAATGAAGAAAATCAAAGACACAAGAAAATATTAGCCCAAAGGACTAATGGACCACATAAACCACAGCCTCCACCAGCTGAGCCCAGAACTCGATGCTGGCCAGCTACTACCACTGACCACTCTAATGGGGATTACAGAAGAGGATCCCAGTCAGAGAGAGAGAAAAATGTAGAACAAAATTCAAACTCACAAAAAAAAAAAAGAAAAGAAAAAAGATCAGACTTACTGGTCTGACAGACTGGAGGAACCCCAGACTCCCTGCTAACTCAGAACTGAAGCCACTTTCAAAGCCCATCTTTAAACCAAAGATTAGACAGGCCTATAAAATAAAAAGAAGTCCTGGTAGTGCAGTGGTTAAGCGTTGGGCTGCTAACTGAAAGGTTGGTGGTTTGAACCCACCAGCCACTCTGTGGGATAAAGATGTGGTAGTCTGCTTTTGTAAAGATTACTGCCTTGGAAACCCTCTGGGGCAGTTCTACTCTGTCCTATAGGGTCGTTATGAGTCAGAATCAACTCAATGGCAATGAGTTTAGTTTATTTGGTATAAAAGAAACAATAACACATATGAGGAATGTTCTTGGTTCAGTCAAGTATAGGAGGCCAAATGGGAAACATCTGCCCAAAAGCAAAGAGGAGAAGGCAGGAATGGACAGGAAAACTGTAGGAATGGACACGGGAAACCCAGAGTAGAAAGGAGGAGAATGTTGACACATTGAGAGGATTGCAACCAATGTCACAAAACAATTTATGTATAAATTTTTTAATGAGAAACTAATTTGCCCTGTAAACTTTTACCTAAAAGCACAATAAAATTGGAGCTGGGGACCATGGTCTTGGGGGACATCTAGCTCAATTGGCATAACATAGTTTATAAAGAAAATGTTCTACATCCTACTTTGGTGAGTAGCATCTGGGTTTTAAAAGCTAGTGAGTGGCCATCTAAGATACTCCACTGGTCTCACCCCATCTGGAGCGAGGAAGGATGAAGAAAACCAAAGAGGTAAGGGAAAGATTAGTCCAAAGGACTAATGAACCACAACTACCACATCCTCCACCAGACTGAATCCAACACAACTAGATGGTGCCCAGCTACCTCCACCGACTGCACGGACAGGGATCACAATAGAGTGTCTCAGACAGAGCTGGAGAAAATGTAGAACAAAATTCTAACTCACAAAAAAAGAACCTGACTTACTGGTCTGATGGAGACTGCAAGAGTATGGCCCTTGGTTACCCTTTTAACTCAGTACTGAAGTCACTCCTGAGGTTCACCCTTTAGCCAAAGATTAGACAGGCCCATACAACAAACAATAATACATGTAGCTCAACTATGTATATGAGACTAAATGGGAATACTAGCCCAGGGCCAAGGACCAGAAGGTAGCAGGGGACAGGAAAGCTGGACGAATGGAAATGCGGAACCCAAGGTAGTGAAGGGGAGAGTGTTGACACATCACAGGGTTTGCAACCAATGCCACAAAACAGTATGTTGTATTAATTGTTAAATGAGAAACTAATTTGCTCTGTAAACCTTCATCCAAAGCACAATAAAAAATAAATAAAGCACAATAAAATTAAAAAAAAAAAAATTTCCCCTATTGTGAAGGGAAAAAAAAAAAGGGCTATAGCCTCCTCAGATTAGCTCCCTTTCAGTGTTTCTGGTTTGGGGTATTGCCCACTCGATCCCAAAACAGCTGCGATGAGCACGTGCTCCCAATGTTAGTGAGTAGGTTCTCCCAGCTTCTGTGCCATCCCTGCTCCTCCTCTCCCTAGATTCTGGAATCACCCCAGCTGTCCAACACCTCAGCTGCCACCCAGAGTTCTGAGATCTCAGTCTGTGCTTGCTTTCTTCATTGTTCAGTGGGTTCATTGCTGGGGATGTAAATAGGAGCATCCACTCACTTCGCCATCTTGCTCTGCTCTGCCTGCTTGATTATCTTTTTAATTTGCAGTTTTCTAGTGCTATTTGCTTTTGATATCATGCAGCCATTTTCCTATAACAAAACAGTTTGAATTTCATGCAAGGAGTGTGCAAAGTGTACCCAGGGGAAATGGGCAATTTGGTGCTTAGAGACTAGACAGTAATATACTGCAGACTAGCAGCTTAATCACTACCCTCCAATTTGCAATTCTTTCAGGTTTGTGACTTTCCATGTTCCAATCAACTATTAGGCTGCACAGCTTTTCCAAAGGTAGAAAGGAAAGAGGGGTGCCTACTGCAGAATGATTTATTGGAATTGTAATTCTAGGACAGCACAAAAACCCCATAAATATTCTTCTTAATGTTTTACTTTATATGACAGCTTTCAGGTGATATATTGTCTGACAATTTCCAAGATGGCTATGTAAACACTTTTTTTGCTGTAACTTAATATATGATGAAGTCTCTGCAAGCTAATATATGGTGCAAGGTTGTGTTAAGTGTGCACAGTCCTGATAATAGAGATTTCTATACCTAAAAAATGTATCTTGACTTTGTATAGTGGGTTTCTTCATAGCATCTCAAAAGGAGAAAAAGCATGTGAAGGCAAAGAAGAAAATGAACAACAGTACTGTATGACATGTGTTTACAATCTTACTCAACCAAAACGAATAGCTGTGATTTTCTGCATAAACCGAACTCACGGCATTGGAATCTCTTTTCTCATCTTTATGAGACCCTATACCATAGCCAAAGTTTTGATAGTGTCTTTTAAACTAGATGGTTAAAATTAGACAGATGTTTAATTTCTCATGGTAAGGCAGCCATCAAAGATACTAAAAGTATAATAATCCTGCAGAAAGACTCCTAGTGACCTTGGAAATGAGCTAGTATATTATAACACAAACAAGTATTTCTTATTCTGTTCCTGAAACATGGCCAGAGTGAGATACTCTCCATGAGACTCCAGCTTGAGCCTTGCTGGCCTTGCAACAGACCCGTGAGGAGGAGGACACTATCTAGAAACAAGGAAATCAGGACTATGAGAGATAATCCGAGGGTGGGAATCCGGGGGTGTTGCAAACGGTTTAGCGCTCACTACTAGCTGAAAGCTTGGTAGTTCATATCCACCCAGGGGTACCTCGGTAGACAGGCCTGGTGATTTGCTTCTGAAAGGTCACAGCCTTGAAAACGCTATGGAGCAGTTCTACTCTGCACACATGAGGTCTCCATGAGTTGGAATCAACTTGAGGGCAGCTAACAATAACAACAGACAGGATATCTCTAAGGGAAGAGTATCTAAAGTCCAAACCACTAGATTCACAGGAGTGATAGCCAAGGCAGCCAGGAGCTGCTTAGCCATTATCAAAGCCTTAAGTGATAGCACTGGGTGTGGCTCAATTGGGAGCTGCTCAGACCAAGCGGAACCTGCCCCCTCCTGTCCATTGTCCTCCAAGGGCTTGGTGTGGCTCAAGCCAATTAAACCCAGTTTACTAGCCTACATGCCAAAGGAAAAAAAAAAAAAAACAATTTGTCTTCCTGCGCCTGTGCACCATGATAACCTACATAGTCCACGATATTTGTATGCACTTCCTTGTGAGAGATGGTATAAAAGATTCTGCCTCCCTTTGTTCCGGGAGCTTGATCTGAGGTATACACCTCCTTGCTTCTTACCTGTGTGCTTGCAATAATTGCTGTTCCTCCTTCCTCACCTCTGTGTGTCTTTATTGAGGAGAAGCTGCACCGAGCAGGACCTGCTTTGGGTAACAGGAGCACAGTGAATCCTCCAGGTTTAGAGAAAGAGAAGCAAGGGAGGCCAAACAAGAGCTTGGCTTGGTATCTGACATTACATGAGAGAGGGGGGCCATGCTGTCACGGAGTTCCACTGGGTGTAAGCGGGGCAGCAGCCAGTTACCAACTATGCAAAGAACAAGCTCCAGATCCTGGAGGAAGACATCTGTAGTAGCTAGATGGAGGGTCAGACACCTCAGCAACTAGGCTTGGGTTTGGGGTTTGTTGCAAGGGGCCCAGGAAGGCAGGCAGCTCAGTAGAATGGAAAGGGAATGCAGAGGAAAGGGGAGTGATTAGGGAGAGATCGCTCAGCTTGGTGCTGATTCAGTCCTTGGGAGAAAAGGGACACCTGGCATAGGGCTACAGACTAATTTTCTCATTCCTGCTGTTGGAGAATTAGTTTCTAATATACCACCAGGCCTGAATCTTAATGACTCAGGAATTAGGCAAAGCTGAGCAATATGTTGGGCGCTCTTCAGTAGCCACAGCTGGGAGTACAGTGGCAGAAACTGACAAAGAAGTCCATACATAGCGGGGATCTTTTTTATTTTAGGAAATTTAAAATAAATGGGAGAATCCATTCAATGGGACACATTTGATGCTTCAAGCATACCTAAAGCTTAACTATTTTGAGGAAGAGAATCTTTGCATGGTGATTTTTTATCAGCTGCAAATAGATAAGGCACATGAGCAAGAATCATGCCACAGGGTATGGCATGCCTTCAGTCCGGTCTGTGTTTCTAGGGGAAGTCTTATTGTCCAGGCCTCAATTCTGCTTTCAATGTCAGAAGAAATGCAGTACTATGACTACTTTGTCACTTGTCAAAGAAGAATTTGGGGGAGAGAAGAGTGTAGAAGTGTGAACAAGATATTTAAGAGCCTTTCCAACTTCCACACTCTACAATCCACCACACACTGGTTTATGTAGCACACTGGCATTGCTAGAGGATGTGCTGTTTGTTATTGTTAGGTGCTGTCCAGTCAATTCTGACTCGCAGTGACCCCATGTGACAGAGTAGATCTGCCCCATATGGTTTTCTAGGCTGTAACCTTTACTGAAGAAGATCGCTATGTCTTTCTCCTGAGGAACTGCTGGGTGGGTTCAAACTGCCAACCTTGTGGTTAGCAGCTGAGTGCTTAAGCGTTTGCGCCACCAGGGCTCCTTAGTAGGGGTACACCTCTGCTGCTGGAGAATTAGTTTCTAATATACCACCAGGCCTGAGTCTAAGTAGGCCTCCATCTGCACGAAAAGGAGCCCTGATGGCGCAAATGATTAAGCACTCAGCTGCTAACCACAAGGTTGGCAGTTTGAACCCACCCAGTAGCTTCACAGGAGAAAGACCTGGACATCTGCTCCCATTTAACTGTTGCCTTCAAGTCAGTTGGAATCATAGTGACGCTATAGGACAGAGTAAAAGTTCCCCATAGGGCTTCCAAGGCTGTAATCTTTACAGAAGCAGATTGCCACATCTGTCTCTCACGGAGCAGCTTGTGAGTTTTAACCACTAACCTTCTGGTTAGCATCCGAACACTTAACCACTGTGCCACCATGGCTCCTTCCCCATAAAGATTACAGCCTTTCAGAAAAGCCTATGGGACAGTTCTACTCTGTAACACACGGGGTCACTATGATTTGGAATCAACTAGACTGCACCTAACAGCAACAGCAACACCTGTGCAAAGACCATGCAGAGAGGAGAGGAATTTCTCTGTCATTTATTTGCTTCCTGAATGACTAGCCAATGGTGAGGAGCCCGCAAACCCCAGGTCTCCCACTAACCCACCAGTCCGGGAGACCGCAAGGTTCACCAACAAGGAGACAAACTGCTCTAACACCAGATCACATGAACTTTGTTAATTCATATTTATTGCATCAGAACCTCTTCTGGAAAGGCAGAAGTTGGTAAGTCTGGGTCAGAGCAACAGTATAATTTGGCCAGGATGCTTCCTATTTCATCTATGCTTCTCAAATTAACACAGCATCATTTTTGCCTGTGAAGAGTTTAGTTTTACAAAGACCTTTGAAGAGGAAAAAGATGAGTTATCCAGCAGCAAAAATGAAAAGCACTTCTTAGGAATTATTGATTTTTATCTATTGGAGCGATTAAATATTCTTCAAGGCATTCTTAAATGCTTTCTGACTACTTTAGTAGTTGTTCTTATTTTATGTGGTTTCCATTTAACAGCTGTTGAGCAACAGGGATTAAAGGTGAAGGGAAGCAATAATATCTGCTCTCATGGTACTTCCAACCCCATATCAGTAGTTAGATAGTTACTATAGTAAGATAGATAGTTGGTGATTAAGCACTTGGAAAGTGGCTGGTCTGTATTGAGATACAATAAAAGTTGTGAAGTACACATCAGGTTTCAAAGATTTAGTACAAAAAAAAGAGAGTAAGAATGTGAAGTATGTCATCAATAATTTTTTTATATTCACTACATGCTGAAATAATAGTATTTTGAATATATTGTGTTAAATATAATATATTGTTAAAATTAATTTCCTCTTTTTATTAACCTTTACTAATGTGGCTAATAGAAGTTAAAATTACAATGTGGCTCACATTTGTGGCTTGCATTGTATTTATTTTTGAATAGTAATGACCTATAGTCTACCTAAGATAGAACAACAAAAACCAAACCACTTGCTGTCCAGTCAATTCCGACTCATGGCGACCCCACGTGTTTCAGAGTAGAACTGCACTCCATAGGGTTTTCTATGGCTAGATCACCAGGCCTCTGGGTGGATTTGAACTACCAGCCTTTCAGTTAGTAGCTGAGAGTTCAATCTAGGGACTTTACATTGCCCAGGGACTTCTGAGATAGAACAAGTATATCAAAAACCTATGAGACAATGTGATATACCTCAAAGGAGGGCGCACGTAAAATATACTGGAAATTTGAGCAGAGTGTAAGTCATCAGGCAGGAATTTCCCCAAGTCCCTTCCCCCCCAAAAATTTGCACATTAATGGGAATCCACACCTAACTTTCTGCCTTTCCGGTTGTAACAAAGATTTAATTAGCCTCTTCTCTAAGGCTAATTCTTTTCTGTGCTACATCTTCTTCTCAGGGGCTTATCTAACAAGTTTTCTCTTTTCTGAATTTTTATTTTTTACTTTTCTCCTAGACCTTTCTTTTTACTATGTAAATATATTTACCTATTTCATATTTTAAAACCAGAGCTTCAAACTGGTTCATTCTGGTTTGAGCCCCTGTGGAGAATTAGCATTTCTAACGGTTCCCCCGGCAACGCTAATGCTGCTGGTTAGGGACCAATTCTGAGAATTACTAGTAGAACAGTGGTTCCCAAAAGTTATTAAACATAAATCTTGTTAAATTGTAGATTCTGATTCAGTATATCTGGGGTGGAAATGAAAATTATCAGTAGGGGTTTGAACCGGAACAAACTGGTTTGAAGCCCTGTATAAAAACATCCCTCTCTCAACCCATATTTACTTTTAGCTACCTATATTCTTATTTTCGATCTTTCTCAGTCAGTCTTCTTATAATGATTTATTTGTGGCTAAATTCAATGGACATTTCACATTTCTTAGCTTACATAAGTTGTTGTTTTTGTTATGTGCTGTTGAGTCAATTCCACCTCATAGTGACCCTATAGGACAGAGTAGAATTGCCCCTTAGGGTTTCCAGTGAGAGGCTGGTGGATTCGAACTGCTGACCTTTTGATTAGCAGCCCAGCTCTTAACCATTGTGCCACCAGGACTCCACATAACTTCTTAGGAGGGTTTTTTTTTTTTTCCTCTTGACCAGACTTGCCTTGTTTCTTGGTTATGTGGTATCAGATTCTTCTGGTTTTCCTCCCAGTTCTCTGGCTGTTCTTTCTTAGAATCCTTAAATGTGGTATTCTTCAGGGTTATGTTTTAGGTTTACATTTTCACACACTCACCTTGAGTGGTTCCATACTGTCATTGAGTTAGAGCCTACTGGTATACTGAATATTCTGATATCTACATCTTCAAACCATATCTGTCCCCTGTCTTGACCTGTAAATCTGATTTCTTACAGGATAAGTTTCCCTGGGGAAATTCAGTAACAACTGAAATAAGCTCCTACTTCTTCCCGGTGTCAGCTTTCATCAATTCTTTGATTAATTCTTAGATTATTTACTTAGATCATTTAGAAATTCTGTATATTCCTCAGATACGCTTTGTTCTTTCTAACATTTTGACATTAATACATGTTTTGCATCTTCATGGAACTTTCTTCCCTCTTCCTTATTCTTCATTCTGATTGTGGTGAATTCTTAATCAAGCCTTTGGTATAGATGTCACCTTTTCTTATAATCCTTCCTTCATTGCTCAAGACTGGGCCAAGTTCCCTTCTTATGTGTCCCCATAGAAAGAACTGTGTACCTTCTCCATTATAGCACTCTCTATAGGAACCCTGGAGGTGCAATGGTTAATAGCTTGGCCACTAACTGAAAGGTTAGTGGTTGGAACCCACCAGTCACTCTGTGGGAGAAAAGACCTGGAGATCAGCTCCTGTAAAGATCACAGCCTAGGAAACCCTATGGGGCAGTTCTGCTCTGACCTTTAGATCGCTATGAGTCAAAATCAACTTCAGGAAAGACACCACTAACAATATATTGTATTATGCTTCTCTATCTCCTCTCACTAGGCTTTAAAATTTAAGGCAAAGGCGGGTAGGTCCTATTGCTACATTATTCACCACTGTATTCCCAGAAACTAAAGCTGTGCCTGACACGTGATGGATCATCATTGCAAGTCTGTTGTCCATGGAGAAGAAGAATGAAGGGCAGATAGATAGAATGAAAAGTTTTCTGGCAGAGGTGGCATTTGACCTGGGTCTTAGAAGAGGATGAAATTTCATCACTTAAGGGAATGTTATTTTAGACAGTGGAAATAACAATAGAAACAGGTAAAATATTAATACGGATCCAGGAAACACTTTATAGGCCATTTTGGAACAGAACTGGATATATGTGTAAGGAATAAGAAAAGATGAGATTAGAAAGATCTTTCATTGTGAAAGATCTTGAATGTCAGGGTAATTTTGAACTTTATTTTAAAGCTAATGGAGGAAATGGGAGATCACAAAAAGATTTTTTAGATGGAATGACATGTCTGGTGATGTTTATTTAAATAAATATGAGTAGCAGTGTTATGTAGGATGAATAAAAGTGATGACTTTAATAATATTAAAATAGTAAAAGCTAAAACTCCCACTATACTTTAAAGATCTGAGATGATGAAAAGTAGAAAGAAAAGGAAAAATGAATAGATAAGGAAGAGCAGCAATATGAAGACTTAGTGGCTAAAGGAGGGCATGCAACTAAAAACAATTGAAATTAAGTAAAAATAGGTCTTGGAAATAAACCATAATTATCACCAAGCACAAATGATCACTAGGAACCTCATATTCCAGGTAATGTGTGAATGTGGCTACATGTGTTTGCAAAAGCAAACGCCAAGGATGGTTTATAAGTTGAATCAGCAGAGAGAACAAGAATTTTTTTCTCATTTAGCAGTAGACAGATAAGTCTAGAAAGTGTAAGCTAAGTACCATTTTCATCTAGGCATTCGGACTGTATATTGATGACTTCTGAGAAAATGGAAAGCATTGGTCTTTCTTCCTTGAACAACAAAGGGAAAGATGAAATGGCTCTAACAGTGCATCAGTAAGGACAAACCATTTTCTCTATATCCTCTTGAAAATCAAGCCATTATGTAGGATTGTATGTTGGAATTACCAGCTTGAATAAGAACAGTACATAATGGAAAATGACTGAAATTGTCAAGGGTCATTCAAAAACTTAACTTTTCTCAACAGAAAGTTGGACTACCCTTATCCAAAACAACATGTATCACATATGCTTCTGCATCCCAATTCCCCTTAGAATACTTCCCTTTAAAAAGCCATCTCTCCACTCTGATGAGGTAAAGGGCTTTAGGCTGCTGGCATAGGGAGGGAGAGAGGAAGAGATAAAGACCTATCCTAACACTGAATTACTTTGTGCTTAATTTCAAATCTGCAATCCCTATATATATATATATATATATATATATATATATAGGGATTTATATATATATAAAAGAGGCAGCTTCAGGAGGGCTTTCTACTGTAAGCTGATGTAATGAGAGTCATGTTTAGAGCAATAGGCAGGCAGGGTCTATGCTCATTCTGGTTTGGCCACACAGATTTTGTGACTAAGGGTGAGCTAAGTAGGATACCTGAGCCTCCATTTTATCATTGAAAACAATAACACCTTATAACTGCATGATGTCTAAGATCCATCTAGATCTAACATCATTTTCTTATGCAATGTCAGGGATAATTAATGCTGAACAGAGACGGTGAACCATTCTTTCATGTTTAGCACCTATGCTTGAAGGGAGGCACAATAGTATAAAACTGGTAGATCCTAACAAGTTTGGGTTAAAGATGTGTCTCTGTATGAATCTGGTAGTTTTTTAGACCTCAAGTGAATTATAAGGAAAAAATGTACCATGCAGCCTTGTAACCTTGTTGCTCTTAGAATCCTCAAAATGATTACCAGTCCTCAGTACAAACATTAACAATATGTTAACTAGCTTCTAGGTCAGAGCTTATCCAGTATAGCATCTCATTTGTGTCTTGTAGAGAAGCTAAGGCTGTAACAGGAACAATACTTGTTACCTGATGACAAATCCCATTTTCTTTCTCTTATAAAACCTGCTGAATCATATTCCAAACTCACAAGGCCTCATTCTTATTTTGCCCATAGCGCTTGGGGGGAGAAGGCAAAGAGGAAAGAGGAGTCAGAGGGTGGACATTGTATTAGGTTTCTGGTCTCATGCTACCTTTGCCTCAGAAGGCTCATAACATCTAACAGTAGTGAGCGATGAGAGACAAAAAAAAGCCCTGTCAGGACTCTCTCTCTCTTGCTAAAGGAGTTTAGACTTTCAACCTGATGAATTCTTCTTGATAAAAGAATAAAGAGATTTGTTGTCTCTAGAGGAAGCCACTGGGGTTCCTGTGGTCTTCACAATAGGCACAGTGCCAGCTAACCCTATCTCCTGTCTCCACCCTGTTTTGTCTCCTTCACATGGCTAGATGAAAGACACAGATGTCCAATCCTACTCAAATATTTTCTTTTAAACTACAGAGATAGACTGCTATCTCCCTCCATTTGAAGGATTGAACCTTTGTGAGGAAAGAAATC
Organism: Dugong dugon; assembly: GCA_030035585.1. Taxonomy (NCBI): domain Eukaryota; kingdom Metazoa; phylum Chordata; class Mammalia; order Sirenia; family Dugongidae; genus Dugong; species Dugong dugon. The sequence continues at coordinate 7,310,657 of CM057466.1, forward strand.
ACAGGACAGTTTCATTAGAAGCTGCTGAATAATGAGACCATGAGGTATGAATGGGACAGGTGGCTCTTTAAACTTCGTCAGAAGTATTAGCACTGTAGCCATTCAGCCAGAAGCCCAATGAAGCAAATGCCACATACTTTGGCCTCACCACGATCTTTCTTTCTCTCTTTGCTAAAGTTTTAACTAAATGTTTAATATTTAAATGGAACCAGGAACTTGGGAAATTTTGCTAATCCTAGATCAGCTAGTATGAGGTTTTCCTAGTGAGGAAATGAGTTCCTATGTCTCTCTGCTTCAGCAGGGATTGCCTGTGACCCCTGGGCTTCACAGGGATATCATGTGAATCCTGAGGACGAACAGTCCTTGGAATCCCAGTTAGTGTCACATCAAGACTAAATGCATCCTAAAAATGGGAATTTAGAAACTGACTAGTCAGATTGGCTTTCACTCAACAAGTATACCTATTATTTGAAAAATTTTACCTATTTCAGTTTTCCAGTTCTTCCTTCAGCTCCTTTTTGTGCAGAGAAACACATTTCTAGATACATGCAGGCAAATTCACACATCACATTCAGCCAAGGTCTGAAGTAAACTACATTCACACTCTACTTCTTTACCCATTAAGTTTCAAAATATTCACAGCATTTATAAAGTCACAGTTACTAGACTCTTGTTTATACCATAAAACCCACATTCCTGATCTATATATATATATTAAAACTCATGGTTGCATCAGTTTATTGAGTGACAAATTAAATTCAATGTGACTACAAATATATCAGGGTACACGATGTAAATTTAAAGCTCAGATTTAAATTCTATGGAGTGGCCACAGAGTCTCTATGCACATCAGTTAAAAATCATCTGCAAGATCCCTCCAGTCTTTGTACAATTATTTGTGTATTTTCTTCTGGATAGCAACCATGTTGATGACCAGGAGTCCTCATAACTACTTTTAGTCTTCAGCTCTTGCTCATACACAGAGTTGTGTGTAGAGAGATTGGCCACTCTTTAGTTTCCACTATGGGCATATCGGTCTCTTGTGTGGTGACAGTAGTACATAATTTAGAGTCAGACAGGTCCAGTCCTGCATCCCACACTTTCTAGTGAGCAATCTTTGATATGTTAGGTAATATCATCATGTTTCAGTGTCTTCTTGCATGAACATGAGGATAATGATACCTACTTTGGAGGATTATCATATGAATCAAATGAAAATTTATATCAAAAAGCCCAGCATAGAGACTGACCCCTAGCAAGTGCTCAAAATATGTTTGATTTCTTTCCATGCAGAAAAGTCATAAAGCCTAAAGAATCATCTGAATAAAGAAGGAACAATTTAGAATATTTGAACCAAGGTTAGGAATGTTTCTTTCCAAGATGGAGAACCAGTGTGCAGTTCTGAATGAACTTTCCCTTAATCTTCAACTCTTCATCCAAGAAGTTATAAAGTGCTCCCTAGATAGCCATACAAAAGAGAAATGAAGGGGGAGAAAGAGAATAAATATGCCCCTGCCTCCTCCACTATACCCTCATTTTGGCTTAAATATCATCATTTGCATTTTTTTTTTATCTGAACTGAGAAAGGCCACCTTCTCACACCTAATCACCAGGAAGCAGCAAGCAGCAGCCCTGGAAACTTTTATCAATATGCCAATTTTTATTTTAGTTTATAATTTAAAAAGTGAGAGTGAAGTGACAGATATGGTATCATTTAAAAGGTATTTTTTAACAGATTAAAAAGCTCTTTTTTTGAGAGTGAGTAGAAGGAGGAAAAACATGGAAATGAAGTTGAAACATAAAATGAGAAAAAATCAGGACACAAGGAAAAAAAAAAAAGCAAATACCAGCTACCCCTACCTCCTTCTGCATACATGCACACTTTCAGAATGTCTATGGTATCTAAGTTTAGATGAAGCAAAGTTAAGTAAAGATGGGGGACATAGATTTGAAAAGATAGAACAATATCAACAGTCCCATTGCTTGAGTTAATATCATCATTATGTAAAATAAAATGTTTGTTAATCTTGAGTACATGTTGACTTTAACTGGAAATTAAAGAATTATGTAGAACTGACTTTGTTCTGCCTTTTAGAAGGAAAATCTTGCAATGATAATAATAATTATATTTAAACTATAACATAGACTTAATATTTATTTGAAACTAGAATTTGAAGTAGGTGCCTGTCATGGATTGAACTGTGTCCCTCAAAAATATGTGTATCAGTTTGGCTAGGCCATGATTCCCAGTATTGTGTGATTGTCCACGATTTTGTCATCTGATGTGTTGTAAATCCTATCACTGTGATGTTAATGAAATGGATTAGTGGTGGTTATATTGATGATATCTACAAGATTAGATAGTGTCTTAAGCCAATCTCTTTCGAGATATAAAAGAGAGAAGTGAGCAGAGAGACCTGGGAAACTCATACCAGCAAGAAAGCAGCACCAGGAGAAGAGTGTGTCCTTTGGACCTGGTCGCTGCACCTGAGAAGCTCCTTGACCAGAGGAAAATTGATGACAAAGACCTTCCTCCATAGCCAACAGAGAGAGAAAGCCTTCCTCTGGAGCTGATGTTCTGAATTTGGACTTGTAGCCTACTAGACTGTGAGAGAATAAATATCTCTTTGTCAAAGCCATCGGCTTATGGTATTTCTGTTATAACAGCACTGGATGACTAAGACAGTGCCTAAAAATTTAATAAGAATAAATGGGAGTGTGGTAACATCTGCAAGTACTGTTGCAGTAGAATGGGCACGTCTAACCACAAGGTTCATTTTCTTTACATTTCCTCTCTATGTGTTCACAGTAATAAGACATACTTTTCTTTTCTCTTTGTTTCTTTCTGTTCTTCTTTCTTCACTCCTGATTGGAAAGGTGTTTTCAGTAAGACAGAGAAAAGAGCCAGATACTTCTTAGGCATAGTAAGTCATCAAAATAATACTACTTGTGTTGGTCACTATTATCAAGAGAAATATGCTCTTTCCAGTAAATGCACTGCTCTGAAGATTACGTCTTCCAGAAATATCTACCAAAGATGCACAATAATGACTTTCCATTTGCTTCCAGCATGATTTAAAGACCTCACAAACCTTCAGGGTGTACTGTTATGGATTGAAGTGTGTCCCTCAAAAATGTGTGTCAGCTTGGCTAGGCCATGATTCCCAGTATTGGATGGTTGTCCACCATTTTGTGATCTGATGTGATTATCCTACGTGTTGTAAATCCTAACTTCTATGATGTTAAGGAGGCAGGATTACAGGCAGTTATGTTACTGAGGCAGGACTAAAGCTACAGGATTAAGTTGTATCTTGAGTCAATCTCTTTTGAGATATAGAAGAGAGAATTCAGTGGAGAGGAGAGGGACTTATTACTACCAAGCAAGAAGAATAGGGAGCAGAGTGTGTCCTTTGGACCCAGGGTCCCTGCACTGAGAAGCTCCTAGACAAGGGGAACATTGATGACAAGGACCTTCCCCCAGACCTGACAGTCAGAGAAAGCCTTCCCCTGGAGATGACTCCCTGAATTTGAACTTCTATCTTCCTAAATTGTGAGAGAATAAATTTCTGTTTGTTAAACCCGTCCGTTTGTGGTATTTCTGTTATAGCAGCCTTAGATAACTAAGACATGTACTTGCTAGAATAAAATCAGAGCCCTTTGGTAAAGCTGATGATAAAAATAAAAGATCAAGGAAGACTTGAAAAAGACTGAAAAAGGAGAGAGACTCAAGTAGAGACTGTAGATGCCCTATGCCTTGATGAAAAAAATAAAGAAAAAATAAGAAAACTTTTCCAACACCCTTGAGTTTCTACAAAAGCTAACGGCATTCTGCATCCTATCTGGCTTCCTACATCAGCTTGAACCACCTGTACTTTATGGCTTCTAGGACATCACCCTTTCTGACTATTTTTTCTTCATCTCCTTTGCACACTCTGCTCCCTCTACCTAGCTTTCCCATATACGAGTTTCTCAAAGCCTGATCCTGGTTCTTCTGTTCTTCTCACCATTAGTAACCTCATAGTTCAGTCTTTTTTCTAGTGTCATGACATCAATTGCCAAATGTATACAGAAGATTAAGACACACACACAAACACCAGATGTCTCCTGAGCTCCAGGCATGAATGTACAACTGCCTAATTAAATACGTGCACACCAGCACTTTTGAAAATCAGCATGTCCAAAACTAAAATTCTCTCCTCCAGCAAATGTACTTCTACTACAATGATCCCAACAATTGGCTAATTTGGATATTTCGTTGTTATCCTTGACTCCACTTACTCTGCCACCCCCAAATCCAATAAATAACTGAGTCCCATGGAATCCAGCTCATAAATTTCTCCAATCTGTCTACTCTTTTCCATTGTTACTATCACCACTGTCATTCAAGGTAGCATCATATTTCTCCTGGAACACTACAGTGCCCTCCTAATTGGTCTCCTTATCACCAGTGTTTGTACTCTTCAAATCCATTCTCTACTTTGTAGTCAGAGCAGTAATTCAAAAACACAATGTTACATGGCATTCTCCTTTAAAAGTCTTCAATAGCTTTTCATTTTATTTGAATATAGTCTAAACTCCCCCCTACACAAAGACGCATATACAGACACACACCCACACCCACACATACACATCCGCACTACTGCCCTGCTCACTTCTCTAGCCCCATCGCTTACTGCTCTCTCTCTCAGTATATACTTGAGCTGTAATAAAGTAGTCTCTCTCTCTCTCTCTTTTTTTTTCTTGGAACATTCTTCTCTTCCACTCTCATCATCTATATATTAGTTTAGCATTCAGAATGATGAGGCTTAGAGACACTTCCTGGCTCTGTCACTTGCTAAGTTATGTGACCTCTAGAAATGCACTGAACTTTTCTGAGCCTCAGTTTCCTCATTGGCTAGTCAGCACTTACGAACAGCTATCCTAGTATCTTTTTTTAAGGCATAAATCTTATAAATTAGTTATTTAATATTTAAATTGTCAATATCTCTAAGCTTCAATTTTTATAGCTGTACATTAAAGACAATGTTATCTTACAGAGTTGTATGAAGATTAAAACACATACTGTATGTAAAAGTCTTCTATAAACTTCAAATGTTATCATAATTATTACCACAAACCATATGTAACGTAATAATTTAACTATTATTAATTTATTTATACCAAACAAATAATATGTGCTTAATAAAGCGTTATGGATAGATTTATGAACTAAAGAAAAATATATTACTTGTCAATGTCCTACAGCCAAACACCAGCAGGAGCACCTATAGTAGCACAAAGTTGAGCTTATTGATTTGTTACAACAAAAGAATAAAGCCATGAGGAACTGTTGGGTATCTCAGTAGGAGGATGGTGTTGTTGTTAGGTACTGTCGATTTCTGACTCATAGCGACCCCGTGTGACGGAATAAAAATGTCCCATAGGATTTTCTAAGCTGTAATCTTCACAGGAGCAGATTGCCAGGTTTTCTCCCATAGAGCAACTGGGTGGGCTTGAACTGCTAACCTTTTGGGTAGCAGCCAAGCACTTAACCAGGGTGTTAGGAAGTTCATTTAAGTTCCTAGCTTGCGTTATGTGACTTGGAGAAGATGTAAGTGAACTGGATTTGCTCAGAATTGGATGCTGTCAGGAAGTATTTGATTTGTCTAATCAAATGTTCTTTTATTGCTTCATTAAAAGTATTCATAAAACAGACACAATGTACTATGTTTCCTCCTATATTTACAAAGAATTGTAACCATTCTAAAATGGAGAGGGAGAACCGTCTCATTAAATAGTACAACAACAGCGGGAACACAAAATGTCTGTTAAAATTACTCACTTAAAGTAATTGTGTTTTATTTCCTGATGAAAACAATATTAATAAAAATCACTTGTAAAAGTAATACAATGCAGAAGTCTGGTTGAAGATGGTAGAATAAAAAACATTAGCTGCTCTCCATAGAGCTAACTAAATGCTACAAGACGAATGAAAAATGGAGAATACTACTACATTTTCTAGAAAACTAGCCAGATGCCACAATTTTAAACCAAAGCTGATGAAGAATATTTAAAAAATGCAGGGAATTTCAAACAGCACCAAGCAATGTTGGCAATAGCTGATTCAGATTTCTGTAGACTCTGTTTGGGAAGCAGATGGCATGGGACTGAAGGTCAAAAAAATAACCCCATACCTGGAGTCCCACACATGTGGGCCACAACAGTGTCCCTCAGTCCCTTTCCTTTTGGATGAGAGAAGGAAAAAGAAGACGGACACACATCAGTTGGCTGGTATATGCCATCCCTTCAAGAAGGAGGTAAGTGTGAAATGTGGGCAAAGGATGGATTAGAGGTAAGTAAAACCACGTAGGAACGCCAACCCACTGTAAGAAGGCCTGTGAGTTTGGCAAGCATAAGGTGAGCTATATGCACCTCTTGCTGAGCAAGAAGGCAGAGCCTAAATGAATGAAGACATTCCACAGTAGCAGAGAACTTGATGAATTTACTGAGAAAAAATTTCTGAGACAGCGTACCCGATTGAAGATTCTGCTTCCTGAACTTAGACTGCCTGCTCTGCTATTTTTCAGCAAATAGCTACTTTATAAAATAATAATTATGACAACATTATGTATCAAATCTAAGGGATATGCTGTGCTTTAAAGAACATTTATATAATTAAATTCTTACATCTTTTAAAAATGAAGAGTGAAATTACACAGATCAATTATTCAACTCAAGAAATTAGAGCAACAAAATACAACTAAGGGAAACAAAAGGAATGTCTTAATAAAGATAAGAGCCAGAATGAATAAATTAAAAACTGAAAACCTAATAAATAAACCCAAAGACTGATTTTGGGGAGGGGTGAATCACTGATAAAATATGAGTTAACCCATCTAATAAAAAACAGACAAAAATACAAAAACTCAAAATGAGAAATAAAAATGGGGGAATATTCAGAGACATATAAGACACCAAGAAAATTACAATAATAATAATGAGACTCTTTTGCTTAAATCTATGCTGATACTTCAAAAACTTGGATAAAATGAAAAACTGACTCAGAATAGAAGCAGTATTCATAAAGGAAAAAAAAAAAAAGATAAATGGCATCTTCAAAACCAGATTAAAATGACAAACTACAGACTGGGAGAAAATATTTGTAATACATTTATCATAAAATACTCAGGAATCATAATCGGAATATATAAAACTCCAAAAATTAATAAGAAAAATACAGACAGTTATAGAAAGTTTAGCCAAATGATTAACAGAACTTCACAGAAAAGGCTATCCAAATGGACAATAAATATATGAAAAGATGCTCAGTTTCATTAGTCAAACAGAAATACAAATTAAAACCACAATACGATACCAATATACACACAACAGAATGGCTAAATTAAATGATAGACAATACCAAGTGTTGGTGAAGAAGTAGAACAATTGCAGCACTCATATACTGCTGGCAGGAATGTAAATTTGTGCAGCCATTTGGAAAACTGCTTGGCAGTATCTGCTATACTAGAATAAGCACATATTTTTTGACCCAGCAATTCTACATCTCCACTATGTGGGGAATGACAAATTGAAGAGGAATGGCATTACATTCATCATCAAAAAGAACATTTCAAGATCTATCCTGAAGTACAACACTGTCAGTGATAGGATAATGTATCTATACGCCTAAAAGGAAGGCAAGTTAATACAACTATTATGCAAATTTACACACCAACCACTAATCCCAAAGATGAGGAAATTCAAGATTTTTACCAGCTTCTGCAGTCTGAAGTTGATCAAACATGCCATCAAGATGCATTGATAATTACTAGTGATTGGAATGCAGGAGTTGGAAACAAAGAAGGATCAGTAGTTTGAAAACATGGTCGTGGTGATAGAATTTACACCAGAGATCACATGATAGAATTTTGCAAAACTAACAGCTTCTTCATTGCAAATACCTTTTTTCAACAACATAAATGGCAACTATACACATGGACCTCACCAGATGGAAAACACAGGAATCAAATCTACTACATCTGTGGAAAGAGACAAAGGAGAAGCTCAGTGTCATCAGTCAGAACAAGACCATCAATTGCTCACATGCAAGTTCAAGTTAAAGCTGAAGAAAATTAGAGTAAGTCCATAGGAGACAAAATATGACCTTGAATATATCTCACCAGAATTTAGAGACCTTCTCAAGAATAGATTTGATGCATTTAGCACTAATGATGGAAGACCAGACAATCTGTGGAATGACATCAAGGACAGTATACATGAAGAAAGCAAAAGGTCATTAAAAAGATGGGAAAGAAAGAAAAGACCAAAATAGATGTCAGAAGAGACTCTGAAACTTACTCTTGCATGTAGAGTAGCTAAAGCAAAAGGAAGAAATGATGAAGTAAAAGAACTGAGCAGAAAATTTCAAAGGGTGGTTCGATAAGACCAAGTAAAGTATTATAATGAAATGTGCAAAGACCTGAAGTTAGAAAAATAAAAGGGAAGAACACGCTAGACATTTCTCAAGTTGAAAGAAGTGAAGAAAAAATTCAAGCCTCAAGTTGCAATACTGAAGAATTCTACAGGAAAAATATTGAGTCATGAACGAAGCATCAAAACAAGATGGAAAGAATACAATCACTGTACCAAAAAGAAATGGTGGACATTCAACAATTTCAGGAGGTAGCATATGATCAAGAACCTATGGCACTGAAGGAAGAAGTCCAAGCTGCACTGAAGAGAATTGCAAAAAACAAGCCTCAAGGAATTAATGGAATACCAAGTGAAATGTTTCAACAAAGGGATGCAACACTGGAGGTACTCACTTGTCTATGTCAAGAAATTTGGAAGCCAGCTTCCTAGTCAACTGACTGGAAGAGATCCATATTTGTACCTATTCCATAGAAAGGTGATCCAACAGAATGTGGAAATTATGGAACATCATCAATTTCACACACAAGTAAAATTTTGATGAAGATCATTGAAAAGTGGTGGCAGCAGTAAATTGACAGGGAATTACCAGAAGTTCAAGGCAGATTTAGACGAGGACATGGAATGAGGGATATCGTTGCTCACATCAGATGGATCTTGACTGAAAGTAGAGAATACCAGGAAGATGTTTACCTGTGTTTTATTCACCATGCAAAGGCATTCCACTGTGTGGTTCATAACAAATTATGGATAATATTATGAAAAATGGAAATTCCAGAACACTTACTTGTGCTCATGAGGAACCTGTACATAGACCAAGAGGCAGTTGCTCGAACAGAACAGGGGGATACTGCATGGTTTAAAGTCAGGAAAGGTGTGCATCAGGGTTGTATTATTTCACCATACTTATTCAATCTGTATGCTGAACAAATAATCTGAGAAGTTGGGCTCCATGAAGAAGAATGTGGCATCAGGATTGGAGGAAGACTCATTAACAACCTGCTATATGCAGATAACACAACCGTGCTTGTTGAAAGCTAAGAAGGCTTGAAGCACTTACTGATGAAAATCAAAGACTACAGCCTTCAGTACGGATTACACCCTAACATAAAGAAAACAAAAATCCTCACAACAGGGCCGATAAACGATATCATGATAAACGGAAAAAAGGCTGACGTTTTCAAAGCTTCATTTTTCTTGAATCCACAATCAACGCCCATGGATGCATCAGTCAAGGAATCAAACGATGCATTGCATTGGGCAAATCTGCTGCAAAAGGCCTCTTTAAAGTGCTAAAAAGCAAAGATTTCACTTTGTAATTATGCCTGACACAAGCCATGGTATTTTCAATTGCCTCATATGCATGCAAAAGCTGGACAATGAATAAGACTGAAGAAGAATTGATGCCTTTGAATTATGGTGTAGGAGAAGAGTATTGAATATACTATGGACTGCCAGAAGAACAAACAAATCTGTCTTGGAAGAAGTACCACCAGAGTGCTCCTCAGAAGTAAGGATGGCAAGATGTCATCTCACCTAATTTGAACATGTTATCAGGAGGGACAAGTCCCTCCTAATAAAATGGTAGAGTGGAGTGTCAGTGAAAAAGAGGAAGACCTGCAGCAAGATGGATTGACACAGTGGCTGCAACAATGGACTCAAGCATAACAATATGAGGATGGTGTAGGATTGGGTAGTGTTTCATTCTGTTGTACATAGTGTCACTAGGAGTCAGAACCAGGTTGAAGGCACCTAACAACAACAACAACAACTTTATTTTTTCTAAGGCTAATACTATAACATAGAATGTATTAGGTAGTGATATTCATCATTGAGTCACTTGATATAGGAATTCTGTGAGGGAACTCAATGGGCTAGAATCTAGCTATAGGCTAGAATCACTCAAGAAGATATTTTAAAATATTGATGTTCAGGATCCTCTGCTAAGAATTCTGATTCAAATGATCTAAGGTAAGTAAGGAACCCTAGTGGTGCAGTGGTTAAGAGTGCTCGGCTGCTAACCAAAAAGTCGGTGGTTCAGACTCACCAGCTGCTCAGTGGAAGAAAAATGAAGCAGTCCACTTCTGTAAAGATTACAGACTCAGAAACCCTATAGGGCAGTTATACGCTGTCCTACAGGGTAGCTATGAGTCTGAATCAACTCAGTGGCAATGGGTTTAATGGAGGGTAGAAAGATTAATTGGTAGGACCAATACTACCACCAGGTATCGGTATTTTTTTAAGCATCTCAGGAGATTCTAATGTGCAGCCAGGGATAAGATCTACATAGCCCATGGTCCTAAATAGAATACTCTCTCCAGCCCTTCTGCATTTAATTTCTAACCTATCCCAAGGATGATTTTTTCACTTGAAGCAAATGCTGAAATGCTGGACTTTTATTTCATTTTTCGACTAAACGACTGAAATGTTTTTCCTAACATGATTACCTAATCTCATAGAACTCTGATGAAGTGAGTGAGTAATGGTTAGAATCCATTCACTCACCTCTCATAGACACTCTAGCAGATGTTTAATAGCAGCAACAGAACCACCACCCCGGAATAGAGACGAGTACTGTATTCATATGAAATCGTTTGAGGGAATTTAGAGAGGCAGATAATAATTAACTTGTATTTGGATTTGGCCAAGAGGCCGAGAGTTAAGACCTGAAAATTATATGCTTAAAATAGATCTTTAATATCAGCAAGCCATCTGGACCTTGACTTTATATATTATCCAAAAATAATTACACTCTTAGTAGAACAAATATCCTTGTAAATGAAGGAAGTATTCATTCCTTCACATATGGCACAGCCTCCAGTGTACTGCTTATGCTTGGTGAACCACAACAACAAAAATGGATCCATACAGAGAATAATTCAGTATGGCACTGATTTCTGGGAAATCAGATATTCACCAGCCATTTCTCAACCAACTTCAGAAGCATTTCAATTTAGTACAATTACAAACCAAGAAACACCCAGTTCAACATATGCCCGTATATGCGTTTTCAGGCACACGCACACAGACACAACTTTGTCTTTTTTTTTTCAAAAACCAAACCAAAAGCCAAAGTTTTACAATAAGAAAATATTATTCTTAGTAAGTTTTTAAAAATCTCTCCTGGAGAAAATTATGACCCAGAGAGAAAAAGTATATTCCTAGTAGAATAGTTACATCTTTCTTCCCTGTTTTACTCAGTGACTGGAGCATGAGCCTTTTCTTTTTTGAACATTTTATTGTGCTTTGGGTGAAAATTTACAGAGCAAATTAATTTCCCATTCAATAATTTATGCACAGATTGTTTTGTGACATTGATTGCAATCCCTGCAATGTGTCAACACTGTCCCCCTTTCCACCTCAGTTTTGCCATTTCCATTCATGGGGTTTTCCTGCCCTTCCTGCCTTCTCATCTTTGCTTTTGGGCAGATGTTGTCCATTTGATCTTATATACTTGATTGTTCTAAGGAGCACGTTCTTCATGGCTGTTATTGTTTATTTTATAGACCTGTCTAATATTTGGCTGAAAGGTGAACTTCAGGAGTGGCAGCAGTTCTGAGTTAGCAGATATATATATAATAGTTAGAGTTATATATATAATATATAGATAGATGATAGATAGATAGATAAATATAATAGTTCTGAGTTAGCAGATACATATAATAGTTCGGGGAGTTTATCCAGTCTTTGAGCTTGATGCTTTTCAAAGGTAGAGACTGAGAGGCTTTAGTCACTAATCTGCTTTAACTTTGCATTGAAATTAGGCACTAATTACCTCTGCGCACCCCCACTCTGCCTTGCCTGTTACCTAGTAGTTAGAACATGAACCTCTGTTTTTCCTCACCAACAAAAGCAGCCTTGGTTAGGATCTTAAGCTGGCACCTGGTGCTCAGTTAGCCATCTGAAGGTGGCCAGGTCAGAACTTCCTGTAGTTACAGAGTCCTTGAGGTACGGGCACCCAGAAGAGCTAAGAAAACTCAGGGAGTCTTTTCCATCTACAACTGTCTGTCTGCTCCAGGTCTGTTATCTCTGGCTAGAGGTCCCGTCGACAGAGTATATCAGCTTTATGTTCACCTTAGGAATTACAGGCTAAGAGAGGAGAACAGAATATGATACCTCCAGCATCCACCTTCCTCGATGAGAAAGCCTTAAGATCCCACAAATCAACTCCTTGCCTGCAATCAATTTGCAATTTGTCAGTTTAGTCCCAGAGTAGTAGCTACCTGAATCTTGTCTCACTGAGATTCCATAGTAGCCAGAATCCTGGGAAGTTGTAAACTGAGTATTGTATTAGTCAGATTTCCTGGATTGTAGACAACAAAAATCAACTTTGGTACACTTCAGAAGAAAATAAAGAGGCTTTAAAAAACCAACCAGTTCCATCATGTTGATTCTGACTCATGAAAACCCCATGTGTGTCAGAGTAGAACTGTGTTTCATACCTGCTATCAATGGCTGATTTTTTGGAAGTAGATCTCCAGGCCTTTCTTTCAAGGCACCTCTGAGTGGACTCTAAACACCAACTTTTCAGTTAGCAGCCAAGTACTTAACCATTTGTGTCAGTCAGGGACTCCAAAAAGACTTTAGAGTAAAGATATTGAATGGTTTGTACAAACATGTCTCAGAAAGAATAGGAACCCAGGAATCCCTTGGATCTAATTTGCAGAAACTTCCCTTCCAGTTAGCCTCATTAGGACTCTACCATCTAATCCTTTTTTCTCCTTTGGATGAATCAGATTTCCCATGGACACCAGAATAGGACACCTCTAAGTAGTCTCATTTTAATCTCTCCACAAACACAAGGTACTCACTACAGGTATTATTACTCCATTTTGCAGTTCAGAGAGGAATTTGCCCATATCACCTAACTATTTGGTGCCAGAGCCTTAGTTCAGATTTGATGTTGTTTATTCTCCCATATTGCTTTCATGACTTAGAAGAAAATTTCTGGGAACACACAGAAGTGAATATTGTAGTACTTGTGTCTTCTCCCATGAGAGTTTGCTGTGACACATTGACAATGCTAGAGTGGAGTTTAGAAGCAAGGGGGAATTTCATAGCTTTTCTAAGAGACCATGTAGGAAAAAAACAAAACAAAGAAAACATGGCCTTTGGAATCCTATAACTACAAGTTGAATTATTGCTTTCTGTCCGAGTTCCTGCATGACCTTGGGCAACCACTTAACCTCCTTGTATTTATAACATAGGGGTAGAAATACCTACTTACAGAGGTTTGAAAAAATTGAATTTGATAATGAGAGTAAATCTCCTAGCAGAGTGAACCTACATGAATTTAATAGAATAGGAGGATAAACAGAAGACAAAAAAAAAAAAAAAAGAAAGAAAGAAAGAAATATGGAAAAACCAGATGGAAATAGAGCAAGCCCATCTAGGCAATATATGTCACAGAACCAGAAGCTGGTGCACTAGGAAGATGAGACACAAAGAAATAATCAACAGGGGCATTCAGGTTTGCTCCTAAAGCAATCTTCAGCTTGCCTTATAAGAAGCATGGGATAAATAACGTAGAAAACATTTTAAGAAGCATAAGATAGTTGATGGGGAATCAGGCACTATGATTATTCACCAAGGGGGAGATGAGACTCATGCTATGCTAGAGATGGAAATATCACCTTAACAAGCATGGACAGCCCCCAATGGACTATAAAATTCATTTGGTGACAGTGATAATTCAAAAGAGCCAGGTGGCATGTCAGTAATAGGTGAAGACATAAATTTTAATTCATGAGTCTCATCAGTGTCCTGGTCAGAAAGGGACAAACCCTCTACTCTCCGGCTCAGTAACCCAATCTAATGGGAAGAGAAAGCATTTTCAAGTGACACTCATCAGTACTATAGAATGTCTTTAAGAAATTAGTTTGTGTGCACATGTATATGCAATTAGTGGTTAAATTCTTGAAGGACTAGTGAGGATGAGAAACCAGTTAGTATATTTTTTTAGTTAAATATAAGCTAGTGCTTCTCTTCCTCAAGGCAATTGTTTCCTTACTGAGAGTTTGATGGCTCAGTTCTGCCCTCAGTCAATAAGGCTGACCAAACTTTGTGTCCTGCAAGGAGGAGAAGACTTGCCTATGTGATGCAAACATGACTCCAAAATAAAAACGTATTTTCCTTTACTAACACACTCTAAGAAGTAAAGATGTTTTCTGAGAAGACACATAAAACATGGCAGGTGCAATTTATGAATTTGCTAAGTCTTCTCTGTGTCAGACACAGCTGATGTTGTGTCATACATAGCAGACCTTCCTATGTAAAATAGTGTGCATCTCCACACATATCCTGGGTATCTGACCTTAACAGTTAGCCTGCATCCAGCAGATGCTCAGTGAAGATTTACAGAATGACTGAGTCCTGTCTAGCCTACATTTTTAACATGGTCTGTACCTGATCACTGTTCTCTACCCTTCCCCTAACACAAGCCATTGCCATCTCTGCCCTTCACAATGGCAATGAATGCTAACAACCAGCTACCAGTGTCACTACCATCCAATCTGGCCCTCACACTTGCCACCAAAAATTTCTTTCTTAAGCCCATATTGACCCCTAAAAATGATACTATCATTTGTTTCATCTTGGATTTATCTCCAAACCCTTACTCCCTGTCCATTTCCACTTATAGGGCTTTATTTTTCTTCATATTGTTGTTATTAGCTGTCATTGAGCTAATTCTAACTCATAACAACACCATATGTTACAGAGTAGCACTGCTCCATCATATGAATTTGGCTGTAATCTTAATGTAATCCCCTTAATATAAGTTTAGTGGAAGCAGGGAATTTGATGTATTCACTTCTCTAACCTTAGTTCTTGGAAAGGGGCCTGGCATCAGTAGAGGCTCAGTAAGATTTTTTTTTTTCCCAATGAATGAATAAAACTCTATATTACTTAGGTGGGATGCAGTACCTGGAACAGAGAAAGCAATAAAAAAATGTTTGTTCACAATACGAACCATAAGTAACAATGCACAAGCACAGAAGGGGGACTAGATAACTGGGAGCTCCTAAAAATCAAACACTTATACTCATCAAAAGACTTCACCAAAAGAGTCAAAAGACAACCTACAGACTGGGAAAAAAATTTTTGGCTACAACAAATCTAATCTCTAAAATCTACAAGATACTGCAAAACCTCAACAACAAAAAGACAACCCAATTAAAAAATGAGCAAAGGATATGAACAGGCACTTCTCCAAAGAAGATATTCAGGCGGCTAACAGACACATGAAGAGATGCTCACAATCATTAGCCATTAGAGAAATGCAGATCAAAACTACACTGAGATATCAGTTCACCCCAACAAGACTAGCATTAATCCAAAAAACACAAAATAATAAATGTTGAAGATGTTGTAGAAAGACTGGAACACTTATACACTGTTGGTGGGAATGTAAAATGTTACAACCACTTTGGAAATCGATTTGATGCTTCCTTAAAAAGCTAGAAATAGAAGTACCAAAGGATCCAGCTATCCCGCTCCTTGGAATATATCCTAGAGAAATAAGAGCTGTCACACGAATAGATATATGCACACCCATGTTCATTGTAGCACTGTTCACAATAGGAAAAAGATGGAAACAACCTAGGTGCCCATCAATGGACAAAGGGATAAACCAGTTATGGTATATCCACACAATGGAATACTACACAATGATAAAGAACAACGACGAAGCCGTGAAACATAACGTGGAGGAAGCTGGAGGTCATTATGCTGAGTGAATTTAGTCAGTCACAGAAGGACAAATATTGTAGAAGACCACTATTATAAGAACTCAAGAAAAGGTTTAAACACAGAAGAAAACATTCTTTGATGGTTACAAGGGTGAGGAGGGAGGGTGAGGGTTATTTACTAACTAGATAGTAGGTAAGGATTATCTTAGGTGAAGGGAAGGACAGCACACACTACAGGGGAAGTCAGCACAACTGGACTAAACCAAAGCTAAGAAGTTCCCTGAATGCAATCAAACACTTTGAGGGACAAAGTAGCAGGGGTAGGGATTGAGAACCATGCTTTCAGGGGACATCTAGGTCAATTGGCATAATAAAGCTTATTAAGAAAATGTTCTGCATCCTACTTCGGTGAGTGGTGTCTGGGGCCTTAAAAGCTTGCAAGTGGCCATCTAAGATGCATCAATTGGTCCCAACCACCTGGAGTAAAGGAGAATGAAGAACATCAAAGACACATGGAAAGTATTAGCCCGAGAGACAGAAAGGGCCACATAAACCAGAGACTTCATCAGCCTGAGACCAGAAGAACCAGATGGTGCCCAGCTACCACCAGTGACTGCCCTGACAGGGATCACAACAGAGAGTCCCTGATGGAGTAGGAGAAAGGTGGGGTGCAGAACTCAAATTCTAGTAAGAAGACCAGACTTAATGGTCTGACTGATACTTGAGGAACTCCAGAAAGCATGGCCCCCATATTCTCTATCAGCCCAGAACTATAATAATTTCTGAGGCCAGCTCTTCAGACAGGGACTGGACTGGACAGTGGGACATAAAGTGATACTCATGAGGAGTGTGCCTCTTAGCTCAAGTAGATACAAGAGACTAAACGGGCAGCCATTGTCCAGAGGTGAGATGGGAAGGCAAAAAGGGTTAGGAGCTGGTTGAATGGACATGGGGAATCAGGGGTGGAAAGGAGGACTGTGCTGTCACAGTAAGGGGAGAGCAATTAGGGTCACATAACAATGTATGTATAAATTTTTGTATGGGAGACTAAACTGAAATGGATACTTCATTTAAACTACAACAATAAAAAAAATGTTTGTTGAATAAGCGAATGAACACATAAACGTATTAAACTTGGAAATATGCCCAAGACTCTTCAGATTTGTGAAGAAGTTTAAGCTAGTCTTTGAGACTCCATATCTCCTCCTTTCCGTATTATCTCCCCTCTCCTCATCAGCCTTATGGTTTTACAGTAAATGATAAAATAAAGTCTGCATGAGTTTTCAAGATACAGTTTAAGCAAGATGCAGTAAGGATGAATTGGAGAAGGACATAGGGCCTCTCCTGTCTACTTAATACTACCTTCCTGATCACAGCATGCCTTTATCTCCTACCCTCTTAAAAAAAACTGGCATGAACAAGAAATTAATATATTGAGGTTATTCTGCTTACACACATAATCAATTAACACTCTACCTACTTACTCATTTCTTTCTGGGCTTCCTCCAAAAGCTCTAAATCTCTCAGACAGCGGGGGAACAACTGTGAGACTATTATCCAAATGATTCGAATGACAATAAAAAGCTTCCAAAAGCAAAAGCAAGATCTTCCTAAAGACCCCCTGCCCCCTATCCTTTTTAGGTCATTATATACATATTTCCAGAGCATACTTCACAAGAAATTTGAACAAAAATCTTCATGAATATTCTTTAA
Source organism: Dugong dugon (assembly GCA_030035585.1). NCBI lineage: Eukaryota > Metazoa > Chordata > Mammalia > Sirenia > Dugongidae > Dugong > Dugong dugon. The sequence goes on from CM057466.1 coordinate 7,328,467, forward strand.
AAATCCATTTTTCTAAGGCCAGGAATTACAAATTACTTTAAATCTTGCTGTTTGAATCAGAACTCTCTTAAAGGGGAGAAAGAAAAAAAATCAGTGTAGACCTTCCAAGATCAACTATTTAAGACAGTTTTCATCTTCGTGACCACAGTAGCCCTGCTGTTCACAATTTTAAGGTTATACAAATTCAATACATCTGGAAGTATATGAAAAAAAGTGACAATATATTTCTTAGAAAAAAATGTTAGAAAATGATAATAGTTCTAAAACAATCAACCATTCATTTATTCAAGAAATATTTATTGAGTGTCTACCATGTGCCAAGCACTGTTCTAGGTTCTACAGATATAGCAGTGAACAAAAGAGATAATACATCCATTCCTCAAGGAGCTTACATTCTAGTGGGCTATGACTTAAAACAAAATAAAAAGAAGTTAATCATATAGTATATTAAACGGATTTAAGTGCTATGGAATCAAAGCAAGGAAAGAATGTTAGATGGAGTAGGGAACACTGTAAAAAAAATTGTCTAGGAAAACCTCACTCAGAAGGTGTTAAGTCAAGACTATGAGGAGGTAAAGAAGGAAGCCAAGTAGATATCTGGAGAAGATACTACAACACATTTTTTAGTTCATCAGTTCATTTAGAAAGGAAATTTGCACATGCTACGTCCCTTCTGGAGTCCCTGGGTTCCACAAATGGTTAAGTGTTCAACTACTAGCTGAAAGGTTGGTGGTTTGAAACCACCCAGAGGCTCCTCGGTAGACAGGCCTGGAAATCTGCTTCCCAAAGGTCACAGACTTGAAAATCCTATGGAGCATTTCTACTCTGCACACATGGAGTTGCCATAGTTAGAACTGACTCAACAGCAGCTAACAACATGTCCCTTCTGGCAGGCTTTTTCTACTGAAGGGCAAAATGATCTCTCTAAAGAGCTTAAGTTGTATTTTGGAAGTTGAACTCCTCCCAAATGTGTAGTAGCCCTACTCTTGTGTTTATGAAAAATTGATATTTCCTTTTTTTAATCTCTATTATTTCCCCCTTCCCTTTTTTTTTGTGAATAATGAACAAATAAAATTTCATTATAGGACTGATCCCATGGTGCAATGACCAGGGCATTTGTTGTATAACTATTAGCACAACTGGAAGTTCTCAAATTGCTTACAATCTAGGAACAAGTGATGAGTCTAAACAAACATTAGCTGTTCTTTTTTGCCACAAGGTGCACTGGGTTCCATCTCTCAGTCTTTTTAAAGCTAATATATAAGCAGAATAGAGAGTTAATTACTAGCCTTGGCAAAATAACTCAGGCTTAGTTGATCCCATGTTGGACCTTATAATCACCTTGCTACTGGACAAGCCATATTTGCAAGTAAAAGGTCTGCATGGATGAGGTATGGAAAAAAATGAAACAAAACAAAACAAAAACAAGAACTGTAGAATGAAAGATTGTTTGAGTTGTAAGAGACTACCATTGATCTCTAATGCTAAAATTAATCCTAACAATTTTATACAACAGACAGGAATAGTAAGACATGACAAGTAAGTGATATGCCAAAGTTACACCAGAGAGGAAAGAAATTCATGGAAGTCAGTAACTTTAATGGGGTGTAGTTAGAACATATTCCATTTAAAAGGAATTGAAAGGAATGGGTTTCTGAAAGAAAAAGACAATGCAATGTTCAAGAATATTTTATTCATCATGTTAATACTGTATACCATTATCCTAACCTCATTAACATTCCCTTCCCTTACTTTTCACTTCTCCAAACACTATTTCTTTTCCACCTTTCCCTTTCTTGTCCACTAAGCTGCCAAAACAAGAAACGACTCATTCATGTCTCTTCCCTTTCCTTTGCATCCCATCGCTCCTACTCTAGATTAGGCAATCATCTCCTGGATTATGAAACGTGGGTTATTGTTCTCCCTGCTTCCAGTTCCGTACTACCCTCCAGCACCAATCTATTTTCCGTAAAGTTGTCATAGTCATCTTTCTAAAACACAAATAATATGATGTTTTGCTACTTCTTAAAACTCTCCAACAGTTACCTGTGAATTTCAGGTTAGATCTCAAACTTCCCTTGTGTTATACTAGGCTTTTAATGATTATTCTCTTGCTATCACTTAAGAATCAACTTTTGCCACTATCACCCCACACGCTGAATATTCCCTTCCTATTTTCCCTTCCCACTTCTCAGTGTGGCCACCCTCTAACACCTGGCCCTTGACTTAGCTATCTGGCTTCCTTTCAAGCTCAGTTTAAGGAATCATCTCTCCTAGGAAGTTTCTGTAATTCCCCAAGCTGGGTAAAGTGTCTGCCTTACAATGTCCCACACCGCGTTCTACATGTCTCTGTCATAATACTTATCATGTTATTGCTATTATTAGTTTTTAGGTTGTTAGGTGCCATCGAATCATTTCCAACTCATAGTGACTCTATGCACAACAGAATGAAACGCTGTCCGGTTCTGAGCCATCCTCACAATCTTTATGTTTGAGTTCATTGTTACGGCCACTGTGTCAATCCATGTCATAGAGGGTCTTCCTCTTTTCTGCTCTCTCCTTTACCAAGCACGATGCCCTTCTCCACGGTCTGGTTCCTCCTGATAACATGTCCAAAGTATGTGAGATGAAGTCTCGCCATCCTTACAAGGAGCACTCTGGCTGTACTTCTTCCAAAACAAACTTGTTCATTCTTCTGGAAGTCCATGGTATCTTCAATATTCTTCACTAACACCGTAATTCAAAGGCATCAATTCTTTTTTGCTTTTCTGTATTCATGTCCAGCTTTCACTGAAAATATCACATATTGGGTGAGGTACACCTTAGTCCTCAAAGTGACATCTTTGCTTTTTAACACTTTTAAAGGGCTTTTGCAGCAGATTTGCCCAGTGCAATACATCACTTGATTTCTTGACTGCTGCTTCCAGGGCACAGATTGTGGATCCCAGTAAAATGAAATCCTTGACAATATCAAAATTTTCTCTATCATGATGTTGCTTATTGGTCTAGTTGCGAGGATCTTCAATTTCTTTATGTTGAGGTGTAATCCATACTGAAGGCTGTGGTCTTTGATCTTCATCAGTAAGTGCTTCAAGTCTTTGCTTTCAGCAAGCAAAGTTGTGTCATCTGCATGTAGCAGGTTATGAATGAGACTTCCACCAATCCTGATGCCATCTTTTTCTTCATATAATACAGCCTCTCAGATTATTTGTTCAGCATACAGATTAAATAAGTATGGTGAAAGGATACAACTCTGACACACATCTTTCCTGATTTTAAACCATGCATTATCCCTCTGTTCTGTTTGAATGACTGGATCTTGGTCTATGTACAGGTTCCTCATGAGCACAATTAAGTGTTCTGGAAATATCATTCTTCAAAATTTATCTGTAATCTGGTATTATCCACACAGTCAAAAGCCTTTGCATAGTCAATAAAATACAGGTAAACATCTTTCTGGTATTCTCTGCTTTCCGCCAAGATCCACTTGATATTAGCAGTGATGTCCCTTGTTCCATGTCCTCTCCTGAATCTGGCTTAAATTTCTGGCAGTTCCCTGTCTATGGATTGCTGCAAATATTTTTGAATTTTCTTCAGCAAAATTTTACTTGTATGTGATGTTAATGATATTGTTCGATAATTTCCACGTTCTATTGGATCAACTTTCTTTGGAATGGGTACAAATATGGATTGGTCATGTAGCTGTCTTCCAAATTTCTTAGCATAGATGAATGAGTACCTCCAGCACTGCATCCATTTGTTGAAACATCTCAGTTGGTATTCCATCAATTCCTAGAGCGTTGTTTTCTGCCAATGCCTTCAGTGCAGCTTGCACTTCCTTCAATACCATCAGTTCTTGATTATATGCTAACTCCTTAAATGGTTGAATGTTGACAAGTTCTTTTCGACACAGTGACTCTGTGTACTCCTTCAATCTTCTTTTGGTGCTGCCTGTGTCATTCAGTGTTTTGCCCATAGAATCCTTCACTATTGCAACTCAAGGCTTGAGTTTTTTCTTCAGTTCTTTAAGCTTGAGAAATGCAGGGCTTGTTCTTCCCTTTTGGTTTTCTAATTCCAGGTCTTTGGGCATTTCATTATAATACTTTACTTTATCTTCTAGAACTGCCTTTGACATCTTCTGTTCCGCTCTTTTACTTCATCATTTCTTCCATTCACTTCAGATACTCTATGTTGAAAAGTAAGTTTCAGAGTCTCTTCTGACATCCATTTTGATCTTTTCTTTCTTTCACATCTTTTAAATGACCTTTTGCTTTCTTTATGTATGAAGTCATTCCACAACTCATCTGCTCTTCAGTCTTTAGTGTTTAATGCATCAGATCTATTCCTGAGATGCTCTCTAAATTCAGATGGGTTATACTCAAGGTCGTATTTTTGTTCTCGTGGACTTGTTTTAGTTTTCTTCAGCTTTATCTTAAACTTGCATATTAGCAATTGATGGTCGGTTCCACCGTTGGCCCCTCGTCTTGTTCTGACTGATGATACTTTTTCCATCTTATCATACTTATCATAATGTGTTTTAATTGCTTAATGTATTTTCTCTTTTCTAAATTGTGCACTCCTTAAAAGAGGTAACTGTAAAATTTATTTCTGCATATCTAAGCCCGAGAATAGTCCTAGTATATAGCAGGCATAAATCAATGTTTGTTGAATGAATAAATAAGTTCAATCTACCAGGCTCCGTCTTACCATGACAGATAAGATTGGGTGATAACCTCCATAAAGCTAACAGTTTAATACACTTGGTTGTGGATTTCCCTAATAGTTTGTATAATTACTTAGTTCCTTGAATAAAAAATGCTTTTAAATTATAATTTGAACATTCCTAATGCTTCATATGTACTTAAATCTGAAAGAGCTTGTTTATTACTGAGTTGAATTTGAGCTCCACCTAATACCATGTTACCAAATTCAAACTACCCAATCCTCTTTTCAATTAAGTGAAAGGTGCAATGACTTACAGGAACTATAAAATATATTAAAAATGTCACAATCACTTTATTTATAGAGCAACATAAAAATGTAATTCAGGTACTTTTTAAAAAAAATTGACACAGACTAAGCAGAGAAGATGAGCCAGAAGGGATTACTTAAGTGATCTAAAACTGAGCTCTGCGATATCGTGAACCTCAGCTTCAAATTCAGCCTGGGTCAAGACAACCTGTCATTCTCCAGAGAGTGAGCACTGCCCATGTTGTAGCTCACCTTGTGTGTGTGTGTTTCATATTGCTTGAGGACTCCATGTACTTACAAAACCTCATGGAGTTTTCTTATAAATGATAATGCTATTCCTAATAAGCTTAACCAGATTTGGAGAACTCCTTGACATATGACTAGCAGCTCTGGATAATGCCCTTGGGTTGTCAGACATTCTATAAAAATCAAATTCATTCAACAGTTCTGAACTTGAGTTTGCCAGAAAGTTGCCTCCTGCCACTTATTTCCCCTCACCCAATGCCCCATAATAAAATTAGTGTCTAATTGCCATGAACTGATTTTGCATGAGTAATAAACTATTGTGAAACCCTGATGGTGTAGTGGTTAAGAACTACGGCTGCTAATCAGTTCGAATCCACCAGGCGCTCCTTGTAAACTCTATGGGGCAGTTCTACTCTGTCCTATAGGGTCGCTATGAGTCGGAATTGACTAGAGGGCAGCAGGTTTGTTTGTTTGTTTTTTAACAATCTATTGTTTAGGAAGAGTAGTGGGAGTGAGAAACATATCTTTGATTTTTCAAGTATATGGGGGATGTGACCCAGTAATATTTCCCACTCCTCTGCTTCTATCTCTTTTTATGCACCATTCACAAATGACAATACAAACAGAATAGGAAACATCTACATAACTTGGAAAATTTATGATTGATAAGGCATTATCTTGTCAGTTGAAGAAATTGCATGACAAGTATTTATGATATTAGGAGGTTTCTAGTTATATAGAGTTTGGGTGATAAGAGTTTCAAGATTTCTAACACCATTCCCTTCAGGGCAGAAGGATTAGTGCTGATATTTCAGAACATGGTCTTATTACATTCTGAATCCATTTATTAAGTGGGGAAATGAAAGATACTTTGCTGTCAGTAAACACACACACACACACACACACAAACTTAGAGAATTCAGAGTGAAAATATAGAGAGGGCTGATAAACAAGGGCTAGGAGAGCCATCAGGTCTCAAGGGAATAGAAGCAGGAAAAATTAAACAAATGTCTGACTGACTCACAAGTGTCTATCAGCCAAGGGATGAGAGGACGGTGTGCAACAGCCTTGGGGGATCTTTCAGCCATCTACAAACAAAGCTGTATTTAAAGCTAAGCAAAACAACCTGTGAACTTAGAGGAGCGATGGAAAGTCTTAAAGGTAAGCCTATATCAATGGGCAAATTGAATTTCAGGCCATGAGGGGATGCTTGGAATCAAGCTGACAGAGTTTTCCTGAGGCTTTTCAAAGCAATAATAAAGCAGGTCTTTGGAAAATCACAACCATCTCAACTCAAAGGTATTCACATTCCTTCCTTAAGTGCTCAGACATAATTCCAACCAATTTCTGAAGGTGCTTTTGAATAGTAGACATCTGAGCGTCCCTTGCAATGCCATCAAGACTGAAATGAGAGTGTAGAAATAGAACGTTTTACCCACTTGAGCCCTTTTTAGATGGAAGGCAGTTAAGTCAAATCACATTGCTTCCTCAGGCTAACAACACATGAAAGCAGGCCAACAACATGTGAATTCAAGTTGAGATTCATCTGCAGAGGAAATCTTTCAGGAAAGCACAGGTGCAATGTGGAGTCCAGGAATGATAGTGGCCTTGGAGATGGGTTGGAAAAAGACTGTACATGTGAGTGCGTGTTTGCAAGCACACACACTTACTGCAGGCGTGTGTGTCAGCTGTGAGCTTGCTTGTGTGCCCCAGATATCTTTCTTCTTCTTGGTATTTTTACCAGCCATCTCCTTCCTGTTAGGTTACTTACTTCCCCTCTTCCTTTCCATGAAATGAGCCTGACCAGTATTTGTAGCATCCAAGAGATGGCTTAATCCTGTGTACAGTAGACAGAATAATGGCTTTGAAGTGATGTCCACATCCTAATCCCTGGAGCTTGTGAAAATGTTATTTACATGGCAACAGAGATGCAGACATGACTAATTAAGGACCTGAGATGGGGAGATGGTCCTGGATTATCCCAGACTACATTTGTGGGCCCAGTATAATCACAAAGGACCTTAAAAGATGGAAGAGAGAGATAGAAGAGGCCAGAGAAGGGCATGTGATGACTGAAGCAGAAGTTAGAGTGATGAGGTGCCACAAGTCAAATGCAGGTAGCCTCTCTTCTTGTTGTTGTTGTTACATACCATCAAGTTTGTTCAGACTCATAGCGACACTATGCACAACAGAACAAAACACTGCCAGGTCTTGCACCATCCTCATAATTGTTGTTATGCTTGAGTAATTGTTGCAGCCACCATGTCAATCCATCCTGTCGAAGGTCTTCCTCTTTTTCACTGACCCTCTACTTCACCAAGCATGGTGTTCTTCTCCAGGTCCTTCTTGATAACATATCCAAAGTATGTGAGATGAAATCTCTCCATCCTTGTTTCTGAGGAGTATCCTGGCTGTACTTCTTCCAAGACACATTATTTCATTTTTCTGGCATTCCGTGGTATATTCAATACTCTTCGCCAACACCATAATTCAAAGGTGTCCTTTCTTCTTTAGGTCTTCCTTTCGTATTGTCCAGCTTTCCCATGCATATTAGGAGATTGAAAAGACCATGGCTTGGGTCAGGTGCACTTTAGTGCATCAGGGTAATATCTTTGCTTTTTAACACTTTAAAGAGGTGTTTTGCAGCAGATTTGCCCAATGCAATGTGTCATTTGATTTCTTGGCTGCTGCTTCCATGGGTGTTGATTGTGGATCTAAGTAAAATGAAATCCTTGACAAAATCAATATTTTCTCCGTTTATCATGGTGTTGTTTATTGGTCCAGTTGTGAGGATTTTTGTTTTCTTTTTCTTTGAGGTGTAATCTATACTGAAAGCTGCAGTCTTTGACCTTCATTAGTAAGTGGTTCAAGTCTTCTTTGCTTTCAGCAAGCAAAGTTGTATCATCTGCATAATGCAGGTTATTAATGAGTCTTCCTCCAATTCTGATGTCCCTTTCTTCTTCATGTAGTCCACCTTCTCTGATTATTTGCTCAGCATACAGAATGAATAAGTATGGTGAAAGGATGCAACCCTGACGCACACCTTTCCTGACTTTAAACTATGCAGTATTCCCTTGTTCTGTCTGAAAAACTGCCTCTTGATTTATGTACAGGTTCCTCATGAGCACAATAAGTGTTCTGGAATTCCTATTCTTCACAATGTTATCCAGAATTTGTTATGATCCACACAGTTGAATGCCTTTGCACAGTCAATAAAACACAGGTAAACATCTTTCTGGTATTCTCTGCTTTCAGCCAGAATCTACCTGACATTAGCAGTGATATCCCTTATTCCAGGCCATCTTCTGAATCTGGCTTGAATTTCTGGCAGCTCCCTGTCAATGTACTGCTGCGACTGCTTTTCAATGACCTTCAGCAAATTTTTGCTTGTGTGTTATAATAATGATATTGTTGGATAATTTCTGCAGTCTGTTGGATCACCTTTCTTTGGAATGGGCATAAACATGGATCTCTTCCAGTCAGTTGGCCAGGCAGCTGTCTTCCAAATTTCTTGGCAAAGGCTAGTGAGCACTTCCAGCACTGCATCTGTTTGTTGAAACATCTCAATTGGTATTCTTTCAATTCCTTGAGACTTGTCTTTTGCCAATGTCTTCAGCAGGCAGCCTCTAGAAACCATAAAAGGTAAGGAAATGGATTCTCCCAAGACCCTCCTGAAGGAATACAGCCCCACTGATCCGGTTTAGATTTCTGACCTCCAGGACAATAAGATAATACATTTGTGTTATTTTAAGCTACAAAGTTTGTGGTAATTTGTTACAGCAGCAATAAGAAATTAATATACTGATAAACGTCTTCTCAGATACTATTCCACAACAGTAACATATTTTTACCATTCACTTTCTTAGCACTCATTCGTTCATTCATTATCTCATTCCCTCTTGCCTTGTGATGAGCACCTCTTATATTCTACTCACTCTTTGAGGAAAGATAAATGTCTGGATCCCACCTTTGAGGGCTTACAATTGCATGTGAGTAGATCTAATGCTATAGGAATGAAGAGAGAAGTGTGCCTAGACTACTGGGTGGGACCCAAGGGAGATTGAGGTCTGTTCTGCTTAGAAATATGATTGAAATATACTTTTTCAAATGGAAATTTGAAAGGTATCTTGTTATTTGTCAAGTAGAGAAAGGAGGCGAAGGAAGGCATTCCTGGCAAGGGAGCAGAATAAGAAAAACCCTAGAGATTGAAGCAACTGGATATGTTCTGGTGGGTGTAGCGTATAAGTAACTATGCTGATGGAAACAAAATTGGAGGCCGAAATCTAGAATATAGAGTCTAGACTTTATCTTGTGAGTGATGGAGGCTATTACCGTATTTTTACACAAATAACGTACCCCTTCTACGGTCATTTGCCAAATGCACCCTTCCCATGAGGTATTTTCTTAAGCATGTTATGCTGATTTTTTTACAGCAACATGTAAAAAAAAATAGCATAGCAGCACTTATGAAAATACCTCCCTGAGGGAGGGTTCAGTTGGCAAACAAATGTAGGAGACATGTATTATTTGCGTGAAATACAGTAATAACAGCAATATTAATTTTAGATTTATGTTTTAAGAAGCTGATTAGGTGGAAGGCTAGAGTCAGAGGGACCAGTTAAAAAGCTAAAAAAGTATCACAATGGTCCAAGCCATAGTTAATGCAGGCCAATCTAAAGCAGCAACAATGGATATGGAGAGAAAGATGCCCATTGACAAAATGTTAAAAAGGTAGAATTGACTACAATGGATGACTGGTTGGATATAGTGGGGAGATAAAGGGAAGAGTTTAGGATGAAATCTGAGTTTGGGCTTGGTATCTAGTGTACTATTCTCTAAAAGAGGGCTGCAGTTAGAGGACCAGCTTTGCAAAAACAGAAGATGACAATTTCTACATGCCATTCTCTGTTTAACATATTCTTTGAGGTTCTCTCTAATTATCTTATGAAATAATATATATATTGTATAGAGATGAGAAACCATGCTTTCTGTAGCGTTAGCACTTCCTTTGCCTACCATAGATCCGGGCCCATGATAAATTCTTGCTGAATTGAAAAGAATATTGTGCTCAGCAAGAAAGATGTGTGTTTTGATTTCAATTCAGATGTGGTGCTTAAGGTTTAAAATTACCCTAGAGGCCAATCAACATAGCTCTAGGCAAAGGCAGTTCTCTTAGAAATGGATTAAAGAACAATTGACGTTAGAATTTTTCTTCTAGCATGATGTATTATCTTCAATATTAGGGAAAAGAAAAAATTCCCCTTGTATTATGTTTCTTTGATTTTAGGAATAAAAGCTGAGAAGGTTGGAAATTCTATATCTTTATTGTAATCAAAGAAATATAACAAGTATTTGTGAGCCCCTACTTTGTGTATAGAGTTTGCCTGCCACAAAAATGAGAAGTATATATATTTTTAATTGTATTAAAAAATGATTCAAGTTTCTGCAAAGTTGATCACATCCTCTGCTGTACAATTAATTACTAAAAGTTAAAAATATTGAATTAGGGACACTATGGCTAATTCAGTCACAGTGGTAGAGACATGACAGAGTGAAAGAAAATTTAATTTCCCCAGAGTTGAACCTACTCAGCTAAAATGGCACTTGATTTTGTTTTGAATCATACACTATCCCAATTCAAGAGTTAATATCCTTTATTTTGGCTCCGTAGCCAACCACGGAGGAAGAAGCAGCTTGAGTTTTTCCTATTCTAATATCAAATGGGAATAAGACCTTCCACAAACAAGTTTCTATAACTGACTACTGAGAATAACATTCTAGAAAGACCTCAACACTGCAGCAACACCCTGAGGGGCCAAGACAGGTTGGAGTCTTAATTATATAGTATCCTTCAGAACAAACCTGGTGTCATGGTACTTGGGGAGAACAGCTGGTAAGTATTTTCTGGTTGCTTTCATTGCGTTTTCTAGGCATAAAGCAATAACAAACATTAGGTTAGATTCTAGGGGTTCATTACTAACCCATGGTAGTTGACAAACTAAATGGTGTTTTTTTGAGTGAAGAATGTATCAGCAAATATCATCTCAAAGGTTTAATATTGTGACAAGGGTCAGTAATTGCTTCACTATTCCATGAGCTTGAAGAACTCAGAGAATAAATGATTTATTGTCCTAACAACATAGAACACATTTTAATACTGTGGAAAAAAAAACAGAAACCCATTAATCCTAACATGTGTTACTCTTAAACCCAAGGAAATGAAGAAACATTGATCTCATTTCTGCCTTTCAAGAATGAAACTGTATATTAACCACATGACACCCAGCAGCATACACAATTGGCACCCCCAGAGACAGCCTGATGTCAGAATTGGGTTTTGCTGCTAAATACTGATCCCATCTATGGCATTATACAATTTATTACAAACAGGCAGGCTTGATCCAGCAGCCAGCAAGTCAGACCAGAGTCTTCAGTAAAAATGTGTGTATATACAGGGACAGGTAAGGCAAGAGGGCCAGACACAGAAATGGTAAAATCAGTCAGGAAGACAGAGTAAATCCCAACGCCTTTATCAGTACATATAGGTCAGCTGGGGAGCTTATTGGAATGCAGATTCTCAGTCAGTAGATTTGAGGTAGGGCTCAAGATCCTACATTTTTAACAAGCTCCCAGGAAATGCTGTTTATCTGCAGACCCCACTCTGAATACCAAGGGCCGTGCTTTTCTGTTTTTAAGAAAGCTCAAACCACCAAAACCATACCTGCAGTGCATACGTATCCCCAGTTTATCCTTCATATTCCCTGCCTTTAATGTGACACAAGTTTGTTTTTCTCTAATGTCATTCCATTTGTTCTTTTTTCAGTCCCTATATTACAGCTAAGGAGTTCTGATGGTGAGGTAGTTAAGCGTTCTGCTGTTAACCAAAAGGTTGGTGGTTCGAACCCACCAGCTGCTCAGTGGGAGAAAGATGTAACAGTCTGCTTCTGTAAGGATTACAGCCTTAAAAACCCTATGGGGTAGTTCTACTCTGTCCTATAGGTTCGCTATGAGTTGGAATCGATTCCATGGCAATGAGTTTGGGTTTTCTTCTATACTATGTCTGGGAGCAATGGTGGTTCAGTGGTAGAGTTCTCCCCTACCATACGGGAGACCCAGGTTCAATTTCCAGCTAACGCTCGTCAAGCACAGCCATCACCCGTCTATCAGTGGAGGCTTGTGTGTTGTTATGATGCTCAGTGGGTTTCAGCAGAGCTTCAAGACAAAGATAGATTAGGAAGAAAGGCCTGGTGATCTATTTCCAAAAAATAAGCTGATGAAAACCCTATGGATCTCAACAGTGGTCCAATCCATTGTACATGCGGTCACCTGGAGTTGGGGCCATTTGACAGCAGCTAACAACAATATTATGTCTGCTGGGTTAGGTATTGACCTGGTTTTTTGGACAAGAATAAATGCACTGTCCTGAAGGCATTCCTTCGTGATAAACCCCTTGACCTCTGTCTACATCCTGTTTGGACTGTGAAGCCAGCATTGTGTGTTTTTGACACTGCCTCTTAAAAGACGCCTACCTGTAAGATAGCCTAGAGTAGGGCTCCTACAGACCCTGAAATAAAACAAAATAAAATAACTAATAATAACAAGAAAACAACAGAATTCTGGAAAACCCAAGCTAGCGAAGAGAAAACAAAACTCCAGCCTGCTTCCTCAGAGGAGGATAACACTGTGATCATTAAAAATAATATAAAAAAACTTTTTTGGAACACCCTTAATACTTCCATTCTCTTGTGTGGAACACGGGATCAGAGAGGGGTTTTCAAGTCTGTCTCTGCTGCTGTCTAAATATTTCTTCAGCTGAGGAAGAAACATTTCCTGTAAATCTTATCCATAAAAGGAAGACTATCTTGCCAGCTAGGGAGATGGGGGAAAAAAAGGAATGGGGTAATGACATGATAGAGGAGAGGCACTTCAGCACCTGTTCCTTCTCTAAGAGGAAGGAAACATCCCCAGCCAGCTCTTCACTTTCCCCTAATTCACCCTTGCCAGCAACAGCAGCAAAAGTAAAGGTGTTAAATAAACACCATGTTGTACAGAAGGCTAGAGTAGTATAAGCATTCAGCTTACCCAGGTTTATAAAATGAGGTTCTAAGCATTTGACTTTAGGCTCAAAAATCTTATTTACTCTTGAGTAGCATATTGCTGTGGCTTACAAAGCTAGTCCATGGTTATAGAGTGTGATATGCATTAAAAAGGTATCAACCTTTATTCACTTTGACAAAGACAAAACTAGCAGTAAGAGGTTTTGTCACTGTCTCCTGCGTGGTCAGCACCTGTGAAATAGGATTCTAGCAGTAAAAGTTTCCCTCGTTCTCATCTAGGGTTTAAGATGATGGGGTTTCTGAACAACAAACGAAAAACCATCACCACCACTATTGCAACCACCTCCAATCCTTTTAGTCATACAAGGAGAAATAGAACTTGTGAAAATAAGATAAACCTGTTTTTCTTTTTTTTTTTTTGGACTCAATTAACCAATTGAAAGTACTTGTTAAGCTTGTATGACTCCAATAATGGGTCAGGTACTCCAAGAGAAACATGACAAGAACAAAACAGAATCCCACCTTGGTGCAGTCAACACTCTTGTCCCAGGATAAACTAATACACATGGAGTGATTTATGAAGTGATTTTAGAATCGTCCCAGACAGTATATAATTATTAAGTTAGAGAGTCAGTTAAAAGTGCTAAAATAAATCAAAGAAGGGAAAGATCAATACAGGCTGAAATGGAAAAAGAATGTAATTTTATGCAAAGGTAAGTTATCTGGAATCAGAATACCTAGCAGTGCTATGCAATGTGGGGCTTGGGCTTGTTTTCTTTAACTGTAAAATGGGAAGAACGGCAATGAGTACCTCACAGAGTTATTGCAAGAGTCAAATAAAATATAAATACCAAAAAAAACCCTAACACTTTAAAGAAACACATATTTTGTTTTATTATTATTGACACTTAGCAAAATTTTATGAACCGAAGGGCATTTATGCTATCCTTGAAAGAAGTATTAAATAGAAAAGAGGGAGAATAGTTATCTCAGAGAGAGGGATAGTGTAAGCTAAAGCAGACTGGGAACTGAGCACTGGGTACGGGAATGACAAGGAGTCCCTGGGTGGCACGAACGGTTAAGCATGTGGTTATAACTGAAAGGTTGGTGGTTCAGACCCACCAGAGGTGCCTTGGAAAAAGACTTGGCCCTCTGCTTCTGAACGGTCACATCCTTGAAAACCCTGTGGAGCAGTTCTACTGTGCAATACATGGGGTCGCCATGAATCAGGATCAACTCGATGGCAACTTCCACTGGTACGAGAAAGACAGGAACCTGAGGTGGGGAGGCAATAAAACCACAGGTAGTTGACTTCATTTCAGTCATCTATTTATTTTGAAAATTTTATTGCGTTTTAGGTGAAAGTTTACACAGCAAACTATTTCCCATTCAACAATTCGTATACAAATTGTTCCCTGACATTGGTTGTTATCCCCGCAATGTGTCAATACTTTCCCCGTTTCCATCCTGCCTTCCCTATGTCCATCCGCCCAGTTTCCCTGCCCCTCCTTACCTTCTTATCTTTGCTTTTGGGCCAATGTTGCTCATTTGAGCTCATATAGTTGACTGTTCTGAGGAGCTCATTCCTCACAGGTATCATTGTTTGTTTTATAAAATCTATTTTTACATCTTATATTTTAATCTATATATTTATATATATTTAATCTATTATTTGGCAGAAAGGTGACCTCCAGGTGTGGCTTCCATTCCAGATTAAAACAGTGTCTTACTTAGGCCAATAGTCTCGGGGTTTCCTCCAGTCTCTTATCAGTCCAGTAAGTCTGATCTTTTTTATGAATTTGAGGTTTGTTCAACATTTTTATTCCGTGCCAACCGGGACCTTCTTTAGTGTCCCTGGTCAGAGCAGTCAGTAGTAGAAGCCAGGCACCATCTAGTTCTTCTGGTCTCAGGCTAAAGGAGGCTGTGGTTCCTGTGGGCCATTAGTCCTGTGACCTAAATGTTTCCTTGAGTCTTTGATTTCTTTCACTCCCCCTTGCTCCAGATGGGAGGAGAGGAATAGTTGTATCTTAGATGGCTGCTCACAAGCTTTAAAGACCCCAGACGCTACTCATCAAACTAGGATGCAGAACATTATCTTTATGAACTATGTTATGCCAATTGACCGAGATGTTCCCTGAGATTATGGTCCTAAGCTCAAACCCAGTAACCCAGTCCCACGAGGTGTTTGGATATATCTAGGAAGTTTCCTTAACTGTGCCCCCTATGTGCTCCGTTATATATATGAATACATATACAGCACATACAAATATATATATATAAATGCCCACAACTATACCTGTAAATGCACACTTATGTTCTCCCATACACCCTCCTACACCTATATAGCAAACATTTCTACCTACATAGCCGCTCACAAATTTTTGCTTGTTTTTTCTGTTGTTGCAGAACTTGGTATGTTATAGCATTCACCGTAGCTGTCCTTTATTCTTGCATACCTCTTAGGGTCTTCATTTATCTTGGTCATGTTTTGCTGACTTCCCCTGTATTGTGCATTGCCTTTCCCTTCACCAAAATTAACACGCGTCTACTATCTAGTGAGTGATTCTCCCTCCCTCCCCCTCCCATCCCTGGTAACCATCAAATAACTTTGCTTTCTATGTGCAAACCTATTCTTGACTTTTTATAAAAGTGGTATCGTAATATTTGTCTTTTTGTGATGGACTTATTTTATTCAGTATAGTGTCCAGTTGCCTTCAGTTTAAAGAAAACTAAAGAAGTTAGCGGGCTTGATTGAGGTGGGAGAATGGCAGTAGCTTGCAGGAAGGCTGCAGCAATCTCCTCTGCACCCCAAACCTTTGCAGGGTCCCTGCCGTCACATTAGCAGGCTCTCTCATCATACACCCCTGGTTCTCAGTCTTCAGAAAGCTGACAGAAAGTGAAACAGAAGAGAGTAAGGCAGGAGAAAAGAAAATGGAACAGAAAAAGATTGTCTGAGTCTCACCTACTTTGATATCAGGGAAAACAGAGGAGGGGCATTGGGGAAGAAGAGATTAGAAATTGTATTAAATTTTCACCTTGCCTCAGGTATAGTGTTTCTGCACATTACTAGGCTTTCTCCATGGCCAGAAAATATGATACTTTACCTGATGGCCAGAAGCAAAGTGGGCTAGGTAATAAGAATATTAGGGAATGGCAATTCTGTAGGTGTAAAAGGTACAAGGCCAAAAGGAGGAATAAGAGAAAATACAGGATTAAAGAATAATCAAGAGCCCGAAAAAATAAAAGTAGGTGCAAGAGAGAAATGGTTCCTTTCTAAGAGAAACACATTAGATTAAACTAGAAAACATTGTCCCAGATTTCAAAGATGTTAAGTGGATTTGAAAAGAGAACAATCCTACCAGGGATCTGGGTAGATTATATAACATGCCAGGCTGACTTGTGGAGTAAGAAAAATACAATCTACCATTTATTAAACTCCTATTATAGGGTTGCTATGAGCTGGAATTGACTCAATGGCAATGGGTTTTTTGTTTTGTTTTTTTTTAAGTGCCAAGCATTCTGTTGGGGGTTTTACCTTCATTAAATCATTTAATGTTTGTAACCATCATCTCTAGGATGTGGGGTGGCCAGAAAGCTCATATTCCCTGAAATTATGTGTCCATCCTCCCCACCAACCTCACCTCCGCAGCAGCCTGAAATTGCAATTGAGAGTTAGTCCTTCACTTTTACTATGACAATATAAAAAAGTAAAGTTTAATACCACATTTTTTGGTAATAACTTAGCCCGAGTTAGCCAACAGCTAGCTTAGAGAAGCAAAGTTTATTGATGAAAGGGAGGGGTGGACAGAGAAAGGAAGTGCAGGGGAATAAGCAGCATTCCAGTAATTTGGGGTTCAGAGAGAAATGGGGTTCTGAAAGAAGACATGTATAATCACAGGCATTGGTTTGCTGTTTTCCAATTCCATCGTCTTTCTTCGGGCAGGTACCAATGACAAGGCACGTATAGGAGTGGATTTTAGAACTAATAACAAATAAAAATCTTTGAGTGTGACAGATCTTTCAGTAAAAAAAGAAACTAAACACACACACACACACACACACACACACACACACACACACACACACAGAGCTTGAGAACTTGGTTTGTTGAGCTACAACAGTGCTACCATTCCAAACTCATCCCATTCTACAGGTGAGCAAGATCAAGTGACTTGCCTAACCCATGCCATGCAACCAGTTAGGGTTGCTGTTGTTAGGTGCCCTCAGGTTGGTTCTGACTCATACCAGTCCTATGTACAACAGAATGAAACACTGCTCAGTCCTGAGCTATCTTCACAATCTTTTATGTTTGAGCCCATTGTTGCAGCCACTGTGTCAATCCATCGAGTCAAGGATCTTCTTCTTTTTTTGCTGACCCTCTACTTATCAAGCATGACATCCTTCTACAAGGACTTGTTCCTCCTGATAATATGTTCAAAGTATGTGAGACAAACTCTGCCATCTTTGCTTCCAAGGAGTACTCTGGCTATACTTCTTCCAAGACAGACTTGTTCTTTCTTCTGGCAGTCCATGGTATATTCAATATTTTTTTTTTTTTACCAACACTATAATTCAGAGGCTTCAATTCTTCAGTCTTCCTTATTCATTGCCCAGCTATCACATGTACATGAGGTGATTGAAAATACCATGGCTTGAGTCAGGAGCACTTCAGTCCTTAAAGTGACATCTTTGCTTTTCAACACTTCAAAGAGTTCTTTTGCAACAGATTTGCCCAATGCAATATGTCATTTGATTTCTTGACTACTGTTTCCCTGGGCGTTGAATGTGGATCCAGGTAAAATGAAATCCTTGACAACTTCAATCTTTTCTCATTTAACATGATGTTGCTTATTGGTCCAGTTGTGAGGATTTTTGTTTTCTTTATGCTGAGGTGTAATCCATACTGAAGGCTGTAGTCTTTGATTTTCATCAGTAAGTGCTTCAAGTCCTCTTCACTTTCAGCAAGCAAGGTTGTGTTATCTGCATATCACAAGTTGTTAATGAGTCTTCTACCAATCCTGATGCCTTGTTCTTCTTCATATAGTCCAGCTTCTCGGATTATTTGCTCAGCGTACAGATTGAATAAGTATGGTGAAAGGACACATCCCTGACACACACCTTTCCTAATTTTAAACTATGCAGTATCCCCTTGTTCTGTTCAAACTTTGCTGGAACGTCTATATACAGGTTCCTCAGGAGCACAATTAAGTGTTCTGGAATTCCATTCTTATCAATGTTACCCATAATTTGTTATGATCCACACAATGGAATGCCTTTGCATAGTCAATAAAACATAAACATCTTTCTGGTATTCTCTGCTTTTAGCCAAGATCCATCTGACATCAGCAATGATATCCCTTGTTCCACGTCCTCTTCTGAATCTGGTTTGAATTTCTGACAGTTCCCTGTCTATGTACTGCTGCAACCATTTTTTAATTTTCTACAGCAAAATTTTACTTGCATGTGATATTAATGATATTGTTTGATAATTTCCACATTCTATCGGATCACCCTTCTTTGGAATGGGCACAAATATGGATCTCTTCCACTTGGTCAGACAGGTAGCTGTCTTCTAAATTTCTTGGCATAGGTGAGTGAGCAGCTCTAGTACTGCATTTGTTGAAACATCTCAAATGGTATTCTGTCAATTCCTGGAATGTTGTTTTTCACCAATGACTTCAGTACAACTTGGACTTCCTCCGTCAATACCATTGGTTCTTGATCGTAGGCTACCTCTTGAAATGGTTGAACATCGACTAATTCTTTTTGGTACAGTGACTCTGTGTATTCCTTCCATCTTCTTTTTATGCTTCCTATGTCATTCAATATTTTGTACATAGAATCCTTCAAAATTGCAACTCAAAGACTGAATTTTTTCTTTGTCTCTTTGAGCTTGAGAAATGCCAAGTGTGTTCTTCCCTTTTGGTTTTCTAACTCCACATCTTTGCACATTTTATTATAATACTTTACCCTGTCTTCTTGAACCACCCTTTGAAATCTTCTGTTCAGCTCTTTTACTTCATCATTTCTTCCATTTGCTTTAGCTACTCTACATTCAAGGCAAGTTTCAGAGTCTCTTCTGACATCCATTTTGGTCTCTTCTTTCTTTCCTGTCTTTTTAACCACCTTTTGCTTTCTTCGTGTATGATGTCCTTGATGTCATCCCACAACCAGTTGGTTCTTCAGTCATTAGTGTTCAGTGTGTCAAATCTATTCTTGAGATGGTCTCCAAATTCAGGTGGAATATACTTAACGTCATACTTTGGCTCTCATGAACTTGCTCTAATTTTCTTCAGCTTCAGCTTGAACTTGCCTATGAGAAATTGATGGTCTGTTCCACAGTTGGTCCCTGGCCTTGTTCGGATGGGGATGTTGAGCTGCTCCATCGTCTCTTTCCACAGATGTAGTAAATTTCATTCCTAAGTTTTCCATTTGGTGAGGTCCACATGTATAGTTGCCATTTAGGTTGTTGAAAAAAGATATTTGCAATGAATAAGTAGCTGGTCTTGCAAAACTCTGTCATATGATCTTCAGCATCATTTCTATTGCCAAGGCCGTATTTGTCAACTACCAATCCTTATTCATTTCCAACTTTCTCATTCCAATCAACAGTAATTATCAATGCATCTTGATTGCATGTTTTGATCAATTTCAGACTGCAGAAGTTGGTAAAAATCTTCAATTTCCTCATCTTTACCATTAGTGTTGGTATGTAAATTTGAAAAATAGTCATATTAACTGGTCTTCCTTGTAGGTGTATAGATACTATCATATCACTGACAATGTTGTATTTCAGCATAGATCTTGAAATGTTCTTTTTGATGATGAATGTGGCATCATTCCTCTTCAATTGTCACTCCTGGTATAGTAGGCCATATGACTGTCTTATTCAAAATGGCCAATACCAGTCCATTTCAGCTCAGTAAATGCTGAGGATATTGACATTTATGTGTTCCATTTCATTTTTGATGACTTCCAATTTTCCTAGATTCATACTTCATACATTCCACATTCCAATTATTAATAGATGTTTGCAGCTGTTTCTTCTCAGTTTGAGTTGGGCCACATCAGTAAATAAGGTCCTGAAAGCTTTACTCCATCCACATCATTAAGATCGACTGTACTTTGAGGAGACAGCGCTTCCCCAGTTGTGTTTTGAGTATCTTCCAACCTGAGGAGCTGATCTTCTGGTACTATATCAGACAATATCCCATTGCTATTTATAAGGTTTTCACTGACCAAAATTTTCAAAACTAGACCACCAGGTCCTTGTTCCTAGTCTGTCTTACTCTGGAAGCTCCACTGAAACATTTCCACCATGGGTGACCCAGCTGGTATTTTAAATACCAGTTGCATAGCTTCCAGCATCACAGCAACTCTCAAGCTACCACAGTAGGACAAACTGACAGCCAGTTAGTAGCAGGTCTGAAATAGATGCCTCATGACGTCTACCCAATATCCTCTTCATTACCCTATAATGCTGTCTTAGAAAGTTGTCACCACATCAAATAGCTCCACACACTTTACATTGAAATAAAACAGAGCTCAAGCAAATATGCTCAGGCCCCTTTGCAAATGGCTACCGGGTGGGATGAATCTCATGATACAGTGGAAGAACGTGGACTTATAGTGAAACAGTGGTAAAATATGCAAAATCGAAAATTATATCTAAATTATGTGATTTGAGGCCAAATTGATAGTTATATTATTTATATTTGGTATTGTTAAACTGCATGTTTTGAGAATTAAATGAAATGACATATATAGGAGGCCTAGCAAGGTGTTGATGTGTATCTCTTTCCCAATTACCAGTAGATGATTCTCTTTAAGGAAAAAAATAAAATGCTTTGCTAGTCAGTCTTCTTGAATGCCCCTCCTCACCACAGCCTAATTTTGTTTAAACTCTTCTTTCTCTTTTGGAGATGATGATCAAAATAAGATGTTAGAATTGTTTTCTTGATTAATCACTGACTCCTACCCCCACTCCTAGTCTGTTGGAAATTAGAGGCACGAGAAGTTTGTCCTGCCCTACAATTTTTGTGTGAGAAAGCAATGTCAGAGCAAAATATCTGTGATATTTCTTCAAGAACCATAGAAAAATTATAAAATATAAGTAATACCGGGTTTGCTTCTTTAATGTATAAAGAATGGATTACATGTGTTGTCCTGGGAAAATGTAGACATGGATGTGTTGTACCCTTGCTGTTTTAGATCTCCTACCTTATTCTGGCTGGTCACATAGCAAACTGATTTTTAATTTGGCTGGTTATTTAAAAAGAGCAGTGGTGGTGCAGTAGTTAAAGCATACGGCTGTTAACCAAAATGTTGGCATGTTGTGTATACAAAAACTACTTCAAAATGGACCAAAGACCTGAATATAAAGCCTAAAACTATAAAGTCCAAAGAAGAAAAAATAGGACCAACACTACAGGCCTTAATACACGGCATTAACAGGATACAAACCATAACCATCAATGCACAAACCCCAAAAGATAAGCTAGATAACTAGGATCTTCTAAAAATCAAACACCTATGCTCTTCAAAAGACTTCACCAAAAGAGTAAAAAGAGAACCTACAGACTGGGAAAAAATTTTTGGACAGTACAAGTCAGACAAAGGTCTAATCTCCATAATCTACAAGAAAATCCAACACCTCTACAACAAAAAGACAAATAATCCTATTAAAAAATGGGCAAAGGAAATGAACAGACACTTCACCAAAGAAAACATGCAAATGGCCAACAGACACATAAGGAAATGCTAGTGATCACTAGCCATTAGAGAAATGCAAATTAAAAACACAATGAGATACCATCTCACCCCGGCATTACTAGCACGAATCAAAAACATTGGAAATAACAAATGTTGGAGGGGCTGTGGGGAGATCGGAACTCTTATGCACTGCTGGTGGGAATGCAAAATGATACAACCATTTTGGAAAATGATATGGCGCTTCCTCAGAGAGCTAGAAATAGACATACCATTCAATCCAGCAATTCCACTCCTAGGAATATATCCTAGAGAAATAAGAGTCATCACTCGAATAGACATATGCACACCTATGTTCATGGGAGCGTTGTTCACAATAGCAAAATGATGGAAACAACCTAGATGCGCATCAACAGATGAATGGATAAACAAACTATGGTACATACACACAATGGAGTACTATGCAATGAGAAAGAACAATGATGAATCTGTGAAGCATCTCATAACATGGATGAAACTGGAGGACATTATGCTGAGTGAAATAAGTCAATCACAAAAGGACAAATATTGTATGAGACCTCTATTGCAAAAACCCATGAAAAAGTTCACACAAAAAATGTAACAATCTTTGTTAGTTACCAGGCATGGGAGGAGTAGGGGAGAAATACTAAATAGGCAATAGATAAGTGGTATCTTGGGTGAAGGGTGAGACAGTACACAATACAGGGGAAACCAGCACAACCTGTACAAGGAAAGGTCATGGAAGCTCCATAGACACATCCAAACTCCCTGAGGGACTGAATTGCTGGGCGGAGGGCTATGGGGACCATGGTCTCTGGGAATGTCTAGCTCAATTGGCATTACACAGATTATAAAGACAATGTTCTACATTCTACCTTGGTGAGTAGCATCTGGGGTCTTAAAAGCCTGTGAGCAGCCATCTAAGATACTCCACCGGTCTCATCCCTTCGGGAGCAAGGGAGAATGAAGAGAACAGGATACAAGGAAAAGATTAGTCCAAAGGAATAATGGACCACAGCTACCAAGGCCTCCACCAGACTGAGTCCAGTACAGCTAGATGGTGCACAGCTACCACCACTGACTTCTCTGACCAGGATCACAACAGAGGGTTCTGGACAGAGCTGGAGAAGGATGTGGAAGAAAATTCTAACTCACAAAAAAAAAGACCAGATTTACTGGCCTGACAGAGACTGGAGAAACCCCGAGAGTATGGCCCCCAGACACCCTTTTACCTCAGTGGTGAAGTCATTTCCGAGGTTCAGGGTTCAGTCGGGGAGTGGACGGCCCCATAAAACCAAATGGGACTAATGAGGCACAGCAGTCCAGGGACAAGGGCCAGAAGGCAGAAGGGGACAAGAAAGCTGGTGATAGGGAACCCAAGGTTGAGTAAGGATAGTTTTGATGTGTTGTGAGGTTGTTAACCATTGTCATAGGGCAACATGTATACTGTTAAATGAGAAACTATTTTGTTCTGTAAGCCTTCATCTAAAGTGAGAATAGCAGCACAATTGGAAGAGCGCAGTCGATGTCACTGAACTGTGCATGTAGAAATTTTTGAAATGGTATATCTTTGGCTATGTATATTTTCACCAAAAAAAAAAGGTTGAGAAGGGAGAGGGTTGACATGTTGTGGGGTAGTTAACCAATGTCATAAAACAATATGTGTACTACTGTTTCATGAGAAACTATTTGTTCTGTAAGCCTTCATCTAAAGTACAATTAAAAAAAGAAAAAATGTTGGCGTGTTGGTGGTTTAAACCCATCAGCCACTCTGTGAGAGGAAGATGTGGTAGTCTGCTCCCATAAAGATTTACAGCCCTGGAAACCCTAAGGGTTCTACTCTGTCCTATGAGATCACTATGAGTCAGAATCAAGATGACGGCAGAGGGTTTGGGTTTTAGATTATTAAAAAAAAAACATACAAGCCCTATTCTTGGTAATTTCACTATATGCTTTCTTTTCTCAATCTATACTGAAACTCGGGAGCAAACATCCTCCTGATTTTAGGGTTTGGTTTTGGACAATAAAAGGGTACCAAATGACAATTACTGAGCATGTCCTCTGTGAAAGGAACCATCCCAGATACTTATTTAATCCTTCTAGAGGGTAAGTGGAAACATTTGTCTTCTGGTTCTCTACTACCATGAAGAACAACGTCTGAGACTTAAACCAAAAAAAGGAAACCCTTCGCCACCAAGTCAATTCTGATTCCTAGTGACCCTATAGGACAGAATAGAACTGCTTCATAGGGTTTCCAAGACTGTAAATATTCATGGAAGGAGACTACACATCTTTCTCCCACAGAGCAGCTGGTGGATTCAAACTGCCTACCTTTCTGACAGCAGCCTAGAGTTTAACCACTGTGCCACCAGGGCACCTTTGTCTGGCATATAATTTGGTTTTAATAAGTATTTATTCAATGAATGAATGAACAATCCACCAACCTGAGTAGTACCATCCTAATTGTACTGATAAGTAAGCTGAGGTTCAGAAAGTTTAATTACCTGGAGTGGTCTTAAAGTTAAGCACTAGGCAGAACCAGAACTGAAATCAGGGCTGTTCACCTTCGCTACCAGGGCTCTGTTCTCTCTACTATGTTGCCTTGTGGAAAAGAGCAATGGAATTAAATTCGGTTCATGAAGTCTTGTGGTCTAACAAAAATGGAAATCATGGCAGTTTGATTTTCCCTAGTCCATGATGTGATCATCCTCCCTGCCTGTTGACTAACGGCCACCTTATCAAAAAGAAATAAAGATACATCTTGCATTCTGTAAACATAAAACACCAACGCCAATTCCATATGCCGAGATCACTTCTGATGATCAGGGACAGCACCATCTCTTGACCGAAGATCTTGTGGTTCAGCCTTTGCAAAAGACTATCAGTGTAACATCAGGACAGTCATTCAACAGTGTTGCTTCTCAATTTCTTCATCTGTTAATGTTGAGACGTGGGAGAAGTTAAATGTTAATAAGGGTCATTCTAACACTCATACTCTATGGTTGCATATACTCCCTTGTTCCTCAACCACGGACAAAGTAGCTCCTATTTTGAGAATAGAAAACATGAATTTTGATTCATTTTCTCTCTCCTCAAAGAGTTCCACTGCATTTTAAAAATTTTACATATTTGTCTATAGGGTCTACTCAAGGACCTTATGAATTGGGAAAAAAATGGAATATACTTTGTTCTTGCTTAGGCACATGAAAAATTAAAATTGTTTTCAGTGAAGTTCACCTCTTCAGTAGATGTGGCTTTCTACATTTTTACTGCTTGTTTATTATTATAATTATTATTATTTTACATATTTACTCCTTGTTTATTATTTCTGCTTTATAACCCCCCAAATGCAGGTTTGTTATGGATGAAAATATGAGAAATTTAAACTGTGTCACTGCCAGTAAGGAGGTTTAACCAGGATTTAGAACTTTTAATTAATTTTTCGTGGCTCAGAATTACAGGTTTTGACCAGGGTCTACAAGGGAGAGGCAAATGATGTTAATAAGTGAAGTGGATCTGAAATAAGGAAAGTGATTTGGGGATTAATAACAACTAGCGTGGCCTCCATGTTGAAGGAATAATAGGAAGTGGTAGATACTGTGGCCAAATAAAGACTACAGACCCTGTCTAAAGAATGTAGCTCCTATTCAGTTAAGCCAAATTTTGCCATGTAGAATTAATTATAGATACAGTATATTAAAGTCTTATTATTTTTTAAAGGACAGTCAGAAATCTAGATTTTTACACGAAATGTTTAAATCTTCAAATGTTGGCTTGATTTTTTAAAGTAAATAAAAGTTTGATAGGTCAAACAAAATATATCTGTGGGATGAATACATCAAGGGGATTACTAGTTTGAGAACTCTCATTTAGATTACAGAGCTCTGTCTCTGAGAATTAGTATTTCTTTCTTGAGCAAGCAGAGTGCATATGTTTGGGTGTGGGAATATCTGATCCAATAATTAGCTGCTAGACACTCAAAAGAATAAGGAAACATATTAATGAATTAATCTATGACCCCATGGGGATCAAAAATAGCATTCCCAATATACCCAGGATTGTTCTGTTAGACCAAAAGGCACCAAAGTCTACCCTGGGCCTTGTCTCGGAAACAGAGTCAAGATTCTTCCAGATTAAACGTTCGGGGAAATATCCTGTCAGGGGTAAGATGAGCCCAGAGCTGAGAATAACTCCTGTGGCTAGAGTATGAAGTATCCTGAACCGCTGGTGGAAATATGTTTGACAGTAGCTTAAATAAAGAATAAGAAAGGCCTTTCCACGAGGTGGAGAGATCAAGGAACAATACAACAATATTATGAACAATGCTGGGCTCATTCCCAAGCTGACATTAACTTCTTGTGTGCTTTTCTCTTAAACGATGAACATTTTGTTTAGTGTATATATATATATACAAATTTTGTTAATGTTTTGTAATATAAAAAAGTGTTTCCAATGCTCAGTGGTTTGATACACATGCCCACCTAATTTTATGAGTGTTATTGGTGGGGGGAGTGATTGACAGAAAGAAGACCTACCCCCTAATCCCTTCCGCCTGTGTGGAGGCCATTTTTGAGGGTCTGAGCTGCATACAAAGGTATCTGCCACCCAAAACCCTCCCGAATCACCAGCAATAAGTGTTCAGAATGAAAGGGGAAGGAAAATATAATGCAGAAGAGACAGTCAAGATGAAGATGGGGAAAGAAAGTAGAATAAACACCTCTTTATGCCAAATATGTTAAGATTAATTGACTAGAAAAGTGACAGTAACCATGCACTTGGGTTACAACCATACAGTGAGACACCAGAGCCCCATGTGGGATTAAAGTCATTTTCTGTCCCTTATTTCTCTACTAAAATATTTAAAATTCCGAATATGAGATCTGATATGAAAGAAAATTCTAAATGTATATATTGTCTTTCATGTAATGCAAGATTTTCTTTTCCTCTATTCTCTACTTCGAAGCTTACTAGCAAAACTGACATGTTTGTAGTGCTGAATCCTTTCTCTCAAGTTTTTCAGGACTAAACCTTGGAGTGAACATTAAAGGGAAAAAAAAAAAAAAAAAAAGGAAGGCGATATGATTCCAAATACCTTTACCACAAAATGAAAATCAACGATAATGTATTTTTATGTAGTGCTTTTCTGTATAGCACTACACAGAATACTTTTTCTGCATTCCCTTATTATTATCCTATGCTATTATCTCCTTAGATATTCCTAACAACCCCGGGAGTTACAGAGAGCATGTATAATTACTTCATTTACAGACTCAAAAGGGTTTCCCAAGGTCACGTGGCTAACTAAGCTCAAACTCAAACCCTTGTTCCTATAGATCCAATTACGGGGCTTTGTTAATTGTGCTTATAAATCTGGATATTAGATTCCTACCTGCCAAATCCACATTTTCAAATATAAGTATTAAAGGGAAGATATAAATTAATAAATAAATGTAACACTCAGACTAGACCTATATCTTAGAACCACCATTGGTGGAATTGTGGGTAGTATGCAGGCCAACATAATGGAAATATTCTTGGCATTCTAAGAAGTAAGGGCATGTGTACTTATTTTCTCTGACAGCTTTGATGTTAAACAATGCAAATGCTCTGGACTAACCATCTCTCTCTTCCTCCTCCTTACAGCACGAAGTAACAGATGGACTATCTCAACTAAAAATGCCAGCACTTTATTGACCAAGGTTCTACTAGATTCCATAAGAGCAATATGTGCATGAGTGATGATTTCTCCTGTAAGGGACAAAGGGAGCATGATTATTATTCAGGAAAACCTGTTTTTGTTTTGTTTTGTTTTTTACATTCTCCTGTGTCAAATGGTATTTCATTTTTAAGATGCTTGTAGTTTTCTCATTGTGCAATGTAGACCCATATAAGAAGTATTTCCTTTCTGACTCATAATTCAATGCTCAGACTATTAGACAATACCACCTGCTAGAGTGTGAGATGCATCTCATTAAAGATAGCTGCCATTATTAATGATCAAGCACAATTCAATGAGTACAGTAAAACTTTAAACATAAGCGTAAAGCAAAACACTAAAGATAAATTAGGGCTGCAGTGAAACTCTGCTTCAATAAAGCATCTGGCTGAAATATCTACATTCAGCTTCAGTCAAATACACTAGAAAATATTGGCTGCTGAGTATTAACTATGGGCAGTCTACATAACAAATATTCATATTTTAATCTAATCTCTCATTCATCCTGCAAATAAAGCTAAACCTAAATCTTGAAACATAACCTAAAAATCTTTAATGGAATCTCTACATAGATATTAATTTACAGAATTTATCCCTTTTGAAGGGCACATTTTATGGATCAAGTAGTGTCTGCATTAGCATAGTACAAAGAATATGTTAAATATTTAAAATTATTTGATTCAAATTTCCTTTCTGCCTTTATATTGGGTAAAATAACTGAAAGCATTTCTTGAGATAACATTGTTCTTAAGTTTACCATTCTTTCCCCAAATGTAAGAAAGAACCTGATTTATAAGCATTATGCTATTGTGTTTTCTTAACTTATTAAATGATGCAACTTTTTGCCTTTCTTACCCAAGTAGCATCTGCTAGTCACAAAATCAGAAACACATCTTTTTAATTAAATGCTTATTTTATTTTTCCTAGGGACAATGAATTAGAGAATTACTTTCCCAAACTTTACTGTTTCTTTTCCCTTTCTCCCAGCCCCGAGTACATACTCAACATGTCCTCTGAAGTAACAACCATCCCATCTGGCAGAGAAGTGATGGACACAGCTCCCTAATCACACTGTACACTCTATTCTTGGCACCTCGCTACCAGAAAGATATCAACAAATTGGATGGAGTTCAGAGAACAGAAAGAAAAATGATTAAAAAGATGGAGGCATTGACTTATGAAGAAAGATAAAAATGACTAAATCTGTATAGCTTGGCAAAGCAACAACTAAGGTGGCATATGATGACTGTCTACTAGCCTTTGAAGAACGGAAACACCAAGAGAAGAGAGGGAACTTTTTAGGATGATCTGGAGAATAAACAGAGCAAGAGGATTGAATTGAAAAAAGGGGAGAGATGCTAGGAGAGGCTGTTTGCTCATCAATTGCAGATTCTGATAAATAACCAAATGACTTCTAAAGAGAAGGCACTGCGTCTCATGTCTTTGGGTTATAATCAGGGTTGATCTACGTTCAGAAAATGACAACTGAGTGAATAGTATCTGCATAGAATATTTCTGGGTCTTTTTCAGCTTACAGAGTGCTTCCACTTGCATTATCTCATCAAATTATCACAACAGTCCTATCCCATTATCAGTTTATGCTAAATAAGAAAAAGCTGAAGTTTACTTCTGCATAACTATCTAGGCAAACAGGAAAAACACAAGCAAAACATCTCTGATAATGAGTTTATAAGGCTTTGTTCCCACAACATTCTGTATTCATGAATTCTAATACAATTTTGACTCTGCTCATTCATTATATGGATAAAGAATTTAAGGTTATGTTTTGAGCAACTGTCTGTCAACATTTTGTCTTTTCTCTTGCTGTTCTTTCCTGGAGTAGATTAGATATGAAGTCTTACCAGGGCAAAACGTTGTCCTGAGTAATCCTTTAATGCTATAGGTGACCCAGTGTGAAAATGATTCCTTCTTTAATTTTTGTTTTCTCCTTTGGGTAGTAGGTTCCATCAGAACTTCACTCTATAACTCTGTTAACAGCAGCCTCAGATCATTCACTAACACAAGGGGTTGAGATCCACTTAATATGATACCCACCCTCTTGCAAGGATATTTATCACATAACTAAAATAAAAATATTAAAGAAATGGAGATGAAATATGCAAAGAGATGCCATTCATGTTTTGTTGCTAGGGTCCAGGATCCTAAATCCAGCCAATCACCTATCACATGCTATTTCCTCAATGGATAAACCAGGTATGAACGCTATTGTTTTTAACTAGAGCTTTGTATGCAAATCCCAAGAAAATTTCCAGTCCAATGAACTGGCTGAGAACATATGTGAACTGTGAAGACTCCTTTTGCATAGATAAGAGGCTGGACAGTAGTCACTGCTCTATGTTTCCTTTTCCCTGGTCCATGCTAAGATTTCCTCTGAGCCTTCTTTAAGTTATTACTATAAAGGAAAGAAAGACCTATCTCTTCTCCATCCAGCAAGAAACTCCAAAATACCACAATAGCCATAGGGAAGAAGTGAAAGAATCAATCTAAAAGTAAATAATTCAATGAGAAGAAATAAAATTCATTGCCGTCGAGCCAATTCTAACTCATAGTGACCCTATAGGACAGTGTAGAACTGCCACATAGGGTTTTCCAAGGCTGTAATTTTTACAAAAGCAGACTGCCACATCTTTCTCCCACAGAGTGGTTGGTGAGTTTGAACCACTGACCTCTTTGTTAGCAGTTGAGTGCTTAACCACTGTGCCATCAGGGCTCCCCTGAGAACAAAATATCTTCCCCAGATTATAGAAGATCTCTCTGTAGAGTTAAAAAAAAAAAAAAAAAAAAAGACGAAGATTTGCTTTTCACACTGAAATTTGTGAACTTTTGCACCAAATGAGTGTCCTAGATCTAGAATATATAAAACTTTGATTTTTTGGACAAGAAAGAAGTTGGGAGGTTAGGAAGCATTGAGCATCATCAAAAAAAAAACCTATAGGATTTATCCTAAATACAAAAAAGAGTTGATCAGTTGATGGTTTTGCCATGCTAGTCCATGTGAAATGATATCATTGAAGTTGTGACCTCTACTTAGAGCCAGCTCTGCCTCTTAGATCTTAGGTAACTGCGTGTTTTGAGTTTATGTGTTCTAGAGCAGTACTTCCTCAACTTCAGTGTGTGTATAGATCACCGGACAGAAGCGGGGGGGGGGGGGGGGTCTTTTTAAAGTGCAGGTTTTAATACAATAAGTTTGGTGTGGGGTCTGATACTCCGCATTTCTGGTAAGTTCTCAGATGTCATGGATTGACTTGTGTCGGCCAAAAATATCTGTCAACTTTGCTAGGTCTTGATTCCCAGTATTATATGATTGTCTACCGTTTTATTATCTGATGTGATTTCCCTATATGTTGTAAACTCTATCACCGTGGTGATGTAATAAGATGGATCAGCGTCAGTTATGTTGATGAGGTCTACAAGATTAGATAGTGTCTTAAGCCAATCGCTTTTGTGATATAAAAGAGAGAAGTGAGCAGAGAGACACGGGGACCTCATACTACCAAGAAAGCAGTGCTAGGAGCAGAGCGCGTCCTTTGGACCTGAAGTTCCTGCACTTAGATGCTCCCAGAACAAGGGGAGACTGATGCATCACAAGGACCTTCCTCCAGAACCAACAGAGAGAGAGCCTTCCCCTGGAGCTGGCACTCTGAATTTGGACTTGTAACCTACTAGACTGTAAGAGAATAAATTTCTCTTTGTTAAAGTCACCCACTTGTGGTATTTCTGTTACAGCAGCACTAGATGACTAAGACACCAGACGATGTTGATGTAGCTGGTCTGTGGACACATTTTGAACAGCAAGATTCTATGGGAAAATTTTCTTCTGGCTGTATGACATTGCAGTGAAACATGGATATAAACTGTTGTCATTAGGTCCCTTGGAGTCAATTTTGACTCACAGAGACACATGTGACAGAATAGAACTGCCCCATAGGTTTTCCTGGCTGTATCTTTACAGAAGCAGATCACAAGGTCTTTCTCCTGGTGCTGCTGAGTGAGTTTGATCTGCTAACTTTTCGATTAGCAGCTGAGTGCTTAACAGTTCAGCCAACAGGGCTCTCTGTATACAAACTAGCTACATGCTTTTCAGTGAAAATTTACATTTGATTTAAATTCTCCATTTGAAATGGCATTAAGAGAGAGTATTTAAGTAATAAGGAAGGCAAAAATATTTGTAGTGTTGTTCATATTAAGATTTTGTAACGTTTTTTTTCTTTTACTTCAATCTCAATTTTTATAAACATGTTTCTAAATCTATGCTCTAACGATAAATTTATTTTGAAAAAGGTCCTGTAGAAGGATAATCCAAAGGGTCAGCTTGCCACTATCTTAAGGACAAAGGCCTCAAATGTAGACCATTTATGCATTTCCCAAATGGAATTAATATAGAGTTGCCATTTTTATTTATTAAATTTATTTATTTATTTATTTTTTATTGTACTTCAGGTGAAGGCTCACGGAACAAATAGTTTCTCATGAAACAGTAGAACACATATTGTTTTATGACATTGGTTAACAACCCCACAACATGTCAACCCTCTAACTTCTCAATCTTTTTTTTTTTGGTGAAAATACACATAGCCAAAGATATACCATTTCAAAAATTTCTACATGCACAGTTCAGTGACATTGACTACTCTCCTCCAGTTGTGCTGTTATTCTTACTTAAGATGAAGGCTTACAAAACAAAATAGTTTCTCATTTAACAGTTACTACACATGTTGCCCTATGACACTGGTTAACAATCTCACAACACATCAACAATATCCTTACTCAACCTTGGGTTCTCTATCACCAACTTCCTTGGATCCTTCTGCCTTCTGGCCCTTGTCACTGGACTACTGTACCTCGTTAGTCTCATTTGGTTTTACGGGGCTGTCCACTCCCAGGCTGAATGGTGAACCTAGGAGATAACCTCACCACTGAGCTAAAAGGGTGTCTGGGGACCATACTCTCGGGGTTACTCCAGTCTCCTTTAGACCAGTAAATCTGGTCTTTCTTTTTGTGAGTTAGAATTATGTTCTCCATCTTTCTCCAGCTCTGTCCAGCACCCTCTGTTGTGATCCTGGTCAGAGCAGTCAGTGGTGGTAGCCGGGCACCATCTAGCTGTAGTGGACTCAGTCCGGTAGAGGCCTTGGTAGCTCTGGATGATTAGTCCTTTGGACTAATCTTTTCCTTGTATCCTGTTCTCTTCATTCTCCCTTGCTCCTGAAGGCATGAGACCAATGGAGTATTTTAGATGGCTGCTGACAGGCTTTCAACACCCCAGACAATACTCACCAAGGTAGAATGTAGAGCATTGTCTTTATAAGCTGTGTTATGCCAATTGAGCTAGATGTTCCCTGAGACCATGGTCCCCATAGCCCTCCGCCCAGCAATTCAGTCCCTCAGGGAGTTTGGATGTGTCTATGGAGCTTCCATGACCTTTCCTTGTACAGGTTGTGCTAGTTTCCCCTGTATTGTGTACTGTCTCACCCTTCACCCAAGATACCACTTATCTATTGCCTATTTAGTATTTTCCCCCCAACCCCTCCCATCCCTGGTAGTCAACAAAGATTGTTACATTTTGTGTGTGAACTTTTTCATGGGTTTTTGCAATAGAGGTCTCATACAATATTTGTCCTTTTGTGATTGACTTATTTCACTCAGCATAATGTCCTACAGTTTCATCCATGTTATGAGATGCTTCACAGATTCATCATTGTTCTTTCTCATTGCATAGTACTCCATTGTGTGTATGTACCATAGTTTGTTTATCCATTCATCTGTTGATGGGCATCTAGGTTGTTTCCATCGTTTTTCTGTTGTGAACAATGCTGCCATGAACATAGGTGTGCATATGTCTATTCGAGTGATGACTCTTATTTCTCTAGGATATATTCCTAGGAGTGGAATTGCTGGATCAAATGGTATGTTTACTTCTAGCTTTCTGAGGAAGCACCATATCATTTTCCAAAATGGTTGTATCATTTTGCATTCCCACCAGCAGTGCATAAGGGTTCCGATCTCCCCGCAGCCCCTCCAAGGTTTGTTATTTCCATTGTTTTTGATTGGTGCCAGTAATGCTGGGGTGAGATGGTATCTCATTGTGGTTTTCATTTACATTTCTCTAATGGCTAGTGATCGCTAGCATTTCCTCATGTGTCTGTTGGCCATTTGAATGTCTTCTTTGGTGAAGTGTCTGTTCATTTCCTTTGCCCATTTTTTAATAGGATTATTTGTCTTTTTGTTGTAGAGGTGTTGGATTTTCTTGTAGATTATGGAGATTAGACCTTTGTCTGACTTGTACTGTCCAAAAATTTTTTCCCAGTCTGTAGGTTCTCTTTTTACTCTTTTGGTGAAGTCTTTTGAAGAGCATAGGTGTTTGATTTTTATAAGATCCCAGTTATCTAGCTTATCTATTGGGTTTTGTGCATTGATGGTTATGGTTTGTATCCTGTTAATGCCATGTATTAAGGCCTGAAGTGTTGGTCCTATTTTTTCTTCTATGAAGTTTATAGTTTTAGGCTTTATATTCAGGTCTTTGGTCCATTTTGAAGTAGTTTTTGTATATGGTGTGAGATATGGGTCCCGTTTCATTTTTTAGCAGATGGATATCCAGTTTTGCCAGCACAATTGGTTAAAAAGACTGTCTTTTCCCCATTTGATGAACTTTGGGCCCTTGTCGAAGATCAGGTGAGCATAGGTGAATGGATTTACATCTGGGTTCTCAATTCTGTTCCATTGGTCAATGTATCTGTCGTTGTACCAGTACCAGGCTGTTTTGACTACTGTAGCTGTATAGTAGGTTTTGAAGTCAGGTAGTGTGAGTCCTCCGACTTTATTCTTCTTCTTCAGTAGTGCTTTACTTATTCGGGGCTTCTTCCCTTTCCATATAAAGTTAATGATTAGTTTTTCCATCTCTTTGAAGAATGTTGTTGGTATTTGGATTGGGATTGCGTTGTATTTGTATATTGCTTTGGGTAGAATTGTCATTTTCACAATGTTGAGTCTGGCTATCCATGAGCATGGTTTGTTTTTCCATTTATGTAGATCCCTTTGGGTTTCATGCAGTAGTGTTTTGTAGTTTTCTTTGTATGGGTCTTCTACATCCCTGGTCAGATTTATTCCTAAGTATTTTATCTTTTTAGGGGCTATTAAAAATGGTATTGTTTTCCTGATTTCCTTTTCATCGTTCTCCTTATTGGTGTATAGGAATCCAACTGATTTTTGAATGTTTATCTTGTAACCTGCTACTCTGCTGAATCTTTCTAGTAGTTCCAGTAGATTTCTCGTGGAGTCTTTAGGGTTTTCTATGTATAGTAACATATCATCTGCAAACAGGGAGAGTTTAACTTCTTCATTACCAATTTGGATGCCCTTTATTTCTTTTTCTTGCCTTATTGCTCTAGCTAGAACTTCCAGCACAATGTTAAATAGGAGTGGTGATAAACGGCATCCTTGTCTTGTTCCTGTTGTCAAGGGGAATGTTTTCAGCCTCTCTCCATTAAGAATGATGTTGGCCATTGGTTTTGCATAGATGCCCTTTATTATGTTGAGAAATTTCCCTTCTATACCTATTTTATTCAGAGTTTTTATCAGGAATGGGTGTTGGACTTGGTCAAATGCCCTTTTTGCGTCAGTTGAGATGATCATGTGATTCTTTTCTTTCCTTTTATTTATGTGATGGATTACACTGATTGTTCTTCTGTTGTTGAACCATCCTTGCATACCTGGTATGAATCCTACTTGGTTGTGGTGTATTATTTTTTTGGTATGATGCTGAATTCTATTCGCTAGAATTTTATTGAGAATTTATGCATCTATATTCATGAGAGATATTGGTCTGTAATTTTCTTTTTTTGTGACGTCTTTGCCTGGTTTTGGTATCAACATTATGCTGGCTTCATAGAATGAGTTTGGAAGTGTTGGTTCCTCTTCTATGCTCTGAAATAGCTTGAGTAGTACTGGTACAAGCTCTTCTGTAAATGTTTTGTAGAATTCTCCAGTGAAGCCATCTGGGCCAGGGCTTTTTTTGGTTGGGAGTTTTTTTATTACCTTTTCAATCTCTTCTCTTGTTATGGGTCTGTTCAGATTTTCAATATCACTTTGTTGTAGTTTGGGTAGGCCGTGTGTTTCTAGAAATTTATCCATTTCCTCTAGGTTTTCAAATTTGTTAGAGTATAGTTTTTCATAATATTCTGTTATAATCCTTTTTATTTTAGTTGGGTCTGTTGTAATGTCCTCCATTTCATTTCTTATTTAGGTTATTTGTGTCCTCTGCTGTTTTTCTTTTGTCAGTCTGGCCAGTGGCTTGTCGATTTTGTTGATTCTTTCAGAGAACCAACTTCTGGTTTTGTTGATTCTTTCTGTTGTTTTTCTGTTCTCTATTTCATTTATTTCTGCTCTGATCTTTACTATTTCCTTTCTTCCAGTGGTTGTGGGCTTTTTTTTACTGTTCTCTTTTATTTATTTGAGTTCTGTAGTTAATGTTTTGATTTTGTCCCTTTCTTCTTTTTTGATATGTGCATCTATTGCTATAAATTGTCCTCTGAGGACTGCCTTTGCTGTGTCCCAAAGGTTTTGGTATGATGTGTTTTCATTCTCATTTGATTCTAGGAATTGTTTGATTCCATCTCTGATTTCTTCTATTACCCAGTGATGTATAATCAGGGTATTATTCAGTTTCCATGTAATTGATTTTTTCGCCCTGCTCTTTCTATTGTTAATTTGTACCTTGATGGCATTGTGGTCAGAGAAGATACTTTGAATTATCTCAACGTTTTGGATCTTGTTGAGGATTGCTCTGTGGCCTAAGATGTGGTCTATTCTGGAGAACGTTGCATGTTCATTGGAAAAGAATGTGTACTTTGCGGCGGTTGGATGGAGTGTTCTATATATGTCTATAAGGTCAAGTTGGCTGACTGTGCCCTTTAGGTCTTCTGTATCTTTGCTGAGTTTCTTCTTAGTTGTTCAGTCCTTTACTGAGAGTGGTGTGTTGAAGTCTCCTACTATTATTGTAGAACTGTCAATTTCTCTTTTCAGTGTTGGTAGAGTTTGTTTTATGTATTTTGGAGCCCTGTCATTGGGTGTGTAGATTTTTATTATGGTTATGTCTTCATGATGGATCATCCCCTTAATCATTATATAGTGTCCTTCTTTGTCTTTTATGTAGATTTTGTGTTAAAGTCTATTTTAACTGAGATTAGAATCGCCACTCCTGCTCTGTTTTGGTAGTTGTTATCTTGATATATTTTTTTCCAACCTTTGACTTTTAATAAATTCACATCTTTGTTTCTAAGGTGTGACTCTTGTAGAAAGTATATTAATGTTTCCTGTTTTCTTATCCATTCTGTCACTCTCCATCTCTTTATGGGTGCATTGAGTCCATTTAAATTCAGTGTAATTATTGATAGATGTGAGTTTGTTGCTGTCATTTTGTAGTGCTTTTTTTGAGGTGCTGAAGTTTCCTTTGTTCTTCTTACTCTCTTGTGCTGAGTTACTTTTGTTTGTGGATTTTTTTTTTTCATTTCTTCTGTTTTTGTAGGTTCTGTTTTTGCTGAGACTTTATGTTTTTCCTCTTTTTTTAAGAGTATGTTTGTTAACTTTCTTTGTGTTTACCATGAATTTTACCCTTATCTTTCTAAGTTTGAAACAGTCTACTATTACTTGGTATCGCCTTGCCTTCCTCTCCATTAGAAGGTTCTACACCTATGCCGTTTATTCTCTCTTTTATTGCTTTGATGTTGTTGTCATTTACTGATTAACTGCTCTGATTCCCTGTTGTATTTCTTTTGGTTTTGGATAGTCCTCGAGAGTTCATTTCCTGGATTGGTATCTGGGTGGTACGATCCTGCGTCCTAGATTCTGCCTGTGAGCTGAAGCTGTTTGTCCTCAGATTGAAGTACACCCTTTAATAATTCTTGTAAGTTTGGTTTGACTTTTACCTATTCCCTTAATTTCTGTTTATCTGGAAATGACCTAATTTCACCATCAGATTTGAACAAGAGTTTTGTAGGATATATTATTCTTGGCTGGCAATTTTTTTCTTTCAAGATTTTATATATGTCATCCTATTGCCTTCTTGCCTGCCTGGTTTCTGCTGAATAATCTCAGCTTAGTTTTATTGTGTCTCCTCTGTATGTGACATCTTGTTTTTCATGAGCTGCTCTCAGGATTCTTTGTTTGTCTTTGGTTTTGGCGAGTGTGATTATGATATGCCTTGGTGATTTTCTTTTGGGGTCTCTCCTATATGGTGTTCGTTGAGCTTCTTGGATGGCTAGCTTTTCATCTTTCATGATATTGGGGAAGTTTTCTGTCAGCAGTTTTTCAATGAACCTCTCTGTGTTTTCTGTTTTCTCCCCCTGTTCAGGAATTCCAATCACTTGAAAATTTTTGCTTTTGATTGTATCCCACGTAACTCTCAGGGTCTTTTCATTTTCTTTGTTCTTTTTTCTGAGTTTTCCTCAAATAGTTGTATCCAAGTGTTTGTCTTCAATTCCACTGATCTTGTCTTCCACCGTTTCAAATCTGCTTCTCAGCCCTTGTATGACACCGTCCATTTCTGACATCTTGTTGTTTATTTTTTGGATTTTTAATTGTTGTCT
This sequence comes from Dugong dugon, assembly GCA_030035585.1. Classification (NCBI taxonomy): domain Eukaryota; kingdom Metazoa; phylum Chordata; class Mammalia; order Sirenia; family Dugongidae; genus Dugong; species Dugong dugon. The sequence continues at coordinate 7,366,788 of CM057466.1, forward strand.
TTGTATAATTTCTAGTTGTGAATTTATTTTGGCACTTCGTTCCTGCATTATTTTCCTGAATTATTCCAATTTTTTGTCTGTATTTTCCATGAATTTGTCTATTTTTTCCTCATTTTTGTCCGGTTTTTGCTTCAATTCTTGGATAATTTTATTAGAGATTTGAATTCCCTATCAGGTAGTTCTAGTGCATTCTCTTACACAGGAGAGTCATCTGATGTTTTATTTTGGACATCTACTGGAACCATCCTGTCCTGTTTTTGTAAATGTTTTGATATTGTCTGCTGTCTTCGGGGCGTTCAGTAGTTATTTTTCTTGTTTATTGATCGTCGATTTGTTTGTTTCATCCTTTTTTTTTTTTTTAATTTGACTATGTCTGAGCAGGCGAACTGTGCGTTCTTTGTTGTTTGCTTGTCTGTGGGCACAATACTTTTTGCCTCCTTCTCCAATTGGCAGGGTCAGTCACTCAGATATGGTACAGCAGGGCAGGTCTAGCTGAAGAGGAGTTACTGGGACAGGCTGTTTGTGGCACTTACTACAGCCACCAGAGCAGGTCAGTAATCAGTGCAGGGCAGGTTCCATTAGGCTGAGCCTGTGCTGCTTGGTGGTGTGATGTCAAGCGCATGGTGCAGGTAGGCAGGATGCAGCAGGGAGATTGCTAGGTGTGGAGCTAAGATGGATATGGGAGAGAGGAGAGAGGACCAGGAGCCAAAAACATACAAACAAACAAGAATCCCAGGGAAGCTTGCCGTTGGAGTGGAGAGATAAGAAACAGTTGTTTTGTCTCCCCCTGGATGTTCCATGAGGCTGCTTTCTCATACCCCTGTTTGCTGGTCTCCGATAGGAGTCTAAGATGGCGGATCTGCGCTGCGTTAGCTGGTAGGGGACCTCTGCATGACTCTCTCCTCACTCTCCATTCTCTGTCAGTTTCTCACTCCATTTTGTTATTGGCTGAGTTCTTTATCTCTTCATTTGATGTTTTAGGGTTTCAGGATTGTTGTATTCTCTGTTCAGCTTTGTTTTTTGGATCTTTGCTGTGGAGGGACGGTGTGGTGCTTCTGCCTAGAGCTCCATTTTGCCACAACTCCGCCATTTTTATTTTTGAAAAATCATTAATTTCTAAAACATGAACAGTTATAACAACTTGTACACTAATGTTCATTGTAGCACTTTTCACAACAGCCAAATGGTGGAAACACCTAAATGTCCAACAGATGAATGGATAAACAAAATGTGGTATATACACACAATGGTATATTACTCAGCCATAAAGAGAAATGAATTTCTGATACATTTTACAACATGGATGACTGTTGAAATTATTATGCTGAGTGAGATAAGTCAGTCACAAAAGGACAAATATTATCCTACTTATATGAACTAGGCAAATATATACAGACCAAATTTTATTAGTGGTTAAAAGGAATGGGAGGAAGGGGGAAAAATGGAGTCATTTTTAAGGCAACTGAGTTTCTGTTAACGGTGGTGCAGTAATTTGGAAAAGGATCATGGTAATGGTTGCACAACATGATGAATGTAATCATTGTCACTGAGTTGTTCATGTAAAAATTGTTGAATTGGCAAATGCTTTGTTATGTATATATATTTGATGCAAAAGAAAAATAATAATAACTTATGGTACATCTTCATGTTGGAATCTTGGCAGTCATTTAAAAGAATGAGGCAGTTGTGGATATTCTGTTGTAGAACATGTTTCTAAAGCATTTTAAGTGGAAATGTCAACACGTAAGAAAAGTATATAAATTCCTCCATTCGTATAGAAAATACAAAAATATATATATACACATAAGCTTTCCGGAAAGATACACAAGATGCTGGAAGCTGATGTTGCCTCTGAGGAGAACTGTGGGGTTTGGGGAGACTGGTAGAAGGAAGATGCTTTACAGTATACCTTTTAGAACATTTTGAATTCTGTACTATATATATGTATTTAGAAAATGAATGAATAAAGTAATAAATAGGAAAAAATGTTTATAACATTTTTAGCGTTTCTCCGTTTTATTATAGGAGGCACATCAAAAATATGAAAAACAAACAGGAAGCCTCTGACCTGTCTTGACCTCCAAGAGATACTTCTTGCAATGTAATTTTAAGTTTTGGCTCAAAGAGTGGTCTTTCATCTTTCTTAGTGGCGATCAAAATGCAAATCAGGATGAAGAAATCGTCTGTGTTGTTTTGGGGGTGGGAGAGTGGGGTGTCCAGACTCAGTGAATCACTCAGGAAATGTGAGGCCTATTTCTCCATGAAGCTAAACTTCAAAAAAAAAAAAAAAAACAAGCCAAGAGATACAAAGGGAAAAATGTGACTGCTCTGACAGCAAAAACAAGCAAATATCTCCAGAGAGGATTAGTCCCTCTGCTTCAAAGTAACCAAAACAAAGAAAACGGAGCCAGCTTCAGTGGTGACAACACCTGTCCCTCAGGCAGGGATGAGACAATCAAATGACACCTATGTGCACACCTCAGCATCCTCGACCTCCAAAACCAAGTAGCACAGTTTTCACTATGAAGATTTAACTTTCCAAATCCAATTCCCTCTCATGGAATCATAGGGTCAGAAGAGACCTTAGAGATCATCTACATCCAGGTCAAACCCCCAGTGAATGTCAGTGTGCCCTTTATATCCATCTTACTGGGCTGTCTTCTGGGCTGTTTTAGAGGGTGTTCCCTGCCTCATAAAATAGCTTTAATTCTTGAGCAGCTTCAATTGTTGGAAAACACTTCCTTAAATTTGAACTAAAATTCAAGTCTAATTTATGAAGAAATGTTTGACCTTTGAAGAACAAGCCTAATTTCATGTCCACAGGTTGTTGCTGTTAGGTGCCAACAAGTTGGTTCCAACTCATAGCGACCCTACGGGACAGAGTAGAACTGCCCCACAGGGTTTCCAAAGAGCAGCAAGTGGAGTTGAACTGCCGACCTTTTGGTTAGCAGCTGAGCTCTTAACCACTATGCCGCCAGGGCTCCCTTCAAATAAAAAGATGGTTACTGTTTCCCAAGAGTTCTCGGGCGGTACAAACAGTTAACGAACTCAACTTCTAACAGAGAGATCGGCAGTTTGAGCCCACCCAGACACACCTCTGAAGAAAAGGCTGGCCATCTATTTTTGAAAAATCAGCCACTGAAAACCCTAATGGAGTACAGTTCTCTTCTGACATACTTGCAGTCTCCATGAGGTGGAGTCCACTGGGCAGCAACTACTAGGTGGGTTTATTGTATTACCAAGAAATATGCCTTCTTTTCCCAGTTTAATCATCTTATATGGTGATGTTCAGTATTTTTAACCATTGTGATTATCATCTAGTTTGTTAGTGGGTTCTTTTAAATTATAGTGCCTATCACTAAACATGGAGCCCTGGTGGCGCAGTGGTTAAGAACTCAGCTGCTAACCAAAAGGTGGGCAGTTGGAATCCACCAGCCACTCCTTGGAAACCCTATGGGGCAGTTCTACTCTGTCCTATAGGGTCTCTATGAGTTGGAATCAACTCGACGGCAACCAATTTGGGTTTTCTTTTCTTTTTTTTTAATTTTCAATCACTAAACACAAGTCTCCAGATGTAATCTAATCAGTGCAGAGGAAATTTGGATGTTTATCTCCTACAATCTGGAGGCTATATTTTTATCAATTCAGTATAAGATTACTCTGCTTTTTGTCATAAATTGTGTCTTTTATTTACATAAACTGCTATTAAGTTACATTTCCACCAACCTGTTTTGTGCAATGGGTGTTTTAATCTCAGCGTGGAATTTCCCATTTACTCCCAGGACTTTTAGCTTGTTAGCTTTAGCTCACTGTTTAAGCTGACCATCTTTTCAATTTTTACTTTTTTATTCAAAATATTAGATATCCCTCACAAATTAGATGATTGAAAATTTGTTAAGCAGACCTTCCATATTGTTAGCCAAGTCACTGTTAAAAATATCAACTAGAATAGGGCCCAAAACAGATAGAAATGTAGGTTGATACAGTGTTTCAGCATATTTCATCAACCAAATATTCATGTGTTTAAAAGCAGTGTCTCTTTTGTCACTGTTCTGTTTACTGATCTTAAGCAGAAGACGTGCATTTGAGAAAACACACCAAGTCTGAAAGAACACTTCATTTAACTGTGGTTTTCCATTCCTACTTTCGGTTTCATCTTTCCTCTAGAACATAATGCTACATATCTGGTTATAACACCAATCATCAAAATTACAGTTCACCCATATGTGTGATAGAACCAACAACCAAGCCATTTTAAATGTTTGACAAGCATCACTTCATTTAATTTTCATATGAAATAGAAGATTATCCCCCTTTATGAGAGGTAGACTGAGGCTTAGGGAGCTAAAGTAACTTCCCCAAGATCCCTAAGATATATCAAGACTCAAACCTAAATCAGACTCACTCTAAGCCCCATATTCTTTGGATGACACCATACTGCTTCCACAAATACAGAGTATCTTGTGGGACATACAAGGAGGGCAGATTAGACAGTTACCTCACTCACACTTCGGGAATTTAAGCAAGTTGAGACAAGCTATTGCAGTAAGAAATATTCTCCATGATTTAAAGGTGTGTTCCTTAGCTAAACTAAAAGAAAAAAAAATAAAAATTCAGAACATTGATAACTTTCCTTGAAGGGACAATGTGGTATCGCAATAAATCAGCAGTTTACTCTTCAAGCTGCCCACAGAGTTAGACTTTGTTGAAGGCTAACTGCTCAGGATGATAACTAATCAGCATGCTCTCTTCAAACATTCCCGGCCTTTATTTTCAGTTACTTGTTACTTCAATTCACACCCATTTATCCTCCCTCACAACTCAACCCGCAACTCATTGCCTGACCTGAGGCATGGATAGCAATTTTCGGTGTAATCAGCCAGAGCATGTAATCAGTGCAATTAACAGATGGATTGGGAATACTACAAGAAGCCTAAATTAAAATCTCACTGAAATTACTGGACTGTATCTGTAAATACCCACACTAAACAAATATTCTTTAGGATAAGTTTCCGGCAGTGTGGTAATAATCTTAATGTAAAACTTCTGAAGGAGTTCTGTGCCCATTCTCATGCCCAATGCACTGATCAATAAAATTTATTGAGCCCCTACACTACACCTGTGCCTAAAAAAAAGCAACCAAACTCATTGCTGTCGAGTTGAATTTCGACTCATAGCGACCTTATAGGACGGAGTAAAACTGCCCCATAGGGTTTCCAGGGAGCAACTGGTGGATCTGAACGGCCGACCTTTTGGTTAGCAGCTGAGCTCTTAATCAGTTTTCAGTGTAATCAGCCTATGCTTATGATGGAACAAAAACAGAATAGAATGTGGCATCTTTTCTTGAGGAAGACTGCTGTGTTGAAGAAATAAACCTTAAGGTCATGAAAACTATCTGAAAACTGTAAAAGACATTACTAGGCTAAAAATGCAAATAAAAAGAATATTACAGTTCAAGAGGATGAGATTTTTATGTTTGGCTCTGGTAGTAATCTGTCTTAAATTCCATGGGTTTCATTATAAGCACCCTCACCTCACTTACCTCTCTGTCTCTCCATAGGATTTGATTAATACAATCCCAGACCTTGTTGAGTCCATCTGTCTCCCTTACCGTGCCTATGCAGGAGCAGCTGAATGGCGTTATAATAAAAACCATGCAACCAGCGTCACTGGTTTCACTTTACATTCGCGACCACAAACCACATTTGGGCCCTGACCACTGCAGAAATTCTATTACATTTCTTCAGTAAATTTGCTTTCCCACTCTGAATATATTATTTCATACCTTTCAACTTTCCTTAAGCATCCCATACCTACTCCCCCCACCCCTGGTAAATTGATGACCTGGTTTATACTTTGTTAATAAAATGAACCTTTCGAGGGACTTATTTTATATTCTTAGTTACACATTGGAAAGATCAACTTGCATCTCTTCGCACTTAACTCGATGTAAAAACTTTCTTTCTCCCAGCAAAGGAAAAATTCCTCTACCTGTGTTTTGAGTTTCATCCCTACCGAATTTCTTAAAAGATTTTGTTCCTTCATTTATCCTCTCTGCTGCAAGATAAATCTTCCCTGTATCACTAAATCATTTCCATTCTCATATGAATATTCAAACATACTTATATTCAAGCACGCTCAGTATCTCCTATCTTACAGAGAGACAGACAGAAACAAAGACAGAGACAGAGAGAAAATAATAAACAAAACTCCCCTAATCTCTCACCTTCTGGGATCCTTCACTGTTTTCTCATAGCTGAACTTCTTTTAATCACTTTTTTGCTCACTCCAAACTGGTTTCCAACTTTACACTCTATCACAATAGTTTTTCACCAGTGATTTCCATGTTGCCTCATTTTATTCTATCACAGACAGCAGTCCATACCATACACTACACCCTCTTTCCTGAAATACTCTCTTAACTTTTATGATACCACCCTCCTCCCCAATTTTCTTTCCACCCCACTAGCCACTTCTTCTCAGACTCCCTTGCTGGCTTCCCCTCTACCAGACTTACTGAAATATTTCAGAATTCTACCCAGGACCCTCTTCTCTAGCAACACTTTCTTCTCAGGTGATCTTATCCAGACTCATGTCTGTAAGTGCCATCTCTATGCTGAATAATCCCAAATGATTTCCCCAGGTCTGATTTACCCTGTGAGCTCTGAACTATGTATATCTGCACTTGGATTTCTACTAGAACTCTCTCAGGCTTAATAGGTTTAGATTAGAATTCTTGATTTCCCACCCCATCCTTGAAAATAGAAGGGACATATAAGGTGAAATGGAGAAGTTAAGTGACCAGTGGGTAAAATGAAAGCAAAGACAATATAGTGTGAGCTAGGGAATGGGGAAGCTGAAAAGCTGAAGGGTTTTAATTGTTGTGTTTAGAAAATGAGTTTTTGAAGTTTACTATGTAAGAAATGAACATTTTAAGAGAGGAAAAATTTGAATGCATAGTTAATATGAGTATTGATGACTGAAACAGAGAAGAATTGAATCTTGTAGGAGTCAAAAAAAGTCAAGAGATTACAGCCCCCAGGCACCCTTTAAGCTCAGTGGTGAAGTCACTTCCTAGGTTCACTGTTCAGCCAGTGATTGGAGAGCCCCATAAAACAAAATGGGACTAATGAAGCACAGCAGTCCAGGGACAAGGACTAGAAGGTAGGAGGGGACAGGAAAGCCGGTGATAGGGAACCCAAGGTTGAGTAAAGACAGTGTTGACATGTAGTGGGTTTCTTAACCATTGTCATCGGGCAATATGTGTACTAACTGTTTAATGAGAAATTATTTTGTTCTGTAAACTTTCATCTAAAGTGAGAGTAGCAGCACAACTGGAAGAACGTAATTGATGTCACTGAATTGCGCATGTAGAAATTTTTGAAATGGTGTATCTTTGGCTACATATATTTTCACCAAAAAAAAAAAAAAGGTAGAGAAGGGAGAGGGTTGACATGTCGTGGGATTGTTAACCAATGTCATAAAACAATATGTGTACTGACTGTTTAACGAGAAACTATTTGTTCTGTAAACCTTCATCTAAAGTATTAAAAAAAAAAAAAAAAAAACCACATACACACACAAAAAAAGTCAAGAGATTATAAAATCAGAATATTGTTCTGGTCACCAACATGGAATTTGAAGCCACATAAAGTGATGACAGGATTTGGGGTGGAGCAATAGAAAAGAATCTAGGAAGCTGGAAGGATAGAGATCAAAAATGGTAAAAAATAAAGGGATGGCATGAGACTAGAAAGTAAATTTATTTTGTTTGGTTTTTGCCTCTGTTTTATAAGATCAGAAGAATATCGGTCTAGTCCAAACAATGGTGATCAGGGAAAGTCTGAGCCCATTGGAAAAATTATCGTTCTTTACTTCTTAATGGGTTTCCTGGGTAAGCAGTATCGATGGAAGTTAATTGAGTTTCAATTTAGGCAAGCGATGGAGGGAAGAGCTTGAAGATGTATAAAAGTTAAATTATCATTTGTCAGAAGTTCCAGAATACACAGAGGAAAAAGTTGAGAGTGGTAGAGAGATGGATTTGTTACTGTTGTGTGCCGTTAAGTCAATTCTGACTCATAGTGACCCTATAGGGCAGAGTAGAACTGCCCCATAGGGTTTCCTAGGCTGTAATCTTTACTGGAACAGATTGCTAGGTCTTTCTCCCACAGAGCCACTGGTGGGTTCCAACTGCAGACCTTTTGTTTAATTTGACATTTTTTTATTATTGTACTTTAGATGAAGGTTTACAGCACAAATAGTTTCTCATTAAACAGTCAGTACCCATATTGTTTTATGACATTGGTTAACAACCCCACGACATGTCAACCCTCTCCCTTCTCAACCTTGGAGGACTTTTTTTTTTTTGATGAAAATATGCATAGCCAAAATTACACCATTTCAAAAGCTTTTACATGTACAATTCAGTTACGTTGATTACATTCTTCCAGTCGTGTGCTATTCTCACTATACTTTTCCAAATTATCCCACCACCATTATCTTCAGCTCACTGCCCCCTAGGCTTCCCATCAAACCTTTTGAGTTGCTGTTATCAATTTAATCTCATATAGATAATTCTTTTTTTTTTTTTGTACCTTAGATGAAGGTTTACAGAGCAAATAGTTTCTCATTAAACAGTCAGTACCCATATTGCCCTATGACAATGGTTAACAACCCCAAGACATGTCAACACTGTCCCTTCTCAACCTTGGGTTCCCTATCACCAGCTTTCCTGTCCCCTCCTACCTTCTAGTCCTTGTCCCTGTGCCTCGTTAGTTCCGTTTTCTTTTATGGGGCTGTCCAATCCCCGGCTGAATGGTGAACCTTGGGAGTGACTTCAGCTGAAAGGGTGTCCGGGGGCCACACTCTTGGAGTTTCTCCAGTCTGTCATCCAACTGCAGACCTTTTGGTTAGCAGCTGAGAACTTAGCCATTGTGCCACCAGGGCTCCTTTGGAGATTGATTTAAAAAACAAAACAAATCATTGCCTTTGAGGCATTTCAATCAGAATAGGAATGAAAGAATGGGACAGAACAGATGACATGTGGATTTTGACCATCAGTGATTAAATATGACAAGGATATGAGACAAAGTGCATCAAATTCACTTACAGTTTACCAGTGGAAATTTAAGGTTATTATTTCCTTTGGTTAGGTACAGAACTTCCTAGTAGTTGTGTGACTGAAGTGTTCAGACCGCCTCAATAAAAGTCATGTTAATCTATTTTCTTGTCTAATTTTATAAAACGTTTTATATAATAAACACAGGGTGTAGATAAGTCTGTTAGCTTTCGTCCTCAGCATATTTTTCTTAGTGTTAAAGATGTTTCCTGTGGTAGCTATAGTTATTTCACAGACTTGTGGGGACTGTAGATGGAAAAGACATACATAACACGTGTTACACTCAATGGATTATTTACAATTGGAATATCATTCAAACTAGTTTATTAAATGCATGTCAGTATTCCAAATATCCTCCTTTCTATCCCCAATTATTTCCATTTTAATAATCAGTCTAAGAACACAACTAAATACTTCTGAGCACAATTGTTTTGGAAAGTATAAAAGACTCTTTCAACTTAAAAGTTGAAAAAATTCAGGATTTATTCCATATTATACTTCATATGAAGATTGAGTTTATGGTTTTAGGTATATCCAATGAAGTTAATTCTTTTTAGAATGGGATGAAAGGGAGGAAACATCCTTAGACAAAGCAGAGATGGTTTCTGAACTTCCCTTTCATTCCTGTCTTCTCTTACTTAGAGTCCCTATACCAACTCACAGCCCTAAGCAAAAAGATAAAATGATGTCTACACTTAACTCTCTGTCACTCAAGCCCCTACTCCCCTAATTTCTCAATCCTTCCAATGCCATGTGACTCCTCATTCTCCAAGATATTCAGAAGGCTAAGCTGCTCTGAACTGTTAACACCATAAATAAATCATACAGGTTTTATGCACATTATTGAGCATTTATTTATAATTGTTCGTATATATATATATAGATATAGATATATAGATACAGATAGATATTTAGACATGTGAGAACATTCTAACCAAATTTCAGTAGGGAAAATGCCAAATAAAAAAGTCTATTTTGTTTTCTTGCAATGAAAATTTTTTCAACTGAAAACTAATATTAGGATGGTAGGAGAAGAGGCACATTATATTAGGTAGGATATAAGGAAACCAAAAAAATGTAGTGATGTAAATAACAGAGAGGTTTATTCCTCTCTCACGTAAAAATCCAGGTAGATGATTTGAGTTTGTATGGGGGCTTTATGGTGTTGGCAACCAGGATTCTTCTGTCCTGTTGGTCAGTCATCCTCAATGTTTACCGTCCATCTCATAGGCCACGATGTTGTTTAGATTCTACTGTTATGAATACAGTTCAGCCAACAGAGAAGTGTAAATAGAAGGGGAGTACACGTCCCTTCCTCTTAAAAGCATCACCCAAAAGTTGCACACAGCATTTCTGCTCACAGTCTATTAGCCAGAACTTAGTCACCAGCCACTCCTTTCTGTCAAGGAAGCTTGGAATGTAGCCATGTGCCTGGTGAAAAAGCTCTAGTACTGCAAAAGAAGGAGAGGATAGGTATTAGAAAACAACTAGCAGTTAATGCCATACATAGCCATTTATCACTCTAAAAAGAATGTCTGGATTTGACCTCTAGCACCTTACAAAAACTGTATTATTTTACAACCAATACCGATGCATATATGCATTATTTTACAGCCAATACCGATGCATATATTTTACGTTATTGTGGTAGATAATTATGTATTTATGTTACGGGCTTGTTTAATGCCTATCTAATTTATTAAACTCTAAGTGGGCAGGGATCATGCCTGTTTTGTTAACCATTTTATAACCCTCTTTTTATCACAAATAATTATTTGCTGAATAAACAAATACTTGAAGGGTTCCTGCATAGAATAGTGTTGACTCTTAGTCTTTTCACCAGGATCTACGGATTACCAAAGTTGGTGATTATTAAAATAATTCAAATCAGTGAAATTAGTATTGAAAGAAAGTATTTATCTACCAAAATCTATAGCTAACCAAGAGTTCCAGGCCCCTAGCATCCTCAAAAAGAAAAATAAACCGTTGCTGTCAAGTTGCTTCCAACTCACAACAACCCTGTAGGACAGAGTAGAACTGCCCCATAGGGTTTCCAAGGAGTGGCTGGTGGATTCGAACTGCTGACCTTTTGGTTAGCAGCTGAGCTCTTAATTACTGCCCCACCAGGGCTCCTCTAGCACCCTCAGTGGCACCTAATTCAGTCAGGTCACAAGGAAGGTTGCTGGACCCTGCTTGTTCCCTCATATGTGAAGTCTGGTTCCTTGTTCTCTGTTCCTACTGCACAGTTCCTTCTACAATTCCAGATTCCTTTTTCAACTACACGTGCACACTTGCTTATGTATCCACACCTGAGAATGGAAATACCTCTGCATGTGCGTGTGCAAGAAGCAATGATTGGGAATATGAGTCCTCTTTGAAAGCAGAAAATAAGCCAACACTTTAGTGTACGCTGTAATTGTTAAAAAAGTATGAGGCTTATATTAGATTGAGTCATAGATGTCATCTTTTGTAATAATTTTATTACAATTTTCCAAGAAATATGCCAATTGTCCATTGTGGGGGTGAGAAAAGCCACATGAGAATGTCGTCGAGCGTGTTTGCCTCTTTCATTTCTAGACACAGGATTCTCTGGTTTGGCTGAGAAGACATGCTTAGATGTCACTCATGCAGAGGATGAAGCTCTGCCAAATGGAAGAGAGGGAGAGAATGAAAGGAGAACTGATTTGCTACACACAACTAGCTTGCTGCATGCCACGAAGCCCTTTTATTTAGGAGGGTGCCACATCTGTTCATCAGCTCCTTCAGTCTTATGTGACCTGGAGAGGTACAATAGCAGCAGGACTCTAGGGTGCCATCGGGAGCAGTATTTCAGCCATTGTTTCTTTGACTTAGATATTTTCCCATTTAACTTCAATATGTACAATACTGAGTGTATTGCTGAGTTCCTAGAGGCCACTCAAGGTCCCCAGGTGGTGCAAATAATTTGCACTCAACTACCTAGTACATAGGGTCACTATGAGTCAGAACAAACTCAACAGCACCTAACAACAACACTGACCTAGTTGGCAGTTTGAACTCACACAGTGGCGTTGTGTAAGAAAGGCCTCGCTATCTGCTTCAGTAAAGATTACAGTCAAGTAAACCCCATGGAGCAGTTCTACTTTGTAACACATGGAGTCTCCATTAGTTGGAATCCACTCTACTGCAATGGGTTTTAGCGTCCATTCATTCTCCTCCCTGAGAGCCCAGTTAAGAGGGTGGAGGCACTGCGTATCAACAGCCACAGCTGGCAGCTTGGTTTCTGGACACATAATCATGCCAACCAGTGCTTCCTACACAAAACCTTTTCAACAACCCCAAAGCCAAAGACTCCAGTTGATGCCACCAGCTTTCTCTTTCAACTCAAGTCTTCAAATTAGGCAGCTTTGTGTTTTCTCACCCTTGTGCATTATGATGGTTATTTAGACTGATGCACAATAGTCTCCAAGAATATTCTTCCCCAATCTATGCTTTCCTCCTACTCAGCAATGTTGCTAAAAAAATGCAGAGAAATTCAATGGAGGTCACAAGCAATGCTGGTTGTTAAGGCAACAGTTTATTTGCCTCCAGCTCCCTCCACTGCAAGAAATCACAATGTAGAAACCTCCAAGGAGCCTCGTGCCCTGTCCTGTCTTTATCGCCAGCCCTCTTAGTCTGCTACACAGAAAATCTAAGCATTTTGCTCATGTGCCTTCAAAGAAATTGTGTGATCAAACTCACACATGACAGGACACAAATCCCACTCATCTTACACCCAACTTTCTATAAATGATTTTTTTTTAAGACTCACTAAAAGGAAGTGGTCATTTTTGTTGCAACTGTGAAAACAGAAGTTTTATTGTAGCATCTGGCAGCTACACAATAAACTGCTAAGAACATTTTAGAAATAACTAAAAGCTCTGATCATTTTTTTTCTCTTTTTTTCATACAAAGCAGTTCTCAAAAGCACCAAATACCCAGTAGCCAAAGTGTAAATAAACACTTAAAATTCAGCATGAAATTATAAATCACTGACCCTTGATGGAGGAATGCCACTTAAAGATTTAACAAAAGAAGAATCTCGGCATCCACATTTGTACTGTATGGTGCTAGGTCAGAGAGAACAAGGGACGGGTTTGTATTTAGTTTGTACTCCATTTAAGAAATGAAGTTTTTTTGTTTTGTTTTGCAACAAGGGAGAAATATAGATAAGAAGGCTTGACAAAGTTTGATAGGGATATCTAGGGAAAAGTAAACAAAAAGAAGATAGTCTTAGGATGTTAAAGAATGCAGACAATCAACATTTTGCAGAATATTAGAGGGTTAAAACCTCCATAAAAATCATCAGAAAAGATCCTACCTAAAGTGAAATTTTAGCATTTGAAGATGCAAAGGTTAAGAATTGTCTTCAAATTGCTAAAAGTACCCCTTAAGGAATGAGTCCAGTCCAATACACGCAGACAGGGGTCAAGAACAATGTAGGGGCATGCAGGAAGTTATCAGGAGAAGAGTCCACGTTGGACTAGAAGAGATGATTCTTATAGATACGCTAATAAAGGTCCTTTCTATTATCTTAGTACACCCCAAAGCCTAGTTCTGACAGGTTATTGTTCATATAATCCAGTATCAAATTTGCAATCCAAGTAAGACTGACTTGGAATCCATCTCATTGTGTTGGGAAGTTCCACTGTTATTGTCCAAGATTTCTGTGACTTCATGGGCCTTATATTCTTACGATCAGACACCTGTCACTACTATTTCCTGCTCTCTCAGTCTGATTTTCATTTTGCTTCCTTCAACTCTTCTTTTCTTTCTGCCCGCACATAGACTTAAACATGGAACACATACCGTTTTCATGGTTACCCTAGACATCATTTTCACAAGACAGGAAGGCACTGGTTCCAGGAGGGAAACCGAGGTGGGGAAGATGTCACTTTGCTGCACATTACAGCATATAATGTAACTCTTCCCAAAATGCTCCTTGGCAATGACCATCACAGTTAATTTCTCTCTGGTTGATTTTTGTTCTGAAGTCACTACCTTCTACCATGAGGCTGAATTCCTAAACCCACCCTTCAACTTCTTCTCATATAGCCCCAGGTCATTTCCAGAAACAGGGAAAATAGAAAAGCAGCAGCATTTACCAAGTGTTGCTTGTGTCTGCCTGGGAGGCCATGTGGTGCCACACAAAGTTAGTGGATTTTCACCATCAGCTTCATGTGCTGAAGAAGGGGGAGACCTAGCCATCATGGAGGCTGAAGTCTTTTTTAGGCAGTTTACCAACACTGGCAAGACCAATTGTTGTTCTGCATCCTTTATTTGTCCTATCTTGGAAATTTAGCACTGAAAATAAAGAGCATCTGTGAACTTTTAAGAAGTCCTTGAGTGGTGTAAATGATTGCGTGCTCAGCTACTAAAGAAAAGATCAGGGGTTCAAACGCACCAGAAAGTACTAATGCCTCAGAAGAAAGACCTGACAAACTACTTCCAAGAGATCAGTAATTGAATACACACCTTTGTTCATTGCAGCATTGTTCACATAGCAAAAAGATGGAAACAACCTAGATGCCCATCAACAGATGAATGGATAAACAAACTGTGGTACATACACACAATGGAGTATTGCTCAATGATAAAGAACAATGATGAATCTGCGAAGCATCTCATAACATGGATGAACCGGGAGGCCATTTTGCTTAGTGAAATAAGTTAATCACAAAAGGACAAATATTATATGAGACAAATATTATATGAGACCACTACTGTAAAAACTCATGAAAACTTTTACACACAAAAAGAAACAATTTTTGATGGTTAGGAGGGAGGCCGGGGTGAGGGGGGAATCATTAAATAGACAATAGATAAGTGGTAACTTTGGTGAAGGGTAAGACAGTACACAGTACTGGGGAAGCCAGCACAACTTGTACAAGGAAAGGTCATGGAAGCTCCACAGACACATCCAAACTCCCTGAGGGACTGAATTGCTGGGCGGAGGGCTGTGGGGACCATGGTCTCAGAGAACATCTAGCTCAACTGGCACAACATAGTTTATAAAGAAAACATTCTACATTCTACCATGGTGAGTAGCGTCTAGGCTCTTAAAAGCCTGTGAGCAGCCATCTAAGATTCTCCACTGGTCTCACCACTTCGGGAGCAAGGGAGAGTGAAGAAAACCAAAGACATAAGGGAAAGATTAGTCCAAAGGACTAATGGATTGCAACTACCATGGCTTCCACCAGACTGAGTCCAGTACAACTAGATGGTGCCCGGCTATTAGCACTGACTGCTCTAACAGGGATCACAATAGAGGGTCCTGGAATAGAGCTGGAGAAAAATGTAGAACAAAATTCTAACTCACAAAAAAACACCAGACTTACTGGTCTGACAGAGACTGCAGAAACCATGAGAGTATGGCCCCCAGACACTCCTGAGGGTCACACTTCAGCCAAAGATTAGACAGACCCATAAAACAAAATGGGACTAATGGGGCACAACAGCCCAGGGACAAGGGCTAGAAGCCAGGAGGGGACAGGAAAGCTGGTAACAGGGAACCCAAGGTTGAGAAGAGAGAGAGTTGGCATGTTGTGAGGTTGTCAATCAATGTCATAAAACAATATGTGTACTAATTGTTTAATGAGAAACTAGTTTGTTCTGTAAACCTTCATTTAAAGTACAATAAAAAAAAAGTTAAAAAAAAAAAAAAGATCAATCATCGAAACCACTAGTTGGAATCGACTCCATAGCAACATTTTTTTTTTTTTAATGAACTTTTAAAGCAACTCTTGCCCTTTCATCTGGAGTAGATAATAAAAGGCCACCTCTGTCTATGCTAGGGTGCTCTATTATCATCTCAGAAGTTATATAAAATATTTTTTAAAATATACTCTGACAGAATTGATGCTCTCAAGTGTTTAGTGAGTGTGTAGAGGCAATATCAAGTGCCTCCCAAGTTATGAAAATTAGTTTACTGACTGAGAACAAAATTAGCAAGAAGCAACACAGACGAGTAGAGATTCGTGATCTGCAGAAGTGCCAAAGAGATTTTATAAAATGCAAAGCTCAGAAGATTTGGAAATACCCGAGTTTAAGCAAGATGACTTGGGTAAAAGCTTGCAGAAGCAGAACTGAAAAAAGAAGGTTGAAACCTAATCACTTTATTTTAACCACTCTAAAGAAAGAGGAGAATTGTTTGCATAGGCTCATAAAGCGAAGCCAAGAGGCAAAGATGATGTCACTGTACCATCAGCATCATCCAGGCTGGGGGGGCCCCTTGATGAGCAAACATGGCTTTCTGGTTGGCACATTTATGCTTATGGGTAGAATCAAATGCAGAGTGTACACTATTATAACTTACTGTACTTCACCACAAGAAAATCTACCTAAATCGCGTTAACTTCTTTTCTCACTGAGCAACCTTCTGATTACAATAACTAGTTCCATGTAGATTTTATAAGAGGAGAGAGACTGCAAGAGCAGACTGACATGAACTTTTGGTCAGCTTAGGACTTCAGTTTACTTCTCTCTGGCTTAGTTTCCACATCTGTAAAGTGAAGTTAACGCTAGTTGCTGCCTCATGGGGCTGTGTGAGAATTAAATGAATCAATGCATGTCAACTCTTTGGAGCAGTGCTAGAAATATACTCTGATCCCAGTATTACGCTGACAAGAAGTTGAGTTAGAGAGGCATGAAGTAGGCCCTCATTCTTGGTCCCATTTGAGTATGTAGAAAAGTCAAGGATGTAGAAAGCTGGGGACCTGAGGTAGAAACCCTCGCAAGTTATTGCCACCCTATAATGCCTGAGCCAAGCCTTCTCCACTCTCCCTCTTATATTTGCTTCTCATTTATTTCTCTCCATACAGCCCTGTTGTTTGGAGTTTATAGTGGACAATTTTATTTGAAAAGAAGGAGTATTTCTTTTAGAGCCAGATTTGGACTCAAAGCACACATGACACTTATCCGGAATGATTTTGCATTTCAAATGAGATGAAAATGAGTCAAGGGGAACTTATAAATCAGGAGTCAGCAAACATTTTTTCTGGACAGGGCCAGATAATAAATATATATTTTTTACACTTTGCAGGCCATATACTCTCAGTCATAACCACTCAGCTCGGCAGATGTAGTGTGAAAGCAGCCATAGACAGCACATAAACAAGTGAGCATGGCTATGTTCCAATAAAACTTTATTTACAAATACAGGCTGTAAGTTGGATCTGATCCACAGGCTGTAGTTTGTTAGCACTTGCTAATGACTAAAAGAGAGCAAAGACATATTATGAACCAATCACAATGTATGGAAATGACTTAGAACTTGATTCTGACAAATAGATAAACTGTATTATATAACTAAAATATATCTATATTTATCTATGAATTAGAGAGATGTTAATATTGACTGAATATTTTATATTAAAAAATCACTTTCAATTTTAAGAGTGACAATGGTATTATGGTCATGTTTTAAAATGTCCTTGTATTTTACAGATACCTACTGAAATATGTTCAGATGATATGATGCCTGAAATTTAGACTTTGAAATTATTGGGGGAGCGATGGGATGGGAATACAGATTAAACAAAATTACTTCTGAAATGGTAATTATTTAAACTTGGTGATGAATCCATGGGGTCCATTATACCATTCTTTCTACTTTAGTACATTTGCAATTTTCTGTAATAATATTTTCAAGTATAAAAATATACCATGCGGAAACTCTCTTCTCTCTCTCTCTCTCATACACACACACTCACACACACACACACACACACACACACACACGCAAAGTGGGATACAGGCTGACAGTTAAAAGAAAAAAGAAAAAAAAAAAACACACACACACACAAGAAAGAGCCAAAAAACAAGGTTCAAGACTGAGCTAAATGGATGTACATAGGGTGCTCTGTGCTGACTTCACAATTATTGTCTTCAATTGTGTAAAATGGTAGTTTAAAGAAAAGTGAAATGGAATACTATTCTGCTACAAAATGGATACGCTGAGCATAGACCTGTTAAATCCATACCACTTTCTAACTTAGGGCACAAGAAGTCAACAGAGATGGGAGGAATGGACATCATTTCCAGGGTCACATATGGTTCTCAACAAGTTGTATTTAATTCTTCCCTTTCTTCTTGCGGTGCAGTGGTCAAGTGCTCTGCTGCTAACCAAAGTTCAGCAGTTTGAAATCACCAGCTGCTTCACAGGGGAAAGATGTGGCAGTCTGTTTCCACCTTATGAGGCAGTTCTACTCTGTCCTATAGGGTCGCTATGAGTGGGAATCAATTCGATGGCAATGGGTTTGGTTTAAGCCCAATTCAATGTTAAGTCTTTTACTTCTCTCTCTGCAATACCCATCCCTGCACCGCCCCTCTCCCCACCTTTTTTTTTTCTTGGTAATCCTAACATATCACTTTGGGACACTGCTAGCTGAGGATATATCTCTTGTCCTCACTGGATTCTGATCTTTGGAGGAAGGATAGGAGCTGTGCCTATGTAGTATCCATTTTCAATAAATTAGTTTGAGTAAATGAACAACTGAGTCAGTGAATGAGTTGAATTGCTTAATCTGTACACCTCAAACTTCAAACTGGTGTCAAGAATTTCTTCACCTATCTTTTGATCAATTTAGCAAGCCTATTTCCTAAGTCCTGCCTGACCTAAGAAAAGTCCCTTAAGAGGCTTCTATCTACTTTTAAGATGTTTTCAATCTACCTACCTGTTGGCAGTTAATTTCTTCCTCCTTTTCTCTCTCGATAATAATAACCTGAATGTCTCTGTCCGAGTGTCTTATGCTCCCTAACTCTTTGGTTTTCTAGTCATGCCTACTTTATCAATTCCTTCTCTCTCTGCCTTCACCCTTTGGGCATATCTCTGTGCTTGTGTTACTGAACTCAGGAAGGTGGGTTCTTGTCCCGCGCTCTCACATTTGCCAATTATCTGGACACTGGTTTTTGAGAAAGAGAAAGTAACTTTATTGTAATGTGAAGAGCAAGCAATCGAGAGGAAGTTCCTCAGATCCGGCTCCCAGAGCTAGGGGAATGCAGAGCTTATGTGCGATTTGGGCAGCAAGATGGTGCCTATGCAGGCATACTGGGGAGGGAAAATTCTAGAAGGAGCCAGGAAACAGGAGATGACATGGTTCTTGTCAGACCTATTGCTTCGGAATAGGGTCCCAGCCATGATTTTTCCTTCTGATTTGTTCCTCCTGTTGCTCCATCCTCTGTTGAGGTCAATTAGTCATCACAGCTGGCCCTTCTATGCATACAGGGCGGGCCACATCTGGCTTGGGTTAGTTTAAGGACTAATGGAAATCTACTGGCATTTGTAAGGTCAGTTTACACTTGCCACTCATGCCTTGGACAAAGTCAGCCCACCGTGACCCAGTAAAGATATTAATGGTTCTAAAATCAAATATACTTTATTACTACACTTGCCAAAATCAGATTTGCAAGAGCAGATTCATTTGTAAGAATGTTTTTATTTTTCTAGTGCTGATGAAGGATTTTTATTTTTCTCTCCATTGCCTCCCCTTTCACACTCTACCTTCCTTTTCTCTATTAGTTACTTTTGTTTTTTTTAATTGTACTTTAAGTGAAAGTTTACAATTCAAGTCAGCTTCTCATGTAAAAATTTATACACACACTGTTATGTGACCCTAATTACTCTCCCTATAGTGTGACAGCACACCCTTCTTTTCCACCCTGGATTTCCCCATTCAACCAGCTCCTAACCCTCTCTGCCTTCCTTTCTCACCTCTGGACAGGAGCTGCCCGTTTAGTCTCATGTATCTATTTGAGCTAAGAAGCACACTCTTCATGAGTATCACTTTATGTCCCATAGTCCAGTCTAATCTTTGTCTGAAGAGCTGGCCTCAGGAATGGTTTCAGCTCTGGGCCAACAGAGAGACCAGGGGCCATGTCTTCCAGGATCCCGCAGTCTCAGTCAAACCATTAAGTCTGGTCTTTTTACTAGAATTTGAGTTCTGCACCCCACTTTGCTCCTGCTCCGTCAGGGACTCTGTTGTGTTCCCTGTCAGGGAGGTCACTGGTTGTAGCCAGGCACCATCTAGTTCTTCTGGTCTCAGGCTGGTGGAGTCTCTGGTTTTCGTGGCCTTTTCTGTCTCTTGGGCTAACGTTTTCTTTGTGTCCTTGGTGTTCTTCATTCTCCTTTGCTCCAGGTGGGTTGGGACAAACTGATGCCTCTTAGATGGTGGCTCGCTAGCTTTTAAGACCCCAGATGCCACTCACCAAGGTGGGATGCAGAACATTTTCTTACTGTTACTTTTATGTTTAAGAATTTCACGAATACTTTCATATCAAATTTACTTTCAAGCCTGCCCAAACAGTTCGTTTACTTTCCTATGTAAAAATCCTGCCTCTTTAAGGATGGGGAAGGAAATTTCAAACATCTGCAGCTCAGATCTCTAGTTGTTAAAGAGCCTAAACCAACCAACCAAACAAAAAACCCATTGCCATCTAACTGATTCCAACTCATAGCGATCCTATAGGACAGAGTAGAACTGCCCAATAGAGTGTCCAAGGAGCTGCTGATGGATTCGAACCGACAATCTTTTGATTAGCAGTGCCACCAGGGCTCCTAAAGAGCCTAAGGATAATGTCTTTCTCATGAATAATAAAAAGGAAGACAAAGGAGAAGAAGAAGACAAAAAGAGGAAGCAGGCAATTGATAGGGCCAACTGCAGAGAGTCTTAACTGCCGGTAAATTACCTGATAGCCTAGGCACTAAATTACCAAGGAGTTGCACTACCAGTTTTCTGAAATCACCTTATCATCATGTCTAGTTATTTTGCTCTGTCTTAGTATACACCAGTGTAGGCAGGGTCTGAACCACTATGGAATAAAACTTGTACAGTTGTACAAATGAGAGCTGTGCAAAAGCCTTGGCAGGAAGCATGTGAATTCTAAGATTAAATGCAGTTAAGATGCAACATGCCATTAAAATCAATAATATAACTTCAACCAGAGCTCATTTTAGACTCTAAGGATAGGCCTCTGTAGCACAGAGCTGCTCTTCACAGACTTAGAAGCCAGTCAGCCTTTGTTACAAGCTACGTCTTCTACTTGGTAGTCATGAGCTTCAAAGTTCTAAGCTCAGTTTCTTCATCTATGAAATGGGGTAATGATAGTTCCTATCTCTAGGCGTGATTGTGAAGATCAACTGAGCTAGTATAAATAAAACCCTTAGACTAGTGCTTGCCACATAGTATATGCTAGCTTTTGTTCTTATATAATTGTCTGTGAATCCCCTGTCTGGACTGTGTGCAAACTGAGTGGATCAGGTAACTTCTTGCCTAAGGAGGCTTCCATATGAGCTGCTGAGGAGTGCTTGCTGCAATCAGTAATAATTGTCACTTACAGGTCTTGTGATCAAATTATTCCTTCCAAGGCAAGGCTGTATAATTTACTATAATTCAGTTGCACAATGTTTTCTCCCTAGCCAGCTATTGTTCTCAAATTATTCTCATATTGATTTAGAATAATCCGATTAGACCATACTTAACTGTTGCCAGAAAGATTAAACTGAAATATTTGGCAGCCAAAACTGCAAAAGCTCAGACCAGTAGTCCTGGACTAATCCCTGCCATTTGTGGCCTTAGGGCAGATCTGTACCCTGCCCGAGGAACACCTTGATAGGCACTTGGCTCGACCCCTTGAATGCTTTGTGACTGTGCTATTAAAGGTTTCCTCAGGAGGGCAGAAGCTGAATGTGTCGCTAAAGCTTCACTTGAAAGCAAATATTTGGCAAGATGAGTTTATTTCTGGTTTAACCTCCTGATGTGTGTGTGTTAAGTCTCTGAAAATCGTAGCTATTAAAACAAGGTGTTTTAAACATTAAAACCTGCACTGAATATTCCTAAATGTCTCCAAAGCTAACATAAAGCTTAGGTAGTTCAAGAAAAATGCGGGATCATAAGAGTTTTTGCAAAATATGGAGAAAATAAAATGCTAGCATCTTTGCAGTTTGATACTTTAGGGCAAGCATTTGAAAAACATGCACACCTGTGAACTCTGAAGCATGCCATACTGCACATAATGTTTGATTAATCACCAAAGTGATTACGCTAAGTGGCATCCATAGTAATTTAAACAGATAGATAAATGGTTTGTAATTACAGGATATTGGGCTCTATAATTCAATGCTTAGCAAAGAGGTATTTGTTATGTAATTACTGTATCTTTGTGAGATATTTGCTGTGCATTTGTGGTGTAGTTTATCCTGAGTTTGCAGTCTACTGACTATCTTTGGTTCCCTCATGTCTAAACTCAAGACATCTTTATTAAAGGGTAAAGCTACAGTTACCCTGGCATATGAAGCATCCTGTAATACTTGGGAAGGCCAAGAATGTGGAGAGATTTATGATAACAATATTCTAAAAGCAAATACAGTAACACTTGATTTTTTCCACACCACTGAAGGGTAGCATTGGTGTGGCTAATAGAATAGCTCAAAAACTACCTGCAGTTTAACTCAAGTCATGGCCTGCACTGGACTCATTTTGTGGATTCCAGGAGTGTACATGTAACCTGGCTTGGTAGCAAGAAACTACGCCCAATGTACACTGTAAAAATGCATATATGCCCCCCCAACACACATAGATAATAATGCAGAGTTGAGCTGAAGTGAAAAGCTGAGATGGAAGAAAGCAAAAGTTAAGAAAAAAAGATTTAAGTTTTCCTATACCTTACAAATATAATGAATAGACTTATTCATGCCTGTGAAGCTGGCTGCTATGTAATTGTGTCCAATTGCCCATTTCCACAAGGTAGAGAACCAAAAATAGGTGTTATGTGGTGGGGGGAAAAGAGAGAGAGAGAGAACGAGAGAAAGCAAAAGTAAATTTAGATTAAACACGAGGACAGATTCAGAAGAGTATTTGAGAGTTTCAGGGTTTTTTTTTTTTTTTAATATAATGAACAGCAATACTTTGGATACACTCACAAATAATCCAATTAACAGACAGAAATACACAGCTAAGTAAGAGATTTACATCTGGTGGTAAATGGATATTTTCAGATTTCCAGACTTTCTGAACAATGACAGGGGTATAGATAGAGAAAGAGAACAAGTGAGTAGCGGAGTGCTGGGCCTCCCGTGGCACTACTGCCATCGAACAATTCAGGACTATCTGGGGCTGTCTCGGGGTGATAAAGATGATGAGCAGCCACTCTTTTCCTTATGTGAGAATGGATGGGACACTCACAATTGTGCTCGAAACTCAGAGGTTGTCTTCACTGATTATGTGAACAAATACTTTGAGGAAATTATGACTCAGAATTAAATAATGATATATATCTAGATATTAGTAAAAGAGTTAAGAGGAGTAAATAGCATATAACAAATGCTTTAAGACATGAAAGCCTAAGAGATCTGGAAAAGCTTCCCTTATATCAAGACATTCAATTTGTATGGTTATGACAGGAGATACAGTACTGAATATATTAAAACAATGTCAGGTTGGACATTCAGAATCTTATTGTCCTAGACACACACACACACACACATACAAACTGTAAATGAATAGAAAAAAAGTTCACACTTTCCTCGAGCTCTATGGAAATTAATCACAAATGGCCACAGATTTTGCTTTTCTTTATTGCCAGAAAAAAAAGATTATGTCTAAACAGCTTTTAGTAAATTGAAATTTTAAATGAGTGAGGTTCACACAGACACTGCTAAAGTGTTGGAGATGGTATGCTTCAGATGTTTCCGGGCATTTCTTTTATGATCTCTTTGTCACAGTCCTTGTGGACTAGTCCACAAACTACAACAGCCTGAGCATGATGAAGGGACATTGTAGAGTTGTTTTGAGATTGAGAGTATGAACTGAAAGACATGGTGCAAAGTTACTAGAAGATGTATACAGATAGAAATGCACATATTTAGTTGTATAAGTGTCCATCATATGCTAGAATGATCTAAACACCTTGATCTCTAATATCCTTTCTTCCATATTATGATAATTTCCATTTTTTCAGGAACTGATCTATATTTCACTCTTAAAAGAAGCATAAAATCTATTTTCAGGTGATGATTCAATTTTAAAACTTAAAAATGTGTCTACTAAACATGTAATGACATCAAAATATTTTTAACATATTTAAGTTCAAAAAAGATTTGAAAACTTGCATCAACAGGTTTTCCTCCTCTCTCATATTTCTGACTGTAGCCTTTCTACTCATGACCTTAACAGCTACTGCTTCTCTTTTTGGTCTTTGCTTAAACACCTGCTTCTCAGTGAGGCACTCCTTGAAGGCCCTTTGAAAAATTTCAGTCCTTCCCATGATTACCATCCCTGTACTCTCTGTCCATTTTTCACACTATATTTTTCTCCATTTGATACATTTTAAATATTAACTTATCATCTGAGTCACCTGCCAAAGTGTGAGTTCCATAAGGTGGTGGAATTGTTTCAGATTTTATTCACTTCTAAATCCTCAACATCTAGAAGATTCTATGACATATAATTGTTGTTGTGTGCCATTGAGTCAATTCTTATTGATAGTGACCCCATATGACAGAGTAGAACTGTCCCTAGGGTTTTCTCGGCTATAATGTTTACAGGAGCAAATTGCCAGGTCTTTCTTCCACGGAGTCACTGGGTGGGTTCAAACTGCTGATCTTCTGGTTAGCAGCTGAACACTTAACCATTGCACCATCTGTGCTCCTAAGGGATATATATATATATATATATATATATATATATATATATATATATATATATATATATATATATATATATATATATATATATATATATGGCATATAATTGACTCCATTAAATATTTGTTCAATAAATGGATCTACTCCCATGATTTCAATTGCCCCTTTTTTATTTTGAGTGTTTCCAAATATGTTTCTCTAGCCTAGACCTCTTTCTTAGGCTTAAAATTTATATATTCAGCTGACTGTAGAATTACCCCGAAACACCTAACTCAGTATATCTAAACTTGAATTCATTCGCTTACTTTCCCACATCTATGCGTCATCTCCCTTGACTCCCGATAATCTCTTCTTTGGTGAATATCAATCATCCATCCAGACACCCAGTGAAAAATCTTGGAAGAGTGGAACAGACTGCTATGCTAAAGCCTTACTTGGTTTTGCATCAGCTTCCTCTCTTCTATAACCTGTCTTATTGCCCTTGTTCAGTCAGGCACGATCATCCAGATGAATGCAATCACCTCTTAACTGGTCTCCCTGTCTCTGGTATATAATTCCCGTGACATATATTCTACACTACCGAAAATCCAAACCCACTCATGTCACTCTCATGTCATCATTCAGTGGAGGTCAGTGCCTACAAAATAAAGCCCAAGCTAATCAGCTAAAAGCCAGCTGGCATCTACTCATCTCCAGAGTCTCAGTTTTCAATGTACTTGAAGTTCAATTTCAATGTCAACACCACTTCCAGTTCACAGGTTATTTTATTTCTCCATGTTTGCCTCATGTTTATCCTTTATCAAAGAAAACCATTCTTCAACTTGAAAGCACCAACTCATCTTTCAAGATTTTGTCAAAGCTCTGCCTCTTCTATTATATACATTCTCCTTTGACAAGGTAAACTTCATGACTCCTTTCTTCATATTGCTTTTTGCGTGTTCTCTGTTGTATTTATCTTTACATTCATTATAAACCCGTTGTCGTTGAGTTGATTCCTACTCATAGTGACCCTATAGGACAGAGTAAAACTGCCCCAAAGGGCTTCCAAGGAGCAGCTGGTGGATTCACACTGCCAATCTTTTGGTTAGCAGTTAACTCTTAACCACCGTACCTCCAGGGCTCCATATTCATTATACCAAGAAAACCAAACCCGCTGTTATTGAGTCGATTTCAACTCATAGAGACCCAATAGGACAGAGTAGAACTGCCCCACAGGGTTTCCAAAGAGCAGCTGGTGGATTCAAACTGCCGACCTTTTGGTTAGCAGCCATAGCGCTTAAAAACTGTGCCACCAGGGCTCCACATTCAGTATACTCATCTTTATATATTTATATATATATAGACTATATGCTCTTAAAGAACAGACAGGAGCCATATTTAACTCATCTTTGCAACCCAGCACCTTTTAAAGTAGTGGTGGTGGTAGTGAGGGTGCAAAGGCTTTAGCTAGATAAATGAAGAACTATGATTTTGGGCAAAGTATGAGATAGTTAGAATGTGGAAGAATCTTAAGTATTTAAAATACATCTAAAAGAGAATACAGATTCATTATAAGTTCATGAACAAGGAAGTGACAGAATGAAATTACTTCTAGAAGATGTGAATTTGATGTTAGCATGAAGAGGCTTTGAGTGGAGAGAAGGCAAGATCTAATAGTTAGGAAACAACCTAGAAGATAGGAAAACAAAAATCTTTTCTCAATTGACCAGTCTAAATTAGCTCCTCCTCCTTGCTTCTCACATTTCATCTCTCCATGTCGTTGTACTTCTAACCAGACTATAAGCTCCCAAGGGCAGGGTTGTGTATGATTTGTCACCACAATGCCAATATTTGACACAAATACCTGGCAAATGGCAGATACACAAAAATTTTGCATTATTGAATTAAGAAAAAAATAACAGCTCATTTAAGATCACAACCGTGAGAAAGAAAGACAGGAAGACAGTGTACAACCTTTCAATGGAAGATCTAGGGAGAGGACTCAGCTTTACCTCTTCGTGTTCTCCTATGCATAGGCTCAGCACTCATTCATTACACACTGTCTTCATTTCATCACGATGTCTTCCTTTTTCACGCTCTTGATTGCTAAATCTCTACTTCAGTGCTTGGTTGGCTTTTTGGTAAATACGCTTTCAGTAAATCTTGACTGAACTATATTCTAAGGCTATCCTTTTGACAGTCACTCTCCCTGCTAATCAGTCCAAAATATGTCCTCAAAATCTATACATCCATGTCTCTATAAAATGCTTCCCCCAGCTCACCTCTGTCCAAACCACTTACACTTATTTTGATGCAACGCCCACTACCACATCCTCCCCCACTTTACACACACACACATATATACACACACCTAATGCCCTTTTACTCAAGTTCCAAACAAATGCAGGATCTTCCAAGTCTTCTTGACTCATCTTCCTAAAAAACAATGTTAGTTGTCTTGACAATTTGGGACTTAAATCTATGATGTCTTGAATGCCCACGTAAGTGACTAACTCGGTGCCTTAGTTATCTAGTGCTGCTATAACAGAAATACCCCAAGTGGATGGCTTTAACAAAGAGAAATTATTTTCTCACAGTCTAGTAGGCTAGAAGACCAAACTCAGGGTGTCAGTTCCAGGGGAAAGCTTTGTCTCTCTGTTGGCCTTCTCATCAATTTTCCCCCAGACTAGGAGCTTCTCCGCACAGGGACCCTGGGTCCAAAAAATGCACTCTGCTCCTGGAACTGCTTTCTTGGTGGTGTGAGGTCCCCAACTCTCTGCTTGCTTCCCTTTCCCTTTATCTCTTGTAAGATATAAGGTGGTACAGGCCATACCCCAGGGAAACTCCCTTTACATTGGATCAGGGATGAGACCTTAGTAAGGGTGTTATAATCCCACCTTAATCCTCTTTAACATAAAATTATAATCAAAAAATGGAGGACAACCACACAATACTGGGAATCATGGCCCAGCCAAACTGATACACACATTTTGGGGGGGACATAATTCAATCCACGACACTAGGATTCTTTTTTGGGGGGGGAGGGGCAACTTACTGTCATGACCAGGTTAGAAAGCAAAGGCTCAAGTGTTGAATCCTGTGTGCTTTGAACATTTCAGACTCTGGGGATGCTATGTAAGAAGCCCTGGTCGCACAGTGGTTAAAGCACTTGGCTGCTAACTACAGGATCAGCAGTTTGAACCTATGAGCAGTTCTGTGGGAGAAAGACGTGGCAGTCTGCATCTGTAAAGATTTACAGCCTTGGAAACCCTATGGTGCAGATCTACTCTGTCCTACAGAGTCGCTTTGAGTCAGAACCAACTCAACGGCAGTGAGTTTGGTTTTCGCTTGGTTGCTACATATTTGCTCCAGAATAATGAAAGGCATCGAATTAGGCATACAGATCTATATCTATATATATATATTTACGTATATACATGTACATATATAGTTTTTAAAAGTGACTTAGTATATTTTTCAAAGTAAAAGTGATATGTATATAGTTTTTGGAAAAAATCCAAACCCTATAAAGTATAATGAGAAAAATAATTATCAACTGAAATCTCATCATCAAGAGACAATCGCTGTCAACATTTTATAGATGTCTTTCCAGACATTTCTTTCAAGTTCCATGCATATGTAAGCATATACATACGAATATACACATACTCATATTTCTAAATTAGATCATGCTATACATTCAGGCTTTGAGAAATTTGTATTTTTTTGTTGAATGATGTATTACGGGACTCTTCTCTTGGAAATTCATAAATTTATATCTAAATCATCTAAATCAGTACTTAAGTACTGCTTAGCATGATGCTGTGTCTATGCACCCTTGTTTAGTTAACCAGTCCTTACTTTTGTTAGTATCCAGTTTTTGCTATTACAGTCTGTGTTGCGATGGTTTTTCTGCACAAGTATATACGTGCCCTTGTCTGATTAGATGCTTTGGATAAATTCCATGAGCCAGAATTTCTGAAGCGATGATCTATGTGATTTTTAGATGCCACATACCATGGCCGTCTTAATTTTCTATCTTAAGTTCCCTTTCCCTCTGGCTCCCTTAAAGACAAGTGACTATGGCCAGGCATCTCTGTGGGCTGTTATCTAGTACCAAAGAACTGATCTGGAATAGCACCTTTAAAAACTGGAATTTTGTTGATTGTTTATAGTACCTAGTACTGCTCATTGTGGTTTATTTTTTGTACTTTAATTAAATGGAGTGAACAGAGATTGTTATTTGGTGCCATAAAGTTGGTTCTGACTCATAGTGACCCCATGTAACAGAGTAGAACTGTCCCATAGGGTTTTCTTGGTTGCAATCTTTATGGAAGAAGATGGACAGATCTTTCTCCCGTGGAGTGGATGGGTGGGTTCAAATTGCCAAGCTTTTGGTTAGGAGCTGAGTACTTAACCGTTGTGCCACCAGGGCTTCTTGAAGAGAGATTAGATAGAATGAGAAGTATATTCTTAAGTAATTTAATAATAAAAGGGCTAGTCGCATTATCTTTCTTCCTTAAGCAAATAAATATGTTAGGATTGGACATGAACTGCGAACATTAATGACACCAAACTTCAAGATGAGTCCTAACAAATACCACTTTCAAACAACAGCAATAACAAAAAAATATGAGCCGTGGTGTTGAACTCTATCAGTCTTGTTTGATGGTTTTTAGGACCAACTAGGAAGTTGCAAGTGAGGGCATCAGTGGTTCAATGGCAGAATTCTCACCTTCCACCCAGGAGTCTGTTCAATTACTAGCCAGTGCATCTCATGCATAGCCACAACCCATAAGGCTTGCGTCTTGCTATGATGCTAGGCTTGCTTCTTGCTATGGTGCTGAACAGGTTTCGGCAAAGCTTCTAGACCAAGAAGAAGTAAGAAGAAAGGCCTGTCAACCTCCTTCCAAAAATCAGCCTATGAAAACCCTATGGATATCAAGGTTCTTTGTACATGTGGTCTCCATGAGTCAGGAGCTGACTTAAGTCAATGGCGGCTAATAACAACAGCAACAAGGAGTTACAAAGTGAAAGACTTGGGTATAAATCTTTAATTAAAGAGCAGGGAGGTGAATGTTACAAATATTCCAACCCCAACTCATGCACAGATGGAATTAATTATTGTAACCTTTCTGACTTATCTATTGCAACATAGATAAAAGCTTGAGGCTGAAACCAGATACAACATTTTCAATATTTCCAAAGAGGATTATAAAAGACTAATATAAAATAAAAGTAAGAATAAGAAAAGTATCACTGAAACTGAAAATTTCAGGTACACAAATGTCAGAGATTTCACAATTCTGATGCCCATGGTGACTGTAATTCAGCCCCATTGTGCATATATAATAATTTAGAGGTAACTGCATATTTTATAATATGAAATGTTACATATGCTCAAGGGGGGAAGAGTTATGGTTGCTGTGGGAAATAGAACTCTGAATTTTCTGACTTTTGCGTTGTGAAATCTCAGCCATCAGGTTTCATTAGCATCATTTTCTGCATTTCACAATAGATTGCTCCGTTGTTGCTTTCAAGAGAGAAAGACTTTCCCCCTTCTCCTAATACATTTAAAGTGACTGGATTTATTTTAAATTGAATTATCCAGAAAACACCAGTTCTTCATCAGATATAAGTGACAGGCAATAAGCCTGCATTCTGCCTCAAATTAAACAGTTTAATCGAAATAGTAGTTACAGGGTTCTTAATTTTCTAAATGTGAAGTATGTACTAAGTGGTCTGACAGACATAACACAAAACCCTTTCCTTTAATGACTATCTTTAATACCAGATTCTGTAATAACTAGTAGGTGTTGTCTGACTTTCCTGTATAACGGAGTTTGCTGTGGCTGTGAACGCATTTCTAATCATCACCATCCTCTTCTTTATCCTCCTAATAGCTTTTCTGAGCTGAGAAATCTGGGGATCACAGAGGTTAAGTATATTGCCCAAGGTCAGACAAAAAAGCTGAGATTAAACACAGCAAAGTCTGTTGGACCCCAAACTCCATGAACTTTCTCACACATTGGCCAGCCTTCCTGTATTGACTTGACTTAATATTTATACCTACAAAAGACAGAAAATAGTAATCATCATCATCATCATCATAATAGTCAAAAGACTTGTATCACAGACATGGTTAACTGGCAGTAGCATCTCTGCACAGAAAGGTAGGAACTTTTGTTTTTGTAGGTTTTGTTTTTGCTGAGACTTTAAGGTATTCCTCTTTATTTTTTATGAGTATGGTTGTTAACTTTCTTTGTGGTTACCATGAATTTTACCCTTATCTTTCTAAGTTTGAAGTAGTCTATTATTACTTGGTATCGCCTTGCCTTCCTCTCCATTAGAAGGTTCTATACCTATGCCATTTATTCCATCTTTTATTGTTCTGATGTTGTTGTCATTTACTGATTAACTGCTTTGATTCCCTGTTGTATTTCTCTTGGTTTTGGAAAGTCCTTGAGAGTTCATTTCCTAGATTGGTATCTGGCTGGTATGATCTTATGTCCTAGATTCTGCCTGTGAGCTGAAGTTGTTTGTTCTCATATTGAAGAACTCCCTTTAATAATTCTTGTAAGTTTGGTTTGGTTTTTACATATTCCCTTAATTTCTGTTTATCTGGAAATGACCTAATTTCACCATCATATTTGAACGAGAGTTTTGCAGGATATATTATTCTTGGCTGGCAATTTTTTTCTTTCAAGAGTTTATGTATGTCATACTATTGCCTTCTTTCCTGCATGGTTTCTGCTGAATAATCTGAGCTTAGTCTTATTGTTTCTCTCTGTATGTGACTTCTTGTTTTTCACGAGCTGCTCTCAGGATTCTTTGTTTGTCTTTGGTTTTGGCAAGTGTGATTATGATATGCTTTGGTGATTTTCTTTTGGGGTCTATCCTATGTGGGGTTTCTTAAGCTTCTTGGATGGCCAGCTTTTCAGCTTCCATGATATTGGGGAAGTTTTCTGTCAGCAGTTCTTCAATGATCCTCTCTGTGCTTTCTGATTTCTCCCCCTGTTCTGGAACTCCGATCACTCACAGATTTTTGCTTTTGATTGTATCCCACATAACTCTCAGGGTCTCTTCATTTTTCTTTGTTCTTTTTTCTGAGTTTTCCTCAAACAGAGTTGTATCCAAGTGTTTGTCTTCAATTCCACTGATCCTGTCTTCCACCATTTCAAATCTGCTTCTCAGCCCTTCTATGACACCATCCATTTCTGAAATCTTTTTGTTTATCTTTTGGATTTCTAATTGCTGTTTTTGTATAATATCTAGTTGTGAATTTATTTTGGCATTTTGATCCTGCATTATTTTCCTGAATACTTCCGTTTTTTTGTCTGTATTTTCCATGAATTTGTCTGCCTTTTCCATGAATTTGTCTATTTTTTCCTCATTTTTGTCTGCTTTTTGCTTCAATTGTTGGATAATTCTGAGTATTAGAGATTTGAATTCCCTATCAGGTAGTTCTAGTGCCTTTTCTTCCACTGGAAAGTCATCTGGTGTTTTATTTTGGACGCTTACTGGAACCATTCTGTCCTGTTTCTGTAAATGTTTTGATATTGTCTGCTGTCTTCGGAGCATTTGGTAGTTATTTTTCTCATTTATTGACTGTAGATTTGTTTGTTTTGTCGCTTTTTTTAAAAATTTGGCTATGTGTGAGCAGGCGGGCTGTGTGTTCTTTGTTGTTTGCTTGTCTGTGGGCACAATACTTTTCGCCTCCTTCTCCAACTGGCAGGGTCAGTCACTCAGATATGATACGGCAGGGCAGGTCTAGCTGAAGAGGAGTTACTGGGACGGGTTGTTTGTGGCACTTACTACAGCCACCAGGGTGGGTCGGTAATCAGTGCAGGGCAGGTTCCAGTAGGCTGTGCCTGTGCTGCTTGGTGGTGTGATGTTAAGCGCATGGTGCAGGTAGGCAGGATGTAGTGGGGAGATTGTTATGTGTGGAGCTAAGATGGATATGGGAGAGAGGAGAGAGAACAGGAGCCAAAAACATACAAACAAACAAAAAAGAATGCTAGGGGAGCTTGCTGTTGGAGTGGAGAGATGAGAGACTATGAAATGGAGAAAAACAAAAAGGGAAAGAGGAAGAAAAGAAAAGAATGAATAAATAAAAATCTGAAAGGGAAAAGAACAGCAAAGTTCCCAGGGATCTCACCGGTGTGGCTATGAGGTCTGGGAAGTTGTTCTCAGATGTTGCAGTACAGCCTGGCTAGAAGGCATAGAGGTATACAATGCCAGGTATTCAGGGAACAGAAAGAGGAGGATGATATAGAGAGATGAGAAACTGAGTACTGAAGAAAGACAGAAAGGGAAAAAGGGGGAAAAGAAAACAAAACAATTTTTAAAAAATAGAACAAGAAAAGCCCCCCCCAAAAAAAACAGAAAAAAAAAACGAAGAAAGAAATTTCCTCAGGGATCCCTCTGCACATCTGTGCAAGCTCAGGGGTAGTTTCCAAGCCACGCAGCACCGCCTGACAAGAACAGGCTCCCAACTCAAGAAAAGGAAAAGAAAACAAACAAACAATTCAAAATAAACAAACGAACAAAAGCCCTGCGATCCTGCCAGCATGGCAACCCAGACCGGGAAGCAGTTCCACACTGGAATGGAGCTCTGCAGCCCCTCAGGAAGAAGCAAAGATGGTGCAGGGAGCCAGGTATTTGAGCGAAAGGAGGGGGAGGTGGTGACAGGTAAGGAAGAAATCAAAAGAAGAGGAAAAAAAGCAACACCAGCAGCCAACAGATGGCACTCAGAGAGCTTGCCTATTCCGGTGGGTGGAATCCAAGCAGCCAGTGCTTCCGGGACAAGAGATTGTGGCCACGGGAAGCAGAGGACGCCGAGTGGGGCTGAAGAAAGGTTGGGGGTGGGAAAGCGTATATCGCAAATTACCGGTTGTTTTGTCTCCCGCAGGAAGCTCCGTGAAGCTGCTTTCTCGTACCCTCTATTTGCTGGTCTCCGATAGGAGTCCAAGATGGTGAATCCACGCTGCATTAGCTGATAGGGGACCTCTGTATGAATCTCTCCTCGCTCTCCGTTCTCTGTCAGTTTTATCACTCAATTTGGTGCTTGGCTGAGTTCTTTATCTCTTCATTTTATGTTTTAGGTTTTCAGGATTGTTGTTTTCTCTGTTCGGTGTAGTTTTCCGAATCTTTGATGTGGAGGGATGGCGTGGTGCTTCTGCCTAGATGGCCATTTTGCTGGAAGTCTTCAAGGTAGAAACTTTTGAAGCTTAATATGTAGACTGCAGTAGTTGGACTAGTTTGTACTGCATCCATGGATTGGCACAGTATGGGCACAGTTTGAATCACAAGGGGATTACTGTGTATTAGGCACCAATACAACCACTTTCTATCACCAAGGCCATGTTTTCCAACTACGGATTCTCCTTCTTGGTTTTCAGCTTTCACAGTCCAGTCACCAGTATTTATCAATGCATCTTGTTTGCATGTTTGATCAATTTCACACTACAGAAATTGGTAAAAGTTTTAAATTTCTTCATCTTTGGCCTTAGTGGTTGGTGCAAAAATTTGAATAATAATCGTATTGATTGGTCTTCCTTGTAAGTGTATGTATATTATCCTATTGCTGACAGCGTTGTACTCCTGGGTAGATCTTGAAATGTTGTTTTTGATGATGAATATGACGTCATTCCTCTTCAATTTGTCATTCCTGGCATAGTAGACCATATGATTGTCGATTCAAAATTGCCAATACTAGTCCATTTCAGCTCACTAATGCCTAGGATATTGGTCTTTATGCATTCCATTTCATTTTTGACGACTTCCAATTTTCCTAGATTCATAATTTGTATATTCCACGTTCCGATTATTAATGAATGTTTGCAGCTGTTTCTTCTCATTTTGAGTTGTGCCACATCAGCAAATGAAGATCCTGAAAGCTTGATTCCATCCACGTCTTTAAGGTTGACTCTACTTTCAGGAGGCAGCTCTTCCGCATTTGCTTTTTGAGTGCTTTCCAACCTGGGGGACCTTATCTTTCAGCACTATATCAGTCTATGTTCCACTGCTATTCATAAGGTTTTCATTGGCTATTTTTTTTAGAAGTAGACTGCTAGGTCCTTCTTCCTAGTCTGTCTTTATCTGGAAGCTCTGCTGAAAACTTGTTCACCATGGGTGACCCTACTGGTATTTGAAATGCCAGTGGCATAGCTTCCAGCATCACAGCAACATGCAAGTCACCACAGTACAACAAACTAACATAAATAGTGACTATATACATGGACCTCACCAGATGGAATACACAGGAATCAAATCGACTTATCTGTGGAAAGAGACAATGGAGAAGCTCAAAATCATTCAGAACAAGGCCAGGGGCCGACTGTGGAACAGATCACCAATTGCTCATACACAAGTTCAAGTTGAAGCTGAAGAAAATTAGAGCAAGTCCACAAGACCCAAATACAACCTTGACTATACACCACCTGAATTTGGAGACCATCTCAAGAATAAATTTGATGCATTGAACACTCATGACCAAAGAACAGACGAGTTGTGGAATGGCATCAAGGACATCATACACGACAAAAGTGAAAGGTCAGTAAAAAGACAAGAAAGAAAGAAAAGACCAAAATGGATGTCAGAAGAGACTCTGAAATTTGCTCCTGAACGTCAAGTAGCTAAAGAAAATGGAATAAATGATTAAGTAAAAGAGCTACACAGAAGATTTCAAGGGGCAGTTTGAGAAGACAAAGTATTATAATGAAATGTGCAAAGACCTAAAATTAGAAGACCAAAAGGAAAGAATATGCTCAGCACTTTTAAGTTGAAAGAACTGAAGAAAAAATTCAAGCCTCGAGATGCAATATTGAAGGATTCTACAGGGAAATTATTGAATGACTCAGGAAGCATCAAAAGAAGATAGAAGGCCTAAGTCCAGTAGAGTTAGTTTATGCCCAGCTACTACCACCAGCTGCTCTGACAGGGGTCACAATAGAATGTCCTGGACAGAGTGGGAGAAAAATGTAGAACAAAATTCAAATTCACAAAAAAAAAAAAAAAAGAAGAAGAAGAAGACCAGACTTACTGGTATGACAGAGACTGGAGGAACCCCTGAGACTGTGGCCCCCAGACATCCTTTTAACTCAGAACAGAAGCCACTCCTGAAGTTCACCCTTAAGCCAAAGATTAGGCAGGCCTATAAAAAAAAAATAATAACACACATGAGGAATGTGCTTCTTAGTTCAGTCATGTATATGAAACCAAAAGGGTAACATCTGCCAAAAAGCAATGATGAGAAAGCAGGAAGGGACAGGAAAAATGGACAGATGGAAATGGGGAATTCAGGTGCGGAAGGGGAGAGTGTTGACACATTGCAGGGATTGCAACGAATGTCACAAAATAATTTGTGTATAAACTGCTGAATGAGAAACTAATTTGCTCTGTAATTTTCACCTAAAGTAAAATTTAAAAGAAGAAGAAGAAGAAGGTGGAAGGAATATACAGCCATTCTACCAAACAGAATTGGTTGAGGTTCAACCATTTCAGAAGGTAGCATATGATCAAGAACTGATGGTACTTAAGGAAGAAGTGCAAGCTGCAGTGAAGGCGCTGGCGAAAAACAAGTCTCCAGGAATTGACAGAATACCAATTGAGATGTTTCAACAAACTGATGCACCACTGGAGATGCTCACTTGTTTATGCCAAGAAATCTGGAAGACAGATACCTGGCAAACCAAATGGAAGAGATCCATATCTGTGCCCATTCCAAAGAAAAGCAATCCAACAGAATGCAGAAATTATCAAACAATATCGTTAATATCACACACAAGTAAAATTTTGCTGAAGATCATTCAAAAGCAGTTGCAGCAGTACATCAACAGGGAACTGCCAGAAATTTCAATCTGGATTCAGAAGAGGATGTGAAAGAAAGGATATCATTGCTGATGTCAGATGGAGAATACCAGAAAGATGTTGACCTGTGTTTTATTGACTATGCAAAGGCACTTGACTGTGTGGATCATAACAAATTATGGGTAACATTGTGAAGAATGGGAATTCCAGGACATTTAATTGTGCTCATGAGGAAACTATACATGGACCAAGAGGCAGTTGTGGAACAGAACAAAGGGATACTGCATGGTTTGGACAGGAATGGTGTGCATCAGGGTTGTATCCTTTCACCATACCTATTTAATCTGTATGTTGAGCAAATAATCCAAGAAACTGGACTATATGAAGAAGAACAGGGCATCAGGTTTGGAGGAAGACTCATTAACAACTTGTGATATGCAGTGACATAACCTTGCTTGATGAAAGTGAGGAGGACTTGAAGCACTTACTAATAAAAGATCAAAGACTACAGACTTCAGTATGGATTGCACCTCAACATAAAGAAAACAAAAGTCCTCACAACTGGACCAATAAGCAACATCATAATAAATGGAGAAAAGCCTGAAGTTGTCAAGATTTCATTTTACTTGGATCCACAATGAACACCCATGGAAACAGGAATCAAGAAATCAAACGACTTAGTGCATTGGGCAAATCTGCTGCAAAAGACCTCTTTAAAGTGTTAAAAAGCAAAGATGTCACCTTGAGGACTAAGGTGCACCTGACCCAAGCCATGGTCTTCTCAATCACCTCATATGCATGCCAAATCTGGACAATGAATCAGGAAGACTGAAGAATTGACTTTTTTGAATTACAGTATTGGCAAAGAATATCCAATATACCATGGACTACCAAAAGAACAAACAAATCTGTCTTGGAAGAAGTACAGCTGGAATACTCCTTAGAAGCAAGGATGGCAAGACTTGGTCTCATTAAGTACTTGGGACATGTTATCAGGAGGGATCAGTCCCTGGAGAAGGACATCGTGGTCGGTAAAGTAGAGGGTCAGCGAAAAAGAGGAAGACCCTCAACAGGGTGAACTGACACAGTAGCTGCAACAATGGGCTCAAGCATAACAATGATTGTGAGGATAGTACAGCACTGGAGAATGTTTCGTTCTGTTGTACACAGAGTAGCTATGAGTCAGAACTAACTCGACAGCACCTAACAACAACAACCACTTCACAATATTAATTCAACTAATTACCATGAAACACTGTGATGCAGTCACTAAGAGTTACCAACAGAGTCAATGACAGAGGTTAAGTAACATGCCCATGTTCCCACAACAATTAAGTAGTAGAACAAGGATTTGAAACCCGACTGCCTGGCTTCAAAGTTAGTGCTCTTAAGCAGTAGTGAAGAAGACAACAATGCTGTGAAGTTTAATGAGAAGCCGTCCTATGGACAAGTGTATGTTTTTTCTGTGTTTATCCTTGGTCAGTCACAAATACCTCCCGAAACAGCTTCTGTGTCTCTTCTTCAAGATAACATAAGATTTCATGAAAAGCATCTGGAGCTAATTTTCACCACCATTTCCATCTCTGTTGTTGTTGTTATAGTCAAGCCAGCTCCCGAGTCATGGAGACCCCATGTGTTACAGACTAGAGCTGCTCCACAGGGTTCTCTTGGCTGCAACCTTCATCAGGCTTTTTATTTTGTAGAGCCATGGGATGGTTAGTAGCCAACTTTTAGCTTAGTAGCCAATTGCAAAAGGATTGTGCCACCCAAGGTCCTACTTCTCATCTCTACAGGTTGCTTTTATTTCTACTTATGGTGATTCCATCAGCTACTCCCAAGCAATTTTTTAAACATTTTTTTTTTATTGTACTTAAGATGAATGTTTACAGAACAGTTTCTCATTAAACAGTACACATATTGTTTTATGACATGGTTAACAATCCTACAACATGCCAACACTGTTCCTTCTCGAACCTGGGTTCTCCACCACCAGCTTTCCTATCCCCTCCTGCCTTCTAGTCCTTGTCCCTGGACTGCTGTGTATTCCCAAGCAATGTTTATTCAGCTTTCTGAAATCTCTGTCAGCTCATCTATTTCTCTCAGAGTAAAGTTGATTATAATGTTGTCTTATTATGTCTTCCTAGATATTGTAACCTCCTCCTTAAAACAACCTATTACATGCTTTTACTGAAATATTTAATTGTGTCTCAGCCTTTGCTTCTCCAAGTTTAAATACCCCATGGATTTTAGTCTTTCTTAATGAGACATGTTTTGCAAAGATTTTCGCCAGTATTAGGAAAAGACAGTGGTAAATCAACCAATATACGTTAATTCATATTATGATCTTAGTACTAAGGAAGAAGTTATTTTCCTCCTTAAATGCACACATTTATCAAGTCCCGGGGAAGTAGAAAGAAGGAATAGGACTTAATGCAGTTTGTTTTTTCTTTTTTTTTAACCATAACAACTTAAAAATTCTGAAACACAGCTCTCTAACTCTGTCCTCCCACCCTTCCAAATTTTCCAATTTATCAGTTAAATTAACCTGCTACGCTGTGGAGCCATCAGATAGCTGAGGCACTATCTGGTCCATCGGTGGAGGCCCGCCGCTCCGCAGAGGCAGCGCTGCGCAGTGCGCACCCGTCCTCAGCTCTGTGAGCTTTGATAACTGAGCGAGAGCCTCACGCTTAGTCTGCAAAGCAATTAAAACCGCGAAAGGGATTTTCTCCCCCTTCTCCTCTGTCTCCTTTCTCCAAAGTTGAATAAAAATGATTTGATAAATTATTCTTTTCAGAGCTAACCACTTGAGGGGGGGAAAAAAAAAGAAGGAAAGAGAAAAGGGGAAAGTCGCTCTTGAGAACTCATTGTTAGCATGAATCCCCAGAACTCGAGCAATCATTACAGGTCCACACCAAGAGGGAGGCAACGGAGCTAAAGGGCAGCAGGGAATTTTATCTCTAGGCGTGCAGGAAAGAGGGAAATGTTCTCCATCAACTCAGCGCCTGCTCAGCACTGGAGGCCCTGCTTAGGGCTGTGTATTTGAAAGGCAAACCTCAAACCCGAAGAGTTAACCTCAAACCTTGAAAGGAAAAAATAAGCCTTTGTATTCTCCACTAAGGCAAGGGGTGTGTCCTGAAGGCTGGCCGCAGCAGTACTTCACAGTATGTTAGAGCCGCAGGGGGCAAGTCAAATACCAGAGACCTCCACGGGTAAAAGAAAAGAAGGGTACAGAGAGTTTAGCAGCGTCCTTGAGAGGTGGGGGGGTGGGGGGCAGGAAACATCAGAAAAGAGTGAAAAACAGAGCAGTAGGCAGAGGAAAAAAACAAGAATTTAAGACATAAATCAAGGCACAATCTTAGAAGGCACTCAATAAATACATGTTGGATGAACGAATTAATAAATGATGAATCACTTTCTTGTTAAAATTTACATACGGGAAATTTAGATTAGTGCACTCTATTGCGTGAAGATGAAGCAGAAGGACCTCAGATCCACAAATTAGTGGAGTCAGCACAGCAGACACTAAGACCCTCAGTCATATCTGAAGAAATGAAAAACTGAGGCTTCAAACTCCCTTTGCCTGTGAAACGAACATGAAGGAAATTCTCTCTGGACCCTAATCGTAACCCAGTGAGCAGGAAGACAGTCTAGATCACTTAGCCAGTAATTCTGATTCATTAAATATCTGATATAAAAGCAAATGACAAGTGTGCCATAAAAGGAATATTTTTCCCAGTTTCTTGTCCTGTCCCCAATCCACACTTCATCTCATCCATCCTGTCATTCCTCTGTACCTGAGGCAAATAAAAAAATTAGAATCATATTGCCTTATCTGGCCCAGTGGAATTGTAACACCGTGCAAAAATGTGATAAGAAGGCATGCCTCTTACAGCCAACTTTGAAGTGTGGGGGCAGCGAGATCTGAAAAAAGCCAAATAAAGTAAGAGACCGTGAACAAAGAGCAAGAGAGAGACAGACAACGTGGATGACAGAGGCAACTCGAGAGGTTAAGTGCAGAAAGGGGTGGAGATCCATGATCAAAAATTCTTTTTCCTTACAGTGGAAAATAATTCATTCTAGTGCTCCAAGTTAAATAGACATCCCATGACACTTGGAGAGTATCCTTCTCCGCAGCTCCTTACCACATGCGTTCAACCAATCCTGATGCCTCAGTGTCCTCCATTGCATGAATATGTGGACCACCAGGGTCAGTGCCACGTGGACTAAGTACTAAGCACTGGGCTAAGCTTACGGTCACAGACATGGACGTAATACAATTGTTTCTTTAGGAACTTAGCCTAGTTGGGAAAATAGATGCATAAATAAGAAATTTCAATACATTTGGCACTGTGGAAGCTCACAAGGGTGGCATCAAATCTGGGTCATAACTGATGTAGGAGAGGAAGACAAAAAGGAGTTTTGAAGGAGATGAACTTCTAAAAGTTTATTCAGAGATAATTAGATGAATAAAAGCAGAAAGGATGTTTCATACCAGATGAGCAGGGCTAAAGTTTATAAGCATGTAGTAACACAGCACAACTGGGAACCCCAAGTCAGTTGACATTAATAGAGTAGGAAGTACAAAACATGGGGTAGAGGAGGAAGCAGGTGCCAGATTACAGAGAAATGTCTATGCAATTGGAGATGACGTGGACATCACACACCTAACTTCCACTCACCATCCCACTGGCCAGAATTTAGTCAAAGGGCCAGGTCTTGCTTCAAGGGAGAATGGGAAACGTAGTCTGTAGCTAAACTGCAGATGGTCCAGGACTGAGAAATGATGAATATTGAGGGAACAACTGGCACACTACAGCATATTTTATTCTATTGCTATAGAGAGCTATTGAAGCATCTAAAACAAGTAAATATGATAAATGTATTTGAAACTCAGGAAAACTGTTCTTACAGAAATATACAGAACAGAATATACACTATAATGGAATCAAGGAAAGAAGCTAGGAGAATGGCTGAGGTGCTGATATAATTTTGAAAAACCTGGAAGGATGGTTGCCTGATTTAAAGAAAGAAAGAAGTCATCTTTTGTATACTTTGTTGACTAAAATTTACCCTTTTCATACATGTCTTTATCATTTCAAATTCTCTTTTCCAAACCTAACTCACTTGGCATTATCAGCGTAGCTTTCAGACAAGAGCAATAGCCCTTGAAAAGGCCCAGAGTAGAGATAGAGAGAATGGTTGATATCAAAAAATCAAAGATCTTAGAGCATGTATATGGGTAGTCATTGATAAGATAAGAGACAGGAGAGGTAAGAAGGCTATAGATTGTATAGGCAGCCATTTCTTAGGTTATGCTAAGGACTTGAGACTTAATCAGGTAATGCAGAATCATTGTAGAGAGGTAAACAAGGACACTGCATGGTCTACATTTTGGTTTTTGAAGGATCACCTAGCTTCAGGGTAGAAACTGGATTAGAGAGGTAAAGAACAAGACTGGAAGCAGGGAGACTAGTTAAGAGGCTATTTTAGTAATCCAGGAATGAGGGGATAATGACTGAAATTAGAGTACACATGACAAAATTATCTAAAGGCAGTCCCAGAACTGAAGAATGGGCAGAATTATGGGCTCTGTAAATAATTTACAGTCAAGGTATAAAAAGCAGACAAGAGTTTATGAAGAAAGCAGATGTCCTACACTGACTCTGAAGCCAGCACAAGAATATTATCAAAATACCCTATGAAGGGAGTTGTTAAGAAGGGATGAGCCAAGGGTACTGTTTTAAAGACAGACTCTAAAGGGCCATTCATCAAAAGTAGCTCAGCCTTTCAGTCCAGCTACTAACAGGTGATGAAACCTGATCCATAAAACATTCTCAGGATGTCACTGAATTGAAGCATTGGAAGGTTTTACTCACCCTGAATAGGAAATCACTTCCAGTGCTTGAATTTTAACCGACTGTCTTCTCCTCCCACTTGTCTACACCACACACACACACACACACACACACACACACACACACCTTTTTGAAATATATAGCTGTGTTAACTATAGACAAGGTAGGGAAGGAAAGGAACCACTCATGGCATATTTGCTGCCATGGCTCATTTCCTCATTCAACCATTCATTTATTTATACATTTATTTTCAGCATTCATAGAGCTCAGTTAGGGAGTTTTAGATACTGTAGTAGAAATAAAAGCAGGAGATACAAGATTTCTTTACAGTGATCATCGAGCTTAGAATCATAACCCAAATTTGGGGAGGAACCTTAGAGATGATCACATTTGACTCTAAACCATGCATGATTTTTCACTATGATATTTACTGATGTGGTAGACCAGTGTCTGAACAATTCCTGTGACAATGGATTTTCTACTATTAAGTAGCTTATTAGTCGTTATTTATTTCTTGAACCAAAATCTAGTTTCTGAATTTTTATTTATCTGCTAAACTAATTTTTGTCATTTAGAAACAAAAGGAAGATATCCAATCCCTTTTTCATACTATAGCATTTCAAGAATTTGAGACCTTCTTATACACTCTCTACTATAATTTTTAGGTTAAATTATCAACAGTTATTTCAGCACTTCCTCTTATGTCATGAATTTCAGACATTCCACCACTCAGTTTACTTTTATCTGTAGGCACTCTACATTTGCTAATATCTCTTTCAAATTATGTTCAGAGAAATAAACACAGTATGTTCAGGGAACTATATGTCCAGGTGTGGTCAGACTAGCTTTAGTAGAACTATTCTCTCACTTCCATTGCTTAAAAAAATGTAGTTCCACAACTTTCATTTTGGGGAGCATGATAAATCAGACACTTTGAAGGACCCACCTACTAACATACAATTGTATTATGGATAAATTATGATAAGAATACCTTTAAAAATGTGAACTAAGTGAACAATTCAAAATTTAGAAAAATAGCATCAAAATAAACAGAAAGGAGATAAAAATATAGTAGAATGAATTAATGAAATAGAAAATAGTCATAACATAAAGATACTCAACAAAGGAAAAAATATCTTAGAGTAAAAATACTAAAAAATAGACAAAACTTTGTCAGCACTAATCAAGAAACATACAGAAAAGGCACAAAAATAACTACAGTCATATAGAGATTAAAATCATAATAAGAAAATTATGTGAACAACTTTATGCCAATAAATTTGAAAATATAAGAAAGCTGGACAAATTCCTATACAAATACATTACATCAAAACTGATTCAAGAAAAACTAGAGAGCTGGAATAGTCCTATAATCATTCATTTAAAAAAATAAAATAAAATAAAATGAGCAGGTAAAAATCTTCTTATGAAAAAAAATATGTAGCCCAGAGAATTTAACAGACACTTCTATCAAATTTTCAGGAAAGATATCATTCTAAGCTTATATTTTTTTTTTCCTACAGAATGGAAAAAGAGACATTTGCTCCATTCAATAAAGCTAGGATAATATTGATACCAAAACCAAATAAAGATCATATTAGAAAGGAAAATTACAGACCAATCTCAACCATAATATTATACACAAAAATCCTAAACAAAATACTGGTTAAAAAAAAAAAAAATCAGAAGTGTGTGAAAAAGATCATGATGTAGTTGACTTTATCTCAGCATCAAGGAGTAATACAGAATTACAAGATTTATAAATTACCTCATTCACGGATAAAAGGACAACAAGTATGTGTTTATCTCAGTAGATGCAGAAAAAGCACTATGATAGAATTAAACAGTTCTTCATTACAAACAATTTTAGCAAATTAGGAGTAGCTCAAAACAGATAGATATTTACCAAAAAAAAGTTCTGTGTGCAGCTGAATGTAAAGAACTGGACCTTGTGAGAAACAGCAAAAGTGGGGATACTGGCTGTAAGTCATCAGAGCAAAAATGATTGTTGACTATAGAAGAATGGATGCATTTACTCCATGTACTTGTATGAAGCTCCACTACTACCTGAAAGGTTGGCCGTTCTGGTTTGAACCCACCCAAAGGCATCTTGGAAGACAGGCCTGGAGAGGCTCCTGAAAGGTCACAGCCAAGAAAACTCTGGAGCAGGTCGACTGGGCACACATGGCTTTGCCATGAGTTCAAATTGACTCCAAGGCAACTAATAACAATTCCTAAATTCACTGATTTCAACATCAGTGAAAATCCTTAAGTGTTATTCACACCTGGTACTTTTTAGCCTTCTCTCCTCTCTCTCCAGGATGTTTATCTTAAACTCTTCTGGCTTTTAGAAAACAAGAGCCAGGGAAAGAAGTACCCTAAGGGCAACAGCCACACCTCCACTGAGACAAGAGAGGCTTGAGGAAAGAAATGGAATGAGTAGAAAATAGAGAAAAAGCCACGAATATTACCTCAGAAAATTGGCCATATTAAGAATTGAAGCCATGTACTTT
Organism: Dugong dugon; assembly: GCA_030035585.1. Taxonomy (NCBI): domain Eukaryota; kingdom Metazoa; phylum Chordata; class Mammalia; order Sirenia; family Dugongidae; genus Dugong; species Dugong dugon. Next base: position 7,411,722 of record CM057466.1, read on the forward strand.
GGACAATAAGGATCATGTACCAAAAAAAAAAAAATTAAACATAACTGATATTACTGAAGTGAGACTTCAGGAAACTTAAAGGAATGGAGGTTGTGGAAATTAGAGGTGAGGAGACTAGCTTACTACAATAAACAGGCATGAGCCACATTTTCCAATTGTTTTCCTACAACTGTGGGCATTATTTTTTACTCTAGTCATTCACACTTTTATAGCTTTTGTCAGATTATAAAAAATAGTGGAAGAAGTCAGTTTATCCCAATTTACTGTGCAATCCTATGGAAATGCAGCTACAGATACTGATGGGGAAAGGGTAGGCATCCCTTGGGATAAGAATATGAGAGTTCCAGGACAGCAACGAGAAAGGAATCTAGGCGGAATTTCTACAAATTAAACGTCTACAATGGCAAACCTTAACTTCTACTTTTTTTAAAATAATTTTACATTTTTTCTTTAAGTTTTTCAAGCACTAATTATATACATATATATAAGAAACTCTCTCACCCACCACACCATACTTATTCAATCTGTATGCTGAACAAATAATCCCAGAAGCTGGACTATATGAAGAAGAATGGGACATCGGGACTGCAGGAAGACTCATTAACTACCTGCTTTACGCGGATGACACAACCTTGTTTGCTGAAAGTGAAGAGGACCTGAAGCTCTTTCCGATGAAGATCAAACACTACAGCCTTCGGTATGTATTGTACCTCAACACAAAGGAAACCAAAATTCTTGCAACTGGACCAGTAAGCAACATTATGATAAATGGAGAAAAGACGGAAGTTGTCAAGGATTTCATTTTACTTGGATCCACAATCAACACTCATGGAAGCAGCAGTCAAGAAATCAAATGACATAGTGCATTGGGCAAATCTGCTGCAAAAGACCTTCTTGGAGAGTTAAAAAGCAAAGATGTCACCTTAAGGACTAAGGTGCACCTGACCCAGGCCATGGTGTTTTCAATTGCCTCATATGCATGTGAAAGCTGGACAATGAATAAGGAAGACACCTTTGACATCTTCGAATTATGGAGTTGGTGAAGAATATTAAATATACCATAGACTGCCATAAGAACGAATAAATCTGTCTTAAAAGATTTAGAATGCCAGAATGCTCCTTAGAAGTGAGGATGGTGAGACTTTGTTTCCCATACTTTGGACGTGTTATCAGAAGGGATCAGTTCCTGGAGAAGGACATCATGCTCCATAAAGTAGAGGGTCGGTGAAAAAGAGGAAGACCTTCCATGGGATGGATTGACACAGTGACTGCAACAATGAGACTCAAGCATAACAATGATCATGAGGATGGCCCAGGACCTGACAGTGTTTTGTTCTGCAGTATATAGGGTCGTTATGAGTCAGAACCGACTTGATGGCACCTAACAACAACAACACTCAACATAAAGTCAAAATAATATTTTTTCTTTAATTAATTTTTAAATGATTGTTCTTGATGTGAGAAATGAAATGAAAGAGAAAAAAAGAATAAAAGTGATAACTTGTGGAATTGCTCACACTTATTCGTGCCTTTCAAGTTTGCATACAACAGCCTTGGAACGAGGTCATGCATATACAAAAGGAAAACAGCCATCTTTCAAACTTCCACGTTTCTGATGGTGGCAGATGCACCCTCCAGATCCTCTAGGTTCAAAATCCTATACTTACTTCAAATCTATGTATATCTAATTCAATCTGCCACCAAATCCATCCAGGCAGGTCTATCCCCACATTTCCCATAGTTGCTCATTCTCTTTCATTTCTACAGTCTTTCCACTTTCCTTAATCCTTGTCTGGATTTGTGCATCCATGACCTGGTTTGTTTTCACTAAGGTCTTTCTTAATTTTACCCAGGGATATTACATGGCCAGCCAAAATACACTGTTCAACTTATTTCTCCAAAAAAGGATCTACATGCAGTCCTATAGACTCAGATCTAAAACTCTCTAGCAAATTATTCCTTCTTTTGTAACCAACATCTTCTCATCTTATTCCTAAAAAGTTTCCACGTACTCCAGGAAGAAAAAAAACAACAACAACAAATCTGCTTGATGGTCTTGACTTGTCAACTCACACATCTGTGCCTTCTCCCTTTATAATAGCAGGCACTTTACTTTCTGCAAATACATTTTTATCTTCCCTCAAAACTAACCTCCAGGGAGACTTCCCTCACTCATTCAGTGTCAGATAAACACTTCTATAATCTATATCCTGTGTGTGTGTGTATACACATGTTGTTGTTGTTATGTGCCATCAAGTCAGCTCTGACTCATAGTGACCCTATGTACAACAGAAGGAAACACTACCCAGTCCTGCACCATCCTCACAATCGTTGTTATGCGAGCCCATTGTACGTACAGGTATATATACTATTCACGTGTTACATTATAATTTCTCTCTGGTTGCTTCATTCAGGTTCCAAGAATTTTTTTTTTTTTAATCTTTTGTTAACATTCTTATTGGCAGTTACATTCAATAAAAACTCAAAGCTGAGATGTATAGTTCATACAATAGATGGAAGACTCATGATTGAATACGATTTCAACAGGATGAAATAAATGGCAAGGGTTTTAAGAAATGAAAATGAATGGGAACAAATGGAAGTACTGTACTTTGGGAAGTAGTACAAAGAACAATGGTTTTGTCACTAAGGAGCTTGTAACTTTGGCAACTCTATTTACTAGCTGAACATCAATTTTATTACCTAGAAAATAAAGAAGTTGCATCAGGTGGCCCCTAATATTCCTTGCACCTCTAGTTTTCTATATAAATGGTTGGGTATTCATCTTCAGTGATATACAGTTTTTTTTAGGTAAGCAAAATTATGATCCCCAAGAAGATTTCACCTCCTAATTCATGGAATTGTGAATATGTTATCTTACACATCAAAGGGGAGTTTGCAGACGTAATTAAAGTTACTAGTAAATTGACTTTAAGATAAGCAGATTATTCTGGATTATCTAAGTGGGCCCAATGTAATCACAGGAGCCCTTAAAGGCAGAAAAGGAAGTCGGAGGGACTGAAAGCATGAGAAGGACTCTATTCACCATTGCTGGCTTGATGATGAAGAGGATCACGTGGAATATGGGAGAAGGAAATTAATTCTACCTTAACCAGCGAACCTGGAAGAGGACTTTGAGACTCAGATGAGAACTATAGCCCAGCTAATGCCTTTATCCCAGTCTGGTAAGACCCTAAGCAGAGAAAACAGCCAGGCTGTGATGGACTTGTGACCTATAGAACTGTGTGATAATAAGTTTGTGTTGTTTAAAGCTGCTAAATTTGTTACGGCATCAGTAGAAATCTAATACTTCTAAAAGAACAGGGCCATAAATTTCTTGTTTTTCTATACCACACTGTAGCCAACAGACAGTATTCTTGAAATGTTTAGGAGGAAGCTGGACATGAAAAAACTGAAGTTCATAAGAGAGAACAAAGCTGGAAATAATGATATTAAGTCATCTAAACAAAAACAACTGCTGCCTATACAAGAATGAACATTTTTACTAAAACATTTGAGTAGAGGCAGGAGAATAGAGCCACTTATGACTAAGTCTTTAAGGAATATCCACATTGTAGCCATGAGAAGATAAAGCAGACAGAGTTGAGGAGACAGAAGAAACTTTCAGACAGCTGGCTAAGAAATAGAAAAGTATATATTTTGTAGCAACAAATGAAGTAGAGAATTTTTAGAAAGAGGAGATGGTCCTACCAGATGGCCTTCCTTTTTTTAGTGAAGCAAAAAGTAAGGTTAGTTAAAAGTAGCGTTTACTGGGACTCTGAGAAGAAAGCAGTTCTGTAGTGGGCTTTGCAGTGAGGGTTCTGGACACGTATTAGAGACAAAGTCAGGTGCCTGCGTGGCTGTCAGGCCAGATGACTTCGCAGTGAGCCAGGTGTACAATAGAACTTGCATCTTCTCCCAGGATCCATCATGATTCAGAAGCAGGAGTGCAGCTAGTGATGGGTGATTATGCTCCAAGGTGGGCATTGGTATACTGAGAGAAGAGAAAGATCAGTGAAGGAACATTAAACCAGAAGAGTGGCTAGAAAAGAGACTAGATTTTAGAGACATCTTATTTCCATAGGGAATAGCCTGAATCCTGGGTGAAGGTAGGAGAATTTAATGAGTTAAGATGATTCAAACACTTTGTCGTCAAGTCGATTCCGACTCATAGCAACACCATAGGACAGAATAGAACTGCCCCACAGGACTTTCAAGGAGTGGATTCAAACTGCTGACCTTTTGGTTAGAAGCTGAGCTCTTAACCACTGTGCCACCTGGGAAAAGGTGACAAGTGGCCTACTTTTCCAACTGTAGAATCTTTCACGTAGATCATCATATTCAATCTTGTAAACCCTAAAGTAGGCACTGCTTATGCTCATTTTCTAGTTATAGAAATAGAGGTTCAAAAATTTTAAGTGGCTTGTCCATAGCAGGTTGGTAGCAGAAATGGGGTGTGAATCCTTTCCATCTGCCCCTAAGTTCTGCCCAAAGTTAAACTGGAAAGTACTCCAAGGGGGAGCAGAGCCTTTGATTCCAAAGCCTAGGCCTGTTCTACCTTATCACACCATCCTTCAAACTGTATGCTTAGTTCTATTTAGGATTCTTAATAAGTATTTGGAGCCCTGGCGGCACTGTGGTTAAGCTTTTGATTGCTAGCCAGAAGGTCGGCAGTTGGAATCCACCAGCCACTCCTTGAAAACCCTATAGGGAGGCAGGGCCAAGATGGTGCAGTAGTCAGGCACTTTCTGTGATCCCTTTTAGAACAAAGACCCAAAAAAACACGTGAATCGATTATAAGGTAAAGTTCAGGAATCAGACTGAGTGGCAGGGGGAGGAAGAGACTGTTCAGAAGCTGCGAGGAGTTGCCAGAGCTGACCAGGCAGGAACCAGCACCCTGCAGGTTAGATTGGCTGGTGTGCATGGTGAGGCAAGCAGTGGCACTTGGAATGCATGTTCCATATCGGGAGAGATCAAGTGGTGGAGAGTCTACTCAAGCCTCCAGAACCACTGAAAAGCAGTGCTCAATCAGCAAAAGATAAGTACTTGCATTTAACCTACTGCGCAGATAAAAAAAAGACCCTTTGGGAAAAATCTCTCCCATTTACCCGTCCCCTCCCCACTCTGCACCAGGTCCCTGGCCTGCTTCAGCCATTGTCATGTCCCCAGGGCCAGAAGTAGGACCCATCACACACCCTGAGCCATTCTCTCAGTCTTGGAGAGGGAACAAATTAACAAACAGGAATAAATAATCTCGCAGCTCCCCTATGCCAGGAATTTAGGGTAAGTACAGTGCCTTTGCCTAGGCACAGGCATAAGGGGTCCCTGGACTTTGAATGTCTTTCCTCCTGCATAGACCTGAGTGGGCCCATTTCAACAATGTAGGCCCTCACGAACACAGTACAACAGGGTATATACCTGAAGCCTAACTTCGTCTGTATCAGCTATATGGTGGAGTGGCAGGTTCATGACATTTGACACTGCTCTGCTCATTAAGCAGCGTTCTCACCTATATACATCAGGGGCCTGAGGACTGGTGGCTCCACTCATGCCACGTAGCCACACATGAATAAGTGGTGCCTCCCAGTTCTTACAGTCAACAGCACTGGGTGCCCATAGTCTGGCTGCAAAATCCACCCACTTATGCACTCTAGGGAATAGGGACATGCTTTCCTCTCAGACACACAGAGGCAGCTGTCAGCCCCCTGCCTTGCTCAGCGTGTGACCCCCTAATGCAGCCAGATACCTGTACCTACACCAATCATCAATGGCTGTCTAGGACTGTAGGTGAGAGCCTGCACCATGCATTTAGTGATTGACTACCTGGATACCTGAGCTGAATCCATACAAGAAAAGCAAATGGACTCCTGGGCTCTCATACCTAGTAACAGGTCTAACTACCTGGTGACAGGATGTTAGAGCTTCAAAGGTACCAATAATCAAACTAGCTCACAAGAGCAGCCTATTTGGGCATATTGAAACAAAACAAAACAAGAAGCTAAGATACAGTAAGCAAACAGAAAATAAATAAATATAATAACTTATTGATGGCTCAGAGACAACAGTCAACATCAAATCACGTAAATAAGCAGACCATGATGGCTTCAGCAAGCTCCCAAAACAAAAAGTCAAGAAATCTTCTGGAGAAAGAGACCTTCTTGGAATTATCAGAGGTAGAATACAAAAGATTAATAAACAGAACTCTTTAAGACATCAGGAAGGAGATCAGGCAAAACACAGAACATGCCAAGGAACATATAGATAAAGCAATAGAGGAACTTAAGAAGATTCTACAAGAGCATAATGACAAATTTAACAGGCTGCAAGAACCCATCAGAAATCCAGAAGATTAACAATAAAGTTTCAGGATTAGACAACTCAATAGAAAGTCATAGGAGCAGAATTGAGGCAATGGAAGTCAGAATTAGTGAGAATGAAGATACAGCACTTGACACCAACTTATTTATGGAAAGATCAGATAAAAGAATTTAAAAAATGAAGAAACGCTAAGAAGTACGTGGGAGTCTATCCTGAGGAATAACCTATGAGTGATTGGAGTGCCAGAAGGGGTGAGGGATAACAGAAAATACAGAGAGAATTGCTGAAGATTTGTTGGCAGAAAACTTCCCTGATAACATGAAAGATGAGAAGCTATCTATCCAAGATTCTTATCAAACCCCACATGAGGTAGATCCCAAAAGAAAGTCACCAAGACATATTATAATCAAACTCGCTAAAACCAAAGATAGAGAATTTTAAGAGCACCTAGGGATAAACAAAAAGTCATCTATAAAGAGGAGTCAATAAGACTAAGAAACCATGTACGCAAGACGGCAATGGGATGACATATATAAATCCTTGAAGAAAAAAATTCCAGCCAAGAATTATATACCCAGCAAAACCGTCTCTCAAATATGATGATGAAATTAGGGCATTTCCAGATAAAAAGAAGTTTAGGGAATTTGCAAAAACCAAATCAAAATTACAAGAAATACTAAAGGAAGTCCTCTGGTTAGAAAATCAGTAACATTAGATAACAATCCAAGACTAGAACACAGGAAAGAGCAAGCAGAAATCAGCCCAGATAGGGAAGACACAAAAATAAATTAAAGCTAAAAGACTGAAAATAAAGAAACAGAGAAGTCAATATGTAAAAGATGACAACATTAAAACAGAAAAGATGGACTAAAAAATGTAGTCATAGACCTTTCATATGGAGAGGAAGACAAGGTAATATGAAGAAATAAAAGAGTGATTTAAACTTACAAAAATAGGAGTAAATATTAAGATTACCACAGAGGAAACTAATAATTCTACACATCAAAAAAAAAAAAAAAAAAAGAAAAAGAAAAACATAAAGACTCGGCAAATACAAAATCAACAATAAGGAAAAAGACGAAAAGAAAATACCTAAAGAAAAACTACTCAGCACAGAAAATTAAGTGGAACAAAGAAACTGTCAACAACATACACAGAAAAACATCAAAATGACAGCACTAAATTCATATCCATCAACAATTACGCTGAACGTAAATGGACTAAATGCACCAAGAAACAGACAGAGAGTGGTAGTATGGATTAAAAAAACATGGTCCATCTATATGCTGCCTACAAGAGACACAACTTAGACTTAAAGACACAAACAAACAAAAACTCAAAGGATGGAAAAAATATATCAAGCAAACTACACTCAAAAAAGAGCAGCACTGTCAATATTAATCTCTGACAAAATAGAGTTTAAAGTAAAATCCACTACAAAGGATAAGGAAGGACACTATATAATGATTAAAGGGTCAATAGACCAGAAGGACATAATCATAATAAATATTTACACACCCAGTGACAGACCTCCAAAATACATAGAACAAACTAACAGCAATTGAAAAGAGAGATAGACAGCTCCACAACAGTAGTAGGAAACTTCAACACACCACTTTTGGTGAAGGACAGAACATCCAGAAAGAAGCTCAATAAAGACATGGAAGATCTAAATGCCACACTCAACCAACTTGATCTCATAGATATATACTGAATACTCCACCCAACAGCAGCCAAGTATACTTTCTTTTCCAATGCACATGGAACATTCTCCAGAATAGAGCACATATTAGGCATAAAGCAAGACTTGACAGAATCCAAAGCATCAAAATATTACAAAGCATCTTTTTGACCATAAAGCCATAAAAGTAGAAGTAAATAACAGAAAAACTGAGGAAAAAATAAATAAATCAAACATAGGAAAGTAACAATACCTTGCTCAAAAACTACTGAGTTACAGAAGAAATTAAGGATGGAATAAAGAAATTCATAGAATCAAATGAGAATGAAAACACATCCTACCAGAACTTTTGAGACACAGCAAAAGCAGGACTCAGAGGTTAATTTATAGCAATAAATGCACACATCCAAAAAGAAGAAAGGGCCAAAATCAAAATATTAGCCCTAAAACTTGAACAAACAGAAAGCAAGCAGAAAAAAAAAACCCTCAGGCACCAGAAGAAAGCAAATACTGAAAATTAGAGAAGAATTAAATGAAATAGAGAATAGAAAAACAATTGAAAGAGTTAACAAGACCAAAAGCTGGTTCTTTGAAAAGATCATCAAAACTGATAAACCACTGGCTAAACGGACAAAAGGAAAACAGGAGAGGAAGCAAATAACCCATATAGAAATGAAATGGGTGATATCACAACAGACCCAACTGAAATTAAAAGAATCATAGCAGAATACTATGAAAAATTGTACTGTAATAAATTTCAAAACCTAGAGGAAATGGAGAAATTTCTAGAAACACGCTACCTACCTAAACTAACACAGAGGTAGAACAACTAAATAAATCTATAACAAAAGAAGAGATTGAAGAGGTAATTTAAAAACTCCCAACAACAACAACAAAAAAGCCTTGGCCCTGATAGTTTCACTGGAGAATTTTACCACTTTCAGAGAAGAGTTAACACCACTACTACTAAAGGTATTTCAAAGTTTAGAAAAGGATAGAATACTCCCAATTCATTCTATGAAGCCAGCATAACTCTGATACAAAAACCAGGTAAAGACACCACAAAAAAAGAAAATTACAGACCAATATCTCTCATGAACATAGACTCAAAAATCCTCAAGAAAATTCTAGCCAATAGAATTCAACAACATACCAACAAAATAATTCACCACGATCGAGTGGGATTTATACCAGGTATGCAGGGATGTTTCAATATTAGAAAAACAATCACTGTAAGCCATAATATAAATAAAAAAAAAAAGAAAGAACCACATGATCTTATCAATTGATGCAGAAAAGGCATATGGCAAAGTCCAGCACTCATTCATCATAAAAACTCTCAGCAAAATAGGAATAGAAGGGAAATTCCTCAGCATAATAAAGGGCATTTATACAAAGCCAACAGCCAACATCATTCTAAATGGGGAGACTCTGAAAGCATTCCCGTTGAGAATGGAAACCAGACAAGGATGCCCTTTATCACCACTCTTATTCAACATTGTGCTGGAGGTCCTAGCTAGAGCAATTAGGCTAGAAAAAGAAATCAATGGCATCCAAATTGGTAAGGAAGAAGTGAAACTATTTATATATGCAGATGATATGATCTTATACACAGAAAACCCCAAAGAATCCACAAGGAAACTACTGGAACTAACAGAAGATTTCAGCAAAGTATCCGTATACAAGTTAATCATACAAAAATCAGTTGGATTCATCTACATCAACAAAAAGAACTTCAAAGAGGAAATCACCAAATCAATACCATTTACAATAGCCCCCAAGAAGACAAAATACTTAGGAATATGTCTAACCAGAGACCTATACAAATAAAACTATAAGACACTACCGTAAGAAACCAAAAGAGACCTACATAAATGTAAAAACATACCTTGCTCATGGATAGAAAGACTCAACACTGTGAAAATGTCTATTCTACCCAAAGTGATCTACAGATACAATGCAATCCCGATCCAAATCCCCATGGCATTTTCTAATGAGATGGAGAAACAAATCACCAACTTCATATGAAAAGGGAAAAGACTCTGAATAAGTAAAGCATTACTGAAGAAGAAGAACAAAGTGGGAGGCCTCAAACCACCTGGTTTTAGAATGTATTATACTGCCACCATAGTCTTAACAGCCTAGTACTGGTGCAACAACAGATATATAGACCAACGGAAGAGAATTGAGAATCCAGACTTAAATTCATCTACCTATGAGCAGCTGATATTTAACAAAAGCCCAAAGTCTGTTAGATGGGTTAAAGACAGTCTCTTTAACAAACGATGCTGGCATAACTGGATATCTATCTGCAAAAAATTGGAACAAGACTCATACCCCACACCATGCACAAAAACTAACTCAAAATGGATCAAAGACCTAAATATAAAATCGAAAACGATAAAGATCATGGAAGAAAAAATAGGGACAGTGCTAGGAGCCCTAATACATGGCATAAACAGAATACAAACCATAAGTAACGATGCACCAACACCAGAAGAGAAACTAGATAACCAGGAGCTCCTAAAAATCAAACACTTATGCTCATCAAAAGACTTCACCAAAACAGTCAAAAGACAACCTACAGACTGGGAAAAAAATTTTGGCTCTGACAAATTTGATCAGGATGTAATCTCTAAAATCTACAAGATACTGCAAAACCTCAACAACAAAAAGACAACACAATTAAAAAATGGGCAAAGGCTATGAACAGACACTTCACCATAGAAGACATTCAGGTGACTAACAGACACATGAGGATATGCTGAGGATTATTAGTCATCAGAGAAATCCAGATGAAAACTACAATGAAATACCATCTCACCCCAACAAGGCTAACATTTAATCCAAAAAATACAAAATAATAAATGTTGGAGATGTTGTAGAGAGACTGGAACACTTATACACTGTTGGTGGGAATGTAAAATGGTACAACCACTTTAGAAATTGATTTGGTGCTTCCTTAAAAAGCTAGAAATAGAAGTACCATACGGTCCAGCAAACCCACTCCTTGGAATATATCCTAGAGAAGTAAGAGCCATCACACGAATAGATATATGCACACCCATGTTCATTGTAGCACTGTTCACAATGGCAAAAAGATGGAAACAACCTAGGTGCCCATCAACAAATGGATAAACAAATTATGGTATATTCACACAATGGAATACTACACAATTATAAAGAACAATGATGAATTTGTGAAACATCTCATAATATGGATGAATCTGGAAGGCATTATACTAAGTGAAATTAGTCAGTGCAAAAGGACAAATATTGTATAAGACCACTATTAGAAGAACTCAAGAAAAGGTTTAAATGCAGAAGAAAATATTCTTTGATAGTTACAAAGGCGGGTAGGTAGGGAGAGGGGACTCGCTAACTAGATAGTAGACAAGAATTATTTTAGGTAAAAGGAAGGAGACCACACACTACAGGGGAAGTCAGCACAACTGGACTAAACCAAAAGCTAAGAAATTTCCTGAATACAACCAAACACTTCGAGGGACACAGTAGCAGTGGTGGGGGTCTGGAGGCCATGGTTTCAGAGGACATCTAGGTCAATTGGCATAACAAAGTTTATTAAGAAAATGTTCTGCATCCCACTCGTCTTGGGTCTTAAAAGCTAGTGAGTGGCAATCTAAGATGCATCAATTGATCCCAACCCACCTGGAGCAAAGGAGAATGAAGAACACCAAAGACACAAGGAAAATATTAGCCCAAGAGACAAAAGGGCCACATAAATTAGAGACTTCTTCAGCCTGAGACCAGAAGAACTAGATGGTGCCCAGCTAACACCAATGACTGCCCTGACAGGGAACACAACAGAGAGTCCCTGACAGAGCAGGTGAAAAGTGGGGTGCAGAACTCAAATTCCAGTAAAAAGAGCAGGCTTAAAGGTTTGATTGAGACTGGAGGGACCCCGGAAGACATGGCCCCAGACTCTCTGTTAGCCCAAAACTAAAACCGTTCCCAAGGCCAACTCTTCAGACAAAGATTAGACTAGACTATAGGACATAAAATGATACTTGTGAAGAGTGTGCTTCTTAGCTCAAGTAGATACCTGAGACTAAATGGGCAGCTCCTGTCCAGAGGCAAGATGAAAAGGCAGAAAGGGACAGGAGCTGGTTGAATGGACACAGGAAATCCGGGGTGGAAAGAAGGAGTGTGCTGTCACAGTATAGGGAGAGCAATTAGGATCACATAACAATATTTGCATAAATTTTTGTATGAGAAACTAATTTGAACTGTAAACTTTCACCTAAAGCACAATTAAAAAAAAAAAAAAGAACCCTATAGGGAAGTTCTACTCTGTCCTATAGGGGCACTATGAATCAGAATCGACTCGACGGCAATGGGTTTAATAAGCATTTAATATACATTGTTCATTTTATTCTCACAGTAAACCTGTGCTGGGGGGAGGGAGGGAGTGAGCAGCAATTTTTATTCACATTATACAGATACGGAAACTGAGGCTTAGAGAATATAAGAATTTAACCAAATTATCACAGCTACTCAAAGACATAATTAGCATTCTTACACTACCTTTAACCTAACATCAGCAAATTTTTTTTTTTTTCTAAATACCAGATTCCCATTATTTTTCTCATTTCCTCTTAATTGTTCTAGCCACTTTTCCTATCCTGGTCCACGTACATGGAATCCCATCACCATTTCATTTCTCTTCCACTTTTCACCATCAGAGCCAAGATGAGGACACAGTCTTCCTTTGGCTTCCCACCTGAGCTCACACACCTTTGCATTCAGATACTACTAACACACTCTCTCAGACAGAAACCATCTTCTTTGGAATAGGAAGTGGGATTTGTGTATGTCCTTCCTTGCTATATTTCAAATCATATGAAACCGATGCAGTACAATGGGGATGCTTTCAGAAGACTGACAGCTTGTATAAAAAGCTGACTCAGTTATTTGTGCATGAACTGGCAGAATGCCTCGGTGAACACAAAGCAGTTAGAAAAAGAAAAGAAGAAGAAATAATAGACACCTTAGAGTGGAAGAGGAAATAAAATGGAAGAGAAGAGGATGTGAGATAGGGCAATGGAGAGAAAAAGAGAAAGAAAATTCAGAGAGGGAAAAAAAAGGAGCAGAGCAGAAGGAAATAGATTCTGAGAACAGCTAAATGTTGATAATAATAATATTACCCTTAATAATCAGGCTAAAGAGAACTTGTGTTGTTATCTTTTAAATAAATTTATTCTATACCCTCCTTTCACTTACCAATTTATTAAATAAAATGCAATGAAGAAAAATAAATTAAGGGTTGGTTTCTCCACCTGACCTTGAGATATTTCTTTATTCCAAATTTCCGCACAATAGACATTCACTATTAAATATGTGCATTTACCATTTACTGTGTCTTTTCATTTTTTTCTTGATCTAGCCCACTGTCTCCTTTGGGGATCAGACAAAATGAGACAGGGGGAGGAGAAGACCCATTGAAGGTTAGTCGGTACCATTAGTCACTATACTAATGAGGTCAGGAGACACCACAGCACAGCCTGGGGGAACAAGAAGTGAATGCCTCAATACTGCCAAGACAACACTGGTTATCTCTAACCTTTGAAAAATACAATGAATCAAAGGAAACATCTAACACTCCATTGGACTTCCGTAACTTTAGAAAATAAGCACATAATTTCATGCATTCCTCCTTGCATCTGGGCAGGGAACTACTTTCACATCTGAGTAATTCCTTCCCTAAACACACTCGAAGATCATTTGTCTTTCTTAATCTCTAGGCAGACCCTTTGCAAACAGAATTTTGCGTGGTGGGTGGTAGGAGACTCAGACTGTGGGATGGAGGCTCCCTCTGCTGGACATATGGTTAATTGTAGGAATGAGTTCTAACCTGCTCTGAGTTGCTAATTCCTGGTGACTAGTGTATGATTAAGGCTAATGAAGTGAGCATCAAGGATAATGCCTACTTAATACACACACACACCATTTTTCTATGAAAGTCTAGAATGCAATTGTACATTATGAATAATTGGGCATTTAATCTGTATCTTCTTTGTGCTTGCTCACTGTAGATATGTAAAATTGTGTTTTTTCTTACTTCTGTAACTAGACTGCAAAATTTAAGGATTGAGTTTTCACATCATACTGACTCAAGTTCAAGTACAATTTTTCCACTTACTGAATCGAAAGCTTGATTTTTCCACTTACTATTTGCTTTACCTTAGGTAAGTAAATTAACTTCTCAGAGTCCTAGTGTCTTCATCTTAAGAAATAAAGACTATTTCCTAGGCTTGTGAGAATAAAAAAAGAAAATACATGTCAATGGATACATACTATTTTTTCTTGCATAATAGATCATGATTCTTTAAGGAGCTGATAAATACTAATTTCCTTTCCATTCCCTGCCCTCTCCTTGTGGACAGGTCAATTGATTTAACAGTAGGGGCTGAAATTATTTTAATTTTAATAAATTCTGCCTGTTACTGATTGAATTGTGCACCCTCAAAAGATGAATTGAAGACCTAAGCCTGACATCTGTGTAGGTGACCTTATCTGGATATAGGCTATTTATCTGACAATGTTATCAGTTACCAAGTCCATAGAACTGTAGTGTCCCAATCCAATCTGAGAGGTGTCTTACAAAAGGAGAGAACTGACACAGAGACAGATATGCAAGGGGAAGACAGACACACAAGGGGAAGACAGAGGCTATGGGAAGATATGTTTAATGCCAAGGAATAACAAGAAATGCCCAGGGCTACAAGAAACTGAGAGAGTCAAGGAATGATCTTCCCCTAAAGAGGACAGAGGGAGCATTGTCCTGCCAAGAGCCCTAGGAATCCTAATCCCTAGAATGGTGACATTATAAACCTCTGTTCTTTAAAGCTGCCTACTTTGGGGTATTTCATTACAGCATCCCTACCGAACCAAGACACTGCTCAAATGAACCAGTAATGCATCCACTATCTTCTCTGAACAGGAAAAGTGCTAGGCGTACAGGCTGTAAAAATGACTAAGACAATGTTGGCGTACTCTTCTCTCATCTTTCTAGGAATGCCTGGATAAGAGAAAGGTCGGTTTCCTGCCTCTGGCTCAGTTCCCACCTCATAGTAATTGCTCAATAGATATTTATTAAAATAATCTTTAACCATTTCCTTGTCCTCCACCTTCCTTTTGCGAAGTGTAAAGTACATGTACTTCAAGTCCAGGACAACTTGCCATTTAACACACACTTAATTTTCTATTCCACATCTCTTTTTGCCCACTCCATTCTCCATTCTCTCAATCGCTTGTATATACCTTTATGCTGTTGCTTTTTCACTTTTTACCTTTCATGCTGGGAGTTCAGCCTGAAAGATGATACGAATATCTTGCTTCCTGTAATTTGTATACACTATTGTGAACGTTTCTTTCTTTTGAAGTATCGTATTCCACAATAAAGATCATCACATATAAATTCAGAGAAATAAACATGTGAGATTATGACTCACTCCAACCTAGATCATTTTCTCACACCATCCTGAACAAATTGTACCAAATAGAAGTAAATCCAAGAGAAAGAACTCAGAAATTTCAAGATCTGTATGTTGGCTGTGCTCAGGAGCCTTTAATGTCTGGAGTTATCCAAAGCACAGTATGAAAACCTGACACACATTTTATTCCTAGTAACTTGCTTTAAGATACAGCATGAATGGCACCTTAGAAATATACCTTGTATCGATGGGTTAGTAAACAAGCTAAATAAATGCTAAATAAAATGCAGACTCTTATCACACAGCCCCCACACTCCTGAAACTGAAGTTGAAACTGAAGAAAATTAGAACAAGTCCACAAGAGCCAAAGTACAACCTTGAGTATACCCCACCTGAATTTAGAGATCATCCCAAGAATAGATTTGACGTGTTGAACACTAATGACCAAAGACCAGACAAGTTGTGGAATGACATCAAGGACATCATACATGAAGAAAGCAAGAGGTCATTAAAAAGACAGTAGAGAAAGAAAAGACCTAAATGGATGTGAGAAGAGACTCTGAAACTTGCTGTTGAGTGTCAAGTAGCCAAACCGAAAGGAAAAAAATGATGACATCAAAGGGCTGAACAGAAGATTTCAAAGGGCAGCTCAAGAAGACAAAGTAAAGTATTATGATGACATGTGCAAAGATCTGGAGATAAAAAACCAAAAGGGAAGAACGTGCTCAGCATTTCTTTAGCTGAAAGAACTGAAGAAAAAAAGTCAAGCCTGGAGTTGCAATATTGAAGGATTCTAGGGGAAAAATATTAAAGGACACAGGAAGCATCTAAAGAAGATGGAAGGAAGATGCAGAGGCACAATACCAAAAAGAATTGGTCACGAGGAATCTATACATGATGGATCAAGAAGCAGTCGTTTGGACAGAACAAGGGGACACTGCACGGTTTAAAGTCAGGAAAGATGTGTGTCAGGGTTGTATTATTCACCACACCTATTCAATCTGTATGCTGAGCAAATAATCTGAGAAGCTGGACTATATGAAGAACACGGCATCAGGATTGGAGGAAGACTCTTTAACAACCTATGTTATGCAGATGACAGAACCTTGCTGGCTGAAAGTGAAAAGGACTTGAAGCACTTACTGATGAAGATCAAAGACCATAGCCTTCAGTATGGATTACACCTCAACATAAAGAAAACTAAAATCCTCACAACTGGACCCATAAGCAGCATCATGATAAATGGAGAAAATATTGAAGTTGTCAAGGATTTCATTTTACTTGGATCCACAATCAACACTCATGGAAGCAGCAGTCGAGAAATCAAAAGACACATTGCACTGGGCAAATCTGCCGCAAAAGACCTCTTGAAGACTAAGGTGCACCTGACCCAAGTCATGGTATTTTCAATCGCCTCCTATGCATGGGAAAGCGGGACAATGAATAAGGAAGACCAAAGAAGAACTGACGTCTTTGAATTGTGGTGCTGCCAAAAGAACGAACAAATCTGTCTTAGAAGAAGTGCAACCAGAAAGCTCCTTAGAAGCAAGGATGGCGAGACTACGTCTCACTTACTTTGGACATATTATCAGGAGGGATCAGTCCCTGGAGAAGGACACCATGCTTGGTAAAGTACAGGGTCAGTGAAAAAGAGGAAGACCCTCAACGAGATGGATTGACACAGTGGCTGCCACACTGGGCTCAATCATAGCAACAATTGTGAGGATGGCGCAGGCCTGGGCAGTGTTTTGTTCTGTTGTGCATAGGGTTGCTGTGAGTCGGAACTGATGCTGTGAGTCAGAACTGACTTGATGGCACCTAACAACAACATCACACAGCAGAATAATTCTTTAACCATAAACCAGTCACAGTTGCTGTTGAGTTGATTCTGATTCAATGCGAACCCATGTGTGTCACAGTAGAACTGTGCTCCATAGGATTTTCAATGGCTGTTTTTTCAGAAGTAGATCACCCAGCCTTTCTCCTGAGATGCCTCTGAGTGGACTCGAATCTCTAAACTTTTGGTTAGTAACCAAGCTGATTAATTGCTTGCACCACCAAGGGACTCCTTATTCACAAAAGCCTTGATCAAATAAAATAGATTTTTTTTTCTTCTAAGTGCTTGGAACATGATGATATGAACTATTACCAAGAGTGGGCAAAGAATACAATATTTACCAATTTAATAACCCAAGAGCCATTTTTATTTTACAGTTCATCTCACAAGAGCTGAATTTTTTCCCTTGCTAACATTCATCTCTCCAGTAATTAAATCTTAAATGCTGTCTTCCAGACTGGACTGCAAGCCTTGTGAGGGCAGGAATGCTATTAGTCTGATCACGAGGCATCACTTGTACTTATTGCAACGTCCGATACACAGAGGACACACAGTCTGCATTTGTTGAATTCAACTGAACTCAACTGAGCATCTTTCCTTAAAACACGTTTTAAATCCAGACACTATTTTGTCATAGTGTTAATAGCAAGACTCTAGAATAAACCAATACAAGTCCCTAGGGCTTCGAATTAGTTTGTATCTATAAAAGTTACTAAGGTTTGGTTTGCAAACGGTGGGGGGAGGAATCAGCCATTGCAAGGATGCACTGCCATTTCCTCCTTAATGTCTTTCTCTCTCTTTGCAGCTCTTTGAGTTTTTATACTTGTTTCTCTTAGTCACATGCAGTAATTGAAACAGAACAACTGAGTCAGACATTCTCTGCCACAGTTAGAATTTCAGCATAGACACATTTTATATATGGATCCTGGTGAAGAGGGAAATGATTCAAGCCCACAGTCACTTCTAATATCCATCTAAGTCTTCAGCTAGCTGTACTTCCATAGATTGACTATGTGTCTGTTCTGATGTATCTACCTAGTAACCTTGCTTGGCTGGAAACTATTATATTTTCTGGCATCTCAGCTCTAAAAAAAAAAGTCACAGAGTATCTTCCTTACATCGTCCTCACACTAACAAGGATAAGATTTGGGACCAGCAGAATCAGGAGAGGCCAGAGACCCCCTCAGGAATATCTGCCACCAGAAATTGTGAACAAATTCAGAGCTCCGGGCAGGATGGAGCACATTGCTGAGACAGCAAAGTCAGGTGCCTAAAGCCAAAGCACCATGTCAAGGTCAGCACTAATGAGGCTGGGTGCAGCAGCTCCAAAGTAGCTAGACCTTTGGAAAGACCTGTTCTTAGGTCAAGGAGAAAGAGCTAGGGTACAAGGACCAGAATTAAGAGGACAACATCTCACAGCCATTCTTGACTCATAATGATATTTTATTGGTCTTTCCATTGATATGTTGCCTTTTCTTCTCTGGCTTCCTGCCTCCCAAATTTATACAATTTCTTTATTTAAGGTCTGCCTTCATCTTCTCTCCTCTCCTTCTCTCTCCTATTGTCCACCCTCCCTTCCTCTCCATCTGCCTCTCTCCCTCTCTCTCTCTTTCTCGGGTGTGTGTGTGTGTGTGTGTGTGTGTGTGTGTGTGTGTGTGTGTGTATGTGTATTTTGTAGGAGAGGCATTTGTTTTCAACTTTCCCAATATTTTCTCCACCATGCAGCAGTCATCAGAAATACCATGTCAACATCAACCTCAAGATGACAGGTGTGCAGCCTAATATTTCCCTTAGGAGACATTCAGATGGCTAGGATAGTGATCAACACCAAATAACCAGAATCAACCAGAATCTTAGAGAACAAACTTACTAACTAGAGAAGAGACAGTATGAATACCCAGAAAGCACTTTTATTTGCTGGTCCATTAACTGTAAAAACTTCCAGCAGCATCATAGCTGAATATTATGAAAGAGGATGAAGGGAAATAGTAGAGCTACAGCGAGGAGAAAAACATTCTCCCTTTATTTCCCATAAAAATCATTGTTTTCTCCTCTCAGATTTGCACTCTGCTTCTAGCTCTCTGTCTGCAGTGGGAATCTTCAACTGTGCAAACAGTTTGGCACCTTGAGACTCACGTAGATGATTTGGGTTGTGATGGAGGTAGACTGCTAGAGAGGCTTTCCTTGTCCCCAAAGGTGAGCCCCAACATTCAAGTGGTATGTCACAGAAACAACTGTGTGTATGAATTGGGAGCTCAGAAGAGAGCTGAGCTGAAGAAGAAAACACAAGGTCTTGGCCCCAGATGACCTGTAACACCAGAGGAACTATTGAGATGGCTGGTAAGACAGTACCTCATGAAGAGGAAAAAGGGCCTTGAACTGAGGCCCGAGAAACGTCAACATATAGAAGGTGTGTGGTGACATAGAAGCCAGCAAAAGAAACCGTGGGCAGACAGAAATGGGAATAAAATCATGAGAATGTGGTGTCGCAGAACACATGAGAAGATAATGTTGCAGGAAGAAAGGTCAAAACAACTGTGCCAAAAGCTCTTCAGAGGAAAAATAAAACCAGGATTGAGGTGCTGAATTTGTCAACACACTGGTCACTGGTGAATTTAGCCAGAAACATGTCAATAGAAGAGTGGTGGGTATAAGTCAGGTGCAGGGGGACAAATTTAAATAGTAAAAAAGAACATTTACAAATGAATTACAAAACAAAAAGTGGGGGACAGTGTGAACAGATCACTTAAGAAGCTTTTTGTTGAGGACAATGAAGAGGTAGGATTGTAGCTTGTATTACCAAGTGTGTGTGTTTGCTTCCTTGTCTGTTATTGTTTGTTAAATGCTGATGGCTAGAATGTGTTAAAAAGAGAACGACTGAAGGTTTGGGAAATCGTGTACGTGCCTTGTGAGCTGTGGGGTGGTGGTAGCTGATGGAATTGCATCAACCAGAAAGACGAACAGGTTAAGATGCAGAAAATTTGCAGAGATGCAGACGAGACAGCTATCCCATTTGCCAGCTTGTATTTTCCTTCTGGAGGAATCGGTTTGGAGTAGCACTCTATTTTCTCACGAGAGCACATGCTGATACCTGCAATCTATGTTACAATGCCATATGAGTAAGCAAAATAAACTTACTGGAAATTTTAGGTGACTAAGATGCGTGTAATTTCAGAATTGTGGTTTTAATATGTTATCAAAAGATACGGTACTAAAAAGAGAGAGGTAAGAAATGTTTAAAAAAAAAGTTAACAGCTATATTGCAGAAAAGTTTTTTTGAGATTTTTCAAAAAAATAATTTTTGAGCACAGTTTCACAGTGCTGTGTTAGGGTCTTCTTCAGTGGTAGAGTTAAATGATATTCTGGGTGGTGTCAGTCAGTTAACCACGGTGCTTCTTCTTGGTTTAAGCAAAATAATAGCACTGCGTGTGTGTGTGTGTGTGTGTGAGAGAGAGAGAGAGAGAGAGAGAGAGAGAGAGAGAGAGAGAGAACCTGTGTTCACAGTCCAGCAAACAAAATTTCACTATATGGAAAATGTAAGTATGATTTAAAAACTGAAGAAATGCTACATTTAATTTATGCTTATAGAATATATTCAAGGATAGACAAATATATATTTTGTTCAGGTTTGTTCAAAAGTTTTTCACTTGTAATCACTGTTGATTTACTGAAAAAGAACAAAGTTACGCTATCGCTTGTAAAGCTTGTGGTGTGGAAGCTGTCAGCGTTAATATCCTTACACTTCTATGTTTGATGAGCTTACGTCCAAAAATTTATCTGAGGATCAAGGTATTATTGTTCAAAATATCCAATATTTTTATAGGCAATATTTCATAATGCAAAAGTTGGGGTATAATTGAAGAGTCCACTTTGGATGCTGCTTAAAGGATCAGTTCAGGAATAGACAAATTGGCCAGGTCTCATGTGTACACATAATTTTGATGAGGGTGGTAACAGTAATGATGCTGAAGAGGCTGATGCTGGTGATGATTATGGGAATATGTACATAATACATAATTTATATATATACACGTGTGTGTGTGTGTATACTTGGAGTAAATTGTTTTCCCAAACAGTGTAATAAAAATGATTAATGTACTGAGGGCCCTTCCCTCTGCACCGTAGATTTATACATAATAAAAAATAGTTTCATGCTGCTGACAAAAGGCTATTGCTGGCCCAACCGATAAAGAAGAATACCGTTTTCCTAGATCACAAAATCTCCCCTTAAAAGAAAGATGCTTTGGCCTTTAATTTAGTACTTCATTCTCTAGAAAGGGTGCCATGTACTGCTACTATGCATGGACCACAGCTGGTCTTATTTATTGAGCTAATATGGGAAATAAGTGACCGGCCCAAAGTAACCTGATAGGCGACATATTTTCAGGAAAGAAAGTAATAGCTGAAAGCTCGGGATCAATTCTGAGACGCACCGTAACTGTAACTATAGAGAAGCCTGAAGTCATTTTTAGATGATGAAAAAGAATAATAAATGATTTTCAAGAGTGCAGTTAAGACATTTTTATAACGTTTATACTGGAAACAGTTGAATTTGAGGTTCTACTGACAAAAATATGAATAAACAGATTGTGGAATATTGACCCAGTTGAATATTATACACTAATAAGAAATAAACATACTGTTGATTGAAAAGAGATAGTGTCCCCCAAAACTATATACATTTAATACTATTTTATAAAGCTTAAAACAAGTAAAACAAAGTAATTCATGATTTCAGCATATACGTATTTTTTTTAAAAAAAACAAATGAGCAATAAATACAAAATGTAGAATAGTGATTATCTCTGAGGAGAGGGATAAAGACGAGATAAAAAGGAGCACAGAAGTACAAGCAAATCTGAGCAACATCTCAGTCCTTGGGGGTATGGAATTCATTATCAACTTCTGCTTTGTAGATTATCTACATTGCATATATGTATAGACTATATATGTGCATATAAATATAAATATGTATATATTTTAATTTATACAAAAATAAAGGAAAATAAAGGTAAAAATCTCAGAACTAGTAAGTGCTATTTCCTCAAAATAGAGAAACAAGGTATGTTTAAGACACTACAGTCACAAATCCCAATAACTGAGGATTTATTGTGTAGGAAGCAGTCAATAGGCACATTGCATCTAGAAGAGGTCACTCACTGGATGGCACGCCCACCCTGGGTTTCGTATCACTCAGCCAACATCTATTCCTAAATGTCTGCATTATACAATGTGCAACATTGAGGACTGCACAACTTTAGGGAAGAAATAGGATCAGACAATCTAGATGCTAATATAAAGTGTTCCTAAATTTACGTTATAAAGCCTTGCGTGCAGCAATATTACATACTCCTTATTAAACCATGATACTGTTGACTTTCTTTATTACTTTCTAAAGCACATAGCATTTTGAGTCCTTACAAGTAAAAAGTTATAGAAGGGTAAAATACATTTCAATAACCTAAATTAAAAGTTAAGATAAACTTCGACTCTGCCACTCATTGAATCTCAACAACTTCTGGTTATACCAAAACACGCTCTCTAAATTTTACGAATTGCTGCTCAAAGTCTGCTGGGAGAGTCATGATAATTACCAGTGCTGCTGGAGAGTTACGTATCTACTACTTCGATTTCAGCCAAAAGATACATATCTCAAAAAATCATTTTTCTTCCATGGAAAGCCCATACCCAATTATCCAGAACACTGGATTTGCCTAGGTGGGGAGTTAGGCACCAGGGAAAATGCCTACACTCTTTCAAGCCTCTAAAACAGTTACTGTTAAAAAATTGGGGGTCTTGTCCCTTTGAGAATATGATATATCTATCTCCTCGGAAAAATGTATGTACTCTCATGCACCAAATGTGTACCTACTTTCAGGGACTTACGTTCTCCTTAAGCTCATTCATAGACTAAAGATCCGTGGACCTCAGGGTTTCAGCTCCTAAACTTGAGCAAGGCGCCCCTGCTTCAAGCAAATACAACATATGAAAGAAATCCATTATTTTTTTCTGTAGTTCTTTTAGGGGAAAATCATCACCACAGTTTTTATTAAATAGTATGTTCCTCGATGCATTTCAGAGTTTGTGAGATCATTTAATATTTGAAAAAGATATTGATTTGCATTGGGAGGGGAGGGTAGCAGAGTAAAAAGAAAGATAAAATGCTTAGATAGATTAAGGGTCATTACCAAATGGAAAGAAATCACAAATCTAAACAAACATTTCTGAAATTTTAAGGGCAATTCATTGGAAATTACTCATTTAGAAAAATACAACACTTCATACAATGAAATCTTGGCAAATCAAGCCAGTACATAATTAGTTTTAGGAAGTCTGCCTGCCCTGTTTGCATTATTATTGCTTTATAGTAACAATTCTTGATGAAATTCATGGTAACTGCTTAAATTACCAAACTCACTTCTGAAGAGAGACCTGGGGAATGGTACAATTCAGGTTACACTGGTAGGCCTCAAGTAAGATTATACACGACATTTTGGCTTTGAGCTACCACTAGAACAATGATCATGGTCAGGGATGTTGTCTGTCTTGTTCACTTGTGTGTCTCTTTTCACCCAGAGCAGTCCTGCACATACATACACTCAATACATATTTGCTGAATGGAATCATTAACCAGTGGAGAGCCTGAGTCATTTCAAAGGAGATCACCAGGATGCTAGGATTCTTCTATGCATTATGTAGACACAAGTGGATCTCATAGTTAGCTTAAAGGGCTGTTAGCATGATTCCCAGCAGCATCTGGTACCTGACATTTGTTCTGGCTCTACAACTCTAAATTCAGGAAAAGACTTGGACCAAACTTTGCTTGGGGCGTCTAAGGGTGATTGATGGAGCCTATGTTCATAACTGAATGTATTGTAAAATATCAAACCCTTTAATCATATTGTATATTCTATAACATAAAGATAGATGAGATGCTCCTGGTTCAGGTGAGCTGGTTCATGGCAAATATCCACACTACATTATGTGTGGAACTACCTGGCTTGTATAAGCTTGTGATAGGCAGATAAATTGGGACTCCACTGGGGAAAGGGGAGGTTTTTGAAGAGCTAGCATACTTCTCAACCCAGAGGTTGTCATGTACAAATATGTGCCTCTTGGTGAGGATCTAGGTGTCTCCAACTGTTGTTCAGACTACAACAGAATTCCATGCTGAGCACTCTAATTTGATTTGCTCAAGTATTATCTGTTCATGGTCTTCCACCAAAATGACATTTTTTCAAAGCCATCATGCAAAAATATTATCATATACCAGGTGGTGTTAAAGACATGGGGTAAGGGGGATGTCTTCTGATGATGAGTTAAGAGGAAATCCTGTCCCTTGAGGAATTTGCAATGGATTGCAACATGAAAATTTCTTCTGGATTCTTGGAAGGGTATAGCATAGAACACCTAAATGTTAAGGAAATGTGAATTATAAGAGCAATTATTACGGGATTGAGTAAACCAAGAAAGGCAGAAGGTTTTTCTAGGAGTAGGAACATGCAGCCACAGGTTGGCAGAGAGGAAAAGGTATGCCATTCTAGAAGGGGAGAATGCCTACAAAAATACTAGAATACAGAAAAAAATCACCACTTGATGTTTTTGTTAGGTGTTATCGAATTTGTTCTGACTCATAGCAACCCTACGTATAACAGAACGAAACACTGCCCTGTCCTGCGCCATCCTCGTAATTGTTGCTGTGTTTGAGACCATTGTGGCAGCCACTGTGTCAATCCATTTCATCAAGCATCTTCCTTTTTTTTTGCTGACCCTCTACCTTACCAAGCATGATGTCCTTCTCCAGGGATTGGTCCCTCCCGATAACACGTCCAAAATTAGTGAGATGAAGTCTCGCCATCCTTGCTTCCAAGGAGCACTCTGGCCGGACTTCTTTCAGTATAGACTTGTTCGTTCTTCTGGTAGACCATGGTGTATTCGATATTCTTTGCCAACACCATAATTCAAAGGCATCGTTTCTTCTTCAGTCTTCCTTATTCATTGTCTAGCTTTCTCATGCATATGAGGTGATTGAAAATGCCATGGCTTGGGTCAGGCTCACCTTAGTCCTTAAAGTGACATCTGTGCTTTTCAACACTTTAAAGAGGTCTTTTGCAGCAGATTTGCCCAATGCAATGCATCCTTTGATTTCTTGACTGCTGCTTCCATTGGTGTTGATTGTAGATCCCAGTAAAACGAAACCCTTAACAACTTCATTATTTTTTCCATTTCTCGTGATGTTACTTATCGGTCCAGTTGTGAGGACTTTTGTTTTCTTTGTGTTGAGGTGTAATTCATATTGAAGACTGTAGTCTTTGATCTTCATCAGTAAGTGCTTCAAGTCCTCTTCACTTTCAGCAAGCAAGGCTGTGTCATCTGCATATCCCAAGGCGTTAATGAGTCTTCCTTCAAATCTGATGCCCCATTCTTCTTCGTATAGTATAGCTTCTTGGATTATAAACTCAGCATACAGATTGAATAAATATGATGAAATGATACAACCCTGACACACACCCATCCTAATTTTAAACCACTCAGTATCCCTTTGTTCTGTTCAAATGACTGCCTCTTGGTCTATCTACAGGTTCTGCATGAGAACAATTACATATACATTTTTTGATAATATTTTATTGTGCTTTTGGTAAAGGTTTACACGAAAATTTAAGATCCCAGTCAATGATTTCTACACAAATTGTTCAGTGACATTGGTTACACTCTTCACAACGCAGGAACATTCTCATTTCCATTCTGGTTGTTTTATTTTCATTGATCTAGTTTCCTTGTCCCC
The DNA here is from genome assembly GCA_030035585.1 of Dugong dugon. Lineage (NCBI taxonomy): Eukaryota > Metazoa > Chordata > Mammalia > Sirenia > Dugongidae > Dugong > Dugong dugon. The sequence continues at coordinate 7,437,797 of CM057466.1, forward strand.
TTACATTCTTATCTTTGTTTTAAAGACTTATATGTTTTATCTCCAGTTCCATCAGCCTCTGTCCTCTACACTGCTACAGTAATGATCTCTTCAAAATGAAGAACCGATTGCTTAACACACACATAAACACTCAACACACATATAAATACATACACCTACTACCACATTCTACTGAAAATGTCTGAAAAGCTCTTTATGACCCTAGGGGGATAAAACAAAAATCTTTTCCAAAGCATCCAAGTCCCTTGATAATCTAGCACGCATTCCCCTTTTGAGCCTCATCCTTCACTATGCCTGTCAGTCTTTATGTCCTGTGCACTTAGCAATGGAGTCTCACACTCTGGGCCTTTGCACGTTTGTTTCCTCTCTCTGGAATATCTTCCTATGGCTTCATTTTCATGTGAATAATTATTACTTATCTGCTTTTTCTAAGACCCAGCGTGGACTTCAACTCTTTCTGGAAGCTTTCTCTGCCCTCTCACTGTGTATCAGATGCTGTCACTCTAATTCCACATGAACGTATGCAAAACCAAACCCAAACTCAATACCCATTAACAAACTGCCCAGCAACAGTCAGTCACTGGCTCTAGGCTCTCAGATTCTCGATAGTACAGACTGGGTTTTTATTACTTTATCCATGGCTACTGCTAAGTGCCTTGGACACAGTAGAATAAAACAGCAACAATGTTTGTGTTGAACAAATAAATGAAAGAATCAGCTATCAGGAACAATGTATTTATAGGAGGAAGAACTCAACTGGTTGTCCAAAGACTTTTCGAGCCTGTGATCTTGCTGGTTCACTGGGAACCCTTGAGAAAGTCACCTTTTTTCTGAGTTTTCTTTTCCTTTATGGAAAAATGAGGCCGTTAGCCTAGATGCTCCCCAAAGTCTCTTTCAACTCTAAATTTCAACCTTTAAAAAGCCTTCTCTTAGTTTCTCCATCTACCCAGGATGCACGCTATTGGTGTGCTATATGATTGGGAGAGAGGAAGGAAGAAGAAGGGTTGACTGTACATGTACTCAAAAAGAAGATACCCAGTAATGTACTGTGGTAACTTAAGGATAAGTTTCCTTTTCGTTTATTTTTTCCAACTATGAAGCAAACATAAATATAAATTTTGATCATACTGTTTTCTGTCGTTTCATGAACTGGAATGATGTAAGCAGAAGAGGGAAATATTGTTAACCAGCCTACATTCCTCAATTCTTTTCAACAAATATTTAGGTTCCTAAAATGGTATTTCTGATAGAAAAGGAAATAGAAAAGGCATGTTCCTACCATAAACCTTAAAAATGAGGACAAGGACCTTGCCCGGTTTTCTAACTACTGTCTCCCCTGTGCCAGACACATATTGGTTGTTCAGTGAATATCTACTGAATGACGTATCTCAACACCCTTCTATCCAAATGTATCACGGAGACCACAGTTCAGGTGGGATAAATGATAAAGAAGAGTTTTATTAATTTGATCTCTAATATTTCAAAATATGTGATTATTTGGATATGGGCTAGATTGAGTGTTTATAAGAAAAACATCAGCTAAGCTTACTTAGCTGCTCTTAATAAGTTTCAGAATACAAGTTTTAAAACAATCAGTTAAAAATGTATTTCAGTAATTAAATTTAAAAGCATCTATTCAATTTGCAGAAGGAGCCTGGTTGCACAGTGGTTAAGCATTTGGCTGCTAACTAAAAGGTTGGCGGTTCAAACCCACCAGCCACTCTGAGGGAGTAAGATGTGGCAGTCTGCTTCCATAAAGATTTACAGGTTTGGAAACCCCATGAGGGCAGTTCTACTCTGTCCTATAGGGTCGCTATAAGTCAGAATCAAGTCGATGGCAACGAGTTTGACTTTTTTTGGTATTCACTTTTAAATGACCAATACGTTAATTACATTTGGTTTTAACCTATTCATTGGAGCAGTCACCCTGATGAATTGCCTTGTAACACTGAAAAAACCTATTTTTATGTAAAATGATAATATATTTTTCTTTAAACAAGGTATTTAGGTAAAAATCTAAGTAAGAATAAATTGGAGGGGGGTATTTGCTTTATAAATGGATTTTTTCCTAAAAATAGATTTTCAAATTACCAACAGAAATAGCTATTTCAGATGTACGGATAGTTCAATGTTTAGATGCTTGATAGGATAGAAGGATGAATGAGTCACTGTCTCTTGCCTCAAACAGCATACAACTAGGAATATAAATAAGACATATACTTGAAGGATACCATGTGCCATATTCAGGGCAGGACTGACATTACCCTTTTGCATACAGGAGGCTGAATAAGGGGAGCATAGGATCTCTTTCATGGCCTGGTAATAGAAGACATTATCAGAAAGAGGTACAGAGTAAGCTTGTCCTTGAAAGATGGGTAAGGTTTCAATAAGTGAAAGGAGAGGGAAAGGCATTTGCGGTAGAGACCACTGCATGGCAAAGGGTAGCATCTGGCCGGCGCATGAGGAACAAGCTCATGTGTTCAGCAAGAATGTAGAACAGGAGCTTTGGCAACAAAGACCAAAGCCAGATCCTAGAATACAGTGGAAACCAGATAAAGAGGACTGACCTTCACTGAGAACTCAACGAGTGCCCAGTGAGAAGGGACTATAGAGTGGAGTGACTAGGAGCAGGGAACTGAGTTAGCATGCTGTTGTATAACCCAGTTATGAATCAGGAAAGAATTACGGCAGTGGAGAGAGAATGCAAGAACAATGGAAAACAGAAACATTGAGAAGAATCATGGTAGCATAGTGATCTATTTGGAAAAAGATACGAGAGAGAAAGTAGTAAAAAATGAACCTTGTTACCGAGAAAAATGACGCCTTCACAGAGCACAAAGACAAGTCAGGAGGGGAGTAGATTCACTCGGAAGATTATAAAGGTGTTTGGTTGCTTTGATCAGTTTTTAAAAAAAAATTTTCCCATACAAAAATTTATACACACATTGTTATGTGACTCTAATTGCTTTGATCACTTTTTAATGTGATGAGTTCCAGGTAACGGAGGGTCAATCATAAAATATGGCCTGATGGAAAATGTGGGAATGGGTAAGGGGGATGTTTGAACAACATGACTAACATAATTAATGCCACTTAATTGTACATGTGAAGATTGTTGAAATGGAAAATGTTTTGTTACATATATATTTACCATGATAAAAAATTTTAAAAAAAAATTTCCAGTTGGAGGTTGTGAGTTTGAGTCTAAAGTTCAGGAACCAGGTCAAGACTTCTTACCCAGTTAGCGCATAAAGAACGTGCCCCATGATTCTTTTCCAAAGTGGCCTGAGGCCACAGGCAGGATCTGGTATCTGCCCCACTCTGGCACCTCCTGAGGCCTCTGGGAAATAATGGTACCCTTCTCCCCAGAAGGGGCTCCGTTAGTTGCTTGGGGTGTCTAGGTTACAAGATCTTTACTCCCCTCCCACACTCACAGCCCTCAGCATCCTTTTTTCCCATAATTCTGGAGGCCTTATTAAAACTTCAGAAAGTTTTAAATGAGTTTAATACTGATTTTCCTCCTAAAAAGCAGACAGGTGAGTCAGAGAGACAAATGAAAAATAGTTATGAGTCATTCCCTTACTCTTTCCAGATTTTTATCGTGGGCCTGCAATATGACTGTTAAGAACTGACTCCATTTAGCTAGCAGTCTGGAAAATGCCAGTGAACGGAGGAACTTAGCATGTGTTCTTCATCTCTTCCTTGATAATTCCAGAAATACCATGGACGTGGTAATAACATCGACAGTAATGAGTGCGTCTTGGGAAATGCTAAACTTCAGAACACACAAAAAAGCACAGTCTCATATATGAAAATACATTCTCTCTTGTAGTCTCGAACACACTGCGCTCAAGCCCGGGGAGTACGTGTTCACCCCTCTCTCAAAATGCAACCACTTCTCAGGCCAGCTGAGGGCGCCATTGCCCTGCTTTTCACAAACAGCTCCTTCATGTTTTTGGAAACGAGGAACCACCAAGCCGTTTGCCGAAAGGCTGCACAGGAAAAAAAAAAAAAGAAGCTGGGAGGTGGGAGAGAATGGGGGACACAAATCTAAAAATCTGCAACGGAGAGCATCCTCGAACAGTTCTGTGAAGCATAAAAAAGATAATATTACATGTATAAAGCTATATCCTAAGTGGCTTTGTGTGATGAAGAAAATAGGATTTACAGACCAAATGGTGACTTTTCAATTTTTGTCAATTTATGTGGGTGGATTTAATAAACATTTTTTTTTTTTTTTTTGTAATTTTAGGTATCTAGCTAATTCCTCAAATCACCATCAACGAAAGAAATAGAAGGTTGACTAAGAGTTCCTCAGCCTAATAGTGAGTTGATAGGGGCCATATCGATCTTGAAGGCGCCCTGGTGATGCAGATAAGCACTTGGCTGCTAACGGAAAGGCGAGCGGTGGGAACCTGCCAGCGGCTCTGAGACAGACAGACGTGGCAGTCAGCTTCCATAAAGATTACCGCCTTGGAAACCCTATCGGGCAGTTCTACTCTGTCCTACAGGGCCACTATGAGTCGATTCGACTCGATGGCAACGAGTTATAGTGATTTGTAATTAATTTCTCTCCTTAGTTAATGCACCAAAAAAAAAAAAAAAAAAAAAAAAGGGAAGGAACATGAAAATGTTGTCGGGAGCACGTATTTTTTCTGACATTGAATGTATACCGGGACCATTCACAATTCATTAATATAAAGCTGAAACAGCAACTTTCCAGATTTCACCAAATAACTTCGTAACACTTAAAATATTTATTTGCTAGACTCTTTCCCTACAGGAGAGTCAAAGGTTATTAGCTGGATATCAGTATTCACCTAATGTACCCATACTTCCTCTTTCGTCAGATTCAGCTCCAGACTGCAATTTGGAACAACTTGGGCTTGATAAAAATACCTCTGCTACTGGAAACTACATCTTTCTACAGAGTACTGCCTCTTCTTGACTTTTTTTTTGCTTCCAATACTTCTGAAAGTCCATGGTATATCCATTGAGTAATAAAGTGTACATATAACTGAGTCATAGTGTTATTTTCAAGAGACTTATCTGTTTAATCTATGTTGTCACCCTCCAGACAAGCCCTTTCACTCACTGGGTCATGGCTTCTAGGTCCCTTTCTTACCTAGAAAAGCAACACAGCTGAAGAAATCCCTGGAAGGCTCAAGGCCCAGTAGGGGTAAAGGCCCACAAAGAGGCTGATTCACCAAAATCACACATGTGAGACTGGAAGTGAGATTATAGCCATTACAATTTATACTCTATTGCCAGACAAATCTTGCTAAAGCACCCACCAATAGATTTTCCTTCCCTTACTTTTATGTACAGAATAAAACCATTATCCTTGACCTGTCAATGACAGCCCTCCTTTGACCTGGTGCCAGCGGCACTTCCAACCTTCCTCCTTCTGCCCCTTGAACTCCAGTCAGTCTGAACTAACCCCATTAAAAATCCGTTGCCATTGAGTTGATTTTGACTCATAGCAACTTTACAGGACGGAGTAGAGTTGCGCCATAGGGTTTCCAAGGCTGCAGTCTTTAAGAAGCAGACTGCCACATCTTTCTCCTGCAGAGCGGCTGGTGGGTTTGAATCAATGACCTTTTGTTTAGCAGCTGAGCGCTTAACCACTGTGTTACCAGGGCTCCTTAATTTGAACTAAGGGGTTCCATATTTATATTATATTATATAGAACTTCTATGAAATACTGCTCCACATCCAGAAATCCTAACACTCCCTCAGTTCCTAATCATGAAAATTGCAGTAGTTGTCTAACTGAAATTGCCTGTGTTCGGGCTCTTTGTCTGAGCTTGACAGATTTCTGTGCCTGGAACTCCTAGGTTATTAGCATAGTTCAGAGCTCAAACTCCACGGAAGCAAACTGAGACTCTAAAACATTTAAGCTACAGACACATATACACACACCCACACATACCTACACAAACACAAAAAGATGCACACACTAATATTACATGTATGCATATAGTACATATTTATAATAAAGATAAGGGTTTCAATTATGCAGACGGGTTTGAGATTCAAAACACTCCAACTTTACAATAAAAAGAACATAAGTAAAAGAAGATTTAAATTTGTCAATAAAGTTGAGCAATAGAAAATAAATTTTGAAATTTTTTCAAGTGACTCTATTCATCCTCTTAATAGCTGTCATGGTTTGAATTATGTCCCCCAAAAAATGTGTGTATCAGTTTGGCTGGGCCATGATTCCCAGAATTGTCTCCTGGCCTCCATTTTGTGATTGTAAGTTTATGTTAAAGAGTATTAGGGTGGGATTGTAACAACACCTTTACCCAGGTCACATCCCTGATCCAATGTAAAGGGAGTTTCCCTGGGGTGTGGCCCACACCAGCTTTTATCTCTCAAGACACAAAAGGAAAGGGAAGCAAGCAGAGAATCGGGGACCTCATACCATCTAGAAAGCAGTGCCAGGAGCAGAGCGCATCCTTTGGACTGGGGTCCCTGCGCAGAGAAGCTCCTAGTCTGGGGGAACACTGAAGAGAAGAAGGCCGACAGAGAGAAAAAGCCTTCGCCTGGAGCTGACGCCCTGAATTTGGACTTTTAGCCTACTTTACTGTGAAGAAATAAACTTCTCTTCGTTGAAACCATCTACTTGTGGTATTTCTGTTATAGCAGCGCTAGATGACAAAGACAATAGCCAAATATATAGTTTCAGGAGTTTCTTCAAAATAAATGCATATTTGAGCACATGGAAAGCAAATAATCCGTATAAAACCTATCCATTTAATAGTTATTTTGGTCACTTTAATCAGTAGTACCAATGTGTAGAATACAGCCTTCACTGTTGTTAGCTGCCATTAAGTCGATTCCGACTCATAGTGATCCCATGTGAGAGAGTAGGACTGCCCCATAAGGTTTTCTAGGCTGCAATCTTTAAGCAACAGACCACCAGGTCTTTCTCCCATGAGTAGCTTCTAACCGCCAACCTTTCAATTAGCAGCTGAGCACTTAACTATTGTACCACCAGGGCTCCTTAGCCCCCTGATAGAGAAAGAAAGACAATTTTTATCAAGGAAATAAATTAGTATACCAGTTATGCCAATATAAAATTTTAAAAACTCAATAAATGGCATAGTTCTAACTATACTCCAGAAAATCAGTTATGACTTCAAAGTGTTTAAGAAAATTGAAATTTTTTCCTGTGTCAAGATGAATCTGAATAGGTGAATATTAGGTGAAAATAGCCTATTTATAAAGAAGGATGTGGGTAACCAAACAACCAAAACCAAACCCAAACCCATTGCTGTCGAGTTGATTCTGACTCATAGCAACCCGAAAGGATAGAGTAGAACTGCCCCATAGGGTTTCTAAGGCTGTAATCTTTATGGAGGCAGAATGCCACATCTTTCTAGCAGCTTGTGAGTTGGAACCGCTGACATGTTGGTTAGCAGCCAAGTGCTTAACCACTGCGCCACCAGGGCTCCTTATAACTAAACAAGGACAGGGTTCAAAATGGTATATTTGTTGGATGGTCAAGAAACTGAGTTGATAGATGGTTAAAAAAACAAAACAAAAAAAACCCCTTGCCACCAAGTCAATTCCAACTCACAATGACCCTATAGGACAGAATAGAACTGCCCCATAGTGTTTCCAAGGAGCAGCTGGTGGATTTAAACTGCCGACCTTTTGGTTAGAAACTGTAGCTTTAAACACTGTGCCAGCAGGGCCCTGATAGATGGCAGGAGGCATTTATTGAGCATTTATAATGCGCCAGGCATTGTGCTAATCATTTGCGTGGAGAGAGTGTGTCAGGGTTAGTGGTTCTCAAAGTGAGCTCCCTGGAACAGCAACATGAACACAACCTGGAAACTTATTACAAATGGAAATTCTTGAATCAAACCTCAGACTTACTGAATCAGCAATTCTGGGATTGAGGCTCAGAAATCTGTATTTTAACAAGTCCTCCGAGTGATTCCAATGCTTGCTAAGGTTTGAGACCTGCAGTATTAGAGGGACCCAACCAACCCAAACCCACGGCTATAGTTCTGACTCATAGAGAGCCCATAGGGTTTCCAAGGCTGTAAATCTTTATGGAAGCAGATCGCCACATCTTTCTCCCGTGGAGCAGCTGGTGGGTTCAAACCGCCGACCTTTTGATTAGAAGATGAGTGCTTTAACCACTGCTCCACCAGGGCTCCTTGTATTAGAAGAAAGGAGAAAATAACCCCAGTGAGGTGGTGCAAGATCTAGTGTTCTAAACACTAGAAGTGCTTCAGATGCATTAAAAACAGGAAGTCACAGGCAGGTTTTAAAAAAGACAATTGACATAAAGAAAGCAATGGTTATTTAGCTCAGGTGGCTCGGAAGAAATATTAACAGAGGCGGTATGTCTGAACAGGGCTATTATTGTAGGAATGTCTGAAATCTTTATAAAAAGTTCTCTTAAGCCATACAGCTTCTGGAAAACAGGAGCAAAAGTATAATGAAACAATTTCTTCTTTTGAGAAAAAGAAGTCACTCTTCTTAAAGAAGTTTCTGTAAGACACCTAACAAATTTCTCCTCTCTGAGCCTGTGTTCTCTCTGCCTTCTCTAGAGCGTAATTCAGCAGTGAAGAAGGATCCTGCACTTTTCCTAGAAATATTGGGCAGAAGTCTAGTCGACCATTTTGTTTTTAGTGTGCTTGATTTTTCTTTACATCAACATGAGTACTAACATAAGGAGAAATAACTGATATTAAACTGTCTGAACTTTACATGTTTTTATTTTGAAATCCAATATTAAGTAAAATCTAAATGCTATGCTTTTTTTGTTAATTAACCCCCCTCCTTATAACATATATAGACATACATCTTTATAAAGTATGTTGTGCCTTAAAACAGTCATCTTCAAGAGGAGGATGAAGCTCTGTGCTCATCTCAGGTGCCGGGAGCCCGGGGAGCTAAGAAGGGCACCCCTCTACGGAGCCACACAAAGAATAGGCTTATTGGTTATTTTAGGGTTATTGGTTATGTGAGACAGGACATTTTAAGATAGCAATCAGCAAAGTCTGAAATGCAATGGCAAACAAGATTTCAGCTAAGTAGGAAACAAGAAGGAACCCTCCTGGTGCAGTGGTTAAGAGCTCAGCTACTAACCAAAAGGTTGGCAGTTTGAAGGCACCAGCTGCTCCACAAGAGAAAGATGTGGCCGTCTGCTTCTGTAAAGATCATAGTCTTGGAAACTTTATGGGGCAGTTCTACGCTGTCCTACAGGGTCACTATGAATCGGAAGCGACACCACAACAAAGGTCAGATTTAGGGAACAAGAAATCACAAACTCCGAAAATCTGAATGTAATGAGAATCAAGATTAAATCCAAGCAATCCCAGAAGGATGGCCAGATGCCCCTTGGAAGTGTTTTCTGGAAGACAAAGGTGATTTATCAGATCACGGGGAGAGAGGGTGTAGAGGGATCAAAACCAAACCCACTGTCGTGGAGTTCATTCCCACTCATGGAGACCACGTGTGTTATAGAGAAGAACTGCTCCATAGGGTTTTCTTGGCTGTAATCTTTACAGAAGCAGATTGTCAGGCCTTTTTTCTGTGGCGTGACTGGGTGGATTGGAACGATCAACCTTCAGGCTAGCAGCTGACTGCAGATCACTTGTGCCACCCAGCCTAAATTGTCTGCCCTTTGGACTAAATTACAAGCTATTTTACATGTGATTTTGGGTATTTGTTCAAATAATAAGGCAGAAGCCCTTATTTTATTTGCCTAGTCTTATGCATGTTTGCTGTTATGGTTCATAGTTCCTTTGTGGGGGTAGAGTGAAGAACATTTATGTGTGATGTGTGGAGAGTTCCACCTAAGTGTTCAGAGCATTAAGGACTGAAATTTTGCTATCACGGTCGGGGATGTTCACGAAGGCCCAAATTATGATCTCAAATACATGCTTTTGTTTATAGTTAACATCTTAAAATTTCAACCAAATATTAGTAAGAAGGACCTCTCGAGTTTTTCTGATTAGAACAGAAGAAAAGCTTGCATGCCTCACTGCCTCTGCCTAGAGGCTGAAATAAACCTTATTATCTTAAGAATTTACAACACACAGGCCAGCTGGGACCCTCGGTATCACAGCGGATACAGGAGGAGGAGCACCTTAAAATGTTTTCTGCCAGGCATCAAGCAGCACATCATAGGCTGGTTTTGTACATAAGAGAAAAGGGGTGTTGGCATAGCACCCAAGTGAGTAAATGCAATAGCCAGAGGCAGTTTCAGCCTGCTTTTGCGTTAAACATACGGAAAGTTCCCCTGAGTTTTGTCCTGATCAGCACTGAGCAAACCAGAGCATGGCAAGCAGGAAGGAGAAAGAAAGAGCCCCGCACTCTACAACTGTTGCACTGCCCATGGTTTTAAGGCTCCCTGACGCAGACCAAAGTGAGTGGACTGTAGAGCTTGAGGGCCACAAAGTAAAGGAAAACCATCAGAATAAAATGAAGCTATAATCTCTCATCCACGACAACTAAATAAAGGTGGTTTTATCTTTTATCCTGTCTTACTTTCTTGTCTCCGTCCAAGCACATTTCAAACAATGTAGTATTAAAATTCAAATCACAAGTAAAACCTCGGTGTTCATACCCTCTGCTTCCTACCAGCTGTCACTGAGTCGTCTCCGACTCATGGTGACCCCAAATGTGTCAGAGTAGAACTGTGCTCCATAGGGCTTTCAATGGCTGGTTTTCAGTAGATTGCCACGTCTTTCTTCCAAGGTACCTCTGGGTGGACTCAAACCTCCAGTCTTTCAGTTAGCAGTCCAGTGTGTTAGCTGTTTGTACCACTCAGGGCTGTATTTCCTAAGAGTCCAGGAATTCGTGAAAGATTCTTGATGTAAATTCCTCTCTCTCTCTCTCTCTCACACACACACACAAGGTTCATATCACCTTTGCAATTGGAACTCTGCAAACCAGCATAGTGACATTAAGAATATGGCTCAGTTAATAATATGATTCCCAACATGCGTGTGGAGTACTGTTGCCTTTTCTGCTTTACTAATGAAAAGAAACCTGTAGAATAAATTGAGTCATACAATAAGAGGACTCCCTGTCCTTGGGAGTGTAAGCAGTAATGGTGAGAGGGTGTGGCAGGGTTAAAGGCACCCTGCCTCCTGTTGCTCTATTCTGCCTGAAGGATGCTGAGACAAGGGGACTTTAGGGTTAATCCCATCTATTGATGATCCAATGCTTTCTATCTACTGGTGACCCAATGTTAGGGATTGGAAGTGTGACATGGATCAAAGCTTTTGCATTTATTTAGTCGGCTAGGTCCTTTTGTGTTGGACTGAAACTCTTAGGATGAAAACAGACTTTTTGAAATGATTAAAGAGGGCAGTTTTCTAAAACGCTTCTTCTCACTGCATTGGACTATGTTGTCTAGCCTACTCACACCCCATGGGCACTGAAATTTGACGGGCCAGAAAGTTAACCTCCAGGAAACAGTAAGGTAAGAGGAGGGTTTTGGGCTCTGTGAGGGGTGGTGACACACAGTATGGATTCCAGTCTCTCAGGAACAGCTCCTGCTCTCTGAGATGCAGAAAGGGTGTCCTGTACACTGACAGAACTCTGCAGCTTAGAGAGTAATTTGGCCCCACAGGGGGTAGAGGCACCACCCTCACTGGAAAAAAAAAAAAAAAAGTGACAGCAAGAAAGCCTTTCCCCACAGTGGCTCCGGAGGACTGAGGCCTTTGAGGTGTCCCAGACAAAGGGAAGAGTGAGCTCATTAGGTGGAGGATGAGGAGCCACAAAGCCCTGCTGGAGCCGTCAGGAAGCCCGTGGGCCCCTGGAGAGGAAGCCAAGCGGCCTCGTGGACCCTCCTGGCTCATTAATAGGGACGTGTCACATCAGAGGACTCAACCACCTAGGTCTGTTTCAGAACTCTGGCCAAAATTTTTCAGCGGCAGCTAAAAGATCAGGATTTGGAGAAAGAAAGCAGTGAAGAGTGAAAAATATCCTTGAGATGGGATTTTTTTTTTTTCTTAAATCAAGCAGTCTTTCAACAATGATAAAAGAAAAAAGGAAGTGACAGAAGTGGATTTTCCTTCTATTTCATAACTACCTCTCTTTCTCCAGGATATCATTACCATTAGAGGGGCTTTCTTTTGAAAACACATAAAAGACATTCACAAAGTAAGATGAAAATATTTACTTTAAAGCATCCCTGATTCCATACCAGGAATCTCCTACTCCTTGTAGCATAAATCTAAGTCCTTACAGGCACAGAAAGCTTAGAGATGTACATGCTCACATGGGTGTTTTGGGTATGTTTTATGCAGTAGTTAAAAGACATATAAATTTAGCCCTCAAAGAGCTTGTAGTCTATGATAAATGCGAGCATACAAAATGAAGAGATTTTGGCATAAAAATTAAAGGCCTAAAAATACATATTTTTAAATTAGCAAGGTCCATTATGACAGAGTTTTTTTGGCCTATGAGTAAAATAAAAATTATGCATAAACACTGTCCCATAACCAGTCAGATGGAGGAGATTTCATGGATCATTCCTAATCTGAAGAGTGTTTTAAAATAAGAAATCATGATGATACAATAAATATCAAAGAATTCCAAGACCTAGCGAGTAAGAAAAGAAAGGAGGTACACTTAATGTGATTATCAAACAGCATGGGATGGGCAGGCTGACAGGACAACCAAAGAGGGGAGAGGTGTTGGGTGGTAGAGAGTCCCCTGTTGGAAGGTTTGAAAGTGAGGACAGGGAAGTTGCTCTCAATACATCAGGTACTAGAAACTAATACTACAGACTTCTTTAAAGGGTGGAAAGAGCTGCAGGGACACATGGTCAAAGCAATGAATCAAAAAGAATATTTTGACAATCATGTTCAAAACTGACCACAAGAGATGGTTGAGAACTTTAGAAGGTACACACAGATACAAACAAAGACACAGTTCTAGAGCTGCAAGGGGCCTTGGCCCTCATCTAGCCCACGGATTCATCTGGCATTAGCTCTCAGGTCTCAAGGGAGGGCATGGCTAGTGTGAGGTCACACAACTGGCTAAAGGCAGAGGTAAGACTAGAGCCCAAATTTCCTGAATTATAGGCCTGGGTTTTCTTCTCTACAATTGACTGTAATATTTCAGAGCCACAGAACCCTTTCTGTTGAAGAAGGAGGAGAAGCAGCAGCAGCAGCTGCTTACACAGGAATTCATGACGTAAGACAGATGACACCTTGGTCTGGTTCAAGGGGTGAGATGAGTATGAAGGGAGGGGTGAGGTTTGAAGGGGAAGTGGAGCTTCTAGGTTCTGTGCTGGCTACTCCTTCAGTGGGCCCTCAGAGGGCTCCCCACCTGCCTAAGACTATTGAAAACCCCTGCAATATAACACCTCCCCCTCTGTCTTCTGTGCACATGAAAAATAAGTAGGAATAGCTCAAGTAGCAACAGCTTCTAAAAACTATAAGGTCTACTTTAACCAGGCCTTTTAGAAAATGAAATTATGTTATCAAGAAAGAAGTAGTGCCGTATTACCTTGAGAAAAAAAAAAGTACTACTTAAAATATATCTTTTATTTTCATTCTTTGAATTTGATATTAGTTTGTTGTACTAAATCATTCATTAATTCAGCTTATTCAATAAAGGCGTATTTAGCACCAGGTGGTGAGAAACAAGTGGTTCAGAGCTTGGCAGCTAACCTAAAGGCCAGCAGTTCAAATCTTCCAGCTGTTCCTTGGAAACCCTATGGGGCAGGTCTACTCCATCCTATAGGGCCGCTATGAGTCAGAATCTACTCGACAGCGGTGGGTACTGGGAAACAAAGTCAAATAAGAGGCAGTTTTGCCATCAAGACTTTACATGAAACATGAATATCATGCAGGGTCTTACGGGCTGGGCTTGAGGTGAGAGGAGAGTGGTATGGAAGCACAGGAGAGAAATGTAAGTCAGGGAAAGCCTTCTAGAGAAGGTGGCACTTGGGCAAGGATTTGTAGAATAAGCAGGAATTAGCTGGTTGAGGAAGGAGGGGACACATATCAGACAGTCTGGGCAGCAAGTGCCAAGATGTGGAGGTTGGGGCAATCTGGTGCATTTGGGGAGTTTGTGCATGGCGGGGAGTAGTGGTACCCAGGACACTGTAAGTAAGCGCTAAAACTTCACTGAGTAAATTATTCACGAGAGGAGACTAAAGAATTAAGCTAGAGAGCATCTTAACTCAGTTTCCTCTCTGTAAAGGAAAGGATAATAAGAGTACCCATCTCCAGATTGTTCGGAAGACCCTTGGGCTCATCCCCCTTTTATATAACTTCCCTTGTTTATCAGACTGGCAAAAGTCAAGAAGCTTATGTGCACAAGGATGTCAGTAAGACGGTACTCATTCATTGCTGATGCCAATAAAAACTGTAGAATGTCTCTGAAAGGGGATCTGGCAATATTTTTTCTAATTTGTAAAACGTTCAAACTCTTTTAGCAATTCTTCTTAGCAACTTATCCCATAGATACCCTCAGATATGGGATAAATGATATATGTCTCAGCCTGTTATCTTGGTAATATTTTAATATTGTTTTTGATTAAAATTAAAAAGATACTAGAACATTGCTTAACTGATTTTTGTCTTTTGGTGTTCAGTGCCTTACAACTCATTCCATATTTGAAAGGATGCAAATTAGTCTTAATACCTAAAACAATGGAATGGTGAGGATTCACACAGAGAATCTATGTGAAAGTGCCTAGCATGGTGTCTGCCACATAGGTTGGGCTCAATAAAGTTTATTATTATTAGCTATTAGCTAAAGCTATTAGGAGCCACTTAGTAGTGATTATAAGCAAAATGTGATGCTACAAGACCTGAGCTTTAGATTGATCACTTCAGCAGCAGCACGGCAGCAGCACAAGGACAAGTTGGAAAGAGGCCACACAGGTGGTAAGGAAATTTGTTGGAAGGCTATTAAAATTGTCCAGATAAGAAACTACAAGGGCCTGAGCTAAAGCTTTGGGGACTAAGAAAAAGAGATTGCAAGATGTCAAAGATTAAAATTCTTCAATATGTGAGCCTGACTGAATGGAAGAGAAAGTAAACGTGACATACATAAAAAACCAAACTCAATGTCTTTGAGTCGATCTCAACTCATAGCAACCCTACAGGACAGAGTAGAACTGCCCCATAGGGTTTCCAAGGAGCTGGTGGATTCAAACTGCTGACCTTTTGGTTAGCAGCTGAGTTCTTAACTACTGCACTACCAGGGCTCCATGAGATATATGTATATATATTATAAATATTTTGTAGGGAACTTTAGCACTAAATAAAAGTAGGGGGGATGGTGAATATAATTGAATCAAGTCAATGCGTGGAACTCACTAATTCCTCACTCACACGCTCTTCACTCACTCACTCCTCACTCACACACTTCTCACTCATTCACTCCTCATTCACTCAGTCACTCCTCACTCATTTCTCACTCACTCCTCACTCACTCACTGACTCACTCCTCACTCATTTCTCACTCACTCCTCACTCACTGACTCACTCCTCACTCACTCACTCTTCACCCACTCATTCTTCACTGACTCACTCCTCACTCACTCACTCACTGATTCACTCCTCACTCATTCCTCACTCACTCCTCTTCACTCACTCCTCACTCACTCACTCCTCACTCAGTCCTCACATTCACTCCTCATTCACTCACTCACTCCTCACTCACTCATTACTCACTCACTCCTTACTCAGTCCTCACATTCACTCCTCATTCACTCACTCACTCCTCACTCACTCATTCTTCACTCACTCACTCACTCATTCCTCCATCACTCACTCCTCACTCACTCATTCTTCACTCACTCACTCACACACTCATTCCTCCATCACTCACTCCTCATTCACTCACTCACTCCTCGCTCACTCATTCTTCACTCACTCACTCCTCACTCACTCATTCTTCACTCACTCACTCACACACTCATTCCTCCATCACTCACTCCTCATTCACTCACTCACTCCTCACTCACTCATTCTTCACTCACTCACTCACTCATTACTCCATCACTCACTCCTCACTCACTCATTCTTCACTCACTCACTCACTCACTCATTCCTCCATCACTCACTCCTCATTCACTCACTCACTCCTCGCTCACTCATTCTTCACTCACTCACTCCTCACTCACTCATTCTTCACTCACTCACTCACTCACTCCTCCATCACTCACTCCTCATTCACTCACTCACTCCTCGCTCACCCACTCTTCACTCACTCACTCCTCATCATTCTTCACTCACTCACTCACTCCTCACTCACTCAGTTACTCCTCACTCACTCACTCATAGAACTTATTCTCTCCTTTGTTCTAGGAAGACCCTAGCACCCTAGCACTGTAGGATCAGAATCTTTGCCAAGAACAGTCATCTCCTCTCCACTCATAGCATCAGGGAACTGTTCACCTCCAAAGGGCAGAGCATTTGTGAAATTCAGCCTTCAGTCCTAGATCCATATGCCCAGCAGTTCTGGGGTCATGTGTCCTGTCAATATCACCATGGACTCTTGAGTATTACTTTTCATTTTGAGCCTGCTCTATTCATAGTGTACCTCTAATGACAGGCATCGGCTGCATACACTCATTTGTGAGATGAATAATCCCATAACATTTGTAAAAATATAAAACTCATAACTCTTAACATGGTAATCCAATCCAACCCCAACACCATCCCAGATAGTCAGGAAATTGTGCTGATAGTTTTATGAGAAAAAAAGAGACTGATTCATATTTATTTCTATTCTTAATCATGATTTTAATACTAGTCCCAAAAAATGTTGCTTTGATTTCTTTCTACCTTTTAAATTTCCATATGCCTTTCCATGCATTTTTTTTTTTTTTTTCTGTTTCTAACTGGTTCCAAAAAAAGTATGTGTGATGAGAAGGCAATTCTGGCCTCCCACCCAATCTACCCTGGGGACACTTAAATAAGCTTTTAACCCATAAACATTTACATTTAAAATCATAAAACTCCATGAGCTAACACGTGTCAGGAAAAGTATGGCTCAGAGAAAAGTACAGAAGCTGCTACCAGACCAGGCTCCAATAGGGCTATGCCCCCTGGGGTGTTTAATAAATATTTGCCTGTTGACTGACTGCTGGTCAGTTTGCAGTTCTGAGGGGCTGCTGTCTTCTCTGAGCATACAAACAAGAAGAGAAAACCTACCATCTAGAACCCTAAGAGGGAAGTGGTACTTCAGTGGTGGTAGAATTCTCACCTTCACCTGGGAGACCTGGATTCAGGTCTGCATGTGCTATCACCACCTGTCAGTGGGGGCTTGGGTGTTGCTATGATGCTGAACAGTTTCAGTGGAGCTTCCAGACTAAGACAGACCAGGAAGAAAGGCCTGGCAATCTACTTCTGAAAACCAGCCAATTGGGTATACGGTCACCATGAGCTGGGGTGGCTCAAAGGCAGCTAACAACAAAAGAACCCTGAGTGGGGTCAGAACCCTGAGTGGCGTGGGCCTCGTCGGCATATGGGGCAGCCATTCAGCTCTGCAGTCTGATCAGAGGAGGGCTGCTGACAAGACCACTGCCCCCAAATAACATCCCCATCTGCCTGTCCCTGACATTTAGGGATTTGCTTTTAGGAGTCTCATGTCATAATACAAACCCCCTGCAGGAGCCACGTGTGAGGCTGCAAATAGTCCTTAGTTTTTTATGGAGGCTTTTCAGGTTGCTTTCTAATGTGACTACCACTTAGTTAGTGTGGGACACTGAAGACTTAAGTCATCACACTGGAGGAAGAGGAATGGTGAAGGCTGGACCTTAGGCTGTTGCCCAGAAAGTACAAACAGCTCGAGAACCCAGAACAAAGCATGCAAGGAACATACCTGCAGTGGGTTGAATTGTGTCCCCCAAAACATATGTTGAATCCTAACCCCATGTAGCTGTGAATGTGATCTTATTTGGAAATAGAGTATTTGCTGGTGTATTCAAGTTAGGATAAGCTCATACTAGACTATGGTGGGATCTAAACCAATGACTGAAATCTTTATAAGGAGAGGAGATTTGGAGATACAGAGACACAGAGAGACAAAGGAGAGAAGGCCATGTAAAGACGAAGACAAAGATTGGAGCTATGTTGCCTCAGCCAAGAAAGACATAGGACCACCAGAAGCTGGAAGAGGCAAGGGACAATTCTCCCCTGCAGCTCCAGGGTGAGCGTAATCCTACTGACATCATGATTTTGAACTTCTGGCCTCCAGAACTCTGAAAGAATTAATTTCTATTCTTTTAAGCACTCCATTTGTGGTGCTTTATTAAGGCAGACATAGGAAGCTAATATAATACCCTCTCAAGTATTGTGTGTGATCTGTTTTATGATTTTGTTTTGACAGTATGTTATTGTTGTTAGGTGCTGTCAAGTCACTTCTGAGTCATAGCTACCCTATATACCACAGAACAAAACACTGTCCAGTCCTTCACCATGCTCACAATCCTTGTTATGCTTGAGCTCATTGTTGCAGCCACTGTGTCAGTCCATCTCGTTGAGGGGTTTCCTCTTTTTCTCTGAACCTCTACTTTACCAAGCATGTTGTCCTTCTCCAGGGTCTGATCCCTCCTGACAACATGTCCAAAGTTTGTAAAACGTAGTCTCACCATCCTTGCTTCTAAGGAACATTCTGGTTGTACTTCTTCCAAGACAAATTTGTTCGTTCTTTTGGCAGTCCATGGTATATTCAATATTCTTTGCCAACACCACAATTTAAAGATGTCATTTCTTCTTCAGGCTTCTTTATTCATTGTCCAGCTTTCACATGCATGTGATGCGATTGAAAATACCATGGCTTGGGTCAGGCACACCTTAGTCTTCAAGGTGATGTGTTTGCTTTTCAACGCTTTAAAGAGGTCTTTTGCAGCAGATTTGCCCAGTGCAATGCATCTTTTTATTTCTTGACTGCTGCTTCCATGAGTGTTGATTGTGGATCCAAGTAAAATGAAATCCTTGATAACTTCAATATTTCTCCATTTATCATGATGTTTATACTGGTCCAGTTGTGAGGATTTTTGTTTTCTTTATGTTGAGGTGTAATCCATACTGAAGGCTGTGGTCTTTGATCTTCATCAGTAAGTGCTTTAAGTCCTCTTCATTTTCAGCAAGTAAGGTTGGCATAATGCATGTTGTTAATGAGTCTTCCTCCAATCCTGATGCCCCGTTCTTCTTTATGTAGTCCACCTTCTCAGATTATTACTTGCTCAGCGTACAGACTGAATAGGTATGGTGAAAGGATACAACCTTGATGCATACCTTTCCCGACTTTAAACCGCACAGTACCCCATGTTCTGTCTGAACAACTGCCTCTTGATCTATATACAGGTTCTTCATGAGCACAATTAAGTGTTCTGGAATTCCCATCTTTGCAATGTTGTTCATAATTTGTTATGATCCACACAGTCGAATGCCTTTGCATAGTCAATAAAACACAGGTAAACATCTTTCTGGTATTCTCTGCTTTCGGCCAGGATCTATCTGACATCAGCAATGATATCCCAGTTCCACATCCTCTTTTGAATTTGGCCTGAATTACTGGCAGTTTCCTGTCAACATACTGCTGCAGCCACTTTTGAATGATCTTCAGCAAAATTTTACTTGCATGTGATAATAATGATATTTGTCAATAATTTCCACATTTAGTTGGATCACTTTTCTTGGGAATAGGCATAAATATGGATTTCTTCCAGTCCATTGGCCAGGTAGCTGTCTTCCAAATTTCTTGGCATAGACAAGTGAGCACTTCCAGCGCTGCATACATTTGTTGAAACATCTCAACTGATACTCCGTCAATTCCTGGAGCCTTGTTTTTCGCCAATGCCCTCAGTGCAGCTTGGACTTCTTCCTTCAGTACCATCGGTTCCTGATCATATGCTACTTCCTGAAATTGTTGAATGTCGACCAGTTCTTTTTGGTATAATGACTCTGTGTATTCCTTCCATCTTCTTTTGATGTTTTCTGTGTCATTTAATATTTCCCCCACAGAATCCTTCAGTATTGCAACTTGAGCCTTGAAATTTTTCTTCAGTTCTTTCAGCTTGAGAAATGCTGAGCGTGTTCTTCTTTTTGGTTTTATATCTCCAGCTCTTTGCACATGTCATTATACTTCACTTTGTCTTCTCGAGCTGCCCTTTGAAATCTTCTGTTCAGTTCTTTTGCTTCATCATTTCCTCCTTTTTCTTTAGCTACTCTATGCTCAAGAACAAGTTTCAGAGTCTCTTCTGACATCCATTTTGGTCTCTTCTTTCTTTCCTGTCTTTTAAATGACCTCTTGCTTTCTTCTTGTATGACGTTCTTGATGTCATTCCACAACTTGTCTGGTCTTTGGTCATTAGTGTCCAATGTGTCAAATCTATTCTTGAGATGGTCTCTAAATTCAGGTAGGATATACTCAAGGTCGTACTTTGCTCTTGTGGACTTGTTCTAATTTCTTCAGTTTCAACTTGAACTTGCATATGAACAATTGATGATCTGTTCCGCAGTGGGCTCCTGGCCTTGTTCTGACTGATGATATTGAGCTTTTCCATCGTCTCTTTGCACAGATGTAGTCTATTTGATTCCTGTATATTCTATCTGGTGAGGTCCATGTGTATAGTCGTCATTTATGTTGGTGAAAAAAGGTATTTGCAATGAAGAAGATGTTGGTCTTGCAAAATTCTTCCATGCGATCTCTGGCATCGTTTCTATTACCAAGGCCATATTTTCCAACTACTGATCCTACTTCTTTTTTTCTGACTTTTGCATTCCAATCACCAGTAATTATTAGTGCATCCTGATTGCATATTTGATCAATTTCAGACTGCAGAAGCTGGTAAAAATCTTCAATTTCTTCATCTTTGGCCTTAGTGGTTGGTGTGTAAATTTGAATATTTTTATTAACGGTCTTCCTTGCAGGCATATGGATATTATCCTATCACTAACAGCGTTGTACTTCAGGATAGACCTTGAAATGTTCTTTTTGACAATGAATGCAACACCATTCCTCTTCAAGCTCTCATTCCCAGTGTAGTAGACCATATGATTGTCCAATTCAAAATGGTCAATACCAGTCAATTTCAGTCCACTAATGCCTAGGCTATCGATGTTGATGCGTTCCATTTCACTTTCGATGATTTCCAATTTTCCTAGATGCAGTATAGTTCTGCAAAATGTACCTAATAGGAAATATATCAAGCATACCAATGTTTATCTTTAAGTAAGAGATGCAAGAGAAGCTGTTACTTACATCCCTGTCATTATGTTTTCCGAGTATAGAATTGTTGCATTTTTATTTATTAGATTAAGGTGCTATGGCCAAAGAAATTAAGTTTTTTTTTTTTTTTTTTTTTAAAAAGAAGAGTCTTCTAATGTCATACAACTTAGGAATAGTGTTTATAGAGTAATAGCCACAGGGCCACAGGGCAAACTAACATCTATACTCTTCTCAGCCAATCCTACCCCTGGTACTTATATACAAGTGTTTTCGTAGGGGGGGAAAAAGAAAATCAAAGGATGCCTTGAAGGAAAAGGGAGTCACAGAGTGTACATGCAGGCAGAGAGACCCAGGTGAGGGGCAGGCACACTCTCATTTGGTCCTGGTGAAGGAAGGTAAGTCTCCTCAGCCTACTCTAGGTTGACCATGGTGTGACTACAGCAGTCCTAGATATTTTCTCCCTCAACAGATATAGCTGTCAGAAAGTGCCTTCTCCCAGCTTTAACTGAAGTGAGGCCTTGAGTCACCATTTTCATTTGCCTTGACTTCCACAGAGTCTGGGCAACCAATATTTTCTGTCTGAGCTCTGCAGTAAATGTTTTACTGATATCCACAATACCCTTCTTCTCCTCTTTCAATCAGCCAAAGTTATCTTCTAAATATGTACCTTGGACCCTGTCACTCTCTGGCTTAAATCCCTTTAATGGCGCCTCATGACCCTCAGAATAAGATCCCATCTCTCTACTGTGGCCTTCAGTGGCCTGCCTGAGTCAACCCTATCAGAATTTCCACCATCTCTCAGGCGTTTCTCTCCTTGCCCACAGATCTCCAGGTACTCCAGATCTCCTTTCTTTCTTCAAATATGCCAAACCTGTTTCTTCTTCAGAGCATACTTTTTCCTTCCTTCTTTTCCATCTTCCTTCTTTTCTCATGGTCATGTTCTCATCCACCATTAGGTCTCACCTTCTCAGAACTAATGTTGACTCCTCTTCAGTGGCTTCCCCTATCCCCACCCATATTCTCTACTGAGAACTTTGTTCTTTTCACAGTGGTGAGTAGGTATCCATCTACTTGTTTCTTGTTTAATTTGTATGTCTTCAACCTAAACTGTAGCTCCTTGAGTGCAGAGATTTTTACCTACTTAATATACTTCAGTTCACCTAGTGTCTAGCACAAGCCTGGTGTATCTAATTACGTATTAATTATTTAGCAAATGAAGGAATCAACATTGATTTCCTAAATAGCTGTTCTTCATGGTATTTGGTCAGGATACAAAGAGTTAAGAAAAACCAAGCAGAGTGTACTGTTCTCCACAGACTGAGCAAGGAACTGAGACGCTTGAAATCATTTTTCCAGAATTTTGCATGTTATAGTCAATTTAAGACAGATTCTTATTAGCTCAGATCTTACACTCAAGCTTAGTAATTTACATTCTGCTCCTTTGTTCTGAGTTTTGATCTGTGACAGTTTTAGATAAAGGAAAAAGAAATTAAGAGAACAGAAGAGGCTTAGTGAGAAAATACAAAGCCGGTTTTCCTTACCAGCCAGTAGTTCACAGATACCTTTAAAATGTATTGTTTTCTAAAGTTCTTCATTTAAAAAATACAAAAAACACAAGTTAATGTCAAACTTGTGAGTGTCTATGTGTATATATATATTGTATATGTATATAGACACGTATACATATATACTTATACACACACACACACAACAGATATTTTGGTGATTCGATGGTTATAATGTCTTTTTAAAAAAAAAGTATTTTATTTACATATACTAAATTTATGTAAATTGGAGAATACCTGCAACCAAAAAATAAAGTGAAATCTGGGATTTAATTGAACCAGTTTTTGGCCTTGACCCTGCTATTTGACAAGTGTGCGATATTGAGCAAGTATATTTTTTAAAATACGTGTTTAGCTTCACGTACCTAGACTGGAAAAGGTAAGAATTTCCATCTACCTCGCAGAGTTATGGTAACACTGAGATATGTGATAATGTAAATACACTCAATATTGGGTGTATAGTAGAACTGCCCCATAGGGTTTCCAAGGTTGTAAATCTTTACAGAAGCAGATTGCCATATCTTTCTCCCGTGGTGGGCTAAAACGACCAACTTTTTATTAGCAAGCAAGCACTTTAACCATTGTACCACTAGGACCTCTCAATGCAAAAACACTCAGCCCAATATCTGATTCATAGTGGAGGCTCAATAAAGGTTAATTCTATTTAAATCTAAATCTCCCCTCGCTCTCCAAAAGTTTTTAATAGGTCCCTCTGCTAAAAATCACCTCAGTCTCTCAGTAAATCAGTCCAGTTATGTGTTTGGCTTCTTTGGAGTCTCTATATTCTTAATTGGATAGTTCAGCCCATGGTTTATTATAAAAGCCTGGAGTCTACAATCAAATTACTGATCAATCAGCAATTATAAGAAAAACAATTAATGGCTGGCAATGACTTTGATTATACAACTGTAGCCTCAACTGCTTTGCTTTCCTTGACATCAGATTTCCAATCTGAAATGTCTGCAAGGGCTCAGAATATTCTGGATATTTACCCTTCTTTACTAAATCTACCCACTGTGAATGCTCACCAATGAGAGCAATTCTTCTCTAATGTAATTTAATCTACCAGATGAGCAGGAGGGGAAGGAGGACTCTCTTGTCACTGTTGAGTGTCCTTGCATAAAAGGAGAGCTTCAGTGACATACCCTGTCACTTTAGAACATGCATTCTCAACGTGGTCAGTATCACCCCCAAGGAGGTGAAAATCTTAGACATTATACTGCTTGATGTGTTGCCCTGAAAAGGGCCACAGTACATAGACAGATACACAGTGTATCTCTGGTATTAAAATTTTATGGAGGGGGTAATTAGGGAAAAAAAAGTCTAAAACAGCTCGGGGATGTGGTGGGGACTTAATATAATATAAAAAAGGTGGAGAGACCCCTGTCTTAGAGGAAACTCGCTTCTCCTCTTGGGATTCCCCTTTTCTTAAACTGTGCCTGCAAAGCATACCTACTTACAGAGAGTGCAAAGGTATCAAACACCTATGGGTTGGCTCCACTCTACTCTTTTGAGTAGAGGCAAGAGCAGAGACATGGGAGTCAGGCTGACCTAGATTTGAATCCAGGGTCTGCCAGCCCTCAGCTTTGTGACTTTGGCCAAGCTGTAAAATGGGGATAATGATACCCGACTTTGCAGGGATAAGGGAAGGATTAAAGATAATGTGATCCCCTGGTCTGGCACATATTAGGCATTCAGTAAATGTTTGTCATTGCTGTTTTCACCTCCGCATGGCTGGGAGTGATGAGATGCCTAGGAGCCAGCAGCTCAGAGTCCTGTAGGGGAGCAACCTTCGGCAATGCTACATGGGAAAGGTGCTAGGAACCTGGGCTTGCCAAGTCTACTCTTGGATGAAACTTCCTTTGCCTCTCTGATCTTTCCCTTATGATTTAGTCTTAGCATAATTCTACAGCTTTAGGCCATGAAATTACTTTGTTACTCACAAATAATTATGTTTTACCATTCTTTCCTCTGGGCCTATAACCTCGCCACCTTGCTAGTTTTATAATTGTAGTGTTGCTGTATATTGCATGAGGAAATTATTTGAAGCATTCATTCCTACCCTAGGCTGTAGCAAAACAGTATTTCAGCCAGGGAAAAGCCCCTGTAATAAATGAGGGGGGTTGCAGCTAACACTTCCACAGTAGTCACCTGAGAATTGGAGCAGCGCTGATCTCCCACACTTCTTCCACAGAATGATTTATGGAGGACACGCATAGTATAGCAAAGAGATATATTTCATGCTTAAAAGGTTAATTCTTGATTTGATTTTAGAAGTGCTGGAGATTTGGTGGAGGACAAGAAAGACAAAGAGAGGAATTATAGGGCCCCTGCTCCTCAAAGAGAATAATGGGGAGAGATAAAGAAATGCATGGAAAGAATTATTTGGTTTCTGTGTAAATTTATCTATTTAATTTTCTGATAATCCTCCTCCAATACTGCTCTCCTTGCACATCACATGTCTTTCCTGCTCAGGTACTAGATGTCCTTTCTTTTCAGTTGCTCTTAAAATGCATCTGCTTTCACAGATATATCTTGTTGTTGGGGGAAAGAAGAAGAAGACAGGAACAGAGAAGTCGGGAAAAGTTTTTTTTTTTTTTTTTAATATATGGTATAAAGAAGATTCTCCATAATTACAGCCAAATACAATTCAGCTGCTTTCCTCTGTGTCTCAATTCAGGTTGATGAGTACAAATCTACAGAAGGACGTGTGTTGAGCGTCTGCACAAATGTCTTTGGTGAATTTCAGGATGCATTGTTCAAGCTACTTAAAGTGATAACAGACTTTAAAAAAAAAAAAAGAAAAAAGAACGTGCTGCTACAATCATCACTAATATTTTATTTATGTGTTTACTTTCTTGTGTTGGGTATTAGGGCACCACTGGGTATTTTGATTGTAGAAACAGCACTTTTTTCCCCTAAAAGGCCAGAGGTTGAGCTATGGACTTTCACAGAAATAAGACAGTAACTTCAGATCCCTGCAGAATCTTTCAACCCGCTGGCTATCAAATACATTTTTCAACAAGTGCATTTCTGCCTCCATTGAATCCAAATGAAGACCAACTCATTGCTGTTGAGTCAAATCTGACTCATAGCAACTTTATAGGACAGAGTAGAACTGCCCCATAGGGTTTCCAAAGAGCAGCTGGTGGATTCAAATTGACAACCTTTCGGTTAGCAGCCTGAGCTTCTAACCACCAGGGCTCTCAAATGAAGACAAGAAAGAAAACTAAACAAGTTGCTCTTGAGTCGATTCCAACTCATAGTGCCCAATAGGACAGAATAGAACTGCCCCATAGTGTTACCAAGGAGTGGCTGGTGGATTGGACCTGCTGACCTTTAGGTTAGCAACTGAGCTCTTAACCACTGTCCCACCAGGATTCCCAAATGAAGACAGCAGGGTACATAGTCACACTTTCCTACAGATGAGTGAAGAGAAGGAAGAAGATTATCTTACCTAATTGAAACTGTTGTAGAAATTCATTTTGGGAGCCCAATGGGATTTCCTGACTTGGATTTTAGCCAAGGTATCGGAGCACCTTTTCTCCTTCCCCCTAAGTGTTGGAGAAAGGATCAGGACAGGAAGAAGACAGGGCTCTTGTTTCACATCATACATGAAAGTTCACTGCCAATGATACTTTTTTTTTTAGTTGTGGTAAATATATATGTAAGAAAATATTTGTGATTTCAACAATCTTCATATGTATAGTTTAGTAATGTTAATTATGTTCGTGATGTTGTATCTGTTCTCCAGTTCTCCCATCATCTTTAACAAAAGCTCAGGGAACATTGAGCTTCTGTTAAGGACACTTAAAAAAAAGTTATTTTTTTCTTTTTCTCAAAAATTTCTTCTGACTATTAGTGTAACCAACAAGAAGCCACAAAAAACAAAAATTACTGTTTCTTTCACTGCCCTTTATGTGCCTCGCAGTTATCAGGCACATTCCCACAGCTCTCCTTCGTGTGGAGAGCTAATACAGCAGTCTGAAGGCAGCTTCTCTGTCTGGGCACCACCATGTCAGCAGTAGGACCTGTGGGAACAGCCTCTAGGCCACTGTTAGGTACTTTTCTAGTGAAGAAAGATAGCTCATTAGTAGAAGCCCCTGAAGGATCATCAGAGCTATTTTCTTATGGATTGCTTCCAGGGTGGCTCTATCCTCCAAACCAACGCATACTCCCCTATAACCTATTATGGAATACATGTTAGTCAGATGGTAGCTTTTAAAGTCTTTATAGACAGAAAACGTTTCTTACCTCTCTCCCTTCTACCTTTTAAATCCCATCTGTTGAATTCCCATTGTGAATCCACGTATTCTGCTAAAATAACTTGGACTTTTAAAAGAAACAATTAGCCTTTATGCTTGGGAACTTCATGACAACACAGTGGCATATGCTTTGTGGCTTATTATTGTTACACAAGGTTCCCTCACACACCCTACACCACACTTTTTTTTTAAACCAAGCCTGGGTTATACCACCTGCTAGCCTGAGGTCCTGGGTTACCATTTTATTTTACCAGAACTTCATTTTCTCTTCTATAAAATGGAAATTATGAGAATGTCTTCCTTCTAGGGTTGTGAGGATTAATGTGTTTAACACAAGTCTGGCACGCAGTATTCATTATTGTTATTTATTTACTATTTTTATTATTAGCATAAACTTAAAGTCCTCACTGTCGTTGTTCCCACAACATTGTTTTGGATACAATTCTCAGTAACTTCAGCTAACTCTAGGAGTTACCTAGGACTCATTTACCATGTTACTGAATTAATAGTAATTTTAAATGTAGCACGAACACTGCTCTTGAAACTTCAAGGACAATTGGACATCATGGGTTATGTGTGAGCTATCAACCTAAACTGAATATGGCGATCCCTAAGCTGTTTCGCCTTGACCACAATTCTTCCACATCTGTTCCTTTGTGAGAGTAGAAAACAGTATTGTTTTTCTGATTTTGAAGGTTCCAGTTCTGAGAATAATCATCCATTTATTTGCCATTGACTCTGAATGGTGCACTGAGACACTGTCAAGTTCCTTCCACTTTTCTCCTCACACTATCTCCTCCCTGTCTCCTTTCCCCACCCCCACTGTGATGGTCTTAATCTTGCTATTAAGAGTTCTTTATAATTCTTTTGTATATCTTGTTACTTAGTTGACTCTACTCTTTCAACACAGACATAGAGATGAAGTATATCTAGCCCAACCAGATCCTGGAAACAAAGTGTCTCAACTTCAGCTTAAACAGGAAGCAAGTAGAAGGAGGGATATTGACCAGATACTAGTCACATCCATCAGAACACAACAGTGTTTGGGATGGCCACAATTTAAAAAACTTGGCCAGATCACTGTCATCAGATCTGAATTCCAAACTCTTTCACAAGACATCTGAGTATTTTAAGAGCTACCTCTCCACAGTTCTCTAACTGCAATTCTTGCCACTGTCTCACGTATACATGTTGCTTTAGCCACACCGCATCATCAACCTTTGACACAGCATGTCCCTTACACCTTCATGAATGCCTACATCATGCGGCCTGGGATGACCCCTTTTCCTGAATGTACCTCATGAGTTCATTCTTGAAGACCTGTTAGGTGCCTCTACTTCTGAGGAGATATTTCAGTCCTCGCCAGACACAGTCTTCTTCTCTGCCCCTTTTGTAACACCTTGATTCTCATTTGTTTTCACACTAGCTCATTGTCTTGTTATTGCTGCTATGTTTCCTGTGCTAAGTTGAGAGTTCCTAGAATGGTTTGAAAATTCAATTATTTTATCTTTATATTTATTATAAGTAGCCAGTATTTGTTGAATAAGAGAATGAAAGATAGAATGGGACAAAGAATGAGTCTCTCAGGATTCCCTGATGAGTCTACTTTCTTGGTGTTGCTTTCTATACAAATCATCCTGACTTGAAATGCATTTGTGACCTGCTTGAATATATGTAACCAAGCTAATGTGGTCCTACAACAACCAGCCTGCCTGCCTTACTAGTTTGTTGTTGTTGCTGTTGTTAGTGGCCATTGAGTTGATTCTGACTCATGGTAACCCATATGTGCAGAGTAGAACTGCTCCACAGAGTTTCCAAGGCTGTGACTTTTCAGAAGCAGATCGATAGGCCCATCTTCAGAGGCACCTCTTGGTAGGTTGGAACTCGTCAACTTTTGGATAGTAGTCGAGGGCTTAACTGTGCCACTGAGGGACTCCTACTGGTTAACAGAAGGGAAAGAGAATGGGACAGAATGGTGGAAAGGCAGGGCTGAGAAGGACCTTCAGATCGGATGAATTCAATCCCCTACTTCCCCTAGGAAGAGTCAGCCAGGAAGAAAATTTCAGCATCCCTCAACTTGTGTTTGAGTAACACTCATGTCTCCTTAAAATTGTTTATTTCATTGCTTGGGAAGAATGTGTGAAGGGCAAACCCAATGTCTCCACCAGCAAATGGTGTGAATCTCATTTTTAAGAAAACAAAGTATTTGTTTCAGTGAATGGAAAAATATAGCATATATTAAGCTTGGAAAATGAAGAAATTGGCTGAACTGATCTGAAATAAATGGCAACTGATCTCTCTCTTTTTGATGTGTGTCTGGAGCTTGGTGAAAAAAAAAATCTGCAAACACTCGGCTTGGCTATTAAACACTTGCGGCATTTTTCTCCTTCCTCTCATGGCAGTAAATTACAGCAAGGTGGGGGCCCATTCTCAGTCTCACAGAATTAGCTTCCTGCTACCACCCAAGTCACAGCCACCCCAATTAGTCACCAGCTGACTAATAGGCAGCCACAGATTTAGATTAAAAAGTAGTTTTCATCTCAAGAGTATTTCACAGTAAGAACCATTCCCCCTCTCACCCACCCCCTGACCTTTCAGAATGTCATTGCTGCACAGAGAATAACACAAGATGGTACCTGCTGTTGGCATTCATCTTACGCTGAACGCCCAGGAAAAATTTGGAGGTGGGCAAGGTCAGGGGTTAGGTGGCAATGTTCTTTCCAATTTTAAATCTTACCCTGTGCCTTCAACCAGTGCGTGTGGGCACTGCAACGTTGTGTTTTGTGAATGTAGCAGGAACTGAGTAGACGTGGGAGCAAAGAGAAGGGATGCTGAGGAGGGTCTTTGAAAGTGTGTCATTTAAATGCTACCCATAACAAGAATAGAAACAGGAATGGCTATACGTAGCGCAAAAAGTAAGCACATGGAATCAGAAAAACAAATTGTGAGTTCCAGTCTTCCAACTCTTTAAATATATGACCTTGAAAAAGTTACTTAACTTCTCTGGTGCTCACATATTTTTTCGACTCTAAAATGAAGACAATTACACCTACCCTGTCTTTCTCATAGGGCTACTGTGAGAATGAAATAATATGCATAATAATAGTAAATTTAAACTATAAAGAGCTGTGCAAGTCTAAAGAATTTCATGATCTTTAAGGAGCCCTGGTAGCTCAGTGATAGACTGCTTGACTGCTAACCAAAAGGTTGTTGGTTTGAACCCACCAGCCACTCTACGGGAGAAGGATATGGCAGTCTGCTTCCCTTAAAAATTTACTGCCTTGGAAACCCTTTGGGGCAGTTGTGCTCTGTCCTAGAAGGTTGCTATGAGTCAGAATCAACTCTATGGCAGTGGGTTTGGTTTGATTTGTATTCAGTACAATGGCTCACCACCTACTGCTACTTAGACTGATAAAATTGGAAGAAAGCTCAGACAGCATCTAGCCACAGACACTTAATGCATGGTTCTACCACTGGGACCGTGGGTATCAGCCTGTGTATAGACCCTGCCAGTGATGTGTAATGTACTATCTTGTGAGAAAGCACCTTCTATTATTATTAGACAACTTTAATTACTGGAGGGTGGTTCAGTGCAATTTAATCTGTTAAGAAATGTTTGCATTTTCTTGCACTTAACTATATATCAGGCAAGGACTCTACTAGCAGCATATAATAGGACCAAATACAGTCCGCTCAACAATCCCAATGAGAATATCATTTCCACCATTTTACATATGAGGAAACTGAGGTTTGGAGACATGAAATCATTCACCAGAGAGCACACAGTAGAGAGTGTTAAGCAAACATTGGGGTGAGCTTTTTAAATTGTGAAAGAAGAAAGGAAGGAAAGAAGGATGCAGTGAAGGAAGGAAGGCAGGAAGGGAGGAAGGAAGAAAGGAAAAGCGGGAGGGGAAGAAAGTGGTAGCTCTGGGATGAGAGACTAGGAAAAGTGTGCAATTATTTATTTATTTTCCCTGTATTCCTCCTCTTTTCAATATGAACTTAGGAAAGCATGCCTGTGTTTCTCTTCCTCCTTTATAAACTAAGAAAAATACTACTTTCTAGGAGCCACAGAGGGCTGCTGGAGCAAATTAATGAGTTAATATTTGTAAAGAGCATTGTGACTCTTTAATAAAAACGTCCTAACTGAGAACCAAGTATTCCATTACCTGAGTGAGTGGGCAGATAGCTGAACAGTAACAATATAGCTTGGTTTTAATAATAGTATTGTATTAGGTTACTAGAGAACAGAGCACCCGCAGGAAAAAAAATCAAAGCAATTAGCTAACATAGATCTTGGGAAAACTGAAATAAAAGAACCACAGGATGTGCTCTGTGATTTGTGTTATTCATGGGCTCTGCTGATTCCTAAATCATAGATGGCTTTTCACATCTGTCAATACTTCGAGTTGTATACTAACCTGGGAGTTGGTAGAGGAACACATGTAAACACACGTGCTGCTTGACCTTTCAGTAATAGACTAGACCAAATGCTTCTATGCTGCTCTGGCTCCCCAGCTTCCTACTGGCCTTTGAAGACGTCATGAGGCCAGTCCATTACGGTTATATAGCCAGGAAGCTAAAAAGTACGGATAGCTAGGAAAAGAACTATATTGCGAACTGGGCTTACAGTTTGTGTCAAACCAAGATTAGACAGTCTTCTAGCTTTTAACGTCCCCACCCCCTAGGCACTAAAGAAGTCATTGTACCATTTCCTTTCTGCTTACTAGCTCCTTAAATATCAGAATTTAGGTCTAGTTATTCCAGCAGTAGCAAAGAATATGTGAAGGAAGATGGTCCCCTATGTTGTTCATCATGATTCCTGATATTTTTCTGTTCAGTTACCCTTAAAATTGAGTATAGAAAATTTATTCTAAGTTTATGTCTTGCCTGGTTCAGCAAAATTTAGGATTAAACCAAAATCAAAAACGAAACCCACTGTGGTCGAGTCGATTCTAACTCATAGCGACTCTAAAGGACGGAGTAGAACACCTCCATAGGGTTAGCAAGGCTGTAATGTTTACGGAAGCAGACTACCACATCTATCTCCCACAGAGCAGCTGGTGGGTTCCAACCACTGACCTTTGGTTAGCAGCTGAATGCTTTCATCACTGCACCACCGGGGCTCGTGCATGAAATGTATTTATTACCTGTATAACATAATGTACCATTTAATTTTAGATGCTGGATAACACTTGCTAATGCCTCTTTTCTGTTTGGATAAGACACCACCAAGGAAATCTAGGGAGCCCTGGTGGTGGAGTGGTTAAGAGCTCAGCTGCTAACCAAGAGGTCAGTGGTTCAAATCCACCAGCAGCTCCTTGGAAACCCTATTGAGCAGTTCTACTGTGTCCTGTAGGGTCGCTATGAGTCAGAATCAACTCGCTGGGAAACGGGTTTTTTACCGTAATTTGAGTTTTACAGTCTGGTCTGACTCCCCTCTTCTTGTTTCTACCTTCTACCCACATTCCCTGAAATATCCCAGAAAGTACGACCAGCATAACTTAAAAAAAAAAAAAAAAGAAACGTTGAATAATAAGAAATCATTATAATAATAAGGTTTGAGACAAAGGGAAAATTGAATTATTTAAGTAAGAATGTATAAATGTGGAAAATATTTTGTCTTCCTTTGCTTCTTTAATTTTAGGCCTCTTTCTTGATATTGTTTAGAATCACGGATATCAAGAATTCAGTGTGATATAAAATAGAACAAAATAAGAAATGACATAAAAAGTTTTCAAAGTCCCTGGAAGGTAACATGTTCTTTTAAAATAGAATCAAGAAGCTTGCTAAGCATCTATTGTATGCCTAGCATATAGTGTAAACCACAAACATCTAGATTTAGAGGAACAAGGATGAGGTTACAAATACATTTTTAAAAAAGGGAACAGAAAAGAAGAATGTTACTCAATTTATAATGTTTTATTCATAAAACCAATCGTGAGTAAATACGATAAGTAAACATTTACAATTCTGCATGGTGGTGGGAATATGTGAACTTAACTTGGCAGTATCTCATTGATAACTAAAGATGCAGAACTAGGGTTCAACTGGAAATTAGGATGAGATACTGACTTAGGAGATTTCATTCTGTTCCCTGTTTCCTAATCTCACTACCAATGTGATACGCACTAATCTATAATTCCTTGGATTTTCAAGCCAATGAAATGGCACATTGTAATGACAAGTCACTCATTTTGTCTATCTTTGAATTCCCTCAAAACCCACACGATTGTCATATAATTCTAACGATTTATTTACACTGATCTTTTGGCTAATAACATCCTGAGAACTGAACACTTCTTGATCTAGTATCTCTGACTTATTTTTCCTAATGGGCAATTTTGAAGAGGGCCTATCCTTTTCCATAGACACTAACAAAGGACTCACTAGGATTATTGATCATTTTCTTCCTAATCTATGCATTTTTCTTTTCAAACATCATCTCCA
The DNA here is from genome assembly GCA_030035585.1 of Dugong dugon. NCBI lineage: Eukaryota > Metazoa > Chordata > Mammalia > Sirenia > Dugongidae > Dugong > Dugong dugon. The sequence continues at coordinate 7,471,257 of CM057466.1, forward strand.
AAATTTCCATAAAAGATAGTATAACAAGGAATTACACAACAGGGTTTGGGGTGAATAAAAACAGAATTAACAATTTTATAATAAGATTTCTGTGCTTGAAATTAAGAGAACAAAATTCTATCCTTGGCTCATCTACTGCTTCCTGGGTGACTTTGGACAAGTCACTTCATCTATTTAGGTTGCAGTTTTATAATCTGTTATTATTAATATGTTGTACTAAAGCCTTGCTAGATTTTTTTGTTTGTTTATTGTTGTGGTTTAAGTGAAAGTTTACATTTCAAGTTAGTTTCTTATACAAAAATTTATACATACATTGTTATGTGACCCTAATTGCTCTCCCTATACTGTGACAGCACACTCCTCCTTTCCACCCCTGATTTCCCATGTCCATTCAACCAGCTCCTAACCCTCTCTGCCTTCCCATCTCACCTCTGGACAGAAGCTACCCGGTAAGTCTAACATATCTACTTGAGCTGAGAAGCACACTCTTCATGAGTATCATTTTATGTCCCACAGTTCAGTGGAATCTTTGTCTGAAGAGTTGGCCTCGGACATTTTTATAGTTCTGGGCTGACAGAGAGTCCAGGGGCCATGCTGGCTTGCTAGATTTTTATCACTTCTGGTATTATTTACTTTTGTTAATACTCAAATTATACTTAATTGAGCAATCCAAGAGCAAGCCTACTTTCACATATAAGGATCAGCCTCAGAAAACTCTTTTTTCCGAGGGTTCTGCCTGGCTTTACTAATCAAAAGAAATTTATTTGTTCAACTTAACTATATAATCAAATTTTTGAGGTAAAAATTCATGTTCCATTAATTTTCTACATCCTCCATGAGATTTTAACCCACATTATTCACATAGTAGCTACTCACTAAAAAACAATTAAATCTAATATTGAATTTTCTCAAGTGTACAAAGCACTTTTATCTATGTTTTGAAAAATAGAGGGTCGGTGGAAATGAGGAAAATCCTCAGTGAGATGTGCTGACACAATAGCCTCAACAATGGGCTCAAACATATCAAAGATCATGGAGATGCCACAGGGTGAGGCAACATTTAGTTCTGTTATACATTAGGTCTCCATGAATTGGAGCCAACTCAATGGCAACTAACAACAACAACCTTACAAAATAGACACTATTGTTTTACATATAAAGAAACTTAGGATCCCAGATGTCATTACTGCTTAAAGTCACACAGGTAATAAATGGCACCGTTGGGATATGAGTTCACAACTTTATTTCTGTTGGATGAATGACTGCATGGATGGATGGCTGGATGGGTAGATGGATGTGTGGGTGGGTGGGAGGATAAATGAATAAAATAAGACACTGTTAGAACTAATATTTTTCTATTACTATTCAAATGCAATTGTCTATTATATGAAGGAAGACACAGAGGCCTGAGGTAATTCCTGACATCTATCACTCAAAGAGAGTCTAGTCTTGAGACTAATAAAGACTATAAAAAAGCCAAAGTAAGTAAGGTAGACCATCAAATTCATAACCATAATCTTTTTTAATTATTATATCCTTTGCAATGGCATAACAGACTTTAATAAGAAAACCAGTGTATAAAATTAAATAATTTTATACAAGTGGTCCTTGAAAGATACTAGTCCATCACTTGGCCTCTAAAATGCCTTGTGGTTTTCTAAGAATAATGAATCTATTAGTTCTAATATTAGCATATTAGTATTTCTAAATTTTAGGATGTTCTACAACACAATTTGAAAAGAAAACACATTAAGTGTATAATTATTCATTTTAAAATTTGGATTTCATTTGTATTACTTTTCCCAAAGTGCTCAGAAGTACCAGGTGCATCAGACCTTCTCAGTCTTCACTAAATGCTTTTAGGGTACATCCAGAAAGTGTATACACTATGATCCAAAACTCCAAAGACACAGTGTTTATAGGCAAAAATAATTTATATGGTGAAATTAGACTGTTATTCAATAAAAAAAAATAATCCCTGACATCAGCTGTGCAGTAGCTATATTGATGGCTTGGAATTGAAGAATAATGCCTTTTCTACAAAATAAACTATTGGATACTGTATGTCAAAAGTCTGAAAAAATGCTTTCAATTTATCAGTCAGTCAATTAACATGTGCCATTGAGCTCATGAATGGTTATACATTTTTTCAAAAACTACATTAGCTATTATAGTGGATATAAGAGCATATGATATCATACAAGACTTCAAAGAGTAGGTTTTTAGAGGCAAATACACTCAACCTGGCCCAAAAGAGGTTGATATCACCATCCTTGCTCTGTCTTTCAACATGTCAATTCTATGGTTCATCACCTAATGATCATCCACCCAATCAGCGGTAACTGAAAACTTACTTCCCATTCCATGAATTTCTAATTGCTATGCATTTCAGCGCTTTATTCTTCATCTGAGCTCTCTATTTCTTCATAAAGAAGTTGAAGGCCAGCCATTAGCGCCCTCTTATATACATTTCACAGAGCCTGCTGCCTGGTTAACCCAAAACGAAACAAACCCATTGCCATTGAGTTGATTCTGACTCATAGTAACCCTATAAGACAGAGTAGAACTGCCCCTTAGGGTTTCCGAGGAGCAGCTGGTAGATTCAAACTGCCAACTTTTTGGTTAGCAGCTGAGTTCTTAACCACTGCACCACCCAGGGTTCCCACCATTATTTACCTAAGCACCCCAGCACAAACAGTCTTTTCTAATTAGGTCAAGCCTTTATGATTCCCTACACTTAGCATACCCATTTTTCCTTTGGGCTTTTGCTCATGTTCCTTTTCCATGCAGAAGGCCATTCATCATCCATACTCTGGGAAACCTTCAGGTGTATTTTTGACTCAACCTTCCATATGTTTTAAAAAAAATCATGCCAAATTATTTCTCCCTTCTTTAAACTCCTATTGGAATTTAAGTCAATATCACATGGTTTGTAACATTTTTCACTAATTGCTTAAAGCACATTAGCTTTACTTCTTCAATTAGGTTGGCACTGGTAGATGTAATGGAGAATAATAGAAAAGAGCATTAGAAGCTGTGCTTGAAAAGGGTCAAGTCTCTTGTGGAGGTATCAGAGGTGAAGAGGTGCTTTATGCTAGGAAGATACAGGAGAGTGAGGTTTGATATGCTAATGTGTTATTTGTGGTTTAATCTCCATTTTAACATGCAGAGTGGCTATGGACTGAAATTATACAAACCAAAAAACCAAACCTGCTGCCATCAAGTTGACTTAGACTCATAGCAACCTTATAGGACAGAATAGAACTGCCCCACAGGGTTTCCAAGTCTGTAATCTTTACAGAAGCAGACTGTCACAGCTTTCTCCTGTGGAGCAGCCGGTGGATTTGAACCATTGACCTTCTGGTTAGCAGCCAAGCACTTGACCACTGCACCACCAGGGCTCCTTAACATTGTAAGGAGACTTCTAAGTCTAACCTATAGAATCAGTAAAGATACAGTCAGGAAAACATAATCCATGCCAGATACTTCATTAGAGGGAATTCATTCCAGGGTGTAAGTTTAAAAGATGTTGGAAGAGCTGAAAACTTAACAGGTGATGATGAAGCAATCCAGAGATTAGCAACAGCAGGAAGACACTACTAGGACCCAAGAAAAGAGATTGTATTACCATGGCCTGGAAGGCAGGGCCACCCAATAGGAACTGAAACTACAGAGAATACTGCCAGTTTGAACTGGGACCTGGAGTGGATGCAGAAGCAGAGAGAGATGATGAGAAATAGCCTGGCTCATTTGCCTCATCCACCAGTACCTCCCAGTGGCTTAACCTAGCAGAAAGCCAGTTGGCAACGTAGCCAAGAAAACGTAGTTTGTACCGTCAGCTACCTATGCTACAAAGCAGAACAGGTAAAGTGTGAGGAATGAATTTGAGACCAAACAAGCAATTAATTTGTGTATATTTGACCACAACCACTAAAAAAGCAAGGTTCCTAAATATATTGTGAACGCTATATAATGAATGCAGGCAGTTGGTATTTAAATTACCTGATTATTAAGTATCAACTGAAATTTGGATACCGTTTATTTTTCACGAGCACACACACACACACACACACACACACACACACACACACACACGGAGTCAGCATACAATCCACAAAGGATCATCACATTATGAATTGCAAAACTTTAGGGAATGTCAATATCAAATTCAAATTTAAAAAACTCTACAAAATATTTTTATGCATATATATAATTATTTATATACTAACGATCATGAAGATGGCACAGGACCAGCAATATTTCATTCAGTTAATACATAAGGTTGCCATGAGTTGGAGCCAACTTGACAGCAACTGACAACAACTACAATTCTTTATAACCCAGAAAGGTTTTTATCGCTGTTTTCCTTGAGAAGGTATACAAAATAAATTCCATTTGAAGTACCTTCATCAAACTCTACCTCCACACGTTACTCCATTCAGAACTCTGAAAACAAATTTTGTTCTATGTTTATAATTTGGTATATTTCCCCCTTTCATTTCATCCATACTGACACCCAACATTATTTTACGTGAACCCTCATTCTTGGTTCTAAATTATATTTTGCTATTCCACTACTGACTTTTCCTTCAAGCAAATTCTCCTTCTGGAACATTCTTCTCTCACTATCCAGAGTAAGTGAAAAGGACATTGAACTTCATTAAATGGAACTAATACATGTACTTTAATCTGTACCCCTTCAGCAATTGTTTTTGTGCAACCTTGACTATAAATAAAAGTGATTGTGTCATTTTTGACATAGTCACAGTTTCCTGGCACAATCCGAAGACCAATAATAATGCTGTTCAGAAAAATAAGATCACTTGTGATAAAATTGCTCATAAAATATATTAACCTTTACTAACCTATATTATTCAATATTTTCCTGCTATTATGTACTGGAACATGGAAACAATGTTGAAAACATTCCCATTAGTGTCCTTGTTTCTTCTGGAGAAGCTTTCTAAAGACAAAACTCACATATTCATGTTCCCTCATTGAGTCACTGCCTGCTGATCAGCCTTGCTTTTTCACCCAAGTGTTGCCTACCACACAGCTCATCAAAGAGTACTGTCAAGGTTTGGGCCATTAAACTGCAATAGATGACAATAAAAACAGCACTTGAGAAAATGAAAACAGCAATACCTGTTATTACCAAATACACTTTTCAGTTATCATTGCAGAATGAAATACAAAGAAATCCAAATGACACAGGACTGTTCGTCAGGAACAGTAATACAGTCATGTGTCGCTTATCTTCCATGATACTTTCTGTGAAATAGGACATTACGTGACTTGGACGTTACGTAAACACCATATTATATACAAGCTGTCCTTGGATTTCTGACGCATTCCATCTCTAAGTCTGTCTTTAAGTCGAATATGTACATAAGTTGGAATAGTTAGGTACAGTCTGTATCTAATGTCAGTCAAATGTCTATAGTACACCTTTCTATGCATAAAAAACATTAAAGAAACACTTCCAGATACACTAAAACATCTTCACCATAATAGCACAATAATAATAATGTTTTGATGTGTGTCACAAAGTAATACCCGCTTGTTATTACATACCATTGCATGTTCCTCAGATTTTTAACATAACAGGCTTTATGGGGGTTGGTTCACAACTACGGGTTGTACTAAGTTGGACATTCCTAACCTGGGGACTTGCTGTACTTAGCAAAGCTATATGGAATACTGTAGTGTACCTACATGGACTAAATAGCAAAGATACTGTACACATACAGTACAGTATTTCAGCTAATGTATCTGGCAAGGTATAACCTTATGGGACAAGAGGCATATATGCAGATATTATAACAGACATGATGTGGTGCATGAGTATATAAGTATAAATTAGAGGCATCATAAAATAATTAAAGATGATAAGTCTGACCTCTTTAGTAAAATTATGGTCACGAGAACAAATATGCAGAACATTAGATAAGAAGAAAACACTAAGTTGTAGATAGAGGCATGCTGCATAAGATACAGCATCTAAAATGTTTCCAGCTTCAGACTTTAGGGCAACATGTGCTATAGTCAGAAGCACTACACTGTCCCTCTGCAGCAAAGGTCAGACAAACTAAATCAGAGTCACACGTCAATCCTGAAACCCTAAGCATCAAATGAAGAGATAAAGAACTCAGCCAAGCACCGCATGGAATAAGAAACTGACCTAGAACAGAGCGTGAGGAGAGACACATGCAGAGGTCCCCTATCAGCTACTGCAGCATGGATCTGCCATCTTGGACTCCTGTTGGAATTCAGCGAACAGGAGGTAAGAGAAAGCAGCTTCACGGAGCTTCCAGCAGGAGACAGAACAACTGGTAATCCACAATATAGACTTTACCACCCCCCACCCTTCTTCACTCCCATTTAGTCTCCTCTGCTTCCTGCAGCCACAGTCTATTGGCCAGGAAGCACAAGCTTCCCCCCAATGGCACTTGGATTCCACTCACCCGCACTGGCCAGCTCCCTGAGTGCCATTTGTTGGCTGCTTGTGTTGCTTTTTTCCACTTCTTTAGATTTCTTCCTTACCTCTCATCACCTCCCCCTCCTTTCATTGAAATATCTGGCTCCATGCGCCATCTTTGCTTCTTCCTGAAAGGCTGCAAAACACCGCTCGACTATGAAACTGCTTGCTGCCCTGCACCGCCATGCTGGGGAGACCCCCAGGGCTTTTTTGTTTGTTTGTTTGCTCTGATTTGTTCTGTTTGGATTTGTTTGCTTGTTTTCTTTTTCTTTTCTCTGTTTGGGAGCCCCTTCTAGGCAGACAGTACCATGCGGTTTGGAAGCTAGTCCCTTACTCTGCACAGATGCATAGGGACATCCCTGGGGGCATTTCTTTTTTCTTTTTGTTTGTTTTATTTCTTTGTTTAGGTTTCTTCTCTCTCTTATTCTCTTTTTGTCTTTCTTCATTTCCAGTTTCTCAATTTATTCATTTTTTCTTTTACTCTTTTTTTTATTTTTATTTTTGCTTTTCCCCATTTCTCAGTCTCTCATCTCTCCGCTCCAATAGCAAGCTCCCTTAGTACTTTTTTTTGGTTGTGTATATGTCTTTGGCTCCTGTTCTTCTCTCCTCTCTCTCATCTTTCCCATACCCATCTTAGCTCCACACATCACAGTCTACTCCCTCCTTCCTGCCTACCTGCACCATGTGCTGAACATCACACTCCCAAGTAAAACAGGCATGGCCTACTGGAACCTGCCCTGCACTGATGCCGGGTCCACACTCTCAGCCCTAGTATGTGCCACAAAAAACCTATCCCAGGAACTCCCCTTCAGCTGGACCGGCCCTGCTGTACCATACCTGAGTGAGGAACCCTGCCCATTGGAGAAGGAGGCGAAAAGTATCATGCCCACAGACGAGCAAACAACAAAGAACGCACAGCCCGCCGGCTCAGACATAACCAAATAAAACAAAAAAGCAGAATGAAACAAACAAATCTACAATCAGTAAATGAGAAAAATAACCACTGAATGCCCCAAAGACAGCAGACAATACCAAAACATTTACATAAAAAAGATGGTTCCAGTAGGCGTCCAAAATAAAACACCAGATGACCTTCCAGCAGAAGAAAAGGCACTAGACCTTACTGATAGGGAATTCAAATCTCTAATATTCAGAATTATCCAAGATTTAAAGCAAAAAACAGACAAAAATGGGGGAAAAAAAGACAAATTCATGGAAAATACAGACAAAAAAATGGAAGAAGTCAAGAAAATAATACAGGAACAAAATGCTAAAATAAATTCACAACTAGAAGTCATACAAAAACAATAATTAGAAATCCAAAAGATAAACAACAAGATTTCAGAAATGGACAGTGTCATAGAAGGGCTGAGGAGCAGGTTTGAAACAATGGAAGATAGGATCAGCAGAATTGAAGACAAACACTTGGATACAACTCTGAGGAAAAATCAGAAAAAAGAATGAAGAAAAATGAAGAAACCCTGAGAATTATGTGGGATACAATCAAAAGCGAAAATCTGCAAGTGATCAGAGTTCCAGCACAGGGTGAGAAAACAGAAAACACAGAGAGGATCACTGAAGAATTGCTGACAGAAAACTTCCCCAATATCATAAAAGATGAAAAGCTGACCATCCAAGAAGCTCAACGAACCCCATATAGGATAGACCCCAAAAGAAAATCATGAAGGCTTATCATAATCACACTCGCCAAAACCAAAGACAAAGAATCCTGAGAGCAGCTCGAGAAAAACAAAAAGTCACATACAGAGGAGAAACAATAAGACTATGCTTGGATTATTCGGCTAGAAACCACGCAGGCAAGAAGGCAATGGGATGACATATATAAAACCCTGAAAGAAAAAAATTGCCAGCCAAGAATAATATATCCTGCAAAACTCTCGTTCAAATGTGATGGTGAAATTAGGTCATTTCCAGATAAACAGAAATTAAGAGACTATGTAAAAACCAACCTGAACTTACAAGACTTATTAAAGGAAGTCCTTTGATCTGAGAACAAACAATATCAGACCACAGGCTGAATCTAGGACACAGGATTGTGCTAGCCAGATACTAACCTAGGAAATGAACTCTTAAGGACTATGCAAAAGTAAAAGAATTACAAAAGGGAACCAGAGAGGTTAATCTGTAAATGACAACAGCATCAGAACAATAAAAGAGGGAATAAATGGTGTAGGTATAAAACCTTCTAGTGGAGAGGAAGTCAAGCAATACCAAGTAATAATAGATCAGTACAAATCCATAAAGATAAGGATAAATTTCAAGGTAACCACAAAGAAAGTTAACAACCTACTCATCAAAATAAAGAAGAAAAACATAAAGTCTCAGTAAAAACATAACCTAAAAAAACAAAAGAAATGAAAAACAAAAATCCACAAACAAAAGGAACTCAGCACAGGAGAGTAAGAGGAACAAAGAAAACATCAGCACCACAAAAAATAATAATAATAATAATAATAATAAAAATAAAAAAAGCACTACAAAATGCAATCCCACTCCTAGGAATATATCCTAGAGAAACAGGAGCCACCACACTAATACACATATGCACACCCTTATTCACTGAAGCACTATTCATAATATCAAAAAGATGGAAACAACCTACATGCCCATCAACAGATGAATGGATAAACAAACTATGGTTCATACACACAGTGGAGTATTATACAAAGATAAGGAACAATGATGAATCTGTGAAGCCTCTCATAACATGGATGAAACGGGAGGACATTATGCTGAATGAAATAAGTCAATCACAAAAGGACAAATACTGTATGAGACCTCTACTGTATAACTCATGTAAAAGTTTACACACAAAAAGAAACAATCTTTGTTGGTTATGAGGGATGGGAGGGATGGTGGGGAACTAAATAGACAAATGGTAACTTTGGTGAAGGGTAAGACAGTACACACTACTGGGGAAGCCAGCACAACTTCTACAAGAAAAGGTCATGGAAGCTCCATAGACACTTCCAAACTCCCTGAAGAACTGAATTGCTGGGTGGAGGGCTGTGGGGACCATGGTCTCAAGGAACATCTAGCTCAATTGGCATAACACAGTTTATAAAGACAATGTTCTACATTCTGTCTTGGTGAATAGCGTCTGGGGTCTTAAAAGCCTGTGAGCAGCCATCTAAGATACTCCACTGGTCTCACCCCTTCGGGAGCAATGGAGAACAAAGAGAACAAGATACAAGGAAAAGACTAGTCCAAAGGACTAATGGACAACAGCTACCAAGGCCTCCACCAGACTGAGTCCGGTACAGCTAGATAGTGCCCAGCTACCACCACTGACTGCTCTGACCGAGATCACAATAGAGGGTCCTGGCCAGATATGGAAAAGGATGTAGAACACAATTCTAACTCACAAAAAAATACCAGATTTAGTGGCTGGACAGACTGGAGAAACCCTGAGAGTATGGACTCCAGACACCCTTTTATCTCAGTGAAGAAGCCCCTCCCGAAGTTCACCATTCAGCGAGGGATTGGACAGCCTCATAAAACAAAACAAGACTAATGAGGCACAGCAGTCCAGGGACAAGGACTAGAAGGCAGGAGGGGACAGGAAAGCTGGTGATAGGGAACCCAAGGTTGAGAAGGGACAATGTTGACATGTCATGGGGTTGTTAACCATTGTCATAGGGCAATATGTGTACTAACTGTTTAATGAGAACCTATTTGTTCTGCAAACCTTCATCTAAGGTACAAAAAAAAGAAAAGAATTATCTGTGTGAGATCAAATTGACAACAGCAACTCAAAGGGTTTGATGGGAAGCCTAGGGGTCAGTGAGTTGAAGATAATGGTGACGGAATAATCTGGAAAAGGATAGTGAGAATAGCAGCACAACTGGAAGAATGTAATTGATGTCACTGAATTGTACATGTAGAAACTTTCAAAATGGTGTAACTTTGGCTATGTATATTTTCACCAGAAAAAAGGTCCTCAAGGTTGAGAAGGGAGAGTGTTGACATGTCGTGGGGTTGTTAACCAATGTCATAAAATGATATGTGTACTGACTGTTTAATGAGAAACTATTTGTTCTGCAAACCATTCATCTAAAGAACAATACAAAAATTAAAAAAAAAATGTTCCCAGCTTCAGCTTTATTCTTTGAAAACCATTTCAGACACATTATACATAAAATGAAAAATTTTATATATATATATATATATGTATATATATGGACATATATATATACATACATATATATACATACATGCATATACTGAAAGACTCTTAAAACAGAAACATGGCACATATAATGAATTTCATTATTAACTAATTCCAAGGAATTATTATGACAGCTATTTTAATTATATTTAATGTTAAAGGAAGATCCTCTAATATATCTGAACAAAAGCTGTTTTTCAAATACTTTGGCATTCAAAGATGATAATAGCTAGCACTTATATAGCTATTATGAGCAGGCAATTTTTTAAAATCTACTTTAGATATATTAACTATTTCTATCTTCAAAAAACCTCTAGGAATTTTTAATCCCAAGGAAACTGAAGCACAAAGATTTTAAGTAACTAACTCAGAGTTATTCTGCTGGGTGGTGGTTCATCTGATGTAAACACAGGCAGACCAATTTCAGCACTTCTGCCCTGAGACACCACTGCCTTGGGTTAGGTATATGTGAGGTACAAGTGTACTATCCTATGGCACATTGTCAAATAGTTTGAGGAGACAGGGTGGAATAGTAAGATATGGCTTAGTGGAATGAAGTCAAGACAATGAAAAAAGTCTAATAAAGACAATGAAATAACTTTTAGGTAAGACAAATCATATACCAGGAACTTAACTGAACACTGGATATACCAAGATAAATGAATTTTTCTAAATTTTAAATCACTTTTTCATAAAATTTACAAACCGATGGAAGAACTTAAATTCTAGCAGACATCATAGTGGGTACAATTAACTTACTGTCAAAACATGTACTGCCAAATTCCTGTGAAGGGCACCAACTTGTTGCCATCGAGGTGACTCCCACTCCTAACGACCATATAGAACACAGTAGAACTGCCCCACAGGGTTTCCAAGGAAAGGTGGGTGTACTTGAACTGCCAACCTTTGGGTTTGAAGCTGATCTCTTAACCACTGCACCATCAGTGCAGTGATGGATCCCGTATTACGCTAATAAGATCAGGATTTTATAAAATCACGAATATTACAACCTTCTTAAGAATACACATTAAGAAATACCTAATTTACCCTGGGGACTTAAGAATTATTTAGTATGATATCTTTGTTTTATATACAATTACGGAGCCCTGGTGGTGCAGTAGTTAAGAACTCTGGCTGCTGATCAGAAGGTCTGCAGTTCGAATTCACCAGCCACTCCTTGGGAACCCTGTGGGGTGGCTCTATTCTGTCCTATAGGGTCGCTATGAGTCAGGATCGCCTCTACGGCAACAGCCTTTTTGGGCTTGGTTATAGACAACTACATCTTTTAACAATCTCTTTTTAAAATTCACTGGGTTTCCCAAAAATGTCCTTTCCTCTTCTGGATCTTGCTCATGCTGTTTTCTATCTTTTGTTCTTCTCAACTACCTTTGGTCAAATTGCTGCCCATCCTCCAATCTTGGCTCATAAGTAATCATTCCACAAAAATTATCTTATATTCTAGTCCAGAATATTATTTTTCTTTTGTACTCACAATACTCTGTTACAGATTTTTATGTATTATACATTATATATTTATATATATCAATCTTTCTTATTTCCACAACTCTATTAAGGACTACTTGGGAAAAACAACTTTATTTTGTTTATCTATTCTCCCTAGTATTTTGCATAGTTTCTCAATTAAATAGATGTTTTTAAATTGTTAAATTGAATATTCCTCATAAAAAGATGGTCTAATGCAAAGTTTATTTTTAATATGTAATTTTACTAGTACTCTGTATAGAAGAATTATAATTATACTGATTTTCACAAAACAACTTGAAATACTGTTAACTATTGACAATTTTAGGTATTCTATCTCATATGTGTGTATATATGTGTGTGTGTATATACATATATAGTGATGTATTCTTTTCTTATCACAAGGAATTACCTAATTTCTATGGCTTTAAATATGCCACTGCAGTATTACGGAGTTTTGCATTTATTTATAAATTAGATGCAAAAATACGCTAACGTATCATTAAGACTGACTTATAATTATACAAAAATCTCTATTAAAGTTCCCACTACAACTATTATTCTTTTTTTTTAATTTCAATGAAAATACATACTTTAAAATTTGTTTTCTTGTGGTGTTAAAAGCCCAAACACACAGTAGTTTGTGAGAAACAGGAAATACAGTGAAAAACCAAAACATGAAAAAAATTCCACTATCTCAATAATTAAAAACTTTTTTTAAAAAAGGAAACAGATTATGTAGTTGATGAAAAGCCCATTTGAATGAAAAATATCTTTAGGTTTCAATAATGTAAAGTGTTAATAACTGAGGAAATGATTTCTAAGATATATAATTTGGGTCTTGCCTTGGACCCTCTAGCTATGGAGTTGCTATAGCAATGCTATTAAAGAAAATTAATGTTTGTAATTAGACCAAAGCTTTAATACCATAAATCCCACTATAGCTATTTCTTTTCAAACTGCTAAGAATTGGTGGCTATTTGTGGGAGACAGTGATTTACATTTGTGTTTCCTCTGCTTCAGGCCCACCATTTTGGCAATCTAGAAATTGTCCAGTTAATTCTGATTAAAATCCAGATTTATTGGATCCAGATTCAGTAAACATACACATGCACACAGCACACACACATTCCTCATAACAAAATATGTTTGGAGGTTTTGTACTTAGAAAAACCGTAGTAAATATATTTTTGCTTTGTTTAGAGTGAAACATCCAAACTGTGACTTATTAAAACTCTCCATTAGGAAAAAAAAAAAGAAATCCTATAAATTCTAAATCTCTATCCTTTATTCTATTTGATTCTGTATGGTATTTCAGTAATAGTCACATTTTTATTTCTTGATAGTTATCCAAGTACATATGTTTTCTATTTATCCATATATGTTTGTGCGTGTGTAGTATTAACTGTTATGTTTATGAGGACAGAGTGAAAAAATGAACCGGGTTATATGATAGAAGAAAGAATATCAAAGAAAAGGCAAAAGAATTTCCAAAGTGTATCAACCACAATTGTGCCAACTATTGTGCCAAAGAATTCCTGATTAATCAGCTTGCATCCAAGCCATTATCTTGATAAGCAAAAATTGCAATGACAACACAGCTGTACAAATTTACTATAGAGAAATGAACTGTATTGTTCTACTGAAAAAATTAAATACCAAAATTTTAGTAGTATTATTATTACTAGAGAAGGAGTGTCATTTGGTTTTCCAGACCTCACCAAGTTGTGTCAGTCAATCCACAGTGGGAAATTCACAAGAAGCTGGATAGTAAACATGAATATGTAAGCAAACTTTGTAGTCCTTTTATAATTGTCCCCAAATGACCATTTGACTCATGTAAGGGTTATACAGTCAGATCTACAGACCCTTAAGTAAATGAAAATTCTGAACGCTGCACAGTCAGTGGTCTTGCTGGGATAAAATACACAAAGATAAGTACTTACCAAAGATAGAGAGTAGAGAAACCATAATAGAGTAGTTACCTGCCTCATACACAGGTCTTTTTCCAGGACAAATAGTTTTTACAAAGTAGGAACAGCAACTTACCTAAGGAGAGAATGAGAAAAAAAGAATAGGTTATAAATAATGCCAAAGACAGCTTAAAAGAAGCATGATATATGTTAATAGGCAGAGTTAGGTCTATAAAAATACAGAAGTTACCTAAGCCCACTAATGCTCCCAGTATCATTTTCTATGTCTTCTATTCCCCTTTAAGTGTCCCTTATCCTCTTACCCATCACCTGCTCCTCCTGTCCACCCCACTCCATCTCAGCCTATGTAGGCAGCCATTTACCAGGCTGGCTTACCTCCACTGATACTTAAATGTCCCTCCAAAATAGGTAATTTCTTTCAAAAATTAAGAATCAGGATATTCAGACTAGACTCCAGACTTTGCCTGGTAGTAGAGTTCTACCTTGACCAAGACAAAACCATCTGTGAACTGAAGCTGATTGAACAATGTGAATGTAAATCTGCTTCAAGATTCTAAGTCGTTGAGAGACAGCCAGTGGAGTGGCCCAATAGAGTTAATTTCCAAGTAAAATTTCAGATCCTGTGGCTCTCAATTGTGATATATTTTTTAGAGTGGGCCTTTCCCATAATACTCACATGATTTTTGTCCCTGCCTAAGATTGGCTATTCTGTGCAAGGCTGATATGGTAGCCAATGCTCTGGGCTTATAAAAGCCTTATAGGAGGCCAGGAGTTGGGCTTTATAAAACTGCTATCTCATCTGTAAAAGATGTAAGAGTGGGATTGGATGTTAAAGCTGGGATTGTGTGGATGAACACAGATAACTTTGTAAAATGGATCCAGTTACCCTAAGATCATTTCAAAATTGGTAAGTTCAAAGGACGTTACTGCTCCGTGCATTTGTCAGATGGAATACCAGTCAGCACATACAGGAAATATGTGTGCCCTCAAGGACACCTAAACAGGTGAACTCTGAAACAGGTGCAGGGAAACGACTGGCTATTGCAGGCAGGGGCTGTAGTGTTTGCAAAGCACCTAGTGCAACTTCCATTTTTTCAGGAACTCACCTGGAAAATTCTCTAGATGAACAACCTTAATGTTTCTCCTGCTGGAAGCTGAAGTGCTCTTTTTATGCACTGACTAATTTATGAGTTTAGTGAGAAATTCTTTGTAAAATAAATTCTAGAGAAGAGAGGGAACCTGAGAACGAATCCCCTCTGCACAACATGCGTGTATGGCCCCGTTAGCATTGCACAGTGGGCAATCGATTAGGGAGGGAAAAATGGCTTTTTTTATGGTAATGGATTTTGAGCCTCCTGGTGATAATTTATTTACTAGAAATTTTGCAGAGCTGGCTAGCACGCTGATGAAAACCCTCTGAACATGTTCATTTAAAAAGAGGAAAAAAAGTGGCTTATTTTTTTGAAACATATTGTTATTAAATCATTGGAAACATATTGATAAAATATGCCTGGAAGCTACAGTCCTGTAATTTATAATACAAATTACATTGCTATTGACAAATGGCAATTTAATCCTGCAATTAACTTTAACAATTTAAATTTCTCTGTTGCATTTTTTTTTTTTAACCTTGACAGACAGTAAGGTTATGCTAGGCTGGTCAGCAATGCTGGCTCTCTCTGTAGGAGCAGTCCCATTTCCTTTGCATTTCTTTGCTTAGAGGTATGCTATATGCAGACCAACATACAAAATCAAGAGTCCTTTCACCTGATCTCCAACCTCTTCAGAGTCCTGAGATAAAAGCGATTTCCTTTCCATAAATTACCTTGATAAAGGAAGAGAGAATGGCAGGTTGGCCTAATTGGCAGATGGGCCTAGTTGAAAGAATGTGAACTTTTCAATCAGAACTACCCGTTTCTATTTTACTTCCATTACCAGACTGGCTCTGTGGCATTAGGTATATAAAATTTCTTCAATGAACTTCAATTGCTTATTTATAAAATGGAGAAAAATAATGCCTACCAGGAAGGGGTATAGGAAAACGAGGTAACATACATATGTGCCATGCATCTACCCTTCTACTTCATTTCCATTCAGACAATATTCTACTTCCTCCATCAAAGAATACGATATTCTAGGTACTGGCATCTTTTTCCCTCTCTCACTGGGGGAAAATCTCTCTTTTCCATTCTACCTAGCATGTGGAAATGAGATGCTCATTAGCAGGGGCAACCCATCACCCATTTCTTCATACCCATACACATAACCCAAGCACTGATTTGGGAAGCATGTGGAATCCTGAGTAGTAGGAATGAAGAAGGAGGAATCTATGAAGTGCTTTCCTGGTTGGCCTTGTTAATATCTGGTTCGGAACTCTCATAGCAACACAGAAAACGAGGGGCCAAAGGATAACAAGATGGTATGGCTTTGGAGAGTCGGGGATTTTATGAAAATACATATACTATATAAGCCATACAAAAATATCATAAGGAACAAAGACAGATATTGCACATAATATATTGAAGAGATAAAACAAAATGAACATATATGCATATAATCATTAAACTCAAAATATACGAAAAAATGACTGACTGAACTAACAGGAAAAATACATAAATCAAATATTTATTTGCATATTTAAACCATACTTTCCAGAAACCAACAGAATAAGCATACAAAAAAAGAGGAAAGACATAAAATATTTTAATAATATGATTTTAAGAACATGAATTGATAGACAAATATAGAACTTTACCTCCTATAACTAGTGAATACATATTCTTTTAAAGCACATATGGAACATTCATAAATTATATTCTTATAAATAACCTAAGACATAATAATTATTACTATATTTATTATATTACTATATAATTTATTATATTATTATAAAATATAATATTCATTATTATACATAATCCAAAAAGAAAGTATCAATAAATTCCAAAGATCATATTCTCTGACAAAAATAAAACAAAACCAGAAATTTTTCATAAAAGGAGAGCTAAAATACCTCAATTTGTCTGAGAATAACAAAAAAGAAAAAAAAAGATTAGGTAAGATCAGAAATCATTGAAATGGTAAAAAGAGATAATTAATAAAAAATGAGTTTCTGAGAATATTAATATGATAAAGTTTTTGTGAGGAGCAAAAAAAGAGAAAAGACAAATGAAGAAAACACAGATGGAATAATGAGGAAAATATAAAACATTTATAAAGAACTATTATATAAACAATACATTTCTAAACCTAAAAAAAGTATACATATCAGGAAAATATAAAACATCCAAATTGGAGCAAGAAGAAATAGAAAACTTAAATAAATAAACAATTATGTAAAATTGTAATCAAAGGTAGTCTTTAAATTTTTTTTACAGATTTTACCGATTAAGTCTACCAGATTTTCAAGGACTGGATAATCCCTAAAGTTTACAAAATAGGAAAATTGGTATCCAGTCATATTTAAATTCAAAAACTAAATAAAAACAGTACTAGTTATGGAGATTATAGGCCCATTTTTATTTTGAACATATATTTGATTGTTAGCTGATCAAGTCCATGAGTGTCCTTCAAATGTTGACTCTGGTAAAAAAGAAATTATCCTCCAAATTAAGGATGATGTAATATCAGAAAAGTTAGCAGCGTAACTCATCACATTACTAAGGTAACAGGTATCATAATTATCTCAGTAGATTAAAAAGATTTACAAATGTTAAACGTCTCCTTGTGAAAAGAAAAGAAAACTGGAAACAGAGAATACCCTTAGTTTAAGGAAGATAGTGTTCCAAAAACCTAGAGAAAATTTTATACTGAATGTGGAAAACTTAGAAACATTCAAAGATAACAAATCAAATCCCAATAAATTCTAACATAATCTCAATAAAAATTCCAACATAATATTCTGAAGAACTCACTAAACATTCACACACAAATTACATAAATTAAATGAATGAGGTTGATTTTTGACAGAGAAGAGCAATGGGGGACTTTCTTCTATCAGACAATACACAGCTCTAAGAAGCAACACTGAATTGATGAGGAAACAGCAATACACCTCTGAAATAGACAAGAAAAGAAAGGTCATAAATACTGGAATGTTGATGTAAAGCCAGTGCTACAAACAATGGGAAATGGACTCAGTTTTAATAAATGGCATTGAGAAAACTGGTTCAGAATACGAGAAAAATAAACCTGAATTCCTTTTCCATAATGTTGAAAAATATACTCAAAATGAGTTAAAGTTTTAAGTATACAAGGTAAAAATATAAAGCTAAAAGAAGAAAATGGAGGTAGATAGCTCTGTATCATAAGGGTCAAGGACTTCCTAAGTAAGATTGAGAAAGTTGAATGATCACATAAAATTTGATGATTTTGAGTTTAAAAAAAAAAAAAGTAACTTTTATTTAACAAAGAGGCATAGTTGACAGGCAGATGAAAGGTTGGAAGAAGATAGTTGTTCTCTAAAACTGATACATGATTAATATTTCAGTTACCTAAGGAACTCCTTAAAATCGACAATAAAAAAGACAGGAGGCCCATGAGAAAAATGGATGAGGGATGACAAAGAAAAAAAAAAATACACTGGAAAAAGTAAAAGCAAGTAAGGATGACTTTATTCAGAAGGATCATTGTAACAGAAAAGAGGGGAAAGGACTCAGCGGGGAAAAGATGGTTGTAATAGAGGAGAGGGAGATTATTACAATGGGAAAGGAGACCAGAAGTAAGCAGAACTAAGTCTGAGCTCAACTTCTCCAAAATAAAAGACTGGGAGGTTTTTAAAAGCTGCAGGCTGGTGCAAGAACACTGAAGAAAGTTGTTGTTGTTAGGGGCAGTCAAGTTGACTTTCAAGTGACAGAGGAGGGTCTCCTAGGCTGTCATCTTTAAGGAAGTAAATCGCCACTGGGTGTGTTCGAACCATCAACCTTTTGGTTAGCAGCTGAGTGCTTAACCATTGCACCACCAGGTATCCTTGAAAAAAGTTAAGGGAGGTTGATCACTGGGATGGGTGAGTTATTATTTACTAGAGCTTGCAATTAGGGCCATTTGGCTTAGAATGTTTTCTTTTCTTGTGATAAGGGTCCCTGGATCCAGTAAGTGGAGTGAGGAGAGAGGGAGATAAGGGATTATCTGGTTCCAGTCCAGTTGATTGACTCATGGTAACTTCATGTGTGTCAGAGTAGAACTGTGCTTCATAGGGTTTTTGATGACTGATTTTTCAGAAGTAGATCTCTAGACTTTCTCTGGGTGTACTCATACCTCTAACCTTTTGGTTAGCAGCCAAGCACTTAAGCATTTGAGCCACCCCTGGACTCCATTCTCTTATTTAGACGCCTAAAAATGTAAGGTCTGGGTGGTAGGAAGGTCAGGGTCCTTGAGTTTAGTCAAGCTGAGGAGAACATTAAGGCAATCTTGGTTAGTTTTTTACAATAAAATATTCTCCAGAACAGATAAGAATGGGAGGACTTTGTTAACTATTGCTACTCTCCAGGATCATAGTGCTTCAGTAAAATTTAATCTTTTCAGGGATATAAATAGGCAGTTATCAGAGATGAACCCAAAATGGCTAAGAAATACACGAAGACATGTTCAGACTCCATCATAACGAGAAAAAATTAAAATTAAAACTTTAAACTATCACTGAATACCCATGACACTGGCAAAATTTAAAGTGTGTAATTCAAAGTATAGGGCTAGAGGTGAGAAAACAGGAAATCAAAAGAGTACAGCATAATGAAGGACAACTTGGCAGTACTTAAGGGCAATTAATTAAAGGTAAACCCTCTGGCCCAACAACTCCTCAACATACACCTGGAAAAACTCTCACAGTTCTCGAAGGGGATCTGAACAAGAATGTATTGCTCAATATTTTTTATGTTAATAGAAAGTTAAAGTCAACCTGTATGTCCATCAGTATGGGAACGGGTATATAAAAAGTACTGCAGTCATCCTGTGGAATACTCTGCACATATTAGAACAACATATTAGATGCACATATACTGGAATGAATTTGTACTCAGGAAAAAATGAGAAATGGATTTTTAGCTCAATCTCTTTTATGTAACATGGTCCACATAAAACAGTATTACTTATTATATCAGGAAACATATATACCTAAGGATGTGTACCAAACATGTCTGGGTAGGCATATGAGGTCAGGGATGAAGGAGAAAAATAAAGAAGAGAGAGGCCAAGCATAGATCAAAGTTGAAGGTGGGTCACAACCTGAGGAATAGGATTAACTCAAAATTCTGCTCCCCTAGTTAAGGGGGGGAAAAAAAAAGGAAGAGAAATGATAGGAGGGAAGGGAAAAGAAATAAATTCAAGAAATATTTGGCAGTCATGTGAAAATGGCTTAAATGTAATTATACAAGTGTGAGTATTCTGTATAGAGTTTACTTGTTAAAGGCAAGGCTCAAGTTTGCTTAACAAACCCAAGATTTCTAACCAGTGTTACCATGGTCTGTTGAGAGGGTCCTTAAGTTTCTGGGATCAGGCTTGGTGGGTCCGTTGAGTCAGAGACACAGTCAAGTCTTTCCATTTTTCCACTGGAAGCAGGTGTTGAGAAGAATCTTGGAACTACTTCTGAAGGGCCCTCTAAGTTTATCTACTTACATGATTCCCAACCTGAGAATCATCCATGGAGAATTAAAAGATATGACTGTCTCAACTCTGCAAGAGATATACTGAGAGAATCCCCAGGGATGAGGACTATCAATCTGTATTTTGGTAAACTCTTGAGATGACTCCAGTCTGGCCAGACTGGCACTAGGAGAGGGACTGGCATTTGGGAACTACCCAGCCATTTTCCTTCCCACTCAGTGCACAGTATTCTCCCAATAGCTGCCCAGCATCTTCTAGAGCACTCCAAACAACAGTGGAAGAGTCGGGTGTTGACAAGGTGAGAAGAGCGCACAGTTCTTATGTTCTCCTCCTCGTTCAATAAGATTTCCTCCAGCCCCTCCATGATTAGGCTGTCAGTAGCAGGACTTCTGCCCCTTCTCTATATAAGTGAAAATGTATGAGCAATAAGAGATATAGTTTTGCCAGATCATTGCTGACCTCCAGTCAACAGAGAGTTCATTACAAGTTTAACAAACAGCCATTAGCAAGAGGAATAAATAGCCCTTTGGGGGATATTGGGATATGAATAAATAGGTAATGTGTTTGCCCCTTCCCGTGCTTAGCCCGCTACAGACATTTTGTCTAGAATGGCTCTTTTAAGTCATCAATAATAGGCTTTGAATATTTAAAACACACATGAAAAATGGAATAATTTTGACAGATTTACTCAAATTGTATGCAAATGTAATGCATATTTAATGCAAGTATACATGTGGTTCTCTTAACTGTTTCCTACGCTTCACTGTGCCCCTCAGTTAAATGCTAATGGCTCATCTGTGCTTCTTTATCCTATTCAGCAAGTAACTGTTAATATTACTTGTGAGTACCACACAATATCTGAAATAACGGAGATGGAAGAACAGTTCCTTAACTTTGAGAATATTAGAATCTAGCTGGGGAGAGAATACATGCCTCGAAACCACCAGACATGCTCATGCTCCTGAATTACCTATGTTGCTTAAAGGTACTCATTATAAGACACTATAGGACACTATAGGACAGAGTAGACCTGTCCCATAGGGATTTCAAGGAGCAGCAGGTTAGCAGCCAATAGCTTAACCACTGCGCCTCCAGGGCTCTGAAATATGAAGTCTCTTTAAATGCAATAATATATAATTACAAAGAATAAGTCAAACAGTCAAGGAGGAATACAGATAAGGAATTTTTTTCTGTAATTCCAGAATTGATAATTTTTCAAGATTACTACAATACAAATAAAGACTAGCTACATTTGAGACTTTTCTACTTTTTTTCAATCACTGAGAGACCTGCTAACTGCCCATGACAAATACTCATTGCACATCCATTTCCATCCTGCAATTTAGGCCAAACCTTTGGAGAAAATTAAAGCAACATTAAAATATGCAGTGAATATCTTTATCCTTTCAGGCTCGGGATGAGTTGAACATCTCTGAAAATATTACGCAAATACAATAATATTTCTAGTGGGGTAGGCCATTTATCTGGGGCTTTCCATACCTTGAGATCTTGGAGAAAGTCCATTTATAAATAGTTGAATCAGATTTATTTTCACTAGGTACCAAGTGAGGGTATAGATAATACTACCAAAGACATTCTCTCCTGTCTCTCCCCACTGCTGCTCAGATGTTCAATTTCAGTTATCAAACAATATTACCAGGATGTTCACATTGCTCTGGACACTATATTAGACCTCTCCACTGAAGTGCACAATGAGCTGGGATATCACTAATCCATTAACTTCAGTAGTTTCCACGATCGATCCTAGTCACTATAGTTCAAGCCATCATTTTATGACATGCATCAATTGGTACGATAAGGTATGCATCACTCATTTTTATAAAAATAGGCAGAGCCACAGGCTTCCTGTTGGCCTATGCTAACTATGGATTTGACAATCTCACTGGAAGAAATGATTTTTGGGACTTTATACCACCAGATTGTCTAATTGTCAGTTGGGTTCAGTAAAGTGTATATGCTAGATAGCCAATTAAAAATGCAGGGCATATTTAAATCTCTTTTGAAAGCAAATGAAAATGTTCCATGTCTAAATATATCACTACCTTTTTGGTGTGAGAATGTTAAGTACTGATATCTCTCTCTCCGATTGGAGAGAGGGTGCTGGTTATTTGCTTTTTCTATGCAGCCACCACTCTTCTGTCAGTGGAGGCTTGCTCTGATGCTGAGCAGGTTTCAGTGGAGCATCCAGACTAATACAGACTAGGAAGAAAGGCTTGGCAATCTACTTCCAAAAATCAGCCAGTGAAAACCCTATGGATCATAATAGTCTCATCCCATTGAGCATGGGTTTGCCATGAGTCATGGGTTGCCTCCACAGCAGCTAACAACAACAACAGCATAAATCAGGATCTGGGGGGAAAATCACACACCAGAGTCTCCCAAACTGAGCCGAGTCAACTTTATCTTCTGTGCTATCTCCTGTGTAGCCACTGCGGTGGTAAAGTTTGTGTACTGACAACGACCAGTTAGTAAATTCCTGAGCTGGGGTATCACTGTACAAATTTAGAATCACAAAACTGAAGAGTTACAGATTCATTTTGACCATGCCAGGAACTTCTTTACAAAAGTGGTGGCATATTTCTTTCTTTCTCCCTTGAGTCCAACTATTCTCAATTCAGAACTAATACAGGTCCTCAAATTACCACATCAGGAGTATCACAGCTTATATGATCCATAAAAGTATCACTTCACTTGGATAAACTTCATTAGTATGCAGTAGCTTCCCCTATACTCTTTCCTTTCACAGTTAAAATACACTAATGCTCCTCTAAAAAGGAAAATAATATTCAAGCATTTTTCTTTCCCCTGCATAAAATTCCTTCTAGGGAGAAAAATTTATTACAGATTACAATTACTTTATCATGTTGTTTTAGTTTTTTTTTTTTAAAAATGACTTACTCTAAATTGCATCCAGTAAAGACTACTTAACACAATTAATCACTTGTCTCTAAGAATTATTTACTAAAACTAGAATTTGCTGAAAAGCATCACACCATTTTTTACTTGTGCCACTGGAGGTAATTGCATAATTAGTAACTGGTTTACAAAGGCATGTTTTTCACATAATGCTGATAATCCAGGTCTAAATTTCTCTTTCCATCCAGGATTCCAAGTCACTTTATAAATCATCATATTTAAGTCTCTCCTCACACCTGCTCACACCCACACATAAACTGAAAATGGGGTGTATTTAAAAAGGCCATTTAATTCTAGGATAACAACTGCAAAGAATTCTCCACTGGAGTGAAATGCTGTAAAGTTTTAACAGATGCTCAAGAACAATAGGTACCACTTGAGGTGAAGAAATAAAGAACTTCATCTGCAGTTAAAATTACAGGAAGATTCATCGGGGAAGAATGTAATTACTCATTTGGACTTTGGCCAGGATACCAGAGCAAATACCCTTGGTTTTGGGGAAACATTTTCTAAAGCTTTAAGAACTCACCCATGTTAGAATTCCACTTTAACAGCTCAGCTAAGACCAGTGCTTTGAACCAGTTCCTTCCAGTTTGAGCCCCTGCTGAAATTTGCATTTCTAACAAGTTCCCAAGTGATTCTAATGCTGCTGGTTAGGGAATAATTCTGAGAATCACTAGTAGAAAAGTGACTCTCAAAATTTATCATATATAAGAATCACCTGTGGATCTTGTTAAACTGTAGATTCTGATTCAGTATATCTGGGGTAGAAATGCAAATTCCCAGCAGGGGTTCCAACTGGAACAAACTGGTTCAAAGCCCTGGCTAAAACAGAGTTTTCAGAAAATAATAATAGAAATGGTCCCCATCACCACATCCATTCTGACTCTCCTGTGACCTATACCCTATTCAACACACAAACACACCCACACACCCATATACTTTTCAGAGATTAGAAAGGACCAGACACACTTCTGGACAACATGGTGCTATAGTCAGAAGCACCATGCTGTCCCTTTGCAGCAAAGTTCAGAAAAACTAAGTCAAACAGAGTCACACGCCAATCCTGAAACCCTAACCATCAAATGAAGAGATAAAGAACTCAGCCAAGCACCGAATGGAATAAGAAACTGACCAAGAACAGAGAGCAAGAAGAGATACATGCAGAGGTCTCCTATTGGCTACCTCAGCATGGATCCACCATCTTGGACTCCTGTCGGAGATCAGCGAACAGGGGGTACGAGAAAGCAGCTTCACAGAGCTTCCAACAGGAGACAGAACAACCGGTAACCAGCTATATAGGCTTTCCCACCGCCCCACCCTTCTTCACCCCCAGTTAGCCTCCTCTGCTTCCTGCAGCCACAGTCTTTTGTCCAGGAAGCACAAGCTTTACCCTGGTGTTGCCTGGATTCCACCCGCCCGCACTGGCTGGCTCCCTGCATGCCTTTTCTTGGCTGCTGGTGTTGCTTTTTTCTGCTTCTTCAGATTTCTTCCTTACCTCTCACCACCTCCCCTTCCTTTCTCTCAAATATCTGGCTCTATGCGCCATCTTTTCTTCTTCCTGAAAGGCTGCAAAACACTGCTCTACTGTGAAACTGCTTCCCTGCCCATGCCGCCAAGCTGGTGGGACCCCTCCCCCGGGCTTGTTTGTTTGTCTGCTCTGATTTTTTCTGTTTTGGTTTGTTTGTTTGTTTTTTCTTTTCTTGGCTTGGGAGCCCCTTCTTGCTGGGCAGTACCACGCAGCTTGAAAGCTGCTCCCTTACTATGCGTAGACACACAGGGACATCCCTGGAAGCATTTCTTTTTCCTTGTTTTTTTTGTTTTGTTTGTTTCTTTGCTTTGTTTTCTTCTCTCTCTAATTCCTTTTTGTCTTTCTTCATTTCCAGTCTCTCAATTTATTCATTTTTTTCTTTTACCCTTTTTCTTTTTCTTTTCATTTTTGTTTTTCCCCATTTCTCAGTCTCTCATCTCTCCACTCCAATAGCAATCTCCCTTAGCACTCTTTTTTGTTTGTGTGTATATTTTTGGATCCTGTTCCTCTCTCCTCTCTCTCTTCTTCCTCATACCCATCTTAGCTCCACACATCACAATCTACTCCCTCCTTCCTGCCTACCTGCACCATGTGCTGAACATCACACTCCCAAGCAGCACAGGCATAGCCTACTGGAACCTGCCCTGCATTGATGCCTGGTCTGCTGTGTCAGCTCTGGTATATGCCGGAAATTACGCATCTCAGTAACTCCCCTTCAGCTGGAACTTCCCTGCTGTACCATACCTGAGTGAGGGACCCTGTCCATTGGAGAAGGAGGTGAAAATTATCATGCCCACAGACGAGCAAACAATAAAGAATGCACAGCCCGCCTGCTCAGACATAACCAAATAAAACAAAAAATCAGGATGAAACAAACAAGTCTACAATCAATAAATGAGGAAAATAACCATGGAATGCCCCCAAAACAGCAGACAATATCAAAACATTTAAAAAACAGGACAGGATGGTTCTAATAGGCATCTAAAATAAAACACCAGATGACCTTCCAGTAGAAGAAAAGACACTAGAACTAACTGATAGGGAATTCAAATCTCTAATATTCAGAATTATCCAAGAGTTGAAGCAAAAAGCAGATAAAAATGAGAAAAAAATAGACAAATTCATGGAAAAGCAGACAAATTCATGGAAAATACAGACAAGAAAATGGAAGAATTCAAGAAAATTATACAGGAACAATATGATAAAAATAAATTCACAACCAGAAATCATACAAAAAAAATAGAAATCCAAAAGATAAACAATAAGATTTCAGAAATGGACAGTGTCATGGAAGGGCTGAGGAGCAGGTTTGAAATGCTGGAAGACAGGATCAGCAAAATTGAAGACAAACACTTGGGTACAACTCTGTCTGAGGAAAAATCAGAAAAAAAGAACAAAGAAAAATGAAGAAACCCTGAGAATTATGTGGACTACAATCAAAAGCAAAAATCTGCAAGTGATCAGAGTTCCAGACAAGGGGGAGAAAACAGAAAACACAGAGAGGATCACTGAAGAATTGTTGACAGAAAACTTCCCCAATATCATGAAAGATGAAAAGCTGACCATCCAAGAAGCTCAACAAACCCCATATAGGATAGATCCCAAAAGAAAATCACCAAGGCATATCATAATCACACTCGCTAAAACCAAAGACAAAGAATCCTGAGAGCAGCTCGAGAAAAACAAAAAGTCACATACAGAGGAGAAACAATAAGACTAAGCTCGGATTATTCAGCAGAAACCATGCAGGCAAGAAGGCAATGAGATTACAAGTATAAAACATTGAACAAAAAAAATTGCCAGCCAAGAATAATATATCCTACAAAACTCTCATCCAAATGTGATGGTGAAATTAGGTCATTTCCAGATAAACAGAAATTAGGGACTATGTAAAAACCATACCAAACTTACGAGACTTATTAAAGGGAGTCCTGCGATCTGAGAACAAAAGATATCAGACCACAGGCTGAGTATAGGACACAAGATTGTACTAGCCAGATACTAACCTAGGAAATGAATTCTTAAGGACTATCCAAAACCAAAAGAATTACAACAGGGAAACAGAGAGGTTAATCTATAAATGACAACAGCATCGGAACAATAAAAGAGGGAATAAACGGTGTAGGTATAGAACCTTCTAATGGAGAAGAAGGCAAGGTGATACTACGTAATAATAGACTGGTTCAAACGTAGGAAGATACGGGTAAATTTCAAGATAACCACAAAGAAAGTTAACAAACCTACTCATCAACATAAAGAAGAAAAACACAAAGTCTCAGTAAAAAGAAAACCTAAAAAAAACAAAGAAATGGAAAAAAATATACAAACAAAAGGAACTCAGCACAGGAGAGTAAGAGGAACAAAGAAAATATCAGCACCACAAAAAAAAAAAAAAAAAAAAGCACTACAAAATGCAATCCTACTCCTAGGAATATATCCTAGAGAAATAAGAGCTGTCACACGAATTGACATATGCACGCCCATATTCATTGCAGCACTGTTCACAATAGCAAAAGATGGAAACAACCTAGATGCCAATCAACAGATGAATGGATAAACAAACTATGGTACATACGCACAATGGAGTATTATGCAAAGATAAGGAGCAATGACGAATCTGTGAAGCATCTCATAACATGGTTAAAACTGAAGGACATTATGCTGAGTGAAATAAGTCAATCACAAAAGGACAAACATTGTATGAGACCGCTACTGTAAAAACTCATGTAAAAGTTTACATACAAAAAGAAACAATCTTTGTTGGTTATGAGGATGGGAGGGGTAAGGGGGAACTAGACAACTGATAAGTGCTAACTTTCGTGAAGGGTAAGACAGTACATAATCCTGGGGAAGCCAGCACAACTTATACAAGGAAAGGTCTTGGAAACTCCATAGACTCTTCCAAACTCTCTGAGGGACTGAATTGCTGGGCAGAGGGCTGTGGGGACCATGGTATGAGGGAGCATCTAGCTCAACTGGCATAACACAGTTTATAAAGACAATGTTCTACATTCTACCTTGGTGAGTAGTGTCTGGGGTCTTAAAAGCCTGTGAGCAGCCATCTAAGATACTCCACTGGTCTCACCCCCTCAGAAACAAGGGAGAATGAAGAGAACAGGATAAAAGGAAAAGATTAGTCCAAAGGACTAATGGACCACAGTTACCAGGGCCTCCACCAGACTGAGTCCAGCACAACCAGAAGGTGCCCGGCTACCACCACTGACTGCCCTGACTGGGATCACAATAGAGGGTCCTGGATAGAGCTGGAAAAGGATGTAGAACAGAATTCTAATTCACAAAAAAAGACCAGATTTACTGACCTGACAGACTGGAGAAATCCCGAGAGTATGGCCCCCGGACACCCTTTTAGCTCAGTGGTGAAGTGTCTTCCGAAGTTCACTGTTCACCTGGGGACTGGACAGCCTCACAAAACAAAACAGGACTAATGAGGTACAGCAGTCCAGTGACAAGGACTAGAAGGCAGGAGGGGACAGGAAAGTTGGTGATAGGGAACCCAAGGTTGAGAAGGGACAGTGTTGACATGTTGTGGGGTTGTTAACCATTGTCATAGGGCAATATGTATGCTAACTGTTTAATGAGAAACTATTTGTTCTGCAAACCTTCATCTAAGGTACAAAAAAAAAAAAAAAGAATTATCTGTGTGAGATCAAATTGACAACAGCAATTCAAAAGGTTTGATGGGAAGCCTAGGGGGCAGTGAGTTGAAGATAATGGTGATGGAATAATTTGGAAAGGGATAGTGAGAATAGCAGCACAACTGGAAGAATGTAATCAATGTCACTGAATTGTACATGTAGAAACTTTTGAAATGGTGTAACTTTGGCTATGTATATTTTCAGCAAAAAAAAAGTTCCTCCAAGGTCAAGAAGGGAGAGTTTTGACACGTCATGGGGTTGTTAACCAATGCCATAAAACAATATGTGTACTGACTGTTTAATAAGAAATTATTTGTTCTGTAAACCTTCATCTAAAGTACAATAAGAAGAAAAAAATTTAAAAAGAAGGACAGGCAATGGGCAGTGAGTTAAAGACAGAGCCAGGAGGAATATTTAGGATTAGTGGATTGATACACAGACAGAAGTTGCAGGCAAATGGTCAAACTTTATTTAAACTAATAAAATGTCTTTTTGTTTTCTAGTCCTGTACCTCTTTCCCATTTCAAACATGATTGTAAAATACAGCCTGCTGACAAGTTAACTACTAAAATAATAATGCATACCTGGAAAGGAATTTAGGTATTATTCCTGGTTTGCTGGAGGAGAAACTGAGGCTTCGAGAATGGAGGTGAGTGCCCAAGGCCACACAGCTGCAGATAATTCCTTGATGTACCTCAGACTTTTTTTATTTGGAAAATTATATGATGTGACCAAGGCCCTTGCACACTTCATATCATTCCAACTTTGCAAACGTCCACAATTGTTTAGCTCTTCGGGACGGAAGCCAGGGAGATTCAAGTGCATGTGTTTATGTGGTTTAAGAGTAGTCACCTTCCCACCTTGTTATCTGTACGATCAAACCACCCTTCCTAAGCCTTGAGGAGCAGATGGTGGGGAGAACATGAAAACACAAAGCGACTGGAGGAGTAAATTGGAGAGAGAAATTCGTAATCACTATGATTAGAAGAATTGAGCACAGTCCTTAGGAAAACGCTTGCCTGCCAAATCCAATTCCACTTTTACCTCAAGCTCCCCTTCCACCTCCCTAACCATAAAACCCAGGCTCCTTAAACACTGACTCGAAATTAAAATGGATTGTTTGCTGTTGCTCACATGCGGACTTATTCTGCTGCCCTAGCCCAGTGTTTACATGTGATTTCCCTTCCCAGCCTCCATTCCTGCCAGGGAAGTCCATTTGAGAAGCAACAGGGCTGCAAAGGAACAGCATGCATTTTATGAGTCAGCTTGATCCTCCTCCGTGTGCTGAGAGTTCTTAGCCTTAAACCATTAACCAGTTGCCTGATTTTAAAAGGCTCTCGATGTCTTTGGTTATCCCTCTCACCGCGGCAGCTATGGGATTCAGGCCTTTTTGCTTCTTTGATTTAGTTTCTGTCAAGTTCTCCTCTCCTTTCCCTCTGCCCATCTTTTGTAAATTCTGTGATGGTTGAGTAGAATTTTAGAGCTGAATAAGGATAAGTACTGCATTGTATCTCATTGTAGTAGCTACTAGTAATTTTCCATACCCTGTTTTTTAGCAAGGGGGGATAAAATTGTTCTTGCATCTGGCCAAATGCAGCCAGTGGAAGAGTCACTGAGATTGGATGGGACATGGGATGCAGGTGGGCACTTAGGGGCTCAGAGGGCAGTGACCTAAAGAGGGGGAAGGAGGTGCATTTCTCCTCAGAACAACAGCCGTGAAGTCTAACTGGTACTTCACTTAGCACATTTCCACAGGCAGGTGGGAGCATAATTAATGCATCTCTTGTGAAAGTTAAAAATCATTTTGCCTCCAGCTGGACAAAAAAAGGCATTAATTAAATAAATGTTATGCCTGGTTTTACAGATACTCATTGTGGAATGAAATGTGGGCAAGAGTACTGATATAGTTGCAAATATAAGAGCATTAGAAATTTTTTTTTTTATTCTGGGATGGGTTTGAAATTTTGTCATAAACTTACCTTGTAAAACAGGAAAACAACATGCCAAGTTTTTCATCTGAGTCTAAATTGTGCTAGTCGTCACATATTTGGATGCTAGAGTACTTTTTATTTGATATCTGTGACTGGGGCAATAGTTCGGTTTCAGAATCAGCTATAGCACTTGGTAGAGCCAGACAAACAGCCCTTCCTAAGCCTTCACTTTGAAGGACTTAACCTGTCATTTATTCTCTCACTGAAATAGGATTCTACTTGGATGGAGTGATCAGGCTATGTAGTTCTTTTTGTTACATGCCCTGGAGTCAATTTTGACTCATAGTGACCTGGTAGAACCGTTCCATAGGGTTTTCTAGGCTGTAATCTTTACAGGAACAGATTGCCATGTCTTTCTCCCATAGAACTGCTAGGTAGGTTCAAACCAATAACGTTTCAGTTAGCAGCCAAGCATGTAATTATTATACTACTGAAGATTCTTTATCAGACTACACTATAAGCTAATTATTTTGTTTCTGGGCTTTAAATAATTTTCCAACAAGATCTGAGCCCATAAATATCAGGAAATAAAATTATGGACTCTCATACATTACCTTTTTGCTTTGTTCTTTCAAGAAAGAAAACCTCATTTGGGTTAAGTGGGTCAAAACTCAATCATTGAATCTGTGAATGTTAACCAAGTATATGTCATGGGAAAGCACAATATTAGGCTTGGAAAGGCACACCAAGAGCTAAAAAATGCAATTCAATATTATCTTGCAGAGGTTGAGCTAGACCCACCTTTGTTTCCATGGCACCATGTGCATCTGTCTCAGAAGCAGAGCCTTTATGACACTCAGCTCAGTATTTCCAGTGGAACTAGGAGTTTCTTCAGGCTATCTCCCATCTCTGTATCTGTAGAACTTACTATTATGTTTGATGCCTTGGCAGGGGGGATCTAAATTAAAGTCTGTTGAGTAGATAAATGTGGGTGGAAGTTAGTAGATTGTGTCTTCAAGATTCTCTTTAATACCAGATATTCAGTGAATGAAAGACTATGTAGGTAGGTCTCTTTCCTGAAGAGGATTTTGATGAAAATTCTCTGGTAAAGGGGAACACAGTACAGACAAAATTTATTCAAAAATATTTACAGAGTCTAATCTACCTCACCCCACACATCTGCCAGTTTGTTGTACTGTAGGGGCTTCGTATTGCTGTGATACTGGCAGCTAAGCCACCGGTATTCAAATACCAGCAGGGTCACCCATGTGGATAGATTTCAGCTAAGCTTCCAGACCAGGACAGACTAGGAAGAAGGACCTTGCAGTCTACTTCTGAAACAAAAATTAGCCAGTGACAATCTTATGAATAGCAGCAGAACTTGTCTGATATAGTGCCGGAAGATGAGCCCCAGGTTGGAAGGCACTCAAAAGATGACTAGGGAAGAGCTGCCTCCTCAAAGTAGGGTTGACCTTAATGACGTGGATAGAGTCCAGCTTTCAGGACCTTACTTTGCTGATATGGCCCGACTCAAAATAAGAAGAAACAGCTGCAAATATCCATTAATAATAGGAATGTGGAATGTATGATGTATGAATCTAAGAAAATTGGAAATTGTCAAAAATGAAATAGAACACATAAACATCAGTATCCTAGGCATTAGTGAACTGAAATGGACTGATATTGGTCATTTTGAATCAGACAATCATATGGTCTACTATGCCAGGAATGACAACTTGAAGAAGAATGGCATTGCATTCATCAACAAAAAGAACATTTCAAGATTTATCCTGAAGTACAACACTATCAGTGACAGGATAATATCCATTTGCCTACAAGGAAGACATACGATTATTATTCAAATTTACACACCAAACACTATGGCCAAAGATGAAGAAATGGAAGATTTTTACCAGCTTCTGCAATCTGAAATTGATTGAACATGCAATCAGTATGCATTGATAATTACTAGCAATTGGAATTCGAAAGTTGGAAACAAAGAAGGATTGGTAGTTGGAAAAATGACCTTGGTGATAGAAATGATGCCAGAGATCGCATGATAGAATTTTGCAAGACCAATGACTTCTTCATTGCAAATACTTTTTTTCAACAACATAAATGGTAACTATACATGTGGACCTTGCCGGATGGAATACACAGGAATCAAATCAGCTACATCTGTGGAAAGAGACAATAGAAAAGCTCAATATCATCCTTCAGAACAAGGCCAGCAGCAAACCATGGAACAGACCATCAATTGCTCATATGTAACTTCAAGTTGAAGCTGAAGAAAATTAGAACAATTCCATAAGAGCCAAAGTATGACCTTGAGTATATTCCTCCTGAATTTAGAGACCATCTCAAGAATAGATTTGACACTTTGAACACTAATTACCAAAGACCAGACGAGTTGTGAAATGACATCAAGAATATCATACAGGACTTCCAGCAAAATGGCACTCTAGGCAGAAGCACCACGCTGTCCCTCCACAGCAAAGATCTGAAAAACTAAGCCAAAAAGAGAAAACAGCAATCATGAAACCCTAAAACATCAAATGAAGAGATAAAGAACTCAGCCAAGCACCAAATGGAGTGAGAAAACTGACAGAGAATGGAGAGCGAGGAGAGATTCATGCAGAGGTCCCCTATCCAGCTAACGCAGCGTGGATACACCATCATGGACTCCTATCAGAGACCAGCAAATAGGGGGTATGAGAAAGCAGCTTCAGGGAGCTTCCAGCAGGAGACAAAACAATTGGTAATTTGCGATATACACTTTACCATCCTCCACCCTGTCTCTTGGCCAGGAAGCACTGGCTACTTAGATTCCACCTGCCTGCACTGGCTGGCTCCCTGAGTGCCATTTATTGGCTGCTGGTGTTGCTTTTCTCCACTTCTTTTGATTTCTTCCTTACCTGTCACCACCTTCCCTTCCTTTCACTCAAATACCAGGCTCCATGCAACGTCTTTGCTTCTTCCTAAGGGGCTGCAGAGCTCCATTCCAGTGTGGAACCGTTTCCCGGTCTGGGCTGCCATGCTGGGATCGCGGGGCTTTTGTTTGTTTGTTTGTTCTGAACTGTTTGTTAGTTTTGTTTTCCTTTTCCCGAGTTGGGAGCCCGTTCTGGCCAGGCAGTTCTACACGGCTTTGGACCTACCCCCTAAGCTTGGGCAGATGCGCAGAGGGATCCATGAGAGCATTTCTTTTCTAGTGTTTTTGTTTTGGGGGGGGGGGGTGCTTTTCTTCTTTTTTTTTTTTTTAATTTATTTTGTTTTCTTTTCCCCTTTTGTCTTTCTTCATTACTCAATTTCTTGTACCTCTATACCTTCCTTCTCTTCCTGTTTCCTGAATACCTGGCGCTGAATAACTCTACACCTTCTACCCAGGCTGTACGGCAACACCTGGGAACAACTTCCCCAGACCTCGTAGCTGCACCAGTGGGATCCCTGGGGACTTTGCTCTTCTTTTTTCTTTCTAATTTTTATTTATTCATTTTTTTCATTTCTTTTTTTTCTTCTCATTCCCCTTTTTGTTTTTCTCCATTTCATAGTCTATCATCTCTCCACTCCAACGGCAAGCTCTCCTAGCACTCTTTTTTGTTTGTTTGTATGTTTTTGGATCCTGTTCTTCTCTCCTCTCTCCCATATCCATCTTAGATCCACACATAACAATCTCCACCCTCCATCCTGCCTACCTGAACCATGCACTTAACATCACACCACCAAGCAGCACAGGCACAGCATACAGGAACCTGCCTTGCACTGATTACCAACCCGCTCTGGTGGCTGTAGTAAGTGCCACAAACAACCCAACCCACCCCAGCAACTCCTCTTCAGGTAGAACTGCCCTGCTGTACCATATCTGAGCAACTGACCCTGCCAATTGGAGAAGGAGGCAAAAAGTATTGTGCCCACAGATGAGAAAACAACAAAGAAGATGCAGCCTGACAAAAAAATGCAGACATAGCCAAAAAAAAAAAAAAAAGGATGAAACAAACAAATCTACAATCAATAAACAAGAAAAATAACTACTGAATGCCCCGAAACGAGTGGACAATATCAAAACATTTACAAAAACAGAAGAGGATGGTTCAAGTAGGGGTCCAAAATAAAACACCAGATGACTTTCCAGTGGAAGAAAAGGCACTAGAACTACCTGATAGGGAATTCAAATCTCTAATACTCAGAATTATCCAAGAATTGAAGCAAAAAGAGGACAAAAATGAGGAAAAAATAGACAAATTCATGGAATAGGCACAGAAATTCATGGAAAATACAGACAAAAAAATGGAATAATTTGGGAAAATAATGCAGGAACAAAATGCCAAAATAAATTCACAACTAGAAATTACACAAAAACAACAATTAGAAATCCAAAAGATAAAAAACAAGATTTCAGAAATGGACAATGTTATACAAGGGCTGAGAAGCAGATTTCAAATGGTGAAAGACAGGATCAGTGGAATTGAAGACAAACACTTGGACACAACTCTGAGGAAAACTCAGAAAAAAGAACAAAAAAAAAAAAAATGAAGAGATCCTGAGAGTTATGTGGGATACAATCAAAAGCAAAAATTTTCGAGTGATCAGAGTTTCAGAACAGGGGGAGAAAACAGAAAGCACAGAGAGGATCATTGAAGAACTGCTGATAGAAAACTTCCCCAATATAATGAAAGATGAAAAGCTGGCCATCCAAGAAACTCAACAAAATCCATACAGGATAGACCCAAAAAGAAAATCACTAAGGCATATCATAATCACACTCACCAAAACCAAAGACAAACAAAGAATTCTGAGAGCACCTCATGAAAAACAAGAAGTCACATACAGAGGAGAAACAATAAGACTAAGCTCAGATTATTCGGCAGAAAGCATACCGGCAAGAAGGCACTGAGATGACATATATAAAACGTTGAAAGAAAAAAATTGCCAGCCAAGGATAATATATCCTGCAAAAGTCCTGTTCAAATATAATGGTGAAATTATGACATTTCCTGATAAATAGAAATAAAGGTACTATGTAAAAACCAAACCAAACTTACAAGACTTATTAAAGGGAGTTCTTCAATTTGAGAACAAACAACTTCAGGTCACAGGCTGAATCTAGGACACAGGATTATACCGGCCAGATACCAATCTAGGAAATGAACACTCAAGGACTACCCAAAACCAAAAGAAATACAACAGGGAATCAGAGCAGTTAATCTGTAAATGACAACAACATCAGAACAATAGAAGAGGGAATAAATGGTGTAGGTATAGAACCTTCTAATGGAGTGGAAGGCAAGGCAATTCCAGGTAATAATAGACAGCTTCAAACTTAGAAAGATGAGGGTAAATTTCATGGTAACCACAAAGAAAGCTAACAAACATACTCATAAAAAAAAGAGGAAAAACATAAAGTCTCAGCAAAAACAAAACCTACAAAAACAAAAGAAATGAAAAAAAAAAAAAAACCACAAACAAAAGGAATTCAGCCCAGGAGAGTAAGAAGAACAAAGAAAACTTCAGCACCACAAAAAAAAGCACTACAAAATGACAGCAACAAACTCACATCTATCAATAATTGCTCTGAATGTAAATGGACTCAATGCACCCATAAAGAGATGGAGAGTGACAGAATGGATAAGAAAACAAGAGACACACCTTAGCAACAAAGATGTGAATTCATTAAAAGTCAAAGGTTGGAAAAATATATCAAGCTAACAGCTACCAAAAAAGAGCAAGAGTGGCAATACTAATCTCAGATAAAAAAGACTTTAAAAACAAAATCCACCATAAAAGACAAAGAAGGACACTATATAATGATTAAGGGGATGATCCATCATGAAGACATAACCATAATAAACATCTATGCACCCAATGACAAAGGCTCCAAAATACATAAAACAAACTCTAACAACACTGAAAAGAGAAATTGACAGTCCCACAATAATAGAAGGAGACTTCAACACACCAGTGTCAGTAAAGGACAGAACAACTAAAAAGAAACTCACCAAAGATACAGAAGACCTAAACGCCACCATCAGCCATCTTGACCTCATAGGCATATATAGAACATTTCATCAGACAGCTGCAAAGTACACATTCTTTTCCAATGCACATAGAAAGATCATAAGAATATACCACGTCTTAGGCTGCAGAGTAATCCTCAACAAGATCCAAAACACTGAGATAATTCAAAGCATCTTCTCTGACCACGATGCCATCAAGGTAGAAATTAACAACAGAAAGAGCAAGGAAAAAAAATCAATTACATGGAAACTGAATAATACCCTGCTTACACATCACTAGGTAATAGAAGAAATCAGAGATGGAATCAAAAAATTCCTAGAATCAAATGAGAATGAAAACACATCATACCAAAACCTTTGGGACACAGCAAAGGCTGTCCTCAGAGGACAATTTATAGCAATAGATGGACATATCAAAAAAGAAGAAAGGGAAAAATCAAAACATTAACTACAAAACTCAAAGAAATAGAAAGAGAACGACAAGAAACGCCCACAGCCACTGGAATAAAGGAAATAATAAAGATCAGAGAAGAAATAAATGAAATAGAGAACAGAAAAACAATAGAATTCAACAAAACCAAAAGTTGGTTCTTTGAAAGAATGAACAAAATTGACAAACCACTGGCCAGACTGACAAAAGAAAAACAGGAGAGGACGCAAATAACCCAAATAAGAAATAAAAAGGGAGACATTACAACAAACCCAACTGAAATAAAAACGATCATAACAGAATGTTATGAAAAACTATACTCCAACAAATTTGAAAACCTAGAGGAAATGGATAAATTTCTAGACACGCTAGCTACCCAAACTCTACAAAGTGATGCTGAAAATCTGAACAGACCCATAACAAGAGAAGAGATTGAAAAGGTAATAAAAAAACTCCCAATAAAAAAAAAGCCCTGACCCAGATGGCTTCACTGGAGAATTCTACAAAACATTCAGAGAAGAGCTTGTACCAGTACTACTCAAGCTATTTCAGAGCATAGAAAAGAAAGCAACACTTCCAAATTCATTCTATGAAGCCAGCATAATGCTGATACCAAAACCAGGCAAAGACGTCACAAAAAAAGAAAATTACAGACCAATATCTATAGATGCAAAAATTCTGAACAAAATTCTAGCCAATAGAATTCAGCATCATATCAAAAAAATAATACACCACGACCAAGTAGGATTCATACTAGGTAAGCAAGGATGGTTCAACATTAGAAAATCAATCAATGTAATCCACCACATAAATAAAAGGAGAGAAAAGAATCACACGATCATCTCAATTGATGCAGAAAACGCATTTGACAAAGTCCAACACCCACTCCAGATAAAAACTCTCAATAAAATAGGTATAGAAAGGAAATTTCTCAACATAATAAAGCACATCTATGCAAAACCAATGGCCAACATCATTCTTAATGGAGAGAGGCTGAAAACATTCCCCTTGAAAACAGGAACAAGACAAAGATGCCCTTTATAACCAGTCCTATTTAACATTGTGCTGGAAGTTCTAGCTAGAGCAATACGGCAAGAAAAAGAAATAAAGGGCATCCACATTGGTAATGAAGAAGTTAAACTGTCCCTGTTTGCGGATGATATGATACTATACGTAGAAAACCCTAAAGAGTCCATGAGAAATCTACTGGAACTAATAGAAAGAGTCAGCAGAGTAGCAGGACACAAAATAAACATACAAAAATCAGTTGGATTCTTATACACCAATAAAGAGAATGATGAAAAGGTAATTAGGAAAACAATACCATTTATAATAGCCCCTAAAAAAATAAAATACATAGGAATAAATATGACCAGGGATGTAAAAGACCTATACAAAGAAAACTAGAAAAAACTGCTGCAAGAAACCCAAAGGCATCTACATAATGGAAAAACATACCATGCTCATGGACAGGTAGACTCAACATTGTGAAAATGACAATTCTACCCAAAGCAATTTACAAATACAAGGCAATCCCGATCCAAATACCAACAACATTCTTCAAAGAGATGGAAAAACTAAACATTAACTTTATATGGAAAGGGAATATGCCCCGAATAAGTAAAGCACTACTGAAGAAGAAGAATAAAGTTGGAGGACTCACACTACCTGACCTCAGAACCTACTCTACAGCTACGGTAGTCAAAACAGCCTGATACTGTTACAATGACAGATACATTGACCAATGGAACAGAATTGAGAACCCAGATATAAATCCATCCACCTACAGTCACCTGATCTTCGACAAGGGCCCAAAGTCCATCAAATGGGGAAAAGACAGTCTTTTTAACAAATGGTGCTGGCAAAATTACATATCCATCTGCAAAAAAAAGAAACAGACTCATACCTCATTCCATATGCAAAAACTACTTCAAAATGGATCAAAGACCTGAATATAAAGCCTGAAACTATAACATTCATAGAAGAAAAAATAGTACTGATGCTACAGGCCCTAATACATGGCACTAACAGGATACAAACCTTAACCATCAATACGAAAACCCCAGAAGATAAGCTAGATAACTGGGATCTTCTAAAATCAAACACCTGTGCTCTTCAAAAGACTTCACTAAAAGAGTAAAAACAGAACCTACAGACGGGGAAAAAAAATTTGGACAGTACAAGTCAGACAAAGGTCTAATCTCCATAATCGACAAGAAAATCCAACCCCTCTACAACAAAAAGACAAATAATCCTATTAAAAAATGGGCAAAGGAAATGAACAGACACTTCAAAAAGAAGACATTCAAGCGGCCAACAGACACATGAGGAAATGCTCGCGATCACTAGCCATTAGAGAAATGCAAATTAAAACCACAATGAGATACCATCTTACCCCAGCATTACTGGCAGGAATCAAAAACACTGGAAATAACAAATGTTGGAGGGGCTGCAGGGAGATCAGCACTCTTATGCACTGCTGGTGGGAATGCAAAATGATACAACCATTTTGGAAAATGATATGGTGCTTCCTCAGAAAGCTAGAAATAGAAATGCCATGTGATGCAGCAATCCCACTCCTGGTAATATATCCTAGAGAAATAAGAGTAATGACTCGAATAGACATATGCACACCTATGTTCATATCAGCATTGTTCACAATAGCAAAACGATGGAAACAACCTAGATGCCCATCAACAGATGAATGGATAAACAAACTATGGTACATACACACTATGGAGTACTACACAATGAGAAAGAACAATGATGAATCTGTGAAGCATCTCATAACATGGATGAAACTGGAGGACATTATGCTGAGTGAAATAAGTCAATCACAAAAGGACAAATATTGTATGAGACCTCTATTGCAAAAACCCATGAAAAAGTTCACACAAAAAATGTAACAATCTTCGTTGGTTACCAGGGATGGGAGGGGTTGGGGGGGCAATATTAACTAGGCAATAGATAAGTGGTATCTTGGGTGAAGGGTGAGAGAGTATACAATACAGGGGAAACTAGCACAACTTGTACAAGGAAAGGTCATGGAAGCCCCATAGACACATTCAAACTCTCTGTGGGATTGAATTGCTGGGTGGAGGGCTCTGGGGACCATGGTCTCGGGGAACTTATGGCTCAATTGGCAGGACACCGCTTATAAAGACAGTGCTCTACGTTCTACCTTGGTGAGTAGTGTCTGGGGTCTTAAAAGCCTGTGAGTGGCCACCTAAGATACTCCACTGGTCTCATCCCTTCAGGAGCAAGGGAGAATGAAGAGAACAGGATACAAGGAAAAGATTAGTCTGAAGGACTAATGGTCCACAGCTACCAAGGCCTCCACCGGACTGAGTCTAGTACAGCTAGATGGTGCCCGGCTACCACCACTGACTGCTCTGACCAGGATCACAACAGAGGGTTCTGGACGGAGCTGGAGAAGGATGTAGAGCATAATTCTAACTCACAAGAAAATGACCAGATACTGGCCTAAAGGAGACTGGAGAAACCTCGAGAGTATGGCCCCCAGACACCTTTAGCTCAGTGGTGAGGTTACCTCCGTGGTTCACTGTTCAGCCTGGGAGTGGACAGCCCCGTAAAACCAAATGAGACTAAAGAGGTACTGGAGTCCAGTGACAAGAGCCAGAAGGCAGAAGGGGACAAGGAAGCTGGTGATAGGGAACCCAAGGTTGAGTAAGGATATTGTTGATGTGTTGTGAGATTGTTAACCATTGTCATAGGGCAACATTTGTAGTAACGGTTAAATGAGAAACTATTTTGTTGTGTAAGCCTTCATCTTAAGTGAGAATAACAGCACAATTGGAAGAGCGTAGTCAGTGTTACTGAACTGTGCATGTAGAAATTTTTGAAACGGTGTATCTTTGGCTATGTGTATTTTCACCAAAAAAAAAAAAAAGGTTGAGAATTTAGAGGGTTAATATGTTGTGAGGTTGTTAACCAATGTCAGAAAACAACATGTGTACTACTGTTTCATGAGAAACCTTTTGTTCTGTAAGCCTTCACCTGAAGTACAATAAAATATAAAAAAATTTAAAAAAAGAAGTAACAAAC